>CM053790.1:392886051-395363551 GCA_028749045.1 Cupressus sempervirens
TACTTAAGGGAATTCAATGCTTTTTCCATGGAGTTTATGCATAATTGGACCTATCGCATGTGCTTGTTCCCACAGAGTCTTGGTGGACAAGCTATTGAGTGGTTTTCAAGACTACCTCCTAGGATTAAAATTTTTTATGAGATCACAAGTCTACTCACACAATATTTAACATCTAATCAACATTAGAGACCTATGCAATCTCAAACAAAGAGCTAGAGAATCATTCTTACTCTCATAAGATAGCCAAAAATGAAAAACTTGATATATTCATGGACAAATTGTTAATAAATTTTGGGTGTAAGTTAAAACTTAAAGGACCTGCAACCTTTTATGACATTATTAAATAAGTTGTCACTATAGAAGATCTCATGTTCAAGAAACGTGAGTTAACCTTTCAAAATGGAAACAAACAAGGGTCAAGCTCAAAAAAAGAAAAATCTAAATACAACAACAAAAATTGAGATGTGGTGAATGATGGTGTTGTAGAAAATATCACCCCCAAACCCTCCAAAAAACCTTTCAATTTGATATACAACATAAAATTAGTTAAAGCCATGGAAAAGGTTATTATTGAAACCAAAAAAACAAGGAATAGACCTTGGGATCCTAGACACAAGCGTAACTTCTTACCACTTGGAGAAACTTTGGAAGTAGTCTACAAGACACTCCTTCAACATCAAATGCTTACACCTCTAGATAGCCCCTAGCCATATGATCCACAACCAAGACCCAAGTGGTGGATGGAGGTTGAATACTATGACTACGATCATAGAAAAGGTTATAAGATTAATAATTTCATACAAATCAAATATAAAATTCAAGACCTTATTGATGATTTTGACATGGTTGTTGGTGAACACAACAAGAATTTTGATCACAAGGTGTTCAAGAAACCTTTTCCTTCATATGAAAAAGGGGAGACATCTAAACTCAAGAATAACTCCAAGGTCAACTATACATACACCAATGATGATAATGTAATTAATATGGTTGAACCTATAGATTCTAAATATTGTGACAACTTAAAAATAAAGGGAAAAGACAATAAAAAAAGTTAAACCAAAAACCCCCTTTGTTCTCAAAGGACTCACATCTCAAAACACTAATCAAGAATAATACCAATTCTATGTGAATGTTGCTACATGTTCCCATACAAAGATAGTGATCAAAGGTCCTCCACCTTCTACATCTGGTCCATTAAAAAAAAAAAAAATAGATTGTCAACATTAACAATGAGAACAAAAAATAAATAGTCGTCCCTAGAAATGAAAACTATAACATCCTAGATCAACTTCAATTGACTAATGCTCATATCAAAATCTTCAAACTATTGAAAATATTTCCCATTCATAGAGAGATCCTTGATAAAACCCTTGTTGAGTCTATTGTCCTCAAAGATATAGATCTTGAACAATTTCTATCCATGGTGGGTCACTTGACTTCACCACACTATCTATTTTTCTCTGAGAAGGATGACTACTCTCCAATTCATCCTCATAACTAACCATTGAACATTATAATAATGATCCATAAGATGCATGTGTGTCATAGATGGAGGCATTGGTTTTAGAATGTGTTCTTCTAGTTTATTGACTCAATTGGGCTATGATGTAGAATCTACTAATCCTCATAGAAGAATTATTATCAAAGCATCTAATGAAGAGGAAAGGAAATCAAAGGGACTTGTCATGTTGCCTTCTAGAGTGGGACCTATAGAGAGAGATGTCATATGTCAGGTCCTAGATATTCTACTAGCATATAATATTCTATTGTTCAGATCTTAGATCTATGAGATGCAAGTGGTTCCTTCTACATATCACCAATGCATAAAATTTCCTTTTCAAGGAGCGTAAGTGATTATTCCTACAAATGTCAATTATCCTTGCAATGCTCTTACACAAGCTATTGATAATCTTGTAAAACAAATCATGAAGATGCATAAAACTATGAAGAAAAATGAAAGACATGGGAAAGTACCTCAAACTAAAAGATACTAGCATTGGGCTAGGGAATATAAGATAGAACATGATCTCTCTTTGAAATCACTACCTCCATCTCCACAATGTTATGGGAGATGTTCTACAACAATGAAACCCTCTACTACACCACCCAAGACTATTCATAATGGTACTTTTGTTCAGTCAACCATCATTGTAGAGGATGAAGATGAGGATAGAGCTATTGCAGCTTGGATATTCAAAGGAGAAGAAACTACTAATACTAAGATCCAAAACTATAAAATAACTCCTAAGAGATATGGTAATAGTCTTAAACTCATGAAATAGATAGGTTATAACGGAATGGTCCCCTTGGACAAAAAAAGGCTTGACTAACCCAATAAAGGCTAAGTTTATAAGACTCGAAGACACAATAACTCTCAATTTCAAGAAGATACCATTCCACTTAGGAATTAACAAATTTATACTAGAGCCTAAGCCTCCACTTAAACCTGAAGATCAGTCAAAAATTGTGAACTAGGGAGAAATCTTAGATGAAGGGGATACCTTTCCTTTCCCTATACCTATAGAGTTATCTACATTACTTGAAAAACCTGATGACTTTGTTCCATATGTCACCACTAACAATATTGATAGGGAACTATCTCTATTCCTCCTTTGACATAACTTGAACAAGGAGAACCTAGTCAAGTTCTTAACATTGAAGAAATGGAACATGATCAAGAATGCAGTGTTGATTCTCATGAATATGAGTTAGATTCTTTGTTTGATACTACTATTAATAGAGACATAGATATGGTTCATATATATGAAAACCACCTCGATGTGTGTGAGGGGTCTAGTGTTAGGACTGATGAGTCTGACCCCATCAATATCAACTTATTTCCTTCTAACATTGTTAGGGATCAAAGGGCCTTGAACATACCTCTAGATGATATCACTTTAGGTCTCAACTTATTGTTTTGTGCTTTTGATAACTATATTGTGAATGGATTAGAACCTACCAACTCTCTTTCACTCTTCCATATCAACCTAATAGATTGGAATACAAATTTTACATCCAATGAAGTTCCCACATTCCAAACCCACCATGCTCTTGCATGTTACCATAATTTTGTTGAACCATTGATGCCTTCCACCAGTGAACAATGTGTAAATACACTAGTACAGTTTGACTCATTTTTTGATGAAATTTGGTCAATTTTTTTACCCATGTTGGTCAAATTTTTGACCAATTATTGTGTCACTATTTTTTTTGTCAAAATTTAGACCAATTCTTGTATGTGTTAAGAGTTTGACCAAGCATTTGGTCAAAAATGGCTTTTGTTATTGTGAGGACCATTGGTCAAAATTTTGACCATTCTTGATAGAAATTTCCACCAAAAATTGGTAAAAAGTTTGACCAATGGTGGCCCTTGATCAACTAGCATGCCAAACCCATAACCAATGAATCGGTCTAAATATACACCAAAGTGTAGTCAAAAGTTCAACCAATGCTAGTCCTTGATTGACCAGCATGACAAACCCATGACCAATGCATTAGTCAAAATTTTGACCAAGATGATTTGTTTAAAAAATAAAATTAGTGGAAATTATATGTCTCCTATTCCTTAAAATAGGGTATCCCCATATATGAAATATATTATATAGATATTCCTAGTCTGTCTCTTGATTATCGTAATTTGTATCCATTTGTTAGGATTAACAATCATTTTGGCCTAATTATGGCCCTATGGAAAAGTTCCCCTCATTAATTACCTTTATATAAAGGATATGTAGGCTATGAGAGAATTTTTCTATTTTGTCTCTAACTAAAATGATTATCTAGGACTCGTTTATCATTTTCTCCTATCTTATCACCACCACTATTTCTTAGCCATGTACCTTGGACTTCTTGTTGATGTACAACCTTTTTTCATTTTTATAGCTTTATGGGTTGGCCATTTACTCATGATTTTGTGGTATTTAGTTTGGTAGCTTTATATCACTATTCAAGGTAGTTTTCCCCTCACTTTTTGGTCTTAGTGGGCATTCTCTTTGTAATTTTCTTGTAATGGACATGCCAATTAAACTCTATAGCAACTCTAGGAGAATGACTTTTGATGAACTTGTCAAGGAAGAGAGAATAAGACTAATGTTGAATAAAAGCAATAAAGTGGTTATCAAGGTAGTGATGAGGGTGTTAGGAGATCGATATATCAATAACCAAATAGGTGGAGATCCAATTGTGATATAGTGGCAATGTTTACAACCATAGCTCATCACATTTATGGTGACAATGATATGATAGTAGAGATCTACTTTAAAATTTTCCATCCTAACATTCTGGTTCTGAAGAAGCATTATGGAACATCAAGGGTAACCTAAAAATTCCATCAATTTCCAACTATGGAATGCTATATGTCAGGAGTGAAGAAGTTTCAACATATATGATCATTTTCATAGAAGATAAGGAAGGTTTTTGGGAAACAAGGCCCATTTTTGTGAGAAATTTGAGTTTCTTGGCACATTATCATGGAGTATTTGATCTAACAAATTTCAACTAGGTAGAAGATTACATTATAGAGGATGGGGTGCTAGACAATGAAGGAATGGATGAAGAAGTGTAGGAACTCAAAGAGGAGTTTGATGATGACTCAGAGTAGCATAAGTAGTATTAGATCTATGTATAGGACTTCATTTGGCTAGTCTCTATTTTTAGTTTCTTATCTTGTCCTTGACTACCTTGTCCTCCCATTTTGTCTTAGGGAGAAGGTAGTATGTTTTTGTTTTTACAACTCGTTTAAAATCATTTTCAAGATTTTAGTAGTAATATATAAACATCAAAATAATATTGGTTTATGTTTTTCGAGGGTTGTGGTAGCTTTCTATTGTCTCCTTTATGCTATGATAGCTTTGATATCTAGGATATGCCTAAGAAATTAGAAGTTTAAACTGGCAATTCTAACCCTCTGTTAGATCTAGTAATTATTAATCCATTTTGGTAGGATCTAATATGTCTATGTAGCAAAGGAGTGGTTCAATAACTACAAGGCGTTGACAAGTTAAAACTCTTTGTTTATGCTCCCACTCCTTTTATTCTTTCTTGTTGACACTTTCGGTTAAAGTTCCTCAGTAAATTCACATACTTAATATGTAATCTATCTATTTTTTATATTATATCAAAGGAAGAATGTGATGGTTTTTGATATATGATTTTCCTTAGCAAGGAAGTAGAAATTGTTTCTTGTAGGACACTGACAGGTTTTTTTTTCGCATCTCCTTCTGTTATCCCCACCTCTCACCTACAAATTTCTCAAGAGCAAGTTGGATATCAGGTTGATAAGGCTCTTTAGGATCCTAGTTGGATATTATGTTGAGTTGGCATCATTTTAAATATATATATAAATCAAAGATAGTGTTAAGTGGAAAGAATATTTAATGCCAAACCTTTCTTTAATCTTACATGATAACCATTTACATTATCACTATTATTTTTTTATGCATGCCTGATAAGATGACTTTTAATTACAATATGCACTTTTTTTTATTATGTAGATGTGTTGGGAATTAGTGATATATATTGTTTGAGATTAGAAATGCAAATTTATATACAAGAAATCATATAAGCAAGCTTTTATTTGACATTATCAAGAAGATGGTGAAGTTAGATGAAAAGATCTAGTTTTAGTTATTTCTTCTAGAAGTTTTGCAACTTCTTTATTCCATATTATTATCTTCTATGATTATCGGCCATAACTTCTTCTCCATAATGACATCAAAGAGTCCCAGTTTAGGGTGGAAACCTTTAAAAAAAATTGTGTAAAATATTATTAAAGATTTTTGTATTTCTACCAAAGTCCTTTCAAATGATTTATTTTTTCATTCTACTAAACGATATTTGGGAAAGGAATACACACGAACATGAAAACATCGAAAATGAACTTTAATATCCACAGTTGGATAACTCCAAAAACAATCAGATATTGGTCAAAATAGCTCTTTTCTAATTATGTTAGATAATTAAATGTAGATTTTGTGAGTAGTTTCCATTGTCTTCTTCAATGTTTTTCTTATATTTAATGTGTTTGTAGAATGCATAATGAGGGCAATTTTTTTTTTTAATATATAAATTCAGTTTTACAAGATGGTATAGTTTCATGTTACACTACAAAAAATAAGATTTGGCATTTCTTTTTTAGACAAATAGAGTTACTAATTTCTATTTTTTAATAACTAAAAAATACTTATTCAATTATAGAATTAAAAATATTGTTCTATTTCTAATGTTAGGCAGCTTACATATATACCTAATCACCAATCTTTAAAGGTAGAATATCACCAACAAGAAGATTAAAAATGGAAACTTTAAATCTTCTCGTTGCTCAGATACCTTAAACGTGTAATGCAAAATACTATCAAATCAAAGCAACTGACAATAGAAGAAAAAGAGAGAGAAAAAAACTTGTCTATTGGTGAAATACAAGATTGAGGAAAATAGCAACAAGATATATTACCTGTACTTGAATGTTCCTTTTTTCTTCATTCAAATTTTGGAACTATAGAGACTGTCGGTAGTCACCAATTGTTGCAAACAAAAAAGACAAGGCACATAATAGTTTGTAAAATATAGCACAATGCTCAAAAAAAGAAATTATCATGTGAATACTAGTTCTTGAAAATGGTTTTCCACATAACATAAAGTAATTGGAGATAATTTTAGAAAAGAAAACTCTATTAAAGGAGAAATATAGCTTTAGGTAACAAAAATTTGTCTGCACCCTATATAAAATTTAAGACCTCTATTTTGACTTCTAAATTAATTCACAAGATCTTGATTTTCCGAGAAAGATTTTCTACATATGAAAAGTAGCAAGCACACAGATGCACAGAGAGCATTCCAAATATTTATGGCAAAAGAAAAAGCTATAATATGCAGAATGAAATCTTACCTATGGAAAAAATTACAAGAATAAAAACAAAAGCTATACTTCCACCATCATAGCACCCTTCCTTGATGGCATACATGTTGCAAAGTGAAAATTTGTTGCTAACTTCCATGTTTTGAAAGAGAAGGATATTTAGCCATATTATTAGGAGAAATGAAAAAGGTGAAAAAGATTCTATGACTTACTTCAATTTTTATTTGAAACCCAAGTGACAAAGCCGCACAGATCATTAAGATTATCAATGTCGTGTCTTGACAAGCTTCCCATAGAAAAACCTAAACACTAGAGAGACTAGTCTATCAATAACCATTATATCAATTATGAAAAAAATAATTCATAGTAAGAGTAAATGTTATTAAGAGCAAAGAAAAATAGCATATCAATAACCATAATGTCAATTATGTAAAAAAAAATCACAATAAGAGTAAATGTTATTTAGAGAAAAGGAAAGTAAATATTAAGAAGAAATTACGTGGAGCCTTTCAAGGATATGTATTCTCCCCATACACATTTCTATGGTATAGTAACTCTTCAGGGTTTTCTTTAATACCCTTCTCAACATTAGTGTCTAAGAGCTTTGCTACCTCCTTTACCTATTACAATTAATGTTTGCTACAATCATAACCACCCTAATAGAAATTTATTTCAAAAAAATAAAGAGAAATATTTCCATGGGTGGATCATTTTACTTTCTTACCCTCTTATGTCCTATAGACTTTCAAAGTCTTTATCTCTAACTAACTGAGCAAGCTTTTCTGCATTGATTCCAAAGCCTTCTGGAGGCTTATCTAACAAGTGAAATATCTCACATGCTTCAATGTTGTATTATATTTTTCAATATTTTCAAAACACAAAATTTAAAAAATAAGAAAAGATTAAAGTACATAGAGTTTTACAGATCATGCAAGTAACAATGAAATTGTGTTCCCTCATTCAGAAAATTAAGATGAGCATAAGAGTTTCGCAAAGTTAAAATAAAACAAGGAAAGTTAGTAAATAAATGACTAGTGGAAAATGAAATTAATAGAAAGTCTAAATCTAAAAATAATTTCATTCCAATATATGTTTTCATCCTTCAAATTAAGTGGTAGAACTATATATCAAGGGAAAAGTTTCATGACTTGTACAGAAAAAATAAAATTGATTATGTTAAAAATCCACTCAATAGACATCAAATGAACATAAAAACATTTAGTAGCATTAAGAATACAAACATCATTAAAATTTAATTCAAAATCATCAATATTAATGAATTTTCCAATCAAAATTTATATTATTATGTTTCTTATATGTCTAAGAAGCACATTAGTGCAACTTGGACTCAAAAAGACTCACCAACTATAGATAAAATGAAACAATCAAATAGAGTAAAATTCATATTGATTTGGTCATCAAAATTTAATATAATGGTTGAACAATACTATATTTGTACTTTTTTATGTGGATCTTGTATTTGTACAAAATATAAATAAAATGAAACCCTAATCAAAACAATCAAGAAAAGTAAAATTTATACTAATCTAATCACTATTATTGTCATTTGATTACTACTAACAACCACATCCTGCATGTAAAATTGTTGTTTCAATGTCATCCCTAGATCTAGCTTCAAGACCCAAAATGAGGCAAGTGGTTAAGTTGTTGAATAAAATTGATTAATTAATGAAATTATGTTAGTCTGAGCTTCACTTGGTTTCAAGAATACTTCAATATTCTGATCTACTTAACAAGGCCAACCATGTGAAGGTGGAAGCTCATCTAGCCTCACTCCCCCACCCCTAACATCAATCTAAATTCCCCATTATTGTCTAATTACATACTTCATTCATAGATAATTACTTAAAACAACATTCTTTCACTATCCAACAAAGTTTATCAAAGAGAATTTTTAAAAATCATTTCTTCATTTTGTTTTTCTTAGCTTTCTTAAGGTAAAGGCTGATAGGAGTATCAATATCTTTCTCATTCTCCTCCTCTTGTGGCACATGTAATTTCAACCTATGATGCCTCCTCCTGTTTTAAGGAATAGGAGGTTGCTGCACTAAAGGGGGCTCTATTGTAATAACAAGTAAATGGGTTAAATTGGCATACTCTTTTTTTCTTTTTTTAACTATTAGAAGTATTTAATTAACCAGTAGAACATAACATGCATTTTCTTACCTGAAAATGCCACATCATGTACAATACCATTTTGATCTGCTACTACCTCAACATGCTAAACATTGGAACATGCTCCACTCCTTCACTATGATGTTCAACATGCTCTAAAATATTCAAAAAAAGGTTACATGTCAAATTGCAATTGAAGATGTTAAATTGTATTCATAATTGCGTAATTAATTTCCAATAGAAAATTAATACCTCTAACACTATGATGCACATCATGGCCTTCATCACATGAAGGTTCTATGATAGAATATGAAGGCTACAGTGAAATGTTATGTGCATTGTTATGCAGTCAATATATGTTGGAAACTAACACCAAAAAAGAAATTTCTCAACTATTCAATTTTATTTACTTTTCATTTGACCAATTTACCTATGTCTCATTTGGTGCACCAGATTCTTGGCATAGACGTATAGCCATGACTTTATAGCCTTCCTTCAAGGCAATTTTTTTATCTTCATCTGTGGGCTTTACATTGAATTATGTGCCCTATATTTTTTTCTTAATATTGTCAGTTTTGCATGTATGACTTGATTAAAAAAATTGTTTACAACATTTTATGAAATTTCATTGCTACTACTTACAAGTCGAGATTGAAGATTCATATAACTACAAGAGCCAAGTTTGTGTTAATCTTTTGTAGTCTCACTTTTGTAGCCTTTGATGTGTCCTGTAGTCTATGAAAAAATTGAAACATGTTAGATTATATATTTACAAATATCATTAATTAGTGCATGATTACATTCTACTTAATACTATCATGACATACTTTTTTTGTCCCTTTTCTGGTTCATTTCCTTTATTACATAGGTTTATCTCTTTTGTATCTTCTATTATTTCATTCCACTCCATTGGTGGAATCATAGGAGGATGGTCATACTTTGGGTTGTCCTTTACACCCCTTCAATATTGGTCCCTCACAGTCTTTATATGTTTGGATGCTCTTTTGAGAAGTAGGGTAGTGTCAAAAACACATTTCCAAAATGGTCCTCAAAAGATGTAATGAGCTGATTTTTAAATTCAGGAGCCTATTCATTCCACCTTTTTTTTTTAAAAATGTTAGATCAATAAATTTAATATTGTACGATAAAAAGTAAAGTAGGTCATAAATATAATATATGTACAAAAAATTTGAGAAATAACATTTCTAACCTCATGTATTTTCCAAGATCATATGTAACTATTTTAATATTGTTTTCAAATTGGTGTGGAAGGGACTGAGGTAGGATGTACTGCAATCATTAAAAAAATGATCTTTCAATATATTATGAAATAATACAATAGGTAGTACATTCAATTTTATAAATGTATTGTAAATAGAGAGCATGACTTACCTTGACGAAGGTATGCCAATCATGTGTTTTCAACCCTGACCCAAAATCACCCTTCTTTGATATAGGATTGCTTATATTTGTAACAAATCCTATGGGAAAATTTTTTTTATGACTTCTTTTAATGTATCACTTTGTTGCTCCATTAATAACCAAGGAAGGGCACTCTTATTTATGTGATCTCCACTACTATTTGATTCAATGAAATCTTTCAGTGCATGATTGGATGTTAATCTCATATTCATTTTGACATATGATTGACAATACACTTAAGTCATTTTCTTTGTTCATGTTGAACAAGTAATGTATGTCAAGTGTAAGTTGTCAGATATATAGTATGTGTTGAGTAACTAGTAAGTGTCGAGTCACTCAAGTATCGATTACACAGTTGATGCCAAGTGATTCAGATGTTGAGTGATCAATTTGATGCCAAGTCATTTAGAAGTCAATTTACAACATTGAAGATATAGTAGATGTCAAGAATTAGACACTTCAAGTGTCGAGTAAACAATTTTGGACATAGTTGTTTGTAATGGCACAAACCTCTATGTAAACCATTTTTGAGCTGACTTAAGGATTTTTTTGTGATTCTAGATGATAAGGACATATCTATATTGAGGATCTCTATGTAGTACATGCAACCAATTAGTTGAAGGGGTGTTTTAAGTGGAAAATGGGTGAATCACCATCATTGATTCATACCTAACCCTAAGTCACCTAAGTCTTCATAAGGAGGACAAACCCTAAAAGAAAGAGAGTGTAGAAGGAGAAAAGATAAGTTTGCATGCACAATAAAGTATTCATGGTGGCTAAGGAGTTGTGAATTGAGATACATTGCAGAATCAGTTAGAGGAGAACAAAGAAAAGGATTTAGAGGACATAAGTGATACATCTAATCAAAGAGGATCAAGTACACATCAAGAAAGAGTTGATTTGTTATCTAGTAGTAGAGTGTTAACTATTGGATCATCAAGAAAACATTCTAGCAGGTGAATTAGTTAAATCACTTAACAAAGTAGTCCTAATAGGTTGTTGTAAATCCTTTAACATGGTGTTTACTTCATTGTAATTTTTAAGTCCTTTAATCAGGCACACCTCTAATAGGGTGTTGAAATCCTTTAATAGGGTAAGATCTAACAATCTTGTAAGCATTTAACATGGTAGACCTTTCATAGGGTAGATCATAGTTTATGATCAAACATTGTAGCCTTCATTGGATACACTTTACTACTATAGTAGTGAAGATTTGTGGATGTCATCCCCACCTCATTTTTATCTTCTCATTGGAGGGTTTTTGGGTAACCAAATATCTTGTGTCATATATGTGTTGAATATTATTTGTTTTCATGTTATGGATCAATGTGTTTAACTAGTTATTTCAGTTTACATCCAAATTGTGAGATGGATGTGTGGTGAATAATTTTATGGTTAAAGTTTTGAAGGACTGATTCACCCATCCCTCCCCCCCCCCCCCCCTGCCCTCTCAGAGTTTTCTTTCCCTATTGTATTTTCAACATTGGATTCATGAATATCATTACAAATTTTGGCAATTTTTTTCTCTATCATGCCTTCCATCCAATATCTTCCATAGTGTCTCTATTACATTCTTTCCAATATGCATAGTATCAAACAAATGCATGATTGGGAGATCCTTGTAGTATGGTAACCTACTAAATTGAGTAGGATAACTTTTTATTCCTCTAAGAAGTTGATCATTGATGTCTTGACAACACTCATGAGCATCAATTACATCATTACTAAATAAAAGACAATATCAAAATATAAATTTCAAACTCTGGACCACAAACTAGACATTACCTTGGCAATTTAGTCGATCGTATTCCAACTTCCATAGATGATGTGTCATTCCTTGTGGCCTTGATGTTGTCTCTTTTTTCCCATTAAAAAGATTTTTTTTAGTAATTCGATACTTATGATTATTGTGGAGAAAGTGTTTAAACTCATCGAACACCTACTTCAATAAACTTCTTGAATGAAAAGATTTCATCTTCGGACCACAAACTAGACATGCAAATTTTCCCTTTTTGAAGACCTAAAAGATCATGTAAAATTATCATGCACAACTTAAGCATACAACAATAATGTGTAAGCACTATAAAAAACCAAAAATATGTGACTTTAACAATATAACATACTGTAAAAATGAGTTAGCCCAAGGGCATCATGTATTGTCCATACAAGCATTGCATGGAATTGAAATTGTCTTTGTCCTCTTGGTCTAGAGATGTCATACATCATAACCCCCATTCCATGACTTCAACAACTCATCAATAAGGGGCTCAATATGCATCTTCATATCTTTAACTTGGTACTTACATAGTAATTGAATGAACAAAAATATTCAATAATTATTATGACCATTTTGATGCATTGTTTATAAATTAATTTACATAACTAATAAATGAAAAAATACTTGGTAAAATCATTGACAATATTATGTGCTCCCTCTTTATGGACATACAAGGAGGAATGTTATTATTAATAACAAAAATAGGCCACATTGCATAAATTGATCTCATATCTCTAAATGGATTGACATCGTACGTTGCCAATGAAAGCTTGAGATTACAAGGTTCTTCTTTAAAATTTGGCCATATTTTTTCTATCTCTTTAAATGTAGAACCATTTACAATAATTTGCATAATTTCATCTTGACTTCTATTATGTGCATGGTAATCCATAAATTGTGCCAAGCTAGTGCACCTAAATAATCATTCAAGATGCAAAATAATGGAAATGTACCGAAGAACCTTGTGAGATACTTTTTTTGTTATTCAATATGACCGATATCTACTAATATGACAATCAGGACATTATGTTGCAAATTCATGTTGTTTATGATATAGAATGTGATCATTGGGACATGTATATATTTTATGATACTTCATTCCAATTTGATTCATATTGATAGATAATTCTCGATACAAATGAGGCAAAATGTTTGGTGGTGGTAACAAAAACTCACCTATCAACCTACAACAACAAATATGAATTGTTAATATAATGAATAGTAATGGTATGCTAACATTGAAGATGAAAAAAATGGCATACCTTAGCATACATGACATTGCTACATTGGATAAACTATTCATAACCTTCAAGTTCACCAACAACACTATAGTAGAGAGAAGAGTTTTTTGGGAGCCTTTGTATAGGTAATATCAAGACCATCTTCATCATCATTATCAGATGCGCTAGTACCATCATCATGAGTATCTTCATCAATGGTTCCAATACCATCTTCTTTAATCATGTCCTCTAGCACATTATCATCTTCTTCCACAAGAGTGTTATCCTCAGCTTGGGTATTCACACCTCCATGTTTCTCTAGTTGGAAATCCACCAATTGACAAAAATCGTGCCCCCTTCAACGTGACCGTGTTGCCTACAATGACTCTAGGATATTGTGATTATAATTCTTTGAATCATTAAGCCCTTACACTTTTTACAAGGAAAATTACATTTATCAACATTTCTTTGGAACTGAGACCACAATCTAGCAATTGTCTCATTATTTTGTTCTGGATTCATATTTCTAGGCATGGCCTTTCTTCATACTAAAATATGTCTACAAAATTATTGGACATGTTGTACTTAATCTTTATTTCTCCACATATAGTTTTGGAAGAAAATTTTGGTCACCTCACTCAAATTCACCCATATTATAATCAATGAAAATTTGTCTCCTTACATAAAATTTCATAATTTTTGGGTAAAGATTTATTGTTAAGGAAATTGGCAAGGAAGCAAAGAAAAAAGTTAGAAGAAGCCAAAAAAATTGTAACAAGTATCACCTCAAAAAATCTAATCACAAAAACAAAAAGAAAGAGTTTGTAGAAATTCAAGATGGAGAAGCAAAAGAGTTGGACAAGGTTCTAATAAACTCAAAATTGCTAAATCTTCCAAAAAAATAGAATTCTTATATGTTTGATGTACAAAAAGGCAAAGTGGGGCAATGGTGTAGGGGCCCAAGGTCCTAAACAAGATGGTAAAACATAAAATTTTGGATAGATTAGGTGATTAATAAGTCTCAAGTTGACACATGGCAATAAGTCAATCTCAAGCATCCTAGAACGCATTTTAAGAAAATTGATTGCATGTTGCAATAAGGCCTATGAGCAAGTTGTAGGTCAATCAATGTTGGTCAATGTTATGAGTTGACCAAAAACCTTCAATTTTATTTTTTTTAGAGTTCTTGCATGATTTATCAAGTTTTTCTAGGCATTTGAAGTCATTTGTTTGGAAATATTGAAAAGTTCCATAATTTGTCAAAAATTTGTCCTGCGACTTTACTTGCAAATTTGGAAGGTCAATAGTCACAATTGTGTTTTAATCAAATAAGTAGAGGTGAATATGTAAGGTCAACAGGCTTGGCCTATAAATTGAATGTTCTTCAACCTATGAAGGTTGTTGATGTTTTTATGTATGGAATTTGAATCAATAAAGAAAGTTTTGGTGGGAAAATAAGTGAAGATAGCAAGTACTATTTTGGCAAGAAATTAGAGGAATGAAGTTGTAGAAGAGGTTCATGATGACAAGAATATGGTGATGGGTTATCCATGGAAAATATACACAACTGAAATGAAGTATCTTAATGTAGAGGCAATGAGTTATCCATGGACAATAAACACAATTCAAGTGCAGGAAAATGGAGTGAAAATGGTAAGGTTTAAGTTGTTGGATTAGATGAAGCCATCATTTTTGGTAGTTTCTATGTTGAACAGTCAAATTATGGTACTTATGTCACCAAGGAAAAGTAAACCTTGTGTAAAGATGAAAAATAATTGTTCATGTGGAGCAACTTTGAGTAGAGTTGGTCAATTTCCTCCAATAATGTTGACTTGATAAGTTTTAATTTCTTCGTTAGTTTTTTATAGAGAGTGATGATATAGAACAACCTATTCCTCAATAATTTTTGTACTTGCATCTCCAAATTTTGTGTGTGTTTTTTATCATAGTTGACCAACTAATGATAATGTAGCCTATGGCTATAACTTCCATATCAAATTCTAAATCCATCATAAAGCACCTTTTCCATAATCTAGTTGTGTCATCCCCTATTTGATTTGTTGACATAAAGACACAAATTGTAGGAAAAAATAACTTATTCATTATTATTTTACTCTTATTCATATACACATCAAATATCTACTCACTACTACATATTACCCAACCAAAAATGATGCAGGGACTTGAAGACTAGTTTTTAGAGGCAAGTGAAATAGGGGGAAATTGACTTCTAGAATATGTTGTTCTATCTTAAACTTATAAGGAATCTTAAATAAAATATTTCATTTTTAGAACAAGAAAAAGAATTGAGAACCTAAAATACATTGACTATAGGCTGATGAAGAAGTGATCAACAAATAAGTCTAGAGTTAGTACACCCCCACCTTGTCCAACTTCCTCTAAACTTTATGCATACAATGGGAAGCCATACCTACAAGTAACAAGACCATAGATTGAATAATCATGACACTATTTTAACATATATATAAAAATAAAGTTAAGCATATCATTGAGGAAATTGAAATAATTATGAAGTGATCATTTTTGGTAAGTTGGACAAAAGAACTAATGGTATAAGACTTTTTATGTAGAATATACAAAATAAAATACAACAATAGACTAAAGTGGATTTGTAATTATTATAAACAAGATTTATTGGGCATTTAAGTAAGAAAAATAACTTAGGTTTTCTTTCTTCTAATTCTTTAATGAGAATAAATTCATTAATTAAACAACACCATGAGAATCTACGACCATGACTAGCCTATCTATATCCATGAATAGCTTAATTTGCATTATGTAAATTGTAAACCTAAACCATGACAAAGCTAAACTAGACACTTGTATCAAGCGACACTTAAAAGTGAGCCATGAGCACTCTCCAATTATTGAAATATATTATTATGTACTATAAATGGTAACTACTAATCCATTTTGTCTTGTTTGGGGATAATAGAGCCATGTCTTAGTTAAATTATTGCTTCTTACATTCAGTTTAAATAGGAAGAGTAACTATAACATAGTTTCTCAATGCATTAGGTAATACCCAATAGTTTCTTGATATCTTCTTGCAAACATAAGGTTAGATATATTAGCCATTATTCCCATAAGATGTTTCATGAAACAAATAAAACCTATTTGAAAAGATTGTAAGTGCAATTTTTATAGAAAAAATTGACAAAATAATAAAATATGATTTTCAAGTACCTCAATCTTCAACAGAGATGTTGTGGGTGCATATCTATCAACTACATTTCCATTGTTGTCAACCTAAAACTTAGTGAAGTTATATTTTATGCTATCACCAAAAAATACACCTTTGATTGATTTCAAGAACTTGTAAATAGGGGTTGCATTACTACCATTGACCTCAACCTACATCATCAAAGTGCAATACAAACACAAAATATAAAATGTAACTTTGTTTACTAGTTAAATGAAACTTGAAAAAAAAAATCAATTATATGGAGTTAGCTAAAGATTATATTGTATTTTATTAATTTATGAGTTGAGTGAGATTTATGATCTTTTTGAACTAAATGAAGAAAGAGGAAGAAGACTAGAGGTATTAATAAGGTAGTAGGCAGAGGAAGAAGTTGAACAAAAATTGGACAGTAAAGAAGATAAAGATATTGAGGAACCTGTTAAGGTAGAGGATCAAGTAGATGGAAAAGGAATGCTCACTAAGATAGACCAAATAACAAAGACAAGAGGAGAAAAAATATCTAAAATAAAGGACAGTAATGGTGAAGAGGACACACAAATAGAATTAGAACATGGTGAGGCAGTAGATTCCTTGCAACATGAAGGAAACATGGAGTAGACAGTTAGCACTATGGTTGTAAATATTGATGATAGTAGTAAAGGGAAAGGATATTTGAAGATTGGATCATTGAAAGAGATAGAGAAGACCTCAATCTATGTAAAGAATATAGATTATAAAACTTGCATTAAAATTCCACATTTTTTCTATAAAAAAATATGAATGAAATTTTACTTTTTCTATGTTTAAGGAAGAAACACCTAATATAGATAAGATAATTGAAAACCAAAAGTTTAATAAATTCATCTTATGAACCAATACTAAAAACTTTAAATTTACCAAGAGAAGAGCAGGACAATATTGAGTGTCTATGATGATTTTCAACTCTCACATTCAGTAAATTAAGTTGCAGTTCAGTCATTTTAAGACTTCTTTTCTAGTATCTTTAGTTCCTTGTTCCTATTTGTTTTCACCAATTCTTAAGATACTAACCTATTTTCACTTTCAAAGAGTTTGATATGTTTGAAATATATAGGAGCTTAGTTGTTGAAGTTTATTCATTTCATGGGATAGACTAAGGGATAAATTAGTAAGCATAAGGTGGATCAGATTAATGAAAGGAGTTGGGCTAGTTTTCCTGAATGATCTCATAGACCTCAAAAGTATTGACCATATATTTAGATAATAAACTTCTTTCACAAGTGCCCTATGGGGTTCATCATCTATTCAACCTACCTTAATAAAGAAACACTCAAATAGTTCACAAAACCATTGACCATATATTTAGATTACAAACTTCCTTCACAAATTCCCTATGAGGCTCATAGTCTATTCAACCCACCTCAATAGAGAAACACTCACATAGTTCGCAGCATCAATGCAATTTCATTTTGTATCATAAAAATTAATAATCATTGACTATTATCTAAAACATTGATATTAAAAAATTTCACAAGACCTAATAGAATATTTGTTAGAATAAATTAATCACTACCCAATGAATCAATGTATACCAGAACATTCTTGTGGTTAGCCATGTTAGCATTTTTTCCATAAACATTTCTATAACCAGAGTGAAGAAAGGATTGTGTAAGAGAAGATCATGATACTGGAAACTACTAGAAATACAATTTGGAAATTCAACAAACATAAGAAAGTGAAAGAAATACCTCCACCTACACTCTTGATGATGAATTCCAATCCTTCAGTAGCTAACTTTTCTTCATGTTGGTAAATAGATTTTTCCTTTTGATTTAACTCTTAAACGCCCAAATTTATGAACAACATATGTTACAACAATTTGAAAGTTGTTTTGATTCGACTAACTTCCCTCTAAATTCATTGATACAACTCCCTATTTCATTATTATTTGCAATGAATTATGTTTGCTTCTAAATCTAAAATGGGGTGTGTTCTTAACCTACAGATAGGAGGGGTAAACCAAGCTAGGCCTAAACAAGAAGTAACTTAGGCAAGAGTTGGTACTTTAAGATTAGTTAAGTCTATGAATTCACACATCTTATGAATCCACAAGGAATAATGATTAAATAATGTATGCTCACTGAAACTAAACTAATATCAGTAGGAAACCAACTAAAGAAATAGAAAGATTAACTTGAAAGAAAACACAAAAGAGATTTCTCTTCAACCTATGATAACAATACTATTATCTTCGGTTTGCTACTTAGAAATAGGGGAGTAAAACTATGTTCATTCATTGATTAAATTTAGACAAAAGAGAAAATGTAAAACTAACATAAAACATAATGGAACAAAAAATAATTGACATGAAATACCATTCAATTATCTTTGCAACATCAAGTATTTCACACCAAAAATTAGCTGATCTTTTATTAATCTTTCAATCTAGGACATATAGGATTCTGAGATGACCATTACAAAAGGAACTTAAATCAATTCATCTCCTCTAAAATGACAAATAGAAGGGAGCCAATTTGTCCATTACAATCATTACATCAAAATATGAAAGGGGCAGAATATGAATCACTTTGCCTTCTTTCCCTTTTCTAATTTTTCCCTATAGGCCTTAGCAGCGACAATGATTGGAATCAATTCCTCATGCCTATGAACATGTACATTAGTGTATCTTAAGAGCCATTTAGAATGATCTATGGCTAAATATTTGATAGCATTTAACTAATCTTGTATTTCCTCCATGGCCACATGTATACACCCACGATGTTTTTGGAGCTTGGAAACTCTGTTATGGTGATTAGAAGATAACCTCATCAAACTATCTATGTAATTGGAGAAGTTTTTTTGCATGATGGCTACTCCAATGATTCCCTTCCCTTGTCCACTAGCCTATGAGTCCATATGTAGACCTCTTAGCATTTCATAATCTCTATCTTGATCCTTTTTCACTTTAGCTTCTATTTCCTTAAGTCCTTCCTCTACCACCATGATCATCTCATACTTGAATTGCATGCTCTAGAACCACTCAAATAAAGGCTTGTCTCCTTTAGGAAAGATCTTTTCTTCTGTAGCCTCATTAGCCTTCATATGAATATTCATCTTTAGTAAAGAGACACAATCTTCACTCTTATCTTTCTTTGTTGCCAGGGTGGCTCTATTTGTCAAAATGTTGTCCTCTATTTCGAGCCTCGATATCGCATTACCAATCTACTTTATAATGGTGAGTCCTTCTAACTTGAGTTTTCCACTCCACTCTCTACCTATTTGACTAAAGTTTTTATCTTCTTGGAGTTGAGAGATGAGTGCTTGGACATCAATTGCAGTAGGATCACTAGTGATTAACATTCTAGAGATGCTTGCCAACTGCCTGATGAAGCTATTAAGTTCATGGATTTATGCCTTCATTCTAACCTTTGATAATTTAAGGCTTTCGAGTTGTCCCTCTATTACATTATTTTTTGACTTCATAAGCCAACCTTGGTGTCATGTCTAACCTCCCTATGATCCACAGAATGTAAGGAAAAATCATCTGTAGACATATCTTTGATTCTTCCTTTTTTATTGGGCTTTACAATTTTCATCATTGGATGCACTATTTTAGGATCTTGTCTGAGAATGTACAAGATCTACTTTTTGACTTTTCTTAGTGTTGATCTAGAGTGAATAGTGAGAAATAAAGTCTCCTCATTAGGAGCTCCTTCATCTCTCCTCTTTCTTTTTCTTTCCAAGGTGTCCTTAAGCCATGAATCAGTGCTAATCACTTTGGAAGTAGTCCCAAGAGCATCTATGTTAAACATCTTTCTCTTGATTGGGGTGAGTGTTTTTGTGGTTGAAGAGAAAGGATTCTTTGGGCTTGTGAAACAAGCTTTGAAGAATCTGGGCCCTTCTCTACCTTTGAAGTCTTCTTCATTGCCTCATCAATTTTAGTTGACTCGGTCTCTTTACTCCCACCATCTTTGAGATCTACTACTTGAACTTGGGGAGTACTTAGAAGGAGTAGTGCAGCACTTGTAGATGATATTGGACTTCTATGAGGTGAGAGGGCAAGAGTGACTACACCATCTTTAAGTTCCTTTGCCTTCTTCTTCTTAGCCTCTCATGGAGTTCCAATCATCAAAAGGGAGCCGTCCTGACAAGTCTTAGTTAAGGGAATACTTTTGTTGGGAGGTCAATCACCTCCATTTGACAGTTGTGCTAGCCCTTGGTAATGGCCAAGGTTACCCCTAATGTGCCACCCTCGGAGGAGGAATCCACTGCAACTGTTGGGGAAGCTTGAGCGGTTGTGCTTTTGATCTGACTCCTTCTAGTTGTGGTCCATTCAACCCATTTCCCAGTCCTTTTATAGATTCAATCCATCATTATATCTAGCTCTATCTCAAAATATTCATAAGGCTCTAAACTTATTGGAGTGCCTCTTAGCTTAGTCAAGTAAGTATTGTTATACATTTTCTGACCATCATCCTCCACTCCTTCCACATCAATATTGACTTTGTACATTTTTACTTGATCAACTATTAGTCTGGCGAAAGAATAATCATGACTCCTAAACTCATTCTTGCAATTGGCCCAGTAGTCCTCAATGGTGGTAATGTGCTTGATTACACTTTTGATTTGTAAAACATCCCTTGCGTACCCATTCAAATCAAACATGGGCCTCAAGACTTTGTAAATTTTCAATTTATACTTTATTTCAAACACCTTCAACATGTTCTTGGCATCCAAATGGGTGTAACAACTGAAAGCCCCCACCTTCATGGGAAATTTGTACCCTTTCTTCTTCAGACTCTCACTCAACACATTCACTTGAATAGCTTGTAGCATGATCATATCACTAGGATATCTTGGTAGCTTCAAGGGGAAACCATCAAAAGCTGCAAGACATAAATAAGAAAAGGATGAGAATTGGATGAAATAAATTCCAAATTGGTTGATGGCTACCATGGCTTCAGGACTAAATCTCCTTTCTGGACATCCTTGTAGTTCCTTGGAAATCCTCATAGTGAAAGCATCATTAACTTTTACATATTATGAATAGCTATTTTCCAACTATAAGCATGGATAAAACTCATAAGATTTCACATCGTTAGGAAAATTTCCCACTCTTGGGAGGCTTGGCCATAGTTGTAAGGAAGCCAACATATAGATAAGGAATGAGGACATATAGAATGTATTGTAAAACTATGCAGACCTCATGAGCCAATCAATATATTGGGTGTCAAAAAAAATGACTTGCACTAAAAATAAATATTTCTCAATGAAATTCAAAGCTTCTACCTCACCTTTCAATCTATATAGAAGGACCAAGATATCAATAATCTTTGGTTTGAGGTTGGTTCCAAACAAGGTCTTAGGAACCTTACTCTTGGCACTCCATGGTTTTCAAAACCATGTCTGCATGATTTATTTCCTCCAGATCATCTTCTTTATGGAGAACTGAGAGATAGCCCCTCCAAAAGTCATGTCCAAGAATTCCTCTCATTTTTGTACTCACAGGAAATTCACCATAGTTTGCCTATCAATTAAAATCAACATTGTGTTATATGGTAGTACAATCTACCTTATCTCTGGGTTGTAATGGTGTATACATTTGTAGATCAACTCTAGGACCTAAACTACAATTAGAAAACTAGCTACTTTGACCAACCCACATCCTCAGAGTTTCTCAGTGATGGGATGAATCTTCTTAGAATTCACTCTTTTTCAAAAATCCTTAATGTTGTAGAAACATAGAGAGGTATTTGTGAAAGTCTACAATTGGGATTTGATTTTGTTCAACCCAAAAATGTAGTTGCTATTTTTTTGAGAATGAGTTTTGAATTAAGAAAGTGAAAAGAATATCTAATGCAACAGATACTAGATTTTTGAAAAAGTTATGCACATTAATAGAATAGCAGTTCAAAGAAAGAGCGGTAGTTTGTTCAACTGTTCATGTTTCCATATATATGGGAGCCTCAATTCATATATTGATCTTCAAAATTCATGCCACATGAATGAATTTAAGAACAGATCTATTGAAATATTAAATGTGGGGGTTTAACGAATATCTAGGGGTTTTTTCACTATTTAGTTGGCTCAACAATAACTTTATATCTCCCCATAACTTACTTTTTCCATTTTCCTTTAAGTTTTGGGAAGTTACTAATAGAGTACTCCATGGGAGAATATTTGCTAAGTTGAATTCTAATCATTAACTCTTTTTCATAATGGTTAGATTCTTTCTATTATCATTCTAAGACATTTTATGCACAAATTTTGGATCTAAACTGATCATCGGTTTGATTTTCTTTTGAATTTGAGAAATTATCTTCATGGGTTGAAACCCCATATAGGAGAAGACAATTTATGTTCCTCTGCCAATGCTTCCTTTTTTACTTGAACTTTGGACCATTATCCTCTTTGGGATTGAGAATGTCTAAGTGAGGTGTGAAGATTCCTGTACGAGCCCACTTATCGCTTCTTTTCACTCTAAATTGCCTTTTCAAAAAACCAACTTCATGGGTTGAAAACCCATCGAGGAGAAGCTCATTATGAGTGTTCTACTAGGAATGATTATGAGAGCTATGATGAATCTTAAACATTTTCTAAGGTAATAATTGCAAAGGGAAAATGGATTCACCATAGGGTACCTTACTGTTTTTGTATTTTTGATCCATATATATCATTTGGTGCCCTTTGCGGGAAATCATCTTCATGGGTTAGAAACTCACTGAGGAGAAGTTGATTTTTGGATTTCCACAAGCTTCTATTTATATTGAAAAAGTGATAGGCCAAAAGTGGATATAACTCATAAATGATTATTTCATGAGTAACATGAATCTCCATCGGACCAAGCACTAACCTACCCATAAGATCACTTCAATAAAAAGAAAAGCCACCCATCTATGAAATGGAGAGAAGGAAAAAAGAATAAATATGATGAAGATTTGTCACACTTAAGAGGGATTATAATTAGACTCAATCACAACTAACTAATCATTCTTCTCACTATAACATAGGCATTCACTTTTGCTAATCGATTAGAGGATGAAAAGTGGGACAACACTTTGATCCTCACTACAAATTAGATAAATGATAAACTCCCCAGCTGGTCCTATCATTTAGTATGGGATCCCTTCAAAACCTCACATCCAATAGCTCCCACAAGAAAATTGCCATGAAATACCTCCCGTGTGCCAAAAATAAAACCAGAATATAGGGTTTTGAGCATAAATCTAGGGTAGAAATCAAAAATTTGTTTACAAAATTTTAAGACAGGTACCAATATGGATATTCCATAATCCTAATGATGGATGCATGGATGGGTCTTGATTGCAATGACTAATGAGGTACCCATGGACAAACATACAATCTTTTATAATAAGAGAAAAGTAGAAAACCTCATGGGACAAGAACCCCCTCCAAAAGAGAGAAAATGAAATAACTACACTAGTGAGAGAAGGATAGGAATTGATGTGAAGCTCCAAGAGTTGCTTCTATCTGAAATGTCCTATGAACTGAATAACACAAAAACATAGAGATAACACAAAAATGAGAGTAGAAGTTAGTGATCAACAATTCATTAATATGTTGTTACAATCAATACAAGCAAAGTTTTAGGATTATGATGAGTCTCCTAATGATATGCATATGTGTTATAAGCTATAAATGCTATGATATACTCTAAACTAATCCCAATTTGAAGTCGATATGTGACTGTGATAGCCCAAACTCTTAGTAACAATTATGATTGAGATGTGTGACTATGATAGCCCAAATTTTGCTACCAAAAATAAACACTATGAAATATAAGAAATAATGATCATGATTTTTGTTTTTTGATTATGAACCCAAGTTGGTTGAAATTTTGACCAACTTGGGCATAAAAAAAAATTTTAAAAGGTATTGAACAACTTTCTACCCAAGTTGGTCAAAATTTTAGGTTCAAATTTGACCTATAATATACTAGTGACATGAATGAGGTTGACATCAAATATCTTAGTGAAAAAATCAAAAGGAAAAAGAAAAGATGCTTTGATGGTGAAAACCACATTATGGCAGTATCAAAGCCTAGAATAGTATAAAGAAAAGATGCATCTAAGGGTGAAAACCTCTTTGAGGCACCTAAAGATGGGATATCTAATGATTTTATGAGTCATTTTTAGAAAATGTCATCAGTATTAATAGAATCAACGCAACCTATGAACTTGAGCACAAAGGAAAATCTATAGACCATACAACTCACACAATCACTGTTAGCTAAACAAAAAGAAATTTTCATTACTTTATTCAAGGAAAAGAAAATAAATTTTCATGGTCATACTCTAATATGCCAAGTATGGATCTTGATCTCATTATGCATCATCTGTCCATTGCATTAGGTGTGAAACTTGTGAAGAAAAAGCTTTAGAAAATGCATCCACATGTGGTACTTTTGATAAAGGTTGAATAAGATATTCTACTAAAAGTTGGATTTATCTGAGTGATTGATTATGTTAAATGGATATCTAACATTTCTCTAGTTACAAAGAATAAAAAATTCTATGAGTATGTAGTGATTTCTAAGAATTGAAAAAAGCAAGTCCAAATGATGACTTCCCATTGCTTCATATTGACATGATTATGAATATGATATATGGATACAAAATGTACTCACTGATGGATGACATTTCTAGGTATAATTAGATCAAAATTTCCTATAATATCAAGAGAAAATAGCATTCACATGTATTTGGGGTGCCTTTTATCAAAATGTGATGCCATTTGTCTTGAAAATTGATGGAGCTACATACCAATGAGCTATAACTATGATATTTAATGATATGATGCATAAAATAATGGAATATTATGTTGATTATACCATGGATAAAAGTATGGAAAGAAACATTCATCTCAAAGACTTAGGCCTGATATTGGATCGCATGGAAAAAATAGTCTTTGGCTATAGCCTAAGAAATGTGTATTTGGGGTCACATTAGGAAAATTGCTAGGGTATATTGTTTCAACTAAAAGCATTGAGGTTGATCCCAAAAGGGTTCAAGCTATTATTGAAATGCCTTCACCTTAGAATATTAGTCCACAAGGATTACAAGGGAGACTCCAATTCATCTGCAAGTTCATTTCACAACTTGTATATAAATCACAACCATTCACCAAAAATTTCCATAAAGGAGTGACATATGAATGGAATGAGGAATGTGAAAAGAGCTTAGAATAAATAAAGTAGTATCTTTCTAATCCAACTATTCATATGTCTCCCATTTAGGGCAAGCCTCTTATCCTATACATTTCAATGAAAAACACATCCCTGGGTGTCTCATTGGCTTAGGAAGACAATAATAAGAAGGAAAGAGAAATCTACTATATTAGTTGAACACTAGTATATTATAAGATAAATTATAAAATCATTGAGAAAGCTTGCTTGGTAGTTGTCTTTTCTTCTTAGAAGCTCAAGCACTACATGATCTCCCACTCTACAATGCTAGTGGAAAATATTGATCCATTAAAGTACTTTCTGAGTAAAAAAAATTTAACAAAAAGGCTAGCATAATGGTAATAATAATAATTAAATTTGACATCTAATATGTGGAAAAGAAATCCATCAAAGGGAAAATCATTGTCAATCAGTTAGCTAATGAACCATTGCAAACTCAAAATCCTATGAACATTAGATTATCTGATCAATCTGTACTACTACTAATAGAAAAAATATGGAAAATATTCTTCGATGGTTCATTCACCCAAAAAGGTTCTGGTGTTGGGACACTATTCATCACATGAAAAAAGTATTCTCAACCTAAGGCATCCAGGATTCTCTTTCCTTGTACAAACAACATTGTTAAATATGGATCCTTAACCAATGGGATGAAAATAACCATTGAATGGAGATTCGACTAGATGAATATCTTTGGTGATTCACAGCTAGTGATTAACTAGTTTAACAACATCTATCAAAAAAAATATAAGAGGCTACTCCCCTACAAGAGAATGGTAGATGACTTAAACAAGTACTTTGTGTATATCTATTTTCAACATATTCCTTGGGCAAAAAAAAAAAGTAGCTAATGCCATGGCTTCTCTAGCTTCCATGCTCTAGATGCGAAAAATGACTTGAGACACAAGTTCCTATTGGAAACATTATACTACCATGCCTATGACTCTCCAAATGCCCAGATGATTTTTTTGTCATAGGACATGCTATGTAACCAATTTTTTTTGGACAATCTGACCTGGAATTAAAAATGTCACCTCATCTTCAATGCGTCACAATATGTTATCATTACTAAGGAATTATATAAAAGATGTCAGGACAATACTCTCCTTAGGTTTATAGAACCCAATGGTTCCAAACATGCATTAGCTAAGGCACATGAGGGTATTTGTGGATCTCACTCAAATGGATTGATAGTGGGTCGCAAACGTATTAGAGTTGGTTACTACTGGCCAGATATGGAAAATGAAGCTATTCAATATGCTAAGTCATCCAAATAATGCAACTTCATGGTAATCTAATCCACACTCTAATGAGGGAATTGATTCCTTTCATCATGTTATGGCCATTTCAACAATGGGCCTTTGATTTTGTAGGTTAGATTTACTTGTCTTCTTCAAATAGACACAAGTTCATAATCACCACTACTAACAACTTCACAAAATGGGTAAGGTTGTACCTCTTATTGAAGCCACTAGAATTTTTTTAGTAATGTTCATTCCGAACTGCATTAGGTATGGTATACCCTCCTCAATAATCATTGATAATGGAGGGAAGTTCAAATATAAAGATCTAAAAGAACTCTACACTAAATTTAAAATCAAGCAACATTGGTCATCCATGTACTACCCTCAAGGTAACAGACAAGTGAAAGCATCTAATAATGCTATATTGAAAATCCTATATCACCTAGTATGCAAATCTAGAAGGGATTGGCACCTTAAAATCAATCTATCTCTATGGGCTTACCATACTTGCATTAGAATGCCTACATGGGCTGCCCCCTTTTCTTTGGTATATGGAGAAGATGGTGCTTCATATTGAGGTCAAGATTCCTACCCTCTAGGTTTCCATGAGGGGCCTTATTTCTGATGATGATTATAGAATATCTTAGCTATAAGAGCTAGAACTATTGGATGAGCATTGGAGAATGGCATTTGATCACCTAAGGGCCTACCAAAATAGAATGTCTAAGAGTTAAAACAAAAAATTAATACCATGAGACTTCCAAGTGGGTCACCTCATTCTAAGGGAGAATCCAAAGAATCAACAACATAGAGTACAAAAGGGTAAGTTTGAGCCTAACTGGCTTGGTCCATACATCATTACTACAACATTTGGTTCAGACACATATCAACTCTACTACTGAAGGAGAACTGCTCAAGGAGATGATTAATGCCCTTCACCTAAAAATATTCTACAACTAATACATTCTTAGAAGCTCTTTTTGCATAGCTAAATGTCCTAAAAAAATACTAAAAATTGCAAAAAGTCTCGAATAAATCTATTATACTAGTGAAAACCTAGCAATACGCACCTTGATAATACCAAAAAAATTGGGGAAAAAAATACCAATAAAATTGAAAAAAGTGAAAATAACAAAAAACTTGAAAAAGAAGAAAAAGTGTCATTGATGAAAACTTGGAAAATAGTGAAAACTTGGAAAATAGGCATCATGGTGGAAAAAATAGAATCTCTGCCAAGCCTTGGTAAATAGGTGCCTCTTGCCCAAAATGCTCCATCTATCAGTGTACCTCTTGGCTCATGTATAGTTTTTCTTTGCTTTCACTTTCTTTCTTTCAGTTATTTTCTTTTGGCAGTTTCCTACTTTCACTTGTTGCTCTCACTCGCACATTAGCTCTAAATCACTTTGAGATACTTCTCATACCTTCATGGATTGAAATTGGTCATAGTTTAAGGGAAATCTACCTCTCTATACTAGGGGGAAATTTCCTATATTATCTTAGAGTATCTTGTGCATCTATCACTCATTATCCTAAATGAGTATGTCCTACTAAAGCCCTTCTCCTGAAGTGATTTCTCACACACACTCTGAACTCCAAACTTGACATCAATCCACTAAAATCAAAAACTTATAACTAAAGCTTTTTTCATTATGATTAGCTTTTATTTGTGTGTGTTTTTTTTTTCTTTGTCATTCCCCTTCAAGAAACTTTGGGATGTGTATCTCGACTAGAGGAGAAAGGATTGGGGGCATGATCTTTTCATTGTTTTCTATTTGTTGGTCTAGTTCCAATTATCTAAAAGATCCAAATAAAAGGGGTATCCACTATAAGATCCTCTATCTTGTATTGGATGGTCATGTGTACCTCGATTCATTTTATATGGATACTTGGTTGAAGTTGGTTCTTCTCCTTATCTATTTGAGTGAATTCTCTTTGCTATAGTACATACAAATACCCATCCTCTAAACTGAATGTAAGGGTCACTATGGGTACATCTAGCATACTTATGTCCTAGGTCATGAATGATAAAGGGACATTACAGACATAATACTTACTATTACTTAGCATGAGGAGAAAATATCACATTTATAGTGTACTTATGTGCAAGAAACATTATGTTCATCTTGGTGCTTATGCTCTGATGCTTATGTTCACTTGTTAAATTAAAAGGAAAACATGTTTAAATAATTTTAGCATCTTGTACTTTAATGCTTATATCTACTTCTGACAAATCTCTTACTAATATCATATTCATATCCTCATGGTAGCAGTACCAGTGAGAGTTGTGGTGATGTGCTATATCCTTACCAAAATAACACTTGGTGATGAAAACTATATCATGATGCTTCAATGACCAAGTCTTAGGTTTGCATTTAGTTAGGTTACATTGCATTTTTGGCATGGTTTTACTTGCTCACTTACTCACATTTGACATGATGAGGGATGTGAAGCTCTTTATATGCATAAAATCTCCATCTTGACTGCATAAGTGATTAGTCATCCCCTCACCAAATTTGATAGTCCTAGATTTATTTTTGTGATCAAAATCAAAATATAACACTCTTAAGCAACTCAAAAATATGATTTAAATTTTTTGAACCGACATGATTGATCACTTGTGTAGTCCATTTTTAAGATGCCATGATTATACTAGAATCTTGTTCTATCAAAAATTTATTAAAACTTTCAACTTTCTCAACAAAAGTCAACTCTAGTCAACTTTGGTCAAACTTGGTCAACTATTTAGCTGTCATTTTGCATGATGTTGAATGATAGGGATCCTTGTGAATCTCTCTCTTGTAAAGATGATTGAGGATCAACTCCAAGGTTTCGGGTGGTCTTGCAACCTACTGAAATCCACTCAATTGAAGATAGATGTGTATGTTCATGAGGGGGCCGTTACTGGTTTGAACCAATTTCAAATAATTTGTTTGATCTGTTGCTATTTGAAAAAGTAACCACAAAAGAGATATATTTTTGGCATTTTCTTTTTTATGATGAATGTAATTTATTGATGCAACTATATGAATTCCTATTTTAATCAAGTGTTAGAAAAGAAAATAACAAAGATAAGGTAACGAGAGATAAAAGCAAATAACTTGAAAGGGAAATTCCTAATGGACATAAACCATGGTAACAACACGTCTATAAATTAAATGATCAAAAGGGATTGGGTAGGAAACTAATGAAAATAGGAGAATCACTTCCTCAATTCTACTAATGCAATCGTTGATGGGAACTCAATATAAACTAAAAGATGTTTCACATCTCATCAAATTGCAAGGCCATGGAAAGTGTGCTTCATGCAAGAAAAGACGCTATGAAAGAACAAAGATGACCCTTTCTCCAATTGGTTATATCAAAAAACTTTGTTAACACAAGGAAAACACCAAAATTGAAAGATCGCACAATCATAACAATACAATAAAACCATTGGATCCATTATTATTCATGAACATGCATTCATAAAAATAACACACTATGACAAGAATAACTACACTCAAAATGGGAGCACCAATAGCATATATTATTGCATCAAAATAACATCCTAGAGTACATATTACATTCATTTATTTATAAGAAATCATCTCCTCCATTTGTGTTAGCAATAAGACTTCTTAAAATGAAAACACATGCTAACAAACTAATAAAATAAAGCTAATTACATACAAACTGCCTCTCTAAATGGTGCTAAGTAGGTCTCCACCTTTGTTTAAATCAATTAATGGGTGCATGAGCCTTTACATCACTTAAAAGAATAAAATAATAAGGAGATAAAAAGATAGAAGCCATGAGATGATCTACGAGTCATTGAGAGCTCTAAAAATGGAAGCTCTACCTTTTCTAGATGTCTCTAGGAATTTAACTACCTTCAAAATGTGTTTCTGATGCATGAAATGCTCTAAAATAGAAACTAATAGTTAATTTTTGGTGCATTGTTTATCTTCAAAACTGTTTGTGCACCTTTTGGAAAAAGAAAACCTATGCACATGCACACCTACACACCTTCAAGGAAGTGCACAAGGTGTTCAATTCACCAAAAAATCAAAGTTCTCAGTTTTGAAAACAATTTTTGGGTTTTGCTCAAATGGGGTTTTAGAATACTCCTAGATTCAAAAAACACCTAGATAATCAAAATTTTGATTTGTAAAGTGTTGAGAGCTACCAATCTACAATTCTAATTTTAAAACTAGAAGTCCTCTACAACTACAAGGAACACCTATTTTCAAGTCCTTTGAAGAAACAAAATCATCTAAATTCTTTGAAAAAGAAATACCTCTTCCCTAAAGTCAAGACTAGTTGGGGTGGACTACATGTTGGGAACAACCTCGACAAAATACAATGACTCCTTGACTCAAAGACTAAAAAAGAAGAAGAATCAAAACAATGCAAAACCCAAAGACTATAAAGACTTAAAAATAAATAAATAAATTATATACAAAAAATCTTGAATAATAAGAATGTGGTGTAGTTGTCAGTAGATTTCTCATTATGTGCAGTAGTAATGAACCGCTCCATATAGTCCTAAAAAATTTTGACTTCTCTTTGTACTTAGAATATATAAAATTTGGAAAATCTTGGTTCAAATTTCAAGCACAAAACACACAAAATCTGAAGTTGTGGTAACTCTCCATGACCATGATTAATCCACAAACAAGTTCTCTTACCTTTAGCATCATATTCAAATTTAAAATCATCAAACTGAGAGGGATAATGGAAATATATCACCTGATCTAGTGAGTCCCCCACCATAGGGGTACACTCACACATTGTAATTTCTCCTTTTGGTGGTCTTATCTCATGGTACACAACTCCATACGCACATGGAAATAGTATCTTCAACGATGTAATATAGCTATCATAATAAGACCCAAAAGATAGAAAATTGTATTTATGGTCCTTATTATCACCACCATTAGCCTTAAACTATGAATTATCACATTTAGGCTCCTTGGGACTACAAAATCAATCATAAGCCTTCCTTTCAAACTAGAGGATTCATTAATATCATTAATCAAGGTATTTACTCCCTCATGTCCCAAAGAAGAATGTTCAAAATCATACTTACCCTCCATTGTGATCTCCCAAGCTAACAAGAAATCAAGACAACTTGCTTTTGAACCCAAATGGATGGATTCTACATGACTCGATTATTGCATGGTCTAATATATGTGTAGAATACCCACAAATAGACATTTCCTCAGTCAAGCTTGAGAAAAAATTAAGCACTCAATCCATCTCATCTAATGACATCTTTTCATCAGGGAGGTATCTTATCATTATCCAATAGGGGATCAATATCATAGTAGGAAGCATTGGTATCTTCTTCTTGATGACTTCCTGATTCAAAAATCTCACCAACCTTGGGATCTTCTATATTTCCATTTTTTTTTGTAACTTCTAGAATTTTTACAACTCCATGAAGTTTTGGAATTTCAAAATTTTATGCCACCTCAAAATTTCTTGGGATATCCACACTTATTTGAACACAAAAACTTGAAACAATTTCACTACTTTTGAACATTTCAATAGGCTGATCTATCTATGCTAACACATTAGATACTACATCTTGGTAACTAGAACATTCTGACTCTAAATGAATCCTTTGATGCAGGCAACAATAGTTACAAAGAAAAAGGATGTTTGGATTCTTATGTTCATAAAGATACTTCAAATTTCTTGTTATATTATCCATAAAACCTTTCAAAACCTCATCATTTACACATAATTCCTTCTAAACTATCAGGGTAATGTTGTTTGGAACCTCATAATGCATTTGAGTGCTATATAGACTTGTATATCTAGAGGAGCAGGATGCAACCATAGAGAGACATCATCCATTAGAGACTCTTCTCTGCTTTTCAAACTTTGTATGTTCTTATTATTGTTGTAATAAACATGTAGTATCCCAAATTATCCATGTTCTTTCTCTTCATTGAATGGGAACACAAACTCCTCTTGATCATCTTTATTATTTTGTCCTCCTACAAATTTATCATATGATTCAAACACCATTGCACTAAACTACAAATGTTTTTCCTCTATGATTTGGGGAGGCTGACCTGAAACATCATTGTACCAATATCTATTTTCACTTAGACCCATACCTTTAATACCATTATTCTCATTGTTCATGTTATTATAGGGGCCATAATTTCTAGTCTAATTTTGAGAAGAATTTTTTTAGGCAACAAGTTATCTTGGATAATTGTTGAGGAATTCAACTTTATTCTCATATGTTCATTGGATAAAAGAGACATTGTCTTCTTGATGGTCTTAACCTTACTAGCCACATTTTTCTCAAGTTTAGCAGGTGGAGAAGTATTTTTCTCAAAGAATACAGTATTTTGGGGATCATACCTTGAATATGTAATTGTTGGCATTAGAGCAGTAGTAACCTGTTACTGTAAAGGTATTGGATTCAATAGGGACATTTTATTAGGCATAGTACATGCTCCTATAAGAAATGGTGGTATGGCTATTATATTATTCAAAGTGAAGGAAGACATAAAGCTCCATCCACCATGGGTATCTACCTATTTTGTGAATGTAACAACCTCTTTGAAGACCTTTTCAATGGTATCAATGTCTCTAGGTGGGAGCTTCCTTAGAACAATAGAAGTTAATGAATCCATTATTTTCAAATAGATTTGGATGATAGACTCTTGTGGTACACTATAAGGAAACTCCATTCTTTGATACATCATATAGAAGTGATGATTAAACTATGAAATAGCCTCATAGGGATCCCTCTTAATTGAGATAAATTGATGATGTAGGATAGTTAGATCAATATAGACCTTGAATTGTGCTAGAAACTTGCTTTCAAAAGAGTTCCAATCCCTTATTGATGTTGGTGGCAAATTGAAGTACCAATTGAATGTTGTTTCCCCCAAAGTATAATGGAAAAGTTGAAAGACCATGTCCATCTACTTAATTTGGTTTCAATTATAGATTTCCTTGAAAATTTTAATATGATCTTCTACTATTTTTTATTCTCCATAGATGAACCATGGGCAAAATTTTTTGGGATTTTTGGGCAAGTCATGTAATGGACCAATTAGGTTCAAAGGTGAACTTTGGGCATTGAAGAAAACCATGTTTCATAATGATGGGAATGTGTGAAGTAGAATGTAAAGTGGTTGATGATGATAGAATTTGTAATGTGAATGGATGGAGCCTAAGTATCCCTTTATTTTTGTGAGGCTTTCAAAAATGAATAAGTTCTAGGAACTCATGTGCACTAGGTGAAGATGTTAAAGCTCACTAAAAAGGAGATGATGGACTAGGATCTTCCAGTTTGTGTTTATTCTGCAAAAGTGCACCTCTAAGAAGAACACCTCTTCAAAAAGCACACCTGTGCACAGTGATATACTTGGAAATTTTTTTGAACTTCTAAAAATTGCATAGTTTTCAAACAACAACTTTGGTTCTTGAGTCAAATCATTTTTAGGCCCTCCTTCTAGCACCACTTCTGTTGAGTTATCATTTTGCACAATGTTGAATGACAAGGATCTTTATGAATCCCTCTCTTGAAAAGGTGATAGAGGATCAACTCCAATGTTCTGGGCAGTCTTGCAACCTATTGAGATCTACTCAATTGAAGATAAATGTGTATGTTCACAAGCAGGCCTTTGCTAGTTTGAACCAATTTTGGATAATCTATTTGATCTATTGTTGTTTGAAAAATTAACCACCAAAGAGATATATTTTTTTATATTTTTTATTTTATGATGAATACAATTTATCAATGCAACTATATGAATACTTATTTAACCAAGTTTTAGAAAATCAAATAACAAAGATAAGGTAATGAGAGATTATTACAAATAACTTGAAATGGAAACTCTTAATGGACAAAAACCACGGTAACAAGTTTGTGAATTAAATTTTCAAAAGAGATCAAATAGGAAACCAATGAAAATAGGAACAACACTTCCTTAATTCCATTGATGCAATCATCTATGGGAACTCAATATAAACTGAAAGATGTTTCACATCTCATCAAATCACAAGGCCATGGAAAGTTTGCTCATGCAAGATAAGACACTATGCAAGAACAAAGATGATCCTTTCTCCAATTCATTACGTCAAAAAAATTTGTTAACACAAGGAAAACACCAAAACTAAAAGATCACACAATCATAACAACACAATAAAACCATTATCTCCATTATTATTCATGAACATGCATTCACAAAAATAACAAATTTCGGCAAGAATAACTACACTCAATATGATAGCACCAATATTATATATTATTGCATCAAAATAATGGCCTGGAGTACATATTACATCCATTTATTTATAGCAAATCATCTCCTCCCTTTGTGTTAGGAGTGAGACTTCTTAAAATGCAAACACATGCTAAAAAACTAATAGAATAAAGCTAATTACATACAAACTAACTCTCTAAATGGTGCTAAGTAGGTCTCCACCCTTGTTTATATCAACTAATGGGTGCATGAGCCTTTACATGACTTTAAAAAAAAATGAGATAAGAAGATAGAAGCCATGAGATGATCTGGGAGTCATTGAGAGCTCTAAAAATGCAAGCTCAACATTCTCTAGGTGTCTTTGGGAGTTGAATTGTCATCAAAATATGTTTTTGATGCATGAAATGCTCTAAAATAGAAATTTACAATTAACTATCAATCTATGTCTTCTCTTCAAAACTATCAGCACACGTCTAAGAAAAAATGCATTTGTGCACCTATGCAGGGAAATGCACAAGATGCTTAATTCACCAAAAAATCAAAGGTCTTAGTTTTGAAAATGGTTTTTGGCTTTTTCTTAAATGGGGTTTTAGATTACTCTTGTGTGCATATTTTGATATTTTTGATGATTTAGGCCGACTTTATAGCCTAACATTATCATAGACTTGAACTCCTTCTACTTCTTTAATCTGAGTTGTCAAAGTACATGTGTTGAATCTTGTCATTAATAGTTGTATAAGATGAGGAACTTATTCTGGTTCATGTGTCCAACCTCTGTATCTTTGATCTCTAATGCAAATTCATGAACTGGGACTTGTGTGGGACTCCTTTGTAAGTAAAGGTCATTTGCTTAGGTGAGATCTTTTTTGTTGTTGATAATGAAGATGTTATGATAATAAGGTGTGCAATTGCACAACATTATGTATATGCATTTGAGAAACTTTATGTTGTGTACAATTATGCACTTGCATATTATGTGCACTTTCATGTTATGCGCACCTACACAACTTGATATTGTGTGTACCTACACACTTGTGTGTTATGCACACTGGTGCACTTCATGTTATGCACACCTACAAAAAATTATATTGTGCCCACCTACACACTTGTTCATTGTGTGAATTTGTGCAACTTCATGCTGTATGCACTTGTGTACATTTATGTTGTCCGCACCTGCATGTTATGCGCACTTGGGCACCTTCATGTTATATACACTTGTGCAACTTTATTTTGTGCATACCTACACACTTGCATGTTATGCACACCTGAGAAACTCTATATTTTGTGCACCTATGCACTTGCGCATTATGTGCATCTGTATAACTTCGTGTTGTGTGCACTTGTGCACATTTATATTGTGTGCACCTATGTGTTATGTGCACCTACATGTTATGTCAACTTGCACACATTCATGTTATGCACACTTGTATTTTATGCATACTTGCACACCTTCATGTCATGCACATCTGCGCAACTGCGCATTATGTGCACCATCATGTTATCGGCACTTTATGCATTGTGAAGATGATTCCTTTATTTCTCTTCTCTATGACTACTTGGTCCTCCTCATTCAGAGATTAGGGTTTGACCTAGACCCCAGGCAGGGTCCAGGCTTCATACTAGATGCCTCATAGGGAATTTTGAAACTAGGGGGTCCCCATTTTGTGACTCAAAATGGGGTGTGCATTGTGAAGCCACAACATCAACTAGGACCCAAATTCTTGATAAAGAGCATCAAATCTGCTTCAAATCAAACTCAATCTATTTTGATATGTTCTACACTAGTTTGAATCCACAATTCAATCTTCAAGTCTCATTAGTTGTTCTTCATAACCCTTCTAATGTTTCATCTTTTGATTTCACTTATGAGGAGCTAGGATGGACACATTTCTTACATATATCAAACTTTTCTTCAAACCAATCTAATGAAAACTCAAATTCCTCATCACTAGGGGTATATTTAGTTACTCATATTCCATTTCAACTAGATATCCACAATCTACCCACAACTATCTGAAATCTCTAGGGGTATATCAAACTCCTATAACCCATATCAATCTAGTATTGTCCTATTTCAGCTCATGATAGTCATCACCATGACTCAATGGAAAAGAATCAAGGCATTCTACCTAGACTATTGAGGATTAAGCCTCATTCTGGGATGATCTTATGCCTCATGATAGGTTTTGTCATCTTTTTAAATGGACCAATATTTGAGTGTTCTACCTAGACTCTAGAGGATTGAGCTTCATTCTGGAGATAATCCTAGACTCTCTTTTAGTCAGTATTCAATTGATAGGTATCTAGATGATCTATCTAGACTCCTAAGGATTAAGCCTCATTCTAGGGATAATCCTATGAATCATAATAGTTCTTGTTCTCTCTCTTTAATGTATAGACATTCATCTTCTCATCATGTATATTGACTAAACTCCTAATGATTCACTTTGATTCAACCAAGCTCAAAACAAAACTCAACTCTCATTCTCAGCTCTCATTCTTAGTTCTTATTCTTAGTTCTCATTGTTAGTTCTCACTCTTAGTTCTTATTCTATGCTTTAGAATTAGATTATTCTTTGAATCAATGCACTATTTGCACATCAATTCAAAGAAGGGCAAATGCAATACCCTAAAATTGGTCTCCAAAACCCCTAAATCAATCTTGAAGTCCTTAAATCGTTAAGAATTTCTAGTCCTACCTGACGCTACTTGATTTGAATATCAATTTTATTATATCTATATTTTGTAATAATCATCCAACTTTAACAATTCCCTAAATATTTTTGTTTAAAATTGACTAGCTAAACCTCTTCAATTAATTAATTTAATATAAAGTTCTAACACTTTCTATTAAATTAATATACTTTAGTCAATAATACATGATATTGGGATTTATTAATTTATTTCAAATTAAGTTTATCCATATATTTATTTATTTGAATTTAAATATTCAAATATGGGACACCTTTTGGACTATTCAATCAAGTGATATTTTTTTAAAAGAATCTTGCAAGATGAGACAAATGACACAAGAATATGATGTATCATACCCACTCTTACATAATCTCCTATTTTGGTCATATTCCTTACACTCTTTTATTTGGACTTTTGACCATCTTTTTCTTATAAGTAAAGATATTGTATCTCTCACAAAGGATCCCGCTTTCAAGTAATGAAACTTTGTTGAATTGTGCACTCACTCTTTGCATCCAATATTTGTTGCATAGTTTGTTCACTTTTAGCTTTTCATTTTCTCTCATCTTGGTTCACTTTCTTCTTCATTTTTCATATCTTACATTTCATTCTATTGCATTGAAAACCACAAAAATATAGTTTAATCTTGCATGCATGTAGTTAGATCTCTTTACTTACTTGTTTCTAGCTTAAATTTACATTCTCATATAGATTAGTTCATCTATTTGCATAGGAAATACAAAAATATCTATTTCTAGTGTCATAATCATTTCATGCTTTCAAATAATTCATTCTAGATAGGATGCAATCACTAAAGCTCTTGATTCTGAGAGAACATACTCAAACTCCTACTAGATATAAGGTAATAGGTTGATTTGTATGGATCTCTCAGGATGAACAATTTTATGTCTATTCTCAGTTGAATTCAACATGTAAGGATTCTGTTGAAGTTTGTGTAGCTCATTTTGACACATATAACTACTAATTCTTGTATGTGTATATTTGATATAATTATAGCCCAAATATTTTCTTGTGAAGAAAGACCATGTCTAACCATCTCTGAACCCAAAACAAAATAAGGAGATAATTTCTAGATTGTGGTATTAGTTTAAAAGAAACCATGATGGAAAATGTTATTGTCCCTAAAAAACTGTAAGGTGTTAAAAACTTGAAGAATTCTAATCACAACAGATGAGAGATATTGAAGGCAACATGGTCACATTGAAGGGGGACACAATTTTTTACAATGGTGAATGTGGTTTTACAACTAGAGGAAAATGGAGGTGTGAATTCAAAGAAGAAGATAATGCTCCCATAGAAGAATATGATCCAATGGAAAAGAACACAATTGAAGATGATGGTATTGGCACAACTAATCGTATGTTAGAGAACACAATTAAAGAAGATGGTACTAGTGTAACTAATCAAGATGATCAAGATGATAGTACTAGCACATATGATAATGATGATGAAGATACAATTGATATACCTATACTTGAGAAGACATACAAGCCCCTATACCAAGGCTCCCAAAAAAATCTTCTCTCCATTATATTTTTGTTGGTGAACTTCGAGGTGTTGAATGGTTCATCCAATATAGAAATCTCATGTATAATAAGGTATCTGATTTTTTTCATCTTCTATATTAGCATACCATTAATATTATTTATATTAAAAAAACATATTTTTTGTCATAGGTTGATAGGTATGTGTTTTTTACCACGATCAAATATTATACCTCACTCATACCAAGAATTATCTACCATTATAAAAGATATTAGAATGGAGTATCAAACAATACATGAATGTCCCAATGAGTGTATTATATATCATTAAAAAAATGAATTTGCAATAGAATTCCATAATTATTATATTAGTAGATATCAATCAAATCAGATTAAAAAAAGGTGTCTCGCAAGGTTTTTTGGTACATTTCCATTATTACACACCTGGAATAATTATTCAGGTGCACTAGCTTGTCATAATTAATGGATTACTATGCATGCAATAAAAGTCAAGATGACATTATGAAAATTCCTATAGATGGTTATGCATTTAAGGATGTATAAGAGATTTGGTCACACTTTAAAGAAGAACTTCATAATCTCAAGCTTTCATAATATTCAGAAAAAGGGAAAATTTGCATGTAAGTTTGTGGTCCAAGGATGAAATCTCATCATTCAAAAAGTCTAGGAAAGAAGGTGTTCGATGAGTATAGGAACTTTCTCCACAAAATCATAAGTATCAAATTATCAAAAAAAAAAATTAATGTGAAAGAAGGACAGCATCAGAGCCATGAAGAATGATACCTCACCTATGGAAGTTGGAATACAATAGAATAAATTGTCAAGGTAATTTCATTCAATCTGATGGTTTTTGTTTGAAATTTACATTTTGATATTGTCTTTTTTTTACTAATGATGTACTTAATGCTCATGAAGGTTGTAAAGGCATTTATGACCAACTTCCAAAAGGACTAAAAAGTTATCCTAGACAATTTAGTAGGTTGTCAAACTATGAGAACCTCTCGATCATGCATTTGTTTGATTCTATGCATATTGGAAATAATGTAATAGAGATATTAGGAAAAATATTATATGGAAGGTGTGAGAAATAAAAAATTATCAAAATTTGTAATGACATTAATGAATCCAATCATGCACTAAAAATTTTCATTGAATCAAATTGTAATGGAGAATGAATTAATATGAGTGCCCTTCCTTTGTTATATGTGGAGAAGAAAAGAGATGCCATAAAATGAGTGATACAAAAAACTCAATTTCCCACTGGACTTTTTTTAGACATAAGAAGTATCATATCTAAGAAATTTGATTTTGGGGTAGAGTTGAAAATGCATGATTGGCACACCTTTGTCAAGGTAAGTCATGTTATTCTTGATTTAATTTTTATTTGTAAAACTGCAAGTACTTTTCATTGTATTATTTCATAATATATTGAAAATATCATTTCATAATTATTATAGTATGCTCTACCTCTATCTCTCTCACACCACTTTGATAATAGTGTCAAATAAGTTATATACGATCTTGGAAAATACATGAGGTTAGAAGTGTCATTTCTTAGATTTTTTGTATAGATATTATATTTGTGACTTTCTTTCCTTTTTATGTAATTTATTATATTATTTTTATAAATTCTTTTTTATATGGTTGTGTTGAATTGCTTATGGGAGGCTTTCATCTATAGAAATTGATTAAAAAGATATAAAATATTGGAAGAGAAAAATTCATCAACTTATGTGTGAAATGCAAAAGTGTCTACCCTTAACTTTTTTCAATGCACAAGAACACTACCTCATACATCAAGTTGAGGAGATTGAATTGTGAAAACTTGTACAAAATAGGTCAATGTGGATGGTTCAGAGACACTTGAATTTTTTAAAAGGATTTGTTCAACAAAGAGCACATCTTAAGGGTTTTGTGGTGGAGGGATATATGGTATACATGACCATGGTGTAAATTAATAAATGTCTTCTTAAGTTTGCAATGAATTTCCATGTAGATCACATTTGGGATCCAAACTCCATTAAAAAATTCAAAGGGGAGTACTTGATGGGGAAAGGTAGATTGAGGAAAGTGAGAGTTAATTATAAGATGTTATTGTAGTTAATTAATTCTTATAAATCTTCAATATAAGTTGTTTCTAAGTGGTCCATTTTTTTATATAGTTGGTCATGAGTGGGATGCACTACATTTGTATATTACAAATAATCTTGATTGGATGATGATATGGATTGAATGATCTCAACAAAATGGTCACTCATTAACATGGCAAGGTGTTGCATAAGTTCTCAAAGAATCTCATCTTAGTGGAGAATGTTATGCCAATGGTAATTAATCTAGCATATAGTTTAAGAGGTAGAAAGATACAAATAAGTTTATTAATCACAATATATATGTTTAATATCAACTCATGGATCAATGCAACTAATTTTCACATGTTTGAAAAATTTTAGGTCAAGCACCACAAAGCTATATTGTACTAACATGGCCATAAATTTTGCATAATAAAGTTGGATGACATGAAGAAAAGTTGTGATTCTAGGATAACTATATTCTTTTAGGTCACTACTATTTCATCTAGAAATGGGGTACATCCTCAATAATATTTGAATCAATACTATAGAATTTTGGATGACATAATTGAGTGTGACTTTAATTCCTTCAAATTAGTATTATTTATCATCAAATGGTAGAGGCTATGACTAAATCAAAATGATCCTAAAAGAACTATTATTGAACATGATAATGGATTTAAAATAATTAATAAAAAGGTCATTTGAGCTAGTTGGAGATGATCCCTATGTTCTTCCAAGCCAATTTGAGTAATTGTTTTACTTTAGTGTTCTGCATAAACCAAGTCGGTCATTTATTGTTATACATGATCCAAGAGGAATGTCAATAAATTATAATGTGATGGAAGAAGAAGAAGACACTAAATAAGAAGAAGATTAAGTAGATGATGATTATGAATAATAGTTAGTTGATGATGCAGAAGAATAAGATGATGAGGATGATGCTAGCGATGATGGTGATGATGATGTTAATCATCATGATGCTCATAATGATCATGGTGATGATGATGGTGATGATGATGATGATGATGGAGATGATGGTAGTGGTGGTGTTGGTGGTGGTGATAATGATGATCATGGTGATGACAAGGATGGTGATGACGAAAATGATGAGCATGATGATGAGATGGATGAAGAAGATGATCAATGGAATGTATGAGGTATGGTCAATGAAATATATGAGGTATTGATTTATTCATAGAAATTTGTTTGACTTATATGTTTTCATAATTAATTTATTACACATTGAACTCTAATGACATCGTATAACTATTTTATTGTGTCCAATTATAATGATAACAACATAGGTGATTAAAGATACCCATATTTCAAATATTACTCATATATTTAATGTATTAATTATTTAAAAAAATTACTGATGTATTGGTTATGATGCTCAATTATTGGTGTTGATTACATGCAATATATATTTTGTGTATCATTTTCACCCTTTGTAAAAATAGATAAATGACTACAAATATTGTCACCATATTTATTGAGGATCTTGCATAGGTAGTACACATAAAGCAGAGGTGAAAAATTAAAAAATATACAATGATTATGATGAATGCATATTTTCCATGTTGTCTTCTATGTAATTTGTAGCATATTTATCATTTAATTTTTAGCTAACTTAAGATAAATGATTTACATATGCAAGAAATTTAACCCCTTTAACAAGGATCCTGCACAGTGACATGGATCAATGAGAATAATTCAATACACCCTATACAAACAATTTATTATTTTCTTTCTTTCTCTTTACCCTCAACATAAACTTTAGGCTGAATTCATTAAAATTACCCTCATTTAGAAAAATATATCACTCCTTAATAACTATATCTCTCATTTGATCGACTATCGGTACCACAAAATAGGTATTTTTATATCATCTTCCTCGAGTGTGGGAAATGCAGGAATAGAAAAAGAAAGTGAGACATGTAGTAGGTCTAATATAGGGAGATAAACTAGAGGTAAAAATGTTAGAAAAAAATTGAATAAATGTATGCAATTTTTCCTTTCTAAAGGGGGTCATCTTATTATGATGATGAGATCAAAGGCAACATTATGGCTCCTTTGAGGTACACACATGGTGTAGGAGCACCTAGGGATCATAATGAAAGGTCCTAGAAGTTCTAGCTTGTAGGTAGTTTTAGCCAACCACCAAGGAATAAGTAATAAATATGAAGCCCCAAGGGTATGATTAGATTCATGTAAATAGGTAGGTAAGTGTGAGAAAGTGGGAAGTTAGGCAGTGTCCTTAGAATGTTTAGGTTGCTCTTAATTGCTTGAATGGGTCAAGGGTTGACCAAGCTTTGACCAAAAAACTCTTGATTTGGGAAATAATGTTAGAAGTTGGTTTTTGACCTTACTATACTCATTTAAGATGTCTTGAGGTCTATACATGGTCAAAGTGCAAATTTGTAAAAAGTTGCTCTAGCAACTTTGCATTTTGCAAAAGTTACACTTGACAATATTGACAATAATTTTCCAAAACCAAGCAACTTGCAATTTTTTAGTTATGAGTCCATATAGAAAGTTTTCACATGTGAAAAAGAGGTATAAAACACCATTACACATCCAATAGAAGGGTTGGAGTTTAGATTGTGTGGATTCAACTTTGAAGTAATACCAAACTTGAATCATTTTCCTATTACAATGAACTTGCATGCTCAAGATCTAGATGCAAATGGATTGAGTGGGATTATTTATTTGAATTTATAGTTGTAGGAATGAATTTATTTATTATTAGTTTTATTTGGGTTCTTTAATTTTTGTTTAAGTAGGTGTTAGAAAATCAACTTGTCATTGTATAGTTCACTGCCCTGTTGGAGTAGCATAGAGAAAAATGGCTCTCTTGAATTCCAATTGTCAAATCCCTATAGCCCTTTGGGATCAAGAAAAAAAAATCATATACTATATTTATTTCCACATTGGAGTGTTTAGGATATGGTTTTCTATTTTATAAGCAAAACCCTAGGCAAGTAGGAGGCTACCTAGCTAGGTGAAGTTCAGTAAGACAGAGGTCAAGGGCATAGCAGATGGATTGAAAAGACCAATCTAGTTATTTTGATGGGAAGAGTGATGAATGAAGGTTCACCAAACCAAGGTAAAATTCTTGGGGAAGCCATATTAGAAGGTTTTTAAGTGACCCTAGTAAATAGCTGATTGAAATCTTTAAAACCCTTAAAAATAGGGATAAATTGGAAAGGGGCTATACGGTTAGTCTTGGATTACTTTGAAAAGGGTATCTAGATATGGGTTTTTTTTTAAAAGTTCTTTGGAAATTTTTGGAACTAAAAACCAAAAGGTCAACTAGGAGAACTAATTGCTACCGGCCCTAGTAGACCTCCTAAACAAGGAAAACTTGAGATCATATGCAAAATAATGACTCAAACACCTTCAAGAACCTTAAATATTATGGAATGTATTAGAATGGAAGCTCTACTTGTCATGAAATCCTAATGAATTTCTTGGTTCATCCTATGGTGGGATTCAAGACAAGGGATGAAGTTGAACCTTGGAGTTTGTGAAGCATTTCAAACTGATGGGAGCGTATTGGTGGAGTAGGGGAATAGAGGAAGTATTCACTTAGTGTTAGGGTAAAAATAATATCCTAAGAAGGATAGAGAAGAGCCTTGAGTACCTTGGTGGATAGGCCAAGGTGGAGTAGCAATCCATCCTCATCAAATTGGTATCATAGCAAGTGAAAGATTTGGAATAAGTGCATGTCTAACTTGGAAAGAGAGTTAGTAGGTGAGAGAACCATGGTAACAAATGTAGGGTTAGAAAAGGATTTGATAGAACAAAGGGAGAGAAATAGGATTCTAGAAGAATCCTTAGAGGCCATGAAGGAGAAACTTGAAAAGGTTGCAGAGACAAAAGAGTAAGATAAAGAGAAGCTATAAGGGAATGAACATAAGAGAAAAAACATAGATGAAGAAGATATACAACCTAAACTAGATCCCCCTATGTAAGAGGAACCCTTCCTAAAATCCTTCAAGGAAATGAGTGGAAAGTCATAGGAAGTTATACCCTTGCTCACAAGAAAAATGGATCAAAATTGGTGATGGAATGGATAGAGGGCATGGAGAATCACTTTGAGTGTGAAGGAGTCATAAGGCACAAAAGGTGAAGGTTGCAAAGGAAATATTGAGGGGACTAGCACAAACTTGGTGGAAGTTTCTCCAAGAGGGATAAAGAAGGCAAGAAAAAATTAATTAATTAGAAGGCCATGGTGACCAAAATTAGGGATAACTATCTACCTATGGATTATGAAATATAACTTCATAGGAAAAGACAAAATCTAAAATAGAAGGAGATGTATGTTGCCTCTTATACAAAGGAGTTTCAAAAGCTATGTTTAGGGTCCAAAATCCAAGATGATGAAAGTGTGAAGGTTGCTAGGTATTTGTGAGGTTTGAGATGGGGGATTCAACAAGAGATAAGTCTATGAACCCCTACCACTATTCACAATTTTTTTAAATTTGCACTTAAGGTGGAAGAGAAGAACAAGAAGAGACAAGGATCCAATTCAAGGGGTAGGGATAGAGGTAGAGATGTCCAAGGTACCCATAAGGGTGGATATTGAGGAAGAAGAAATGAATCTAAGAACCAAGGACACTCAAAGCTACATGAGATAGGTAGTGATGGAAACAATAGGGGTGGTTAGATTAGAGGAAGAAGCCCTAATAGTGGAGGAAGGGTAAGATTCAGTGGTTTCAATAGGAGTTCACATTTTGCTACTATGAAGTGCTACAATTGTGGTGACCTAGGACACGTAGCTTATAGATGTCTCAATAAGGCATCTTTCTCATCCCATGGAGAGAAGAAGATAAGCTATGCTCAAGGAGAGGAGGATAATGTCATTGAGTTAGAGCTATGACTTGCTTTAGAGAAGGGAGAAAATTTGATGTTCAAAAGAGTTTTGATCAGAGAACCAAATAATGAGGAAACTAAATAAAGGTCATTATTTAGGATCAAATGAAAGATCCTTGGAAAAGTTTGCAAAGTGATAATAGACTTAGGGTCTACAGACAACGTCATCTCAGAGGAAGCAGTAGAGAAACTAAAACTTGTTAAGAAACCTCATACTCATCCCTATAGAGTGACTTGGTTGGGTTGAGTTTTCTATTAGGGTTATAATGACTAAATACTTTGTGATGTATTACCCATGGATGTATGCCATATTTTTTTGGGTAGACCATGGCAATTTGATAGAGATGTTGTACATCAAGGAAGAAAGAATGCTTATACCTTTAAGAAGAGTGGAGTGACTTACAAAATATAGTCCTTAGTGGAAGATGAATATGATGAAGCAACAACAATACATAACTTATTGATGAGTGGAAAAGAGTTCTTGAATGACATAAAACATGATGAAGTGATAGGATTTTCCATTGTATTAAAACCCAAGGAAGAAGAAATCACTAAACAGTCTACCATTCCTAGTCAAGTGAAACAATTACTTGACGGATTTTAAGATATCATATGTGAAGGGACACCTGCTACCTTACATCCTTAAAGAGTAGTAAGTCATCGAATTGACTTTGTACCAAGAGCATCCTCTCCTAGCAAACCTTCCTACAAGATGACTCATGATCAGCACAAGGAGATAGCAAGAAAAGTATAAGAATTAATGGATTAGGGCCTCGTTAGGAAGAGCTTCAGCCCATGTGAAGTTCTAATGGTCTTAGCACCAAAAAATGAGGTAATTGGAGAATGTGTAATGATTCTAGGGCCATAAATAGGATCGCTATTAGATATAGGTTTCATATTCCTAGAATAGAAGATTTGATGGATTGTCTAGGTGGGGCTAAAATCCAAGATAGACCTTAAAAATGGTTATCATAAAATTAGGTTGAAGGAAGAATATGAGTAGGAAATTGCATTTAAAACTATAGGGGATCTTTATGAGTGGCTTGTTATGCCTTTTTCTCTTACAAATGTACCAAGCACATTTATGAGATTTTTGAATGAAGTCTTGAAGGACTATATAGGAGAGTTTTTAGCAGTGTACTTAGATGATGTCCTCATATTTAGTAAAACAAAGCAGGAACACATGAAGCATCTAGAGTTGGTATTGAAAAAGTTACAAGAGGAAAAATTCACTATTAATCTTGAAAGAGTGAGTTTATGAAACAAGAATTGGTGCACTTAGGCTTTGTCATTTTCCAAGGGGATTTAAAGATGGATCCAAGTAAGGTGGAGGCTATTCTAAACTAGCCAACTCCTAAAATAGGGAAAAAATTTAGAAGCTTCCATGGATTATCTTCAATTCTATAAGAATTTTTTGAGGATATTTAGTGAAGTTGGTGCACCTATGTTGGATACCATCAAGGGAGGACTAAAAACCAACTTTGTGTGGACCAAAGCATTAGATCAAGGGTTTGAGAGATTGAAGAAAGAATTTTCTACACAACAGATTCTAGTTTTGCCAAGTTTTGATCAATTGTTCATTGTAGAGTGTGATGCAAGTTAGATTATTGTAGGAGTAGTCCTAAGTCAAGAGGGTAGACCTGTCGCATTTTTTAGTGAAAGGTTGAATGAGGCTAAGTGAAGACATTCTTCCTATGATCTAGAGTTGTATGCATTATTCCAAGCACTTAATAAATGGATGCATTATATATTGCCTAAAGAATTTGTGGTCTACACTAACAATCAAGATTTGAGCTTCATCAATACACAACAAAAACTTAGTTGGAGGCACATTAAGTGGAATGTAGTTCTTACAAGCATACACATTCACCTTTAAGCACAAAAAGGGGAAATCTAATAAGGTGGTAGATGCATTGAGAATGAGACTCCTAATAGTCCAAGAAATTCAATTAAAGAGCATTGGCATAGAGGGATTCAAAGACCTTTATGAGGGAGATGAAGATTTTTCATAAGCTTACAAGGTATGCACATCATTTAACAATCATTTCATAGTGAGTTTGCTAACTATACATTGAAAAATGGTTTGTTGTTTAAAGATAACTAGTTATGTGTTCCAAGGGGTTCCATGAGAGAAAAAATTATCCAAGAAAAGCACAATGGAAGCTTGAGTGGGCATTTTGGATTGAATAAAACCTTAGAACTTGTAAGTAGACACTATTATTGGCCAAGAATGCAAAGGGATATTAGAAGATATGTTAAACAATGTATCATTTTTCATAAGGCTAAGGGAACTTCTTCAAATGTTGGTCTATGCCAACCTTTACCAATACCCAACAGACCTTGGGAATGCATAAGCATGGACTTCATAGTTGGTTTACTTGGATAGTATGTTTGTAGTAGTGGATAGATTCAGTAAGATGAGTCACTTTATACCGTGTAAGAAAACTCATGATGCTAGCTACATAGCACACCTTTTCTTCAAGGAAGTGCTTAGGATTCATAAACTACCTATCAACATTGTATCTAATAGGGAAGTCAAGTTCATGGGGAACTTTGGAAAAACACTATGGAAGAGGTTAGGCACCAACTTAGCTCATAGTTCAGCTTGCCATTCCTAAACTGATGGTCAAATAGAGGTCATCAAAAAAATGTTGGGAAAATTACTAAAATGCTTAACCAAAGAATATGGTTAATCATGGGATTAAATCATACCACAAGCTAAGTTTTCCTATAATGATAGTGCAAATAGAATCACTAGGGAAATTCCATTTCAATTTGTGTCATCCAAGGGGAGTTAATGAGCTTAGAGAGTTGAGGAATCACGAAGAATTTAATGGCAAAGCTAAAGATTTTTCCAAGTCCATGAAGGAGATCCATGATCAAGTTAAGAAGACTCTTCTAGAGGCTAATCAAAAATTGAAGAGAAAGGTAGATAAGGAGAGAAAATATATTCAGTTCCAAGTAGGAGATTGGGTACTAGTACACCTAAACAAGTCTATATTGAAAAAGGGAGTTCCAAGTAAACTTCAGATGAAAAGGATAGGACCATGAAATTCTTGGACAAGAATGCCTAGAAAGCATATAAGATAGATTTGCCTAAGGAGTTAGCCCTTTCACACCATCTTCAATGTGAAAGATCTAGATCCATAAAAAGGCTCTGAATTGATAGAGGATGCAAAGAACTTGGAGGTTGATAAGGAGATCAAGGATAACAATATACCTACTCCAGTTAAGCCACAAGCTAAAAGGATACTTGATTCTAGGGTGAAGAAGAAGACTAGGCACAAAGTCTACATGCAGCTCCTTGTGAAGTGGAAGCATCTTCCTACTAATAGTATTCTTGTGTAGGTGAGACTAATTTCAAAAATATAGGTATAGACATGGATGTGTTACCTGAAGATCCTCCTTAATTTTCTTTTTACAAGGGGAGAATGGTTTAGGAGGACCTAGGGATCATAGTGCAAGATCCTAGAAGTTTTGGCTTGTAGGTGGTTTTAGCCAACCACCAAGGAATAAAGGCTAAATATAAATCCCCAAGGGTTTTATTAGAGTCATGTAAATAGGTATGTGAGTGTGATAAAATGGGAAGTTAGGTAGTGTCCTTAGAATGTTCAAGTTGCTTGTAATTGCTTGAATGGGTCAAGGGTTGACCAAGCTTTGACCAAAAAACTTGTGAGTTAGGAAATCATATTAGAATTTGGTTTTGGACCTTACTAGACTCATTTAATATGTCTTGAGATCTATAAATGGTCAAAGTGCAAAGTTGTAAAAAGTTGGTCAAGCAACTTTGCATTTTGCAAAAGTTGCATTTGATAACATTGACAACAATTTGCCAAAACCAAGCAACTTGTAGTTTTATAGTTATGGGTCCATACAAAAAGTTTCTAAATGTGAAAAATGGGTATAAAAAACCATTACACACCTAGGAGAAGGGTTGGTGTTTAGATTGTGCTTATTCAACTTTGAAGTAATAGCAAATTTGAAGCATTTTCCTATTACAGTCAACTTGCACACTCAAGATCTAGATGTGAATGGATTGATTGGGATTATTGATTTGCATTAATAGTTAGAGGATTGAATGTATTTATCATTACTTTTATTTTGGTTCCTAAATTTTTTTTTAAGTAGGTGCTAGAAAATCAACCTGTAATTGTATAGTTCATTGTCCTATTTGGAGTAGCATAGAGAAAAATGGCTCTCTCTTGAATTCCAATGGTCAAATACCTATGGCCCTTTGGGATCAAGAAGAGAAATTCATATACTATATTTATTTCCATTTTTATTGTTTAGGATATGTTTTTCTATTTTATTATCAAATCCCTAGGCGAGTAGGAGGCTACCTAGCTACGTGAAGTTCAACAAGACAGAGGTCAAGGGCACAGCAAATGGATTGAAAATACCATTCTAGTTGTTTGGATGGGAAGAGTCATGAATGAAGGTGCACCACACGGGAAAATTATTGGGGAATCCATATTGGAAGTGTTTTAAATGACCCTAGTAAATTGTTGATTGAAATCTTTAAAATCCTTAAAAATAAGGCTAAATTGGAAAGGGGTCATACAGACACCTTCATGACCTAAAACAAAGTAAATCTTGGAGTACTCTGAAAAGGGTACCTTGGCATGGATTTTTTTGACAAGTCCTACGGAAATTTTTGGAACTAGAAACAAAAAGGTCAACAAGGAGGCTTAATTGATACCAGCCTTAGTAACCCTCCTAAACAAGGAGAACTTGAGATCATATGCAAAATAATGACTCAAATACCTTAAGTGTCATGGATTGTATTAGAATAGAAGCTCTACTATTCATGGGATTCTAGTGAATTCAAGACAAGGGATGAATTTGGATCTTGGTGTTTGTGAAGCATTTCAAATTGATGGAAGTGGATTGGTGGAGTAGAGGAATAGAGGAAGTATTCATTTTATCTCTGTTGGCTCTTCACATACTGATGATGGATCACTGAGTGTAATTCGAATTATTGATGCAAAAATATGGCACACAATCAAATCCAAAATATGCATCTCTCTATTCCCTTAGTGTTCATGTGAAAATAAGACCCTAAGAAGGCTACAAAAGAGCCTTGAGTGCCTTTATGGATAGTCCAAGGTGGAGTAGGAATCCCTCCTCATCAACACACCTTTAGGAGAAATGGGTACTCAAGGACCTACCTCCAATTAAGACTTTTTTGGTGTTAATGAGAGGATATATCACATAGCTCCATTTTCATTACATGGTTTGGGTCTATTTTTCATGGATGGCATAAAGGTCAGTTATAACAAATTTGTTGAATTGATGGAGTATATAGGACCTTGTTACAAGTAAAATAATTGGATGCAAATTGTTTGATAAAAAAAACTATGCATAGGTATGCACTGCCAATAAATTATATATAATGGAAATTAATTAATTAAAGTAAAAAACTCACTATGTGCATTGATGGGAGGCCAAAATAAACAAGGAATATTGTAGGTTTCATTAATAGTACATGACCAGGGTCAACTAATAAGTGACCCAATTGCATAGTCGAGGTGTGTGGAGGAAATCATGTTTTTATATGTGTGATAAAATTAATAAGTTCAGGGGAAGATCTACTAATAGATTACAATTTGAATTGCATAGATACAAAGAAAGTTACTATCATGTGACTGGTAAGTACTCTATATATATATATATATATATATATATATATATATATAACATTTAACCAATTACCTCCAAGTAATTACTCCAATATACAATATACCATTTTATTTTTTTTATTTTTTTGCTAAGTCTATTCATTTCATTTCATTCATGTTTCATATTTAATATTTGTCATGGTAAGACATGGATCTGTCACATGATAGAGGTGGGGATGTTCCTCTCCCTCATTCTTTAGTGAAGGTAAACCTAGTGTAATTATAAAAAGTAGATAGAAACAAAATTTAATATTATTATATTATTTTCTATATGGTTTTTGAATTATTTTGATATTTTTACTGATATTCTTGTTACAAATTGATGCTTAGGAAAAGGGAAAGTACAAATAACAACATATCAATTACTTGTTGAAATAAAGGCAACAATATTATACAATTATGACATCACATATGTTTATGACCCCATAAAGATGGTTAGAAATATCATAATAAAATCAATGCACAAATTCTTAACCTTCTAATTGAACCAAATCAAACTGAGAAGACATGAGTAAAGAAAGAGGAATTGATACAAAGAGCACATTGTCCAGAAGTAAGCAGTAATTAATCTTTAGATATAACAAAAGTTCAATAAAGGTTTATATTTTATACTATTTTATGGATTATGAACAAAATATGTATGTGTTCTTCTTACAATACTTTTTGATACCTCAATGACCTACTCAACATGATGAGGGTACTAGTGTAGTTCCTTTAGGTGAATAATCGTTAAGGGACTTTGATAAAGTTAACAAGTAATAAGGAATTGTTGCATTAGTACATTCACAAACTAGATTGTACTTAGATGATTTTATGAAATGAAATTTATTCTTGTTTTATGAAAAAGAATTATGCAACATATGGATGAAGAGTTCTTTGTTCTAGGATTAAACAAAACCTTTCACTTGACCTTTAACCATTCATTTAGCCATTGAAAGAATTATTGACTCAACTTATGTTTGGGAGGATTCTAGTACCCCATTTTATCTATATTCATTGTAAATGTCTTTGCTAACAATTTATGTAGGTCACGATGAAGTGAGAATTCCTCCTTTGAGGATCACTAGTATGATATTGTTGACTTCAATTTCAGCAACAAGGAGCATGCAAACATCCACATCTGCACTAACTAGAGCTGGTAAATCCTTGCTTTTCTATATTTTTCTATGTTTTTTTATGTATTAATTATGATTTTATTTATACTTTATTGGGTGCATTTCATATTCATGTATTAATTTTGTATAGTAAGAGATACACCTCCTTAGAATAGAACAAAGACCAATACTAGTGATAATTTACCATCATTTCTTGCATCACCTGTGCTACTAGTACGAGATCATTGTAGGCATCATTATTGTTGACTAAGATAGATATGATTCCATTAAAAATACCTAATATTATAGGAACTTTAAAATTACTATTATTTATAGTTTAATCAAAGTTTACATATTCATAACTCATTTTGGACTGATGATCCCATGATGTTTTTGCAAGAAATGATGTTTTTTAATGAAAGTCTTTATAAAATGGCATTGAAGCTATTCGGGCCCACCATATTTAAAAGGTACATAGCTTCATATAATTGTTAGAATATTTTTCCTTTCATCCATTTATTGTACTATATTCAAAGTACATACCTTTAGTTAATTTTTATATCTAACAATTTAGTTTTTCTTAAAAAGTGGAATGAGCAAGATAACAACCTAAAAAATCAGCTCATAATATCTTTACAGGAGCTCTTTGGAAATAATATTTTTGACAATGCCAAATTTCTTTAGAAAGCTTGTAAACATGTAAAGTATGTGAGGGACCAATAGAGAAGGTCTCTAAAGGCCAGCCCAAAGTATGAGCTTCCTCCTATGATTCCAAGGAGGGAGTGGAAGGAAATCATTGAAGATGCAAAAGAGAAAAGGAAAAAGGATAGAGTAATTGAACCACCAAACAACAAAAGAAGGTATGTGATAGTATTAAGTAGAATGCAATTATACACTAATTAGTGATATTTATATTTGTATAATCTAACATATTTAAAACTTTTCATAGATTGTGGGACACATCAAAGGCTACAAAGGTCAGACAAGAAAAGCATGACCAACACAAACTTGGCTTTAGTTTTTATATGAAACTTCATGCACAACTTGTAAGTAATAGTAAATAAATTTTTGAATCAAAAATTTCAATATAAAATTATAATAATTTTTTTAATCAAACAATACATGTAAAATTGATGATATTAAACCAAAAATGCAGGGCTCAAAATTTAATAAAGAACATATGGAAGAAGACAAAAACTTACCTTGAAGTAAGGCTATAAAGTTGTGGTTGTACGCCTATGTTAAGATTCATGTGGCCAAACCGGACATTTCAATGCATCAATTCACACATGGGTAAATATGCCAATTGAAAACTAATTCAAATTAAATACTTGAGAAATAATCTATTTGATGTTAATTTTGAACATTAATTGATTATATTTATCTTATAAAACAAATAGTGATAGCAATGTGCGTGCCATTTCACTACAACCTTTTAATCTTGGTACAAAGCCTACACATGATGAAGGCCCTGATATGTATTGCAATGATGGAGGTATTCATTTGATATTAAAAATTAATTATGTAATTATTAATACAATTTAATATTGTAAATTGTAATTGGTGTAACCTATTTGTGATTATTTTAGAGCATGTAGAATGCCATGGTGAACAAGTGGAGCATGATCTAAGCAACATGTTGAGGTTGAGGCTGAATGAAATGTTACTGTAGATGATGTAGCACTATTGGACAAAGAAAAATCCCTTTTATGCTCTTTTTAATTCCCTATGCAATGAATACTTAATATTGATATATTAGAAGTATTTTCTAAATAATGTTATTTAACATAATATAAGAAAATTAATCTAAGAAATACAATGACATACAACATTTGAGAAATGTACCATAATAATTGTAAGAGATAAGCTATATCATAAATGATAGATAATTATATATTAGATATTTGGATTTACAAATATATTTGTTCAAGTGCTTCTATCTTTGTGTGCATGTGTGTGTGTGTGTGTGTGTACATACACTAATGTATTTGAAATTATATAGACATGAGACCCCATCTCTTATTCATTACTAGGTATTCTAGGATAGTGAGTTGGTTAAAGGGAGAGGTGAAATAATTTCAGTCACATGACAGATTATCCCAATACTAGAGTTAGTCCTTGAGGGATGCTTCTTGTAGTCTATTTCACACAACCTTTGCATAGTAATTCTACCATCATAATAATAACCTTAGTAATCATACCATCTTAAGAATAACTATATTTATAAACTTGAGATCATGTCTCCTACCTATTACTAAGGTATCTTAGGGCAGGGAGTTTGTTAAAAGAAAAGGCAGAGTAATTTCAAGCACATGAATGAGTATCCCAATACTAGGGGTAACCCTTGAGGGATGTTGGGACCTTTGCATTGTAATTCTACCATTCTAATAATAACCTTGGAAATAGATTTTAAAAAATATATAGAGAATTGGATATGAAATTGATCTACCAAAGTTCAATTCAAGATAAATAGATAATGCTCAGACTCATAATATTACTGATGTATATTAAGGTAGGGAGTTGGTGGAAGGGATAGGTGGAGTAATTTTGAGCTCATGATGGATTATCCCAATACTAGGATTAGGCCTTAAGGGACACCACTTGTAGTCTGTTTCATGAAACCTTCCCACAATAATTCTACCATCTTAAGAATAACCTTAGAAATAGGAAAAATGATGAAATTTTATAAAATATATATGATAAAGATCCCTTGAAATAATTCCTTAACCTTTCCTTATTTCAAAATGTGTAAAGGAATATAACAAAGTTTTAACATGTATACTCTTTGTCTACATCGTGTCTACTTCATGTATTCATGCATTTATGTGTCTACATTGTATCTTCTTTGTCTTCATACATTATGTCTACTTCATTTTTACTTTGTGTCTTCATGCACTCATATGTTTATTTAGTGTAAATTTCATGTTTTCATGCATACCATGTATATTCCCTCATCCAATTAGATCTTTTGGTTGTTGGCTCTATCATACCCAAAATTTTGAACAACACACACACAATATATACTAACTGAATTTTCTTAAACATTAAAATAATTCATATAGATTCAATTTCATCTTTTTTTTTATAATTCTCAAACACATTTTAGAAGAATTCACAATAATCATTTGGATACAAGAAAAGAATTTTATAACAACTTTTAAGCCATTATTCAATAAATCATCTAGAGGGAAAATGCATATACAAGATTGAATTTTAATTCCAATATTATAATTTCTTTTGGAGACATCGCATCAAACCACAATAACAACAAAGAAGATCAACATATGATCTTCTACAATAAAATAGCTTTAGAGGGACTCATTGTGTTACATCTGGAAAACATCAACATAGTGTTAGATTGTGGTCATTGATCATGGAAGTACTGTACATACTCAATAATTTTTTTGGGCTATTTTATCAGCATTTTATGGCTAACATGTTGTAACTAGTTTTAAACCTAAAGTAGAAAAATACTTGTATAAAAGGACTTAGAGTTAGGGATTGTTTTATAAGGTGTGATGCAAAAATTTCCTCTTGCAGTGATATTGAGTTGTAAAGGATTATGGATTGTAATCAGGTTGTAATCACTGGATCGTAATAATATTGTACTTATTGTTTAGGGGATATAGCCCAGGGATTGGGTGAACCACATTAAATCTTGGTGTCTTGTGTTCTCTTCTGCGCAATTTATTATTTTATGCTATTGGTATATTTGTATGTGATTTTTGTTTCTATCTATGGTTTTATCCTAACAAGTGGTATCAGAGTGAGGTTTTTTTTTTCAATTATCCTCTGTAGGAAAGTCTCATGGTTGAGTGGGACTGATAGAAAATGAGGGTAAGTTGAAGGTTGACAAGTTTAATGGGTAGAACTTTCAATTATGTAAAATGCAAATGGAGGACTATCTCTATCAGAAGGATTTATGGAAGCCATTGAAAGGACTAAGAACTAGGGAACTATGAAAATTGAGGATTGGGATATTTTAGACAGAAAGGCACTCGAAAGCATTTGATTATGCTTGGCACAATCAATGACATTTAACATTACAAAAGTGAAGACGACGAAAGAGTTGATGGAAACTTTAGTGAAATTCTATGAAAAGCCCTCCACTTCAAAGAAGGTATTTCTCATGAAGTGTTTATTTAATATGAAAATGACAAAAGGTGGATCTATCACGGATCATTTAAATGATTTTAATACTGTTGCTAGTCAATTATCTTCTAATTTTGATGAAGAAATTAGGGCTCTCTTGATTTTGTGTTATTTTCCTAAAAGTTAGAATGGATTCATAATGGTTGTGAGTAATTCCATTTTTGGATCTAATACCCTAAAATATGATTATGTGATTGGTGTTATTTTGAGTGAGGAAACTCATAGGAAAACCTCAGGTGGATCTACATTAGGAAGTCCTTTGAATGCACAAAGTAGAGGTAGAACAACTGAGAGGAAATAATTCTAAAAGTTGTTGGAAATCAAGAGGAAAGTCAAAGGGGAAAAGGTCTCAATTGAGAGGACCAAACGACTACTAGTACTATGGGAAACCAGGGCATAAGAAGAAATATTGCTAGACTTGAAAGAAAAATGAAGGAGATAAACCAGAAGGGAACAAGGAGGAAAATGCAGTAAGTAACAAATCTAAAGAGGATGCTTTGCTTCTATCTTTAGAAAGTGTTGATAATTCATGGGTTTTAGATTATGGTGCTTCATTTCATGCTACACCTCATAGAGGTTATTTTATTTATTATATCCAAGGGGATTTTGGGCTTTTTTATTTTGGGGATAATGAACCCTGTCAGATTGTTGGAAAAGGAAAAAGTTAAGATTAAGTTGCAGAATGGGAATCATTGGCTACTATATGAGGTAAGACATGTTCCAAGGCTGAGTAGGAATTTAATTTTAGCAGGGTAACTCGGTGATGAGGGTTATGTAGTTACTTTTAATGATAAAAATTGAAAGGTTTCAAAAGGTTCCCTTGTAGTAGCAAAAAGTGTGAAAGTAGGCAACTTATATCTTTGTATAGGTCATATTGTTCCTTCTACTTTGGTTGTTTCAGAGAAAAATGAATGTTCACAAATAGTTGTTACAGCTGAGTATGGAGAACAAATAGTTATTGTAGATTCTAATACACTATTATAGCACAATAGACTTGGGCACATGAGTGAGAAAGGTATGAAAGTACTTGATGCAAAGAAAGTTTTACCGATTTTGAAATGTGTTAATATGGATTTCTATGAAAGTTGTATGGAAAAAAAAGAGTGAGTTTTGTGAAGACTAGGAAAGAAACAAAAAATGAGAGATTAGAGCTTGTGCATACAGATGTATGGGGATCAGCTCAGGTATCTTCCCTTGGTGGATCTCATTACTATGTTACATTTATTGATGGTGCAACTAGAAAAGTATGGGTGTATTTCCTTAGATAGAAATTTGATGTGTTTCAAACTTTTAAGAAATGGAAATGCTTGGTTGAAAATGAGACTAGTAAGAAATTAAAATGTTTTAGATCTGATAATGGTGGTGAGTATTGCAATCATGAATTCAAAGATTATTTCTCCACTAATGGTATTCATAGACAAAAAATTGTTCCAAGGACTCCACAAGAATTTGGAGTGGCTCAATGCATGAACAGGACTATAATGGAGCATGCAAGGAGCATGAGGTTGCATGCAAGGTTGTCCTTAAACATGTGGGTAGAGGTTGTCAATACTACTTTATATTTGATTAATAGAGGTCCCTCTACTCCTTTGGGTTGTGGTATTCCAAAGGAAGCATGGACTGGTAAGAAGGTGAGTTTTTTTTTTTTGCAAAACCTTCAATTGTGAAGCATTTGCTCATATAGATTTTGAAAATAGAACCAAGCTAGAAGCTAAGTCAAAGAAATATGTATTTTTTGGATATGGCATTGATGAATTTGGTTATAGGCTTTGGGATTTTGAAAATTGCAAAAGTGTAAGAACCAGGGATGTCATATTCAATGAGAAAGTGTTGTACAAAGATCTATTGCAGCAACATGAGAAGAAACAAGATGATTATGTAGTGTTGGATGATACTCCAAAAGATGATATTCCAACAATTACTCATGATGTGCAACAACCGCAACAACAAATACCACACACAGAAGTTAATGTTAGATGGTCAACAAGGCTAAGTAAACCTCCAAAAATATATTCTACCTCTTTGTACTTTATTTTACTCACAAATGGTTGTGAACCTATGCAAGTGGATACTAAGATTCAGTGGAAGTCTGCAGTGAAAGACAAAATGAACTCTTTGCTAAAAAATAAGACATGGGATTTATGCAAGTTGCCTACCAGTAAAAGGGATTTATAGAATAAATGGGTTTACAAGTTGAAAAAAGAAGATGGAGGTAAGAAAATATTTAAAGCCAGGTTAGTTGTAAAAGGATTTGTACAGAAAAAAGGCATTGATTTTGATGAGATATTCTCTCCTATTGTTAAAATGATTTATATTCACATTGTTTTAAGTATTGTGGCTACTAAATATTTGCATTTGGAGTAGCTTTATGTTAAAACAACCTTCATGGTGATTTGGATGAAAATATATATATGGCATAGCCACAAGGATTTGAGGTCAAAGGTAAAGAGAACTTAGTGTGCAGATTGAAGAAAAGTTTATATGACTTGAAGCAAGTATCTCAGAAATGGTATCTAAAATTTGATAGTTTTATGCATAAGCATGGATATAGTAGGTGTCATTCATATCATTGTGTTTATTCTAATAGTTTGGATTATGAAAGCTACATTATTTTATGTTTATATGTCAAGATGGTATACATGTAGTTGGGTCTTACATGGATCGCATTAAGGGGTTGAAATGCCAATTAGCACATGCATTTTCTATTAAGAATTTGGGGTAGAAAAAAAAATTGGTATAAAGATTCCTAGAGATAAAAAGAACATGAAATTGAAATTATCTCAAGCTAATTATATTGTTAAGGTGTTGCAATGTTTCTCTATGGAGAATGCTAAAGCTATCAGCACACCTTTACCTAGTCATTTGAAGTTGACTAAGGAGATGTGTCCAAAGACACAAGAAGAAAAGGACAAGATGTCCAAGGTATCTTATGCATTCGTTATAGGAAGCTTGATGTATGTTATGGTATGTACTAGGCTAGATATTGCACATGCAGTGGGAGACGTTAGTAGGTATATGAGTCATCCAGGAATTGATCATTGGAATGCAGTTAAATGGATTCTCAGATATTTGAGAGGAACACCTAGTAAGTGTTTTCACTTTGGGGGCTCTACTATTGATTTACAGGGCTATGTTGACTCAAATTTGGTAGGGGATATTGATACAAAGTGGAGTACTATAGGTTATGTATTTACTATTGGTGGGGTAGTCATGAGTTGGGTTTCTCAATTGCACAAGGTTAATGCTTTATCTGCTACAAAGGTAGAGTATGTTTCTACTACAGAGGTAGCCAAAGAGATGATATAGCTTCAGTTATTCTTGGAAGAATTGGGACACCCTTAGAGGGATAATTATTTGTTTACAAATAGTTAGAGTGTCATTCATCTTGTGAAGAATTCTTCTCTGCATTTAAAGACAAAACACATACAGTTCTGGTACCATTTCATTTAGTCAATTTTGGATGATGGACAATTAAAGTTGGACAAGATACATACAGATGATAATCCAGCAGCTATGTTTACAAAGGTAGTAAAAAGGGATAAGTTGAACTCCTCTTCAACTTCAGTTGGTCTTCTAGACTGAAAATAATAAAAGAATAGTTGAGTCTTGAGTGGTTTGATCTAGTGGGAGCCTTATGGAGTAGCAGCATAGCTACATGATCAGTCTCCAAGTGAGAGATTGTTGTGTAGTATGGAGCCTAGTCCCCGAGTGGAAGATTTTTAGATTGTGGTGAGTGATCAGAGAAGTACTATACATACTATAGGGTTAGGGATTGTTTTATAAGGTGTGATGAAAAAATTGCTTCTTGCAGTAGTATTGAGTTGTAAGGGATTACAGATTGTAATTAGGTTGTAATTACTGGATCATAATAATATTGGACTTACTTTTTGGTGGACATAGCCCAAGGATTGGGTGAACCATGTTAAATTTTGGTGTTTTGTGTTCTCTTCTATGTGATTTATTATTTTCTGTTATTGGTTATATTTGCATGTAATTATTATTTCTATCTATGGTTTTATCCTAACACGTAGTATGCAATTTACCAATCTTTTTCTTCAACACAAATTCTTCTTGAAACCTATAGAAACAACAAAGAATAGCATTGAGAGCTCACCTCCCAACCTAGGCCTCTATGAGACCACCCACTGAGCTTAGAGAACCAAGACCAACCAGGTAGAAATCAAGCACAAACACGAATACAACAATTATAGGATACAACATTTAACACCCTTTTGAGCTTACACAATAGGTTACCATAGAAACCAATAGAATGGGTGAAGGTGTACCTAAAACCCTAAGGAGAAGCCAAATACAAAAAACCAAATTTGCCTTCACAAGGCATACAGAATAAATACCAAGGCACACAAAGCCAATACTTCATGATTATCCCTCTTCCTTCTAGGGAAGAGACTCTACACTTAGGGGAAAGGACCAACTAACTCCTTCACCCAAAGGCCATTGTTTCCCTCCCAAGGGTGAGTGATGTCCTTCTACACCCATAGACATCATACTCTTAAAATCCAAGTAAAAAGAAGGCAATAGAAATGCATACACACCCAACAACACAACATGGACAATAAATAATACACATTATAAAAAAAAAATACACAACATTTATATAGTAAAATAGTACAATACATAATTTCAAAAATATGGCAAAAGCTCCAACCTTTCTCCAAGCTATGGAAAATGAACAATTTGAGAAGAGGCCTCTATCCTTCCTTGATGAAATCTCCAAACTAGAAAATATCTAAAACTAGAGAGTGGGTGAATGATAACTCTATTTTCAAATTCCCCTATAATAGGAAACTAAACTCCTTTTTCTCCATCATAAAAGAGAACAATCACTTTAACTCCACCTAAGTTTCCCTATTTGATTGGAACTCCAACTTATTGAAGATAAGGTGGAATTTTGGGTAAGACTTCTTCTTTTTTTGCTATAATTGAAAAATGAGATTTTAAAAGGGTTATTAAAGTGATTTAAACTAAATTAAAGTCAAAATTAAAGCCCTAACATATAGTACTAATATTTAGGTAACTTAATTCTTAGAATTGCTTTAGAATAACTAGGGGGGGCCAGGTGAATCAGTTATTCAAGGTCCAGTTGTCCAATTCAAACTTTCTTTCAAATATAGTGAACTAATTCAACTATTCATTCATCCAAGCTATGACTTATCTAATCAGCAAGTTACTGTAAATCAACATGCAAGTATAACACGCAAGAAATCAACACATGACATAGTGATTTACATGTAAACCCAATTTGGGAAAAACCACCAGTCACATGCTACTCAATTTTCACCCTTCTAAAGTGTTGTCTTGTGAAAGGCCTACCCTATTAAAGGCTTACAAAACATTGTCAAGTGTGATCTTGTTAGAGGATTTAACCACCCTATTAGAAGTGGGCCTGATTAGAGGACTTTAAAACATTCACTTGGAATGCCACCCTGTTAAAGGATTTACAAATGGCTATTAGGCCAACCTAAGTCCATAGGATTTTTTGATCTAATACAATTGCTAGAGATTATTAGAAAAGCTTGACCTGATTACAACATACAACTTATCTTGTAGATCTTAGATCACTTCTCAACTCATACCCTTGCCTGGCCTTCAATGTCTGCAACTTTTAACAGCTTGCCCTCTCTTTCAAGCTTTGTCTCCTTGAGTCTCCATACTCAATGTACTAGTGCAATCATCTATTCATGACCACACATAGAAGTAGAGCCTCTATGCCCTTCCTTCTCCTAGATGTCTCCTTCCTAACACCCTTTCAATCACTTCATAGATTTTGGCACTTTTGTAGCAATAGTATCAGTAGCTCTTTGCTTCTTGGTCTATGACTTCTTAAATAGAAGTCTTAGAGTTCCTTATCCCACTCAATTCTTTTATTTTTCAATTTTAATTCGCATGGATTAGGTAGGATTCATTGTATCTAACCCATATTTTGTTTCCTCTAGAAACTTCTTGAATAATCCTTTAGAATTCGCCCAAAAATGGTTTACATAAAATTTTGTGCCAACAACTCATCATCCTTATCTTCCAACTTGTTCACAAAATTTAATGCAACTACTATGTCATCTCAAATTTGGCGAATCTTAATAATTTGAAATAATGCAGCAACTCAGCACTATTGAAATACTGGTGCTCAGCACATACTACGTTACTCAGCATCAACTACATTTTCCTTGATGCTCGGCACCTAAAGATCACTCAGCACTAACTGAAAATTTTCTAATGCTCAGCACCTAATCTTTACTCGACACTTGAAGATCACTCAGTACACACTGGAAATATCTATTACTCAGCTTCTACTAAGAATTTTCTTGGCTTCAACTGACTTGATTGACACCCACTAAAGATCTTAGTTAAAGCTTTGCAGTCAACCTTGTTACAACTTCTTCTTCCAATGTATCTAAGTATGTCATCAATACATTACTTAACCATCGTCTTAACTGATCCTTGCACTTCATTACAATATCATAACTCAACCTTTTCTTTAGGTGCTCTTGTTACATCTTGTTGATCAAATCCTCTTCATCAATCAACTAAGTGATAATGCATGAAAATAGCAAGTTTGACATCAATGGCAAAACAATGATTGAAAATAATCTTTTACAACAATCTCCCTCTTTGATCTTCAATAACAAGAGCTTTTCAATCAAATTTCCAACAATCTCCCTCTTTGGCATTGATGGCAAACCAAAGTGATCAACCATCAGACTAAACTATTCCACCAGAAGCTTACTAGGTTAGAAGAGTAAGTCAAATGCCAAAAAGTAAATTGTAACATCACATCTCCTACAACTATTCTGATTGTCTCATTACACTTCTCCCTCTTTGATGTTTTATCCTTTATCTTTATCTTTCTCCCTCTATATTATTCCTCTTCTGTTGTTCTGGTCAACCTCTGAAATCTACCTCTACTTCTTTGATCCTTCATTTTCAATAGTTGTTGATAAGTCATTCACTTCTCCCTCTTTGGAAACAATGCCAAAGACATATTAGCATCTTAATATGCAGATGTAGCTCTTATAGGTTCATTTAATGTCTCCCTCAGTCACCTTGCTTGTGACTAATTTGAAGTTTCAGCACTTCTCTTACTTTAGGCATGGATCCCAAAGTAAACATCATCTGCATCAATGTGTAAAATCTTCAGCATTCTACTTATATGATGCAAGACATACTTGCTTTTTGGTTCAAGTAGCCTTAGCTAGGGGTATTTCCCCTAACTTACCTCTAAGATACTCAAAAGCATCTTTAGATAGTGCTTTTGTGAAGATATCAGCAATCTGTTCCTTTGAGCTGACATATTCCATCTTCACTTATTTGTCTTCCACCAATTCTCTTACATAATGATACTTGATTGCATTGTGTTGAGTTTTAGCATGCATTACTAGATTATTTGATATATTGATAGCACTTGTATTATCACAATAAAGTGTCACTGGCTCAATTACCTCATCCTTCATACCTTGTAGCAAGTGTTTGATCCACACAATATTGGTGCAGTTTATAGCAGCTACCACATATTCAGCTTCAGCAGTAAATTTGAGGTGTAGCTTTGCTTTTTTCTTGTCCATGTGATCAACCTTTTTCCTACGAAAAGTGCTTCTCCATTGGTGCTTTTTCTATCACCAATCTTACCTCCCCAATCTGCATCAATGTAAGCTTTCAGTTCAAACTTCTCATTCCTCTTGTAGTATAAACCAAAGTCATCAATTCCTTTCAGGTATCTCAATATTCTCTTTACTGCCATTAAATGATTTTCTCTTGGATTGGTAGAAAACCTTGCTACTATCCCAATAGCTAATGCAATGTCTGGTCTACTATGTACAAAATATTGCAATTTTCCAATCATTGACTTGTACAATGTTTGATTTACTTCAGCAGATTCATCATTCTTTGATAGTTTATAGCCTGGTTCCATTGGTGTGCTGACTGGTTTTGAGTCTTCTAGCCCAAATTTTTTGAGTACTTCCTTGATGTATTTAGATTGGGTCACAAATATGCCATGCTTAACTGATGTACTTGTAATCCAACAAAGAATTTGATTTCCCCAAACATTGACATCTCAAACTCATGCTTCATTTGATCAGCAAAATCTTTGCATAAAACATCTTTTCCTCCAAATATTATGTCATCAACAAAGATTTATAAAATAAAAATGTCTTTACCTTCCTTAGCTTTGATGTACAAGTTGCTATTGTCATTTGTTCTTTCAAATCTTATCTTGATAATATATTTGTGCAACCTTTCATACCATGCTCTAGGTGGTTGCTTCAATCCATATAGTGCTTTATGTAGCTTGCAGACCATGTCTTTGTTCTTCTCATCAACAAATCCCTATGGTTGCTCTATGTAGACTTCCTCTACTAGTATACCATTTAGAAAAGCTAGCTTCACATCCATCTAATAGCCTTTGAAACCTTTATATGCAGCATATGCAAGTAATGTTATTACTCTTTCCATTCTTGCAACAAGGGCAAATGTCTCTCCATAATCTAATCCTTCTTCTTGCAATATCCTTTCCAAACTAATCTAGCTTTGTTTCTTGTTATTTTTCCATTCTCATCAAGTTTTTTTCTGAACACCCATTTGGTACTAGTCACATTCTTATCAATTGGTCTGGGAACTAGAGACCAAATTTTGTTCTTCTCAATCTGGTCTATCTCTTCTTTCATGGCTTTGTACCAGTCATCATCTTGCAGTGCATCTTTGACTATTTTGGGTTCAACCTTGCTTAGTAGAAATGATTCATTCCTAATTCTATTCCTTGTCATTGGTCTATCATCCTTATCACCAATGATTTGATCTATAGGGTGATGTCTTCTTACATACTTGGCTAATCTAGGTTCAGTCCTTCTTTCCATGTTTGATCCTTTAGCTTCAGAGTCATTTCATTCACCTTCATCTAGCATTTCATCATTTCTTTCTTGCATACTATTTTCAAAATCAGAGTGTGCATGTTTCACATTCTCCAGCTTAGCTTCTGAATGTAACTCGGCATTCACTAGTTGAGACTCGACAGATATTGAAGTTTTTTGTTGATTCCTAACTTGATTTGTAGCATTGTCTTCAACTATCATTCCTTCATAGAAGTACACAAAGGATCTATAATCCTCTACTTGCCTTGACTCATCAATCTAAACTTTTGCATGCTCATCAAAATTTACATTTTCACTCTCCACAACTTTGTTAGTATTAGTATTCAAACATTTATATGCCTTACTTCTAGTGGAGTATCCAAGAAATATGCCTTCATCACTTTTTACATCAAACTTCCCATTTCTAGTGTCTTTTAGAATATAGAATTTACAACCAAACACTTTGAAATATTTAACATTAGATGAATGACCATACCACAATTTGAAGGGTGTTGCATTTGTACCTTTCTTGATTTGAACTCTATTCAATGTGTAGACTGCAGTACTTATAGCTTCTCTCTAGTATTTTAATGCAACATTTTTCTCCATCATTAAGGTTCTTGCACAGTAAATCATTGACCTATTTCTCCTTTCAACAATACCATTCTATGGTGGAGTTCTTGGTGCTGATGTTTGCCTTTTGATACCTTTATCATTACAAAATGTTTCAAAATCTCTTGATATGAACTCACATCCTCTGTTTGACCTTAGGCATTTCAGGTTCTTTCCTATTTCCTTCTCAACTCTAGCCAAATACCAATTGAACATTTGGAATGCATCAAATTTTTTCTTTAGAAACATAGCAGTCATCATCCTAGAATAATTATCTACAAATAACATTATGTATCTATCTCCTAGGTAGCTTTGCACTTCTATTAGGCCACACAACTCTGTATGAACTAACTCTAGTACTTCATTGCAAGTGCATGTTTTGCTTTTGAAACTGGACTTAGTCATTTTCCCTAGTTGACATTGTTTGCACATTGTGTTTTTAGGTTTCTTCAACTTTGGCAATCCTCTAACTTTCTTTTTCTTGCTAATACTAATAAAATTATCAAAGTTGACATGACACAACCTTTTATGCCATAACCACACCATCAAATCTAACAACAAGACATGTTGGTTCTTCCATATCTAGGTAAAAAAAATTACTCCTAGTTTGTTTACCTTTTCCTATCAAATTTCCATCAATGTCATAGATCTTGGCAGTTTTGTTTCCAAAATCCACTTTGCAACCTACATTGCCTAACTAAGATACACTCAACAAGTTGTAGTTTAATCCTTCAACATAGTATGCATTGTCAAATGAAATTTTCTCTGTAAGTTTGATGGATCATTTTCCTTTGATTTGACATGGAGCATCATTACCAAATCTAACACTATTTCCATCATATTGAGTAAAGGTAATGAACTTTCTTTTATCTCCTGCCATGTGATGTGAGTATCCACTATCTATGATCCACTTGTCATTCTTTTTCACATAGGTAACCAATGTTGTTGCTTCATCTTCATCTTTGTCTGATTCATCCTTCATGGCTACATAGACTAATTCATCATCATATTCATCAGAGTCTTCTTCAACAATGTAACATCTCTTGCCTTTCTCCTTGTAATCTTTACTGTCATCTTCTCTTTTGTTCCTGAACTTGCTTCCTTCTTTAGAGTTTTCCTTCTGTGGGCATCTTGTAGCTATAAGACCTACTTCATTACAATTGAAACATATTATAGGGAGCTTACCTTTGAATTTGCCTTTACCTCTATGGAATCTCCTGGCCAGTAGTGCTTCTAACTATTCCACATCTTCCTTGTCTGTGCTACTATCATTGGATACATGTTTTCCTTTTCTTCTCCTCTTGCTTGATGTGTCCTCCTCAGTATATTTTATTATCATCTTTTCCTTGAAAGAAGATTCAAGGTTCTTAGGTCTATAATTGTCAAAATTGGATAGCTCAGTCTTCCAACTATTCCTTCAAAGGTTAGTGTGTTCCCTTGTACAAACCTCAACTCTTGGATGGCTAAAACTCTTATAACATAGATAGGGAGAAAAGTTCTTAGGTATTTTTTGATGGATGTTTCTTCTTCCAATTGTCCACCAAGACTTTTTATTGCACTCACCACTTCTTTTATTCTTGCAGCATACTGAGCAACATTTTCACCTTTCTCCATCTTCATATCATCAAATTTCCCTCTTAGGCTTTCTCTCTTTTCTCTCTAGACATTCTAATCACCTCCACAGATATCTGATAAGGTTTTCCACATTTTGAATGCAGTGTTATAGTCCTTGATGTCATCATATTTAGCATAGCTAAGTGCAGATGCAATATCCAACATTGCTTGGTTATGCTCCTTTTTGTTTAAGTCATCTGCAATAAGGGTTCCTACTGAAGTTACATGCTCTGTTCCAATTGAGGTTTGTGCATAGTCACCTATTGATCCAAGGTGCAATTTCATCAAACTCTACCATGCAACAAATTTTTCTTTGTTGAGCTTGGGAACTTCTCTCTTGGACATCTTGATCTTCCTGCTTCTAATACCTTGAAACTAAATCAGTAGAGGGCTCTGATACCAATTGTTAGAATTGCTTTAGAATAACTAAGAGGGGGGGGGGGAGGTGAATCAATTATTCAAGCTCTAGTTGTCCAATTCAAACTTTCCTTCAAATATAGTGAACTAATTCAACCATTCATTCATCCAAGCTATGACTTATCTAATCAACAAGTTACTATAAATCAACATGCAAGTATAACACACAAGAAATCAACACATAACATAGTGATTTATGTGGAAACCCAATTTGGAAAAAACCACTAGTAACATGGTACTCAATTTTCACCCTTCTAAAGTGATGCCCTATGAAAGGCCTACCCTATTAAAGGCTTACAACACACTGTTAAGTGTGACCTTGTTAGAGGATTTAACCACCCTATTAGAAGTGGGCCTAATTAGAAGACTTTAAAACATTCACTTGGAATGCCACCCTGTTAAAGGATTTACAAATGGCTATTAGGCCAACCTAAGTCCATAGGATTTTTTGATCTAATACAATTGCTAGAGAGTATTAGAAAAGCTTGACCTAATTACAACATACAACTTATCTTGTAGATCTCATATCACTTCTCAGCTCATACCCTTGCCTGGCCTTCAATATCTGCAACTCTTAACAGCTTGCCCTCTCTTTCAAGCTTTGTCTCCTTGAGTCTCCATACTCAATGTACTAGTGCAATCATCTCTTCATGACCACATGTAGAAGTAGAGCCTCGGTTCCCTTCCTTCTCCTAGATGTCTTCTTCCTGACACCCTTTCAATCACTTCACAAATTTTGGCACTTTTGTAGCAATAGTATCAACAGCTCTTTGCTTCTTGGTCTATGACTTCTTAAATAGAAGTCCTGGAGTTCCTTTTCCTACTCAATTCTTTCATTTTTCAATTTCAATTTGCATGGATTAAGTAGGGTTCATTGTATCTAACCCATATTCTATTTTCTCTAGAAACTTCTTGAATAATCCTTTAGAATTCACCCAAAAATGGTTTACATAAGATTATGTGCCAACAACTCATCATCCTTATCTTCCAACTTGTTCACAAAATTCAATGCAACTACTATGTTGACTCAAATTTGGTGAATCTTCATCATTTGAAATAATGCAGTAGCTTGACACTATTGAAATACTGGTGCTCGGCACATACTATGTTACTTGGCATCAACTACGTTTTTCCTGATTCTTGGTACCTAAAGATCACTCGGCACTAACTAAAAATTTCTTGATGCTCGACACCTAATCTTTACTTGGCACTTGAAGATCACTCGGCACACACTAGAAATATATGTTACTTAGCTTCTACTAAGAATTTGCTTGGCTTCAACTGACTTGCTCGGCACCCACTAAAGATCTTAGTTAAAGCCTTGTAGTCAAGCTTGTTACAACTTCTTCTTCCAATGTATCTAAGTGTGACCAGCCTCTATATCTTTGAGTATGTCATCAATACATTACTTAACCATTGTCTTAACTGATCCTTGCACTTCATTACAATATCATAACTCAACCTTTTCTTTAGGTGCTCTTGTTACACTTGTTGATCAAATCATCTTCATCAATCAACTAAGTGATAGTGCATGAATCTTATAAGCAAATATCATCCCTAAAAAAAGTAGGTTTGACATCAATGGAAAAACAATGATTGAAAACAATCTTTTACAATAATCTCCCTCTTTGATCTTCAATAACAATGAGCTTTTCAATCAGATTTCCAACATTAATTTCACTAAAAGAACACCGTAGGACTCTGATAAAGCCCTCTAAAGTCACCCTAAACTTGAAGTCCTAATTTATTCTAATTAGAGCCTTCATGTGACAACTTTATGCAAAAGGATATAACTTAAACATTTCTAATTGGTTAAAATTTAGGTTGGGTGTCTTTTGCCAATATCTCAATTTGACTTGCCACTTAAACACATAACAACACAAGTGTCAAGTGATGTTATAAATATACACTTAACATTACGAGTGGAAAATCAATTTTCTCAAAATGAATCTAATCTAAAACACTCATTCACATTACGTATAAAAAGTAAAATACTTAACAATGAGGTTAAGATCCCTTCATTAGATCCAGCCTTGGCTATCTGAGTTAATACAAAGGTATAGTCTTGGTTCTCCATTTTACCATGGTTATTTCCTTTTAACACTCAAACTACATATTAGTAGTCCAAGATAAATAAATCATATGCATATATAAATCCTAAATCAATTCTATTTCATAATTGAATCAAAACATGAAGAATTTCCCAATTGAATTGCAAATAATATTTTTCCATTTCTATACCATTGTGCATATATATTACTAGCATAATCAAACTAAACATGATATGATCATTTTCAAAATTTCATGATTTTCAAATATATAATCCATCGAATCTTTTTATTCAAACATAATTTCATACTACTCAATAAAATAACCAACCAAGTACCTGAATATAAATAATCATCAAGCATCATCAATAAGTTCTAACATCATAAATAATCACCATAAAAATAAAGCATCCCATAATATCAAATAGTCTAAATAATAGTCCAAAATAAGTCCAACATATAAAAAGGTCTCAAAATATAAGGTATCTAAAATATAAACAAACTACTATGTTATGCTATAATGGACCAAGGTGAGGCGTCACAAGCTCTCTGATAGAAGTTATGCATAAATTATTTTTTCTTTAGGACAAGAAAAGTTTGAGAGGGGGGGGGGGCTTTAATATCCCCACCAAAAAAATAATCTCATCATAAATAATTAATAAATAAATCGCATAGTACACACCTTGTTTAAATAGTAAAGATAATAAATGATCTCAATATTGATTATTATTGACTATTGATATAATAATAAATGAGTATATAATAAAGTATGATATTATTTATCAATATAATATAAAGTAATATATTTATGTCAATATATTGATAGAACACAAGTATTAAATATTAATACAACAACAATAATAATAAATAAAAATATTAAATAGAAATTTATCAAGCATTATTTCTATAATAATATTAAAATATATAATTGAATGATAAATAATATTATAAATTAATTATATAAAAAATAATTGGTCTTAACTACTATTGAATACTAATGTAATAAAATTAGAATTAAACTAAGATTTTAGTAGAGCCATGCCCTTTCACGCAAATAAGTACATAATGGACATTGAACTCATTCTCTTAGGCATCAAGTAATTAAAAATGATTTTAATTTTCATCAATTTTCAGATAGTCATTATTATTCATTTACAAACCTAACAATTCTAATTGGGAACTTTACATTACTCCAAAGAGGAGCAGACAACTAGTTAAAAAGGTCATAGTTATCTTGTATCAAGTATTAGATATGCAGTCTACCTTGATGTTTGATTTATTTATAAGGAAAGCATGCCTTGGTCTAGAGATCAAACCAAAATATTTTCCTAACATTGTCACTAGATTAGGATATGATCCTTACACTATTAAAATGGGCTTTGTGCCTAAGGGATCAAAGACTCATTCTTGTAGATGTTGATTAAGTATTTGGACAATTGATCATTCACCAAGGTAGTAGAATGGTTGCACAGGAAATAACACAATTGAATGTGAATGATGCAATGTTAAATCAAGCACAAGTGGATGATCCATTTAGGGTGGATGTATTTTTGGTGAGAGAATTTCAAGTTCAATACAAGGATTCATGTGCTTGATTGATCTTTTGGTGATACTATTTCCATCTCATTCATTTTGTTTCTTCAAATCAAATTTCAAAGTTTTCTTTAATTGATTGCTCAGTTTATTGAATGTAATAAGTAATTTTAGCATTTGGAAAATAGTAATATTGTATTGATAAAGAAATCTTCATTATTGGCTTACTGGGCTCCTCAAGGGAGTTAAATTTAGTAAAGTTGATTATTGGAATTTACAAGTATTCAACAGTTCATACATCATTAAAGTGATAACAATTTATCTCAAAGGGATTTATTGTTTGTCTCTGAGGGTTACATTGAACATTTTGAATGATTGATAGAAGAATGATAAAGAATCCATCAGTTAAGGCACTGGTCTATTGATTATTGTTTTGAGTCTTCATGTTGATTGTAGAAAGGACATACATCCAAGTGATAAAGGTCGACAAATTCATTATATATTTATATATTACACCTACAAACATTTATCAAATTTTTAAATTATTAAAACACTTAATTTTCACAAGTTATCTTCTCTAAAAATCATCTAGGGTGTGAGGTATAGGCCTACCAATGGTCATTCTATAGAGCTAGAATTGCAAAGGTTCACATTTAGTTAGAGTGGAACCTGTCAGTTGGCAAATTTCTATTAGGAATTCCCATAATTGGATCATCATTCCATAGGAAACCTAATATGCTAATTTGGGCACCAACACTCGCATCTTCTATCTTCTATCCTCTAGGAATGCTACTAAGATACTTTCCTACATCTAACTAAGATTCTTATATAGTTAGTTAGGCCACAAGTTGGCTAGTCAAGCATTAATTACAAATATAGGTCTACTTGGAAGAGTAAACCAAAATTTAAGAAAATGAAAACATTTTAACCATGAACACATAGAGATAGGTCCACATGTGTGTTAGGAGTTAGCTCCCAACTGTGCAAGATTCCAAAAAAGCGTAGGAAATTGCACAAATCAAAACACACCTCGTTGGATGAAAACAATACCAAAATGTAACCATGAAGAATGGCATAGAACTTGAGAAATATGGAACATTATAACTTATGTACTTAGGAAAAGGATTTAAGATAGGTCCTTGACATGATATAAACTATGCTCAAAGAGAAACCAAAAGTAGCAAGGACTACTTCGCAAACAATAGACTAATATAAAAAAAATAAGAAATATTATTGGTTGATGCAAGATTGCTTAACACCCTAGATGCTCATGCATCAGGATGGATTTTTTGGCATGGGATGGTGATCTATCTAGTAAATACTATATTTTTTCTAGGTACTAGAAGCTCACTAGCCAATTGTTTGGAGATGTTGTGGTTCCTTGGTGGAAATCAGCTTGGAATAAATGTTCATAGTCCAAATGTGATTTCTTCATGTGGCTACTAGCTCATAACTGATGTCTTACATGGGATAATCTTTATAAACATGGATTTCAAGGCCCCTCATTCTATTTGATGTGTGGTAATGGAGAGGATTCTATCTCCCATCTTTTCTTTCATTGTTCCTATTATACTTGGATTTGGCACATATGGTGGAATTCTTTAGGTTGCCCTTGTAGGCATGCTTCCTACTTGTCTTCTTTCTAGGATCACTTGGAGAATGCCCCAACTAAATCCTTTCCTCTTTAGGTTGTGTAGGTTGCTGGTCCTTCATTTATTCTTTGGCATATTTGGTTGGAGAGGAACATGTGAATATTTCAAAATGTTTGGACTAGAGCTATGTAACTCTCATGAAAGATTTCTCACTCTCTGCATGAAATAATTTAGGCTAAGTGTGTGTTAGATGGAGGTATGGCTCCTAGTGACTTTTCCATTTGCAATTGCCTCAATTTTCATTTTCAAGAAGGGGTCTCAGTGGCTGTAGGTCAATGGTTCCATGGTCTACCTAGGCATCATAGGTGACAAATGAAGCAACAAGTGAGGGCATTAGACTCCTCATCCACCTAGAGTTCTAAAATTCAACACTAATGGCTCTTTTTTGGAGAATAAAGGTCTTGCTGGTATTAGGGGAGTGGCTTGTTGTAGTTCTGGAAATGTCTAATTTCTTTTCTTAGTGTATAAGGGTTGTCATACTAACAATCTTATGGAGGTGATGATCATTTTACATGTTGTTGAACAATTTTTTTTAAGGGGATGACACAGGATTATCTATGACTCTAAGTCCCAAGTGGTTGTGAACTTTCTTACTTCATAGACCCTTGAGGATGTTACTTGGTCCTTGGCTTTAGTTGTTAATCAAACTCTCCTTATTTGTAGATCTCTAGAGTCTGTTTGTTTTACTTACATCCCTTGGGAGTGGAATGGAGCTACAGATTACTTGGCTAAATGGGATTTTGATCATGTAAAAGATTGGAATGTTATAAATAGAAAGAAATTGTCCTCCAAATTATCTCATAAATTTGATCACCTTGTTAATTGGGATAGAGCTCCTTACTAAGCTCTCACTTTTTCTCTCTTCTTGCCTTTATAAATTTGTATCCCTCTTTTGTCAAAAGTGAAATATACTTAACATTTTTAACATAACTTTAGAAAATACATTACAATAGGAAAAATGTAGGAACATAATATGAAAAATGAATGATTAAGCATAATAGCAATGTAAATGCATAATTTTAGTAGGCTCCTTAAAAGACAAGCCATTCATATAAACAATTTTATATTTACCACATCCATGTACTTATATAAAAATATAAGGACCCAACCAGTTAGGACTAAACATCCCTTTTTCACCATGTAAGGTATTCACATTCCTCTTGTTCCCATAAATAACTAAATCACCTACCAAAAAGGAGCATTTAGTCACTTTACCATTATACGTTTTGTTGACAATTTTATGATAAGCCATGATGTGTTCCAAAGCATTGATTTGTTGTTTATCTAACATTTCAAGATCTTGTAAATGTTGCTCATGAAAAGCTTCTTTATGAATTATACCCTTAAAATAAAATCTCAAAGAAGAATTTTTTTATTCTAAAGACATAATTGCATCTACCCCATAAATTAAATCATAAGGAGATGTTCCAGATGCAATTCAAACACTAGTCCTGTAGGCTGATAAAGCATAGACTAACATAGTGTAGCAATCCTTTGCATTTTTATTAACTATCTTTTGAAGGATCTATTTGATAACCTTATTAGAAGCTTTAGCTTGTCCATTAGATTGAGGAAATTAATGAGAAGAAAAGTGATGATGAATGTGGTATTTCTCTAAAAAGGCTTTAACTTCCTTGTTTTTAAATTGAGCTCTATTGTTAGAAATAATTATCATAGGAATACAAAATCTACTAATGATATTTTGAAGAATGAAATCACAATAACATCCACTATAGTAGAATGAAAGGAATGGCTTCTACCCACTTAGTAAAGTAATTTGTAGCTATAAGAATGAATGTATGTCCTTAACAAAAGGGAGAAGAAATCTTACCGATAAAATCAAAACTTCGCACACTAAAATGCCATGGTGGAACTTGAGATTGCAAAGAATATACATGAGTATGAATGAGATTGTTATGGTGCTAACAAAAGTGAAGAGTCTTATTCCATATTTTTCCAATAGTATCCCATGCGAAGGAGTTTGTTAACTAAGGATTTTCCACCAAAATATCCCATGCATGATCTAGCATGAGCTTCTGTAAAGCCATAAGGACTTTAATTTTATTAAGGAATCTAAGGAGAAGTCAATCATAGGAACATTTTTAAAGAAAACTAGCAAGAATTATATAATGAGTCACGAGATTTTGGATCCTACTCCTACAATTCCTATTTGTTGAATCAAGAAATGACCCATCCTTTATATATTGATAAATATAGAAATATCACTCATCTAGATGAAAATTAAGACAATATACATTTAATAGGGTATCGTGAAAAACTAGAGAATTTGACAAGGTATGAATTGTGAATTTAAAATCCAACACACCTTCCTTTCAAGTAATAAGGGATAATGCACTAGCCATTGCAACAACACATCAATTATATTTTTGAGGTAAGTTTTGAATAGAAAAGGAAGAAAATTTCCCAAGTAAACCTATATCTAGATCATGATACTTGGTCAATTTATCATTCTTAACTTGATATGTGCCATTAATTTGTTGCACAAGAAGTTATGAATCACCAAAGATCTTAATATGTTGGATTATAAAGATAAAGTTGCCTCCAATCTAGTAATGATAGCTTCATACTCAACAATATTATTAGTGCAAGAGAAAGTGAGTTCATAGGACAAAGGCATAGGCTTCCTAGACTAAGGTATCAACACAACACCTGCTCCAGATCCAATTTGACATGTAGATCCATCAAAGTATAACTCCCATATTTCACCTATATCACTAGGTAGAACAAACTTTTAAGGAAGCTCAACCACTAGTAATGTAGAAATAGGAGAAAGAGCCTCAACTAAGTGGTCAATCAAGGCTTTCCCTTTGATAGAATTATGAGGAATGAATTTCAAGTCAAACTTTGTCAAGAGCATGACCCATCTAGCAAGTTGTTCTAAAACTTTTGTATTGGAAAAGGATTATTTCCAAGGATCTAACTTCACATAAACATTAACTTCTGCATTTAGGAAATAATGTCTAAGTTTTTTACAAGAAAAAACTAAAGAAATGCATTATTTCTCAATCATAGTGTAACATGTTCAGTAATCAATCAATGTGTGACTCATGTAAAAAATGGCATATTTTCTACCATCTTGATCATGTTGATCCAATACAACACTCAACACCTTAGAAGAGGCAAAAGTATAAAGAAAGGATGGCTTGTTAGGTTGAGTTGGTTATATAGGATAGGAGGGTTAGCAAGATACATTTTGAATTGTTTGAGTGAGAGCTTACAATCTTCATTCCAAGAGAAATTAGGATCTTTCTTGAGAAAGGAGGTGAAAGGAATGGTATGATCTACTAGATGAGAGAAAAACTTATGAATAACAAGTATCTTCCCTTGTAAGCTACAAAGTTGTGAGATATTCTAAGGAGGAGGCATATTGATAATATCATCAATTTTCTCTCTATCCATCTTGATACCTTTGTTATAGATAATGAACCCTAGGAGCTTCCATTGTCTATCCCAAAGGTACATTTTCATGGATTCAAATGCATATTGTATTTCCTATCCTCTTGAAGATCTTTCTAAGAGTGGGAAAATTTTAATTATGCTTCACATATATACCTAGAATGTCATCCACATAATTCTCAAGAACATATGCATGTAATCATGAAAGATCAATATCATAGCTCATTGATGAGTATCATCTGCATCTCTTAATCCAAAAGGAATCATTACCTAGAAAATGTCCCCTAAGGGGTAATGAAAGTAGTCTTATATCAGTCATAAGGAGGAATAAAAACATGATTATATTCATAGAACCCATCCATGAAAGATAATAATGCATGCCCTAGCATGGAGTCCATCATCATGTTGATCTTAGGAAAGGAAAACCATCCTTCAAGGAGGATTGTTTTTAAATCTTGAATGCCAGTATACATCCATATCTTATTTTCTCCCTTAGAGACAAAAAAAATGTTAGAATACAAGGGGAATAGTCTATAGGACATATAAAACCAGCATCCAAGAGTTTCTCTATTTCAAATTTAACAAGAAGAGCAATGTTAGGATTCATTCTATAAACCTTTCATTTAACAAGTTTAGCATCAAATGTAAGAATTATGTTGTGAGTGAAAATTTTAGGATCAATGCCTAACATATCTGAATATTTCCAAGAAAATATATTAGAGAATTCCAGAAGAAGTTTAGTGAGTTGTTTTTGTTCATCTTTATCCAAACATTTTCCAATCTTAATAAAAAATTTAGGATCTTTAGGATCAACTGACACATCTATTATTTCAGTGATCAAGATATTACTCTTTTGTGATTCTTCCATAGGAGGGAAAGGATTGAGATATGTCTTTGATTCAATTTCCTCTCCAAAATATTTGTTAACATCCAAACAATAATGTTTTATCTTATTATGATGAAAAGGAAAATCTTCAAGTGTGCCAAGATAATCAGCTAAAGCATCATTAGAGGAAAGGATATCTAAAGATGATTTTAGATTAAATGTGATAAAATGTGGGTTTGTTAACTTCAAAGGACCACTCCAAAAATGATTTGCATTTGGAAAGAAAGAAGTTTGTTTATAAGGATTGAATCCTAAATCATAAGTATGTTCACAACCATCATTAGATATGGGAACTTGCATTCCCTATTCAAATTGTTCACACCCTTGACTATGAAATCCATGTTTAGCAAGAAAATGATATCTAGGACCATAATGAATAGCCATATCTGAGATAGTTAAAGAATCTTTATATGTCACCATGTTATAAAAATCATGCTTAATAGCTTAAATGGTTTCATTAGATGAAGAAACACCAAAATTATTACTCAATTCTAGAAAAAGAGGAGTCAAAACAACTTTTTCCACTTTAGATTGTTTAGGTGTTTTCATGAAAGAGAGATCACAAGCCTTATAATCTCCAATAAATATAGCATTAAATTCTAAAGTTCCCCAATCATCTTTAGATAAAGAAGAAGAGGAAGGTTCTACACTCAAATGTTTTTCTATTTCAAGTTTAATCTCTTGCTTTTCCTTTCTAGGTCTTGACACCTTAGATATTTTTGTATTCAAACAACTATTAGACTTGTCATCTACATGTAGAGTATACATCACATTATCAAAGATAAACTTCACTTTGTAATGAAGAGTAGTGGGAATAGCATGTATGTTATGTAACCATAGTCTTCCAAGAAGAAGGTTGTAATTGACAGATCCAACCATCACATGGATTTGAGTATCCAATAGAACCAGACCAACTTTAATAGGTAAGGTTATGATTCCCAAAGTCTTCTTTGCAATGTTATCGAAAGTGTGAATAGGAATGTTATCCAGTTTTATAGTAGATACATCAGCATTGATAGCTTTCAACATGTATAAGTTGCACACTTCAATCCCAATCTATTGTCAATTAAAATTCTATGAATGGTATTTCCATTGATAAGAACCACAACCATAAGAGCGGCATACTAGTCTTGAACTTCCTTAGGAGGTAAATCATCTCTAGTAAACACTATCTAAAGAGGAGAAGGTGTAGCATGCATACACTCCAAAAAAAAAACATTTTCCTTGATTAGGTGGGGGTATAGGAAGAGTAGATAAAGCATTTTACAAAGCTTCATGATAGGCATGAGATGTTTGAATAAATTTCCATTAGGAGATATTAGCAGGGCTAGCATGTAACTTCTCAACTAAATCATACTCCTTTACAAAGAAACTAGGTAAGAGAGGTGCTAAAGGAAGCACCAGTTGAGAATGAGATAAAGTTGTAGGAACAACTCAAATAGTAGGGTAAGGATTATTCAATATTTGATAAGGATGAGCAACCAAAGTATAGTTAGGTTTTCCCTTAAGACCTATTAGAGGTTTATCATTCCAAGGAACTCCCTTAAGAGTGATAAAAAAAAAATTGAGGAGGACATCCTTTGAGAGTGATAAGGGGTTGGGAATATACAATGAGTTCAATATTACAAATAGTATCACCCAAATGAAGCCATGATAGAACCCTACTATAAAGGTTGGTCTTTAAAGATGTAGAGGAGGAGGTTGGATGAATGGGTTCAATTAAAGTCTCATTCTTTTCATCCAACCCTTTGCTACTCGACACCTTTAGAGATTCACTAATGAATGCATCATAAAAATACTCATGAAAGAGATCATACATCTTTAAAGTAAGCTAAACTATCAAACTAAACTAAAATGTAAATGTATTTTTTTTATTTTTCTTTTAGAGCAAAAATGCAAAGTATTGTGTTTATAAATACAATGCATGAAAAGAAAGATCTAACTACCAAGATTGGAAAATAGAAGGTTTCATGTTGGGTTCACCAAAATGTTCAAGGGGGAAATGACATCAATGGAAATAATGCAAACTATGAGTAATTAGTTCAAAACTTTCTCCCTAAGCCATTCAATACAAGAGAAAGAGGGGCTTCCAAGAATAACTCTCGATAAGCCCTAGATTTGATTAACAAAGCCCAAGAATGATAATGGGGATGCCAATAAAAAATTTAGGAACTTATCAAGGAAGTATACTAGAAAGACCTCCTTTATGAAATGTTATAATGATATTGTAGCAAGGTAGGAAAAATAAGCATAGATCTAGGATGCAAGCAACCCAATATAGATCTAAAATGAGATAAATACTTTAAGACCAAATAAGAGTTAAAGGACTCACCTAGAAATACACTTAGAAGGATGTATTTTTTCTCTAAAAATAGTAGATCAAAACTTATTTCAAATATCTGATTGTGGATTCCTAAATAAAATGACAAAACAAACAAACCCTAGAAATCATTTTTTCTAGAAAAGCAGTAGGGTCAAGGTCAGTCTGGTTGTATGTAACCTAACCAGTCCAGTTTCTATGAGGTTGACATGTACCAAGGGCACTATATAAAGGTTAAACCAACTTCTCTAGAAAGCTCTCAGGGAGTATTTTCCAGATCCACATGAGCTAAATTAATATCTTGCAAATCTATAACAAATTTTGTGTGTGTGGGTGGCTATAAAGAGGCTTGCTTTAGTCAACCTCCTATTTTGGTGATTTCCACCTCTGAATATAGTCATTAAGAAAAATGTCAGGTGAGTATGTAGTGTGTGTGTATCCTAGATGTGCAGATCTAGGATGTAAATATGCTAAAATGTTATGAATCTACTTCATGATTGAACCCCTCGCATGTTAATATGCATGTATGTGAATGCATGTAAAAGTATGAGGGTATAGAGAATCAAATCTAAAATATGATATAGAAATCATACCAAGCCCCCAAGGCTAAAGTACTCTAACCATCTTCAAGATCCCCTTACAACTCCATGTTGATATATTGTCTTTGATGGGCTGAAGAAATGGAATAAATTTATGGGTTTTTATGGTTTTGATAGGGTATCTCATATTTAAGTTGAAAGACTTTTAATTATAATGCTTTATATAAACCTATATCTGCTCTACTTTTCTATTAGTGTCATGACATTATATAGTTTCTTGGATATAGTGCAATGGTTAATACTCATATAGATAAATGGGATTATATATGTGTATGATTTATATATGTGAAATCATTTTTCCTTTCTTACTTCTAATGGGTAGCTTCCTACAGCTGAGTATTGTGAGAAAGGATTGGTATATGTGCATTGGATGTTTATCATGATTTAATGAAATGAATATGTGATGTGAGGCATGTGTACTAATCTATTGTAGGAATAAGTCAAAGGAAGGAGTGTGTGCAAAGGAATTAATAACAAGGTTATGCAGCCACCTTATACTTATGAACTGTTGAAGATCGAGTTAGCCTAACTACCAACTATCATGCAAATTCAAAAGTCATCGTGTCATGTATTTTCTAAAAGACTTATTCAATCAAGATGTGTATCATAATGATTGTAAATTATTGCATGTTAAGTCCTCTTTATTGAGGCTAGATCTTAGGAAGTTAGTCTTTTTAGTTTCTTTAAATAAAGTTCTTGAATGAAGCCCTGGATATAGTTCAACAAAATTTGTAATTGTAATAGCATTTTCAGATATAGACTATCATTTCCAATTTGTATTGTTTTATGAATTGATATCAATAAAAGATATTATTATTGTGTTCTAGTACTTGAGTTTATATTTTTAGTTGTTCGCTAATCCTAAGGGTCACACTTGGTGAGTGGACCTAACTAGTAGAATTAGTTTTCATTATCATAGCCTTAAGTAAGAACTTTGTTGCTCCTGCCCATTAGTAACAAAACCATTAGTTATTATTGCAACAAAGGAAAATAGTGTAGAATCCTATTTATATTTCCATGTCTACCTTTAGTTAAAATTACTTACACTTGCATATAGATTAAGTGTTTTTGTTCTTAATTATGTAGGAAAGAAATGACAGTTAAAGGGGTTTAAAGAATATACTTTGCAAACATCATTTCAAGTTTACATCCCTGCTCAATTATGTAAATGGGTCTAATGATAAGTTTTGGATGCCATCTAATATGTCCAATCTATGAGCACAAGCCTTAGTTTCCAATTCAATCATTTAATTAAGCATTTTTTGCATCGTTGTCGAGGATGGTGTCAATTTAAACCTTTTATGAGGGTCATTATTAGGATTTTGTATGCACAATAAATTATTTATAGCTTCACTCAAGTCAAACTTAGTACTACTTTATATGTATGCATAGGAAAAGAGACCATCTCGAGAGATTTGTTCCTCAAAATGACCTATTCAAAATAGAAGAAATTGTATATCCCAGGCAAGAAGACCAACACTCTAAAGGCCAAGAAGAAGACCAAGTTACTTTAGAAGAGCTATCATTTGAAAATCCTTTTGCAACCTACCATGTAAACCTTCCTTCATCATCATTTGATTAACCCTTTTCTTTCCCCTATATATCAAGATAAACCTTTAACCATTATCATTTCTCGGAAAGGAAACCCATTGCAACCACCCAGAATGGCACAACCCACCTTTTCATTTCCATACAAAACCTCTAAGATAACAATAATGTAAATTTTTTACAAATTCTGCTATAAATCAACCTAATGTAATTTTTTTAATATCGTTGAAGATGGTCTTTATCAATATGGGATGGTATATTAAGACTTCTTCCAGTGATGTATAGCTCTACAATAATATATTTATATCTACTATAATTCATATGAGGCAATGAATGTTAAAGAATCAGACTTGGTTTCAATGTGTTTCCTTTATCCACAATCACACCCTATATAAATATAGCAACTAAGGGGCATGTTCTTTGAAAGGACATGTCCCTCCCTAGTCAACTTGATTGCTTTCCTTGAAATTGGCATCCAATGGAGAAAACATTTAGTTAGTGTTAAACTAACTAATTTGATCAAGTTTAGACTTTAACAACAATGCCTCAAGGAGATGCCTATCACAACTAGGCTAAAGACAATTATATATAGACTTTTATTAATAAGGGATTTCATGCATGAATAGATCTGTACAATCTGCTCAAATCAAACTAGTATGATTTCAGAGTTACAAAATTAACACTTCCTCTTAACTTGATAATCATATTGAGAGATAACATATCTAGCACCATCAATTAAGATAAATATGCATAGATTAATACTCTATATCTATTTGAATATTCTAAGAATGTGGTATCATTGAACACATGATACTATGTCATATTACTATACCTATGATATGACTTATCACTTATACTTGTGATAACAATATTGCTTGGAATGCAATATATAGGATAAAATCAGGAGAATGATTAAATTCTTACTTCATCCAAGTACTGACTCATAGGTATTGGCAAGCCTATATAAGAATATGATCCTGAGTTAAGATCTACCAGTTCACAAGATAAAATCCAGAGGATGATTAAATTCTTCCTTTATCGAAGTTGTGACTCATAGACATAGAAATGTTTATATCACAATGTTATCTTGAACTCATCTAGATCTGACAGTAGTTCTCTACTATTCAGTACATTATCTTAGAGATCATCATCTGTCATAATGTCTTTTATACAAGTGTTCATTATGTCAGAGATCATCACCTCTTAAATAATGAATACAAATGGTGGAGCCCATAATAGTCAATAGCCTAACAATAATAATTTTAAATCAAAATTATTTCATCAATAATTAAAGAATACAGATGTATTATAATTCAACCATACCAAGTCTTTTCCTAAAGTGATCTATCTTTACTTGAGAGAGAGGTTTCGTAAGAATTTCTACTATCTAATTTGTAGTGCAAATGTATTCTAAATTATATAGTATTCCTATCTACTATATCTCTTACATAATGGTAATGAATTTCAATATGCTTGGACCTATCATGAAAAAATAGATTCACAAAAAGCTTGATGGAACCCTAATTATCACAATGAATAATAGTAGGATTCATGGGTTGACCAAATAATCCCACAAGTAATTTTCTAACCCAAACTGCCTCTTGAGAGGCCATTTTTGTGTCAATGTATTCAGCTTCTATGGAACTCCATGCTACTAATGTCTGCTTTTTGCATATCCAAGGTATCATCGCTGAGCCTAAACTAAAACAAAATCCTAAAGTGTTTTTCCTATTAGTGACACTTCCAGCCCAATCTGAGTTTGTCTACCCATGTAAACCAAATCAACTTTCTCATACTTGAGCCCAAGGTTAAGAGTACCTTGTAAGTATCTCATTATGTATTTGACTGCAACTAGGTAAACCTCATTTGGCTCACACATAAACTAACTTAAGGCATTAACAACATGGCAAATATCAGGTCTTGTATTTATCAGGTACATAAGAGACCCAATCATCTATCTGTACAAAGTAGAATCTAGGGAGGGTGATTATGTAGTTGCTTCCTTAAGTTTGTGTAAATTAGTCTCCACTGCAAAAGACATAGGTTTGTTGTTCCACATTCCAAATCTCTTCAAGATGCCTAATGTATACTTTCTTTAATTAAGTATGATGTTGTTAGAGTTCTGCCATACTTCCAGTCCTAGGAAGTAATCAAGGAGTCCTAAATATTTCATTTCAAATTCTCTAATTAGACCTTTATTGCATTGATTTATAAGATAATCATCACCTGTTATTAGTAAATCATCAACATATAGTATCAAAATTATCATATCATCTTTATCATTTTTATAACAGAGATTTGGATCAGCTTCATTCTTGGAGAATCTTAAACTAGAGAGATACTTATCAATTGCTTCATACATTCCCTTGAAGCCTATTTAAGCCCATAGAGAGCTTTCTTGAGCCTGCAAACAAAGACTTTAGGATTATGAGTTTCAAATTCTTTATGTTATTCCAAATATACCTCTTATGTAATCTTTCCATTCAGAAATGTTGTATTCACATCCATTTGATGTACTTTCCATCCTTTTGATGCTGCAATAGCTAGGACTACTCTAACAAAGGTGTATTTGGCAACTAGAGAAAAAGTTTCTTCATAATCAATTCCCTCCTTTTGAGAGAATCCTCTAGCTACTAATCTAGCTTAATATTTTTCAATGCTATCATTAGTAGCATGCTTGATTTTAAATATTCACTTAGAAGAAACTCAAGGATTTGATCAATACAAATCCACAAAGCCCTTGAATACCTGCATGTAAAACAACCTGTCACAGAAGAAAAATATGAGAGGAGGCAAGGGTTTTGCTCTAGAAATTATGAAAATGTATTCTTAGAAATGAAAGAGATGTAAGATAATTACAAAAGATCAATCCTTATACAAGGAGATCAAAACCCAAAAGGGTAACCTAAAAAGGTACAAAAGGTAACCTAAAAGGTAAAAGTTATTTAATAATTACTAATTAATTATTAAATAGAGATGCAAAAAGTCATAAAGTAAAATCTTAGGAAGGGAATAAATAAAATTTAATAAATGAAATTAAATTAATACTTTACTCTAACAACCTCCCTTAAGATGAGCAATAATGCAGCTATGAACAATGCAGAAAGAGCAAGAAAACTACAATGTAATGTTGAAAGAAAAATTGGGTCTCAGCTATTGAGAATAGATTGAAGAAGATTATTAAAGAGGGAGATTGTTGAGAATAGATTGATACAAGTATGATCAATATGCTTCAATCATTTTTTTTTCACTGATGTCAAACTTCTTATTTGTTGGTAAGACAACTACTTATTTGATTTAAGTACTATCACTTATTTGATTGATGAAGAGGATTTAATAAAAAGATGTAACAATGGCACCTAGAGGAAAGGTTGAGTTATGATTATGTAAAGAAGTACAAGAATCAGTTAAGATAGTTATAACATGATGTATTGATAATCTACTTAAGGTTATAAAGGCTGGTTACACTAAGAAAGTTTAGAAGAACAAGTTAAACAAAGTTTGTCTACCAAGCTTGACCGAGTAGATAGTAGGTGTCGAGAAAAATCAATGCAAGCCAAGAAAAAAATTAGTTGAAGCCGAGTAAAAAAAATTTCTAGTGTGTGTCGAGCAAAATAGTGGATGCCAAGTAAAGTTTACTTGATGTCAAGCACCAGTAAACTCTAGTTCATGCTGAGTGATTTTACAGAGGATGTTGAGCAATGCAGTATGTGCTAAGCATTAGAAGCCAAATAATGTTGAGTGGCTACATTATTTGAAAGATTGTGAATTCGATGGATCTTAGCTAACAAGTTTATTTGCTTGGATTTTGTGAACTAGGTGGAAGATAAGGTTGATGAGTTGGTGGCACAAAATTCAAGGTAAACTATTTTTAGGTGAATTCAAAGATGATTCATGGAGAATTTTCTAGAAGAGATATGAAATATGGGGTAGATTCATTGTATCCTACCTAATCTATCCTAACCCTAAATTGGACGATGGAGAATGAGTGGCAAAAGATCTTAATTTTCTATTTATAGGAATGGTTGGTCAGAAGCAAGGGTTGTCCTATGCGAGAACCTAAGGAAGACAAGGAGTCAAGGGTTTTGCTTCATCAAGTGACCTAAGAGAAGAGTCTACATTGGCATGTTAAGCAAGAAGGCTTAAGGGTATAAATGCTTCAAAGATGAACAAGCTATCAGAGCTAAAATGTATGAAGACCAAGTAAAATGGAGGACTAAAATAGAGATATGTAATTTGAAAATGGAGTTGTAAGTTGTTATCAAATCAAGCCTTACTATTACTCTCTAATAATTGTATTAGTCTAGGGTAAATCCTTTGGATTAAGGTTGACCTAACAGTCATTTGTAAATCCTTTAACTGGGTGACATTCCAAGCGAATGCTCTAAAGTCCTCTAACAAGGCTCACTCCTAACATGGTGATTGAAATCCTTTAACAGGGTCACATTTAACAATGTGTATTGTAACCTTTAACAATGTTGGCCTTTCACAAGGAATCACTTCAAAAGAGTGAAAAAGACTAGTATGTTACTGGTGGTTTTCCCAAATTGGGTTTCCACATAAATCATTATGTCAAGTGTGTTGTTGAATCTATTATGTTTCATGTTTACATTTTTGCAAGTTGATTTAACAATAACCTACAATTTTTTAAGTGATTGCATAATCTTATGGATGCATGCATGAAGATAAATGTTTTAGGTGTGAAAAGTTTTATTTATACATTTAGACCTTGGATAACTGATTCACCCCCCCCCCCCCCCCCCCTTAGTTATTCTAGAGTATTCTAACACCAGCAACAAGGCCTAATGAGGTACCCAATCACAACCAAATCTCTATGAAACAAAGAAATAGAGAAAACCCAGTGGGAAATGTAATCACCTAAAAATGGTCATCTAGACTATTAGGTCCCCCTTTTCAACATTTTGGCTAAATTAATTTAATCACTTACCTAAGCCAAATTATTAATAATCAATTTATTTGATTATAACCTATAGTTTGACTATGCTATCCTAAGTTCATTATTTGATTAAAAGAACATGTCCCCTTTTAATTAAATAAAAGACCCCATTCTTCTAACCCACTTAAAGTGCACACATAAAGTCATTTTTCTATTTTGCAATTAAAAGAAAAAGCTTTGTGACTTTTGTCTTATATGACAAGTCAACTTATATTATATTGGTTGACTTGTGTGTGCACATGGATCACTCCTCTTTTCGAATTCAACCGTAGATCATCCACCATCTTCATCTTGATCTCCACCGTCCGTACATCTTTAAAAGGGAGAGAGCTTTCCCCCTCAATCCATCTTTTGAATATTGTTATGCTGCAGGTTTTCTAACAGGTTTCTTTGAAGCTTTGTGGAGAACTTCTATTTCTTGTCTACATTCTCTCATCCATGGCATCATGGCATTCTAGCTTAGCTTAGCTTTTATTTTTACATGTAGCTTAATCTCACATAGCTTAATAATGGTATTGTAACACTCTCATACATGTTTTAGCATATCTCCACTTTGCATCTCATTCTAGCTTAATTTTCATTTGCATTGCATTCTTGAGGAACTCTTTGGGACATTTGCATTCTTGCATCTTGTCTTTGGAACCTCCCATTGCATGGTTTACTAGCAAGAAGAGTATCTCTAAGGCTCATCTTAGAGCCTTCTTATTCTTGAAATATACTCTCTTGCACTTCGTGGATAGGGAGCTCTAAGCCGGCATCCAAGCATTCCCAACTCATGGAATCGTTTGGATAGAAGGGTTTAGAGTGTGACACAATTCGAGTGTACATTTTTTGTGCCCATCGTGGGGCTTGAATCAAATTTCTAGCTCCATTTGCTTTCATTTCTTATCTCTGATTTTTTACAGCAGCATATTGGATCTAATCAAATGCTTTTGTAGAATTATCACTTTGGTTTTAAGGCCAACCCATAAGTAGATTGGTTTGAAAGCCAAAAACTTAGTTGGTTTAAAGATTTAATCATATCTTTTAAACCGCTTGGAGTTTGGTTCTGAAATTTTTTTGCAGGTTAAGTATATGCTCAAAATGTCTCAATCCAATTTTTAGAGCATTTTGATGTGATTTTCGGGAGTTATGATTTTTTCTTTGTTTTTCATAAAAAGCCATTTTTGATCGCAAATCAGAAAATTTTTCAAAAAATTTTACATTTTCAGAAAGGGTTTTCAATTCTAATGGGGGTTCTTTCTTTGTGTTTTGAATTTTGAGGTCGTATTAAGGATCAAAAACTCGATTTGATAAATTTGGCCTATTTTGACAAAATTGATCTCTAGAGCGCAAATGAAAAAAAAAATTTTAAATTTCTTACATTTTTGGAAAGCTATCTAATTTTTAATAGGGGTCTCTTCTTTTCATTTTTATTTTTGGATACGAAATCATAGCAAACAAGTCCAATCTTGTTGACTAGGTCAAAATCAAAGAGTAAAAATGAGAGCATTTGTGATTAACTTGCACTTTCTTTGCATGCACTTGGTTGGAAGATAAATTGAATTTTTGAGTCAACTAACCACTTTTTATTGCATTATTTTGTGTTATTTTACACTAACTTGTGGTGCTAACAAGTTGTGATTGCAGGTTGACATTCTTATGAAAAAAATTGAAACATTGCATAAAAAGAACGCATGTCAAAGCTTCAAATGTGCAAGGGCTACTAACATTGTTTGCAGAGCTACCCAAAGCATAAAAATCCAAAAAAAAATTACTTTTTTTTTTCATGTGTGGCATTGACTAATTGTTTATTTTTCATAGGCACATAAAACTTGTGATTGGAGTCTTTTGGTAATAGGAGAGTATGCTCTTCACCCTTGTGGTGAATCAAAAATCTTGACTTGCCATTTGGTTTCAAAAGCAAGGGGTAACTAAATCTTCCTAGTGTGTTTGAGATAAAATGATTGGAATAGGAGAGTATGCTCTTCACCCTTGTGGTGAATCAAAAATCTTGACTTCTGAAAGTTGATCCGCTCTTTGTGTAGTTTAGAATCTTTTAAAGGGCCTGCTCTTGGACAACCTGAGAGGAACGACTCAAGTGGGGACAAGAAGATTACCCAGCTCTTCCAACCCACTATAAACTCAAGGCTATCAAGGACACAAAACCTTGGTAGATGTAGTGTTTGTCTTCGCCTAGTGTGATCGCTTATGGGATTTCGACCATAGGGAGATCACTAGGCAAGAATGCTTAAGGTACTCTTGTGGTCGCAAGATCGGTTACTCATCGCAAGGTGAGGTGTCTCATAATTGAGAGCAAGAGAAACACTATGAACGTAAGCCCTATCTAAACACCCTAAGTTAGTAACTACCTTTTTTAGCCGCTCAACTTCTTGGTACAAGGATCGATCCTAATGGACTACTTGGATCACCCCAAGATTTTACACTCACCATTTGTGTTCCCTTGGTTATGCTTATGGCATTTCCATGACAAAGTCAATATCTCTTGTGGGCAACCACTTGGTGTGAGGTGAAGGAGCATCAAGTGTGGGCCAAGTTTTTGAGTAATGAACCATGACTTTTAGGTAGATATTGCTTGATGTGTTCTCAAATGTGCTAGACCTGTGAAAATCTTTGGAACATATACATGATGATAATTCTAGGGATTTCTTTTGAGACCTCACATATGTTTGTATCATGTAAGGTTGCTTTGTCAAAACATCAAGTGCAAACATTTTCTTGTGTTGCTTGCTAAGAGGAGTCTCATCATTTGACTTTTCTTTTATATGTCTCTAGTGCTTGAACATGCTTAAAGTGACTCTTTGGTCTTAGTGCTCATGGTCTTCCTATCTTCATGGTCTATGTTTGCTTGCTAGTTATCTTTTTGTTGAAATGGTTGCCTTGATTTCTTGACTACACTCTTGGGTTGGAGAGTTCTTCACTTGTCACCCTGATTGCTCTATCTATTTGGCTATTTGGACATCTTGCCTAGCTATTGACTTGAGTCATTCATGTCATAAGTTTCTTGGGCATATTTTTTGACAAGTTGCTTTAATCTCTGTCTACTATCTTGGCAAGTGAACACTCTACCTCCTATAGTTTCAACAAATAGTAGAACCCAAAAGAAAAGATCCCATGCTACAAAAATGATCCCTGAACATAAAACACCCAAGATATCCATAATAGTGCAATAAAGAAAAAATCATAATAGAAAGATCTTGGAGCATAATCTAGAAGAGAAATTAGCATTTCTAGATATAGTACTGAACCAGCATTCCAAAAATATAATAGTTTCAAAAAATGGAGTTGGGATGCTCAAGATATGCCCTCCGAAGTGAAATAGAACATCTGGCTTTGACTACCTAAATAGCCAACCAAACTACATCAAAACCCAAAAATTCCTATGCCATTTTCTCTATCTTGGAACCAGCTTTCTAGTACTTCTTTCAAATCAAAAAAAGATGTTTGTATGCTCAAGTTACGATGAAAAAATTGACAGGGACCCTAGAAATGCAAGAAAAAAATTATTTATTTTTTAAATTAAAAAAAATTACAAAAAACACCATTGCAATCAGTGGTGGTGGGGTGGAGGGGTGGAGTTGCTATGGTGGAGCCACTATTGGAACCACTGCAGAGCCACTAGTGAAGCCGCTAAGTGGTAACCGTAGCGGTGTCGCTGTAGTTAGTTGACCACAGTGGGTCAAAACCCACTTTAAAAAAAAATTGTGATTTTTAAAAAATATTCTTGCATCAAAGTGTATGCAGAGGTCGTACAGCCCTGCTGGGCAAAAAAAAAATTGCATCATTAATCAAGTTGTCCAAAATGGACAAACTTTACATGGAAACAGGGGTTTTGACACCTTCTAAATCTATATGTGAGGTTTTTTTGGCCTCAAGCTACTCCAAAAATCAGTGACCCCCTATTTTCTCAAGAATCCAAAAAAACTCTAGATCTCATCTGCCAAACCCTCATTCTCCTTTTTCTCCAAATATTGAACAAGCTATGATAGATTCAGCTCTAATACCATGAAAGATTTGATCAATACAAATCCATAAAGCCCTTGAATACCTGCATGTAAGAAACCTATCATAGAAGAAAAAGACGAGAGGAGGCAAGGATTTTTCTCTAAAAATTATGCAAACGTATTCTCAAAAATGAAAGAGATGTAAGATAATTACAAAAGATCGATCCTTATACAAGGAGATTGAAACCTGAAAGGATAACCTAAACAGTTACAAAAGGTAACCTAAAAGGTAAAAGTTACTTAATAATTACTAATTAATTATTAAATAGAGATGCAAAAGGTGCATAAAGTAAAAGCTTAAGAAGAGAATAAAGTGAATTTAATAAATTAAATTAAAGTAATGCTTTACTCTAACAGAAACAAAAAAATTTCCTTCAGGACTTGGAATAATTTCCCAAACATCATTCTTAATAATGGATTGGTATTATTCCATCATAGCATCCTTCTAAGTTCTATGTTTAATAGTATCTGAAACATTGGTTGGTTCTGATTTAGATAAATCACTCATGTTTGCTACATAACTAGAAAATATTTTGGGTCTTTTGCTTTCTCTAAAGATTCCGGATGGTGAAATGAAGTCTTGTGCTTCCTCTACAGTCTTAATAGCCCAAAGTGGTCTTTTCTTAGGATTTTGAGTTTCCTCAAGATTAATATTTTGAATTTCATCTTCAATTTCTTCAATGTTCTCCCTCTAAAACTCAAATTCATGATTTTCTTCAGAACTAGGTATATGTGTAGGATCTTCAGAACTAAGGGTTCTTTTGAATGTTAAATCTTCTTCAAATATTGCATCCCTACTAAGTTCAATATTTTTCTAGCCAAGTATGAAAACTCTATATGTCTTAGATGTTTCACTATACCCAACAAAAATACCTTTCCTCCTAGAGTGTTCTTACTTAGTTCTCTTTTCTTTTGGAACATGTATGTAAATTGGGCACCCAAATATGGTAAGATGGCTTATATTTGGTTTAACCTTAGAAAAGACTTCTACATGAGTGTTTTTCTCTAAGGTGGGAGTGAGGACTTCTATTTTGAATATAGACAGTAGTACAAGAGGCTTCTGCCCAAAGATAATATTCTAAATTTGATCAAATATCATAGCTCTCGATGCTTCTATAATTGTTCTTTTATTCCTTTCTACTACCCCATTTTGTTGTGGGTTATAAGGAATAGTATACTCCCTCTTAATTCTTGCTTTTTTACAAAAATCTTTAAACAAAACTGAAGTATATTCTCCTCCATTATCAGTCCTAAGAGTTTTAATCATGTGTCCTTATAAGTTTTTAGTTAAGGATTTGAATTCTTTAAATCTCTTAAGGATTTCTTCTAATTCTTTAAATTTTAAGTAAATCCAAGTTTTCCTATAGAACTCATCTATAAAAAGTATATAATACCATAATCCTCCAAGAGAAGGGATGGACATAGGTCCACATAAATTTGAGTGGACTACTTCCAAAACATTGTTAGTTTTTCTAGTGCTATCATGAAATGGACTTTTGGTGTTCTTACCCTGAGCACATCCTTTGCATATGCTTGAATGATCTTTATTCAACTTAGGTAAACCAGTAACCATCTTCTCCATAGTTGATAAGGCTTTGAAGTTTAGATGTCCTAACCTTCTATGACATATTTCATTTATATCAATAGCTTCATGAATTAATGCTTGAATAGGTTCTATGTTTAATTCATACAAGTATCCCTTTCTTTGACTAATCAACTTTGATTTCTTAAATGAAGATTTCTTAGACAAGGTCGCTACTTTATTGTCCATGAATGCAACATTATGTCCATCATCTTCAAGTGATATAATAGAAATTAAACTCCTCTATATTCCTAGTACATAAAGTACTATTTTGAGATGGAGAGAAATACCTAACTTTAGTTTCAAGGTGCAGTTCCCAATTCTTTTTACTAAATAATTGGAATTATCATCTATGGTAACTTCACCATTAAATTCTTTTGATATTGTGTCTATTACTTCTTTGTATCTTGTAATGTGTCAAGATGATTCACTATCAATTACCCATGTTTTGCTTGATACTTCATTTGATAGTGAGGAATACAATACACGTTTCTAAGGATCATAGTTTTCTTCTTTCTTAGTAACATTTGTATAGTTTACTTGCTTCTTTGAATTCTTAGGGAAATTAGATCTATAGTGTCCAAGTTTTTCACATTTGAAGCATTTTATTTTGGATAAATCTTTCTTAGGTTTGTCATTTCTTTAATTACCCTTCTTCTTCTTGAAGTGCTTCTTCTTACCTTTATAGGAATTTGTGTTGAGAACATGAAGTTCTTCATCTTCAATTTACAATTTTCCCCCTTTTTTAAGTTTCCTAAATTCTTCTTGAAGGCAATCTCCTTTAAGTCTATTTAAGTCTAGAAGATTGTCTCTATCACTTACTCCTTGTGAGAATGTTTCCCATGAATCTGGTAACCCATATATATCTATAAGTGTTAGCTCCTTGTCTTCAATTATGGTCCCTATACTTGCAAGTTCATCTCTTAGACTAGCAACCCTTAGGAAGTATGAATTCATGGATTCCCCCTTCTTTATCTGTATATGAGTTAGTTGTCTTTTTAGTGCAAAGGTTCTAGTTGCATTTTTAACCTTGTATGCATTTAATAATGCACTCATCATATTAAATGTTGTCTAATGTTTCATTAGCATTGGTACTATTTCATTTTTAACCCCATCTAATATGATTTGCAAGGCTTTCATGTTTCCATTAATCCAAATAGTTTTATGAGGATCAGCATCAAGTCACTTGGGTTCTTTATCAACAAATTGTTTCACATCATTGCCTTTAAGAATCATAATAATTCTAAATTTCCAAGCAATGATGTGTTATTTACATCAAACCTATCTTTGAGACTGATTGTACTAGTCATTGAAGGTAGAAGGATGTTGTTATATATGAATCAAATCTAATTACTAATTTGCAAAGCCAAGGTTTGAACACTAGAGCTCTAATACCATGTAAAGTTTTTGCAAATTCTAATATAAATCAACCTCATGTAATGCTTTTAATATCATTAAAGATGGTCTTTATCAATACTGGACATTATATTAAGTCTTCTTCCTATGATGTGCAGTTCTACAATAATATATTTATATCTAGTATAATTCATATGAGGCAATGAATGTTAAAGGAGCAGACTTAGTTTCAATGTGTTTCATTTATCCATAATCACACCCTATATAAATATAGCAACTAAGAGACATGTCCTTTGAAAGGACATGTCCCTCTCTAGTCAACCTTAATTACTTTCCTTGAAATCAGCATCCAATAGAGAAAAAATTTAGTTAGTGTTAAACTAACTAATTTGATCAAGTTTAGACTTTAACAACAATGCCTCAAGGAGATGTCCAACACAACTAGGCTAAAGAAAATTATACATAGACCTTTATTAATAAGGGATTTCATGCATGAACAAATTTGTATGATATGTTAGAATCAAACCAGTATGATTTCAGAGTTACAGAATTAACAAATAATCTTAATGTTATTTGTGTGTCTACACTTCCCAAGTTCTAAAGCTTAATTATTGAAGCCCCTGAGACCTTTCCCTTTGAATTTGAAATTCTTTGTAGAGGGTATGACTATACAATTGATGCTCATAGGCTAAAATTGTTTCCCTCTACTTTGAAAGAGGTAGCTCTAATATGGTTCATAGGCTTAGTAGCTAATGTTGCAGTAGATTGGGATGGAATGAAGAACTTGTTTCTTTCCAAATACAAGGATTATTATAGAGGAAGTATGGGAGGAGATGATATATTCAAGATGTAATAGAAAAAAAGATGAGACACTTGAAGATTGTGTTTCAAGATTCCTTTATAACTTACAAAGGAACATTGAACATTAGCTAAATGAGTCATCTAAAAAGAATCTTTTCTTAAGGGGTATGGAAGAAACTTGTGTACAATCCCTGGACCTCATGGCTAGAGGAGATATTACATAAAGCACATGGAAAGATATCAAGAGGTACTACAAGAATTACTCAAGGGCTAATGTAAAGAAAGGAAGAGGAATTCATTATAATTCCTTGAAGACTAGTGGGGCAAGTGTATCAAAATTGGACCTCAAATTTGTTGTATGACTTCAAGAAAGATATTATTAACAATATTGCAACCCATTTGGATACAATGCAAGCTAGAATGAAACATTAAGAAGTTGATGCTATGTTAGTCGAGTTGCATTCTCATTATCAAAGAAGAAGAGGAATTGCATGTGTAAGATGGTTACTAATTTGGAAACTCAACCATAGCAGATGCCAATGGAGTTCAAAGAAATTGATGACAATGGAGATATATTGTATGTTTTTCAAATAAGGTCATGGGCTCAAAAGCAAGGTATGCCTCAATACCCTCTCCAAAATTTTGGGAATTTTAATAATTAATGGAAAAATCCTAATTTTTCAAATCAAAACCATTGGAATCCTTCTTTTCACTCAGTCTCAACCCATGTGAAATAACCAACCTTAGCAAAAAAACTCCACATGACCAATCAAAACAACCAAATTGGCAAGCCCCTCCACAATAGCAAAATTAGCAACAACCAAATCAAAATTGGTGGTCACAATCCAATCAATGGCAAGCCCCAAAAAATAATTGGCAGCAGTCATCTTAGTGGCAACCTAATCAACAATATAATGCCTTGCAATAACCTCATAAACAAGTTTTAATGTTTCCTCCTCTTGTAACCAATACTCATCCACCCAAACAAACACAGTTTCCTACTCAACCAACACCAAATCCAAATAACATGCCTTCTCAAAAGTTAGTAGTTCTTCCAATCATACTCAACAAAAAACCTATTCAATCAATGATATATACCTTAGGTTCAAAACCACTCTTACAAATCCTAAAGATCCAGTAATAACTGAGGTTACTTTGGAGGATGCCTTGAACGAAGAATCTATTCATGTTCTACTATAATCTCCTGCAGCCAAGTCACCACCATTTCCATAAAGACTTGCTCAATCATCAATCCCTCCTAAGAATCTTATTGTTGGAGAACTACTCACTCAATTGAAACAAATGACAATCAAAATATCATTTCTTGATGCCTTCAAGGAAATCTCAGCATATACTAAAGCTATTAAAGAAGCTTGGATAAAACAACTTGGTAGGAAGTGCAAGGACCCCCAAAATGTCCATGTTATGGGTTAGTTGTCTGATCTCATGTTAAATAAATCTTTAGTCCCAAAATATTTTGATCCAGGAAGTCTAGTAGTCATAGTACATATTAATGAGGTACAGGTATAGAATGCTTTGATAGACTTAGGTTCATCTATTAATGTTATGACTAGGGAGGTGCTTCTTCACCTTAATATCATTGGTATTAGAGAAACACCTACCATACTTTAGCTTGTTGTAAGTTATATAGTCAAACCTGATGTCATGATAGAGGATGTCATAGTTACTTTATATTCTTGGGAATATCTAGTAGATTTTATCATTTTATCACCTAAAGAAACTTTAGGAGGTTATCCTATTATCCTAGGAAGGCCCCAAATAGCTAGATCAAATGCTTGTATTGATTTTCATTCAGGAAAAATGACCATATCTAATGGTTCCACTATTAAAAAGTTGGCCTTATATTTTCTTGTTAAACTACTCTTGCAAGATGATCAAGCTATGTGACCTAATTTAGGTGATGATGAACCTGAGGTAAATTTATTAACTTAGCTCATGATGATTGACAAAAATCCCTTTATGATTCCTAAAAAAGATGATGATATCCTCGTAGTTATCTTGTTCAAAGAATATGGTGAAGATTTTGCTCTATGTATTGACCAAAATTTTTCATTGTAGATAATTCATCCTCCTAAAGCTACACCTAATTTTTCTATACCCACTAGTTATCTTCATACCTTGTTACCTCATTAAATTAAGTCTTCAAACTTAAATGAGTTAGCTATGGTCAATAAATTCACTAGAGTTGAATTTGGCCCAGGGAAGGAGCTCACTATCTATAAGAATTTTACTTCTGACAACTTCAAAAGTACACTTAAGTTATTGCAGGAAAACCACAAATCATTTTTATGGGACTACATAGACATGAAAGAATTCAACCCAAAAATTTGTGCTCACAAAATTCACATCACATCTGAATGTAAGCCTATAAGATAGCCCCAACAAAGAGTAAATCTTGCATTACGTGATATTGTGAAAACTCAAAAACTTATGAAAGTTGGATTCATCTATCCTATTTATGATAGTCAATGGGTCTCACCTTTGGTAATTGTGCCTATAAAGGGGGGTAAATGGTGAGTATGTGTGGATTACATGGAACTTAATACATCAACTAAAAAGGAACACTTTCTACTACCTTTCATTGATAATGTTCTTGACAATTTGATTAGGAAAAAACATTTCTCTTTCTTAGATAGGTTTAGTAACTATAACTAGATTCAAATAGCACTAGAAGATCAGGATAAGACAACTTTCACCTACCCCTGGGGCACATTTTCTTATTTAGTGCTAGCCTTTGGATTTTGAAATGCTCCTGTTACCTTTCAACGATCTATTATAAGTATTTTCTCTGACATGTCCGCTAACTATTGTAATGTCCCCACTTCTAGTTTAAGGAACAAACACTAGAACCTATAGTAGATTGTTAGTACATGATAAAAAAAATATTTATGAAATTAAAATCCTAGAACATGTTAATAATGATGAAATAATTATCTATTAACTAAGTACCACCATTTCTAACCCCTCCTAATCCTTAGGAAGAATCCTTATCAAGTTTACTCAACCCTCTAGTGAGAATAAATCTTAGTTGTGTTAGGATTAACCACAGATAGAAATAACAATTACATGCAATTTTAACCAATATCAGAAAATAATAAATCACATAGAAGAGAACACAAGACACTAAGATTTAACATGGTTCACCCAATCCCTGGGCTACATCCACCAAATAATGAGTCCATTATTATTATGATCCAGTGATTACAACCTGATTACAATCTATAATCCCTTACAACACAATACTACCACAAGAAGAAATTATCGCATCACACCTTATGAAAATACCTAACCCTAAGCCCTTTTTATACAATTATTTTTGCCACTTTAGGGTTAAAATTAGTTACAATGTATTATCCATAAAATGTCAATAAAATAGCCCCCAAAAAATGGAGTGTATATAGTACTTCCCTGATTAGTCACCACAAAATAATAATCTCCCACTTGAGGACTAATCAAACTCCACACTAGACAATAATCTCCCACTTGGAGACTGATCATATAGCTATGTCGCTACTTCATGAGGCTCCCATTGGAACAAACCACCCTGGACTCTGTTGTTCTTTTATTTTGTTCATTCTAGAAGACCAACCAAAGTTAAAGAGGAGTTTAGCTTCTCCCTTGTCACCACCTTTGTAAACATATTTGCTAGATTATCATCTATATGTATCTTCTCCAGCTTTAACTATCCATCATCCAAAATTGACCAAATGAAATAAAGTATCACAACTGTATGTGTTTTGTCTTGGAATGTAGAGCATAATTCTTTGCAAGATGAATGACACTCTGAATATCTGTAAACAAATAATTGTCCCTCTAAGGGTGTCCTAATTCTTCTAGGAATAATTCAAGCTATATCATCTCCTTGGTTGCCTCTGTAGCAGCAACATACTCTGCCTCTATAGTGGATAAAGCATTCACTTTTTATAATTGAGAAACAACTCACTACTACCCCACCAATAGTAATTACATAGCCTATAATACTTTACCTGATATCAATACCCCCTCCTAAATCTGAGTCAACATAGCCCTATAAGTTAGTAGTAGAGCCCCCAAAGTGTAAACACTTACCAGGTGTTCCTCTCAAATATCTAAGAATCTATTTAATTACATTCGAATGCTCAAGCCCTGGATGACTCATATACCTGCTAATGACTCACGACATCTGTAATATCTGGCCTTGTACACAATAGCATACATCAAGCTTCCTATGGTTAAAGCATAAGGTACCTTGGACATCTTATTATCCTCTTCTTGTGTCGTTGGACACTTCTCCTTAGTCAACTTCAAATGACCAAGTAAAGGTGTGTAGACAACTTCAGCATTCTCCATAGAGAAACATTGCAACACCTTCACAATATAATCAACCTGAGATAAAGCCAAATTGTGATATTCCTATCAAGATTTAACGGTGTGATTTTTGAGTTAAACTCATTGACTCAATGAGTCAATTTGTGTGATAAAGTCAATTTTATTTTCTTCCTTTCTCTACAAAATTTCATAACAAGGATTTGATTTGCTGCCCCCAAATCCTTCATAGCAAATGAATGTGCTAACTAGCATTTTAGCCCCTTACTGTGATCCATGTTAGACCTAGCTGCAAGCATATCATCAACATATAAACATAAAATAATGTAGCTTTCATCATCCAACCTCTTTAAATAAACACAATGATATGAATGACACCTACTATATCCATGCACATGGATAAAATTGTCAAATTTCAAATACCATTGTCAAGGTGCTTGCTTCAAGCCATATAGACTTTTCTTCAATTTGTACACTAATTTCTCTTTACCTTTGACCTCAAATCCTATTGGTTGTGTCATATATATCTTTTCATCTAAATCATCATGAAGAAAGGTTCTTTTAACATCAAGCTACTCCAAAATCTTTAGTAGCCACAATACTTAAAATAGTGCAAATAGAAGTCATTTTAACAAGAGAGAAAATCTCATCAAAATTGATGCCCTTTTTATGTGAAAATTATTTTACCACTAACCTGGCTTTAAATTGTTTCTTATCTCTGTCCTCTTCTTTCAACTCGTAAACCCATTTATTCTATAAAGCCCTTTTACCTACAGGCAACTTGCATAAATCCCATGTCTAATTTTTTAGCAAAGAGTCCATTTCTTCTTTCATTGTAGACTCCCATTAAATCTTTGTATCCACCTACAAAACTTCATGATAACATTCAGGTTCACTAGCATCAGTAAGTAAAATAAAATACAAAGAAGGAAAAAATCTTTCTGGAGGTCTACTTAGCCTTGTGATCTTCTAAACTTCACTGGGGTGTTTGGTATTTGTTATTGGATGTGTTACAAATCATGAAAATTTTCTAGAACATCATCTTTTGGAGTATTATCAAACACTACATAATCATCTTCTCTCTTCTCATGTTGCTGCAACAAATCTTTGTACAACACTTTCTCATTGAATATGACATTCCCACTTCTTACAATTTTATGATTTTTAAAATCCCAAAGCCTATAAAAAAAATTCATCAATGCCATATCCAACAAATATACATTTCTTTGACTTAGCTTCTAGGTTGGTTCTATTTTCAAAATCTATATGTGCAAATGTTTCACAACCGAAGGTTTTGAGAAAAGAATAACTCACCTTCTTGCCAGTCCATGCTTCCTCTGGAATACCACAACCCAAAGGAGTAGAGGGACCTTTATTAATAAAAAATACAATAGTATTGAAAACTTATCCACATGTTTAAGGGTAACCCAACATGTAACCTCATGCTACTTGTACGCTCCATTATTGTCATGTTCATGCATTCACTTGGTTCACCATTTTCCTGTGGAGTCCTTAGAACAATGTTTTGTCTACAAATACCATTACTGGAGCAATAATCTTCTAGTTCACGACTACAATACTCACCACCATTATCAAATCTAAGACATCTTTATCTCTTACCAATCTCATTTTCAACCAAGCATTTCCATTTCTTAAAAGTTTAAAATACATCAGATTATATCTAAGGAAATAAACTCATACTTTTCTAGTTGCATCATCAATAAATGTAATATAATAATGAAAGCCACCAAGGGAAGATACCTAAGCCAGTCCCCATACATCTATATGCACAAGCTCTACTTTCTCATATTTCTTTTCCTTCCTACTCTTCACAAAACTCACTCTATTTTATTTTCCATACACACAACTTTCATACAAATCCATATTGACACATTTTAGACCTAGTAAAACCTTCTTTGAATGAAATAATTTCATACTTTTCTCACTCATGCACCCAATTTTGATGTGCCATAATGTTGTATACAAATCTACAACAACTATTTGTTCTCCCTGCTCAACTACAACGATTGTTCCTTAACTTTCATTTTTCTCTAAAACATTTAAAGTAGAAGGGATAGTATGACCTGTATAAAGATATAAGGTGCCTACTTTCACACCTTTTTCTACTACAAAGGAGCCTTTTGAAAAATTTCCAATTTTTATCATTAGCAGTAACTATGCAACCCTCATCACCGAGTTGCCTTGCTCAAATTAAATTCCTACTCAGCCTTGGAACATGTCTTACCTTATGTAGTAGCCAATAATTCCCATTTTGCAACTTAATTTTAACTTTTCTCTTTCCAACAATTTGGAAAGGTTCATTATCCTCCAAATAAACAAGTCCAAAATCTCCTTGGACATAATCAATAACATAAACTCTATGAGGTGTGTGATGTCCCCTTCTAGCTAGAGACATCACTTTAGTTGGTGATTAGCCTATCAGAGACCCTCGTAGGCTAATAAGATTGGATAGAGGGTCACCTTGGTGTGGAGATCCTCCAAGGACCAGAGCAGAGTACTCTTCTGGGTTGCCAGAGTTTGTTTATGATGAGTTTTCCTTTGAGTTTGGCTTGGTCAGGCTATTTTTAGCAGTTTTGGAGTTATAAAGATAGACCCCTGCTATTTTTAGAAAAGGGGTATGGTCATATGCAGTTCTATCATGTTAGCTCCCAGTCCAAACGACATTCAAAAATGTTGAGTAATAATGGAGATATTCATGTTTATTTAGTTAAAATAAACATTATTGGTTTTGAGCCTATATTGTTAAGTTATAATATATAACTTAAGTGAGGGTCATGATATCATAAAAGGGGCCATTGTTTCAATTAATTGTGGGTCCAAGCTTATGGAAAAATTAAAATGGATTTTCTAAGTTTTAATGTAATAACATTTTTTATGTTATTATTATATCTTTTATCCCACATTGAGCGTGGAGACTCATTCTGGAGTCAAGGAGTCCTTATAAACAAAACTTGTCTTCCTTCAAGAGCAGGTTATGAGAATTGCTTAAAAACTTTTCCTTGTGAAATTTCTTGAAGTTGTGGCAACAAGGGTTTCTACAAGTTTGAGAAGAATTCAGACTGTGGAGAATGTAGTATCTTCAGAGTTGATGCAATTTGAGGGTGTGAAATATCACTTGAATTTTGCCTGTGAGTTGACTTCATTATGGAGTCAATATTGTGTTTTAGTAAGAAAAAAGTGGATGAATCTGTTTATAGGTTGGAAGGGGTTATAACAGCAGCTACAGTGCCGTGAACAATGCGCTACAGTACTGCAAACAGTAACATGCTACAGTGCCGCCGTGAATAGTGCACTACAGTGCTGTGAACAATACAGTGCTACAGTGAATTAAAAATCAGAGATTTAATATTGCAATTTTTTGATAGGCGTTGCCCAAGGAGGAAGCAACCAGCAGCGTGGTTGTGTATTGGAGACAAAAATCAGGTTTTTTTCAACTATTAATGATGATGTTTTTAATGTATTCTTCTAGCAATAAGTATTGTACATACATTAGGAGCCATCTGAATAAATGAATTTGATTAGCATTATAATCATATTTGAGTTATAATTTTAGGTAAGATTAGTTTTCAATATTTTTCTTTTCTTTTCATCAACTCAAAAACCCAAAAATAGCTTAAAACATTCAAAAACAAACCAAAAACAATCATTACACCCAGGGAAACAAACAGTGATCAGCGTAGAGCCTATTTGGGGTTCTTACATTGGTATCAGAGCCTCATTCTTGCCATCTTGAGGGTTTGGGGAGTCATATGCAGCCACTAGAAATTGGACCACATAGGTACCATACTCGTAGGAGAGCTCTGATTGAAAGAGAACAGTTAGAGGAAACAGGAAATATGGAAGAGAGGCATGATGGTAGTCCACCTAGAAACAGGAGGAATAATGATTATCAGAATACCAAAGAATTCTACCGTGCTATGGTTACAGGGCAGCAGCAGATGGCACAGGCATTACAGGCACTCACTACTATGGTAGAAAGGATGAACCCACCTGTTAGATAAAATGGGGAGCTGGGAGAATAGGGAGATAATAGGAGTGCTATAGGTAATTAGAGACCACAACAGACCCATTCCAGAACATCTAATAGGCCTACACGCCCTACATTTGTTTCGGAGGAGCCAGAAGAAGCTCTGATAGAGGAGGCAACAGGAGACCCCATATTCGCAGATGCACTCATGGCTGCAAATGATGAATGGAAATTATTAGCTCCGCAAGTTCGGGAGAGGATGACCTTTGAACGCTTTGTAAATCAGAGGAGAGAGCATTACAGGTCACTCGGACAAGATAGGAGGCCTAGAGGTCAAAATAGTGAGCTGAAGAGGGCTACAAGCAAGCTTACTATGCCTACATTTGATGGGAGTGGTAAGATGACAGCTCAAGCTTGGATTCATAAGCTTGACACATTTTTGGCACTGAGGCCAATGACAGAGATTGAAGCTATCAAATATGCCACCTTGCATTTGGAGGGCATAGCACATGATTGGTGGTACCATGGTATGGTAACACTTCAGCATAACCAAGTGATAGAATACGAGGACTTCGTGGATAGGTTGGTTGAAAGATTTGACAAAAAAGATCTAGAGATTTACTTCCGAGACTTAGCACAACTAAAACAAATAGGCAAATTGGAGTATTTCATTGGTGAATTTCAGCAGTTGGCAGTCATGGTGCCAAACATTTCAGAGCATAGATTGATAGTTCTTTTCATTGAGGGCCTATCCGAACCACTGAGAGGTTGGATAAAGGCATTTGATCCTATTTCTTTACAGGAAGTGATGAAAAAGGCAAGAAGTATGGAACATGTAGTCACAACAAACAAATTTCAATCCAAAGGAGCATCTTCTAGTAAGGATAACAAACCATTTTATAAAAAACTAGAGAGGACTGATTTTAAAAATGATTCTAAAGATAAAACTCCAGTACCTTTTGATAGGGAAACATTAAAAAATTTGAGGAAGAAAAAATTATATTTCTACTGTAAGGGACCCTATGATGCAAACCATGATTGTCCTCTTAGGCCAAAGTGAAAAGCTAACAGAGTTATGTGGGCATACTATGAGGAATCAGAATCAAATAATTCAGATCAGCAGTCTGATATAGAGGAAATAGATGGTGAAAAAGAGGAAGACAAGGCTGAAAACTTTTCTAAAATGGAGTCCAAGGATGGGGAAGGAGATGGGCAACTTAGGGAAACTCGTCTCACTAGTATTAAGCAAGAAGGGTCATTTCGGATGAGAGGAGTACTTGTTGGACAGCGAGTCATAACCTTGGTTGATACAGGTGCCACTCATAATTTCATTGATGCTAGGATGGTGGAGAAGTGTGGCATACAAATAGAGGAGTTTGGGGGAATTAGAGTGAGGGTAGCGGATGGCTATGTCCTCAAATGTGATCGTAGGATCACTGGACTCCCATTGAAAGTTAATAATTATGACTTTAAGGCAGATTTTTATGTTGTACTTATGGGAGATACAGATATAGTTCTTGCGATGAGTTGGTTACACGATATTGGTGAGTTCACTCTTAACCTCAAGGAGATGGAGATGAGGTTTAAAGTGAATGGGAAGACACATATTCTTAAGGCAATCAGGGACAGTGATCTCAGGATGGTCTCTTTTCGTAGAATGGCTAGATTGATTCGACATGATCAGGTAGAGTGGGCAGCAGAGTGCATGTTGATGCCATCACAAGAGGGATAGCATAAGATTGAATATCCTCCTGATATTCAGGAGCTTAGAGTTAAACACTCTAAGGTGTTCAGTGACATTCCACCAGGTAGATGACCAGACAGAGGTATTGAGCACATCATTGAGTTAGAGGAGGGGGCTAAGCCCATCATGATTACACCTTACAGGCATTCGAAGAGGTTGAAGGATGAAATTGAGAAAACCATAAAGGAGTTACTTGCTATGGGCCACATTAGACCAAGTAAGTCTCCTTTTGCTTCTTCAGTGGTGCTAGTAAAGAAGAAGGATGGGACATTGAGGATGTGCATTGATTACAGAGTGCTTAATAGGAAGACAATTAAAAACAGATACCCCATTCCCAGGATCGATGAGTTGATAGATGAGCTTCATGGAGCTTGCTTCTTCTCAAAGATAGATTTGAGATCAAGTTATCACCAGATCAAAGTTAGAGAGCAGGATATCGAGAAGACAGCCTTTAGATGTCATTGTGGCCATTTTGAGTTTGTAGTTATGCCATTTGGGCTAACTAACGCACTTGCTACTTTTCAGGCAACAATGAATAGGGTTTTCCATCCTCAGTTGAGGAGATTTGTACTTGTCTTCTTCGATGATATCTTGGTATATAGTAGATCTTGGGAGGAGCACTTGGTTCACCTGGACACGGTGCTAGGTATATTGGACAGAGAATCCTTGTATACAAAGGAGTCGAAGTGTGATTTGGGCATGACAGAGTTGTTGTACTTGGGTCACATCATTAGTGCAGAGGGTGTGTGCATGGATCCTGAAAAGATTCATGCCATTGTGGAGTGGCCTTCACCGGTGAACCTTACACAGTTGAGGGGCTTTCTAGGACTATGTGGTTTCTACAGAAGTTTTGTGGATGGATATCCCAGGCATGCAGCACCCTTGACAGATTTGATGAGAAAGGGAGCTTTCTTGTGGACTCTTGAGGCACAGGAGTGTTTTGAGAAATTTAAGGGGTTGATGACTTCTTGTCCAGTGTTAGCATTACCAGATTTTAGTAAACATTTTGAGCTACATTGTGATGCTTTCGGAGAGGGCATTGGAGCAGTGCTTATGTAGGAGAAGCACCCTATTGCTTATGAGAGCAGGAAATTGAGAGGGCCAGAGCGGAGCTTCAGCATATATGATAAGGAGATGTTAGCTATTATGCATGCTTTGGCCAAATTCAGGCAATATTTGGTAGGTAGAAAATTTTGTATCAAAACCGACCATAATAGCCTAAGACACTTTTTGGGGCAGTGAGATCTCAATGATAGGCAGCAAAAGTGGGTGAGCAAGTTACAGTCCTATGACTTTGACATTACATATTTTAAGGGGACACAGAATGTAGTTGTTGATGCCTTATCATGTAGGCCCCATTTGAGCTTATTGATAGACATATCGGAGGATTGGAGACACTTGATCCTTTCAAAGTATGCAAAGGACACTTGGGCAGCTGGATTCATAGATGGGACTATTCAGGAGAGCAGATACACCCTTGTGAATGAGCTCATCATTTACAAAGGATGAATATTTTTGGTCCCAGGATCAGTAGTGAGGAGGGTGGTTTTGAAATCTTTTCATGATTCACCTATGGCAGGACATCTTGGTTTCTACAAGACATACCGACATATTAGAGAGCGATTCACATGGAAAGGGCTCAAAGCAGAGGTACTTCAATATGTTAGGGAGTGTCCCACTTGCCAATAGAATAAGCAAGAACACTCCTATCCAGCCAGTTTACTTCAGCCACTTCTGATTCCTAATAGGAAGTGGGAGTGTTTGTCTATGGACTTCATCATAGGACTGCCTAGAGCCCAAGGCAGGGACTGCATATATGTGGTTGTGGATCACCTTACGAAGTTTGCACACTTCTTTTCGATCACTGCTACATACACTGCTACATAGGTGGCAGAGTTGTTCTTCAAAGAGATATTCAGATTACATGGCTTACCTCGGAGCATTGTAAGTGACAGAGACAGCAGGTTTATGAGTCACTTTTGGTAGGAGCTATTCAGGTTGTGTGTGACAGAGCTCACTCCGAGTACTAGCTACCACCCTCAGACAGATGGTCAAACAGAGATAGTAAACAAATGAGTGGAGGGATATCTCAGAAATTATATAGCAGGGCAATAGAGGGCATGGGTAAAGTGGATTTATCTCTGTGAGTATTGCTACAATACCACTTATCACATGTCTATTCAGATGTCACCCTTTATGGCCCTGTATGGGTATGAGGCACCCAATTTTATGGATTTGCTTTTGAGTGATAGTAGAGTGCCCAGTGTAGGTGATTTGTTATAGGAGAGTCAAGACCTTGTTAAGACTCTCAAGGATAATCTAACTAAGGCACAAAATCAGCAAAAGCAGTATGCAGATCAGAAGAGGACTGAGCGGACTTTTGAGGTTGGAGACATGGTGTATCTTATGTTGCAGCCTTACCGTCAATCCACTCTCAAGAAGAGTGGTGCCAAGAAACTCAAGCCATGATACTATGGTCCATTTAGGATTATCAGGAAAGTGGGAGAGGTGGCTTATGAGTTAGACTTGCCGGCGAAGAGCAAGGTGCACAATGTTTTTCATGTGTCACGCCTCAAAAAGGCGCTAGGGCATCATATTGTGCCTTCTACAGTACTACCACCCCTGGATGATGAGGGAAAACTTGTTTTGATACCAAAGGCTATCATTGATTTTAGAGAGAGGAACTTGAGGAAATGTACCTTTCGAGAATATTTGGTGAAGTGGAAGGATTTGCCGGTAGAGGATGCTACTTGGGAGAGCGAGGAGATTTTACAGCATCCAGAGTTGAGATTGCTTGAGGACAAGAAATTTCAGGGAGGGTGGACTGTGATGTCCCCTTCTAGCTAGAGACATCACTTTAGCTAGTGATTAGCCTATCAGAGACCCTCATAGGCTAATAAGATTGGATAGAGGGTCACCTTGGTGTGGAGATCCTCCAAGGACCAGAGCAAAGTACTCTTCTAGGTTGCCAGAGTTTGTTTATGATGAGTTTTCCTTTGAGTTTGGCTTGGTCAGGCTATTTTTAGCAGTTTTGGAGTTATAAAGATAGACCCCTGCTATTTTTAGAAAAGGGGTATGGTCATATGCAGTTCTATCATGTTAGCTCCCAGTCCAAACGACATTCAAAAATGTTGAGTAATAATGGAGATATTAATGTTTATTTAGTTAAAATAAAAATTATTGGTTTTGAGCCTATATTGTTAAGTTATAATATATAACTTAAGTGAGGGTCATGATATCATAAAAGGGGCCATTGTTTCAATTAATTATGGGTCCAAGCTTATGGAAAAATTAAAAGGGATTTTCTAAGTTTTAATGTAATAACATTTTTTATGTTATTATTATATCTTTTATCCTACATTGAGCGTGGAGACTCATTCTGGAGTCGAGGAGTCCTTATAAACAAACCTTGTCTTCCTTCAAGAGTAGGTTATGAGAATTTCTTAAAAACTTTGCCTTGTGAAATTTCTTGAAGTTGTGGCAACAAGGGTTTCTACAAGTTTGAGAAGAATTCAGACTGTGGAGAACGTAGTATCTTCAGAGTTGATGCAATTTGAGGGTGTGAAATATCACTTGAATTTTTCTTGTGAGTTGACTTCATTCTGGAGTCAATATTGTGTTTTAGTAAGAAAAAAGTGGATGAATCTGTTTACAGGTTGGAAGGGGTTATAACAACAGCTACAGTGTCGTGAACAGTGCGCTACAGTATCGCAAATAGTAACATGCTATAGTGCTACCGTGAATAGTGTGCTACAGTGCTATGAACAGTACAGTGCTATAGTGAATTAAAAATTAGAGATTTAATATTGTGGTTTTTTGATAGGCGCTGCCCAAGGAGGAAGCAACCAGCAGCGTGGTTGCGTATTGGAGACAAAAATCAGGTTTTTTTCAACTATTAATGATGATGTTTTTAATGTATTCTTCCAGCAATAAGTATTGTACATACATTAGGAGCCATCTGAATAAATGAATGTGATTAGCATTATAATCAGATTTGAGTTATAATTTTAGGTAAGATTAGTTTTCAATATTTGTATTTTCTTTTCATCAACTCAAAAACCCAAAAACAGCTTAAAACATTCAAAAACAAACCAAAACCAATCATTACACCCAGGGAAACAAATAGTGATCAGTGTAGAGCCTATTTGGGGTTGTTACAAGGTGTAGCATGAAATGGAGCCCTAGAATCTAAAACTCAAGAGTCATCAACACTTTCTAAAGAAAGAAGCAAAGCATCCTCTTCGGATTTGTTACCTACCATATTTTCCTCCTTGTTCCTTCCTAGTTTATCTCCTTCATTGTTCTTTTGAGTCCAACAATATTTCTTCTTATGCCCTAGCTTCCCATAGTACCATTAATATCTTGGTCCTCTGGATTAAGACCTCTTTTCCTTTGACTTTCCTCTTGAATTCCCATGATTTCTAGAATCACTTCCTCTCTTATTCGTTCTGCCTCTACTTCATGTGTTCAAAGAACTTCCTGATGTAGATCCACCTAAGGTTTTTCTATGAGTTTCCTCACTCAGAATAACACCAATCACATCATCAAATTTTAGGGTAATAGATCCAAATAGAATTACTTATAACCATTACTAAGCCATTTTAGCTTTCTAACAAAGAATGCAAAATCAAGAGAGCCCTAATTTCTTCATCAAAATTGACACTCATAGAAGATATCTAACTAGTAACAGTATTAAACTCATTTAAATGATTTGTAATGGGATCCACCTTCTGCCATCTTCATATTAAATAAATGCTTGATGAGAAATACCTTATTTGAAGTAGAGGGATTTTCATACAACTTTGTTAGGGTTTACATCAACTCTTATGTCGTCTTCTCTTTTGTAATGTTAAATATCACCAATGATGCTAGGCATAATCGAATGCTTCCAAGTTCCTTTCTATCTAAAATCTCCCAATCCTCATCTGTCACAATTCCTTGTTTCTTGGTTTTACCTTCCAATTGCTTCCATAAATCCTTTTGATAAAGATAGTCCTCGATTTGCATTTTCCATAACTGCAAGTTCTGCCCATTGAACTTCTCAACATTCATCTTATCCTCATTTTTCATCACTCCACTCAACCATGAGACTTCCACTCAATCGTGAGACTTTCCTACAAAAAATAACTAAAAAAAAAAACTAGGCTTTGATACCACTTGTTAGGATTAACCAAAGATAGAAATAACAATTACATGCAAATAGAACCAATATCATAAAATAATAAATCACATAGAAGAGAACATAAGACATCAAGATTTAACATGATTCACCCAATCCTTGGGCTATGTCCACCATACAGCAAGTCCAATATCATTGTGATCTTGTAATTACAATCTGTAATCCCTTATAGCTCAATACTGCCACAAGAAGAAATTACCGCATCACACCTTATGAAAATCCCTAATCCTAAGCCCTTTTATACAAGTATTTTTGCCACTTTAGAGTTAAAATTATAGAGTATTTACAATACTTCCCTGATCAATCACCACAAACTAATAGGTTAGGCAACCATCATATAAAGAATACATCCCTAAGGCCTTTGTGATATCTGTTAATGAGCATAATCATTAATAATCACTAATTGGTAGGGATCCCACCTCTAACCAAGTCTTTTGTCTCTAACATATTCCTATAATTAACTACTACAATATATATTGTCTCTAAGATATTCTCTACAAATCTCTCTCTGTATTCCAATTTAGAATCCTCACATTCAATCAAGAATGTCCTCCAATCTTTGAGTTTTCTTAAAAGAAACTTGACATTGTAATGAATTCCCTCTACCAAGTTCTTAATTGATCTTTATGAGATCTATCAAGCTCTCATATCAATCCTTGATCTTGATAATTTTATCTACCAAATGATTCTTATTTTTTTATGAAATAAACATATCAAATGAACACACCTCTAGTTCCCTTTAGTTTTTCATTTATAATCCTTCATAGAATATATATTACTTCAAGTCCCAACATTTAATATATATATTAGTTTAGTTTATCTACCTTCTCTACTCTAATAGTTTTGTAGTTCAACTTTCTTAGGTATAATTATTTTTAAATCCTTACATATTGTATTTATCATCAGTGTCCTTTTCAAAAGATTGCAAACCTTCATAATCACAATCCTTTTGAAAAGTCACAACCCTTCATAATCAAATTCCTTAGGAAAAGTCATAACACTTCATATTCAAAATCCTTTGAAAAGTTACAACACTTCATAATCACAGTACTACCAAAAAGTTACAACACTTCATAATCATAATACTATCAAAAAGTCTCAAACCTTTTATAATTAGAATCCTTTTGAAAAGTCGCAACTCTTCATGGTTAAATTTTTTTTTAAAAGTCACAACCATTCATAATTACAACCCTTTCAAAGAATCACATCCTTTAATCATTGAAAATATATGAAAAATGTCACTCATTTTCTTCTCATTCCTCTTCTAATAATATTTCTTTAACTCTTCTCTTCTTATTGTCTTCCCTACTCTTTAAAATGAACTCTCCTCCCTTTTATACCTTAATTTTAAAGAGTCGTGTCTTTTTATTACATCTCATGACTTTTTATTAGATTTAGTTAATTTATATTATATTATAATATTTACTTATCTATTTTATATTTATTATCATTTATTATTAAATATTATTTAGAAAGATAACGTACTTTCTACAATATTCTCTTGTATTTAATTTTATTTACCTATTTATTATTGTAAATTTATTATAATTATTTTATTGATAATAAATTATATGTATTTTTTATTTTTTATTTCTATACTTGAATATGATTTTATTATCATTATTTATTTGATTATTATTAAAATTATATCTTAAATTGGGAATATGACAACTGTAGGGAAATCTATATGGATGATTTCATTGTGTATGGAGCTAATTTTGAAGAAGCTAAATCCAATTTCGATAAAGTTTTGAAGAGATGTCAGGAACACAACCTTTCATTGAATGGTGAAAAATGTTAAATGATGATGGAGGAAGGAGTTATGTTAGGTCACTACATATCTTCAAATGGAATCCAAGTTGTTCCTCAAAAGATACAAGTGATTAGCACTATGCCTACACCTGAAAAACAAAAGGATGTTAGTGTAATCACCAAAAATGGTCATCTAGACTATAAGCCCCTTTCTAGAATTTTTGCATAATTTATCTAATGCTTATCCTTAATTAAATCTAGAAAATCCCATTTATTTTATTTTATCCTATATTTTGACCACTTTATCCTAAGTTCACATTTAATTAAAAGAACATGTCCCCCTTTTAATTAAATTAAATTTGTCACTCATCTCTTATCCTAAGTTGAACACACAAAAGCATTACCCTTATTTAAAAATAAAATAAAATATTTTTTTGTCCCACATGGGGGACAAAAGTTAACTCTTCATCACGATTGGTGGAAATGCTTATACAAATGGATCACTCCCACTTTCAAAATTCACCCTTGATCACATGCATCTTGCCTCCTTATCTCTATCATCCATTTCTCTTTAAAAGGGAGTGATCTCTCCTCACTTCACAACTCCACTCTTTTACTAACGTTATGTCGTAGGATTGAAGATATCATACTTGTGGAGCTCCTCTTCTTCTATCTTCTATTCTTAATTCTTCGTGCTTCTCATTCATTCTAGTTTCTCTCATACTTTTAGCTTCAAACATGTAGTCTAAATAGAGGATGTAATACTTATTTTCTAGTTTAGCTTGCATTCTACTTTCTCTCATTTAGCTTTCATTTGCATTACATTCATTTTAGATTCTTGGATATTGGCACTCTTGCCTCTACTCTTTGAATCTTCCATTCTATGGTGCACCTTGCAAGGGTTTTCATAGCTAGGTTCACTTGAGAGCCCCCATCTCATAGCTCTTGCATGTCATAGATAGGAAGCTATAGGCCACCTCTTGAGATGCTCTCTTCCATGGGTATTCTCAAGAATAATGGTTTATAGAAGTGTGACACTTTTTGTACACACTTTTTTGAAAATGAATCTAAGATATTCTCAAGTGAACCTAGATATGAAAACCCTTGCAAGGTGCACCATAGAATGGAAGATTCAAAAAGTAGAGGTACGAGTGCCAATATCCAAGAATCTAGAATGAAAGTAATGGAAATGAAAGCTAAATGAGAGAAAGTATAATGCAAGCTAAGCTAGAAAATAAGTATTACATCCTCTATTTATACTAGATTATTTAAGATATAAGCATGGAGAGAAACTAGAATGAATGAGAAGCATGAATAATGAAGAATAGAAGATAGAAGGAGAGGACCTCCACAAGTATGAGATCTTCAATCCCGCAACATAATGTTAGTCAAAGAGTGGAGTTGTGAAGTGAGGACAAAGCTATCCCTTTTAAGGAGAAATGGATGATAGAGATCATGAGGCAAGATGAATGTGATCAAGGATGGAGTTTGAAAGTGGGACTGATCTGTGTGCACAAGCATTTCCACCAGTCATGATGAAGAGTTGAATTTTGTCCCCCATGTTGGACAAAAATGTCCTTTCTTTTATTTTTAAATAAGGGAAATGCTTTTGTGTGTGCAACTTAGGATAAGAGATGAGTGGGGAATTTTATTTAATTAAAAGGAAGAAATATTATTTTAATTAAATATAAACTTTAGGATAAAGTGGTCAAACTATAGGATAAAATCACATAAATAGATTTTTGTATATTTGATCAAGGATAAGCATTAGATAAATTATACAAAAATGATAGAAAGGAGGTTCATAGTCTCAATGACCATTTTTTGGTGATTACATTTTCCCCTCTTTAACTAAGGTGTGATCGGTATTGGAACATATTACATCAAAGAATGAGGAAACCAAGACAATAGAGAGATCTGAATCTGAAGGATGAAGCATAAGGAGATAATAGATCCTGAATGCACAATCTATTTAGTAGAAATACTGAACATTTGGAGAAAGAAGAGATAATATCAGTACCTAAGATGAGCACTGATATGTTGAGAAAATAAAGCAGATAGATCAATAGAAAATAGATAGTTGTAGCATAAAGCAATTTGCAATAATGATAGAATATTCCTGTCCCCTCAGAATTGAAATCAAAATAAGATAGGGGAGATGAAGAAATAAGCTAGATTTGATCAAATTAGAACAAAGAAAATTTCATGATGATAGATAAGAGATTAAGACCAAAGAGTTGACACCAAGAAATGAAGATATGCCCCAGTTTGACCAAGAAAGATAGCATAAGAATTAGGTCAAATAAAGAAGAAAAATGATATGAGATGAAATAGAAATGAAAGAAAAGAGTAGAAGAGAGTAGAAATGATGAAGAAATGAAGAAATGATGATTTCCCCAACAAGATTCAAAGATTAAGCCTCGATAGGTCAGCCAACTACATAGAAGAAGGAAGTAATTTTGACTAGCAAGATGAACCCAAATTTGGATTTTGATCTTGAAAATAGATCTAGGATGTTGAGACTAGAAAAGATAGGTCAAAAGCATAGATGAGATGGTAAGATAGAAAAGAAGAAAGAAATAAGAAAGAAGAGATAAGATAAGACCAAGAAGAGGAAAGAGAAGGATGAACATAGTTACTTGACACATCCATGAAAGATAAGGAAGAGAGCTCTCTCAACATGCCAAATACAGCTAAGCTAGATTGAACCCTAGAATGCAATCTAGTATGAGAAGGTACAATTGCAAGGGTTACATAAGTAGGTCCTAGTTTTTATTATCGAGCCTTATTAGGGATGTCAGAAGATCATACAATCATCACTAGTGTGAACTATGAGGATAAGAATATGATCTATATTGGATAGAATGTGAGAATCCAAACTATGCATCAAAGACATATAAGTCAAGATGAATTGTGCAGTTAGATTCCCTAAGTTTAGTGTACCGATATTATGCTTGCATCAAGACACAAAATTTCAAGATGGTCATAAGCATGCACTTCAAAAAAATAGACAATATGATATGTTGTAGAACCTAAGTATCAAGTGGGACAAGCAAGATGCTCAAGACACCTAAGATCGACAAGGTATACCCACATGAATAAAGAAAATAAAACATGCTCCATGCCTCTATTTCTCTAGTTCATGCTATCCTTGAGAGACTATTAGAGAGGGGACACTTAACAAAGAAATCGTCATAGACAATGCACAAAGAAAATAAGCCAACAAGTCTGAGCTAGTTTTAGTTTAACTGCATGTTTGAAAGTCACATGACTATCTCTTTAGGGCTTAAGTATGCCAATGAGAAGTATCACAACATCCTAGATTGTAGCTAAAGTATCTGATAAGTGTTAAAAAACACTCAATTTCAAGGGAAAGTGTTACTAAACATTGTAAGACAAGTTGCCAAAAGAAACACCGACGCATAAGGAGACCCTGATAGTGAAACAATTTGTGTTCCCTAGACCTAGGCAAGAGTCGATTCCAAACTAGATAAGCAAAAGAAAGATTAATGGTGTATGAGTGCAAAGTGAGATAGAGATAGACATAAGTGCAACAAGTAGCATCTAATTTTCCTACCTTCAAAAAAAATCAAATCTGAGGCAATTTTTTTTACAAATTTGAACCCTAAGGCCTGATTTGCAATTTGGTAATGATTTTTTTCCTTATTACATTTTAGATTTGAATTAGTTTTCATTTTTTTCAATTTAATTTTTGGATTTGATTTTCATGAAATTTTGCAATTATTTTTGGATCTATATATTTTATATTTTTGTCAAGTTTTTCACCACTTGGAAGCATTTTTTTAGGATTTATTATTTTTTTTTTGTATTTTTTAGATATTTGATTTTTTTTGGTGATCCATCAAAGCACCTATTGCTAGGTTTTCACTAAGATAGTCATTTTTTCAAGACATTTTCTATCTTTTAGGATTTTTTCAGCATCATATATGATTTTTTAAAGATTTTTTAGAATGATTTAGAGATTACTAGTTCTCAAGAAAGATCACATCATTATATTCTAATATCTAGCAAGGTGTAGAATATGGAGTAGAGACAAAGTGGATAAGATGGGTAAGCAAGAAAGAATGAAGCAAGTAAAAGTGATCCTCAAGGACTGACTCCTCAAGAGTACCCAAGATAGGGAAAGATAGTCATATGAAGCAGGTTTTGGATAAGAAATGGAAGCAGTGAGAAAGATAGCATGAAATCATGTAATCCAAAAGAGTAGACATGTCAAGAGCCCTACAAGAACCAAGTTTTATTCTTTATTGTGATCAAGACAAGGGGGTCAACTGGATAGGATAGTGATAATATAAAGAAATAAGAACGAGGCTAGATGTGAAGAATATGAGTGGATGAGAAAGCACAATGGGGAAGCTGATGGATAAGATGGCCAATATGTAAGGATAGCTCAACATTGTCGAGATCAAAGAAAGAAGAGGAAATAGATGGTTTATGGAAGAATTACACATGATGTTTGTTTACTAGGTTTTAATCATCGCACTTATCCAAGGTGCCATAAGAAGTGGTTTTAACCATAGGATGAGTTTATTACTCTTTACTTTTTCTACCAAGGTGCCATAAGAAGTGATTTTCACCAAGGCATATTTTCATTTTTTGAACTTTTTTGAATTTTTAGAAAGAGTTCAAGATTTTTCAATTTGGATAGCACTCCTATAGGAAGGATAAGTCATGATAAGCCAAGACCATAGAAAGGTATGCTAAAAGATGATGATGGGTTGAAGGAAGAGAGATAATAGTAGTATAACTTTATGGAGGATAAGAGTTCATGCCTTGAAAGGATTGCAGGAGTATGGATAGTAAGTAAGTGTAGCTTTGAAAATATTGCATAAGGGTGGGTGAGAAAGTGGGCAAGATCAACATCAACACAAACCTTAAAGGGTGATGGAATCATGAAGGGATCATGGATGAAATAGCTTGAGGTTTAGATGTATGAAGTGGTAGAGTAATCTTGGAGGAAGATGGAGTGGAAGGCTTCAAAATAGTTTTAGGAAGATATCTGGAAGAAGATGAAGTGGAAGCCTTTGGAAGCTTGAATGCCAAATTTGATTTGTTTTCAATATTCAAGTCTTTCAAAATAGACTTTGGAATCCATATAGCTTTAGAGTTTTCTCTTTCTTTGGATGATTTAGAGAGCATTTCTTCAATAATAGATTTAGGAACCCATATTTTCTTTGATTTAGCTCTTTGGATAGTGGACCCTTGTGGTCTCTTGAATTTTCTTTCTTTCTTATCATTTACATGTCGATTAGATGATACATAGCAATCTTCATTTTTAAATGGATTCTTCTATTTTCTCTTACGTTGATCATCAAAATTGCTTTCAAAGACTTGGGATTTGTGGATGAATTAGGTTTATATGGAGGGCTTAGATGGATAGATGAATGAGGATTTATCAAGGATGAGTGTCTTTGTTGATCTTTAGGTATAATATGAGGGCTAGGAGATAAGCTAGGAATGAAAGTAGGAGATAATGGAACATAAGGTTCCAATATAGATGGAAGGTTGGAAGGCTTTATCTTAAATGGATAAGGACTAAGGATAGATTTGGGAGATGCAAGTGGATAGTGAGTAGGGATATCAACATCTTGTAAGGAAACTTGCAACAAAGAATATAACAGTTTCCACATAACCCATAATAGATCTGAAATAAATATGAAATTAAAATCCACATGCAAGAGAATAGACAACATACCCACAAAATTGTGACACAAGATATACCTTGGGAAACCCTCATTGAGGAAAAAATCCATCCTCCAAAAGTATCCACCACCATGTATTATTGAGAAAAAATACCATTGCAATACAACCATGGAAACCTTCAAAGCCATATCCACAACTGAGCAATCTATGTGAACAAGCATGAATCCACACATCCCATGCCATGCTTCCAACCTTCACAAATGCTCCCTCGGCTAACCTGTCAAGCCTTGTCCCACTTGACTCTTTCCATTTTTTCCTTCTTCTTCTCACCCAACAACTACCCTTGTGGCCTCTTATATAGTAGCAAGTCCCACAAAATCACCAAGTGGTATTACATAAACCATGTGTTAAAACCATGTGCTACCTAACCCATTGACCCCACATTTAATATTAGAATTTTAATTCTTTTCTCTAATATTAAATAATTACATGAAATATTATCACAATGTTACAATACAACTCATCGAGTATATCTCATGGGAATCTTTACATGTTGCACGTCCATCTAGGTACAACATTACATAATAAAATAAAATAATACAATATCACACTATTATGCAATTGTGCAACACCCATTATCTCAAAAATCTCTCACTTGTTGTATACATTGCATAGGGTCAATCTGTAGCCACATAAATGAACAAGGAAACAATCCCTCCTAGCACATCCACCATCATGGATCAAAGTACATCATGTGCTCCATCCTAGTACCTGCAAAAAAATCAAAGTATCCAGCCTCATAAACATGAATGATCTCACCTCCTATTATGCCACTACCATTGGACATACATAGAATCCATCCAAAGAGAAAACCACCCAACCTATTGCATTAGAAGATCATAAAATCCTATACCAATTGAAATGTCAAGCACAAAAACCTGATCCATATGTATCTGTAGTTGTCAAATATCCATAGCTGAAATAGAACCCACAAAAAATGCCAAACCCATCCAACCATCCATACCTCCAAATGTATAACAAGTGAATCTCACATCACTGACATATCCAATTTGTAACTTGCAATCACAAGCCTCAAGAGTAATACTTGCCACATATATACCAAGAAGTTCCCACTACAAAAGATAATGTCAAATCTATAACCAATCCACTCACAACATCTCAAAGAAGTGAATCCATGTAGTCTCAAGGACATCCACAATACATAAACCAATAACCTACAAGAACAACTCTCATAACAAGTCTCCAACAATCTCCCAAGCTCTCCATAACCAACAGAGGAAAGAGATAAAGGAATAACCATGTCATCTCTCACATGACATACATGAGCACAAACTAGTGATCACAATCTCCAACCAATCTCAAATCCAATGTAAGTGAAATTGAACATCTAGGAAGATAACCAAGACCAAAGAGAAACCATGCAAATCATAACCTATATCATCTCCTTCTAGACACACCTCTAGATGTAAACTATGCAAGTATGATCTCCTCCATAAATCCCCAACCAAGAAACCTCAACAACACCCAAACCATACCATATAGTTAATCATGGATGAAAGCATCTCACAAGAAGATCAACTCATAAACCATTCCTAAACCAAGAAATATGCCCAATATAAAACCATTTCCCAAACTTAACCAGCATAACAACAACATATGCACATGGAGATAACCAATGCTAAACCATCTCTCAAATGAACCCTTCAGAACTAACTCATGTACCATAGCTCATGATCCATATCCATGAAAGACAAGCATAAATATAATGCACCTGAAAGAAAAAAATGGGCTATACCTCTCAAGTAACAAACTATCGAGTAGACCAAGAGTGGGGAATGAGAATGCTCATCAAGATATCCAAGTCTTCAACCAAGACTTATCTAAGAAAAATCTCCTCTCAAGTCCATATAAGGTGAATGCCCCTCAAACTTCCTACTGAAAAGATCAACTATCCCAACAAATACTTATCTAATCCAAGAGAAATCAGCATCACCACTGTCTCTAAGTATCCATGAGCACCTGTAACCAATCAATCCATGCCAACTCCAAATGTAACATAGCAATATCATGAAGTATCCAACTTATGATCAATGTACTCAATACCAAGAAACTAAACCAAGATCAATGTCAAAGTTCCAACCATGGCCTCAAGAACATAAACATGACAACATGATCTAACCATCTTAAACAAAGAGATAACATGCTCCATATGAACATACCATAACATCTAAAAACTCTAAATGGGTATCAAGAGTATACCATGACATAATAATGAAACCATCTTTACACTGAGGAAATCATGTCAAATGAAAGCATAAACCACACCTTTACCAAGAACCCATTAGTCCTCAAGATGTAACCTTCTCCACACACCATGAAGACAACCAAGAACCCAATGAGTCCTCAAGATATAAGCATCTTCACACACCATGAAGATAACCAAGTGCACCCTGCAAATGTTAAAGACGCTTCTGCAGCAACATGATCTAAGACAAACCTCCAACAATTGCAAACACTCAATAAATATATCAATGCCAAGAAATCCCACTCAACCATGGTACAAAGTCACCTATGGCATCATAAAATCTATCACCTACATGAAGATCCTCCAAATCTATACTCACACAACCAAAGTGTCAGTACCAAGTGAAACCAAGATCTCCAAACCCAAGAAGATACAAACCAAACTAGGAACTAATCCTGCACTGTCACCTCATCACTGTCACAAGCTCCCACTAAACCCTGTATCCAAGCTATCCAGGAGTGTTCAAAGAAGTAGGGGTGTCACAGAGACCTTCACTAGGCATAGGTTCATCAACACAATCTTGCTCAAGAGAAGTATCATCATCACATGAGTCATTAAAGGTATCAACAATCCCATCATCAATAAGATCTTGGATGTTATGTTTCAGCTCAATGCAATATGAAGTACTATGCTCATTATGTTGATGATAAGCACAATAGATATCTAAGAATGGGTTTCCATATGAGCTAGGCTTAGGCAATGTGATGAGCTTGGTGCCAAGAAGTGTTTGCAAAATGTAAGCATTAGAATATTCCAAGAGAGTAAAAGTCCTCTAAAAAGTATTCCTAAGATCTTCTTTTTGTTTCTTAAGTGAATAGCATGTATCCATGTCTTCATCATATTGGTCAAAGATAGGTTTATCATGAAATTTTGGCATAGGCTCAAAGGAGATATCATTTTCTTTCTCTCTAAAGAGGTATGTGGATGTAGAAGATGAAGACAATTGATGTCTTGGACTGGAATATGTAGGCCTAGAAGAAGAGGATGACCTTAAATAAGGTGATTTATGTGCATTTAGAGGACTAGAGAGAGAATTGTATGATGATGTCATTTGGTCCTCTACCATTTTCTCGAATCTAGAGTATGTTTTTATCATGCCCTTAGTGAGGCTAATGTAAGTGGGGTCATGGATCTCTTCAAGTTTATTGTATTGAGTGTATAGGTATTGCAATTCCCTAAAGAGATCAAGAAACTCAGGATCATCTAGACTTGGTTGAGATTTGGTAGAACAAGGTTTGAATTCCATAGTTGTAGACAAGAAGCCAAACATGAAAGAGACTAAGGTGACACAAGATATCTCAATGTCCAAGCTAGAAAGGTAGAGAGATAAAGAGAGTGACTTGTCAAGAAGAGTATCCAAGCAACTTACGCCACTACTGACTCAAGTCAAGAACTAGGAAAGAAGCTAAATAGCCAAGTAGATAGAGAAAGTGAGATGACAAGTGAAAAAATTTCCCAATCAAATAGTGAAGTCAAGAGCACAAGGAAACATTTCAACCAAAAAGAAGGTCCTAATATGTTGACATGGACCAAGAAAGTGGAAGAGACCAAGAGAAGCTAGACCAAATAACCATTTTAAGCAACTTCAAATAGTAGATACATAGAAAAGAAAAGTCAAATGATGAAACTCCCCCTAGTAAGAAAAATAAGAAAAAATGTTTTGACTTGGTTGACAAAGTTGATAGCTAGAAATTTTGATTTTCAAAAGCAAGATGTGACATATGGAGTAGTCTTAAAACAATCAAGCAAGGGACAAAGCAACCTTGCATGATAAAAGCATATGTGAGGTCTCAAAAGACAATCCTAGAACTCTCATCATGTGTATGTTCAAAATATTTTCACAGGTCTTTTCACATACAAAGAAACATTCCAAGAAAAATAACTTGGCCCATGCTTGATGCCTCATTGCCTCACACAAATTGGTCTCTCACAATAGATGTTGGCTTTTTCATCGAAATGTCAATAGCACAACTAAAGGGACACAAATGGTGAGTGTAAATTCTTCTGGTGATCTGGGTAATCCACTAGGATCAACCCTTGCACCAAGATGTTGAGCTGAAACAAAAGTAGCTTCTAATCCTGTGGTGTTTAGAAAGGGATTCCATTCATAGTACTCATCTTGTTCCCAATATGAGACTCCTTACCTTGCGGCAAGTAACAGACCTCACAGCCACAAGAGTACCTTAAGTATTCTTATCTAGTGATTTCCTCATGATCCCAATCCCACAAGTAATCTCACTAGATGAAGAAAAGAACTATGTCTACCAAGGTTTTGTGTCCTTGATAGCCTTGAGTTTATAGTGAGTCCAAAAATGCAAGAAATTTAGAAATATCTCTCAATTTATACTCTAGGGACCTATTTTGTCAAACAGACTAGATCTTTCAAATCGAGATATTGAGCCCTAATAGGACCTCTAAATTTAAAATACAAAGAACAAACCCCCTGTAGAATTTTTTTAAAAATTGAAAATGTAATTGGTTCTAAAAAATGTGTTGATTTGTGACTAGAAATGACTTTTTATGAAAAACAAAGAAAAGATGATAACTAACACAAATCAACTTAAAATAATTTGAATATTGTACTAAGACATTTCAAATGCATCTCCAACCTGCAAATAAAATTTTAGAACATAACTCTATAGGAGATGTAGTCAAATCTTTAAAAATCTAGAGTTTTGGTCTCCAAACCAATCTACACAAGAGTCAGCCATAAAACCAAAGTGAGAAACCTATAATATCACTTGATTAGATCCAATATGCTACTATAAAAAATTAGAAATAAGAAATGAAACTAAAATGAAAGCAAATGAAGCTAGAAACTTGATTCAAGCCCCACGATGGGTGCCAAAAATGTACACTAAGAAAGTGCACTCCTCTAAACCCTTCTATTCAAGATATCACATGAATTGGAATGCTTAAATGTCGGCTTATAGCTCCTTATCAATGGAGTGCAAAGATGTGTTTTTGTGCATATGAGAAGCTCTTAGCTGAGCCTTAAAGACACATCCCTTGCTAGTAAACCATGCAATGGGAAGTTCCTTGGACAAGAAAAAGAATGTAAGTGTCTGAAGGGAGTCCTCAAGCATGTGATGCAAGTATGATCTATACTAGAATGAGATGTAAAATGTAGCTAGATTAAGCAAATGAGAGTGTTACCAAAGCCATTATAATTAAACTAGATGATTTAAGCTATTACAAAATGAATTAAGCTACTTGCAAAGAATCTAAGCTATTATGCAACCCTTGCAATTGCACCTTTTCATACTAGCTTGCATTCTAGGGTTCATTCTAGCTTAGCTTTTCATTTTGCATGTTGAGAGAGCTCTCTTCTTTATCTTTCATGGATGTGTCAGCTAACTGCATTCATCCTTCTCTTGCCTCTTCTTGATCTTATCTTATCTCTTCTTTCCTATTTATCACTTATTTTCTATCTTACCATCTCATCTATGCTTTTGTGCTATCTTTTCTAATCTTGACATCTTGGATCCATTTTCAGGATTGAAATCCAAATTTGGGCTCATCTTGCTAGTCAAAATTTCTTCCTTCTTCTATATCGTTGGTTGACCTATTGAGGCTTAATCTTTGAATCTGGTTGGGGCAATCTTCATTTCTTCATCATTACTACTCTCTATCACTCTTTGATTTCATTTCTATTTCATCTCATTTCATCTTTCTTCTTTCATTGACTTAATTTTATGTTTTATCTTTCTTGGTCAAACTTAGTCAAACTGGAGCATATCTTCATTATTTGGTGGTCACTTTTTGGTCTTAATCTCATATCTATCATCATGAACTTTTCTTTGTTCTAATTTGATCAAATCTAGCTTATTTCTACATCTCTATCTCATTTCAATTTCAATCCCAAGGGGGCGGAAATATTTTAATATTGTTGCAAATTTATTTTTGCTACAACTATCTATTTTCTCTCGATCTATCTGCTTTCTTTTCTTGACATATGAGTGCTTGTCTTGGGTACCGATATTGTCTCTCCTCTCTCCAAATGTTTAGTATTGCTACTAAATAGACTATGCATTCAGAATCTATTATCTCTCTATGCTTCATTCTTTAGAGTCAAATCTCTCTATCATCTTGGCTTCTTCATTCTTTGATGTAATGTGTTCCTAGATCAATCACACATTATTCAAATAGGGGAAAATGTAATCACCCAAAAATGGTCATTTAGACTATGAGCCCCCTTTCTAGCATTTTGCATAATTTATCTAATGCTTATCCTTGATCAAATCTACAAAAATTCATTTATTTGATTTTATCCTATAGTTTGACCACTTTATCCTAAGTTCATATTTAATTAAAATAACATGTCCCCCTTTTAACTAATTAAAATTTTCCACTCATCTCTTATCCTCAGTTGCACATACAAAAGCATTTCCCTTATTTAAAAATAAAATAAAATACTTTTTTGTCCCACATGGGGGACAAAAGTCAACTCTTCATCAAAATTGGTAGAAATGCTTGTGTACATGGATCACTCCCACTTTCAAACTCTACCCTTTATCATATGCATCTTGCCTCATGATATCTATCGTCCATTTCTCTTTAAAAGGGAGAGATCTCTCCTCACTTCACAGCTCCACTCTTTTACTAATGTTATGTTGCAAGATTGAATATCTCATACTTGTGGAGCTCCTCTTCTTCTATCTTCTATTCTTCATTTATCATGCTTCTCATTCATTCTAGTTTCTCTCCATGCTTTTAGATTAAAATATCTAGTCCAAATAGATGATGTAATACTTATTTTCTAGTTTAGCTTGCATTCTACTTTCTCTCATTTAGCTTTCATTTGCATTACATTCATTCTAGATTCTTGGATATTGGCACTCTTGCCTCTACACTTTGAATCTTCTATTCTATGGTGCACCTTGCAAGGGTTTTCATAGCTAAATTCACTGGAGAACCACCATCTCATATCTCTTACATGCCATAGATAGGAAACTATAAGCCACCTATTGAGATGCTCTCTTCCATGGGTATTCTCAAGAATAATGGTTTATAGAAATGTGACACTTTTTGTATACATGGTTAGAATTTTTCTAGGTCATGTTGGTTATTATAGGAGATTCATAAAAGATTTCATCCAAATAGAAGCTTCATTGTATAATATGCTAAAGAAGGACTCTGACTTTTCATATTTAGAATGTGACAAATCATTTTAGCAACTTAAAGATGTCTTGACTAAAGCACCTATACCCAAAGGTCCCAATTGGAACATTTCATTTCATATTCATATCGATGCTTCATATTATGTTATAGGATTTGTGTTAGGACAAAAGGAAGGAATAGTTGAACATGTTATCTATTAAATCAATAAAAATCTATAAGGAGCAGAATTGAACTAAACTATCATAGAAAAGGAGTTGTTAGCTAAGATTTATGCTCTTAACAAGTTCATACATTATATCACTCGCAAGGAGATCTTTTTGCAAAGTGATCATGTTGCCATCAAGTACCCCATAAATACACCTACCATTTCATGAATACTAGCTCACTAGTTATTGCTTATGTAGCAATTTGATATAAAAGTGATACATAAACTGAGAATGGCTAATGTTGTGGTAGATTTCCTTTCATTGTTACAAGTGCCTAATGATCCTACAGTCATTGATGATAGCTTCCCAAATGAACATTTGTTCTCTTTAATAGAACATAATCCATGGTATGTTGATATTACCAATTATCTAGAGACAAGGATATCTCCAGCTCATTTATCTCCTAAGGATAGAAGACTTCTAACTGAAACACGTTTCAATTTCTCTTGGATAGCTGCTTGTATGTTTTATACTGGACCTGATCAAGTTATACACATATGTCTCAGAGAAGATGAAACTTATGATATTTTGTGGGCCTGACATGATGAACCGCGTGGGGGATATTTTGCCACTAAAAGGACAACATTCAAGATCCTAATAACTAGATACTATTGGCCAACTATTCATAAGGATGCAAAAAAATATACAAAGAAATGTGACAGATGTCAACATATGGGAAGACTGACCAAATCAGATGAAATGCCCCTATAGCCACAAGTAGATGTTATACCATTTGAAAAATGGGAAATAGATTTTGTTGGACTAATCAAAACTCCATCAAAAGGTAAATTTTATACTTTGATATGTATTGATTATGTCACTAAATAGGATAAAGAAAAACTTATGAAACATGCTAGGGATAATAGTATTGCAGAAGTCTTATATGACATTATTTTTACAAGATTTGGTGTCCCTAGAGAATTACTAACTAATCAAGGTGCCCAATTCATGTCAAATCTCATTACTACACTCATGAATGAATATATGATTTGGTATGGTAAATAATCTCCTTACCATCCTCAAGCTAATAGGTAGGTTGATATAACAAATAACAAATGGGGAACTAGAAGCCATTTTGAAAAAGACTATTTAAACTCATAAGAAGGACTGGGCCACGAAGCTTCAAGAGGCATTATGGGCATATAGAAAAATATGGAAGACAACAAGAGGATTTACTCCTTTTTAATTAGTCTATGGAAAAATAGCTATGATGTCAATTGAATTTGAGCACAAAATACTCTACATTACATTGGAACTCAACATTGATCTCCATGATGCTCAATAAGAATGCATCTTGTAACTGATTGGACTTGATGAGTTTCAAAAATCTGCCTTGTATAATACTAAGTTAATTCAAACACAACACAAGAAATGACATGATATATTTATCAAGGATAAACAATTTAATGTGGGTGATTGGGTACGACTTTATGATTCCAGGTATCAATACAATCTAGGAAAGTTCCAAACCAAATGGTTAGGACCATATGAAATAGAACAAGTGTATGATAATGGTGCAATGTAATTGGCATCAATTGATCTTGTTCGATTCAAACTTTTGGTCAATGGTCATTGACTCAAAATCTTCGATAAACCATAGACTAAAGAAGATTTCCTACAATATTTCAATTTTGTAAATCTTCCTATAGCAATGGCATATGATTCTTCCATTCAACATGCCCTATTACTTTGACTCTGATCAAAGTTCATAATAAATCATCACTCTCTATAATAAATACATCTCACCTCCTTTCTCTCTCACCCATCCATCTCATTTTTTTCTCCAATAAACATGTATGCAGGAATACAATATTTACTCAACCTATAACAAAGGTTAGTACCATGCATTTTCCAATCCTTATTTATCTTCTTTAACTTCATGCATTCATTTTTTATGTTGATTCAATTCTTTGCTCACAATGCATGGTGGGACCCCTTATTTTAAGTTGGGGGAGGATTGTGTGTTAATTTTATTTTTCGCACATAAAATCTCATGATCATGTGATAAGTAGTATGTGGTACTTTGAATAATTATTTGAAGATATGCCATATCATACCCTTTAAACTTATCAAGATGATGTGACACTTGCCTCCCTTTTTGGAAAGTACACACATAAAAATGCTTTTATGGAATGAAATGAAGATGAAAGGTAAGTTTAAAGTTGACATGACATTATTTTATGGTATGTTGTTATATGGATTTCAATTTTCTCAAAATATTTTGGTTTTATGTTGTCGCTATCTTAAAACATGCTCTACAAATCTTGAAATTCTTTCTATATCTATATTTTTTCTCTAAGTGTGGAAGCATACATTTTGACATTTTTCTGGTATAACCATGGGGGGTGACTTGATATGCCATGAGCCTGTAATTTGTAACCTTATTCTCCAAGATAATGATTATCATCAATTATTTCAAAATTGTGGTTGGCTCCAGTATTTTCATAAGTTTACAGCTTGGAATGATGATCCAAGTGAATCTTGAAGACCTCAAATTCAACCCACTCAAAATCGCCCAATATTGGCTACAATGGATAAAGCACGGTGAAACGTTCCTGGCACAACTTGAAGTGTGTCAGACGGAGTCTGTTTGCTCAGGATATGCTCAGTCAAAGGCTTGGTCAAATAGGTGAAACAAGGGTTGACCAAAAATTTAACATTTGACCATGTTGAAAGTGGTCAACAATGGGTTTCAAAGTGAAGATCTCATTGAGAGCTTTCCCATGATGTTCATTTCATTAAAAAATGGAGTTTGTATGTGAAAGTTATGGCAGTTTAAAGCTCAAGATAAAAGGTGTGATTTCAATGACATCATCATTATGTCATCATGTTGACTTGGAAGATTTTTGAATTCTCCATATTTTTTTGGGGTTTGGACAAAAAGTTTTTTTATTTAAATATACAACCCCCTCTTAATATGTTTTTGTCATTATGATCCCTAAAATTATGGAGGTGTTAGCTTTATTAGTTTTTATTGTAAGGCTTATAATTATAAAAGCCAAATGGAGGTTATTTATTTGTTTATCCTTAATTTTGGATGGGTTATTATATTTTGGATATTATAATGTAAGTCCAAAATTATAAGGGCCATTGTTTTCAAGGATAGTAGTAAAATTGGGAGATTTGGGTTATTTGGTTATAAAATAAGGAAAATAGTAATTATATTAGTTATCTAGTTTCAAGCCAAATATAGCCAATATCAAGTATAAAAGGGGAATTATTTTTCTTTGAAGGACAATTCTAGAGGGGAGAAAACTCTAAGGAGAAAATTCTTGTAAGAAGAGAGAGTATTCTTGTTTCTTAAATTCTTGGAGAGTTATTTTACTCTTGATAAAAGAGTTTTGAGGAAGTGAAAGTTTTTCTTGTAAGTAAGCTAAGTGGTCTCTTGAGAGATAGCAACTTGGTGAGTTCCTTGAGAGATTTTTCATGACTTTTAAAATCATTTTTGTAAAGGGTTAATGCCCACTGAGAGAGAGTTGTAATTTTATTGCTTAGCATTGTAAAAAGTGGCGAAGGAGCTAGGCACAAACATGTTGCTCGCAAGTTCTTGTCATTGTAGTGTGGAAGCGAGTAGTAGATTGTAACTCCATGGAAGACCATGGTGATGTTTGAGTTTTGAATCATAACAATGGAATCGATCTTGCAAGTTTTCAGATTAGAAAACATAGCTAGGGTCTGGTGAACTCTGAAATCAAATCCTTTGTCTCTTGTTCTTTCTGATGCATGATTTTGTCTACTTAGTTATTTTCTGCATTTTAAAGTATTATATACTCATTTTACAAGCAACATCAGTATCGATCTTCATTTTAAATTTGTATCCTAGTGAATCTTAAAATTTTAAGTGATTCATAACAAGGAGTTTATAGATCAAATGAGGAAATTGCTTTTCATTTCATGAATTTGTTGAGCAATGGGGTATCCATGGTTAAAGGGATGAGGGTTGAATGTAATCAAGAGATAATCACTGAAGTCTTAGGACTACCACTAGAAGGATAAATTTTTTAAGAAGACATGGACCCATGTACAGCAAGGGCCCAATTCACCTTACACTTAGATGGACCATTAGAAGTAGATAGGACACAAGGAACAAGATGGATTTCTATGCAAGAATCCTATAATCAGTGTGCTCTTTATATCATGAAGTACATTACATGTGAGGGAAGGCATTAGTGGTTACATGGTGTCCATTTCAAACTTCTTAGTTGTTTGAGACATGATAATAGACCTGTTAACCTTGCACACTTCTTGTTCAATTTGTTGAAGAAATGAGTTGTATATATGCAAGAAGGTAAGCCTAACTTGGTCTCAAATCATTCTTTGATTAAACTAATAGTAAAGAAGGCTTTAGGTCATACTTATACTATTTTGTGAGATGATTTCTTGTTGATGGATGAATTTTTTCCACCATTTGGGAGACCTAGGGGTTTAGGAGTAGGAAGAAAGGTTGCTACAAAAATCAGTACTATAAACATTGTAGAACAAAATGTATTTGATGAACCCTCATGTAGCAGCCTTAAGTCACCTAGGCAAAAAAAGAAGAAAGATAGAGGAGAAATCACCATCTATCTTTGAAAAGGGAAAATTGAAGGAAATTTTTGTTAAAGACAACCCCACTTCACCTCAACCCCAAGCTAGTGTCAAAACTAGGTCTTCTACTCATAGGGTTGAAAGTGAACTAGTTCAGGAACAAGAATAAGTTAACCCAGATCACATGCAAGAGTCAGTGGATGTCCATGATGAAACTATCACTCCCTCACCCTTTGTTAAGAGAAATAAAGTTTAGAAGGAGACTCTTGTAGCATATGTTGAAGGAGAATCTTTAAAGAAAAAGAAAAAGGTGTCTAAATCTTCTGTTGAAACACCTGTAAGGAGAAGTGGGAAAATTTCTAATAATTCTATTCCAAAAGACACCTTGTTGATGACGTTGCTCAAACAAATATTTCTAAAGTTAATGAAGAAATCATTGAACATGATAAATTAGAAGAATTGAGAAAAGATTCAGGAAATGTGCCACAAAATCCTAGCCAGTCTCAAGAGGATGTTGTTCACATTAGGGGTGATAGTAGTGATAATGATTTTGAGCCTGGTAACTTTGTGTTCCATAGGAAAGGGAAAAGCCCCCAAAATATATATGAATCTCATAATGATGTTATTTCTAGAAATGAACCTAAAAAACCTAGAATTAATGATCCTCAAGATTTGGATGAAGATTTTCCTAGAGACAACATAAATATTGTTGAGAAAATGGCTAATGAAGGATTAGAAACTTTAGTTCAAGCTGCACAAAAATTGGAAGACGACCCTTCACTACAACAACCATCTCTTGAAAATCTTGAAAGAGTCATTGTGGTATGGAAATAGAAGTCTGCTGCTAATCCTCTTGTTGAAGAGTCTAATGAAACACAAAATGATGATGGTTTTGAGTGGGTAGATATTAATAATTAAGGACCAATGCCCCCACCAGACCTTTCCACACCATTAGTAGCAAGAATGAACCTATACCAACAATTTTTAACATAAAAAGCTATGTGGTTAGAAGAAAAGAAGAGGATGCAACGAATTATTAATAATCAATAGAGAGAATTGTTGGACCAAGAGGACAGGATTATGATTTTAGAGGATAAGGTCACTTAGTCAACTACTTTCATGCCTAAACTTCTTCAGTGTAGACCATCGGCTCAAGTCTATTCTATGTTCCTTAAAGAGAAGATGTTGAAATATAGGATGATTGGGATTGTCCAAGGTCTTAATTCTTCCCAAAACACTCCTCATGAATTTTACTATGCCTTCCAACAATATCCTACGTCCGTTAAAAATTTGTTGTGTGAATTTTACATGCACAATCTAGCCATTCCTAATGATAGAGAATGCAATCCCTTAATGTATGTGGGGGATATTTAGTTGAGAGCATTTTTGTCTTGGATTCAGAATGAGATCACTAGGTAGAATCGAGCTAAACCATATAGAGATGTAGAGGAGTTAGAACCATTGTATTTAAGGCCTGAGGCAAAGGATCCACGAACATATTATTATGATTTGTTGAAAGTTGCAATCTCAAAAAAAGGCGAGAAGCATTTAAAGCCTCTTAGGACATATGCCTATTCAGAATTCAAGGAAATGCAAGGAAATGAGTTACAAGAGGCAGAGAGATCAATCATTCAAAGATGGATAAGGCTTCCTTTTGATTTACATGTTAAGGAATGAGACTTTCCTCAAAATTTCATTATGGCAAGCATGCGTGCACTATGGTATATAATGTTGGGATAGACTAGGGGTAGTTTTTTTTATTCCACTTAGGTTTCAACCTCCTTTACATATGCATCCACTATTAGGGATCAATGAAGATGTCAATGAACATGACATGACTGCTGAGGTGAGAGCCTAGGAATGACTTAAGGATTCCAAGGGGTATTACAGAGTTGACAAAAAGGAGGAGCATGGGCCAATGTCGCAAAAAATTTTAGATTAAAGGCCAAAGTCAGGAACTACAACTTGTCTAGAGGACCAACAAATTTCTAAGTTGGAGGGAATGATGGGCTGAAAAAATAGCATAAGTTTATTGGTTTTTATGGTTTTGATAGGGAATTTCATGTTTAAGTTGAAATACTTTTTATTATAATGCTCTATATAAACCTATAACTACTCTGCTTTTCTATAAGTTTCATGACATTATATAGTTTCTTGGACATATTTCTATGGTCAATAATTACATAGATAAATGAGATTATTTGTGTGTGTGATTTATGTATGTGAATGCCTTTTTCCTTTCTTACTTCTAATGGGTAGGTTCTTATAGCCAAGTATTGTGAGCAAGGATTGGTATATGTGCATTGAATGTTTATCATGAATTAATAGAATGAATATGTGTTGTGAGATATTGCATGCATACTAATATATTGCAAGAATAAGTCAAAGGAAGAAGTGTGTGAAAAAGAATTAATAGGAAGTTTATTCACCCACCTTATAGTTATGAACTACCGAAGATTGAGTCAACCTAACTACCAACTGTTGTGCAAATTTGGAAGTCATTGTGTCCTATATTTACTGAAATACTTACTTAATCAATATGTGTACCATGATGATTATAATTTATTGCATTTCTAAGTCCTCATTATTAGGCTAGATCTTAGGAAGTTAGTTTTTGTAGTTGCTTTAAATAAAGATATTGAATCAAGCTCTGGATATAGTTCAACAAAATTTGTAATTGCTATAGCATTTTCAAATATAGAATATCATTTTCTAGTTTGTACTATTTTATGAGCTGATATCAATAAAAACTATAATAGTTGTATTCTAGTATTTGAGTTTATATTTTTAGTTGTTCACTCATCCAAGGGGGCCCACTTGGTAGGCAAACCTAGCTGGTAGAATTAGTTTTCATTGTGGTAGGATTAAATAAGAACTACATTACTCATGCAGCCATTGGTAACATAACCATTAACTATTCCCAAAACAAAGGCAAATAGTGTAGAATCCTTTTTGTATTTCCAATTTTTTCATTTATTTAAAATTACTTACACTTGCATATAGATTAAGTGTTTTTGTTCTTCATTTTGTTGGATAAAAATGATAATTAAAGGGGCTTAAAGGATATACTTTGTACACATCATTTCAATCTTACATCCTTGTTCGATTAAGTAAATGGGTCTAATTAAGAGTTTTGGATGCTATCTTGGATGTCCAATGCATGAGCATAAGTCTTAGTTTCTAGTTCAATCATTTAACCAAGCAGTCTTTGAGTGCTTGATGAAGGAGAAAAACCCTACTTTTAAATGAAGAATAAGAAACCATCCCTTGCTTTCACCTTGAAATATCCCTACATCAGATTGGGATGTTCACTCATGCTTGTCTCTTGCTTCCATCATGTGAAAATGAGGGGTTCGATGTCTTTTATAATACATTTTTTGAATTTACCCAAAATTACCCTATAGGGTTCGACTACACAAGCGAGATTTTACTAGAAGAGTAAAATAGCATCGGGACCAGAATCACAAGAATCTCTTGGAATAGGTCAACCTTAGTTGATCTAGACTAGAAGGTCAACCCTGATTGACCTAGACCAAAAGGTCAACCCTGATTGACCTAGACCAAAAGGTCAACCTTTTGAGTTCCCCCTGTTCTAGTTTCTAGGTTGACAAAAGTTAGGGGTGTAACAAGTGTTCAAGAAAAATAATTTGAGACCAAATCTGGGATATGAGGCTTTGAAGGAGGAGTATAGTCATGAAGTAGATCCTACCTCAACAAATGTGTGAGAGAAAGGGAAATCAAGGAGGACTTGTTAGGTCCTACCTCAAATTCACCTAGGAGAAAGAGGAGAAAAGACAAAAAAATGTGTGCTCAAAGTGCAACCATGAAATGCTTAACCTTAAAGAGGAGCTAAAAGGTCATAAATTGAAGTGTATCCAATTTAATATGATATCCATACAACTTACAAAATGGTTATTGAACATGAGCATTTTGATATTTGTGAAATTTGAAGGCAATAACTACTAGAGAGTATAAGAAGGACAAAGCATGATAAGTTGCAAGTTGTTAGATTTGATTCAAGTTGCAAGTTGTTAGATTTGATTCTTTGATACTTCATTTATTTTTTCGTAAATTTCACAAGTTTTCTAACATGATTCCTCATGGATTAAGAGATTACATTCTCACTGCACATTACAGAATGCGGGATAGAAATTTGACTAAAAATGATTTCTTTGGATTGTTTAAATGTTTCCTAGAAATATTCTTGAAAAGTATGAAGATTCTATTTGTTTCATGGTAGAGACACACAATACTTTTATGGAGATAGTTGAACCAAGGATTAAATGGATTCCTCCCATGGGTTATGAAGTGGACCCTTTCATTATTGTACACCATGTAGATATAATTCTTACATATGATAAAGACCCTAATATAGAGATATGGGGAACCAATGAAGATAAATATAGTAAGGTCAAAGAAGATCTTACCAGAGGCTCTAGAAAGAGGAAGATTGAAATTTTAGTTAATAAAATTGTGGAAAATGAAGGCATTGCAAGAGAGCAAATGACCACTCTTATAAAGGAGAGAAATGAAGTAAAGAAGATTAAGATGAATGCTCCTATTATAGAGGAACATATTGAATAAATTAAAGATGAAGTAAAACTATTGAAGGTACCTAATTTACCATCAGAGATGGTCTCCAAGGTTGAGGTTACCCCTATTCCTCAGAGAGCTACTAGAAAATCATCTAGGATTACTCAATCAGCTAAACTTGAGAAGACAGTTGCAGAACCTATAAGGAGATCTTCTAGGAATGCATGACCCAAGATCAAAGCTAATAGACCAAGTCCAAATAATCCAAAAGTCACTAATATTAGGGAATACATAAAGGAAAATGAATCATCCACAACAAATAAACCATAGTCAAATGAAAAAAAGGATGATGAGATGAAGAAATGGAAACCAAATATGTAGAAGATAATAAAGAGAATTGAAAAGGATGGGAGAATCAATTAGCTAGAGAAATAGTATGAAGTAGATGACCAAAATTTATTAGAAGATTTAGTCATTAACTACTCATTGAACTTAAAGAATAATTTGATAGAAATTCAAGAAAGTATAACTAATGAGCTAGTTGAAAGTTTAGATGTAAGAAGAGAGAGATGGATTCAGGAAAAGATCAAAGGATTAGAGAGAATACATTGCATGAGTTGTGTTCTCTGATCACTTATGATGAGATAAATGATATCTTTAATAAGGCTAAGGAAAATATGAAGTTAAATATGAGTATTATCATAATCGTGATAGGGAAGTATGAAGAGATTTGAGAGAAGAGAGAAAAATCTATATCAAAAATTCTAATGCAGTTTGATTACAAAGGTGTGTCAATACCTAAGCCAAAGGAAATAACTATTAGCGAGAAATATGTTTAAAATACCAAGGAAGAAGAAGAAGTCAATTAGTTCTTTAGTATTTTTCTATAACCTAATTTATTTGTGTTAGGTGTGTCTATCACCATGGAACATTATAGGGAATAGAAGGACAAGGAAGACTTCATGGGAAATTTCATTTCCAACGAAGAAATTAATGAGATAATGTTAGAAGCCCAAGATGTGGCAGAGGAGATAGAAGAAGAAGACAATTAAGATAAGGAGAAGGAAAAGAAAAAAGAAAAAAGATATTATAACAACAAATGAGATTAGACAATTGATCAATGAAGGTAAACCTTCAATGATCAGGATTGATGAAGTAGACCCGAGTGAAGTTTAGGTGGAATACTCTACACCTTAGTGAGTTGAGAGTGGCATTGATCTTATTGATAAGGATAATGTTATTGTGAGGATAGATATGACAATTGGGAAAGTGAAAATTCTAATGGAGACTCCTGTTGAAGTTGATGAAAGATCAACCCCACATCTCCCAAGAATTTGATAACATGTAATATTTTGCAACCTAAAGCTACAAAATAAATTAAGAATCTACTAAAAGAATAAAGCCAAATTGCAAATAAAAAAAGAAGAGTAAATAGAGTTGCTAAAACAAAAAATCTCTTTCTCGTTGATTGATTATAATATGCATGATTTATACAATAACAACCACCATACCAATTAATAAATCATAGTGAAGAACTATGAAATAACAACATGATTTATGCACGTGTGAACATCCACCATTTAAGCAGAAGTTGAACAACTTCTCATCACTTGTAAATTATTACATCAAAATAGTAGTGAACTTGGAGTTAGAATTAGTTAACACCAACATCCCCCCTTAATTATAACTAAGGAGAAATGAAAAATATAAAGAAAAGAAAGAGGAAAGAGGAAAAACTTAATGGGAATCAAACCCCCACACCCCCCCCCCCCCCCCCCCCCCCTCAAATAGATGTTAATAAAGTAATAAAACTACCATGCTACAATTTCTTTGAACAAGTGATGAGCCCAAATTTGATGGGAAAATGACTGTCGAGGCAAAAAAATACCAAAAAAAGGCCCCTACTGGAGAAAAAGTCCAACCACTAGAAACAAGAGCCAGATCAAAGGGCTGGTGCTAGATTACAATCGATGGCCAAAACAGAATCCATGTTTGAAAATATGCCATGTGTTAATTTTCACCATGTGGGAAATAAAAACATGTGGTCTCAATAAAAAACATGCCACTTGTCAGAAGAAAAAAAAAAAAAACAAGTTGGGGCTCCCCACAAAAACTTCAATCGTTGCAAGTTCCAAGGCAAAGATCTTCCATGAAAGAAAGCCAAGATGCTTGGTCAATGGAAAAAAAATGTTGATATCAGCTCCAAACCACTAATATGAAGCCTCAAACAATTAGAGGGCTTGTGAACAAGGAGTGGTAAAAGGTTGCACATCAAGGAGAGCATAAATGGAGTTTCAATGCTTCTTGACTGAGATCCGAGGCTAAGAATATGTGTCTAGGCATATGCCAAAAATGTGCATTGACCAAAGGTATGGGAGAGCCACCTCCAAAATCCAAGAAGTCATTGTATAGCCTTTTTCTTGAATCTCTTCAAAGTTTTCAAATTTTTGGCCTCTCCCCAGTTTCGACCATGGATCCCTATAAGTCCCAGCCATCAAGTGCATACAATGTCACTTTTTTGATGACCAACACAGGTGCTCTAGTGTGGAACAACAATGCTTCCCTCATAGTTAGATCTAGAGGGCCAATATTATTGGAGGATTATCATCTGGTGGAAAATCTTTCCCAATTTGACCAACAGCACATGCCAAAGAGAGTTGTGCATGTGAGGGGTGAAGATACAAAAAAAGGATGAAGAAGGTTGCACACACCATGCTTAAAGAATGACAACATCAAATTTGATGCCACCTCAGTAGAATTAATGCCACCTCAACACTGATGTGGCTTGGTGGGGAAAGCTTACAAAGTGCTCAGTGTGCCAGAGGCCAAGAAATAAGGCTAATTCTTGAAAAAGTTGGCCCAAGAATGGAACAAAATGCCAAAACTCAAAAATTGCTAGCGTGGAGTTTGGCTTGGTTGGAAGTTATTTCCAAACTAAAAATCATGCAAAAGCCTCCTACAAAAAACCACCAAGGATGCCACTCCAAACTCCCACAGTTTGAGGACAAACATTTACTTCGCTAAATTTTTGTGTTGACTTCAATTGTGAGGTGGAAACTCATTGAAGTTGTGCCGAAAAATCATAAAGGACCCACTGATTAAGGTAGAGCAGCTCATTGAAGGCACCCAAAACTTAGAGATATGTAGGTGCAAAATACAAAGTCCTCCGAGGAGATGCGTGGGTAGGTGAAGGATTTTGACAACTGACATCGTGTGCCCCCAATTTCCAAATGCCCTCTTTGTAATAACATGTACTCATTTACCAAGATTCACAACTAAAAGGTGGGCCAAGAGCCTATGTGGACCAATGGCATAGGGTCCTATATTTCTTACTAAGCATGAACATTCATGTTTTCTTCACCCAATCACAATGTGAGGCCCAATCAAATGATGCTCATTCAAAACACATCGACACCCCCACCTTCAACAAAGTAATTTTGCAAAAAGATTTTTTGTACAAACAATATTTTTGATAAAATATATCAAAAAATACCATGGCCTTGATTTGTGTGCCCAAGTCAAAATGACCTGGGTGAATTTTTTTTGCCTCATATTTCAATAGCGTCCAAAATGGACACATTTATATGGAAATGGAGGTTTTTGAAGGCTCTAAGCTCAACGGTGATGCCCATTTTGCCTCATAGCGCCTCAAAAATTAGCACCCCCCTCCTCAAGATCCAATAAAAAATCCTTTGAAAGCCATAGATCTAAAAACCAATGCCAAATCTCTCAAGAGCAAAACAGGGGCATGAAGATCTAGTGCTCTGACACCGTGTTGAAGTTGATGAAAGATCAATTGCACAACTCCCAAGAATATGGTACCATGTAAGATTTTGCAACCTAAAGCTACAAAATAAATTAAGAATCTGCTAAAAGAATGAAGCCAAATTGTAGATCAAAAAAGCAGAGTACATAGAGCTTCTAAAACAAAAAAATCTCTTTCTCATTGATTGATTATAATATGCATTCATATGCATGAACATCCACCATTTAAGCTAAAGTTGAACAACTTCTCATCACCCATAAATTATTGCATCAAAATAGCGGTGAACTTGGAGTTAGAATTAGTTAACACTGACAACTCCCACTACATTAGTTGGAACGTCATTGTTAGCAAGTGAATTGAGTAAGACACTTGCTAGTATACATAAGGAAGACAAACTAGAAGCTTATGATGAAGATTAACTCATGGAGATATCCATGATGGACTTTTCTAAGGAAAAAGAGAGATTGAAAAAGAAAGTTGAGAGGAAAGCTAAAGTATTAAGTAAGGAACTTGAAAACCTTAACAAGATTTTGCTAATGCAAATGACTTTCCAAGGAAACAACATTGTGGATAACATGGAAAAGGTACTGGATGAGTTTGATGCTCATTTTAAATCATTAGAACAAGCATCCAAGGACAAAGTAGGCAAAGAGTACAAGGTTGAAATGTTTAACAAGGTATGTGCTTCCATTACCAATGACATAAAACTAGTTGATGTACATATTAATGAGCTTAAGATATGTATCTCTAAAGGGAAGAAGATCTATACTTTTTGTGTTAGATTGGTTAGATATGTAGCTATTGTACAAAAGTCTAGTAAGGAAGAAGAGGATAACTAAGAAAAGTTAACTTCTATTTATGAGAGGTCTAGTTAAGAAATGACTAATTTTGATAATAATATGAACATGATAATGGATAGGATTGGTATTCTTTAGAGGAAAAAGGAAAAGGTATTGCAAAGATCTTCCATGTTAAGGAGCTTGACTACCCATAAGATAGAAATAATACAAAAGGAGTTGAGATTGCTTAAGAATATACAACTTTGCACTTTTCAAGCCAAACTTAGAAGCAACAAAGATTGCAACATGTGCACTATGTGTTGAGATTCAACTAGCATAAAGATTAAAGAAAATATAGGATATAGAATTTCAAGCTCTGGAAGTCATTTTTACAAATATCTTGAGGTTTGTATAAATAAACAATTGTCCAAATGCAAATTTTGATACTTGTATATAAGTTTTGTATCTCTCCTTTGCCATTGATGTGAAAGAAGGAGTTTTGCTAGTAAAAAATGGTGTATATGTACTATATTGTAGGGGGGAGTGTAGCTAAGGAAAAAATGAAATATAAGTATATTAAGAGCAATGTTTTTTTGGCATTGACACTTGGTCATTTTTTATTGACTTTTTCCATCAATGCAAAACATAGAGATTGTTGGCAAGTGAGTGTTGGATGAGAATACAAATGTTTTCATTGATGACAACATATCTTGTTGATGTGATCACTTGATTAAATAACCAATTTTGATAAGGTTAGAAAATTAAAAATGTCAAAGTCCAAAGTAGGGATTCACGATACAAATAAATAGTTTTGATCAACGACAACAACAAAGCTATTAGATATGGGCATACTTTTAGAAATATGGAATATAAAGTGTATATATACTTTAGGTATGGTCTCCTATGTTTATGTGACATTTAGCATGTGTCTTGATAGAGAAAAGTGAATCTAGCACAATATAAAAATAATATATGACAATTGGCATGACCAGGAAAATTGGCCTAGCAAATTGATTTTTTTGGACAACTCAATTGCTTGGCAATGTAGGTATGACATCCTAGGTGTTAACCCTTGGATAGAAAAATTCCATTTTTCTTTATTGGAGTTTGTACTACACATTTTATGAAATCTTGTGTAAATCATCTGAATAAAATATATTAAAGGGTATAAAAGAAAGTGTTGTTCCACATGCAAGTATGGAATATATGATATGATGTTAGTATTATCATATGTGTGAGCCTCGATTCTTGATTGGATCATATGAGAGCTTCATTGAGAACTAATCAAACTTTTTGATGTCAAGTATAGCCTCTTGTTATTGTAATTGGACAATGAGTCCAGAAGGAGGATTGAACCTTTATTCTCAAGCTTGTATGCTCTTTTGTTACTATCAACTCCTAATAGGGTTGTAGACCTTTAATAAGGTCTGTCCTCTAGCAAGGACTCATTTACTAAATACTTTGTATCAACCCCTAACAAGGCCAAACCTCTTAGTAGAGAACTTTTAGATTAGTGCATGGTTGTGGGTACCATCCCCACCAAGGTTTTCCCTTGGCTAGGGTTTCCTTGAAAACAAATCATTGTGTTATGAGTTCTTTGTCATTCTATGCCTCACTTTCTTGTATTGTGATTTATGGATGTTTAAGGTTAAGTTGCAAAGTAATAAATTGGTTTGAAAGTGTTGCAACATTGATTCACCTTCTCTCTCCCCCAATATTTCTTAATCCTAACAATTATGACACTTCTTATGGGTTTTCACTCTTTTACTATAAATCATATCTTTAGGGAAGGCAATAGTGTGGCTAATGTCAAGGCTCCCATGCACCTACCTATAGAGGGAATTATATGTTGGAAGAAGGCTAATAACCTCTAACTCCATGTGAAGACCCTTCTTTTGGGTGTAAAATCATCTAAGCTAGTGTAAATGGGGAATACATTTTAAAATATTTGGGGGATATTGAACAGTACTGTGTGTACAAAAATTGTCATACTTCTATAAACCATTATTCTTGAGAATACCCATGAAAGAGGGCATCTCAAAAGGTGGCTTATCTCTCTATCTATGACATGCAAAGGCTATGAGATGATGGCTCTCAAATTAACCAAACTATGCAACCCTTGCAAGGTGCACCATAGAACAAGAGATTCAAAGATGGGAGCAAGAATGCTAGCATCCAATAATCTAGAATGAATGTAATGAAAATGAAAGCTAAATGAGAGAAAGTAGAATGCAAGCTAAACTAGAAAATAAGTATTGCAACCGCTATTTAGACTAGATGATTTAATCTATAAGCATGGAGAGAAACTAGAATGAATGAGAAACATGAAGAATGAAGAATAGAAGATAGAAGAAGAGGAGATCCACAAGTATGAAATCTTCAATCCTGCAACATAACGTTAGTAAAAGAGTGGAGTCCTAAAGTGAGGAGAGAGCTCTCCCTTTTAAAGAGAAATGGATGATAAAGATCATGAGGAAAGATGCATATGATCAAGGGTGGAGTTTGAAAGTGGGAGTGATCCAGGTGCACAATCATTTCCACCAATCGTGATGAAGAGTTGACTTTTGTCCTCCATGTGGGACAAAAATGTCTTTTATTTTATTTTTAATAAGGGAAATGTTTTTGTGTGTGCAACTTAGGATAAGAGATGAGTGGAGAAGTTTTATTAAATAAAAATGAGGACATGTTCTTTTAATTAAATATGAACTTAAGATAAAGTGGTCAAACTATAGGATAAAATCAAATAAATGGATTTTTGGAGATTTGATCAAGGATAAGAATTAGATAAATTATGCAAAAATGCTAGAAAGGGGGCTCATAGTCTATATGACCATTTTTGGATGATTACATTTTCCCCTCTTTGACTAGTGTGTGATCGCTCTGGGAACATATTACATCAAATAATGAAACCAAGATGATAGAGAGATATGACTCTGAAGAATGAAATATAGAGAGATAGAAAATGATTAATGTATAGTCTATTTAGAAGCAATATTGAACATTTGGAGAGAGAAGAGACAATATTAGTACTCGAGACAAGCATTGATATGTCGAGAAAAGAAAGTAGTTAGATAAAGAGAAAATGCATAGTTGTAGCAAAAAGAAATTTGCAACAATGATAGAATATTCCTGCCCCCTCGGGGTTGAAATAAAAATGAGATAGAGAAGTTGCAGAAATAAGCTAGATTTGATCAAATCATATCAAAGAAAAGTTCATGATGATAGATAAGAGATTAAGACCAAAGAGTGACCACCAAGCAATGAAGTTATGCCCCAATTTGACTAAGTTCAACCAAGAAAGATAAAGCATAATAATTAGGTCAAAGAAAAAAGAAAGATGAAATTAGGTGAAATAGAAATGAAAGTGAAGAGTGGAAGAGAGTAGAAATGATGAAGAAATGAAGAAATGATGATTGCCCCAACAATATTCAAAGATTAAGCCTTAATAGGTCAGCCAACTACATAGAAGAAGGAATAAATTTTGACTAGCAAGATGAACCCAAATTTGGATTTCGATCCCAAAAATGGTTCTAGGATGTCGAGATTAGAAAAGATAGGTCAAAAGCATAGATGAGATGGTAAGATAGAAAAGAAGTGAGAAATAGGAAAGAAGAGATAAGATAGATCGAGAAGAGGCAAGAGAAGGATGAATGTAGTTAGCTGACACGTCCATGAAAGATAAAGGAGAGAGCTCTCTCAACATGCAAAATGCAAAGCTAAGCTAGAATCAACCCTAGAATGCAAGATAGTATGAAAAGGTGCAATTGCAAGGGTTACATAAGTAGGTCCTAGTTTTTATCATCGAACCTTATTAGGGACATCAAAAGATCATACAATAATCACTAGCATAAAGTCTGAGGATATGAATATGATCTATGTTAGATAAAAATGTGGGAATCTAACATATGCATCAAAGATATGTAAGTCAAGATGACTAATGCAGTTAGATTCCCTAAGTTTAGTATAACAAGATTGAACCTGTATCAAGGTATAAGCAACATGATAACCCCTAAGTGTGGTCTTGTGAAAATAGACAAGGATGATACATTGTAAGTCAAAGTGTCAAGTAGGACAAGCATGAATGCTCTAAACACCTTAGACTAACAAAGTATACTCACAAGAAAAATGCAAGTAAACATGCCCCATGCCCCCAATGGTCTAGTCCTAGACATTCTCAAAAGACTATTAGGGAGGGAACACTTAGCAAAGAAATTATCATAAACAATACACAAAGAAGGTACAGTTCATCATAGCTCAATGAGTTGTATGGTTTAAGTGCATGTGTGAATGTCACATGGCCATTTCTTCAAGATTTGACTCTGATAGTGAGAAATATCGTAGCACCCTATGCTATAAGTAGACTATCCAAAAAGTTTTGAGGAACACTTGATGTCAAGGGGATAGTGTTGAGGAACACTATTTTGCATGAGTTGCCAAAGAAACCCTAATGCACAAGGAGACCCTTATAAGCTAAGTAGTTGTGCCCCCAAGAAGAGGACAAGAGAAAATTCCAAGCTAGGAAATGTGTTGTGAAATGAATGAGACTATAAGACATAGGTGCAAGGGTCTCAAGTAACACCTGTTCCCAGGTTTTCACCACTTGGTAGATTTTTTCCAAGACTTTTTTCAGTATCATCTATGATTTTTTTTGGATTTTTTAGAATGATTTAGAGATTACTAGTTCTCAAGCAAGATCACAGAAATTTTCCCAATGTCTAGAAAGGTGTAGAATATGGAATAGAAACGAAGTGGATAAGATGCATAAGCGAGAAAGAATGAAGCAAGTGAAAGTGATCCTCAAGGACTGGCTCCTCAAGAGTACCAAAGCTAATGAAAGATAGCCATATAAAGCAGGTTTTGGATAAGCAATAGAAGTAATGAGCAAGATAGCATGTAGGATAATCAGTGAAGCCAATAAGCGAGATAACATATGGGATAAGCAATGAAGCCAACAAGTGAGATAGCATAAATTCATGTAATCCAAAATAGTATACATGTTAAAAGGCCTAAGGACCATGTTTTTCTTTATTGTAATCAAGACCAAGAGGTCAACTAGATTGGACAACGATGAGATAGAGAAATAAGAATGAATCTAGATATGAAGGCTATGAATGAATGAGCAAGCACAATAGAGAATCTCATGGATAAGATAGCCAATACACAAGGATAGCTCAACATTGTCAAGATAAAAGAGGGAGAAAAGGGGATAAATGGATGATGGAAGAATTACACATGATGCCTCTTTGCCTGGTTTTCATCATGGTACTTGTACAAGGTGCCACAAGAAGTGGTTTTCACCAAGGCACTTTTTTATTTTTTTCTATATATCATTTTTTGGGTTTTTAGAAATAGGTCAAGCTTTTTCAAGTTAGATAAAGCTCCTATAGGAAAGATAATTCATGATAAGCCAAGACCATAGAAAGGTATGCTCAAAGATGCTGATAAGGTGATGGAAGGGAGATAATAGTAGGAAGAGTATATGGAGGAGAAGAGTTCATGATTTGAAAGGATTGTATGAGTATGGATCATAGGTAAGTGTAGCTTTGAAAAGATTACACAGGGGTAGGTGACAAAGTGGGGAAGATCAACATTGACACACACCTTGAAGGTTTTTGGAATAATCGAGGAATCATGGAGGAAATAGATTGAGATTTAGATGTATGAGATAACAATGTAATGTTGGAGGAGGATCAAGTTGAAGGCTTTGGAAGCTTTTTATGAATATGTTTGGAAGAAGATGGAGTGGAAGCCTTTGAAAGCTTGAATGTCAACTTTGATCTATTTTCAAGCTTCAAGTCTTTCAAAAGAGACTTGGGAATCCATATAACTTTTGATTTTTCTTTCCCTTTAGATGAATTAGAGATAATTTATTCAATAATGGATTTAGGAACCCATATTTTCCTTGATTTATCTCTCTTGATGGTGGACCTTTGTGGTCTCTTTAATGATTCCTTTATATTTGTAGTCACATGTCGATTAGATCAAACATAGTGATCTCTTGTAGATGGATTCTTGTGTTTGTTCTTAAGTTGATCATCTAGGTTGCTTCCAAAAGACTTGGGACTTATGGATGGATAAGGTTGATATGACTAGTTTAGATGGTTGGATGAATGGATATTTTTCAAGGACAGATGTCTTTGTTGATCTTGAGGTACAATAGGAGAGCTAGAAGTGGAAAGTGTAGGAGATGAAGGAACATAATGTCCCAATATGGATGGAAGGTTTGAAGACTTCAACTTAGATGGATAAGGACCAAGGATAGACTTGGGAGATGTGAACGAATAGTGGATAGGGATATCAATGTCTTTAGAGTGATTAATGTGATCATGGCCATCAATAGACTCATGAGTAGCTTTGATAGGAAAAAAAATATTTGATAGGATGATTTGAAGTTGGAGAACAATTTTGAAGTGAGCATGGAGAAGTAGAACTAGAGGGGATGCTTTGATCTTGACATGTTTTTTTAGATAGCATAGGCATAAAACTTTTCTCATGGTTTTCAGTAAGCTCAATGGAAATAATGGAAGTGGTGTCTTCATCATACTTGAGAGATGGATAAGACATAGGATATGGAAGAATGCCCTCTTGAAAGAGATGAGAGGGTTCTTAATCTTGACCTTTCTTGACATTTATAGCTTTAGATTTTTGAGAGTCCTCTTGACATGGATCCACTTCTAAGGAGAAGGGAAAATGAAGAGGGATTGGAGTAGATCTCGGAGTAGGCATAGTAGCATATGAATGTTGAGGATCTTTAGGCTTAGTAGCATGGAAAATATTTGCAGCCATGTGAATATTAGATTGAGTTTCTTTTAGAGGAAGCCCTTAAGGATATGCATAGTCAGTATAGAAAGCATTAGGTTCTTTGTTTGATGAAAGTATGTTGAAAAGATTTGAAGTGTTTGGAGATGCATGAGTATTGGAAGAAGTAGAGGTATCAAGGAAACCACCACTAGACATAGGTTCATTATTATGATCTTGCATAAGAGAAGTATCCTCGCCACATGAGTCATTAGAGGTATTAACAATCCCATCATCAATAAGATCTTGGAATTTATGTTTCAACTCAATACAATCAGAAGTATTGTGCTCATTATGTCGATGATAAGCACAATAGAATCTAAGAATGGGTTTCCATATGAGCTAGTCTTAGGCAATGTGATGAGCTCATTAGCAAGGAGCATTTGCAAGATGATGTCACAAGAATCTTCTAAAGGAGTAAAATTCATCTTAAAAGTATGTATAGGCTCTTTTTGTTGCTTTTCAAGTGCATAGCCTACACTCATGTCTTCATCATATTGGTCAAAGATAGTAGCACATGAATGTTGAGGATCTTTAGGCTTAGTAGCATGGAAAATATTTGCAGCCAAGTGAAGATTAGATTGAGTTTCTTTTAGAGGCAACCCTTGAGGATATGCACAGTCAGTGAGGAAAGAATTAGGTTCTTTCTTTGATGAAGGCATTTTGAAAAAGCTTTGAAGTGTCGGGAGATGCATGAGTGTTGGAAGAAGCAGAGGTATCAAGGAAACCACCACTAGACATAGGTTCATTAATATGGTCTTTCTTAAGAGACGAATCCTCACCACATGAGTCATTAGAGGTATTAACAATCCCATCATCAATAAGATCTTGGACTTTATGTTTCAACTCAATACAATTAGAAGTACTATGCTCATTATGTTGATGATAAGCATAGTAGATATCTAAGAATGGGTTTCCAAATAAGCTAGTCTTAGGAAATGTGATGAGCTCATTAGTAAGGAGCATTTGTAAGATGACATCATAATAATCTTCCAAGGGAGTAAAATTCATCTCAAAAGTATGTCTAGGCTCTTTTTGTTACTTCTCAAGTGCATAGCATGCATCCATGTCTTTACCATATTGGTCAAAGATAGGCTTGTCATGAAAGTTTACCATAGACTTCAAGGAGATATCATTTGCTTTCCTCTAAAGAGGTATTTAAATCCAGTAGATGAAGACAATTGATGTCTTTGAGTGGAATAGGTAGACCCTAGAAGAAGAGGATGACCTTAAAGAAGTGGACTCACATGCATGTAAAGGCCTTAAAGAAGATTCATGTAATGATGCAATCTTCTCCTCTATCATTTTTTCAAATTTAGAGTGCATTCCCACTATGCACTTAGTGAGATGAAGGTAAGTAGGATCATTTGTCTCTTCTAGCACTTTGTATTAAGCATATAGATCTTGAAACTCTCTAGCAACATAGAAGAACTCATGATCATCTAAACTTGGTTGAGGTTTGGTAGCACAAGGTTTGAATGCCATAGTGGTAGATAGATAATCAAGCATGAAGGAGACTAGAGGAAGCTAATAAGGTGACACAAGATAACTTGATGTCCAAACTAGAGAGGTAGAGTGTTCACTTGTCAAATAGAGGTAGCAATGAACGAGTGACCTATCAAGCAAAGTATCCAATAAGATTACAATACTTGCGACTCAAGTCAAGAGCTAGGAAAGAATCCCAAATAGCCAAGTAGATAGATAAGAAAAAACAAGTGAACAAATCTTCCAATCAAGGAGTGTAGTCAATAGATCAAGGTAACCTTTAGCAAAAGAGGGTCCTAGAAAGAGTATATAGATGAAGAAAGGTTGGAAAGACCAAAAGCCACTTTAAGCATGTTCAAGCATTAGAGACATAGAAAATCAAAGTCAAATGATGAAACTCTCTTAGTAAGCAACACGAGAAAAATGTTTAGACTTAATGTTTAGACTTTGTTGACAAAGTTGATAGCATAGAAAGTTCAATTTTCAAAAGCAATATGTGACACATGGAGTAGTCTTAAAATAATCAAGTAAGGGATGAAGCAACCTTGCATGATACAAGCATATGTGAGGTCTCAAAAGAAAGCCCTATAACTATCATCATGTATATGTTCAAAAGATTTCCACGGGTCTAGCACATTCAAGAACACATTAAGAAATATCTACCTAAAGGACATGATTCATTACCCAACAACTTGGCCCACACTTGATGCCCCTTCACCTCAAACCAAGTGATTACCCATGAGAGATATTGGCTTTGTCATGGAGATGTAATTGGCATAACCAAGGGGACACAAATGGTGAGTGTAAAATCTTGGAGTGATTCGGGTAATCCACTAGGATCGATCCTTGCACCAAGATGTTGAGCGAAAAAAGAGGGCAACTTATTATGCTATGGTGTTTAGAAAGGGCTTCCATTCATAGCACTTCTCTTGCCCCTGATATGAGACACCTTATCATATGATAAGTAATAGACCTCATAGCCACAAGAGTACCTTACGCATTCTCACCTAGTGATTTCCTCATGGTCACAATCCCACAAGTACTTCCACTAGATAAAGACAAGTACAATGTCCACCAAGGTTTTGTGTCCTTAATAGCCTTGTGTTTATAGTGGATTGGAAGAGTAGGGTTTGTTTGTCCCCACTTGGGTCATTCCTCTTGATCTCTCAAGAGAAGGCTTGCTAAAGGATTCTAAACTACACAAAATAGATCAACTTTTGGAGGTCAATATTTCTGATTCACCATAAGGGTGAAAAGCATAGTCTCCTATTCCAATTGTTTCCCCCAAACACACCAAGAAGATCAATTAACCAACTTAATTTCAAAATCTAAAGGTGGGTCAAGATTTTTGATTCACCACAAAGGTGAAGAGCATACTTTCCCACCACCAAGAGATCCCAATTGCAAGTTTTATGTGCCTATGAAATATGAACAACTAGTAATATTACCGTACACAAAAATAAGGGAAATAAAGCACACTTGTTTGTTTGTGGGTTTCATACCCTAAATATCATCTTGACATATCGACTTCTACACAAATCTACCAAGGCTTTCACTCATGATGGCAAATAAAATAGGAAAAAAGGGGTCTCCTTGCCGTAGACCTCTCGAGTTCATAAAGAACATGCAAAGGTGTGTCATTCAAAATTATAGTTGATGATGAAGTTGAGATTAGTTTATTTGCTTTGGGAAGCCCTACAAATGAGTGTTAGTAGCCCTTTTAGCAAGCAAGGTCTTTGACATGCATTCTTTTTAGCAATGAAATGAGAAACTCCCAACAAAACAACCAAGGTTAGGGCATAATAACCAAGTAAGACCTACAACACAGATTGATTAGTTACCTCAAAAATTTAAGTTATCTTTTAACCAAGTGTATGCAAAGAAAGTGCAAGCTAATCACAAATGCTTTCATTTTTACTCTTTGCTTTTGACCTGGTCAATAAGATTGGACTTGTTTGCTATGATTTCAGCTCCAAAAATAGAAATACAAAGAAGGGACCCCTACTAAAAACCATAGAGATTTCCAAAAATGTAAGAAATTTAGCCATATCATTTCATTTGTGCCTTAGGGACTCATTTTTCCAAATAAACCAAATTTTTCAAATTGAGCTATTGAGCCCTAACACGACCTCTAAATTTAAAACACAAAGAGAAAACCCCCTATAGAATTCAAATACCTTTTCAAAAATGTAATTTTTTCTAAAATATTCATTGATTTGAGCCAAAAATATATATTTTATGAAAAATAAGGAAAAATTCATAACAAACGCAAATCAACTAATAAGACTCTAAAAATTGGATTGAGACATTTAAGATATATCCCTAACCTAAATTTTTTTTAGATCCGAACTCTAAACAGTTTAAGAGATGTGATCAACTCTTTAGAACCCTAGGGTTTTGGCCTTCAAATAAATTTGCACAAGGGTTAGCTTTAAACCAAAGTGATAAACCTACAAAATCACTTAATTAGATCCAATATGCTGCTATAAAAAACCATACATGAGAACGCAACTAAAATACCATCAAGAAAATGGAGCCAAAAACTTAATTCTAGCCCCATGGTGGGCACAAAAAATGTGTGTACAAAAAGTGTCACACTTCTATAAACCATTATTCTTGAGAATACCCATGAAAGAGGGTATCTCAAGAGGCGGCTTATAGCTCTCTATCTATGATGTGCAAAGGCTATGAGATGGTGGCCCTTAACTGAACCAAGCTATGCAACCCTTGCATGGTGCACCATAGAATGAGAGATTCAAATATGGGAGAAAGAATGCTAGCATCCAAAAATCTAGAATGAATGTAATGCAAATGAAAGCTAAATGAGAGAAAGTAGAATGTAAGCTAAACTAGAAAATAAGTATTACAACCTCTATTTAGACTAGATTATTTAATCAATAAGCATGGAGAGAAACTAGAATGAATGAGAAGCATGAATAATGAAGAATAGAAGATAGAACAAGAGGAGCTCCACAAGTATTGGATCTTCAATCCTATAAAAAAATGTTAGTAAAAGAGTGGAGTCGTGAAGTGAGGAGATTTAAAGAGAAATTGATGATAGAGATCATGAGGCAAGATGCATGTGATCAAGGGTGGAGTTTGAAAGTGAGAGTGATCCATATGCATAAGCATTTCCACCAATCATGATGAAGAGCTGACTTTTGCCTCCCATATGGGACAAAAATGTATTTTCTTTTATTTTTAAATAAGGGAAATGCTTTTGTGTGTGCAACTTAAGATAAGAGATGAGTGGGGAATTTAATTTAATTAAAAGGGGGACATGTTCTTTTAATTAAATATGAACTTAGGATAAAGTGGTCAAACTATAGGATAAAATTAAATAAATGGATTTTTGGAGATTTGATCAATGATAAGCATTAGATAAATTATGCAAAAATTCTAGGAAGGGGGTTCATAGTCTAGATGATCATTTTTGGATGATTATAGGTACTACTCTATGGTGCAATAGGGGAAGTAGTGTTACTCTATGTAAAGGATAAAGAGCAACCTATAAGTAAAGGGCTCAAAACATTTGAATATAAGGATTTTTTTAGCCATAGGTGTATGCCATGTCAAAATTTGATGTGAAACTATCAAAGGGGATTTTACCATATGATGAAATCAAGTTACTCATTAATGACGAGATAACATCATATTGGGGAAGGTATGAAGGATTATAATGCTTTCTTATCCTTTACAAGGTGATTAAATATTTTATAATTTGGGAAACTATTAATTCCATTTTGGGAACTGACCATTCACTCACATGAGAGGTCGTAAGAGGATATGAGGCTACTGAGGCACAAATAATCATAATTGCACCAAGAACTAGAACTTATTTTGGGCATTTCCTTATGTTATCGACATCAAAGTTAGTTTGGGATTTTCTAAAACTAAAGATTAACTGTTTGTATTAGAAACAAGTTGAGTCAAATATGTATGAGGATTCAAAATAATAATAGGCCATTGTCCAACATATTTGTAAAGTAGGGATTGCTCAATACATAAAAAAATATGACTATCCATGATGAATTCTATCCACTCAATTTTCTATTTCTTGGGTTGATCGTAGGGTTTTGATGGTGTGATCTCCTACAAAGTTAAAGAAGATGCCATTGCAAAGGCAACATGTATTTCTATGAATGGGAGGAAATGGAAGAAGATGAGCCACATTTTAGAAATGAGGAGTTTGAACTAGTTCTCCATGAGAATGAGGCACTAGTCAAACATCATGGGGGTTATGATTGCGAACAATTATCTAACCATTTAGATCATGCATGCTTAATGATAATGAAATAATTTATGCTTGAAGGCATATTTAGGGTATATTTATTTTACCAATATGCCTTTGTTGAACTATTTTCACAACCACAACATTATTTCTTTCATGTTCTTATTACTACATTCCTTGGAAAACTTTGTTGAGGAACTTGTTGATTTTGCTAAAAATAAAGGTAAAAAGTCAATTCCTCTTCATCAAGGTCTCATCCTTATTCTTTATCAATTTCATTTAGCCCTTTATCCACCAAGGTCTATCATTGTCCAAGAAGACATAAATTCTATGACTCATCCCTTGACTAATCTGGTAGAGTTACTTGTGTTAAGTGTTGGATGGATATTTTGCAATCAACAGTTTTGGGTAAAAATTTAGTCGCAAAATAAGATGACCAGCCACAATGTGTGAGATAGAGTCTCTCCTACCTTAAAGGGAAGGCTCCCCCTTCTCACCGTTCCTTAGATCAACTCAAGGTAAGTAGGAAGTCGAGAGATCTCAAACAGGGTGTTACTAATATCCTTTCTTCTTAACTTTCAAGAAAGGATCCACTTACTCGTAGAATGAATAATGGGCAAGGTAAATCTCTAACTACACTTCTATCAAGAGCTATAAATAGTGATACCAATACATTTTCACTAACTCAAAGGCTAGCTAAAATATACCGGTTTGGCTCTAAGTTCGGTCATACTTCTATATGATAAAAGTTTTACAATTAGGACACAAAGACTCCTAAAAGTAAGAATAATCTAACTATTTTGCGAATTAAGATGAAAATACAAGCCACAGACAAAGCTTCTAGCTATGGATTTTCACAATTGTTCCTGGTCAAAGCTCGGGCTTCAATTGTTTCTTAACTCTCTATGCTCTTTTATTGAATACACAATAATAACATGAATCAAGACAATAGGCACAAATTATAGTCAAAGCTTCTAATTTGTTCTATCACAATTGCTTCCAATCAAAGCTTCGAATCTAATTGCTTCTTTTATTCACTTTTCTCTCAAATTCGTACTACAAATCAAAGTTATGCTTGCACAAATGTGGCAGAGCTTTCTTTCATACAACAAAAGATAATTTTTACAATGAGGGGGCACTCCTTTATATAGGCAAAGAAGTTGAGAAAAAGGGGGAGGAAAAAGTGGGAGTAACTCAACCAACTTTGACCAAGTCTAACTACAAGAGAAAATATAGGGTTACGTGCAACTGCATGTGCAACTCACATTACATCTTTTACATACACATGTAACTTGGATTACATGTAATTACACTTTTTCATGTAATGCATCTTCTCCAACTACAAACATGAAAGAAGAAGAAAGAAGACGGAAGAGAAAAGAACAATTCTAAAAGGTCTTGTACTTGACGATGCAATCCTATATGATAATAGGATTGGGAGTTCATGTACCTTGTACTACTACATTCACGTTGATAACCATAGTGTTACGTCTTTTGACAACCTCTAGCTCTCTTTGATGAATTGTCCATTATCATGTGAAAACTTGATGTGATCCATCTTTTCTCACTCAATTTGTTGTGAATTCTCCTTTGTAGATCAGCACAAACTAGAGTCTTTGACACTTTGAAAACCTTCTTGACGATGTTCGGATGTACACTCGAAACAACTTTCCATTAGCACCTTTAACTCCTTTTTTTTTTTGAAGTAAAGTGCTTGGCGCATGGGAATGCATGTAAATGGAGATTGCCAATTTTCAAAAAGTGACTTAGGCTTTCAAGATGTCACTGTATGAAAAATGGATTACATGTAAATGTAACATGTAATGGAAGGTGGAGGGTGAAATGAGATGCAAGTGTGAGTGAAAGATACGCTTTACAGGCATATGCAGATGAAGGCTAAGATGGAAAGCATGGAAAGATACAGAAACATGTATTTGCTCATGGAGGTGTGAATGCATATGAAAAGGAGACAATGACATCTTTTCGACTTTTCAAAGAGTGACTTTTAGTCAAAATTGGACTTTTTAGATGTAATTACACGTAAGACATTTTGTGTAATTGTGTCATGCGAATGAAAGCGAAAAATGAGATGAATGAAAACATAAGTGGAAAATGAGATTACATGCATGTGTAAATGGAAAATTAGGTGAAAAACATGTAATCACATTTGTCAGATGAGATGTGAGATGTAATGACATGGAAATGGAAACACTTTCGCATGTAATGAAGGAAAAACAAGTTTTTGGGAAAAAACTTGCAACTTCTCCAAATGGAGAAAAATTGGCAAATAAAAACACAAAACCAAAACAAAAGAAAAACAACATACCTTTGAAAACAACTCAAAACATGCCAAGATGTAATGCACTCCAAAGATGAAATTCGAATTTGGAACTTGGGGAAAAACCAAAAACATCAAAATGAAGGAGAAATTCATATTTTAAAGGAAAAATGCACATTCTAAGGCACAGATTCTTACAAATGGCATCCATTCAATGATTTCATGCATAAAATTAGCAAAGATAAGCATGAATTAAAATGCATGAAATAAGAGGTCCACTTAAATGAAGATTAAGTGCCAAAAATGAAGGAGAAAGAGCTAAAATAGCAAGTTTTATAGTCTTAAGACCAATTCTCCCTTAAATCTGAATTTTCAAACAACCTTTTGACTTTTTTCGCACTTGCATGTAATGGACATTCAATGGTTGGATTTGACATGAAAGTGCCAAATAAATGGTCTCCAAAACCAATATCATGCATTTAAAACTCAAAAACAATCCCTTTTGATCAAATGTATGGGTTGAAAATGCAATTTTTTGAATTTTTTGAACAAAAAATGACTTTTTTATTCAAAAATATGGGTCATTTTTGCAAAAACGTGGCAAAAAACTGCATGTTTTTGAGTTATTTTTGGCTTGTGAATGCAAAAACAACTTCCCCAAATGGATATACATGGATCCAAATACAAAAAAGTTGCTTTAAAACACATAAAAGTGGATTAAAACTCCAATTTTCTAGGCATTCTAAGCAAAAACGTGTTTCTCTAAGCAAAAATGATTTGGTGTTTTAACACCAAAATAATGATCACAATGTAATGGAATCAACAAATAAGGTCAAAACGATTTGATTCCAAACAAAAACATGTTCCAAATTTGAAGATTTATGGAGTTTTTGTGCAAAACTGTGCCCTAGCTTGGGAGTTTTGAACACACTTTTGGGTGCAATAAATTGATTTTTGATGAGGGCAAAATGATCACCTCTCCAAAATGTTTTGAATGCAACTGATTTCATCTAAATCCATGGAGAAAATCAAAAGTTATAAGAAAAATCAGAAGTTTTTGGAACAAGAACATGTTTTCTTCACATAATAGGACATTTTTATGTTCATTACATATTTTAAAACATGTAATAAGACAAAATTAGACCTTTTAGAGTCCAATGCATCTTTTAAAATATGTCTTTGATCATAATCTCACTTTTTGAAGCCCATTACATATTTTAAAATGTGCAAGTCTCCAAAATCTCACTTTTTGGAGTCACTTACATGTTTTATAAACATCTTTCACCTTTTTGATGCACAAGCATAAAAACTCAACTTTTTATGTCATTGCATCAAAAAGGTCCACTTTTACAAGCATTTGATGTAATGGCATGAAAAAGGTCTTCAAAATGAGTTTTTATATGCATTAGCATGAAAAGTTTCCACTTTTCATAGATTTTTACATGCATGTGCACATAAAATGTCCACTTTTAGGCTTTTAAGTTATGCATTTCACTTATTTTTATAAAAATGTCAACAATATAGGTCAAAAATAACATTTATGCTTCATATTAATCAATTTAATACATAAACATGATATTAAAGTGACATTTATATAAGTATTTGATTTAAAAGGCAGGGGCCCTAGCTTGGTTGGCTAAATATTTCCTGTTGCAAGGGGTTGGTCACGGGTTCTAGTCTCCCCCGTCCCTGTGGCACCAGTGGGCATGTCATGCCAGTGCTATCGGTCATGTTAAAAAGTTTACTTGGCACACTACAGTTTATAGGGGGGGTTGTGCTGCACTCGATTCCTACAGTCTAATTAAAAAAAAAAAAAGTATTTGATTTAAAAATAAAAAAATTAAAATGTAACTATATAGTTCTATAGTCACTTTAAGTGAAAAGTTAAAAAGTAACTCAACTTAAAATTATAAAATAAAGTGCACTATAGTCACTTTAAGTTATAAATTTAAATGAAAAGTAACTTCAAAACATAACAAAAAGTGAGTAAAATGTTATATTTTCAAAAAGTGAACGTCAAAATGAAAATACAACATCATATTTTTAATTTTTGCTCTTGCACCTAAAATGTCCACTTTTGAGGCACTAAAATGACCATATCTCTTGACTGACAACACCGATTGACCTCTAGGTTAGACCGAATCGAAGGGGAAAATGAAAGGCATGACATGAGAAAAATTGTCATGTCCCCTTACTATCATGTACTGTTAAAGAGATAAGTGAGACCTTAAAGGATATCCATAAGATCTTGGACAAAGATAAAGTCACTCCAAGGAATTATAAGTGTACTAGTTAGGACTCATCATGAGAAGAGACAATGCTTAACATGGAGCATAGAAGTACTATAATACATCCAAGATAAGTTTTTCTTTTCCTTGAATTATTCTTAGTTTTTTGTAATATAATTTTCTAATATATGTCATTCTAATCTCGAGATAAAAATTTGGTTGCAGGATCATCAAAGTCGATATCAACATAACACACAATCTCTCATATTGAAGATGTGAATTGCTTGAGGACAAGCAATTTTGGGCAGGGTGGACTATCATGTCCCCTATTTTTCCAATAAAATTTAAGAATATAATGAGTCAAAAGAGATAATAATTAAATTGATATGAAATTATAGATATGATATTTAAACATAATAATATATTATTATAATTATAACTATAGTGATTGAATAATGATAATTAAATAATATAATAAACAAGTAATAATTATTAATAAACTAATGATACAAATAATAAATTATTATTTGACAATTATAAGATAATCTTAAATGAACATCTTTATAAGATTATAATTAATGAATGAATAAATATAATAAAAATGAAATAAATTATATATACAAGTTATATAGTAATATTATAGAATGATTAATATAAACTAAACCTCTAAGTAACAAAACCTTAACAAAGATTCTAACATAAAAAAACTATTTTTTCACAAACAATGTTGCATATAAAACATCAACTTAATAAAGTGATAAGGCGCGATATAAAATAAACCTAATTATGTTTAGCATCAACAAGTCTACAGTTATCTCAAATGAATAGTTGCAAGTTAATGGGCACGATAACTTTGTAAAACGAATGCATGTGTTCCATTCATCCACGCAGGTATAAGGCAGCAATCAATATGTCTTCTTAAGCCATGAAAGGAAAAACTACGTTTAGGGGGAGGATTTTGGAACAGATAAGAAGGAATACATAGAAGAGGATACATTTAAATATATGCAAAAAAGTTGAAGGATTGGAAAATCGTGGACACCAAACAACACCAAGCGTAGACTCAAACCCACGAAACCAAGGAAATCTATCAACCCCAAAGAAAGGTATAAACAAAAACAACTACACTACTCATTGCCGCATATATAAGGAGGAGGATGGCATGATCAGAGCACAATAAGAAAGAAGAAGGAAACAGTAATATGATTGATTACATTGGACAGGCGGCAATATTAGTTGGGCAACGATACAGTCAGGTCACTCTCGACAATCCATACAAGCCGTAGATATCACAACAACAAACCAGTCATCGTGAATAACAAGCAAGGAAGGAGTGCGGTTATACTGTGCAAATTGCCATCGTATTGGCCATAATCAAGAAGCTTTGTAATCTTCGAAAGTTGCTAAGGAGAGTTGGAGACATTAGTGAAATTGAGACATCACAGTTATTTAATTCAATAGCGAGGGAAGGGAATTGCAATAGCATTGAAGTCAATAGAAACATAGATCACATTGAATATAAAAGGAGACAAGGAAGAGCTGAAACATTTCACAGGTGGTGGTAATAATTACCAAAACTCATACAGAATTAGTATTCAAGTATTTGCCGGGGACTATAACAATATTATTGAATACACATTTAAATTGGATAAGTCCCATCACTTGAACCAGATCACCATCTTTATCACATACATAGAATCCCACCTTTGCACAACAACATTGTAGTTTCATGCATTATTATTATCAATGTCTAAAGAAGATTAAATTATATAACTCTAGCAATTTGTAAAGGTAATATTGGTCATTATCAATACAAGCGTACATACCTAATCATCTTATACGTACTCTCCATATCAAAGGTAAAAAAACAACGCGATTGGGAAAGTGGTATCTGGAAATTTAAGTTTTAAAAGGGATCATCCAGATTGTCCTTAATTTTCGCATTAGTCGAGACATAGGGACATTACAAAAACCAAAGGACTAAAAACAAACAAACACAAACTCAAAAGCAAAAAACAGACTTTGAAGGCTTCAAAAATCAAGCAAAGGCTCGACAAAAAGAAAAATAAAAAAGACTTGATGAAGGCCTTCAATAAAAAGATTCATTGTATCAATTGGCACCGATTGGTTGATCAATACTAACCAATTAAATAATGAAATAAACTCAGAGAAATGCGAAATTAATTTGAAAAAGTTTCGTACTGTTACCTACATTTTGTGGTGACAAAATGTAGGACAACATTAAGACATAAGAAAGGCATTAAAAACCTTAACCATCTCGGTCGGGAAGCCCCAAAACCCCCACCATGCTAGGAAAGAGGGGGAATCAAAGGATAACAAGGAAAAATGATATTTTGCCTATACAAGCATCCAACAACAAGGAAAACTAAGATACCTAGAATTTAAAAGGGACTCAATCCCTAATGAGCTCCTTTAAATAACTGCATCAGATTGACCACATATCAATCCTCAGTCAAGAATTTGGAGAGTTCCTTATAATCACCTTCATCATGAGCATCTTTGACCATCATCTTCTTCTACAATTAAAAAAACAGTTGAAGATGTTACACGTGAAGAATTAAAAAAACTACAATTTTTTCTTTAAAGCTCCAACAACATTTAAGAAACAACACTCTCATTTATACGACTTGATTATCAAAAACATACATTGAAGTCAACAAGGTAAACTTCAAGAAATCCCCCTCCAGAAAAATATATAAATTATTGGTGAATCTTTCATTATTTTTATTAGCGAATCTCTCAGATTGTTTTATTTTAAATATTATTTACATTGGTGATTATTTTGAAATCATAGAAAATATTGGTGAATTTTAATAATAATAGGAAGTTCGCTAATTGTCATGAAATATTGCAAATCAAAATTGAACATTTTTTATCTCATGAAAATTATAAGGATAATTACATTATATTTTAAATCAATAGTGAAAACTAAATATTGGTAATATATCCCTAAAGTAACTAATAATTATGATAATTATTGGTGAATTAATTTTAATTTCTTTGATAATATATAATATTTAGGTGAATCAAATCTAATCATGTATCAAATATTGTGGCGAATTTTTGAATTTAAATTTTTTTCATAAAATAAATTATTGAATGATTTCAAATATTTTAGAATTAAAATTATTTAAAATGTGGCAATTTAGATTACACTAAATCTTAAATTATTAGCCAAATTACAAAAAAAATTTAAAATTCACAAAATAAAAAATATTCACCACTAAAAAACACCCTAGCACTCGAGAGATATTATCCCTATCTTTTCTATTTAGCCTCCATACCAAAAACAAATTTTGTTCTTGGAGTGGGACTACAAGAGGGGTTGTTCCGGTAGTTTGTTAAAAAGAGTGAAAGGGGCGTGGGTAAAAGAGGGAGAGCGTTAAAATGAGAGAAATGGACACATGGAAAAAACCGAAGGGGAACTCCAAGTGTAATTCATACCGGGGTGCCGGTTTTATATGCAAAATCAATTATGCTGTGGGCAAATAAAATCAATTGCGCGGTGGGCGGCTGAGTCGAGGGCTTGAAATTGATAATTCAGAAGAAATTGGAGAAAAACATATTCCCCTAATTTAAGATCAGAATTTACCAGGATTATGCAGATGGAGATTGACATATTAAAATCTTTTGCATTCGATTGGTGGGATGATGTAAATACCTCTACTGATTGGCAGAATCGGGTTTTCTACACGCTTGCAGGACTTTATGGATTTGTTGCTGCTCTGGCTCTTGTAAGTTGTTTCTTAAATCTCACAGGAGATAAGCGACTGCAGCTGCCCTTTCGATTTCCCCTTTGTCTGCACACATGCAGTTTTTTCTAATGCTATCTGTTGATGCTACTTGCATCCAAAATGATTGTTCGTCAACTGCGAATTCATGTATCTAATCTTGCAAATCCCAATTTCTTGTTCTGTTCAACCCCAACGTTATGCAATGTTCCTTTCTTCGATTTATTGAGTTACAAAGTAGTATTTGAACTGTGGGTATTTCTTAAATTGTTTTGGATTTGTGTAGACGATGTAACTTCATTTTCGAAACTCCAATATTGTTTTCGGCTAGTCCTCACAAATTGATGACTTAAGGTCATTCATTGCTATTGATCCGATACATGAATTTGTGCTTTTCCGCGGCCTCTATGGATTTGATTGCTTGCTGTACGTGCGTGATCATTTATTTTCTCTAGTTTGCCGAGTTCTTTGGTGCTTCATGTGGAATCTCTCTTCCTCTTAATTGACTAATTTTTATAATTTGCTTTTAGATTTCCTCCAAACATTGTCTATTATATGGCAAGATCCTGTACTCTCATGTGGGACACGATGATACATCTGTTGTACTTTTATGCTTGATTGACTAGAACATTTAAAAGATAATGATAACTAGTAATAGTTGTACTCTCTTTGGATATATGCATATACATGTTAAATTGGTAGCGTTGGGGCTGTCTTCTTTATTAGATGCGATTTTGTTCTTTTTCAGCGAGGCAGAGCTCTTTTCTTCAATTTCCGTCCTTGCAGCGGCCACTACCATGTCTTCTCGAATCGGTTCTACAGGAAAAACTCTTGTTTTATCTATTTTTGTGTCGGGACAAATTTTTCAATCCTCGTCTACTAAAAATCTATATTGGCCCAAAGATGGATGCAATCATAATCAATAACATTTCGAGCTGACTCCTGTTGGGTGTGTGAAGCCCAACAACCTTTTATTATGTTTATTCCTTTTTTATTATCTTTTCCCTCCGACGTATGTCTCTTCAATTCTATGAGACACTATAAATTTTAGTGATTGGATATGGTTATTCATTCGTTTGCTTGCTGAAGCAAACAGTTGTGATGTACAAACAAACACAAAAGTTAATAAGAGATTTCCCCTGATCATGGACATGGGCAAATTGGTGAACTGCTATCATTGTGTCACTGCATGCCTCTGTATTTTTTTTCCTTTATTCTTGTTGTTCTGTATTTTCATTTGCACTTTCAGATTATCTTCACAATTGGTATCAGAGCAAGGTAGAGTTGCTGGGCTCGATTCTGGTAGTTGAAATTCCAAAGACATGGAAGAATTGAAGGTGAAAAAATTCTTTGGACAGAATTTCGGTTTATGGAAAGTATGGAAAAACAAAGAAGCCCTTTTTGAATGAAAGATGAAGATTGAGAAACACTTGACGATAAAGTGATGGCAACCATTTTTCTCTTGCTGTCTGAAAACATTCTCTTCAATGTTGCTAATGAAACTTTAACTAAAGTTGTTTAGGACAAGCTTAAAGTCATTTATGAAATGACATCAACAACAAACAAAGTCTTCATCATGAAGAAACTCTACAAACTCAAGATGAAGGAAGTAATTGCTATGTCTAATTATATCAATTAATCGAATACTTTAATAAGTCAAGCCAATTCTGTTGGCATTACTTAAGACGATGAGAACAAAGTTGTTCTCTTGTTATAATCCTTACCAAATAGTTGGGATGGTGTGGTAACAACGTTAAGAACTTCGGTTTCGGGTAAGAATAAGTTGGTTATGATGACGTGGTAGCTACTCTCCTCAGCAAGGACAGGAGGAGAAAGAATCAAGAATCCTTATCCAGTGAAGCTTTAACTGTGGTAAGTACTGAGAATAGAGGAAGGAGCCACAATAGAATCGTCATAGGAGATTTAAATCAGCAAGGAGATTGAAGTCAAGAGGGAGAAATGGTGATTGCTGGTTTTGTGGAAAAACTGGCCATGTCAAGAAGGATTGTAGAAACTACAAGAGTACAAGAAAGAGTGCGGGACACCAAAGAAAATACAACCCATAACAAGGATGATAGCGTCTTGATATTATTGACAAGTGTGACTACTTCAGACTCTTGGTTCTTGGATTCTGGCGCTTCATTATATGCCTTCCCATGTACAAAATACTTCACAAACTATCAAGAAGGTAAGTTTGGAGAGGCATATTTAGAAGACAATAAAGCATGTGAAATTATTGGTAAAGGTTATGTTTTGTTGTCATTAAAAGAAGGCCATAAATGATACACGTCATGCTCCAAATTAATGAGGAATCTGATTCAGGAAGTTAGCTCTACATGCAAAGTTTTCTCACTACGCTAACCGACACATGGAAAGTCACCAAAGGTATTGTGATAGTTGCCAAGGGAGACAAAATTGGTAGTTTGTATATTATTGAAAACATTGGTGAAGTGGGAGCTGCCATGTCAGTTGCGGACAACAACTCCAAACTATGGCATCAAAGATTCAGTCACATTACAAGAAAGACCTTGATGTTATGCACAAGAGGGAACAACTACTTGGGCTCAAATTCATTGATTTGCAATTTTGTCAACATTGTCTTTATGGAGAGTAGAGGCAAGTCAACTTCTTGAAGTCTGAACATGAAAAGAAGAGCACACCATTAGCGCTGGTCTATTTTGATGTGCTCGGTCCTAGTGAGGTAACCTCCACAGGAGGAGTAAGTTATTTTGTCACTGATTGCACAAGAAAAGTATGGATATATATGCTTCATATAAAGCCTAAAGTATTCAGTAAGTTTTTAAGTTGAAAGCATTAGCTGAAAATCAAATTGGTCATAGGATCAAATGTTTGCAAACCGATAAAGGTGGTGAATTTTGCTCTTTAGAATTTGATTCCTTTTGCGCAGATAATGGATTTTGTAGAATTAAAATTGTTCCTTTTACACTTCAAGAAAATGGAGCAGCCAAGAGGATGAATAGAATAATTCTTGAGAGAGCCTGATGTATGATTTGTAATGCTGGATTGGGCAAAGAATTTTGGGCTGAGGCATGCAATACAATAGTTTATGTCATCAACCAGAGCCCTTTGTCTTGGTTGGATTTCAGTATCCTAGAAGAAGAATGGTTGGGAAGAAGAATCTCATATTCTCACATTTGGGCATTTGGATGTGAAGCCTTTGTACATGTCCCAAAGGAAAAGAGGACAAAGTTGGATTTTGAATCTTAGATTGGTATCTTTAGGGGTTTTGGCGAAGATCAGTATGGTTTTCGAATTCAGGATCCGGTGGCAAAGAATATTGTAAGAAGTAGAGATGTTGTCTTTAACGAGAAGGTATTTCTAGCCTTTCAACCTCAAGAGGAAAATCTAGTATAGGAATATGTTCCCTTTTCAATTTTTGAAAACAACTCTACACAAAGGATGTCTGCACATATCCCCATGTTCACAAACCACAATTGAAGTTGAAAACAATTAACACAGTTTTTATCACAATGAGGACAAACAAGGACCATTTTTTACCCAACACAACGATGAAGTGATCTCTGCCTCTCAAAATTGGGACCTCAACACACCACAATCCCTTCTTCTTGACAGCGAGCAACTTTCAAACCATGTCTTTGTGATGCACGAAGAACATTACCTACCTTTAGTGAATAGAACATTGCCCATACATAACAATATGATTGGCATCGAAGGCATTTTTCCAACAAAAAAATAGCAAAGAGTGAATATTGTTTGATGTGTGTGATTCCATGTTGGACAATATATGATGTCCTGCAACATGGACATGCGACAACCTTCGTTCCACTTGTTCCAAAAGAACTTGGCAGCAGATGATGGTGTGGATGGAGTCAAATGATCCCAGGTCCGCGCTTCCCAACATGGCACAAAGTTTGCGGTCAATAATTTTGCAGCACTTCAAACAGGGTATCCTTAGAGTTCTCGAATACATGCATGCATAGCTAAACACAGTTACATTCGAACATGAGTAAATATTTCCATGCGGTCGAGTGTCGATGCCTATCAACGAACTATGGTTTGTGGTAATTGTTGGACTTCTGGCGTGGATAAACTCAAACAAATGAACACAACCAAACAACATGGCATGGAGCTAGATGGGAGTATGGTGTACCCCACACACAAGCCAATAGTTGTAAATGATGAGGTTAGATCTAATCAGAGCCTATTAGATGCTTAATACTTGTAAGTTGTTCTTGTTCAAGACCACAATTCAACTCCACATCAATCACAAAATGAAGTCAATTGTAGAAGATAGGAATTTTGAAGTCCTAAGTTGTCCGTAATGAGTTCCTACCTTTCCCGACTTTGTTGCTAAGCATCATCATCTTGAACACAAAATAGAGAGCTTAGAATCTCAATTAAGGAGGTCTACAAGGCAGAGAAGGCTTCCTGCCAAATTTTCTAATTATGAACTTTTGTATTTAGAAGGAGCAGAGCTAGAAGTGTTACTCTTTGATCAAGTTGAACTAGGAAGCTTTAAAGATGCTTGTAAAGCATTTGATTCTCATAAGTGGGAGGCAACTATTCAAGAAGAAATGGACTCATAGATGGCAAATAACACTTGGGATTTGGTTCCATTGCCACCAAATTAGAGTGCCTTGAAAAATTGATTGAGTTTTTGATTACAAAAGATATAAAGGCAGTCTGTTTGTAAAAGGCTTTGATCAACAAAAGGGAATTGATTTTACTGAAATCTTCCCACCTGTAGTCAAAATGACTACCATTCATGCCATTCTTGGTTTAGTAGTTGTTCACAATCTTGAACTTGAACAATTGGATGTTAAAATGACCTTCCTTCATGGTGGTTTAAATGAAGAGATTTATATGATGCAGCCCAAGGGTTTTGTAAAACATGGACAAGAACATTTATATTGCAGGTTGAAGAGGAGCTTATATGGGCTCAAGCAAGGCCCGAGGCAATGGTACCTCAAGTTTGATAGCTTCATGACTGAAAATAATTTCGTCTATTGTGAATCTAATCGGTGTGTGTTTTACAAGAAATTATCTAATGCCACTTTTGTCCTTCTCTTATTTTATGTTGATGATATGTTAGTTAAAGTGAAGAGATTTCCATATCCCATGTGATTATGCAGTTTTTGGATTAGTTATGTTAGTTATCAGCTCTTCCATGAAGTTGACTTGTGAATTAAAAAAAAAAATTGTCACAAAGGTTTGCAATGAAGGACTTAGGGGCAGCAAGACACATACTTGGTATGACCATTATCCACGATAGGCGGAAGAATGAGATCAAGCTATATTAGAAACATTATATTCTCAATTTTGGAAAGATTTGGCATTGCAGATGCCAAACCGGGCAGCACTCCTCTTGCGGATCACTTTCATCTATCTTTAGCTAAGTTGCGAGTTTGGATTTTGGTTCAGATGCAGGTTCAACATTTGGGTTCAAAATTCGATCAAAAAGTTTTTAGGCTGGGTTCGGGTTTGTTTTGGGTTCGTCCGTAAAAGTTAAAAAAAAATTAAATTATATATATATATATATATATATATATATATATATATATATATATATATATATATATATATATATATATATATGCTGCAGCATACCAGTTCATACACCACTATGCTAATCTAAAGCAATATAGCAAATTCAACCACCACATATATTAATGATTTGTTTGAATGACATGACAAAATGTCAAAATATACCACCATATGAATGTTTCAGTTCAAAACTTTAGTCTCTAAAACAACAATGTCAACATTACTAATCAGTAATCAGTAATTAGTCATAGACTCATATGTGATCAAATATCAATGTATCATCAAAAATCATTAAAGAATTCATCATCATTAGGCAGTTGCTGATTAGAAGCACAATTCGTGCCACTAGTGTCAGCAGTCTCAACCATAGTTTTAGTTGTAGCCTTAGGATCAACTCCATCAATACTATGTATCTCAGAATCACCATCGTCAATCACAAGTGCATCAAAGTGGACTTCCAACTGCGCGGCCTTTGGTTTGACATCCCATTGTTTTGCCTCCCCCTTTTTGTACGTATTCTCTTTGTGAGTTGTGAGCCACAAGTTTGAATGCACAAACACCAAGTTATCTTTCTTGGAGTTTAGTTGGTTGTGTTTTGTCGAGTGGATGAAGGAGTACATTCTCCAATTCCTCTTAGATGATGATGGACTAGCAACCTATCAAGATTTGCAAATTTACCAACAAGAAACTAGAAATTAGAGTTTTGAATATTTACCAACAAGAAACTAGTAATTAGAATCTTAAGATTAAAAAACTAACCTGTGAAACTTATTTGATGGCAGTGGGCTGCAAGTGTTGGTATTTTTGTCCATGGAAGTACCACTATTTGCATCAGCATTGTTCTTGTCTTCAAGAGCCTCAATACCACAATCATCGGTGCTCGCAAAACTCATAAATTCAAACCTCATTGCAAACCGTAGGTGCTCAGGAAAGAGTCTTTGAAGGGCTGCCTTGTACCCTTGAGCAACTTCAAGATCTCTGTATGGGGGAAGTCTAGTGGTACTCCCCTTGAGGATTGATTGGCTATAGAACCTGGGGCTCAATGCAAAGGGAAGCAGATGTGAAGGGGTAGTCATTTTGTTCCATCTTTCTAGCATGATTCCCTGTAGCTCCTTGAAGAACATTTCATCGGGATCTTGCTCTTTGTCATTTATGATATTTCTAATAACCTCAATCATGGAGTCAATGCCATCATATACCTCACACAAGCAAAGCCTATCCATGTTAGTGTATCGAATCGTGCTCAATATAGGTTCGGTGATTTTTAAAAGGTACTCAACACAATCCCACCAAGATTCATTTAGTATCAATCCCCATATGGCAGCTGCCTTGGCACTACTAGATTGCCTCCATATGCTCCAATTAGCGCTAGTTACCATTCTAGTCAATGCATCTTTAACCTTGATAAGGCGCCTCAAAACAATAGTGTTGGAGGCAAAGCAAGTCTCAACAATCTATTTTAAAATCAAAATAGTAATAGATTAAAAATTTGAAAACATAGAAAGTTTACTAAAGTGGCTAGATTTATAAAACATGTTTAGATTTTAAACAATTCAACTTACCTTCAAGAGCTCCAATTACAAGAATTGTTTGAATATGACTTGCGTCATATGGTGGTTCGTGACAAGCATTTGGATCTCTTGCACCTCTTCATACATTTTTTTATCCACTCAACCTTAGTGCCAATTTTTTGTAGCATTAGGTTGAGTTAGTGCACCACACAAGGTGCCCAAAAAATGTGTTCATACCGCTCCTCAACCAATAAGCCGACAACCCTACAATTCTTCGCATTGTCGGTTATTACTTGAACAACATTATGAGGGCCAACTTGCTCGATGGCTTGGATGAGAATGTTTGCAATGAAAGGACCATCCTTTACCTCTCCTTCACAATCCACAGCTTTTAGAAACATTGCACCTCTTGTAGACACTGCAAGAACATTCACCAAAGGACGGTTCCATCCATTCGATACTATTGTCACACCTGTTTCAACTCATGAATCCTTGATGGGCAACATGGCATTCTCTACATGGGCTACCTCATCATCCAATAAAGTGGTGCGTACCTTCTCATATCCAGGGTCCTTGAAGCCATTTGGAGCCTCATTAATTGCCCTCACGATGAATTGCCAACACGGTGAGCGAACAACATTAAATGACAATCTATTTGCATAAACACATCTGGCTATGGCTTGATCAGCAATGTCTCTAGCTTCATTTTGGAATGATGATTCCAAGGGTCCCACTATTTTACTTACAATATGTTGTTGAGGAGGACGCAAGAATAGATGACTCTCTACAGGTGGTTCACTAGGAGTGGTAGTTCAAGACACAGATGATGTTTTTCCTTTCTTTAGAGGCCTACCACTTTCCAATGGATGTGAAGAATTTGCCCTCCCAGTAGCTTCCTTTGCTTGCTTTTGTTCTTGAACATATTTGTTTACGATGTGATTTGGAAGAAATGTTCTAGGTAGCACTCCGTTTATTCTTGGCTTCCCGGTGCAAAATTTGGTGCTTTTTTGAGGAATAAAGCACAAATGTGCTTTTATTGTACTGGAAGAGCTACTAAATTCGTCCTTGTAGTGGCTACAAATACATACATAACCTCCTCCACCCAGCATTGGTCGAATCATTTGCACATGTTTCCAAAGTGGGAACTTTTGTCAATTTTGAAGTGGGGGTTATTGGCTACATAAGCACTTGTAGCCATGATAGGATATATAAATAAACAAAACAAATTACAACAATAAGAAAAGATTGAAGAAAATAAGCCAAAACAAACAAACTTTCAGACTTTTTTCAGTGATAGACTCATACGCAGCAGATCAAAACGCATCTTTTATCAATAATTATTAATCACAAATTAAATTTTAATGTGCTTTTGTTTTGATTGTGATTCATGAATATTAAATACTAATAGTCTAATAGAAATTTCAAATAAATTTAAAAAACTAATAGAAATACATTAAAAAAATTTAAAAACTACTAAAAAAACTAACAAAAATGCCTCACATACACAAGCGTTTGAATGCTTGCAAAGAGCATTGGTGGTCGTATAGCTGGTGATTGTATTGCAATCTTCCTGCCGATGTTTGAAGCTTGTTGGTGTTTGAAGGTTGTTGGACCACTTGTGCAAGCAGAATCAGAGCCTCCTGCAAGAAGAACTAGAGCCTCGTGCAAGTAGAAACTCCCACAAACAGAGAGATAATCACATCAGCAACAATCGCTCCAGCCAAAACGATGCCAAAACGAAGCCAAATGAACCCTACTGTAGTCGCAAAATGATTAAAACAAAGCCAAAATAGCGGCCACGTAATTTAAAACGAATGCATTTAGGTCGAAAGAAGAAAAAACACTTTATTAAAATGTTGACAAGTCAACATTATTTTGGCATTTTTCAAATTCTCTTTGAAGTCAATGACATTCCTCTCGGGTCCGTTTTTTTGCTTCCAATGTCGATTGAAATTTGCCTAAAGTCGACCAGGGTTTGAAAATTCGAATCCATAGGGAATTTGACAATTAAACCTCAAATTTGAAACAAATTCGATTTGCATATGAATTTGCCTGAATTGAATGTCGAATTCTAGGGATTTGGAGCGAATATGGTAACTTAGATTTTTAGCCATGTGTCCCAAGACACAAGAAGAACAAATGCAAATGAAGGGCATTCCATTTTCTTCAATAGTAGGCAGACTTATGTATGCTATGGTATGCACTCGTGTGGATGACCATGGAATGGGAGTAGTGAGCAGATTTATGAGTAATCCAAGTAAACAACATTGAGATGCAGTCAAATGGATCTTAAGGTATCTCAAAGGTACTTCTGATTTTGTGTTGTGTTTTGGTGGCAAGAATGCATTATTAATAGGATTTACTGATTTTGCTGTGGCTGGAAACTTAGAAAATAGAAGATCTAGTACTGGTTATGCATTACATTTGTTGGAGCAATCATCAATTGGGCATCAAGATTGCAACAGGTGGTCTCAATTTGTTCAACTAAAGTTGAATATAATGCTCTCAATGAAGGGGCAAAAGAGATGATTTGGTTGAAGTGTTTATTTGGTGATTTTGATTGTCCTCAACAAGGTTCCGTTTTGTTCTGTGATAGCAAAAGTGCTACTGACTTAGCAAAGAATACTATTTTTCATAGTTGTACTAAACACATTAAGTGTGTTTCCATTTCATTTGAAGCACACTTTAGGAGGGAAACCTTCAAGTGGTGAAGATTAACACCAAAGAGAATCTAATTGATGCACTTACAAAGGTTGTTCCACAGGACAAGTTAGAGTTCTACCAAGCTTCTCTTAGCATTGTAAAGAAATAAAAGTAGGGGTAAAGTAGGGGAGTCTCTAGCATTGCAGTAGTTGGACTTTTACATTATCTTCACAATTTCAACATTTGGGCTTGGCATCACTCGACTTGTAGTGTACTTTTGAACTTGGGTGCACTGTGTGTTGTGCCATTTCATTTAAACTCTATAATGTACCATGTAATTGAATGCAAGCTGATCCAATGTCATTGATGTCATTCTTTAGATTCTAGATACACCTCTTTGATAGAATTTGAGGGATTGCTGCAATTCTCTCTGAATGGTTCCAATTCTATTCTTAAATATTGCTTTGGAAGTATTGACCAAACTCCTTTTAATGATTATTAAAAAGTTCGAAATAGTGAGTGACCAACATGAGATTTGCTATTGTTACATATATAAAGACCACCAATATCACATACGTAGACTGTATAAATCATAGTTCAGCTTATTGTTATCGACAACTTATTGCCAAGGGACAAAAAGAAAGCAAATATTAGAGATAAGTCGAGCACTTCGTGGGAAAATATTGTGAACTTAAAAAATTGCTTAAATTTAACTAGAAATTCATTTGTTTTGCAAAATTCAATAAGGAGATACATCTAATGAGTAACCAAACAAACTGATCTAGGTATACATAAATACAAGTAGGATACAAAATCGCCTCCTCATGTGGAATGCTGTTGGCTTGTAGCCATAGTCTGAACTCTAAAGTGAAATAATCAAATTGTCTGTGTAAAACTATAAGCAAATACAAGTGTCAAGTACAATATCAAAAAAGGCTACATCTTCCTCTTCCCCTTCGTAACAGGTCTAGGTAAAAACTACTAGAGTGGGAGGGAGTCTATCCCTAAAAGACTGTTGTGGTTGTGGCTGGACCTCCATCCTAGATGTAGATGATGTTGACACTAGCAATGCCTCTTCATCATCTATATCCTCCTCACTCTTAGCACCCTCATCCTCCTCATTGTCATCCAATTCCAGTGCGAATCCACCCTCCTCCATAGCCCCTCCCTCCAAATCACATATCTCATTGTTTGTGAACAATGAAGGCTGCTCTTGTGATGTGTAGTCACAATAGTGATCTATGTCATCCAAATCAAGTGGACCAATTGCTGGTAACTCTTCCTTTCTTATGCACAACTTAAGGTTATAATGCATATAAACAAGGTCATTGAGGCATCTCTGTGCTAGCTTGTTCCTCTTTTTCATGTGAATGACCTCGAATAAACTCTAGTTACACTCACAACTTGATGAGCTACATGGCTGAAATAAGATGCGAAGGGAAACTTTTTGCAGATTTCAAACATTTCAACCCCAATTTCGCCACCAAACATCTGCAAGATCAATAGTAAAGAGTTAGAAAACATAGTTTAATAACTTATTTTTTATCTACTTATCACGAATGCGAAGACATCAAAAATCCAAATATTGTACCAGGGGTTTGAGTGTTCCTTCCTCTTCTTGCCATGGCTGAGGAGAATAGCTTTCTTGTTACATTCTAATACACTTCCATCTCGACCACAATGAGGTCTCTCACCTCAACATCGAGTATTGTCTTCTGCATGCAATCAATGAAGCCTTCCATGACCTCTCCATTGGGACCCCCATAGGATGGAGTGAAGTGATAACAAGGGTTGAGGAAGTACCCCACTACATGGATGGGTTGGTGTAGCTGATTGTTCCACCTCCTATCAATAATTTCCCATATGGGGTCGAATTTGAAGTTGTCCCCTCGGTAGTAATTTTTTACAGCCTCTTTGGCCCTATCCATGGCCTCATAAAGATACCCCATTGGAGCTTTCTCCTCATATACTAAGCGAAAAGCTTTAACCAAGGACTTAGTCACCTACAATTGAAAAGTTGAAAAAGATTATCATTAATCTGAGACTAGAGTTAGAAATTAATAATGAAAGACAAAATTAAATATTCAACTTTTGAAGCTTACAAGTTACCTTCACAATTTCTACATCGCCATCAAAAAAGTGGCTGTCAAAGATGATGTATGGAACACTTTGTCCATTATACATCTTTGAATGGTTTGAGTTTAGCTATTGTGGACTCACAGACAATTGCTTCAAAGGATTCAAAGAACTAACAACCTAAGTTGTCGATTCGGGTTCGGGGACGGGATCGGGTTCGGGGTTCGGTTCGTGGGTTCGGGCAATTTTTTTTTTCCCCATTTGGGTTCGTGGGTGGGTTCGTGAGTATATATATATATATATGCAATCAATGAAGCCTTCCATGAGTATATATATATATATATATATACATATACATATATGCAATCAATGAAGCCTTCCATGACCTCTCCATTGGGATCCCCATAGGATGGAGTGAAGTGATAACAAGGGTTGAGGAAGTACCCCACTACATGGATGGGTTGGTGTAGCTGATTGTTCCACCTCCTATCAATAATTTCCCATATGGGGTCGAATTTGAAGTTGTCCTCTCGGTAGTAATTTTTTACAGCCTCTTTGGCCCTATCCATGGCCTCATAAAGATACCCCATTGGAGCTTTCTCCTCATATACCAAGCGGAAAGCTTTAACCAAGGACTTAGTCACCTACAATTGAAAAGTTGAAAAAGATTATCATTAATCTGAGACTAGAGTTAGAAATTAATAATGAAAGACAAAATTAAATATTCAACTTTTGAAGCTTACAAGTTACCTTAACAATTTCTACATCGCCATCAAAAAAGTGGCTGTCAAAGATGATGTATGGAACACTTTGTCGATTATACATCTTTGAATGGTTTGAGTTTAGCTATTGTGGACTCACAGACAATTGCTTCAAAGGATTCAAAGAACTAATAACCTAAGTTGCCGATTCGGGTTCGGGGACGGGTTCGGGTTCGGGGTTCGGTTCGTGGGTTCGGGCAATTTTTTTTTTTCCCCATTTGGGTTCGTGGGTGGGTTAGTGAGTATATATACATATATATATATATATATATATATATATATATATATATATATATATATATATATATATATATATATATATATATATATATATATATATATATATATATATAGACACATACACAAAAGAGAAACATGCATAGTTGCAAAACAAAATCATTTCACAATATGAACAATTTTTGCTTTATCATTGATTAATGCCAAATGCCAAAGGGTTTTGGGTCCCTTCAAAACATGATTTAACCTGAATCTAAAAACATTAAATACTCGCTCATTAATCTATCTTCATGATTGTAAAGAAAATTATACATTGAATTACTAAATTCCAAAACATAGACTAGTTCATCAAATAATACATTGAATTACTAAATTGCAAAACAAAGACTAGTTCATCAAATAATAAAGTTTGAAACATGATGATAGATGACAAGTGTTTAGTAGTTTATCAATAATCATAGTATCAAATGCCCTTCAAGGGTCAATTGGATCATCATAAAATGAGAGATCAATGGCTTCATCCCCAACTACAACTATATCTAGAGCTTCATCATTGGAACCCAAACTGGTTCCACTAGTCCCATATGCTGCTATATCATCGTCCTCCTCCTTGACATAAGGGATTAGATGAGTGAAATGTTTTTTATTAAGTTCCTTTGAGAGTTACAGAAGAAAACAATTTAAAAAACACACTCTTTAAAGTTGTTTTTAGCCCCAAGTTCGCTGTGGGTTCATTTGGGTTCACTCCAGCAAGGACCCAGATGAATCCATAATCAAAACTAAGGACCTTGTCTGGGCCCGTAGCGAACCCGGGGGCGAATCCGGACCCGTGCGGACCCGGACCCGAATCCGGGCAGTAGGGGACGAATCCAACAACTTAGCTAATAACACATTGCAAAGTTAAGAAAATCGTTGCAAACCTTGTGGCAGCAGATCTAACCAACTCCTTCCCATGGGTGAATCTTCTCATCAAGCAGAGAACCCAAGGGTGATCGTAGATGTATTTTGTTATCTTTCTTGCATCCTCTACAACCGTCTCACCCAATCCAATTTTCCTATGTCCTCCAAAAGAAGGTCAAGGGCATGCAAGGAGACCAATAAAGTGTGCTATACTTATCTTAGAGGATCCTATCCACTGCCACATGTTGCTGCATTGTCGGTTATTTTTTGCACTACATTAGCAATTCCCACCTCCACTACAACTTGCTCTAACATTAGAACCAAAGTTTCACTTGTCTTTATCTTGTTCGAGACATCCAAGGTATTCGAAAAGAGTACTTGATTCTTACAAGAAACAAAAAAAATTGACGATGGTACGGTTTCTTGCATCTGCCCATCCATTTGAATGTATGGTGCAGCTAGACTGTTTCCATTGTAATCTTTGATCATCAACCACATCTTTGGCCCTATAAAGAACATCTTTGAGCAACCTATAAGCACGAAATTAAGTTGACATTAAGTTTACAACTTTGATTAAAAAAACTTACATTGAACAAAAATAGTAAATTGTAAAACTGCAAAACATTTAAAAAGAAAATAAGTGAACTAACCTCCCACTCAAGTCTTTGGGAGTAGGCACCTTGTAGCCTTTTCCCACCACAATAATTCCTATCACAAAATTTAGCCAATAGGGACTAGCTGCAATATTGAATGGGATTTTGTTAAAAAACAAAAAATGGCACTTTGCTGATGCACATCATTGTTCCACCCAATACCCTCTAGTGATGGTTGTGCTCCAAGAGTAGTTTTGTGCATAAAAAAACCATCTATAGAAGATGTGTCGCAAGTGGTCTACTAGAACCAGCAGAAGTAGAAGCCATGGGAATGGTAGATTTGCTAATCTGTGGGCCATGCTGAGAGCCCACTATGCCCTCAAGTTCTTCTTCTTCCCCAAGGTTTTCTAGGACAAGTAGTCACAACCCACATTATTTTATTATGAAATGATCATTGTTTTAACAAAATCTAGATTCTAAACAAATGATGGTGATTGTCAAATAATAAATGATTCTTAAAAAGGAGATTGTGTGAGTCTTGAGATATCTTGTGATTCAGAAATGGCTGCCCTCATGGCCAATTCTGCCCTTTCCCTTTGTAACTTTTTCTCTTCTTGGGCACATAGCAATACTTTCATCTATCTCTTTATTTCAGCCGTGGTGTTCTCACAAACCCTTGTGTCACGCTTTATGATCCCTCCAAGGTTTTATTTCAAATGAGATATGCCTCCACTAACAACATATTCATAGTTTTTAGTCAGGTCCTTCAAAAGCATATTTCCATGCCTTGTTTCCAGCCCTTTTAGGGCATGTTCGTACATATCAGGATGAACATGCATCTATTGGGGCATTGACAGACCCAGTTGTAGAGACATCCGTATTTGCCGTTTTGATGAAGAATCAACCTACACGTCACGTACAAAATGAGGGCACAAATTTAGAAATTCAATAAAGAAATTTAGAAACAAACAAAGTTAGTTCAAAACTTTAAATTAGTTTAAACATAGCTGAACCTTTAAATAAAAACACAAAAAAAGTGTAAGGTTATAAATTTTTTAAGAAAAAGATGATTTTTTGAAGAAAACTATGAAAAATTTGCCAGATACTGGTGTTAGATCCTATCCATTACCTTCTAAAAGGAGTTAGAGTAGATTGGAAATGGTATGAGAGAGTTTGTGTAAACTTGGATTCAATTAATACAAGACAAAACAGTTTTAAAACAAAAGAGAGGATCTTGAGAACTTACTTGTGAATTCGAATTTGCTTGAAAATAATCTTTGAATCCGCTCCAAATCCACAACTAATTGATGTAGTGCTTGCAAGCGATGGTCTTTCTCATCCAAAAGCTTTCTGCCCTCTCAAAAGTCACTCTGCCAATTAAAAAAACAATTATGGGTGGTTGCTGGGCTGTCAACCAAAATACTGGCACGGGTGATATTTTCTCAGTTTCTGGCTTCCGCAATAAGTTCAAAAATAATCACCCGATATTTGGGCAATTATTAGGCGATAACTTCCCAATTTACCAGCGATATTTAGCCATGATCTCTCGACATAAATTTTTGCCTAGCTGAAGTTGCCGTGAACTCATGAGGTATTTTTCTTGTTTTTAAATTGATGTAACAATTTCCCTTGCTCATCTTCAAAGATACACTTGGGCTTCATTTATTCCTTTGAATGTGTGGGGTCACATTTCTCTATGTGTCTAGCATGCATTCTTGTTGTTGGATTTTGCAGCCAACTGCGATTTTGATTCATTTGGGTTTACCAAATTTTTGCGCTCATACATTGCAACTTATTTGTAGTAGATGATGCAAGTATGAGCTATGGGATCCCATCTCGAGTCCCTGATAACATTTCCCTTACAAAACTAGATCTGGCCTGTTTGAAGTTGATTGAACAAAATAATACATATCAATAAGAAATTTTGATTCAAGTTTTTTCTGATTTCTTTATTCAAATTGAGTTATAACATACATGCATTGGACAATAAAGTAAATCATAGTTATTGGTAAATGTGGCATTGAGAGAAAGATCAAACATATATTCTGTGTGGGATGTAAATTCTCGTTATGACGTTACATTATTCCATATTTTGTATCTTTTCAACATACAGTATGTACAAGAATCAAAGGGTAAGATGAAGTCAATACAATTAGCTTAGAGCTTTTTTGAGGTTGCATTCATACAGAAAGTGAACTGACATAACATTATCATATAGAAGGATGTTGTCTCATGAACTCAATATTTAAGAAAGCAACATCATTACAAGAAAGTGAATTAATACATAAATATTATGTGATACAGTTTGGCTTTCTTCTAGCCTTTTAAATTATATGCCTTATTAATCATATTTTGAGTAGCTAAAGGATACATGTATAAGTAAGAAAGAGATACTAGTAATCTATGATTCTATATCTTCTACTATAGCAAAGTGACATTTCAAGCCAAGAACTAAGTTCTAACAGTTGAACTATACTATTCTCTGACAACATATTTTCCAAAGATTTTACTTTAGTGTCCTTATAACTGGTCAGCACATTGTGTCCAGTCCACATCTCTTACTAGGAAATTGATGTAAAATGAGACGGGTTCTTCTATGTAATGTCAACTTTGGTCAAGGCTTCATCAATTATATCAAGAGACAATATTATTAGTACCTGAAACATTTAGTGACTAGATAACGATAGGTTGTATAAACCATAGCCCTCTTTAGGTGCTTGACAGCTATCAACAGTTTACAGTCACTGCTGTTGTTGCAGAAATAAGGTTTTATATTGTCAGCATATGCGACAATATTGGGGAGACATGAACATTTTTTAATGGCAAACCTCAAACCTAGAAATTTAGGTATTCACTATCACAGTCATTTTCACTTTCTATCAATTTTTTTTTATGTTCATTAACTTTAAATGATCAGGATGGGGTAAAAGATATTATCAGCGTCTTCCATAATCTCACATTGGCTGTACACTTGTGCCTCAGGCAACTGTGAAAACAAAATACATGCACACACAGTTTTTGAAATCAATCTCCAAATTTCAAATAAGTGGAGGGCAATCCCTGAAATGAGTGTCTCTTGGGTTCTATAATTCTGTGTACCTGATTGTCATATAATAAAAATGAAAAAATAAAATGTAAAAAGATAAAAATGTGTAGGTAATATTAAAGAACAGAATCAATTTGATATATCATATTTCAGGACCTTGAATATTTTGAATTATTGATAAATGGTAATGTTTTGTTATTTTTTTGTGTGCTTCATTCAAATAACATTGTTAATTGTTCTATATAACATCTTTTTTGTAAATTCCGTCCAAGATACTATATGTGTGGTATTCTCAAACACAATACAAGATACAACCCATTATTCAAGAGACCATTCAACCACCATATTGCTTTTAATAAAGCCTACACAATAGGGACATCTATCAAATTCTTGCATATTAGTTACAAAGTATATCACATTGTCTATACCAGGGTTTGATACAATTTGATATCGATCTCACACATAACTCATCAAATATATTCTCGGTGTCTCAGTCAAATTCATATGGTCAAACATGTCATTATTATACAATTGGCATCACAACAAAAGTTCATGCTTCTAGGACAATTGTTAAATAGTTTACAATCTTTCAAAGTCTTTTTGTCTTGATGCTTTGGATATATTTTATCAAATGTTTTTCAGTTTGACAAACAATAGAATAGAAAGCCACTTTCATGGTGTGCCCAAGTGGCCTTTTATTAAACATTTTAGGGTGAGTTGCAAGGAGCATAGTTTAAAAATTTGGTTTCGGCAATATCTCTATTGACCAAAAATTTCTGAAAATCTCAGAATCGGCAAAAACTCGGCAAAAAATTTGGCAATAAATCGACACTTTTATTGAACATTTGATAATATACAATTTCTTAAAAATATTCTAAAAAATGCATGCATGCACCAAATTTGTATAACATATAATGATATGAGATATCCACGATATGTTAAAATTAAACAATAATTCATAGCAACTAAAATTGGAAAGATTAACATAGTGACATAATCATAAACCAAAAAACAAGTAGAACATCTGAATATAAATAAGTTCAATACATATAGAAGTCAAACTCCATGAAACTACACTTCTGAATACATATTAAGTTTCGGTATCAATGAAAACTAAAAATAGCAATCTTAAATTTTGTCTACGAGTAAAGCTCAAAAGAGATCATTGCTGCTAGGTGGATGCTGTTGAAGTAGTTGCTATGGCAACATCCTCAACATGTGCTTGAATAGGTGCCTCAGGCTCGACATAAGCTTCTGATGGATGACCAAGCTCATGTTCCTCCTCACGTGCTACCACATCCCCATCCCAATCATCTGCCTCCATCTCAAACCCAACTAGTTGCTTATCTGTCAATATAGGATTGTCCACATCGGCATCTGCATCCTCACCATTAGGAGGAGCAAGCCAATCTGTTGAATATGGATCAATGCCATCCAAGTCAAGTGCTTCATATGAAGCTTGCCCTTCCACCTTCTCGTGCAAGCGAAGGTTGTACTTCACATAAACCAAGTCATTCAAGCACTTTTGAGTCAACCTATTACGTTTCTTTGTGTGTATGTTCTGAAGGGTACTCCAGTTCCTCTTGTAGTCAAAAGCACTACAAGATTGTGATAAAATTCAGATGGCAAGCTTTTGAAGATTACGTATTGTGACACCATAATCTTCCCACCACCAATCTGCAAGGATTAAAAGAAACCATTTATTATGTGGTAAAACTTCCAATAAACTTCACGAGTGAAATAAATGGTATTATAAAACTATGAACATGTTCATTTTTACCTAGCTGCAAAATGTATCTTCTACATTTGCAATCAAGAGAAGAAAACAATGGCCCTTCCTATGTTTGCAATCAGGATAAGAAAACAATGGCCCCTCTTCCCTCTTGTAGCTCTGCAACTCATCAAGTATGAGGTCTCAAAGGCTCAAATCAGCAACCAATCTTCAAATATATGTGTCCAAGCCAATTTGAACCTCTGCATCCGCTCTATAGGTGTTCGAGAAATAGAACTTGGGGTTCAAATAGTAGGTAGTTGCATGAATATGTTGGTGGAGTTGTCAATTCCACCTATGATCAATGATGTTCCATATGGGTCTATATTTGGTCTCATTTGACATATATAAGTGTTGGATGACCTCTTTGGCCGTATCCATAGCCTCATATAGAAACCCCATGGGGTTTTTATCCCCATCCACAATTCCTAGAATCTTCACCAACGGTTTTGACACCTGAACATAAAAAAATATAAAAAAATCAGCCAATGAAAAATACTTTAAAATTAAATAGTAAATCATCAATGAAGACTTGAAAACTTACTTTGAGGATCTCCTGCATTAGCTTTTCAAAGCTATAGCATTAAACACAATCCTCACAATCTTCTCTACTTCAGGCTTCCTGGCATAAGGACTCTAACCATTTCTTATCTAGAAACATGTGCCTCAAGTCTAACAATATCTTAGATATGCTTTGCAAGTTTAAAAAATTAGTAGCAAAGCGTGTGATCTTTGCTTGTACAAGATCCTTAACACTAGTGTGCTTTGTCATAAGACTCAAGACCCATGTATGATTGTAGACGTACTTCTCAATATTCCTTCCATCTTCAACCACCTTCTCCACCCAGCTCAGACAACAATTAGCAATGGGTCCTCAAAGAGAAAGTCAAGACAATGGGCAGCACAAGGGCTCCAAAATAATCTGGGATGCCTCTCCATCAAAATTCTACTGGTGGCCACATACGCAGCTGCATTATTAGTTACAATCTAGATGACGTTAGCCACTTCCACTTTCATTACCATCTCATTTAACATGTTGCACAAATTTTCTGCATTTTTTACTTGATCAAAGGCATCAACTGATTTTAGAAATACCAATTACCCCCCTGAAGCAACTATAAAGTTGATGAGCGTCCTATTCTTGCCATTTGTCCACCCATCAGATATAATGGTGCGGCCTTTTTGTTCCCAAACTTTTCTTTTCTCTTCCGCAAGTTGATGAATGTTTTATACCTCAATGTCTAACAATGGCCCACTCACCTCACAATGAGTTGGGGGCTTGAACCCTTTACCAGATAAAGAAATAGAAGTGACCACTTGATCCCAATACGGACTACATAAAGCATTGAAGGGACTATCATTGTGAATCCAAAATCTTGTAATTGCCACCTTTGTCTTCTCATGCATCACTTTGTTCCATGTAGTGCCTAGCAAGTCAGGTTGAGCACTAGGAGTGTTACGTGGAACCCAAAAGTTTGATAAAGACCCACCCACGCTTCTTGATCCTTGTGTCCAAGGCCCAATAGAAGAATAAGCCTCTTCACCTGTTTGTGATGCTATAGAACTAAAAGTCCCCATTGGGGCTGCCATGGCCTCAAACGTCCTTTTTTTATGTGCCTTACTTTGTGCATATTTTTGAAGGCTTGTCAAAGCCTCCCTTGTAGCCTCTTCTAGACACTTCTCACATAGTGTAATATCATTGCATGAAATCTTGGCAAGATGATATTTCAATCGACTTATGCCTGAAGTCATCTCTTTAAGGCAGTGGATACATTGGATATCTCCTTTGTTTGCCCTTGGGATCCCATGTTTCCATAAAGAGTCTTTCCATCTACCACCAGTCATTTCGTACAGTTACAAACTGGCACTGCAAGTTTGCAAATTGAAAGATAAAGAATTATTAGATACATGGAAATTAAAGATTATAAATTAAAATTTAATCACAATTAGTATAAGTTTATGAGTTACAGACTTACACTTACTGATACATGTTACTGTTATAAAGTATTTAAATATTTATTAAATTACTATAGTAAATAAATAAATTTATTATAGTAAAAAAAAGTAAGACTGTTGCTGATTATTAGAAATTTAATAGTAACAGACTGTTACTAATTTACTGTTATATGCTAGTATAATAATTCATTAATAATGTAGCTATAACAATTTTTATTTAACTAAATATAATAAAATATATTAATATAGTATGAAAAACAAAATATGCAAAATATAAAATCAGGAAAAAAGAATAAAAAGGAACCCCAACCTGGAAAAAACCCACCACTCTGTAGAGAATGGAATCCCGACCTGGCAAAAAACTTTTCACTTTGGTGTCAGCACCTCTTTGGCAAAAAAATGTCCCACTCTGGCGTCACATTTTTGAAAGTTTGGAGCAATAACTTTGGAGAAACAATGGAGTCTGTTGTCCAAGACCCAAACACCTGGCTATCACGGTGAGAAAGAATGGAGGAGAATAAAATGATGGAGCATCTGTCCTTCCTGGCTGCTCAACTATCCTTGATTCCTCAGCAACAATGAAGCCTACGTTTGTCTTTCCCAACTGCAAAATTTTCTACCCTTGCTCTCTTTCGCGTATGTCTTTCCTGTGTGGCATCTTACCTAATCTGTTTTTTCTTGTTGACCAGTCAACAATTTAACTGGCCGGATTTTTATTTTATGTGTGATATAAATTCATAAATCTTACACTAAGAATAGATTTCACAGTATGAAATCCAACATCCGACCACTATCTCATATTTATAGCATCAATAGTCTTTGGAGACTTATGGTCCCAATTAGACTGGCTACTATTATAGTTATAAAATCTAGAAAATAACAAATAATTAATTAAACATAGGTTGGCCACTCCTTAATCTGATACATCTGATGTGCTCAGGGCACCAACTGCTATCAAAACTCAGCTGCAGTTACTTTTGGATGAATCCTTCGTCTGCCCAGGTTGTGTCTTCTTTAGGCAAGTTCTATTTGATGAGATATTTTGTGATCGTCCTAGTTCACAATTTCTTGCTCCTTGTCTGGATTATTCTTCTAGTTCCAAAATGATCTTACTCCAAGTGATGGTAACTCTTAATTGGAAGCTTATCACCAATCACCTTCTTTAGACAAGATACATGGAAGGTTGATTGCCTTTGTGTGGTTTAAGGAAAGTTTAGTTTGTATGCTACACTTCCAATCCTTTGCAGCACCTTGTAAGGGCCATAGTACTTGGGTACCAACCTATTGATTCAGACACTTAGGAAATAATGTTCATGAGCTCACCATAAATGGATATTAACATTCTCAACATTATTTCAACACCTTAAGTAGATGAATTATACGATACAATATGTTCAACATGATGTAAACACATTGGAAGCATGTCAGTTTGCATTATTTGTCTTTGGTTATATTTGATCAATTGGTTATTCTTGATTATGTATCAATTGTTGGCTTATGGGAGTAATTGGAAGTCAATTTTGTAGCAGTTGTCGATGGTTGTCACTACATGGCAACTTTTGTACTCATGAAAGGGCATCTAATCTTGTAAATGCCTCCCCCCTAGACTATAGTTTTGCGTAAGAATATATATTGAACAAGTAAAACAATGAGTGGTACGACTTTATAGTTTTTGGCATAAAATCATTTTTCCATGATTGTTCTATTTTTTTTCTTGGTAACAGATTTGATTTGATTAGAAGTAAAACATAAGTACATTTTGAAGCAAATAACCCTAACCAACCCACCATCTACAACATCAGTTCTACATTTTATCTGCAAATTAACCCAACCAACGAGCCTTGAGACCTTTCAGGACCTTAACAACAACATTTCAAGTTTTTCAAATTTTTCAGAAACAACCAAATTAGGCATTTTTACATGTCGTCCAGCCCAACCATAACTACATTAATTACAAAAAACCAGACTCTTCACAGACATTTGCTTTAACATTAACAAAAAACACAAACAAATCCTACACTTGGAGATGAGAATCATTATCAGGCCTTTGCAATCTGCTCCCTTAGCTGGATGATGCCTCCTAGTGCTTTTTCCTTCCATCATTGCATTCTCGGAGCAACTCGTTCAGTTTTGCCTCACTGAATTTGGATCCTTTAGCAGCATTTTCTTGACCATTCGCTTCTTTGCATGTCTGGAGTTAATCATCCAACTTCATGTCATCCTCCGCAGCCAACCCAACGGCTGACTTCATCTCTGCAATGTCTTTGTCTAACTAATGAATCATCACCACCATTTTAAGTGCTAGCCATCCCTTACGCGCCTCCTTGAATCTTTGTCTCTCGTGTTTCTCATCAAATCTCTTCACAATGGGAAATTTTTGCAAGTCCTCTTTGTTTCTCACCCAAGTTTATCCCCAACCCTGGAATCAACTTCTCCAGTATTTCCTCCAAGGAATTCTCTTGGAACAATGGTTTTCATTACCACTTTGGTAATGTCTTTATCCTCTCCAAACTGTAATGCCCATGCCATGATCATTGAGAAGTTAGAACACATCGGTGTTCATTCTATGTCGATTCTCCACTTGGTTACACACCTCCCCCAAAATGATCATCACATTGTATGTTAGTCTCGTCTACAAAAATGAACATCTTGCCAGTCCATTTCTTGGTCATCTATCCATGATAAGGGTTCTATTGCTTGGGGGAGGTGAAAGTGAAAGATGTCTCCATCCTTTTACTCTCAAGCCATAACTCTCTTTCCAAATAACTCAAAAGCTCGTGAGTGAAATGGCTAACTGCTATGTTTTAAAAGGCTAAGCATTTGCCCATCCTCCGCAATTAATGTCCTAATCTTCAAGGTTCGCGTGGCACATCCCCCTTCATCCAAAACACATCACCAACCCTGTACACTGCCACCAAACAAAAAGCCTCCCTTAATGCTATTGCTTGTTGCTTAAGGATGAAAAGAAGGTGATGGTTATTAAATTTGTCTACTTGTTCTTCATTTTGTTTATTGCTATTCTTATGGTTATTTATTATATTTATTAATTTATTATTTATTATTATTTTAAATCAAATAATAAGTATAATAATTATGTTTATTTATAGAAAAATATAAATGGTAAGTATAGTTTTTATTAGAAAAACTTTAGTATTATATATATATATATATATATATATATTTTTAGTAGTAAAATATTAATAGTTGGTATGTTTATTTATTATTATTAATTTATTATTTAATTTTTAATATTTTTTATAATTATACAAGGTGAATTTAATTTTTATTTTTTTGGACATTGCTGAACTTCATCCGAACTTCATAATTGTTGAACACGAACTCGAACTCGAACTCGAACCCGAACTTGGCGACTTAGAATATATGTGTGCGTGTGTGTGCACACTTTGTGTGATAACCATTGTATTCAGTTGAAAGCATTTTACTCAAACTTCTATCATCTAATAAAAGAGATAATTTTTGGTGTGGTTGGGTTTTTCCCCTCAAGTTGGAGGGTTTTCCCAAGATAAATTGTTGTGTCTCTATGTGTCTTATTGTTCTTCGTTTTGTTTATTGCTGTTTATCTTTATTTCTGGGTAAAACATAATACTTAGAAGTGTTTAAAATCTGTATGACTGCCACTGGTAATCCATTCAACTAGTCTCTTTAACTACAGAATGTCTGTTGTCGTAGGATGGAAAACCAATAGAGCACCCTTTAAAGGTTGTTTTGATGTCAACTTAGGTAGAAAAAATGCTCCTAAGTATGCTATTTTAATTTATGGGGATCTGAACCTTATCTAATCGGTATGGTTTCCAATATAAGTAAGAGTTAGGGGTGCCATATATGGGTATTGGAGTCATCATTAATCATGTTTTTTTCCCTAAGTATTTGGTGATCCATACATAAGGCCTTCAGTGCTAAAATTTACTTGTAATGTTAACTAGGCACAAAAAGAAACGGATATATAAACCTAATACCAGTGCAATGACTAGCATAGAACTTTAGAATCTGTGGATAAAGAGGAATTTGGGTTTCATTTTTTATTATTTGGCCACTGATTAATGGTTATGCATTGTGGACCTCCTAAAGAGTAGATAAATAGGAACTCCATGAGCCTTGGCTTGCTCATTGCAATGTAGATGATTGATTATATGACTGTCATTAGTAAAAGAGAAATATATAGCCAGAGTTCCTTTCTATTAGAATCCATGAAATAGTATCATTGAAACACAAGGGATTCTACATGACGCAACATGCCTTTAGACTTCTACTTAATGTAGTTTATTCTTAGGTTCTATTGATGGTAGGTAACACATTTCAGCTAGATACTGATTATGACTTAGCTTGATCACTCATATTTTAGTGGAAGTCTGTAGGTATCCCTATAGCAAATGGGAAGGAAAACCAAGGATGGGCCATTCATATCTAAAGAATATGAGCCCACCAAACAAGGAGATATTGTAAGTGAGGAGGAAGTTGACGGAGGAGGAAGTCTTCCTTTACTAAACCAATTTGTTTAATTGAGTACACATACCATTGATCAGTTGAATTCATTGGGGGTTCCCATTGAGGCTGCAGATTATCCTCTTTGTGAAATCTATGCTACATTCAAAGGAGTCTGTTCTTTAGGTGGAACATCCTTGAACCCTTCTAGACATTATTCAAAAAGTGACAAGTTCATCACAACAATTAGATCATGCGGATGATGTATCCTTTGTATCGTATGAGCTGCGTAGCCCATCATCTAATTGGGATCGTATGATTTCTATTCACATCTCAAGGCCATATTTTTCTGATCTGCTTGACATTATATAATGGTATGTTCAAGATTTGAATTGTAGGACACAATTTTCCATTTAGCTTGAATAGTAAGAAGGCTAAATAATTCTCATTCTCCCTTTTTCTATAGTTGGCTTAGATAATTCAATAGTTTGTTGAAGGAAAGTCATGATGAATTTATAAAAAAAATCATTGAATTAGTTGAGATGGAACATAAATGGATTCTAGACAGGGTGCCTTTGTCCTAAGATGTCTACATTGGCGACATCCTAAGATGTTTTTTTTGTTCTTTTGAACCTTCACACACACTCATGAAGTCGCAAACTTAATGAATGTTTTTGGGATCTAATCATTCCATGATGGCTTTAATCTTTTAAAGGGCCATAGAAAGCCCATCCTTTGAGATGATATGCTCAATTAATGTATCTTCCTTTGGTAGAAGCTACATTGCTAAAACTTGCCAAAAAGCCAATGCCTTTAAGCTACCATAGGATCATCCTAAAATTTTGCTTATGCTCATCTTTGCTCATTTAGGAAACAAGAATATCATCAGAGAACACTGAAACACAATAATGGAACTATTTCTCAAAGATAACCATTGGTCAGATCTGTTAATGTTCCAGGATTTTTTAAGATAGAAGGTACTACTATAAAGTTTTAGTGACTACAGTGTGTCTTGAAGGTTGTTTTGGCCATGCCTTCTTCCTTTATTCTGAGTTCAGGATCCCATATTTGAAATCTATATTGGAAAAAGGTGGATATCTTGCATTTGATTAAACATTGATTCTAGGAAAAGGATACCAGGTTTTTGATGGTTCTTGTTTAACATCCTTTAATCAATGCAAACTAAGGGTTCCGTCCTTAACAAATATGGACATTTCTCAATGCCAAAAATATGGGATCTTGCATTTGATCAAATATTGATTCTGGGAAAAGGATACCAGGTTTTTGATGGTTTCCTTGTTTAACATCCTTTAATCAATGCAATCTAAGGGTTCTGTCTTTAACATGCATGGATATTTCTCAAGGCAAAATACATGGTTGAAAAAGACCTTTGATTCAACAACTGTTTGAGAGTCGTTTGGTATAGTTCCAATGAGAGAGTTTTAGGTCTAGCTGGGAGGTCAATTGGCAAAATGAAGTCATGTTTGGGAGGTAGTCTCAGTGATTTCTTGCATTGCATAACTTTGTTGCAAATCAATGGATCTTCTCCCTATAATATCATATTTAGCTTCCATATCCTTTTCCCAAACATGTACATTGGCCTGAGCTCTGTGCTTTCATATCTAGTTTATAACATTGACAACATCGTAGTCACCTAATGGGGCCATGTATGGATTTACATTAGCAGGGTATATTGGTCATTTTTAGTTGTGTTTCAAACAAACAGTGGGTCTAAAATGGTCTACTTTATGAGATTTCTTATTCGTATTTTTCGACTGTTGAGCTAATACCAACTTTCCTAGGGATTTTCTTAGTTACTTATGGAGGAACAGAACATTTGATTGTTCCTATATCACCTAAAATATTAACAGGAAATCTTTAGCTTATCCTAAATCTCTTTTGGGAGTAACTGGATGTTCAACTTGTCTGTTATTCAGTATTTCATATTGGTGCGGGGATTACCCTTTTGCTGCCACCTCCTGTTTCCTGATCTACCAGGTTTCATTGAGCAATATATGGCATAATTATTAACACCTTGATCAAAACATCCACCTATTGGACCCTTACCTTGAGGATTCTTTCACCCTGGTTATGAAAGCTACGGTGACTATTTTGCTGAAAATTTGGTTACAACAGTTCTGGCTACTAAAATTTCAGTGCTGATCCTTGTTCTTGTTTGACTGAGACTTTCCAAAACCACTTTTATGTCTATGTCTGTTCTTAGAATCATTTTGTTTTGTCAGTTGTGGTCATTGTTGGGTGTTTTGATTCTTTTCTATAGAGTTTTTCCTTGATTTAACTATTGCATTGATCTGCTCTTGCTTGATGGATTTTGCAAATAAAAGTCCTATGGATTTTGCTTTAGGATTTCAGAACTCACAAGAAATGATCAACTTCAGAGGGCTCACCCCCCAGAAGTCTGGTTGCAATGGAGTAGGGCAGTGAATTTTCTCTATAGTTACAAGACATGGCAAACTGATATTTTACTTAAACTTGGACTTGGCACTTGACGCTGGTAAATTGGAAAAATTAAGAAATATTTATTTATTTATAAGGATTTAAATATTTTAATATGAGTCTTCAATAAATCAACTTTAAAGGCAATACACTTATCAATTAGAAGTTACTTTGATTGCATGCTCAAGTATACATTGATCAAGGGGTGCTGGCCCCATGCCTAAAAAAAAAGCCTTTGAGATCACAGAGGCCCATGGTACATGCATTTTTTGTCATTTTATTGCTTAACTGAGCTCCAATTGTTTTCCAAATCCTTAAAAATATTAAAGTGTGGAATCCATAGAGCAATAATTATGCCTCAACTATTAGACCGTTAGGTTTAAGTGTTATTAAATTTTTGTTCTTCTCATTCTTTAGTTTTTCTAACTTTTGTGCTTGATTTGACTTCCTCAGTGACAAGACTTCTATGTTGGGTGAGTAGTAGATCTGGCGAGTCTGTTCAGACTCGTTGGGCATGTGTGTCTTGGCACTTTGGGTCTTAGTTTGCTTTGGCAGCCTCAGGACTCACTGAATTTGGTTGAGTCCTGGTGAGTCTTGTAGCTCTGGTAATATCTCCTTTAATATGAAATACAGTTGCTCTTTTAATCAAAGTATAACTTAGTCAACTATCTTTCCCTGTACGCAACAGCAAAATGATCCCATGCGTTTAGAAGTGTCAAATACTTTTCAGTGTTGCAGTATTTACACCAGTTAGAGGCTCAAAGTAATTCACCATTTCCATTCTCTAGGTCTCAGCATCATCTCCAAAAACTGATCTGTTGTACTTTGAGGGGGTATCCTCATTTTCAATATGGGTCCATTTATGGTTTATTTCGTTCGCTTGATTTGCCTGCCTATGGTTGCCATTGTGGTGCTCATTGGCACTATCATTATTCTTCTTCTGGTCATTTTTCCTTCTCTGTCAACATGGTTTTGCTAGATTTCAGTTTTAAAGCGGTTATATCCATAATGATACGGTAATGATTTGATTGAATATGTGCTGCTGGTTAGCATTGATGTTCTCCACATTGATTTGATTGTCATTTCCATTGAGACCTGACACTTGTTTGCATCATTGTTGCCAACAATTTCTCTCCTGGTTCATGCCATCTTGAAACCTGCAGATGAGGGAGCAAAGCTGTTTAGATAAAGGTCTAAGTGTTTGAATCTGGGTTTTAATATCGTATACAATCACCACTCCCACATCCAAAATGTTAAAAACTTTCCCAAATATAAATCTCTAGTTGTGAATGTGTATGTCAAAATGCATTGAAAGAACAGACATGTGCAAACCAAACAATCACTTCCAACACAAAAAAGACAAAACTCCACCAATCAAGGAAATTGGTTTCAAGTAATTGTAATTGAATTAAAAGTCCAAAAGTGCACATAATTTTTTTTAAAGCCACTAATTTCAAAATCCAGGCCAAACTAGAATTTAAACATAATCTATCAGAGTTGCCGGAAATTCCTCTGTCTCTCCTTGGGCGCACATATCCCCGTATCCAATAGTGCTTGGATACACATCGAATATTGTACACGTCTGCCTAATAAACTTGATTTTCAAACCGTACCAAATACTATGGGATTTGTTTTATTTAATAGATTTGACGTAGATCTTCCCTTAAATGTAAAAGAAAACTATATGAAAACAATTTAAAAAAAAAAAATAGTATAAACAAAACCTCCACCGAATGAGAAAGACAAATAAAATGTTTTTCTATTTCAGCAACCCGTTTTTGGGTTATCTTCTAATGCAACTCTTTTATGTTTACATATTGTAAAGAGTTAAATTAACTTATAAATATTAATGTAGCATTTATGTGTCAATATTACTTTTGAAGAAATCAAAATCTCCTACAATAACTTAGAAAACTATGTTAAATATATGTATATGTATTATTTGTTAATGTCGTGTCCAGCAGTATCCATATTGGGGGTCTTAAAAAAGGGCCGTATCCATACCCAATACCATATTTGTATTTGTATTTGTATCCATATCCATGCAACTTTGTAATCTATGATTTCAATCACACTTTAGATCAAATGATTCATCAACACCCATATGAAGCAATGTTCGAATATGCATGTGTGTGATCCCTCTCTGACATTGCACCTAAACTATGATTCTCATTCTCCCTTCCCAACTACCCACCTAAACTTCTAATTTATTCACTAGATTCAATTTCACACCCAAGCTTAGATTTATATCCTTTTAACCTAATGTATTTGAAGACAAATAAGTGAATAAATAAATAGAAAAAGGTAGAGAAAAGTGCTTGTCTCAAGAGTCTAATGCTAAATTACAGAACCTGATTGTTCTTGTATGTTTTTGTGTCATTTCCCCATAAATTTTAATTAGGATAGTTTTATGCTGATCAAAGTTTATATGGAAATTTTGTACTTGAATGATAAATTACAGATATTTTTTTTGAACTGATTGATTTGGAATTGATAAAATTTCAAAGATACTTATTTTTGGTAATAGGTTTCATGATTTTGTTGTTTTAGATTCAACTTATTCGTATTGAGCTGAGAGTGCCAGAATATGGGTGGACAACTCAGAAAGTTTTTCATTTTCTCAATGTTGTTGTGAATGGAGGTAAGCTTTTGATAAATAGCTGCAGGCAGTATGACTTTGGAACAGTTATTCAATAGTTCAAAATTTACTGCACTGAAATCTTTCAGATGTATTTCCTTTGTGAATGTGAATCAGATAACAAAAACATCACCTAGTCATTGATTGTCTATGTTGATCTTCTGTGAGTAGGAGCCAAGTTTTTGTATTGCAAATTGTTACAAATCAATTTGCTATAGAATAACTAGGATTTGGAGCACTCATTTCTCTTAAATAACAGTAGTCCAAGAATAATAAGCTTATTTTATACTTCTTTTGAATACTTTCTGCAAATTTTTAATGAAAAAGTGTTTTACTAAGAAAGTTTTGTTTTGATTCGCAGTTCGCTGTGTGGTCTTTGTATTCCGTCATAGTGTTCAAAACATTGAACCTGAGGTGCATTTTTGTATTATTTTCTAGTTTTCTATGCTTTATTAGTTAATGTGTTTAACATTATTGATCTATGCTTATAACTTTTTCTTTTTACCTGACTTTTTTCCTGGTGATTATGACTACTTAGGTTTTGAAATATGTTATACTTGATATGCCTGGGCTGCTATTCTTTACCACATATGCACTGTTGGTGCTGTTTTGGGCAGAAATTTACTACCAGGTTCTTTTAAACTGGTTCCTTATTGTTATTAACTTATTTCAATTCAGGCTGTACTAGCATATTATATTTTGCAAACATGGTCATATTGTAACTTGGTAACTTGGATTACTTTTTACAGGCACGTGCTATATCAACTGATTGTCTTAGACCTACATTCATGACAATCAATGCTGTCATCTATCTTTTTCAGGTAAATAGCCATTGAGTGTCCACATCTAAGCTGTACTCAAAATATGTTGGACGTGATTAGATTTAACTTCAATTTCAACTGACAATTAGGAAAGCTAAGAGTTTTGAATGGGGGTTATATCTTTTGATGATGATAGTTAAGGTTAGAATCATAGATAGATATGGGATTCTTTTCTAAACAAGTTAGTTAGGACGTCCTTTTCTAAAGGGGGACCTATCTTAGATCAAGACTTGATCTAACAGTTCTTAAGAGAATTGTTTTTTATAAAAAGAAGGTAAATTGGCATCTAGTTTAGGTGAAATGCTTTTTAGAAAGTATTTGGCGACTTTTTCTGGTAGATTATTGAAAAATATACTTGTTAAAGCAACAAATTCAAAAGGCATACAAACCTCTCCCATTGCATATATAAGGCTTAAGTTTTGCTCTCATTTTTATCGTGATATATGCAAGTCTCTCATTTGTGCCTTACATGTGATGAATGCAAAGTGTAGGCTATTTAGGGTTTTAATAGGGGGAAGGTTATGATGTTTACAAAAAGTTGAACATGTATTCAAACTTTAAGTATTGGTATCTTTTTTCTGAAAAACAAAGAACAATCCTAGTTGAAAAAATTAAGAGTTGGAAAGCAATTAAATAGAACAGTAAATAGTTTTTCATTTAGTTAGGCATTGCATTCAAGAATGGAGATAAAGTCCCTGGAGTTCTCAAGACAAGTTACTATGCTTTTTATAGCCAGATTATATCTTCTGTACTAGCTTTGTGACTTACAATAATATGTGTGTAGCTTGCTTTTGAGAAAACAAGGCAAGGAAGATGAAAAGTGAGGAAGACACTTGTGGTTCCTATGAAGAGTTTCCTTCCACTTTCCGAGATTTTGATTGGGGTTGAAATTCAACATTCTTTCTTGGTTTTGAAATGAGCACATTTGTCACACTGTTAAGCTAGATGGATGAAATTAATGATATTCTTTTGCCCTGTCAAATAATGAGTATCTTTCAATAGATTGCTCTTAACAAATATCTCCAGTGCTTCACCTTTGTGAGCATCACTTGGATGCAATGTGTGCTAAGTGTTCCATTCATTCTTGAGAGATGGGTTTATGTGAACCACTACTTATGAAACATGGGTCAATGAGTTTGACTCAAAAAACTACACAGTTGAATCCTGATAACAACATCATTGTATAATACATTTCATGTATAATTCACTCACTGCATCTCAGATAAACTGAATCTGTTGTCCATTCGCCTGTACATTTCTTTTTCTTACTCACTCAGATTGAATGAAGTGTCTATGCATGCTCAGTTTAAAGGCTTTTTGCATCTACTTACTGTAATGATTATCATTCTAAATCTTTTTGCTCCACATTTATGAAGAGTGTATGAGCAGGTTTGGTGGCTATAGCCTATAACCAAGTAAATGGTGCGATTCGCATATTAGTGAGACACGAAGTTTGCCTATTGTGAAGATAGAGTATTCTCTGCAAAAGATCTGGGAGCACTATAAAGTAGGCTGCCAGAATCGAGATTCTGCCTTGGAGAGGTGCAAACTTGACCTTGAGGTGCTTGTACTTGCATCAAACTGCTAGGGCCACTTCTGGATGGAGAAGATAACTTATATCTAAGCCTTTTGTTTCTCATTACAATTTCAAATGTTATTCAAGGATGAAACAGAGAAAATAGTCTTAAAAAGTTACTGTATATTGGGTATATTCAGTACCCAGTAAGAGCCTTAATGCCTTTGCTGTATTTTGGAAATTTTCATAAAAAGGAAAGCTGGTTCCTTACGTAGATGTATTTGCTACTGGATATTGATTTAGAGAACATATTTTCTATTCGACAGATAGATGAACTATTGGCTGAGCTGCATTGGGTAAAAATGTTTAAGATTGATTTGAGATATAATTTCCACCAAATGAGCTTGGGAAAGTATGGCCAGTTTAAGATAAACATTTCAGTTTACGGCATTTAGGTTAAGCAATTCCCCAAACATATTCCAAATTCCCACTGCAGGAATATTGATCTTGTTTTCTTTAATGACATCCTCATCTATATCAAAATATGGAGGAGCATTGGAAGCATTGAATATTGTTTTAGAAACTTTGATCTTTAACACATTATTTGCAAGGAAATTAAAATGTGACTTTGCAGTGAGTGAGCTTCATGCCTTTGGGACATATAACTAGTAATGGAACGTGTATTTTTATAGGAGATTTCCTATCATTTTGGAGGTTGCATGGCACCTCACCCCATTATTATTAAAAGGACATATCAAGTAGACAAATGTAGCAGAACTTTAGACAAATGTAGCAGAAATTCTATTCTAAGATCTGAACAGGCAATAATTTCCAGATTTTTCTTAACCCTTTGTAGTGGAATGCGATGCTTCAAGCACAGGTTAAGGTAAAAAATTATGCTTTGTTGGGTGGATATTTTGTGACCGACAGTTTTGTTAAAATCCAGTCGCAAAATAGGATGACCAGCTAGAGTGTATGAGACAAAGTCTCTCCTACCTTAAAGGGAAGGCTCCCCCTTCTCCCATCTAGGTGGATATCTCACTAAAAATTGAATTCATTGCTCCAAGAATCAACACCATTGCAAAGTGTTTGAAATCTTGATTCCAATGCAACTTGAATGGACACAAATGGAGTCCATATGCCAAAGTTATGGTTGGTCAAACTTTGGTCAAACCAAGTACAGAGGCCGTCAGAAAGGTGAAACTTTGACCTCTTAAAAATGGTCAAATTTGGTGTCATTTAAAAGGTCTCATCAAGACAATTCCGACGATATTTATTCCGTCAAATCAGAGCTGGGATATAAAAGTTATGACTGGTCAAAGTTGGGTTGACCAAATTGACTGATTGACATCAGCATGCTGACATGGCAGAGCAGGTGATGTGGCATCTTCAACTAGTTAGTGGTTGACACATGGCAGACAAGTATAACAAACACCCTAAGACGTGGCATCTGATTTGGTCTAATCATATTTGGACACATGGCACTTGGGTGATGAACAAGAAAGTGCCACATGACACCCAGCAAATGCCGCCACGTGGCACCTTGAAGGCTAGGCTGTTAAAATGTCTCCCGTGGGCTTTGAACCCACAACCACCTCCTCACTAGTCTCCCTTCTTACCGCTACACTACAATGTGTCTTTGGTTTGTATTGTGGGCAGTTTCTATTAAACCTTTACCAAGCCACCTATCGGCAGGGGTTGAACACATGACTGCCTACCACCGAGAAGATTTCATAACCACTATGCTATTTATAGCCCTTGAGACATTTTCGGGATAACTTCTATTTATCTGTATCACATTCCGCCTATCCTTTGGTTATTTAAGGATATATGGATAAAACTAACCTCTAAAAATCGGATAAGACCAAATCCATAAAATGGAGAAAGGGTTATTACGCAGATTGAATTAGTTAGAAGGGATTATTTTGTAATTAATGATTATAACCCATTTTTGGCTAATTCTTTTGCATAAACGGGGGGTTAGGAGGCCTTTGTAAGGCATTCGGGTTTAGAGAGAAGAAGAGAATTGGTGAGAGCATCTTCTCTTGTAAGAGGGAGAATGGGAGAAAATTTTCTCTTGTGAGAAGAATTGAAGAGTATTCCTTTTGCTTGTAAAAGAGGTCTTATGAGAGGATTTCTTGCAAAAGGGAATACTGAATCTATGTTATAATAATGCTCTCCTTCTGTAGCAAAGCCCTTCTCTTGCTCTTTGTAAATCAACCTTGTGGCTTTGAGAGCCTTTATGTGAGGATTTTCTATCATGACTTTGTGGATGGGCTACAGAATATTGCAAAGCAGTTTCTAGGAGGCCCTATCTAGAGATTGTATTGCATTTGGAGCATTATTAATAGATTGTCTTAGTTGAGCTAGACCCAGAGACTTAGTCCACTTGGACGAACTCTGTATCAATTTGGTGCTCTCTTCTCTATCTCTTGCTATGTGTTGTAATTTTCTCTCTCTTTATTAATCTTGTTATTTCTAAATTTTAATGTCCTTTGGTTATTCTTAAGGCATTAAATACTTGTACACCTTTATGCAATTTCACTTAGCGACTATCATTTGGATTCTAAAATTAGACCATTTTCACCGTTCCTTGGATCAACTCAAGGTAATTAAGAAGTTAAGAGATTTGGTAAGTGTTACCAATATTCTTTCCTCTTAGCTTTTAGGAAAGAATCCACTTACCCGTGGAACAAGTAATGGGCAAGATGAAATCTCTCACTACACTTTTATCTAATAGCTGGAAATGGTGATACAGATATACCAACACAAACACAAAGGCTGATTGAAAGTGTACCAGTTTGGCTCTAGGTCCTATTTTAATCTATCCTATAAGAAAAACCTCTACCATTAGGGTGCAAAGACTTCCAGAAGTAGGGGAATTCTAACTATTTTTTGTGAATTTGAGATTGTAATACAAATTACAACCAAAGCTTCTAGTCTATGTATCACCACAATCACTCTCAGTCAAAGCTTCACCTCCAATTGCTTCTTAACTCACTATGCTCTATTATTGTACACAATAATAACATGAATCAAAACAATAGGCACAATTTATAGTCAAAGCTTCTCATTTGCTCTATCACAATTGCTTCTAGTCAAAGCCTTGAATCCAATTGCTTCTTTTATTCACTTTTTTCCCAAATTGGTACTACACAATCAAAAATATGCTTGCACAAGTTTGGTAGAGCTTTCTTGCATGCAACAGAAGATGACTTTTACAATGAGAGGACACTCCTTTATATAGGCAAAGGAGTTGAAAAAAAAATGGAGGAAAAAGTAGGAGCAACTCAACCAACTTTGACCTGGTCAAACTAGGTGAGAGAAGTTATTGGACTAAATGTCATAAGGACATAATTACATAATTTAATTACATTTACCCAATCGAATTACATTTAATTACATAATTTTATGCAATTCATTCTCTCCAACTACAAACATGAAAAACACTTGAAGAAAATGTTAAGGTTGTTGATTCTAAATGAATCAATCTTGTAGATTGTTGGCTAAGGCCTTGTATTTGATGATGCAATCCTCGATGATCACAAGATCGGGAGTTCTTATATTTTGTGTCACTGCATTCACCTTGGTAACCATGGTGTTGCATCTTCTGATAGTCTATGACTCTCTTTGATGAATTGCCTTTTGTCATTTGAAAACTTGTGAATTCTCCTTTGTAGATTGACACATTCTGGAGTCTCCGACACTTTCAAAACCTTCTTGATGGTGTCCAGATGTAAACTCGGAATAACTTTCCATCAACAACTTTTACTTTTTCTTTCTTTCCTTTTTGAAGCAAAGTGCGCGCATTCCCACACGAACTCAGGTTCTCAGACAACCATTGGGAAAATGAACACCAAATGAATTATTGCTTCCTGAGGATCAAAACATATCTTCTCGACGGGATGTCTCTATTCTTTGAAGAAATTCTGAAATATCTTGAAGAATGCTCTGCAACATGAAGATGAAAACATTTTCCGATGATATTGGATCCATGAAAACTTTGGGATTTGAGTTACAATGACGAATCCATGAGGGATGAGTGTTCGAAGTATGGATTATATACTTATGATGGCTGGAAATGAATTGGAAAGCATATGTATCTCGGTGAAAAGGGCCAAAATCGGACTCTCAAGGGTGGATTGTATGTGGGCAAAGATGGGCTTTTGTGGGTATGGCCAAGAATGCAAGTTGGGATGCATATGGATGTGTGCAAATGGCAACTTTGGTGTTTAAAAGAAGGTAATTAAATGTAAAGTTATTTATAAAATTGTGACTTGGTGTAAACATGTAATTAGGTTTGAAGGATATAATTACATGTAATTGGGTTTGAAAGATAGAATTACATGTAAATGTGGATGGATGATGGAATTACATGTAAATGTGCTTGGAAAGTAATTGCATATATTGGGAAATGGATGTAAAATGCTTTGACATGTGTTGGTGAAATATGGAAAGATGTGATGCATTTGCATGGAAAGGTGGAAAGTGAAAAGGTGTGATATGCTCTTGCATTCTTGAGAAAGAATCCTTAACCTTTCTGGAAAAAGGAAATTAAAACAGCAAGCAAACAACAAACAAAAATATGCACAGAACAAAAAATGTACTTTGGGCTTTTGACTCAAACATGACAAAATATCAAGTTGCTCTCAATTTTGAATTTTGAATATGGGAAAATTCCAAGCATTTGAAAATAGAAGTTTTCATCTAATTTAAAGGATATTTGCAAAATACATGGCATATCTTTGAACAAGCGTACAATGATAAGCCAAAATATGCAATAGAATAGCAAAGGTTTGAAAACTTCTACTTATTTGGAGCTCAAAGAGCTAAATGTGGAAGATTGATAGGTTTCAAAGAATATTTCTCCTCCAAATTTCAAATTTCCAACAAATCCCTTGACCTTTTCAAAACTTGCAAATGCAAAACGATATGCTCAAACACTTGGTCATTTTTGCATGTAATGGGCAAAATACAAGTCACAAATCCTCCAAAATGCAAAATGTATTTGCATGGAATGTGTTCATGAGGTGTTTTTAATTAAAAACGTACCTTCTTTTTGCTCATACATGGGTCGTTTTTCCAGAAATAGGGTAAAAATGTGATTCCCTGATGTCAAAATAAGACTCCAAAAGCAAAAATGTGCCCTTGCTATCATATTATTTGAACTGGAAATGCATATTTTTGGTTGTTTTTAACAAAAACGTGGTCATGAAATGCATTTACATGGGCTGTTTTTGTCTTAAGAATGCAAATACGTGAATTCCAAATGCATATTCATCCATTAAAATGTAAAAGCATGGCCCTTCTAATGCAAAATCGTGGATAAAAGTCCAATTTTCTGGGCGTTTTAGCAAAAATGTGGCCAAAAAATGGAGGTGTTTGAAACATTTTTAACTTAGGAATGCAAAAATGTGTTCCTTAAATGCATTTGCATGTGTTGGATGCAAAATCGGGGTCTATGGATGCATTTACATGTTTAAAATGTATTCATATGATGGCTGGAAATGCAAATCACACTCTCCATGGGCAAATGCATGTTTAAAAATGCATGTAAATGGAGTTGAGATGTAAATTGCACTCTCCCAGCCTTATTAGATGTTTTAAAATGCCAAATCGCACTCTATTGGAGAGTTTGCATGTTTTAAAATACATGCCTTTTGGTCTTCTATGCAAATCACACTCTCCATGTGCTTTCGCAGGTTTTAAAAACTTGCTTTTAGAAGTTTAGAGAACAAATCACACTCTCTAGGTTCACATGTTTTAAAAAGTGCAATATGTAATATGCATTGAGCAATTTTAGCCTTTTGAAAGAAAAATCACATTCTCCCAATGCATTTACATGTGACACTTAACATGTAAAAGACCAAGTCCGTGCAAATCACATTCTTGAAGGTCTATTACATGTTTTTAAGTGTTTAAAAGTGGCTTTCTAGTGCAAATCACACTCTTGGAGGCCCTTTACATTTAAATGGGTTGAAAGTTGTATTTGCATATCTTAAGTGATAAATTGAGCACATGTTTAATTGATTTTTAAGGAAATATCACTTAATTGGGTCAAAATTAACATTTACACAATATAACAAATATATCATGTGCAAATATTAATCAAAAAATAATATTTAACTTAAATGTTTTGAAATAAAACATGAAGTAACTCAAAAAGAAAATCAAACTCTATAGTTTAATAAAGTCACTTAAGTGAAAAAATTAAAAAGTAATTCAACTTAAAAATATAACATAAAGTGCTCCATAGTCACTTAAGTGATAAATTTAACCGATAAAGTAACTTAAAAACATAACATAAAGTGAATTTATGTTATATTTTTCAAAAAGTTAATGTCAACATTAAAATATAACATGATATTTTACATCATGCAATATGGAGAGTCCACCTTTTGGCACTTAAATGGTCATATCTTTTGATTGCCAAGTCCGATTAAGCCCTAAGATATACCAAATCGAAGGGAAAACCGAAAGAAAGGGTTTGAACAAAACCAAAAGACCAAAAACAATTAAACAAACTTGAAGACGCGAAAAAAGACATTGAAAGCTTCATAAATCAACCATAAGCTTAATAAAATGAAAAACAAAAAATACTTGATGAAAGCCTTTAGCAAAAGGATTCATTATACAAATTGGGGTCGATTGATTGATCAATGTTAGCCAATTAAATAATGAAATATATCAGAGAAATGCAAAACTAAGTTGAGAAAGTTTTGTACTATTACCTACATTTTGTGGTGACAAAATGTAGGACAACATGCTTTATCCCTGTGAAATGTCAACTCTCCTTATGCATGCCACAAAAAAATCAAGCTACATTTGTAAATGATATTAAATTAATATTGTAATCTTTAGCTTATAATGGTCATCTAAGTCATTTAGTATCTTTCTATTCTACAAGTCAGTCAGTATTTAGAAATTTCTGTCTCTGTCTTCAATTTTTGATTATTTCTATTATGGTAAGATTTGTTATTGCTTGTATAAGGAGTATTCCATATCAGTGAGGCGCAGGATGGGTTCCTTTTTGCAGCAGCCATCCTAATCTAGGATTACTCCTAGGCGACCCATGGTTCTGACCGGTCATCTAAGTCATTTAGTATCTTTCTATTCTACAAGTCAGTCAGTATTTAGAAATTTCTGTCTGTCTTCAATTTTTGATTATTTCTATTATGGTAAGATTTGTTATTGCTTGTATAAGGAGTATTCCATATCAGTGAGGCGCAGGATGGGTTCCTTTTTGCAGCAGCCATCCTAATCTAGGATTACTCCTAGGCGACCCATGGTTCTGACCGGTCCTATTTCTTATCCTCCTATCTGGAAGTTCTTCATGGGTGTTCGGATTCCTTAAACTGGGTTGGGTGGATTTCCCTTCCATTGGGCACTTCTCTCCATTTTTGTTTTTATTCAATTGTTGCTTTCTTCTTAGGGTGCCGTTTGGAACTTTGGTGTTCTTGTTGTGGTTTGGCCCCTTTTTGATGTACTTCGCCGTTCCTTTGACCCTTTGTGGTCTTTTGTTGGACATTAATAGATTTATCTTATCTCCTTTGTTTAATACAACAATCAATAATCATTTCATTGTTTTTGAGCATAGGCACCTTTTTATCAGATTTTTAAAATAAAAATCCATGGTCCATTTACCTAGAAAATTTGAGGAAGTTTCTAGAAGTTTTTTAATTAAATTTTAAAAATAAAAATCTAGGGTTTTTTGATCAATTTTTGTTTTAAACAAAATTGTGGGATTTTTTACTGGACACATCTGTGCGAAGTTGTTTTGGTCCATTTGTTTTATAAAAATCACAAGGAGTTTTTCTGAGGAAAAATTAGATCTCATTACTCAATGGTATTTTGAATCAATTTATCTCTGAAAAATTATGATTATTTTTGTAAAGATCATGACTCATTTTAGAGTTGTTTTTTTGAGGCTTCTGGTCATTCTTCTGCAGTGTTTCTGCTGTCCATGCATGCCTCTAGTCTTTTTTCTGTGACGTTTTTTTGTCAGGCCGCTTGGAAGTGCAATGAATGGTTCCTATGTCAGGCCTGTGTAGATCTATGTGAAGGGTTTTTAATCTGCTTCCTCCATTGTTTTCCGTGGCTAGAGATTTTTCCAGTATCTTTTGCCCATGTGAAGCTTCTTTATGGTTTCTTCCCTCTGTGACTAGGGTTTTATGTGCAACAAAACAGGTTTTTCTATGCCCTTTTTTGCTTTGTGAATCTTCTGGGTTTTTTTGATCCTGTTTCTTTAAATGATTTTATCCAAAGTCGTTTAGTGCTGCAAATTTCCAGCAGGTTCTTGTTGACATAGGCCTTTTTGCAGGAAAAAAGAGTTCTCTTCATGATGTTTTTAGTGGTTTTTTGGCTAATTTTTTTCAAATATCATGGATGTTTGTGACTTGTTTTTGCATGTTCTTTTCTTAATAAATGTGGTTATTGCTGCCAGCTGTACTGTTTTGCACCAGAAGAATGAGCGTTTGCAGATCTGTGTATTTAGGGTTTACTTTTTTCGACGATTTTTGGACAAAATCATGGCTTTCCATCTTTGACAATTTTTTTTGATGATTGTTTTTATAAAATTGTGGTTCCTTGAGCAGTTTTTGGGTCCTGCGTAGGGTTTCTAGGGTGAATGGTGTTCTTGCAAAAGTGCTGGGGTTTTCTACACAGTTGTACAAAATCATGGGTGTTGCTGTTTTCTAAAGCAGAGGAAGGTTTTTAACTTAATCTTTTGATGGTTTTTAGAAAAACCATGAAGTTTTAGAACTACAAAGATTTGGAGTGATTTTCTAGAAAATTGTGGGTACTTAGTATTTTTACAATAAAACCTGGCTTTTTGTTTTTTGTCAATTTTTAATCAAAAAACCACGACTGTATTTGAGAAGCGAACTTTTATCTCATTTTTTGTCTCTGGATAGTGGGAGGGATGGCTTCCTTACCCGACACCATGTTTGAAAGTGCTTAGTGGTTCAATGATAAAAAATACAATGCCTGGAAAGGAAAGATGCTCACAATTTTTGAGTATTGATGTCTTGATCAGTTTCTACTTGGTAAATCTACTCATCCTGTGAGCGTAATTGGGAAGCAGTAATGCTACTGAAATTATCTATCATTGATGAGATGCTTCGAAAAGTGTTGTTTTGGAAGACTGCTAAAGAGATCTGAAGTCACTTTTAGGATCTGCACAAGACATCAGAGAAAGGCAGAGCTTTCTTCATTAAAAATGTTTTGTTCTCAATTATGATGACTACAAGATGTTCTCACAGGATTATTTAATGAAGATCAAAGACATTCGCGATTAGCTGGAGGATATTGGTCGCAAGATGGAAGAAGAGGATATGGTGGATATCATGCTGAAATGCTTACCATAATCCTATGGCCACTTCACCGTAACTCTCTGCATCAACTCTACCGATGTTGATTTCAATTTTGATGATTTGTGCAACAAGCTAGGTGGAACTAATAATTTTTAAGTAGCAGTAGTGGCCAGCATGGAACAAGCATTTACTGCCAAGGACAAAGCGAACATGATTCTTCAAAGAATCTGAAACCTATTAGATGTCATTATTGTGTTAAACTTGGTTATGTGACGAAATTCTATAGAAAGCAATTGTCTGAGAAAAATCCAATCATGAAGGGTCTTAACAAGCAGCTCATGTTGTAGAGCATTCAAAGGAGGAGTTTTCCTTTCATGCATTAGTGGCCAAATGACAAAATACAAGCAGATTGTGTCCAGTCTTCTGGATGATAGTTAGTAGAATGACCATTAATGGAGGGTATTAAAGTAATATTTTAATATTATTCTTCTAATAGTCATTTAGTTTGTTTTTAGTATCATTCTATTTTGTAAGTTAGTCAGTATTTAGAAACTTTTGTTTATGTCTTTAGTTATGGATCCTTTCTATTATAGAAAGATCTTTAGTAATTGCTTATATAAGTAAGGAGTTTTCCTCTCCTTTGTTTAATACCACAGTCTAATATCATTTTAAATGATTGTCAAGTGTTGGGCTCTCTTGCAGTTACAATCAGCCAACCAAACATTTCTCAAAAGATGAGTGGCAAAAAAGCTTGGTTTCTAGTGTAATGTGCTTTACATGATACTGGCACAAGTGGGGAAGGTTGAATATATTCTCGATCTATCAACAAGATCTTATGTGTGTAAGACTGCCTTTCACATCTCATAGTTGAAGGAGGGCGTAGGGAAAAGTTTGTGTTTCAGAGGCATTGACACGTCTAGATTGTAGTTCTAAATTGCCTGTTTGGGTTTGGGGACAGATTTGGATACGAGAACCCATTCACGAGTTAATGATTTTTTTCCATTATGGTTCATATGGGTTCGTGTCTGTGTATATATATAGATACATATTTGTAATAAAATCATTTCATAGTATACACTGCCTTTCGCGTCTCATAGTTGAAGGAGGGAGTAGGGAAAAGTTTGTGTTTCAGAGGCATTGACGTCTAGATTGTAATTCTAAATTGCCTGTTTGGGTTTGGGGACAGATTTGGATACGAGAACCCAGTTCACGAGTTAATGATTTTTTTCTATTATGGTCCATATGGGTTCATGTCTGTGTATATATATAGATACATATTTGTAATAAAATCATTTCATAGTATGAAGCTATGATGCTTAATCATTTATCAATGCCAAATGTCAAGACTCAAAAAAAAAAAACATTAAAAATTAAATACTTGATCATTGATCTATGCTCATGATTCTAAAAAAAATCCAACATGGAACCTGGGTGAATCCTGCATGGACCGGTTCGTGAATTTGGATCTGATTCAACACTGGAACCTGGTTCAAGTATCTAGGGTGCAAATCTGGTAAAGTAGCTTTAAGTACAAGTAATCATGATTTTAGAAAAACGTTTGACTGGTATGAAAGATATTAAGGAATAAGTTATGACTTAGGTGCTCCATCCAATGGAAGGATCTAACTTTGAAGAATCAAAATGGGAAGGCCTTGAGAGAGGTACATCATCAAACACCCCATTTGCATTACGTAAAAAACCGTTGAGAAGGGCTACTGTGATAATAAAAAAACCGCTTAAGTGCTGGCATCTCTTTGGAAGTTGTTAGGTTTAAAATATTCGTTAGTTGGTCAAGTCAACTAAAGTAAATGTATTGGTTGTTGTTGAAGTTTTATAGCTGTGAGAGAGAACATTTACCTGAGATGATATGTCGTGGTTTTCTGAGATTCATCTGCTGTTCTTTATATGAGGAGACATGCGACATGTGAAGAGACACATGTTTGAAAATATGAAAAGACATGCAACATGTGAAGAGACATGTTTGGAAATATGAAAAGATATGCAACATGCAAATAGACATGTGTTTGGAAATATGAAGAGACTCGCATTTGGAAAATGAAGTGACTTTCGGTTATTATAGAAAGAGTCTCTCAATTCAAGATATATATGATTGCTTTGTGTGATGAGTGTTGTATTTAGTTAGAAACATTGTACTCAGACCTCAATTATTTAATAAAAGAGATATTTTTGGTGTGGTTGGATTTTTCCCCTCAAGTGAGGGTTTTCCCAAGATAGATTGTTGTGTCTTTCTGTGTCTTAGTGTTCTTTATTTTGTTAGTCCCTGCCTATCCATAGGCAGGGTACTAATGTTTTTGGTTGTGGTAACCAATTTAATTTTATGAGCAAAGTCTACATATTGCTAAAGTTTACAATGATTTATTTTTAAATGAATTTTTAAACATTAATTTCTTATTTGTGATTGGCTGATCTCTATTTTTTTAGGGGTAATATTCAATTTTCTCTAACAAAAATTCAAACATTTTTCTAACATTAATTAATGAATGCATTAATTACAATTTTATCTTTTCAACATTTGTCACAAGTGGATTAACTTTTAAAAAGATAATCATTTAATCTTCCACCTCACAAATAAATGTCTAATCAATATTAATTATTAACATTAATTGCATATCAATTGCACTTGTCACTAATTTATATTTTTTAATTTATTTTTTCTTTCAATTTTTTTTTTTTTTAATATTTCAATATAACATATTAATGGTTAATAACTTATTTTTATATATGAAATGATTATTATATCATATCACATGTAATATATAAATAAATGATTTTATTGTATATCATGTAAATATGATTTGTAATGATATTTTAAAAGTATTGAATATTTAAATAATATTTTTTAATACAATAAGACAACATAAAAAAGATCAAATATTTAAAATTGATTAGTTTGTAATTTTTAATTTATTTTACAAATAAAACTTCCACCTATTTTTTTCTATTTTTTCTAGAGAATTTTTATGTTTTATTAAGTAGAATTAAAAATTTACAATTTTTAGGCAATTCATGCCTGCCAAAGATCTGAACATCTTGACACTAAGCCACTACAACTATTTAGCTACAACCATTATACATTTGACAAAATGGTCATAAGCACCGAACCTCCCATCTATTTTATCTACTTTCTAACCATCACATAAGGCAGGGACTCGAGCTCAACCAAAGCTCTTGTTTATTATTGTTTATCTTTATTTTTGGGCAAAACATTAATGGTTGTGAGTTAAATGGAAAAAGTATCTAACAAAAAATGTATTAGTTGTAAGTTATATAATAAAAGCAACTGAGTTAGAAAAAAAAATTAATTTTAAGTTTACTCATCCCTCACATAAATTTTAGAGGCCAACAAAATACTATCTCACATGCAAAAGAGCTAAAGTAGTGAGGGTTGTAAATAGATTCTAATGTGCATGAGAGATTCTAGTAAGGGTTGTAAATAGATTCTAATGTGCATGAGAGATTCTAGGTGACTTCCAAGGCATTGTGCATGACAAATGGTTTTGAAGAAATAAATTTTTATGCACTAGTCCAAAGTTTTTGTTTGGCCAAGATCATGTCTGCAACTCTGTACTGCTCTAGGCTAGGCCTGAGTGGACACTCATCCTCTTGGGAAATTAAATTAAATGTATAAGACTTGTTGAAAATATTGGGGAAAAATAGATTTCATTAGAGTATAAAAATGTTGGAAACAGACAAAAACTACTCGTTTTAAAATTTTTAAAGGCATTTCTATAACATGGTGAGATGTAGCAAATGTAATAGAGTTTAGCCCATAAAATAATAAATATAAGATTTTCTAGTATATGATTCTTTGGTAAGTTCTGTCTGAAGTTGATAAAGTTATTCAACAATAAAACATTTCACTAAATGACATATGAGTAAACCCCTAGTCTTGTATGATGTGAGTGGATGGTAAAATGCTACTAGCAACACTACATTCCAAATTACTATTAATATTAAAAGAAGTTTTAATCATGGAGACTGCACTATCATAACAAACTCTGAAACCTTTGAAAACTTAGTTAGACCTCAAATAACTATAATAAACATTATTACATTCGAAAAGGATAAAAAAAAAAAAACATTTTATCATTGAGAAAATTTCAAAGAATATATCATCCAAACACAATTCTAATTAATCAACAAAAAGGAACTGTTTCTCTTACGTAGAGTCAAATGGGCATATATTATGCATTTCCAAAGTTTCAAGATACAAAACCAATATGCATTCAAAAAGCTTTCTTGTAAACCAAGCCTTTGAATTCAGTCAAAGTACTGACTCGTAAAGTGGATGTAGAAGATATACAGAACACATTTTCGGATAGATATGTATAAAATCAAAATAAGTGTACAAAATTCACGATGACCAAGATTTTGATGTCACAAAGATTGAATATTTTGGTGTAATAATGGGTTAAAGATAAACACTGGACGATGTTCATATGCAGCCAAGGGTTTGGTACTACAACTTGAGAGATGGATAAAATGTTATGAAGACAAAGATGACCTATACATAACATTATCTTTAGACATAGTAACGGTAATATGTAAAAAAATGAAATGATAGCATTGTCATATTCATCAAACAAAGGAATGATATGACATAGAGCTTAAATTAGCATTGGATTCAAATCATTTAGCCAAGAATACAAATATTTTATGAACTCAATTACAAAGGCTACTGCTGTAAATAAAGAACAACCATAAAATGTTGTTTGAACCAAATAACCAATTAATCTTCACAATAATAATTTAGTTGTGCAGAGAATCAGGATAAGAGGTAGACAAAATTAAACCATGATAAAGTAGGGGTATTTTATGAAGTAGACATACGGAGCTAAGAAACCTGAGAATATATATTATAGACCGTTCTCTTGTCAAATTAGAAAAATACTCTCCTTGGATAAATATCTGCCAAAATAGAATAGATTTAATGTTTTTTATCTTTTTAGTTTAAATTTGAAGATTATTTTTATGTGCACATTGTAATTATTATTTAACATTAAATGTAGATAGGACACTAAAATTAAACCATGTTTGATAACATGTTGACAGTATTGACAAAAATCCTAGCATCTAAATATTGATAAATTAAAACCATGATAAAGTATGAACAAGAAGATAAAATATAACCTTGGAATCGAGATCATTCACTTGTCATAATATTAAAATAATCTCTCTTTGAATGGAGGCCCTGCCAAATAAAATAGATTAACATTTTATAGCTCCTTTATTTAAATTTAAAGATCTTTGTGATGTGCACTTTGAGATTTTTGTTTAAAAAATTGTTCATTAATTTGTATGCACGGGTTGAATTTTGTGTACATGCTATTTATCTGGCACGTAGGTTATTCAATGTATTTGTAACAATGTTACAGTGAAAAATTGCCTACCTTTGCCTTGAATGCACTACCTTCCAACTCTCTACAATTCATAACTAGTTGCACTTTCTACACATACTCTCACAACCTTCCATTTGTAGTTGTGATCTAGAAATGTTGCATGACTGCATTATTCATAAAATATTGCAGGTTCTGAGGGCTTCAAAGATAGTGGTGAGAGATTGATTAAGGTTTTAGACGCCATTTAAGTGCAGTTTTTACTCAATAAAATGCAAAACAGTTGTTGGAAATTGTAGTCAATGTTTTTTTTAAACGATGGGATTTTCCAGTGGGAAAAATTGGTCATGGCAAAGACTTGCAAAAACTTTGGTATAATTGGGCTATTTTGAAGATTTTTTACTTCCTTTGGGTAGCACTATCATTCTTTTTCTTTTCCATTATCTACAAACACAGTTTCATTTTGCCTATGTTTCAGATTTAAGGTGCAGTTTTCTGAGATTTTGGTTCATAAGATAACTTTCATATTTAAGAATTGTACAGCAGATATTTAGAAATGTCTGATTTCAGTTTTCAATTCTGATCTGCATGTCAGATCTAGGGGTAAAGTGGTTATTTAATATTTTATGATTGAAGCTCCTAATTTCTAGAAATCAATTTTGGGGTCATAACAGGGGTGACATTCATTTAACTGTGTCTTGGATTCCCTTTGGAATTGGAGATTGATTTCTGTTTCAGTTTCATATTTTGTAAGATTTAGACCAGCTGTTGCAGCTATCAAGTTGGGCAACTGTGGGGATTTTTGTTTATGAAATTTAAAGCATTGATTTACTGTTCACCAACAAATGCTTTAATTAGACAATATTGGACATGTAAAAGGTAGGCCTCTTCTGACGTTTAGATGATTGAAACAATCTTTTAATTCTATAGGTAAATTTTTTTTTTTTATCTAAATTGTCTAATAATTTTAATAATGTGAGTTGTGTATCTAACTCTATATTCTAAAATCTCAATTTAGCCACCAGGTTGAATGGAAGAAAATAGAGAATGGAATGTATGATATATCTAATCATGTTTTAATTCTAATCTGATCAAAGCAAGGCTAATCTTATTTGGAATTCAACTTTGAAGGATCCAAAATTGTCTCCTTTCTATTTTTTTTTGGTCTCATGTTTGGAATTTGAAATGTCTTAGAAAATAAGAAATAATCTCTCTTTATTTACTCCACAGATATGCATATGGATTCTCTTGTGGTGGAGTAAGTCTCCATTAGTCGAGATTTTATCGAAAATATTTTTTGCAGGTACGAGTTGTTTCTTTTGGGAAATGAAACAAAACTTTAAAAGGTTTCGATCAATGTAACACTGGGACTCGCACCCCCTTCCAAAACCTCAAAGTACCCGTCCCCAACATGTCCCCTCACCGGGTACTTAAGTACCCAAGTACCCCAACCTCTGCCATTCTGCAACCATCCTGCCGCTGGGAGGGGTACTTGAATTTCTATTTGAATTTTGTTTTTTGAACGTTACTATTGGGTATGGAATATGTTACTATGTTGAATGTTCAATGGTTCTAATTCATGTTGCAATTTCGCTATGTTCAACTATTTTAATTTGGCCCTCCCTACTCCATCCTCCCCTGGCCATCTTGAAAATGAGGCCCATTTTCCATACGTCTTGGAAACTCGTCCCGCTGTCCCGACGTACCCTAGTACTGGCATTACACTGCTTTCGATGCAATTTGGTATACTGTAGAGATATTGACTTGTTTTTCTCAGTTCATTTTCTGTAACTTGGTCTTTGGCATTTCCAGGTGTTTCCTTCTTTGCAGCATTGGGATTTTTGCTTTATGTTACTATGTTGAATGTTCAATGGTTCTAATTCATGTTGCAATTTCGCTGTGTTCAACTATTTTAATTTGGTCCTCCCTACTCCATCCTCCCCTGGCCGTCTTGAAAATGAGGCCCATTTTCCATACGTCCTGGAAACTCGTCCCACTGTCCCGACGTACCCCAGTACTGGCATTACACTGCTTTCGATGCAATTTGGTATACTGTAGAGATATTGACTTGTTTTTCTCAGTTCATTTTCTGTAACTTGGTCTTTGGCATTTCCAGGTGTTTCCTTCTTTGCAGCATTGGGATTTTTGCTTTATGGCGGCAGGTAAACATAATTTAAATTTTTTAATTGTAGGGATTTTTAATTTAGCTGCTAGAATATATTTCCTCATGCTGATGACTGCTGGCAGACTCTTTCTCATGCTTCGACGCTTTCCAATTGAATCAAAAGGGCGTAGGAAGAAGCTTCAAGAGGTACAGTGTGGATGAAGATCATTTGGGCCCAGCACTTCACTGAATGCTTGTGCTTTCGCAGAAACAATTATATGCTTCAACTTTTAAAGAGAATGGTTGCATGCTTGTACTCTAATAGAAACATTCATTTTTTGTACACTAGAAAGAATTAATCTCATGTGAATTAATCACTAAGGTTTCTGACATTTATGACAGGTGGGATATGTCACTACCATATGCTTCATGTGTTTTCTGATAAGGTGCATCATGGTAAGCTATTCTTTCAGTTATTTTCATGGTATGTGTTAATTTTGAAGTATTGCATATTGAAAATTTTCACCCTATTGAATAATGAAAATTCCGTCTCATTTTCATAGAGAGAATTCAGAAGTATGTTCTAGGTCTAAAAGAAAAGACTTATTATTGTCGAGTCAAAAGTTCTGATATCTCTTGACTAGCACAACAGATGTTTCTCTGCGCATTTGACAAAGGTGCAAACCTTGACGTTTTGTATCATCCAATTTTGAACTTCATATATTACTTGGTGAGCTTCATAAATTTTACATTCTGGTGATTTTCTTTGGTGGTGAGCTTCATTCTCTTACAAGTCAACTTTTTTTAACATGGTTTAACAGCTAGTGGAAATTCTTCCATCTTCACTTGTTCTTTTTATACTGCGAAAATTACCTCCAAAACGCGGTGCAGCTCAATATCATCCCATTCGTTAGCATGGAAAAGAGCAAGTCCATTTGTTAGAATGGTGAAGGTTTTCAAAGCAACGTCACCTATTATTACTATAAGCAGATAGTTCACCTTGCCAAAAAGCTGTAAGGCAGAGTGAAAATGGACTCTGGGTACAACTGTGAAATTTGTTTAACTGCCATTATTTTTCAGTTTTGAGCTGGAAATGCATATATCCATCTCAATGTATATTTGTATCCTGTCGGCAGTAAAAATGCTTGTGTATTTTATAAAATTGGACTACAGTAACTCTTTCTTGAAGTTTGATTTCTCTGGTTTGAAGATTGAAACCTGTATTATAAAGGAGAATGGCAGATTTTGTAGCTTGTAATGTGAATTCTTCTGACATTCTTCTAATTTTCTGGCTACCATAATTCTTTGGTTACACGTGTGACAAGTATGAACTATTGTTCTGAATAGAGGTTATAATTAGTAGTTAGATATCTTTCCCTTAACATGTTCTATTTTCATAAGAAAAATGATAAATTCAACACATTGACTTGATCACAGTATTGTTGTGAGCTCTTAACATGTTTGATTGTTCGGTTCTGCACATAGAAACTTTTGTAGTTCATTCCTAGATTGTAATAGTTTCTTTTGCTATTAGAACTCGCTTCATTCCTCTCTTAGTTCCAATATATCTACGTTGGAATTGTATTGTTTGCAGTGGAACTTCTTAGGTTATATGACATCATGGAACGATGTTAAGACCTTGCAATGATTTAATTTGTTTTTAAGAGAATATAAAAATCAAATTTGCAGTTGGTCTGAAACAGATTTTAAGTTATGAGCGAGATTCAGTAAGTTGAGTTCGTACAAACTCCTAGTCTCTGTCAACTAATTGTTTTTAGTGCAAAGTTTGGAGTCACGTTGGAAGCTACAATAACAAACCTTGTCCGCTAAAGCTCCTAATTGCTGGGCACACACAGTTTTATCATTCTTTTTTATTTATTATTTAGTTTGGATCAACACTCAGCAACACAATAGCAAAACATTGCCTACGGAACTTTTAAATGCTTTCCATCAATTGAAAACATGAACTCACGTTCACAATTAATTTATGTACTAGTTTATTGTTAATTTGGCCTATTATGAGGTGATATCACCTAGTAAATTTTCTTATATTTTTATCTTTTGTTTTTATAGTTTGATGTATAATCTCATTTATCTCAGAAATTGTTGTTTTACCTTTGCATTCTGTCTTTTGTTCAGAGACCATTTTAGCCTTCAGGAATCTACTGGTCGTTTATAAGGTGGCTTATTTTTTTGTATTTTTTATTACTGCCACTTTCTGTTGTATTTTTCGAATCGTTGGGATGACCTTTTGTCATAGCAGTTTCATAATAAATCTTAATTATTTATAGCTCTCAAACACGTTTGAACTTCTAGATGCTGTTGGAGGGAGAGATCACGTGGGAGCTTAAAATTAAAAGGTGTAGGAGTTTCTTCTAGGCAGGAAGTTTTCTTAAGGATACTATTTCTATTATGACACAAGTACAATGCAAGTGTATTTCATTATGTGATTACTATGGTCTGAAGATCACGGGCTTCAGAACAAATTCTATCGGAACTTTAAAAATCAAATAAGCAGTAGAACTTAAGTGCAAATAAACCGGCGTTTATTGACACAGTGAATGCATATATGTACAGTTAAGCGCACTAAAATGCAACATAATTTGGTGGTTACAGTGCAGTTCTGAAATTAATGAACAGTTGTAAATATGTTTTGTAGTGATATGTGCCATGGAATTCTCTGTTTTAAGTTGCAATGATGTGCAACTACCATTATGTTCTACGTTCCTATTTTACTGCAGTTATGTAGGCTACGTGAGTAATCGGGATATCATCATTTTGGAAATTTTTATTTGCAAATGAAGTTTTCTCATGAATTTTCAGTTTTCTTTTTGAAAGCCTGGTCATATAATTAAGTATGAGATATACAAAACTTACTAGGCAAATAAATGTTTCAAGTGCCTGCTTTCACTATGATCGAGATCTGTTGAGTATGCACCCCCCCCTCTCTCTCTATATATATTTGCCGCTTAGAGGTGCTTATGGCCAGGAAGAGACCATTGGGGTTCTTAACTGTGCCAAACTTTGACAGAACACATAAATAAAATATGAATCAACACATAACACATAAGCTACCAACGCCGCAGAGTAAGAAGGGGTACGAGCTAGATTTCTTTCCCCCTTCAAATTTATTTTCAGAGAGAGAGAGACACATAGACCTATCCCAAATATGAGGGGTGACGAGTTGAAGAATCTTTCGACGAAAAGACGATATTTGATCACCCAAAACGATTTTAACTTACGAAGGATGAATTGTTGACCATTCTCAACATCCCAAAGCCTTCTCAGAATCATTCAATATTTTTTTACCGTAGCTTTCTTTTGGAAGTGCTTTCACAGTATGTTTGTTATTATTTATTGTGTCGCATGATATGATATGATATGATAGATTTTAATGACGTCCACGAGACTAAAGTAGTCTATGGGACCCATGCAATCACCCTCCCAAGTCAGGAGCCAAACTAGTCAGTTGCAAAGTTTTGGTTAACTTGTCTCTTCTTCTCTGAATTTTGATAATCAAATCCGCTGTTCTCTTCACTTGATCTTCCTCGAATAAATAGTTGAAGTCCTTGTTCTGCAGAATTTTTGTATAATCAGATTTGATGTCGTTGTAAGCCAGGCATTCATTGACAAAGTGTTGCTTTGTCTCAATTGTTCCCGTATTGTAGAATAAACATGTTCTGTCTGCCCACTCATCCTTTGGAACTTGCCATCTACTAATTTCACATTGCAGCTGATGTGAACTAGTTCTAATTTGTGCCATCAACATTTTTGCTTTCCAGTTAATAGGTGCCCTTATATAGGCCTTTTCATCATGACTAGAAGTGGGATTAAATTCTTTAATGTAATTTCAATGTATAGTTGTACATACCCACTTGCTCTTGCACAATGATACAATTTCCTCGCTAATTTGTTTTCGTAACTCTTTATCCTTAATTTGTTGCTTGTGGGTAGATTTATAGACTACTTTCATCGATATGCATTATACAGATATGATGCTGTCATTTTGATTAAAGCTCGTGGGACAAAAAGACGTTATTTGTATGCTAATATTCACATAATATGGTAGGTAATGCCAACACATCCCCTTGAAGGACATTAGTTTGCAAGATGCCAAAGCATCCCTACAAACCATGCATGTCAATGAACTAGGATCAACACTAATTTCAAGATATTCTTCTTGCAAGAGAAGGGGAATTCTTAAAGGTGACTAAAACTTGAAATTTACAAATCACAAAAAGAATATTGATCCCACCTATCAAATATAGCTAAAGCGTACAAGAACACAAATCAAATGAGCCAAGACCCACAACTAGAAAATAGAGAAGATTTTATTTTGAAAAATACAATCATAAAATCTTGATCCCACATGTCAAATACAATTAAGGTGTACAAGAGCACATCAAATGAGCCAAGACCCACAACTAGAAAATTGAAAGAAAATATTGAAGTAGAAGGATTAGGGTTCAAATAGTACATGAAGATTACCTTTGTTTTATACTTGTATAACTTGTTATTTATGATAGAATACCTATGTTTGTTATTTATGCAATAGTCTATTTTATAGATTAATATACCAATATACCAATATTTTAATCTTAATAGAAGATTCATAAGATGCATATATATTTCATCACTAATGAGTATACTGAAGATTACCTTTGTTTTATACTTGTTATACTTGTTATTATGACATATTACCTATGTTTGTTATTTATGCAATAGTCTATTTGATAGATTAATAGACTAATATTTTAATGTTAATAGAAGATTCATAAGATGCATAGAGATTTCATCATTAGATTTCATCACCAATGAGTAGAAATTTAGGGGAAAAAACCACCTTCGTGTATAGTACTCTTGATATTTATCATTTTATTATATATATATATAAAATAAAAAATATATATTTTTTTCCATATCATTCTCTCTAGTCTATTAATCTTTTAGATATCTTATTTAAGAAATCAATAGTAGTTTTGATCAAGGAGTAGATACGCGAATTATTTTATTGCAAGAATTAGACGAGTTTTAAAACTTGATGAATAAAGGTATATATATATATATATATATATATATATATATATATATATATATATATATATATATATATATATATATATATATATATATATATATATATATATATATATATATATATATATATATATATATATATATATATATATATATGATTTGGACTTACTAATGTGTGTAATTATATTTGGACTTACTAATGTGTGTAATTATACTTGTGAGGATCTCAATCCATGCATGGACTTTAATTGCTCCTAGAAGTTGAGGGAGTCGAAAGACAATTTTCAATCTCTCTCTTGTAATATATAAATGACATCATTTCAAATAAAATTTGGGAAGAAGTCTAATGGATTGTATTCAATTGGTTAAACTGGTGGGTTCTTATTATAAAGATTTCAGAGTTCAAAGCTCCAAAAGAACATCTAAGGTAAAATTACTAGTTGTGGCTCTAATTCATCCAGTCTAATGTGGATGTAATATCTAATATGATTTTTTAAGTAGTGGCCCTTGGTATTTAATAATTTGTTTGTAATATATACATCTGTTATCTAATGTAAGTGCTCTCTTGCTTCTAATATAGATATTTGTTATCTAATGTTGATGCTTGAAAGGAGCTAAGTATTGGTATTAATAGTTTTGTCAATTATCTTAATTTTATATAATTATTTTCCTAAGCATTAATTTCATTATCTCAAAAAAATAATACTAGTTTTTGTATTTGGAAACAGAAAATAGAGTATGAGTCAATTCCCTTTGCTTGTTTTCATTGCAAAAAATCTTGTCATTGGGCTAAAAAATGCCCATCTTTGAATGGAGCTCCCAAAAAGGTAAAAAAAATATGGGTTCGCAAAGGGTTGAATGATCAGAATGAAGTTGAGAAAAGCAATTGCAAGGAAGGGAATACCCAAGAGGTAAGTGGTTTGGTGAAGGGAACCTTGGTGGTTAATGAATTTGAACAAGTGGAACTTTCTCAGTCAAAGGTGATTGCTGAAGGGAGAATCAAGTATGGGTTCCTCTGGATCATAGTAGTGAGGCTAAAATTAATATTCTAGCTCAGGAAGGTGGTGTGACCAATCCCAATAAAGGGGATGAAGAAGAAAGTGGGGAGACTCAGATTGATAATACTAATGAAGATGATCTTGAACCATTTGAGGAACTTGACTGCACCATTATGAGTAAGGAAACTCAATGTCTGATTAAACCTCTTGCAGATGTTACATCTATAGAGAGTAATAAAAAATGGTGGGATGTAGAGGAAATTTGTAAAGCTTTGCAAGGGGCAAAGGAGGACTCTGGTGCTGGCTGGACACAAGTTGGGGGTAAAAGAATCACTAAATCAAAAACGAAAAATGAGGTTGTATCTTCTAAAATGAATAAAGAGAATGCTTTGTTAAAAACTAGGAGTAATAAGAAAGGAGATATCCCCAACACACCTTTGGGAAAGGACATCAAAAAAGGTGATTTTAAGAGCAACAAGGCCAGGGATTGCTGCCTACCTGCAACACCTCTGGGTAAAGGTATCAAGGTTGGAGATGTTGGTCTATCTCCTTCCTCAGTAGGTAGACCATCCAATGTGCAGAGAAGAATTGTTGAGACTAATAGAAGTATAACAGACGGTAGTCAGAGGACTATCTTAGACTCAAAATATTTTCGTAAGAAATGAAGTTCATATCATGGAATATAAGAGGATTAAATAATCCTCACAAGCAAGATATAATGATGAACATGATCAGGGATAAAAAATCGGATATTATACTAATTCAGGAAACCAAAATGTTAAAGGATAAAGTGGAAGGTCTCTTGGTTTTTCGGGGAGGTAATATTATTGGGAATGATTCTGATGGGTCCTCAAGTGGTATGGCAATATACTAGAATGACAAATGTATAATGGGGAACTTATCTCTCGGAGTAGAAATATGATGAACATTAGATTTACCAATTCTAAGGATGGCTTTGTATGGGTGCTTACTAAGTTTATGCTCCCAATTTTGAATGGTGTAGAAAGGCACTATGGGAAGATATCACCACTCAGAGAAAAAATTTTGTGGATGAGAATTGGATCATTATGGGGGATTTTAATACTCCATTGAAAGAAAATGAAAAGATGGGAGGAAGTCAGACTAACTTGGATAATAGATTGGATTAATGGATTTTATTGACAATCATCTCTTGCATGATATGGATTTGCACGAGATTGATTATACTTGGACCAATAGAAGAACGGGGAAGGATCTCATTCAAGTTAGGTTGGATAGAGCTCTTATTAGTAGTGAATGGTTTTTAAAATATAAATGCTCTCTTTCTGCTAAGGTTCAGGTTGGCTCGGATCATTACCCCATTTTTCTTGTGGCTGATTTGTTAACCTTTAAGAAGAATTATCCCTTTAGGTTTGAAAAAATGTGGACTCTCCATCCGTGACTGGAAAACCTTGTTAAGGAATGGTGGAGCATTCAAGTGGAGGGTACTACCATGTTCAAAATTGCAAGTAAGTTGAAAAATGTTAAAAGGAATATCAAAAGATGGAATAAGGATACTTATGGGAACAATTTTGATAATAAAAAGAAGGTTCTGGAGGAGCTTAAAGTAATTTAGGACAATATTTAGGTTGATGGATATGGGACTGTTTCCAGGGAAGAGGAGAGTGTGAAATTGACTAAGGTGCATGATATTATTACTATTGAGGAGACGTTCTGGAGGCAGAGATCTAGAAAAGTTTTTTTGAAGGAAGGGGATCAAAATACTAAGTACTTCCACATGACTACTTTGAAGCATATAATGACTAATAGAATATCCAGACTCAATGCTATTGGGCGTACTAATAAGGATGAGGAGATTATAAAAAGAGAAGAAATGGATTTTTTCAGTAATTTATTGCAAGGCAATCCCAATATGGACAAGGAGAAGCAGAATATGTTTCTAGACTGTATCCCAAACTGTATATCAGAGGATCAAAATAAATTCCTCACTACTATTCTATCTAATGAATAAATTACCAAGGTTGTTTTCTCCTTTGATGGAGACAAGACACCAGGGCTAGATGGGTTTTCTTTCCTATTCTTCTATAAATATTGGTATATCATCGGTGAAGATATTTGTAATGGGGTTAAGGAGTTCTTTGGTTGTAGGAAAATACTCAAAGAGCTAAATGGTACCTTCCTTGCTTTGATTCCAAAAAAGTCGAGTGCTAATAGCATGGACCAGTTTTGACCAATAAGTCTTTGTAATTCTTTTTATAAAGTTATTTCTAAAGTGCCGACTCTCAGAATTTTGTCTCTTCTACCTAATTTGATTTCTAGGCAATAGAATGGTTTTGTTCCTGGTAGGCAGATCTTGGATTCTATCATCTCGATACATGAGAATATTCACTCCCTTACCTTATCCAAGAAAGAGGGGTTCCTCCTTAAACTTGATCTATCTAAAGCTTATGACAGGGTGGATTGGGTTTTTTTACAAAGAGGGTTGGAAGCTTTTGGTTTTAATAAGAGATTTAGGGAGCTAATCCTTATGCTGGTTTCTTTTGCCACTTTCTCGATGCTGGTGAATGGATCTCCAACTCCTTTTTTTTGGGCTTCTCATGGTTTGGGGCAAGGGGATCCGCTTTCTCTTATCCTCTTCATTCTTATGGCTGAATGCTTGGGAAGATTTGTGGGAAAACTAGTGGCTGTTGGGGATTTTGTTGGTCTCAAACCCTTGTCTAAAGAGCTGATTTGTTCTCATCAACAATTTGTGGATGATTCTATAGTGATAGGAGAAGCTTCAGTTAGAAATGCTAGAAATATAAAGAATTCTTTGGAGGATTATGGGCAAGCTTCTGGTCAAATTATGAACTGGAATAAAAGTGTGATATATTTCATCAATGTTAATGATAATAGGCAAAATAAAATTAAAAGAATTATTGGTTGTGAGATTGGCACCTTACGAGGTTTTTTTCTGGGATTACCCCTTTGTATGGACCCACTTGAGATTTTTTGGAGTTCTCTGATTGATAAAATTCATTCAAAGTTAGTGGGGTGCAAAGGATCCCTCCTTAGCTAGGCTGGTAAGGTTATTGTCCTCAAATCCATATTACAGAATGTTTCACTATATGCCTTGAGTGTTTTTAAGATCCCTAGAAAGTTTGCTTTGGCAATTGAAAAAATTCAAAAGCTTTTCTTGTGAACGGGTATGGAAAAAAAGAAAAGATTGGCCTTGATTGCATGGGAGAAAGTTTGCATGCCCTTCAATAAAGGTGGCCTTGGCCTTAGAAGAGTTGCCTCTATGAATGATTCTTTGCTTGCCAAGTTGTTATGGAAATGACACAAAGAGGAAGGAGAATGACAAGATATTTGGAATGATAAGTACAATAGGGAGAATCATGATCTTAAACACTTCCTTAACAATGAGACTTTTCAAGGGGGTTCAATGATTTGGAAACATATTAAAAAAAAAAACAGATTATTAAGATAGGGGTCATATGGAAGGTTGGAAACGAGAGCACTATTTTTTTTCTGGGATGATATTTGGATTCTCGATCAACCCCTCAGTGCTGATCAAAGGTGGAATGCTTTTATGGAGTAGTGTAAGAATCTCTTCGAGATTTTTGTAGAAGACTATTGGGAAGAGACTAATTGGTTGGACCTCAATAGAGTGGATAGAAACCTTAATGATCTCAATAAGATTCTAAATGTTGTCTTTTTAAGCCATGAGGAGGATGCTCTGATATGGAAATATAATCCGGTGTATGCTAATGCTTTTGAAGAGCATTATGAGCCTTGCTAGGCTAAAGCTTGGTTGAAGGCATGACACCCAAAGTTAACATATTTTTTTGGATTCTTCTGCAGGATACACTTTTGACAATGGATAACTTATTGAAGAGAGGGTTCAACATAGTTAATAGATGTTATCTCTATAATAATGTTGATGAATTGGTTAATCATTTGACTATTCATTGTTCTTATACTAGAAGATAATGGGAAAAGGTTTGTGGCTTGTTGAATATTAGCTGGGTTTTTCTTGCTACTATTCAAGATCTTTTCAATGGTTGGAAGTCACCCTCTACTAACACCTTGGTTATGAGATTGTGGGATCTTATTCTCCTATTCCTTTGCTGGGGAATTTGGAAGGAGCATAATGATAGGGTGTTTAGGGGTGTTGAATCTAATCCAGGTTAGTTATTCTGTAAGGTTAAAACTATGGTGACTGATAATATTAGATCTTGTGGAAAAGGACACCAACCTCAGAATGATTGGGAAGAGTCATTGTTTTAGAATTAGAATTTGAATGGTTTTAGTTTGGTGCAAAATGGTCCTAACCTTAGGGATCTAGCTAGATGGGATTGTCCTCCGATGGACTGGTATAAGATAAATTTTAATGGGGCCTCAAAGGGTAACCCAATAATTACTGGTTGTGGTATCATCGTTAGGAATATGAATGGGGATAGAGTGGGTGGAATGGCCATTCCTATTGGAGTTCAAACTAACCATGTGGCAAAAGCAAGTGCAACCCTCTATGGTCTTAGCCATGCAAAAAACTTGAATTTGAATATGATATGGCTTGAGGGGGACTCCCTTAATATAATTAATTGTCTTAATAATGTTACTAATCCTTCTTGGGCTATTAATAATATTATAGGTAAGGCCATAGATCTTATCAACTCCTTTGAAATGTGTGTTGTCACTCACAACTATAAAGAAACGAACCAAGTTGCTGATTGGGTGGCTAATGTGGCATGCAAGAGTGATGAGAAGTTAATTTGGAATCACAATGATATCATCCCTATTGAGGGGTGTTAATTGATCGAGCATGACAAAGCTAGAAGTAAGCAAAAATGTTTCATTATGATGAATATGCTAGTAAGGAGTAATTATTACATGGGCAAAAATGGGAAGTGATGGGTTATAATGAGAAGGATAGTGTATTACCATTCAATACCACACGTATTGTGGGTATTTTTTCCCACAAATTTCCTTGGCTGCGATATTGACTTCGATTTTCTATAGTAGAGGGTTTTTTTGAGAAGAGAGAATCTTTTTTTTAGAGACAAGAAGATGGGAAGAAGGAGAAAAATAATTGAACCAACAAGTTGCAAAGTGTGGAGGGAGAAGAGGGAGATTTGGGACATACTAGAGCAAGGGAATTTTACTGGTTATATGAAAAAATTGAAAGGAAGCAACCTTGCTATTAGCCTACATTTTATAAAGACATGGAAAGACATGAGTGTTTTGGTGGTGAATTAGAGGATGAAGGTTTTTGAAGATATCATAGCTAAAGCAATGGGGCTTGATACGGAGGGTATTAACTTCTACTGGGATAGGAAGCTCTCAGATTGGGTGGTCAATGAGTTTGCGGACTTGACTAAGGAACACAATAGACTAGTGAAAATAGGTAATTCCTACTTCATCCCCGATTCCATTTCGTGCCCATGGAGATTTGTTATGTTTGTGGTTATTGAATATCTTACCTTAGATGACCGCTTCACTAAGATATATGGTCAACATTTCATGTTGGTTAACCACTTTAGGCATAGGGTTAGGATAAATTTTCTATTTTATCTCAAACAATCATTGGGTAATTCTATTCTTGCCTTTCAAAATGATCTAGAGGGAGATCATGCCTGCCATGAGGGGTTAATAGTTTTAATAATGAACCTTCTGAAGTCAAAAAAGGTGGATAGGCCCAAGAAGAATAAGAAATCGCTTGATTATGAGACTGAGGGTAGTGAATCTGAGGAGGATTTTGATAAGGAAACAAAGGATGAGGTGGATGAGGTTGATATTAAGAAGAGAAAGAAAGGTGATTTAGGAAGCTCTTCCAAGAAGAAAAAGGAAGGAAACGGAGAGTGATTTGGAATAAGATAGTGATTATGAGGAGGAATAGAGAAAGGGTTTTGAGAAGAGAGGAACTTTAAGAAAGGTTGTGGAAAACAGGAGAAAGAATGATGAAAGGGATCCTGTCCCCTCTAACGATGAACTTTTAATTAAGAGGGTGGAAAGAAAAAGAAAGAAGGAGCTTGCTTAGGATGCGGGTGATGTTAATGATATCAAGGAGGTGGACCTAGATAGAAACAAACAAGGGGAGCAGGAGGACTACTTTGAGCATAACAGGGAAGAGGATGACCAGGGGTCCCTAAAGGGTATCATGGGTAACCCATGCACAATGATGAAGGATATTGGTACACTAAAACAACAAATGTAGGATATATCAAGGGACTTTGATCAGCTTAGCAAGATGGCTAGGGGGGAGAGAACATTGGGTCAACACATTGATAGGCTCTCTGAGGTTATTGGCAATGCGGAAGAGGTAAAAAACTTGATGAAGCGTGTGCAAATAATTGAAACCAATAATAGGAACCTTGATTAGTTAGGCAAAGATCTTCAAAAAAGGATGGATGGTTTGGATTCTAGAGTGAGTAACATGGAGAAAACAATCAAGAAGCTGGCAGATCAAAACTACATTATTTTGAAGACTGTGGCCGATAAGTTCAACACCTTGCTAAACAAGATGGAATAGAATAGAGGCCAAGACTCCTCTGTGGTGAATGAGGACCAGGGCCCAAGCAAGCACACAAGGGCTAATTCCAAGAAGACTGAAGGAGTGGAAGCAAAAAAAGCTAGATGACATCAAAGCCTCTGTGGAAAATATGAACATCCTGGCAGACCAAGCTGCGGACCTGTTGAAGACTTTGTAGCTATCTGAGGGCTATCTTTTTGCTATCCTTTTGCTATTTTTTAGTGCATAGTGGTTCTTTGGCCTCCTATTTTTTGGCTTTTTCTACATGTTCTTTTGGCTTTGAGGCCTTCTGTTCTTTGAACTTTTATGTTCTTATTTCTTTGATACTTTGTTAAAGGTTTCGGGTCCTTTAAAACTTGTTTTTACGTAATCAAAACAATATTAGTTTTTGTTTTTTTTTTTTTTTGCATTAACTCAAATAGTCAATTGATAATTGAAGTTTGTTGTAATTATCAAACCTACTATAGAAGGCATCATATTGGAGTACAATAGAGATATTCCAACTTATAGTGTTGAGGGTTGAATTTTTTGGGATCTCTCTCTCTCTCTCTCTCTCTCTCCCTCCCCACCCTCCCCCCTGATCGCCGCCACACTCTATCTACAAAAACACGTACATACATATGCATGCGTAGACACGCCCTTTATCTACACAAACACGTACATACATATGCATGCACAGACACACATAGACATACACTATAACACAATGCATACACATGTACACACACATGCACGCATACAAACTACATGAGTACACACACACAAACACATAAACACATGTGTGTGCATGCACACGTGCACACATAGACACAGACATGCACATGCATCCATCCAAACACTCTCTAAAATCTAAAGTTAAAATTGAAGTAAACATAGTTGGCATTAATTATAGCAAATTAATTTTTGACTATGAAAGAAGAGGACTATTTGCTATGCATCAAATAAGAAGTTCAAGAAAGTGTGAGAGATTACATTTTCATAATTTAAAAATCCTATTATAGAATATTCATAGAGCATGTGTAATGCCACCATCATGTTCAGAGTACTTGGTAGCTAGACTACCTTTTATTTTGCTCAAATCTATAGTTGGATGTAAATAAAAGTTGAAATCAAATTGTAAAGAAAAGGCCAGCTTCTTTTTGAATCATTTTATTTCTAGTTTAATCTTACGATATTATTGTACTATAGTTGAATTATGATGTTCATCTTTGCATTTTATTAGTACCTATTTTGACAATATTAAAAAAAATTATGGGGCACAAACCAACCATTTTGTCCCTTCCAACTTGCCATATGGTTATATGAGTGCCTAAGTATTTTGTTAGCAAAGATGAAATTTTGTCTCGTCTTAAAAATATTCTCATACTCAAAATTGAGCATTTTAATCATCAACTTTACACCCTTTATTGTAAAATATATTTCTAGGTACATTTGCCAATACTTGTCAAGAATGTTTAGGTTAAGAGGGAAGGTTGCCATAATTGAACACCATGGAGAATATATGTCCTCCCTTTTTTTATATTTGGATTTAGTAAGCTTGAGCATGGTCAATTGCTTGTTGGTGATGGCCAATCCTCACATCCAAATGACACACATACTTGTCCTCAATGAGTCACAATATGATTTTTTGTCTATTAGAGAGAGTTATGAATAACATCATGAGTTCCTCATGTTTATCATATCAAATTTTTTCAAAAGAGACTAAGTTATGAACAATATCTATTGAGTCACATTCTTTGAAATATAGATTGCGAAAATCAAACATTGCTAAAATTTGGAAAGAACACATCTTTGAGGGAAATGTATGCTATATCAAAGTTTGAAGTCCAATCAAATGAATTATACATGAATAATACTATCAAATATCTTACTATTTTACCATGGATATAAATAAACTTGTGGTAGTATACAGTCGAGCTTAAGCTTGATTTGGGTTTATATGACATCCCTCTATTGCCTTATGCTTTTATAGATTGAACCTCACTTCCTTTTATAAAAGAAACTGGGCTAGATAACTCACTAGTTGGATTTTTAAGGAATACTCATAATATTTAGAGCAAAGGGGAATGATTTTTCCAAATTTAAAGAGCTATCTCTACACGCTACAAAATAAGTTTCACTTTTATCATAAGTTTGAATACCATAAGAGAAGAAGTTGAATCTATGGAGGTGGGATCCTTGAAACTCATATTGGCTAATCTTTGAAAGGTATGGGCATTAATTTAAATTAGATAACTAAGAAGGCCTAGACCTATTACAAAAAAAAATCATCAAGGATAGAAGGATGAATCTAACAAGTGATGAGAATAAGAAAACCAAACTAAACAAATGACTTTTGATCAAAGATATGAATTAACAAGGAAAAATGGTCCCAACAATTAATTGAATATTGGTCAATTTCATGACATGTGAAAGAGGGGAAGAAGCAAGATGACCATTCCTCTATCGATGAACTAGTATCAAACCAATATCATCATTTGAAAATCCACTAGGGGGAAAGAAATAGGCCACCCTATGAGGGAAAAAATAACATATGAAGGAGGAACACCAAGAAGATAAAGAGAAAGACAACACATATCCAAAAGACTAGACTTGAGTGGAAGTCAATGAAGAAATAGGAAGAGAGAATGCAAAATAGGGCCATTAACACACAACAAGGCCACCCTAAAAGTTAAACACTTATTACAACCTTGGGAGGAGTCATCTTATGAAGATAGGATTTCAAAAGTTAAGTACTAAAAAATAGCATTCTTTTACTAAGTAGGATGACATTGTCGATACCCTCCAAGAATAATCGAAATGCAAGTGGCCAATAGTGAAGCAATGACCACATTGAAATGGATATACCACTAGTTGTAGATCAATATTTTAGAGAACAATATACATAGGATATCTAGTGTTCTTGTAGCTCCCTATTTCATCTTTAAGGTACACTTTGACTTTTTCTGACTAACTTTGTATTGATAGGAAAAAGTTAGAACAATTGAATGCCTGTATTAATTATCTTTGTAGTGGTACTTGGAGGGGAAAATCCCACAGAAAGGGTAAAGTTTATTATAATATCCATAATGTTATAGTCTTAGATAAACATGAAAATATGTATCAAGTCAACCAAAAGAACTACTATCCCATGCACACGAGGCAACTTTATTTTTCCCTCATTTATCATAAGAATGGCTTACAAAGCATATGCACCTTTAATAAACACACTCTATTAGCTAGTGCACATAAAAATAAGGGTCCTTAATGCTATTGAGGTAGATGAATATTGTAAAGCATTAGGAAATGTGTCAAGCATGAGTACTAAGTGGGTATGTGATAATATGTACAATTATGGAGTCACTCTTAGTAGCAATAAATGTCTAAAATATTGCATTCTTGTCCTATTATGTTTGCCTTATTTTACATTTTTATATGAATTTTAATAAATTTTTCCTTTAATAATAAACAATCATTCTTTAACATTTGGGCACAAGATTGGATGTGCGTGAGAATCAAGTATGAAAATAAGTACAAAAATTAGAAAATTTGATTGGATGCTATTATGCGCAATCATGTCCAATAGATCTTAGTGGACATAGTAAACTATATGACACTATTAGAAGTGTATAATGTATAGAAGAAACTCTCATAACAACATAACAAATACCATTAAAATAAACCAATGATATTATAATAGTCAAACATTAAAAATGGAAATGAAAATGAAATGTTTAGATTTAAAACAAATAAATACAAATATAGTTTTCATAGAACACAAATGAACTATGTAAGAATGTTTGTTGTCTACTCTAATCAATACTCTATAGATCAATGTTACACAAAATATATGAGACCCTTTTAGTAAATATAAATCAAAACAAAAATCTATTCTATAATAGAACTTGCAGATCTGTGTAATGTCTAAAAAATTTCGTGTCAATTATTCAAGCAGTTCATTTGCGTATGAAAACTTTTCCCATTTCACTGAAATGATTGAGAAACGTTTTTCCAGATCAAAATTTAACCAGTGATCAATAATGAAGACCTATAAATATTGAAATTCACAGAGGCTGCATGGATCAAGTTGAATAGACTCACCGTTTAATTATAGTTGTAGATGATTCCTTTGTCGCCTTTTCATCACCATTGAAAGACTGTCCATTATGGCTGTATACTGTTTGAGGAGAGCAGAAGAGAAGATGATCGAATAAGTTACATGGGCTCAACCACAGGTCTTGCCAATCACGCTTTGTCTGTTTGGTTTTCCTACCATTCAACTCCAAGTCAAATCATGCACCCACCACTTTTCTAGCTATGTATATGTGTGCCTGTGACACAGCATTTGAAAAACAAACTATCTAGTCAATAAGTCACAACAATCATTTCGAAATGTAAGAGGAAACGAAACTTTTTCTAGCATAAAATTTTCGATTAATAAATCAAGTTAATAGTGCAAGTAGTTGCATAATTATATTATATTAATCGAGGAAATTGAATGTAAATAAGATGAGGGTATTCAGTTTGATAGTTGAAGATTATCAACGTGTTGCATGTGGCCTCCAAATCACAATGAAGCATGTTATTGTTCCAAGGGGTGGACAAGTGATTGGTAGACAAAAAGAAATTCTTTATAATGAATATGTGTTTTTGTTTAAGTGCACTTAATTGAAGTGCCACATCATTAGTCAATGTTCAAATGCTTTTAGGATGAGAGAATGTAAAATGAGTGCAAATGTGTGAGAAAATATTGGTAGAGAAAATAAAGGCTGCAATATGTACCATCTTAAAATAGACACACTCATCTTTTGAGACCTTTTAGCACTCCTTTCATATTGACTTCTTGGACCATGGATGGATTTGTGCTCGATGCCCTCTTTCTCCTTTTTTCTTCCACCTTTTTCCTAAGTCTTTCACATTCCTCCTAAGCTTTCTCCCTTCTTTGGGAACAGGTCAACCCTAGGTCAACCTAGTCCAAAAGAGGTTGACCCAAGTCGACCTCTTCTCCAATGATTGTGGAGTTGGGGCCCAAAAAAATTGTGGTTGAAAGTTATTAATTCTCAGTCTCTGGTCAACTTGTATTGTTTTCCTGCTCGAAAACTAGTATATAAGGAGACTTGGGGGCTTCATTTTGCATCCTACACTTTCATGATATCTCACATATATGCAAGCTACACTTACACTTTGCAATCAAGGCATTCAAGGCATTCAAACATTCAAGTAAAGGAGTTTTTGTCAAACATTGAAGGATTCTTTGTGAGAATTTCCTCTTCAAGATCTAGCATATTGTTGGCCATCAAGGGAGGATATCTACATTGAGACATTCATCATTGATGCATGTTTACATTCATGGCTCCATGATGTGGTTAGAGTAGATCCATTGCAACTTGTGGAGATATCCAACATCTACATACTATATTCAACATCTACAACATATAACAAGGTAGCGTTCTTATTGGCAAGGGTTTTTACAATTAAGGTGAATACTTACATTTATCTTGTTTCATTTTCATACATTTAAATTTCTCAATTTAATGTTGATTCCTCAATTAGGGCTTGACCAAGACAAACCATCATCCACCCAATAACAAAAACCTATGTTTCATGTGTGCAGGGGTAGGATAACAAAATTGTGATTGCATATCTGGCAACAAATCTCCAAAAGCTTTTTGACCTATCTGGGTTAACCTTGTTATAGTGTACATAGTGGCATCACAAGAATTATCCCTGAACAATTACCACTAAGTTGACCTGGTCTCTACTCTTCGATCCAAAAAATAATTTCTAGGTTTTTATTCTATTCAGAGATCTATAATCAGATTTTGAGTACAAATCTGGATCTGTACTTTTCAAAGAAAAAACACAACTTCCTCTACACATTTCAAGGTGTCTTCTATCTTCATTTCAATTCATAAATTTAGCATAAATATGTATCTTAATTGGACTAACTATATACACTTGGCATCTAGATTTATATTACTTAGTCAATTAGCTCAATTTTGCATACACATTATCACACATAGGCCAAAGAGAGCATTTCCATATATTGTGTATTCCTTTTCACAACTCAAAACTAGTATTGGCATCCCTTTCTTTTGGGCCTTGCTAATCTAGTTTGGATTCAAAAAGGGAATCATATTTGGAGATTCTCCCTTTCCCTACACATATATTTTGAATGCTTTACTACGTAAAGTGGAGATCTACATCCTATTTAAGGATCTTCATCTTACCCCTAAATATTTTGGTGGGTCCGACTTGTCCCCCTTTCTTTTCGAAGTTAGATTATTTGTTTTAGGTGTTTACCTGCTTTTGGTAAACCCAACTTGTCCCCCTTTCTATTTTGGAGTTAAATTGTTTGTTTTAGGTGTTTATCCTTGTGAGTTAGATTCTTTACTTTTTGATCCTAGAGTTAGATTTACCTATCTTTTCTATGTGGTTAGATCTCTTTTTTTATGCTCTTTCTTACACTTGTGTGGTTAGATCTCATTAGATTTTTTTATTTTTATTTTTTTTGTGATCTCCCATTTTATGAGCTTAATTACACTAAGTCCAACCTATAGCTCCCCCTAGGACTCATGATGACACTAATATCTTTCCTCAAGATCTCAATCTTTTAATGGAGCATAACTCTTCTCACTCATCCCATGATGAAGATGAAGCCTTTAGAGGTCCTCCTTTGAAGGTTGATAAACTCTCTCATGAGTTTGATAAATTGGAAACATGGCTTGTACAAGAACATCCAAAATCCTAAAAGTGTATTTGTTATTGAGGCTATTAAAAAGCATGTTATTTATGATGATAATAACATTTCTATCTTGCATGGTATATCTCACCTTATCAATACTCACGTGAAGCCATTGATAGAATGTGATCAAGACTTATGATATTCTCCTCCTCCCACAACAGTTGAATCTTCTATTATGATTTCCACTACTCTTTCTAGCATTCCTACATATGCTCCACCTCTTATGAAGACTTCTACATAATTGTCCACTTCTCTAAGTGTTGGTCTTCCTAATCTTTCACTTTCCATGAGTGTTCCTCCTACTTCCATACCTTCTTCTATATCTTCATACAACATGGTTCCTTTTACATATTCTAATCCTTTACTCATTCCTTCTAATCCTCCACCAACATTTGTGCATCTTCCTTCTACATTTTACAATTTTCCTAACACATCTACTGTACACACACACACGCGCGCGTGCGCACACACACACACACACATCAAATCTTCTGATCCTACTGTTAGTATCTTGGTTCAATCTGTCACTGTGTTGCAACAATAAGTGGCTCAATTCAGTCAATCTAGGTGTAACATTCATAAATGTGACATTGTTAATCCCCTTTCCTTAGATATCCTTCATGTTGTTATACCACAACATGTTGAGGTACCTCATCTTGAGACTTGTAATGGTAAGGGTGATTCCATGATTCCTGTTAAGATCTTCGAGACTATATGGAGAGATTTTTCTCATAATGGTAGGCTTATAGCTAAGTTGTTCCCACATACTTCTAGGGATAGAGTCTTGTAATGGTATTACTCTCTACCTCTGTATTCTATTGATTTTTTTCCAAACTATTGCTAATGCTTTCATTCAACAATTTCAAAATAATATTTGTCCACAAGTTTCTTTGAATGATTTAATGTGTTGCAAACAAACTGTTAAAGAAAAATTTACCGATTATATTGGTAGATTTAAACACTTGTATACTCAAATTTATTATCATGTACCCAATCATGATATTCTATGTATCTTAATTTCTAATTTCTCCTTACTAAGTATACCTCCTTTTCTCATCTTTGTGTAGTGCTTCATCATTACCAGTTACAAGTAAGCCAACTTGAGAGCTCTACTCTAATGGCTCCTATTTCTAGTGATAAGGGTATTAAAATTGGTCATTCAAATTTTTTTTTGAACCTAACAACTTCATCAAAATCAAGTCAACCAACATAGTTGTTGATCAAGTGGCTACTACATCAAAAGGTATAACTACTTTTTCCTTTGTGTATCATCCTAATCACAAGTACACTTAAATATTTGAACCTTTACAATGACTAAATTGATTTATGCTATAATTCTTAAGCATCCTCCTATTTTCCTTATTGACACTAGCAAGCCAATGCCTAAGTTATTTGATTCAAATGTTTTTTGTTAATACCATCGTTAACTAGGTTCATATACTCAAAGGTTTTATGCTTGGAAGAATGATATTCAAGACCTTATTGATTCTAATGATGTTGAGGTCAATAGTATGAATAAATATGTTGCACATCCTAATCAAAATTTGCAAATTTACACCAACCTTTTTCCTTCACACTCAACAATTTCCATTAATCAACCTTCTTCTAACATTAATTATGATTGTGGCATTGCTATTAGGATTTAACTATGTGATTTTGAGTCAAACTCATTGACCCATGTTTAATGAGTAGTGATTCAACATGAATCAATCTCTCATGAGAATAAATGAAACACTTAGCACTCATTAGATCTAGGTGATGCTCATAGGAGTGAAGCACCAAAACTTCCTGGGAGGTCACCCATCCTAGTACTACTCCAGCTTGAGCGCAGTTAACTACGAAGTTTCCTCCATGGTTAAACCCAAAGCTTGCAACACCATTTGCAAGCTTATCAAATTAGTTATGATGATAAGATAGAAGCTAATCATGTGGTTAATCATGTTGACTCTCAACCTCAACCTCTGATTTCATCCTAAACCTAAACGAGCACCTCCTCACTCTAATATGTTTAAGGAACCTAATTGTCTTCTTTACATTACTGCAAGGGTTTCTCATATTCCTTATTGTAGTGTTTTGATTGATCCTTCTTCCACTATGAATGTGATCACTAAAGAATATCTTTATAAGAAACTATTGCATAAAGATACCTATGATACATCTCATGTGTGGATTCAAACTTGTAATGGTTTTCTTTATCGCCCTTAAATTTCTTTCACTCTTCTTGTCACTCTTTTCAATATGGTTGTTTATACTACCTTTGTTTTCATTCCTACATATGACCAATTTCAAGTTAAGCTTGGCATTCTATGGATTTCTTCAATGCAAGTTGTAGCTTCTCCCATGCATAAGCACATTAATTTTCCCTATAATGGAGAAATTATCATGGTTAACCATTTCCTTCATAAACCTTCATGTCCTTGAGATCATGCTAAGATTGATTATTATTGGCCATATCATCCTGAAAAACTATGTACTCTAATAATCTTTATCACTCCTATCAATGATATAAGGTAGACAAGATTCTTGAGCTTAGCCTTCCTAAGGGTGATCCTCTTGTACCTATCTTACTTACTCCATCTATCCCTTCAACCACCACTTCTAAACCTATTTTACCTTCTCCATCTATTCCATCAACTACTATTCCTGAGCCTATAGTTGTTCCCTCTTTAGAAGCTATGGTAGTTGATCCTATTCCTTCTAGTTTATCTTTCAAAACAATTCATAACCAACATTCCCATTAGTGTCACAAAAATCATCAAGCTAAAGATAAGACTAAGGCCCATTATCTTGATTCTCAACCTACATCTTCATCTCAAACTTTAATTTCCTTTGATCAAACCATGCATGATACTTTGGAAGAAGCTAATCAAGGCAACAATATGCAATGGATAAACACGATGATTCTATTTGTATTTTAGATTCTATTAACCTTGATATGAAAGATACTCTTGATGATGAACATGTTAGTAGATGATGAATATGATGATATAGATTATTATTTTCCTAACATGCTTTCTATGTAGCTTATAATCACTTCTAGTGATGAACATAGTGATTCCTACCAGAATCCTTGCTTGGATCTAGCTGTGATTCCTACTGTATTGGATGTCTTTCCTCTCATGAGTCTCCATCATTTCCCTACCATTTTAGGGGTGGGGGTGGGGGTGGGGTGGGGTGGCACATGAAATACTTGAAGTGAATTACCTTTAGCATGTTAGTCTTTGTATTTTTGTGTTTTTCTTTTCCTTGTATTGTGCTTTTTGTTATATGTTTTGTTTATATTTCTTTAGACAATCCTTGTTACTCTGTTAGCACAAGAGGTTAGAGTAATTGAACCTATCATATACATTCTTCTATTTGGAATTCTTTTCTTCTATATGTTGTTGCTTGTTGTCTTGTGCATTTTCCATTTTTTGTTCTTGTGATATTGTATAGTTTTGTTTGCCATGGTTTTAGTCCCCCTATATTTTTCAAGCTTCTAAGACTAGGGTTGAGTTAATACGATATCATGTTTTAGTATAGATTTTCCTTAAGGAACTTCTCTCATCTATCCCTTTTTGTGCACCTAGGTGGGCATTGAAAAGCAATCTAATGCATTCATTCATATTAGGTGATTAGGAAAGGGAGGGTAAGTCTATGCATTTCCTAGATGAGAGGGAAGTTGTTTTTAAATCCTAATACTTTGATCAAGTGTTCATGGTGAAGACAAGATGCATTTAAGAAGAAGATCATAGACATATTTAGAGAAAATGACAATGAAGAAATATGAGGACTGAGGTTAAAGATAATATACAGATCATGAGAACAAGCTAGAAGAAAGATCAGTTGAATTTGATGTAGAGTGAACATTGAAAGATACAGAATTGGTGAAGAACACAATCAAAGGTGGAAAAGATCAATGTTGAAATCAAATCAATGGTGAAAAATGCATCTAAATCTCCATGTCATGAGTTGAAAAGTCAAATTCTCTTAGAAAATGGATCCTTGGCCATTGGATGAAGAGAAGATTGAGTGTTTTTGCAACATCGCAAGTAGTTAGCCATAACCTAAGATAAGCATTGTGAAAGAGCGAAATCAAGTATGTGCAACTTTGTAGGGTTATGAAATGAGTTAAGGGTTTAAGCTGCAAAGTTGAGATGAAAGGAAACAATCAAATCTTTAAACAATTTTTGCAAGTTTGCAGGGTTTTAGTCAAAGTTGAAGACCTTAGCTGTGAAGAAACAAAATGAAGAAATTTTCAATTGAAATAATGATCGCAACGTCATGCAGTTGAATAGGAAGTTAATTTTAATGTTATGAAGCTGTGAAGGGTAATCCAGATAGTCAAGTGTAAGGTGATTATAACATCACAGATGAAAGAAATGCTACCTCTCAGATTGCGTCAAAGGTGAGAGATAGTTAATTTAATGATCATCACTCGATTACAACTTGTTTCTAGCTTGGGGAATTCTAAGGTGTGACGATGTGAATAACATGAAATAACAATAAAAACTAATGATCGGATGATCGCGACTTAGTTCTAGTCAAAAGAAAGTCAAGTTGCAAAGGTGTGATAGAGAATCACATGACACATGGAACAGGAGAATCCACATTGCAAAGAAAAAAGAGAGAGTTAAAGTCTTCTAATCTTAGCCTTCATATCATAAAGATCAACAACCATCACATGTTCACTAGTGATTAAAGGTAACCTAGAGTTAACAATTGCTAGTCCTACCCGGTGGGGGTGGAGAGCCAGCTAACCGGAGGTGAGGGGATGGAGCCTGTTTATTTCTAGTTGGAGCCCTGGCCTATGGGGAAGTAGTGAAAACCATTGTTCCTAGGGGATTAAAGATGATCTAAGGTTAGTGTCGTGATAGACTGAAAAGCTTGTGTTTGCAGAGTTGCAAGTAGTTTAAGTCAACCTTGGGTTAAGGTCATGAGCAAGAAAAAAATAATGATCACATTGTCATAGAGGGTTAAGAGTAACCTATGATTAAGGCCGTGGTGCAGCAAAAGGCTTAAGGTCACATGGTTGCAAGAAACTAAAGTTAACTTTGACTTAAAGTGGTGAAGCTACAAAAAGTAACCCAAGGCATTCAAATATTGAATAGTCGCATGGTCACAAGTGGATAAAGTTAACTCAAGGTGAAGGTTGTGATTATGTGAACATTAGACTGAAGTCAATAATCAAATGAGTGAAGTTATCGAAGTAAGCAACATTTGGTTCTTTCGATAAAATGATAAAGAGTTAACCACAATAGCTAAGGATTTGAGCTTTCACATGGTCACAAGCAATTGAAGCTAACCTGAGATTAATTTTAAAATGGAGAGAAAGAATGTGTTTGCATGGTCACAGGTGGTTAAATGAAACCTTGAGTTAACATGATGAAGCAACGAAATCCAATCATCGCAACATTGCATGTAGTAAGCTAAACTCTCAATTGAATGTTGTGAATGTGTGATCACAGTTAATGTACAATTATCACCAAGTCACTGTGGTTAGTAGAATGAAGACATGTCAAATTGTGAAGTCGTGATAAATGATAATAGTCAATTTCATATAGTTATTGCATCATCACATGGTTAAGTCATAAGGAAAAGTTCTAAGTTGCAAAGCTATAAACAATAAACCAAGTTAGTCATCGCATCATCTCATCGAGTGAAGGCATCATATGAATGACAATTGTGAAGAAGTGAAAAGAGAACAAGTAAAAAGAGTTATTAGGTTTTGATCGTGATCATTGATAGGAGATCGACGGTGGAGATTTAAACTTGTTGTGATCATTGAGATTCAAATTATATGAATTTGGTGCCAACAAATTATAAAAGAATATGAACCATTTTGAGGGTTTCTAATCATTTTTGCTTTCTTTATTTGATGTATTGAATTGAAATCAATGAGTGTTGGATTTTTGAGTGATTCATGTGCTTTGTTAATGTAACTGATGAATTTTTAACTAGCCAAGAACCCTAAGAGGAGGCCTATATATGTAATTTTCTATGTTAATAGAAGGATTAACAAGTTTCATGCATTTTCTCCCCTTGTAGTAGAGACTATTGAGTGAGAATTGAGAGGTGTATATAATGAAGAATTAGATTGATGTCTGTAGCTAGGTAATGTGAAGTTATAATTCCACTTAGAACTAGCATGCCTAGGTTTCTTTCATTTTCTCCTTTAGTTGAGCTAACATGCATGTAGACTAGTCCTTCTAGAATTGTAGGAAAAGTACTTGTGAAGTTGTTAGTATTGGGGCTAATCAGAGTATTAGTATAGTGTTAATAATATGGGTAGTCAGAGTGTTATCTTTCATAGGTATTTCTGCTCTTTTCTAGAGCTACATAACATCTTGCATTTGTGATGTGAAGTCAAGATTGAAGTGTACTGGGAGTTTTCCACTAGGTAACCTTGACTAGCCAGAGAGCCACGTAGGGCAATAGATGCCTTTCTTCTAGTACATCTCCTTGCATCTCATAGTCTTAGATGAATTTAGGAGTAGAGTTAGTGTTAGACCTAAAACCTCGCCTAGGTTGCTTATGTCTATGAGTAATCTGGTTAGCCTCTTCTGCTCTCAGGTTAATAACATACCCATAGTCACCCTTTTGATCACATAAAAACATCATTCAAAATATATTTTACATATAAGGGAGTTGTACCTTATAATTTAGAGGGAAATGATATAACACATACACTGACCCATTTGTTGGTGACATCCTTTTGTTTCCTCACATTCTGGGCATCTAGAGTCAAGGTAAAGCCAAGTTAGAAAAAGGGACACACTTTTAACCAAAAATTTTCTTGGTTTCTTATAATATGGTAGCACTAATTCCTTTTGGTCTCCATGTTATTGGCCCAAAGACAGTCTTCTTTGTAAACCTTACATGTCTTGTCCTCCATTGTGCTATAGTTCTACTTCTTTTGGTTATTGATTAAATTTATGCTTGATATAATAATAGATATAATCATATGATCATATTGACCCCAAAGTTGGTAGATCTCTTCACGTCCTCTCTCATTGTTATGTACTTATTTCCCTTGATGTGTTCTTCTTGGGGGCTCCTAGTTGAACCATTTTTAGTGGATGCATCTATGCTTCCGTTAAGGTGTTTCCAATCACTTTAATGTGGGGGAATACACTTACATTATCTTTTTAATCATGGAGTAAAAAATATGGACTCTCTCTCTCTCTCTCTCTCTCTCTCTCTCTCTCTCTCTCTCTCTCTCTCTCTCCCCTTCCCTACCTCCCTTCCTCTCCCTCCTTTTGTGCACTATCAGTTTACTATGAACCATTGATATTTCTTGGGGGCTTGGTCTCTTTGGATCTCTCTCTAAATTCCTTACAGTTTGGGAGGCTTGATCCTTTCTTTCAATTATTCTTCATACTACTGATGGTTTGAGAAAGTTGATCTTTCTTATTTATTCTTGAAGGACACACATATCCTTATGCCTGGGTTATTTTTTTTCTTCTTTTTGGGACATGGAGTTCTCTTGAAGTTGGATCCTTTGATGGATTGAATAGCATCCCACACACTTGCTACAACATTTAATTCATCTTTGATGGGTTGACTAGCATGTCACACACACTTTCTAGACCATCCAATTTCATCTCCCATATAGACTTTCCCCCCTCTTTTTTTATTTTTATTTTATTTTGTGGTTCATAATAAGGCATAAAAATATTATTGGGCAAGTAACTACACCCATTTTGTAGTGCTATCTATCTTATTATGATTTTGGATATGATAAAGGCTCAAGTCTATAGGGGGCTTGATGATTTCTTTGTCTCCTAAGTCATGATAAGATGAACTCTTTGCGTTTGATCTACCTTACTATGAGTTTGAGGCAAATCATACTCCCATTGAAGTGGAAGCTAAATGTGTCATCTCAAAATGGACACAGTCATCTTTTAACACCTTTTAGTAACTATTTCATAGTGACTTCCTAAACCATGGACGGATCGATGCTTGATGCCCTCTTTCTCCTATTTTCTTCCAACTTTTCCCAAGTATTTATGCAATCCACACAAGCTTTTTGAGGTCTATCTCTTCCCTTCTCTAAGAAAAGGTTGACTAGGTCGACCTGTTCCTATTCTAGAACAGGTCAATTGGTGCTCAATTCCCTCTTTCTCCTATTTTCTTCTACCTTTTCCCAAGTCTTTCCACATTCCTCTTGAGCTTTCTAAGGCCTTTCTCTTCCCTTCACTAGAAATAGGTCTACCTAGGTCAACATGTTCCTATCCTAGAACATATCAACCCCAAGTTGACCTACTCTAGAAGAGTTTGACCCATGTTTACCACTTCCCTATTGATTGTGGGGCTAGGGACCCAAAATATCTCATGGTTCCAAATTTTTAACTCTCACTCTCTAATTGGTTTGTATTGTTTTCTTGCCTAAAAATTAGTATAAGGAGACTTTGAGGCTTCATTTTTCATGTTACACTTGCACTTTGCAATCAAGGGATTCAAGCAAAGGAGTTTTCATCAAGCATTGAAGGATTCTTTCTGAGCATTTCTTCTTTAAGATCTAGCATATTTTTGGCCATCAAGGGAGAATATCTATATTGAGGCATTCCTAATTGATGTATGTTTACATCCATGGTTCCATGATATTTTATGAAAGATCCATTACAGCTTGTAGACACATCCCATGTTTATATATCAAATTCAACATCTACAACATACAACAAGGCAAGATCCTTATTGACAAGGGTTTTTACAAGCAAGATGAATACTTACATTTGTCTTGTTTTATTCACATACATTTTCATTCTTCAATTTAAGGTTGATTCTTTAATCTAGGGCTTGACCAAGGCAAGGCCTCATCAACCTAACAACAAAAACCTTTGTTTTATTCGTGTAGGTGTAGGTTAGAAAAATTATGATTGCAAATTTGGGAATAACTCTTTGAAATATTTTTGATGAATCTAAGTCAACCTTGTTACAGTGTCCTAGGAACACAATAGCATTGCAAGAACTATTCTAGAACAATTAACACCAAGTTCACTTACTCTTTGCATCTCGATCGAAAAAGTAGTTTTTGGGTTTTTTGTTTTGTTTTTTTGTTTAGAGATCTACGATCATATTTTTAGTATAGATCTATATTCATTATTTTCAAAGTACAAATTCCTCTATGCATTTCAAGGTGAGTCTTCTATCTTTCATTTCAATTTATAAATTTAGCATAAATCTGCATCTTAATTGGGCTAATTGTATACACTTGACATTTGGATTTACATTACTTAGTCAATTAGTTCAAATTTTCATATACATTATCACACATAGGTCAAAGACAACATTTCCCTATATTGTAACCCCTTTTCACAATTCAAATTTGGTATTGACATCCTTTCCTTTTGGGCCTTGCTAATCTAGTTTGGATTCCAAAAAGGAATCATATTTGGATCTTTTCCCTACACATATTTTAAAGTGGAGACCTACATCCTATTAAATCATCTCCATTTTAATGCTTAACACAATAATAGAAAAACAAGATGATACATGCTCCTCCATTTTTCATTCAAATACAAATTACACAATTATAGGATTTTCATATCGTATTTTATAGGGAATTTTAAAAAAAAATTTCCTATTAATACTGAGCTATTGTTAACAACTCAATACACACCACTATTGTAATAACCTATTGAACAAACCATGTGACATAATAATATTAGGTTATATCTCAAAAATTAATATTATGACAATAAACATGAACTCTAATTTCTAACATCTATGTGAACACTAGCTCCAAACCAAGTGAATCCTTTAAGTAGAAGAACATAACATCAAACCAAGAAAATGTCTCTAGTTAGATTGTAGCAACTAGTCAAATAAATTGGTCTGAAGTTTTTTGGGATTTTCTAAATATCATATGATGATAAATGTTTTAATTTGTGCCCAATTAAAGAATGCAAATTGTTATAGCGTAAGTGTAAAAAGATGGGGTATAAGATGCCACTTTTTTCTTTTCTTTTCTTGAAATTAAAAACTTTGAACTTTGATGAGAAATTTAAGATAGCTAGACTCAAATTATCAGGATGCAACAAGAACAAGAGTTCTAGTACTTTGAATCTAGTTTCTCAACTACTATTTTTACCTTTTTGAGAATAGTAGAGTTAAATGCCCTCAAAAAGGGGGAGCACAAAAAGTGGTCACTTTTTTTGTGAAAAAATATAACGTGGTATCTCGTGTGCTCCCCATTAAATTTTAATTAAAAATAAAATTAATTGCTTTAGTGAGATGTTAGTTAACACTATTTAGTTTCTCCCATATTTTTATGCTAATTATTTAATAAATATTTATTTTAAATGGCGTTTTAAAGTGGACACATCTTGAAAACATGAAATTTTTGTATACTCCCCATAAAAATAATTGGAAACTAATTCAAAATCAAAACCATTTTTTTAAAAGTGAGTATAATGGAGTCTATTTTCTCAAAAAAGACTTCTTTCAGAATTTTGCGAATGAGCCAAAATCTAAGCTCAAAATACTACATCTTGGTGTTTGATGAAAAATAAACATACCCACAAAATAAATTACATATGAAAAATAGACATACATACAAAATAAGTTACATATGAAAAATAGACATACATACAAAATAAATTACATATGAAAAACCTAACATAAGCAGAATTTAAAATAAATTCTATGATTAGCTAGATAAAAAAGAGATTTATAACATCATGTTATCTAATTTTATCATTTTTGAACCATGTGCAAACCTAAAAGGGAGCACACATGAAAAAATGTGAATTTTTGATATATTTGCTAAAAAAAACATCTTAGATCATGTTTGAATCCTTTGAGCTTTTCATTTGAATCTTTGAGGAAAATCCAAGCTTTAGGCTTGGTGGATCAAAATGCACCTAAAAGAGCGCATGTTTACACATACCCATTGTATGGTGTACAAGCTTTGCAAGTCAACTCGTTAAAAATGATGCATTTTGTGCAATTTCAATTTTGCATTATTTTTAATAGGGATACACCCTATAGTGCATATTTTCTATGGGAAATACTGTAGAGCCTACCCTTAGTTTTCTTTTTGTTATATTATTGAATTCTTTTAGGCCAATTTTCAATGTTACATGATTTGATTAAGTGGTACTTGGTTACCTAATTTGGTTGATACTATTTACATGTTTGGATTATATATTTGATGAGCTAGTTTATACTCAAATATTTGACGTGTTCATGGTTATTCTTTTGATGATGATGTTTTGCATACTTCATATAATGATTTTAGCTTCTTTCATGATGACAATTATATGGATGATTTATATATGGTTACTTATCCCATACTTGCATGTGTATAGTTTACATGTATGTTTTACTTTATGTTTGACATATCTGGTGTGGTTGAGGGAGAGAATTGTAGTCACCTACTAGTTGGGATCTAAATGATGTACCACTCCCTACCATTTCTTGTTTAGTTTAGATATATGTGCATATCACGTACACGTTTGAATTTTATACAGATTGCAGGTACCAGACATTGACTTCCCTGAATTGCTAGGATGAATGTGCCCTATTGTAGTATCTCAATGGTAAAAGAGGGGAGATAGTTCTCAAGTCCAAATCCTAAACCCGAGTCTAATTGTCCTGCAACAAAGGAAAAGTACCTGAGTTCTTCACCTTTCCAAATTCATCAAAGTGACGTGAATTCAAGATTTTAACTTTTCAGTTTGATTCGTACTTTGTCTTTTTAGTCAAGTTTTATCTTATTGAGTTTGTGGGTATGTTGTGATTTTCACGTATAATTAAATCAACCAATGAGATTATTAAATGATTTAATTAAACATAATATTTTATAAAGAAAATTCTAGTTTATTATATTTAATTGATTAAGAAATTAATTAAATGGAAGAAATAAATTTAAAGATTTAATTAAAAGACTAAATTTGGCGTAATTGTATTTATTTATTTAAAAAATAATAAATTTAGAATTTGCACTTAAATAATGTACATTAAATATTATTATTAGTTAAAATAATTAATGCCAATAGGCATTCTACAATGACAGAATGGGGGAGTGGGATGGTGTGAGTGTGTTAATGTTAATGTGAGGCCTCGCCCCGACCCTTCGTAGCCTTAGTTGTTATTTTATCATTTTGACACTCACGACTCGAGATGTCGAGACATTATCTGATACATAGAACATATTATATTAATTCCTGTTATGTGATGTTACATTCAAATATATTTGATGTTTGTTATTTAATATTTCATGTATATGTATGTTGATGAAATTAGTAAATGTAGGATTGAGACTCTAATTTAAGAGATTTTAAATGATTAAGAATTAAGTAGGATGGAAGAAACCCTGATTGATGTATGGTTCAATTTATGTAAATTTATGATACGTATATATGTACATGTGATTTTCGGGACTACTGATGTGTGCAATGAGTGTGCAGATATTTTAGTCGAGGAAACCGATGGAGGAACATAACTGATCTCTATGTGCTAATTTTGGAAACTTTGTTGTTTGTAATTCACCTATTTTATTGTGAGATGTATGTATGTATCTTTCTATGTTTAGTAAATGTTAGTGTTCATAATTATGTTATGTTGGTGTCGCTTGACACTCGTAAATTGGTTATGTTCTTCTGTATGTTGTTTAGGGTTAGTTGTGTAACCCATGGACCTAAGTCAATTTAAGTTAGTGTCAGTTTGCTAATTGGTTCTTAATTGAGTTTAGTCACCCTTAATCTAGATTAGTACTTATCTATTTTTTTTTAGAGTTGTTAGTTGGTCCTAATTATTTCCTAGCCTTTGTGTGGCTCTAAACCTATTCCTAAGGCTTTAAAGCATGAAATAATTATACCCAAGGGGTATGGGTATGGGTTGGGGGTCTTTTCCAACCCCTAAGCCCCTTTTGTTGACTTTGGAGATCACTCAAAAAGTCTCATTTTACAATTTTGCGAAAATTGCAAGTGGTTATCTTGGGTTACCTCACCTCATCTCCACTTAGGGTTTAATCATAGTGTAGGTTGAGTTAGGAATTTTCTAGAATTGCTAGTGGGTGGAAGTAGTTATTGCTCCTTTTGGGTGGTTGAGTTGGAGGCTTATTTAGAGGCCTTCATTGGACTAGTGGAGGTTGTTACCCAATCTCTACAATTAGAGAGGAGTTCTTGAAGATTGAAGCAAGGAAAGGGAAGCTCTACTCAAACTTGTTTATTGCCATTACCTCTTTGTGAAGGTTGGAATTCTTATCTCCATTGTTCAGATTTCATTCTTGTTTCATGCTTATGCTACCTTGTTGTTGTTTCAATGTTTGTATGTTTGTGGGTATGTTGGGAAGCTTTGAAAACCATGTTATTTTTGGATGATTTCCTTTCATGTTTATGTTTGCAATTTTGAGATTTTTTTTGCATGGGTGTTTTGGTATTACTCAACCTTGGAGAGGGCAGAAGTGACCAATTTTGGGAAAGGTCTATTTAGTCGGACTCCAACCAGTGTAGAGTCTCTTCTCAGGATGAGAAGAGGGAGAAAGGGTAGGGTGTTATGGGCCCCTACCTATCAGCACAAACCTTGTATGATTTTGGTATGTTGAAATGGAAGAACGGAAGTTCTTGGTTTATAGCCCCGATTGGGCATCTGTTGGTGTTGTGCTTGACTTCTCCTAGTTGGAAGAATCCACCTTTCCCTAGTTTTGATTCATTGTGAATCCTATCGTGTAAACCATGTATGATTATGCTTGTTTGATTGTCTCTTGGTTATGCTTGGTTGTCACCCGATTAGATATTTGTTTCCTCCATGGTTCTAGAGATGTGTTGCAGAAAACATTATAAATCCCTTGATGAGGGCCATGAAGAAAATTCAATTTTATTATTGAAATTTGGGATTGATATCCTATGTATATTGGTATTTCAAACTTTTTTGGATGGGCAACGATGCCGGGTTTTCTTCCTGATTCTTTCCCGACTGAGCCTTTGAATCAGGTTTCCCAATAAAAATGGTGATTGAGTAATGTTACTTATCATGTGATTTGATCGTAATTTTAATCTAAATGGATGCACATCAAGAATAGGATGGAAATAATGATGATGTTCAGTTTGAAAAAATATCAAGTTGTTCATATATGTTAAAAATGAAAATTTATGATCATTCATGTAGATTTAGTTTTTTTATGATTATTGGATATTAATCAAACTTGCATTATAGTGTCACAATGACTAAATCTATGTTTTAATTCTATTCAAATTATAGACCAAAAGAAAAATACATATATAATTATACCTTGCCTTGAAATTTTATACTTAGAAAAATATGATAAAAAAAAAAATGTGTTCAAGAGAGTAAATACTCCCTGGTTTTTGTATGGGAAGACAATTTAATTCCCCTCACTGCAATAGAGAATCTTAGTAAGATTATTTTTATTCCTTGTTTGAAAAATATAAACATAAATAAATCAATTTATAAATTAATGTGCAATTTCTAATAGACTAGTCACATTTTCAAAATATCCTAAATATCTAATTGTTACCAAATAAACTTTTGGGACTTAAATTCCCCCTTGCATGTCAGATTTGAAAGTAATATTTAATAGATTTAAAAAAAAAGTTTTTTTTTGGCAAGAGGGTTGCTGATGGGAGGGTGACGTCACTCGTCCCCCATCCCATCACCCCATTTCTCTTTTAATGCTCCTCCCTTATTGCCTTTATGGGGACTTAGAGCATGTATTATGTTTAAACCTACGCATCATTCCTTGGGGGACAGGTCTGACGCAGGTCTGCGACGTGGGACAGCGCGCAGGGGGCTAGGAGTAGTATGGGAAGAGGAGGGTGTAGGGGGGTAGAGTATAGGTTAGTGTAGGAATGTTGGAGTTAGGTGTTAAGGGTTAGTTAGATGTTAGGTTAGTTTAGTTGTTATTTATTGTTTTATTAATGTTTTCATTAAGTTAGAATGTTAAGGGGGTTAATATAGGTTAGTTAGATTAGTTTAGTTTAAGTAAAGTTTAGCATATGTTAGTTAGTTTATAGTTACTTTTAGTTAATTATAGTTAGTATGTTTTTTTTTAATAAGTTAATGATAGATGTTAGTTTAGATTAGTTAGGTAATTTGTTTTATTTTGTGTATTTTTAAATTGTGTCATATTAAATGATTTACTATAGTGTTATTTATTTATTTTGTCAATGCAAATTTGGTTAGTTTAATATTAATGGTCCTTTTTTTTTTATGTTCATTTGTTTCTTTTAAAATTATATACATATATATAGTTAGGTTAAAGTTTTTAATTCAGTTAAATCTCAAAGTTTTGTTTTGATAATTATTAAATAAATTTAGCTATATTTTTGTTAATTCATTTTTGAATAGTATTTAATTAATTTAAAGATTAGATTACGTTATATGTAGTTAGTTTAGTTTTACAATTAATTTAGTTGTTAATCAACTTAGAAAGCCATAACATAATGATTAGTTAAAAGATTAGTTAATTTTAAGATTAATATTAAATTTGGCTTCGAATATATATATATATATATATATATATATATATATATATATATATATATATATATATATATATATTTTGAATATAGTTTAGTTGCTATTATAGTTTTAATTTTGTGACAATTGAATTTGGTATTTGATTTGCAATTGTATTAAAATTAGAATGATAAGTGTAGTTTGGTTATGAATTAAGTATCATGTTAAATTAATATTAATTTATAGGATCTACCATCATTTAAATTAGTGTAACGTTAGCGCTATACTAATATGATTTTAACTAGTTTAAATGTATTTTTGATTTATAATTAGTTAGTTTTATTATTATTATTATTTCATTAAATTTAAATTTAGTAAGATTTTTATGGATATTTAATATGTTAAAAATAGTTGGAATGTTTAAAGTTAATAAATTTGATATACATATATTCAATTTTAATTCTAGTTAAATTGTTTTCCTTAGAGTGACCTTTTAATATCGATCAATTTGTAAATTGATAATTGTCTAAGAGTTTTATAGTTGATTTTGATTTTATACTATCAATGAATCTAAACTCGAATACATTTACTTTGTCATTTAAATAATTGTTTTTTATTGTTTAAAGTTAAGGTAAGAACATAAGTTTATCGATATCAATCTTATAACAAAAGTTTCGAATCTTAATAATGTAATTGTCCTCATGTTTATAATCTTAAGACGTAAAGTAGAGAACCTGTACTAAAACTATTATCAATCATTTCAAGCTTAGAGCATGTTTAATTATTATTAAAAAAAAAAGTTGTGTGTTTTTGCCCTCCTAGTTTGGGCATGACAGTTAACTTTACTCTTATAGTTTAAATTTGACAACCATCTACATGTCAAAAGTTTAAATCTTATTATAAATAGAATATACTTTAAAAAATAATTTAATAAATACCACATAAAATACCCATTTAAATTATAATATTTGGAGATATAAATCATCCATTTTTTAAGAAATTAAAATAAAAAGCTTAGTAAAAACTAAATAAATGGAAATAAAGGAAATACAAATATTTTTAGATGTAGTAAATTAAATTATAATTATTTTGTAGTGGATATCTATTGGAATTTCTTTAGATAGATCTATTTAAGATATCTATAGTAGTAAATATATTTTCTAAAAACATATTGCTTATAATAAACAAAGTGGGGGTAATTCAAATAAAGTTTATTCTTATTAAAGGAAAAAAGATGCACAGACCTTTGTATGTTCAAAAATAAAAAAACCCTAGGTAGAGTTAAAAAATTTATTAAGAGATTTGAGCTCATTCCTATACACAGGTTTTGGGGAACAAAATTTGGTATTGAAGCGAAAGAATTGTTGAAAGTTTTGGAGGGTTTGGATTTGCATGCATTCACAAGTTGTCTCAAATTTTAGCTATTGTTTTGAGGTAGGGCCTGAAAATCCATTGTAAAATTTTATTAAATGATCTATCTACTTCATGTCTTCCTAGGTGCTTGCCTATTATTAATTTATTGTATTAAATTTTGGATAAAGAATTATGTTGTAGATTTTGAAAAGGAAAACTTATTAATCAAGAAAATGTGACTAAGGAAAATTGTAGGAAAATTTAGTAAATTATTATGAGTATATTATTTTAAAACCCTTTCTAATATAAGGAAAATTCAATTATAGAAAATTGGAAGAAAACAAATTTGAACAACTAGGGTTTGAACTTTTAATTTTTCATATGATTATCATGAATTTTCTAATAAAGATAAATATTTTTCTTATATCTAAAATAATTTAATTACAAAATTTATTAGAAAAGCAAAAGATTAATTGAGAGAAAAGCATGTTGTAGATAAACTTATACATGCATGTAAAAACAAATATAGTAAATATAGAAAGTTAAGTATATTATAGTTGCATGATTTGAGAAATCAAAGACATGCAAAAATACTAATTGCATGTTTATTTTTATTTTATAAAAATATAGCTTCATTTTTGGATTTATTTAAAAAAAACACTTTTTTTAATGATTAATTGTCAATTTTAGAAATTTAAAATAAATAAATACTACTTATTTTCTCATAAGTGGATTTTTAATATTAATTCTTTAAAAAAAATTGTGAGTTGGTTATAACAAATTATATATTTATTAATGCAAGTGGAGTTATAAGTTAATAAATATATATTTGTGACATAGCTATATTTTAAGAAGAGTTATAGTTGAGTTAACTATATAATCATCTAGTTATGAATATTTAAATATAATGAGAGAAATTGTAAATAGTTTTATTATAATTATGATTTCAAGTTTGAGTTATCTCGAGTTGCATTATGAATTAAAGAAAAAGTAAATATTAATATTAGACTTAAATAGAAGTCAAATTAATATTTTAGAAATGAAATTGATATTAAAGTTTAATCTAATAATATACATTTATGTTTTTGATTGATTAAAACAGGTTTTAAAGGGTGCCTGAAACCCCATAGTTAACAAGATAATACCGAATTAAAGTCTAGAACATAAAGAAAAATAGTAAAAACTAATAGCCTAATGAAGGCCACAAACCAATCTTAAGAAAAAATAGCCTCTAAAGGAGTAGGCAAGCCTAGCCAAACTAAAAACCAAGGGGAAAAAATAAGAAAGCTAGGAGAACAAACTAGGGCACCGTTTCTTTACCATTTCAGCTGTCTTGAGCTCTAGCTTATCCATGGTCTCTACTACTTCACTCATCAACTGATTGTCATATGGAATATCCTCCTTGTCCCTCTTCATCTTGTTCAATCTCAGTTTATTTCTCGGGCTTTCATCTAGGGTGTTGACATCCTCTTTAGGAGCCTTATTTTCCTCATTGACTATGTCAACTTTCCTGTTTGTACTAACCTCCATTATCACTTGCATATGTTTGATATTATGAAAATTTTGATGATATTAAGGCTCTGGTTAGAAGAATTGTGAAGAATGCACTCCATCTTGTCTAATCTCTTATCCATCTCTATAACCCTGGTTTCCCAAATGTTCATTCTGTCAAACCTCTCATTTCCTTCCTTTCCTTCTAGGCCTTGCACCTTGATCTTTAACTCTCTAGTTTCATAGAAATTCCACTTGATTGACCAGAAGTTGTCCACTATGATGTTGCAAGCATTCTTGAGGAGATTCATCCCCACCTCCCTAGCATTGTCATTGAGAACCACCATAGTCAGATCAATAAGTTCCTCCAAGTGGATTTTACCACCATTTCCCTCTAAGATCTTAGGATGGATAGTCTCTCTAACAACGCCCATTTTTGTAGTCTAAGGCTCAAAGTTCCTTCAAACCATTTTCTTGCCCTTGAAGCCAAAAGATATGGTAGCTTTCTCCTTGCCATAATCCTCATTTCTAAGCTCCTCGGCATTGGAAGTTGTCTCCTGACCCTTTCTAGAATCCTGATTAGCATAAATTTCACTTCCCCTTCTCCTCTTTGCCGAGCTTTCCACCTTCCTGGGAGATGTGGCCTTGATTGTGCCCTCCTCTTTCATATTAGTCTCCTCTTCCGTATCCATCCCCTCATCCTCTTCATTATAACCCTCATTTGAATTAACCCCAGACTTAAACTTTTACCTGCCGAGTCTTTTCTAGTCTTTTTCTTCTTGTTCTTTCCCAAGTCCTTAAATATCTTTTCCACCTCCTCTTCATCATCTAAGTGTAGCCCTGCATTATCCTTAGTATCTTATAGGAGATAAGAGCTTTCCATATCATCCGAGGACTCCACTTTGTGGGCAATAGATTTGCGACGAGTTTGAGCCTTGAAGTGTTGATAAATTGGTAACAATAGACCCTTGTGGAAAGTTGGGTTAGCATAGATTTCTTCTTATAACCCATGATATTCTTATTGATAGAGAAGAAGAGGTAGTAGGGTATGGAGGTTTTCATGCCATATTTGAAGTGGTTGAGGATGACAAAGTGATGGGTACAGATTATATCATACCTAGTATCTAGCATAATGTAAGAAATAATCACCCTTAGAACAAACCTCCAAATTTTTAAATTGAATCTGGCTCATAGTACGCCCCCATCTTCACCAATTCTTTCATCTCCTTGGCATTCTTGGTAAATTCTTTCACTACATTGAGGGAAACTTTCATGTATCTAAAGAATTTGATTCCCTCAATAGGGGAACCAATGACCTTCACAATAACACCTTTATTAACCCAAAAATCAACCCAGTCTATCTTAATTTTCCCTTCTTTCTAGGACATGACTATAAGATTAGTTACCTTAGGGTTTCAACCATGCAATTTCTCAATGAAATTGGAAATTCCACCTTCCCTCAATTTCTCCCAAACCTACGACCACTTTTTCCATTTCACCGCTTCATCCTTTGGCTCTCTGTGATGCCTTTTGCCTACCATATTGTTGCTTAGAGTAGATTTTTTTGCAACCTCCGAAATCAAAGAACAAATTATTGATTAAACTCACCCAAAAAAAGCTTACCTTTTTTCTTGAGGAATTGAGATTTCCAATCACCCATAAAGTGTGCCAAAAATTAGCTCTCAATAAAATTAATGTGATTCTGAAAACATTACCTTTCATAATTACTCTTAATATTTCTTGTCCTCCCTTGGATTCTCTCCATCTCTATCATGATTTTTGCTTCCATCAGAAGCCTGTCACCATTAATCCACTTATATGACGAGTCCCTTTTGACCACCTCATTGGCCATCTAGTTAGCAACTAATTTAGCCTCTCTATATTCATGTGACATATAAACCCTATCGAAAGTGAGCAAGATTTTTTTTGTTTCTTCTACCAAATTCTTGATTGACTAGGATGAAGGATGTTCACCTCTTAGGCATTTTATGATGTTATTTGAGTTCCCCTCAAGCCAAAGGAATTTAACATCAATTTCTTTAGCTAACACAGTAGTTTGAAGGGTAGCACATGCCTCAACAAAGTGATTGGTTTGGTGCCCCCGAGGGAAGGTAACCATCACTATGCCATAATAGTAGCTATTATGAATCACCCCACCACTACTAGCTTTCCCTAGATTTCCTTTAGCCGCTCCATCAAAATTTTCTTTGTGCCATCCCATTGGGGGAAAAGTCCATTGACATTCCTCTTTTCTTTTCTGTGTCGTTACTATACCTAGTGTCTCCTACAAGTGGGTTAGACCCTTTGCAAAAAAGGTAGTTTTCCCAAAGGGCATTAAGAATTTTACTTGACACTATTTTGGTGGGGAGGCTAGCTTCCCTGAATATTTGATTATTGCATCCTTTCCATATTCCCCAACCAAAGTGAGCTAGAGCCCATTTACTAATGGCTTGAAGATCAAAGCCCTTCCATGAGTCATCCCATTGCCTAAGGAATTCAGTAATCATAGTAGGGGCACACTAGTCCAATCCAAAAACATGGTTGAAAAAAGACTAAACCTCTCTCATGAAAGATTAATGAATAAACAAGTGGTCCATAGTCTTGGCCTGATTTTTGCAAAGGACACATCTTTTAGGTATGTAAAGACCCCTTTTGCTAAGACTATCAATAGTTAGAACCCTATTCTGGAGGAAAACGCAAAAGAGTATGTTGATTTTAGGAATAAGGCCAAGGTACTAGGCCTTAGCCCATATTAGTTTGGAATCTTGCTTCATCTAAGATTGGTACCTTGAAGCTACCAAGTATATGCCAAAGAAAGTGTTCTCCCACACTAACTTGTCCTGATCCTCATTCAAAATTGTAGAGTGAAGGATTGGCATCAAAGGTTTGAGCTCCTCAGAGATTAAGGAAAGGTCTTTCCATTCTTTGGCTAATTTGTAGTCACTGACTTTGGTGCCAAACCTCTGAATTTAAGTATTAGCCCATCTGTCAAAAGTAGGAAGATTGATGAGAGGCCACTAGAATAGCTAGTTGTCTTGCTAGAACATAATCTCTGTGCCATTACCAACTCTCCATTTCACCTTGTTTTTGGCTGTATCTCTAGCTTTGAGCATACCATACTAGATGCATGAGCCCTTGGGGTTGGTGTCTTCATTGGATAAGTGTCCAATGGAAGGTCTCCCAAGGTATTTATCTTCTATGATATCACAAAATCACCCTTGCTAGAAAATATTCTCCAAATCTGTTTGGCTTGAAGGGCTTTATTGAAAGGTCTCAACTTTCTAATTCCCAAGCCCCCCCAGTATTTGGGGAGACACATTGTCCCAAACAATGAGAGGAAATCTCTTGTGTTCCTCCGAGTTGGACCAAAGAAAATTCCTCTGGATCTTTTACAATATATCAACGTATTTGCAGGGAATCCCAAAAAGACTCAGTGCATATGTAGAAAGATTTTGAAGGGTGGATTTTACCAATTGGATTTTGCCAGCTTTGCTAAGGATTATACCCTTCTAGCCAGCCAATTTCTTTTTAAACCTATGAATAAGATTGGTCCAAAAAGGATTAGGGGATTTGAGGCCCATAGGGAGGCCCAAATAGGTCAAGGGAAGGCTACCTATGCCACATCCAAGAATATCTTCTATCTTCCTCTATCTCACAACCAGAGTATTGATGAAGAAGATAGAGCTCTTGTTCCAATTGATGAGTTTTCCCAAACCCCTAGTGTAAGAGTTCAAAATCTTTTTGACCATACTGGATTCCCCAACTAAAAATTCCCCCCCAAGATAGTGTCATTCACAAATTGTTGGTGATAGAATACTAGAAGGCTTGAGGAAGGTCTAATACCTTTCAAAGCCCTAGATATTGTTTTGGTAGAAATCATCCTTTCTAAGCATTAAACCAGAATGATGAAGAAAATGTGCAATAAGGGGGTCACCTTGCCTTAACTCCCTAGAGGGTTTAAAGAATGTAGAAGGAGAACCATTGATCAGAACACCAAAGAGGAAGTCAAAATCAATTGGTTGATAAGCTTGCATACCTTTGAATCAAACCCAAAGGCTCTAAGGACCTTAAAGAGAAAAGACTAGTCGACCATATCATAAGCCTTGGATAGGTCAAGCTTTAGGAGAAAGCCTTCTATCTTGCCTTCTTCCAAAGAGTGAATGACTTCATGGACAGTCATAATAGAATCTAGTATTTGTCTCCCCAAAACAAAACTAGATTGATGAGGAGCAATAATCAAATGGAGGATCTTGATTATCATATTAGCTAGGACTTCAAAAATGATCTTATATAAAGAATTGCAGAGACTGATGGGTTGAAATGATCCATAGAGTTTTACCTAGGCAATTTAAGGATAAGGAATAAAAAGGTAGCATTCACCTCCTTGAGTAAACTTTTAGCTCCAAAAAAATCTTGAACTTCTTTGATAACATCCTAATGGACCACATTCTAGAAAAAGTGAGAGAAGAAAGTAGGGAACCCATTCGGGCTCACAGACTTGTCTACAGGTAGGGAGAAAACAACCTACTCAATTTCCAAAGGGGAAGGAATAGCCTCTATCATGTAATTATGTTTTGACTAGATCAAAATAGGAATGTTAGAGATAACATCTTACTAGTCCCCATCCTCAAGATTGAGGTCTTTGGTTAGAAGATTGGAGAAGAAAGAGATGAACTCTGCTGTAATATCTTTTTCCTCCTCCAAAACAACATTTCCCTTCTTGATGATATTGATTCTATTATGAACTTTGTGCTTTAGAGTAGAGATATGGAAGAATCTGGTGTTATAGTCCCCTTCTCTTAACTATACAACTTTTGATCTCTACCTCCACAAAGCCTCCTCTAGACCAATAATATTGTAAAGATCTGTAAGAATGATCTTTTCCTCCTCTAGCCTCTCCTCATTATAACCCTCCTTTTGAATAGCACCCTAAATAATACCGAGGTCCTTTGAGATCTTAGCTTTGGATTGGAATATGTTACCAAAATCTGACTTATTCCACTTCTTAATATTGAGTTTGATATTTTTCAACTTCTTGGCCACCCTGAATATGGAAGTGCCCTTTATGTGAATGTTCTACCACTCCACTATATGAAGTGAGTTATTTGGGTGAAAAGTCCACATTCTTTCAAATATGAAGGGGAAGTTATGTTTAATAGCAACGAGATCCAACATTAAAGAAATAGAAGAATGATTTGAACTAGTCGGCGACCATTAAAGATAAATTACAATAGTTGGAATTCATCCAATATAAAGATATTAGAATCCTATCCAACCACACTTGGATGTGATCCCTACCTATTCTTCTAATAGACCAGGTATAGAAGCCTCCCTAAAGCTCAACATCTAACAATGCCAAATCATTGATGAAGTCAGAAATGTCCAACCTATTGTCTAGATCTGGCACCAGACACCCTTGTTTCTCATCATCCCTTAAGGGGGTATTGAAGTCCCCCATAATGATACAATTTCCCACATGGAATTTGGTTAAAATATTTCTAATCTTAATTGAATAGTTCCTCATACCATTCTTAGAATTAGGAGTGTAGACATTCAAAAGATACCAGCATTTATTATTTTTGATATTAAGAACTTGAATGAGAAGAATATTACCTGCACCATATAGGACTTGGGACTTGGAAATGTTAGAGCTGCAGAGGGTAAGAAGACCCCTTGAAGCCCCATCTGAGTTTGTAGAAAACCTCTCTATACTACTACTGAAAGAGATTCTCTCCACAATCTCCTTTTTCATTTTGGTTTCTTGAATGAACATTAAATATGGTCTATGATCCCTTATCATATTTCTAAGAACCACTTGTTTGTGGGCTCCATTTAGCCCATGTACATTCCAAGATATGACCTTCATCTCTTCTTAGCAAGGTAGGCCTCTTGGATGGTCTTTTGACTCCCATCTGCTAGACTCCTTCTAGTTTCCTCTTTCCTATTTTGGTTGAGATTGTTCCTACTAGGGGTTCTCAATTTTGCTCCAACATCAGCTTTTTCTCTACTCCTAGTATTAGTAGTTGGGGAAATTGGGAAAGGGTCTCTACTCTTCTTTTTCTTTCTAACTATCATCCATTCCTCCTATCGTTCATATGCATAGCTTGCAAATAGAGCCTCCATTCTAGTTAATTGGCCTAACGATGAAGCTCTTACCATTTCCAACACTCTTGAAACCTTCTTGAGAGAAGCTATCCCCAGGTCAAGGCTAATACTAGATTCCCTATGAGAGGGACCACATTGTTGATCAACATCCTCACCCTCTACAAGATCTTGGGACTCTTGGACTTGAGATATATTAACTTTTTCTACTAACTCAGTGCTTAAGGTCCCTATCTCCCTAGATAAAAGATCCCCCAAGCAAGTAACCTCCATACAATTCAGAGGGATAGTCAGATGCTCAAAATCTATTCCTAGGAAAACATCCTTAGTGCTAACCTCATTAGTAGCCCATTGCTTGGCTGCCAAATGTTTCAATGTTTCAACTTTCTTAATGGAGCTGCATTTGGAATCTTCCTTGTGGACCACAACAATAGCCGAGGGTAGGGCACCCTCCTAGTCCTCCTTTTGTTGCATGGGCCCTCCTACCCAATTCATAATTTTCTTCTATATTTGTACCTTTTCTCCCTCACTAGAGTGCCTAATTTTATCTTTAGAAATGCCCTTGGCCTTATTCCTATTCTATGATTATTTCCTAGATTTCTCCTCCAAAAATATAAGGCACAACTTAGCCACGTGGCCTGCTTTCTTACAATGAAAGCATGCAAAAGGGACACTCTCAAAGTCCAATTTCTAAATGTGTACACCTAGTTTGGAGTGAAGATACACAATCTCTAGCATATCTCTACCCTCACTGACCCAAATGCAAATCCTTGCATATGTTAACTAACTTCTTGATACCGTAATGGGGTCAATGGATGACAAATCCCCAAAAGATTTAGCTATGCTATCAAAAATATGCTCATATCAAAACTCCATTGGAAGTTTGGGAAGGCAAACCCAAATAGGAGCTTGAACAAAGAAAGATTCATTAAGGTCCAGTTTTGAGGTCCATTTTTGCAAAGCAAGGGTGGATTAACTAAATGACTAGGACCCTGTACAAAGGATCCTTGTGAGATATTCCAGGTAGGATAACTTGAAGGAAAGGAATCCCTTAGCCATAGTCACAATCTCAACATGACCTTTTAGTTCCCATTTGTTTCTAGTATAGGCCTACACAATATCTATATTCGACCTTGAACCAATGGACTTCCCAACTAGAGAAGAGGCCATCATAGGAATATTATGTTCTACTAGTTGATCAGGAATCTATATAGCATATTGTCCCTTTTCCTTATCCAAAAAATCCTTTATCTGTAGGAAGGAATACTGACCTATGGGTTTGATACCAAAGAGAGAAGACCACCAACTAGCTGGAACCACATCGAGGACTTTTCAAACAAAGTGTGGACCTAGCATAGTTCAACTTGATCTTAAAGCATCCTTCTCGGGCTCCTATCTTGGAACACGTGGGCCTCATTCCTAGAGGCAAGATTATTCCTCTAGTCCTCCTCATCTTGGCAAGCCCTAGAACCCTTCCCTTCTCCATCTTAGACAAAACTGCCTAATGCATAATTCAAATTTCTGATCTCACCAATTCTCGCCCCAAGTCGTGCTCCCTCCTCACGCACCATGTTGTTTGTACCTTATTGTAGACATTAATAATATACATTTGTGTAATTAATTAAATCATTCATGATTTATGATTATTTAAATTAATAACATGATAATATTGCATGATTGATAACTTTTATCGACTATGAAACGATTATGAAATGAAAACTTGAATTTGATGAAAATAATTTTTTATGGAGTTATATTTTTCAAAAAAAGACTAAATAACTATACTTGTTTTAAATGTATGTTCGAATGTTAGGTTTTATTTTGTGATGATTTTTTCTAGGGAAACCTAGTAGTTTGACCAAATAGGATTGTTTACCAGAGGCTTGGGAAGTGATGGTTTTATGATGCTGCTATGTGATGTTGTTTTGTCATGATTATTTCATTCCCAACCAATGTGTTATATTCATGTTTTTCTATGATGGGATTGAGTTCTTTTTTGTAAGCTCATGTATTGTGATTTTCTTGGTGTAACATATGAAGTTTTCAATTAGTTATCTATTGGTGCTTTCTAGTTGCTTGTACAAGATTGAAGTGAATATTGCCATTTTCTTGGATTAACCTATGAGGTTCCGATTAGTTATCTATTGGTGCTTTCTAGTTTCTTGTATAGGACTAAGGTGAAAATTGTGACTTTATGAGATACATTTTTATGAGCTTAGGGTAGGTTATCTATGTGTATGTTGGGAAGTGGCTTGCAATGGAGGTTGGAGCCTTAAAGAGGCTGCCTGAGTAACCCATTGTAAGTTGTATTAACAAGTCATAACACTTCATTAATGGGGTTAAAATGAATTCAAAAGAGTTAATGTATTACATCACCCATGCCTTGAGTGCTAGTAAAAGCTAGGATGAGAGTAGAGAGGATGTTTGGTTGTGACCTTGCCTTGTTAGTATGCCTTATCTGTAAAAAAAGGATACTGATGCCTCATAGAGTCACTAGGGGGCCAGAGTCTAGAGAGACTGCCAAGGTAACCATAGAGTTTACTCATGTGATGACACTTGTCAACATGCATATTAGGTTTCTTATGTGTCTTTGTTTCCTCTAGGATTAGATATTATTTTTGTACTTGGTACCTTTGAGATGGATTGCTATAAGGATTTCTTGACCTAGATTCTTGTTATGACTTTTGAATTGTTATCCATTTAGGACTTGGGATTATCTCCTCAGCATAGTGGGAGTCAGCCATTTAGGTTCCATGAGGTTGGGTTTTAGTGTTTCTCATACCATTGAGATCTGATAGTTGGATGTCGATGTTAGATGTACCATGTGTAGTTGTTCTATTCTTCTTCTCTTGTGATTATGTTCTATGGTCATATTCTGGTATATTGTACTTTGATTATTTGAGATCCTATGGGATGTTGTATCTTATCATGATGTAGATTCTTTCATTTGATTTTGAACCCGTGGTTATTGTATGTCATGAAATTTGTTTACTTATCAAATTTAATCTTAATAAAACTTATTTGTGTGATTCAACGTTATGGAACCCTTGAAAGATGTAACTATTATTGTATTTCTTATGTATGTAAATGAGTTATTGCTTCCGCTATGTTATCTCTTATTTGTTTTAATCTTAAAAAAATGTTTAGCAAACTTAGTGACATTATAGGTTCATTTCTCTTGGGTTCTCTAGTGGGGTGTTATAAACACATAATATAGTGATTATTACCTATGGTAGAGAGAGGTAGACACACAAAGAGAGAGAGAGAGAGAGAGAGAGAGAGAGAGAGAGAGAGAGAGAGAGAGAGAGAGAGAGAGAGAGAGAGAGAGAGAGAGAGAGAGAGAGATGCAATAAAAATTCAAAAAGCTCCTCTAGGTAAATTTCAGCACCAAGACCATACATAAAATGTAACCTTTAAGTATAAGTTGCATACTCTATACTTAAGTCAATTATTATATGTATACTTTCACGACATATGAGGGTGGTTTTAGCTTCAGAGGAGTTAAGATAAGGATTTTGAATTTTTAAGGGTTTTAGAAAATTTAGAATCAGCCAAGTTGTAGGAATCAACATATTATCTTTAGCATAATCCTAGTGGAAAATTAATTATAATGTTAATCCCTTGACTTGTGTAGGATACTTTAGAGAGAGAAAGGGCACATTGATCACCGTAGAAAAAAATTTAGGGTCTGAAGTGGTTCAAATGTATCACAAGGGATCATAATGGATCCTAATTGGTTATAGGATTCTTTTGGACCCATCAAGTCTACTTAGGACACATTAGTATCCATTATGATCCCTTAGGAAATATTTAGACCTCTTAGGAAAGCTTAGAACATATTAATCATCATAAGCCACACTAATGGGATCTAATGTGTCCTAATTTGTCCTAATATTTCCAAAGGGTTTTAATGGATCCTAAGTGCTCCTAGGAACCTATAGGACCCATTACTACATATTAGGACCCATTTAGACCCATTAGGATCCACTAATTCTCATTTGACACAATAGGGTTCTAATGTGTCATAATAGGTCCTAAGTTGTCTTAAGGGGATTTAATGGTTCCTAAGTGATCCTAGGATCTTTTAGGAGACATTATAACCTCCTACAATACATTACAACCCATTAAGACCCCTTAAAACACATTAATCAATGTAGGTCACACTTAAGGATTCTAATGTACTCTAATGGATCCTAATGTATCCTAATAAGTTTTGATGGGTCCCAAGTGGTCCCAGAAACCTTTGCAACCCATTCCAAAACCTTAAAACACATTACAAGATGTTAGGAAACATTATAACTCTAGAGTATTCCCTATGACTATTAATGTGTTATAAGGGGTTGTAATGGGTCTTAATGTGTCCTAATGGGGTTGAATAGGACCTTAGGGGTATTGATGGGTTCTAAGGGAGTCTCAGACTACTTGAGACCTGTTAAAACCCCTTAGGACACATTAGGACCCTACACTCCTTAATGTATTCTAAGGGGTATTAATGGGATTTAATGTATCATAAAGTGTCCTGATGTATGCTAATGGGTCATAATAGGTTGTAGTGGATCTTGGGACTACTTTGGAACTATTAAATCTCCTTAGGACACATTAGGACCCATCAAGACTCCTTAGAACACAATAAGACCTATTAGGACACCTTAGGATGCATTAGACTATGTTAGTGTATCTTATGCCCCTTAATACATTTTTAAAGAGGATATTAATTGTTTCTAATGTGTTCTAATAGGTTGTATTACATTAAAAGGGTTTTAATGGGTCCTAAGGGGTGTTAGGACCATTTAAGACCCATTACCCCCTATGATAAATTAGGATCCCATAGGACACATTAGTGTGTCTACTAATGGTTAATGTGTTCTAAGGCATACTAAGGGGTCGTAAGACCACTTAGGACTCATTAAAAACTCTTAGGACATATTACACTCCATTTAGATGAATTAGAATCCATGATCGTGTTTTATGTCCCTTGATGTGATCTAAGGAGTATTAATGGATTCTAATGTGTCTTAAGTGGTAGTTAGGGATTATAGGACCAATTAAGAACCATTATAAATTTTTAGGACACATTAAGACCTACTAAGAAATATTAGAACCCTAAAGTGTGTTCTATGACAATTAATGTGTTCTAAGGGGTCCTAAGAGGTCCTAATGGGTCTTAAGGGTTATTAATGGGCACTAAGGTATCATAGCACCTCTTAGGACCCGTTATGACTTCTTATGATACATTAGGAACCATTAAGGTGCATTAGAACCCATTAGTGTATCCTAGACCCTTTAATCTGTTCTAAGGGGCATTAATGGGTTCTAATGTTGCTTAAAGTGTCTTAATGCATTCTAAGTGTTTTTAATGGGTCTTAAGGGGTACTAGGACTTCTTAGGACCCATTATGAGCCCTTATGATACATTATGACACCTTAATGTGTCCTACATTCCTTAATACATGCCCTGTGGTCTTAATGAGTCTTAATGGATCCTACGGGGTCATAATGGGTTGTAGCAGGTTATAAGAACACTCAAGACCCATTGAAACCCCTTAGGACACATTGAAACTTGTTAGGACCCATTAGAACCTTGAAGAGTCTCTTGTAACAGTTAATGTGTTCTAAGGGGTCTAATGGGTTCTAATATGTCTTAATTGGTCTTAATCGGTCCTAGGGGGTTGAATGGTTCCTAAGCGATCCTAAAGTCACTTAAGACCCATTACAACTACTTGGGACATATTAGGGAACATTAACCATTTAGTTTGTTGAATTAGCATGTTAAGTTGGGAGAGTCAGGGGTCCATGATTGTCACTTTCTAATAGAGCCGCTAATCATACTCTAGCACAAAAACTATAGTCTTAGAGGGGGATGTATGCCATGGTTGATGAATGATAACCAAAGCATGTTGGGAGAGATGAGAGAAATAGTTAGTTGCATGGATGATTGCTTTCTTTAAAGGTTCATTGTGGTTACAACTTTAAGTAGTGAAAATCGTCTGACATCTAAATAGATTTGAGAGTGTACGTTCATAAGGGCAGGTTTCTATGTGGCTTATAAGTTTATTTTGGCTAGTAGCCACTGCTCAAAATTTTTAGTAGCAATTTGTAGAGCTAATGGCCCATTGTCAATATAGCTCATCCAAAATCCCTTCTTATTGACTTGTTGCAATAGAAATTAATTTTAAACGCTAAACTTTACCTACATATCTTAATAAATATAAACATAAACTATTACAAAATTTATAGAGATAGAAACTATTTTTCCATTCCCTGAGCATAATTTTTCTAGTGGTGGATAGTTGAGGGTTGGAAACAGCCCACCTCTTTAATGATTTGTTGTTTGTTTTGGTAAGTTGTTATTTTTTCACTTTAATTTTCTTAGGTTAAGCATATATCATCGCTGTCCTAAAATCTATTCATCTTATTTTTTTGGATGATTAATGCCCTAAGCTCTATAAAAAAAAATTCTAACCTTTAAGCCCACCCCCTCCACTTGTGATGCTCCACAACACTTCACTCTTCTTCTCACCACTCAACACTAGCTTGCAGTTCATCGACATTGTCTTTCAAAATATTTTGTTTGAGGTTGTTAAGTACTCTCTGGCCTTTACCACATCCCACACATAGTTGTTGTGGATGATTCACCAATTTCAATAGACTGACCTCAAATATATTTAGGAATGTTAAAATAAACCCTTGGCATATTTTCCATAGATACCTCCATGTGTCAAGATTTAAAACCACATACGACACCTTCTAAAACCAAAACAAATATTGATAATAAAGTATACTAATATAATGAATATGTCAAAATAAAAATTTCTATGATTATTATTAAAATAAACAATTTTATCCATTTGTAATGGTATTCATTTACAAGAGCTCCAAATTATCCTATCAATTTTAAAATCTTGGTTAAAAGTATTTTCATTATTTTGTCTGTAAATCCCAAATAATGATTTTGGATTGTTTTAAATCTCATATTGGTATAAGTTGAATTTATGATGTTTCTTTCAAAAAAAATCAAAGATAATTTTGACAAATATCACTCAACTAGGAGAAATTTTATAAAAATGTTAGAATGAAAAGAACAATATACAGACTTGATATTTTGAAGTTTTCTTGACATTGTGAGGTTTTTTGGAGGATTATTAAGTAATAATATCAGATTTCCACAATCCATTACTAATGATGATTTTGCTTCTGGATTTGATTGTGTATGTTTTTTTATCATCAACCTTTTGGATCACACTGTGTGATCCATCATCAAGATGAGAGAAGGGTGTAATATCAAGTATTATTATCTTGATACAGAATAGGAGCAACTGGTGTAGTTCATAATGTCTCTATTTGAGTCATTACTATTGATCTTTTGAGTGTGCATTCTAGTTGAATAAGAAATATAGAATCAACTTTTTATTCCATGAAAAAAATGAAAGACTATTTTTAAAAAATGACTAAAGTAGAATCTATTGAATTTTAGGTTTTTGGTTAATTGTTAGCTAGAGGTTATTCACAGACAAAAGCTACTAGATGACTACTTGAGCAGCTAACAAGTTTATCTTAAAGACAAAAGAAACAAATATATGAGGTTGGTAAATTGCAAATACTTTTTTTTATTTGGGTGTGCTTGGTGTTCATGTTTCCACAATTTGAATTAAAAGATAAAAACATATAAATTATAAAAATCTAGATTTGAATTTGAGACCACTCATTAAAGATCATAAGAATTGAACATAATTTATTTAATGTGTAAAATCATTCTATTTTAAAATATATAAAATAGTGAAAAATTAGTTATTTAAAAATAAAATAATATATTTTTTAGTTCATATGAAATAAAATATTCTTTCATTTAACAAAATATTCTTGAAAGATTAAAGATAATAATATAAATTTAAATAATTCAATTTTTATTATTATCAAATATTCTCTTATACATTTAACTAGTTTTTTAAAATATTATTCTACTATATTTCAAAAGAATTCTATAAAAAAAATTCTCAAATTTTAATATTATATAAAAAATTATTCTAAATCTTTAAAGGATGGAAGTCTCCTACTAGTAATATATTGATTATGAAGCTTTGGGATTTCATCCTCTCTTTTCTTTTTTGGGAAGTGTGGAAGGTGTAACGCCCCACTCGGGAACCCAAGAGAAATAAACCTAACATGTTACAATGTTTACTGAACTTTTTTTTTTTCTTAAAGTTTAAACAACATCAAGATAACATTAATGCGGAAGCAATAAGAACATACACATCAAATGCACATTTGCAATTATAGATACAGTTTCAATTCCTCAAGGGTTCCTTTATGTTGAGTCACATTTAATAATTTAAAATTAATTAGTTTAAGTTCCAAGTACAATGTCTCAAGATCGTAAAGAAATACTAGATACATAATCGCATAAGCAAAGCATAAGTATATCTAATACAATAATAGTACATCCACCAAATAACATCCACTGCACATGTCGTAGGGTATGTGAGAATAGATACTATACATCAGAATACATGATAACTTATATACATCATCTGAAAAGAAGTCTCCGAGATAAGAAATAAGAATGATAAAGGTACATCTTCTGCAACGAACATCCAACAGCTAGCAATGTGAAGGGGAACCCAAATGGTAAGAAGACACTACCTCCCGACCGCGTGGTTACCTAGTCAGGCTTCCACTCCCACCATGCAGGGAAGATAATGAACAATCCACAAACGGCTATCAAACATAAAACATTCCTAGGCAAGGTACCCCTAAAAGCCAAAACTACCTCAAAGGTAACACATGCTACTCAAGAAGATAAAATAATCCAAAAGTAAGAACACTCAATCCAATACCAACTCCACATAACCAAACATCATACACGAACCAAGTATAAAGATTATAAGATAAAGTCAATGAAAGATATCCTCCTCAAGTCAATAACCACATGTCAAAAGTACATCATCCATGAATCATCAATCATCCTCAATGAAAGTAATAACCACAATAAACACATCCAACAATAAATACACCACCAAAGGTACACATAAGATACAAAGAAGACTCAGGCCACATAATAGGGAGTGTCATCACATGGCTACTTGAGTTACCCTGGACTGGTCTCTTAATAGACCTCAATCCCTCAAGCGTTGAGTTACCCTAGACTAGTTACTCTGAACCCCAGACCCTCAACCTCACACATGTGGAAACTAGAAAGCCCTCTCAAGAAGACGAGGCACTCATCCCATTCCCATCCTTAGTCTATACAAGCACTCAAGGCATGGGTGGATCAAATATCTCTAACTTATCTTTTTAGTGTGTTTGCCCCCCAAACATTTTTAAATTACTAGATTATCACTTATTACATAACTTGCATTAGGTTACCCTGGCACTGACCACTTTAGGTCCTGGACCCCTATTGTAAGCCACTCCCAAGTCACGCACCTAGACAACCTCTCCTAAGCACATAAAAACACAGTTGTGTCCCATACCACTGTTGGAAATGATTGAAATGATCATAAGAAAAGTTGTTGAAATAATTTATGAAACTGGTAAAGAATGTCCTCAATCATTGTTTTGAAATTGATGTCAAAATTTCTACTTGCAGGGATGACAATTGCTTTAGTGATCCAAATACTATCAATTAGTTGATTGTCAAGGTGGAGGCAATCAATAAGATGTAACTAGAACACCTAGAGAAAGGTTGAAGTTATGATGTTGTAATGAAGTACAAGGATCAGTTAAGCCATTGATGAAACAGTGTATTGGAAGACATACTAAAAGATACGAAGAATGAGCACAATGAAACATATCAAAGATCTAAGGTTTTAGCTAAGTCTTTTGTAAAGCTCAAACTAAGTTCAAGTGTCGAGCAAGCTAGTAAGTGCTGAGCAAGCTAGTAAGTGCCGAGCAGAATCAAGTGCCGAGCAAAACCAAGTGCCAAGAAAAACCAAGTGCCGAGCAGAATCAAGTTTTGAGAAAAACTAAGTGCCAAGCAGAATCAAGTGCTGAGTAACATAGAGGTGCCGAGCACCAGCAACTCAATAATGCCGAGTTGCTGCATTATTTTGAAAATTGAAGATTCGTCAGATCTAAGCTGACAAAGTTGTTATCTAGAAATTTGTGAATTAAAAGGAAGATAAAAATGATGAGTTGGTGGCACAGAACACCATGTAGAATTTTTTTTAAAGATACAACTGGCAAAGTTGATGATTCTTACATTACCAAATGACACGTAACGAACTCATGATACATTTTTAGATATTTTTATCCATATATATGTTAAAGGGACCTAGGGACTCCTACTAGGTCATTACGTCTGTTATAGGTTGTAATAGGTATTCATATGTTTACTATCACATAATAGGTATTGTCAGGTAATAATGAGTCTTACATTACCAAACAGCACATTACTTGATCACTTATGTCAATTGCATTTTTCAATACGTTATCCATACATGTGTGTCTTAAGGGGACATAGGAGTCGTAATAGGTCATACTATTTTTTATAGGTTCTAATAAATCTTAATATGTATTATTAGGATATAATAGGTCTTATTAGGTAATGATGATTCTTACATTACCAAATGACACATAACGACCTCATGATACATTTTTAGGTATTTTTATCCATATATATATGCTAAGGGGACCTATGGACTCCTACTTGGTCATTACATCTGTTATAGGTTGTAATAGGTATTCATATATTTACTAGCACATAATAGGCATTGTCAGGTAATAATGAGTCTTACATTACCAAACAACACATTACTTGATCACTTATGTCAACTGCATAATCACTTTGAGAGTTATGATGTGGCATGAGGTCTAAAAATTTAGACAAAACCTAGCTTGTTATCTAGCCCAAATATATCTTTGGTCCAACTCATGGGAAAGAATAATGTGTAGGAATGTGGCATAAAGTGTCGAGAATGTAAGCCCATTCATGATGGTCCTATAGTTTTCGGGATTCAATGTAGGGCCAACCTTGTGAATCAGGTGTGTAATGTTCCCTTTTGTGACTGTTCTTAATTTGCTTGGTCTTTCTAATGTTCCTTACTAAGAAGTGATGTTTCAAGTCATTAAATTAGATAACCTTTGATCTCTCCTTTTTTACAAATCAACTAGAAGAGAACAAGATATAGGGTAGATACCTTGTATCCTACCTAATCCATTTTGAAATCCTAAAATTGGAAAGGAAAAATTGAGCGGAAAAAGGCAAATCAAACTTCTATATAAGAAGACATAAGTTAATAATTAAAGAGTGGAAAAAGAGGGAGATAGTGAGAGAGAGAGAGCTGTGGTCAAGCATAAAAGCATGAAGTGCTGTAGAAGGTGCTAAGGAGAAGAAAGCACAGGAAATCTGTTTAAATAGACGACCACAAGAATGATTGCATTGGCAGAATGAGTAAGAAAAATTAAGAAGACAAAGCTTGAGAGGTAGACAAGCAGTCAGAGCTGAAGTGATTGAAGCCAAGCATAAGGATTGAACTGAAAGAGTGATCTAAAATCTGCAAAGTATGTTGTAAGTTATGTCAAATCAAAAGACCATTATCGTTACTTTCTAGCAATTGTAACAGTAAGATAAATCCCATGGACTTAGGTTGGTTTAATAGCCATTAGATAAATCCTTTAACAGGGTGGCATTCGAAGTGAATGTTCTAAAAGACCTTTAACCAGGCCCATTCCTAATAGTTTGGTGAAATCCTCTAACAAGGTCACATTTAATAATGTGTTGTAAGCCTTTAACAGGGTAGGCTTTTAACAGAGCATCACTTCAGAAGAGTGAGAATCAAGTAGCATGTTACTGGTGATTTTTCCCAAATTGGGTTTCCACGTAAATCATTGTGTCATGTGTTGATCTTGAATGTTTTATTTTTGCATGTTGATTTACAGTAATTTGCTTATATGACTGATTTAAGTTTGAACCCCCCCCCACCCCCCCAGTTATTCTAAAGAATTCTAACAACCACAACATTCATAAAGATCAAACTCGGTTCCTTAACAGGTAACCTGAAAATAAGATGGTTCTCCCATCCAAGTACACATAAATGCTCCATAAAGTAAACCTCATAAATATAATTTCCAATTACAAGACATAACATGACATCCAACCACAAAATAGTATCAAAGAATTTCCATAAAACCTCTGGTGTATGTCCTAGACTGGTCAATATCTAATCAACACCAAAATCCCAAAGCATAGATAGTGCATAGAAAACATAATAGTCTAATAGTTGGTTTGATTTGGAAATACAGAGTCAAGTAGAACAATAAAGTTTGAGTTTCAATTTGTGTTTCAAAGTATAAATTTTAAGTAAATAAGTCTCAAAGATCACCCATACAAATTATCTCATTCTTAGTTTGAATTTTACCCTTATTGATTTTTAGTCACTTTCTTACAATTAATTCAAGGGTAATCGTCTAAATGATAAAATAATACTTGTTGTCTTCCAAAGAAAATAATCTATGAAAAAAGATCAATATTACTATAATTAGATGAAACTATAACCTAATTAAACTACTTTTGTTATTAATTAATTCTAATTAAATTATATTTAATTAAATTAATAAAAATATAAAACATTCAGATCAATTCTAATTTCGTCACTGATTAAATTAAGACTTAAATTAAATATTATCATAATTTAAATCCGTTGATTAATTAATAATTTATTAAAACATAATAATGATAATAATTTCATTTAAAACATAATTTAAATTAATAATAATAATTCATTATTATTTTATAAATTAAAACAAAATATTTAATACATAACATATAATATTTCTTAAATAATAAATATTAATAATACTTCATAACACCTAAACTTTAATATATATATTAAAATGCAAATTAAATTGTTTGAGCGATTTAAAAATCGCTGGAGGGCTTTTGAAAAGCTGCCGGCCATAATGTCAGAGCTGTGCGGCTGCTTGTGCGACTACAGGCTTGTCTGTTGCCGCCAGCAGCAGTATTAACTACTGCCGCGTGCAGCAGTCAGCCTGCGCACACACGACAGACAGGAAAGGTGGTGGGGTGGTCAAGAAACCCCCCCCACATATTATTAGATATATATATATATATATATATATTTATTTATTTTTATTTATATTTATATGAAGTTTTAAATAAAAATAAACATTTTTTTTATATATAAAACAAATAAACTCAAGACCCCTCCTTCAATGAATTTTAAATATATTTAATTTTATGTCGTTTTTACACAATACCTCCCTTCTATGATCACATTACACACACACACACACACATTTTAAATAAATGATTGGAATTTTTTTTAGTCTAATAGGAAAAATAAGTTGAACCTATTGGATTTTCAATTTAGGATTTTCATTTCTAAAATCAACCCCTTTCCAATTTTAAATTTCTCAATCTCATTTTTAATTCCAAAACCCAAATTTTGATTTAATACTAATTCTTTCAAAAGTAAAACAAATAGTTGTTTCAATCCGGAATTCACAGATGAAATTGAATAGCAAAAGATTCAGAACGAAGGGTGGCAAGATTCATATAACAAAATTTGAGAAAACAATTTTCAACAAGCACGAAGAAGACATAGATCCAAAAGTATTTCTACAATGGTTCACAAACCCTACCTTGATCTGATACTAACAATTTGGTAAAACCCTTACTAATCCAAAACCTTTCAAAGCTTCCAAAGATTTCTTGATCCCCTTCCAAAAGTGTGTTTCCTGAAACCTGTATGTCCAATAATGACCCGAAAACCCTCTAATATAGAATCTAATTACCTTTTAGGGTTTCTGTCTCCACAACCCTAAAAGTAGAATTATTTTATTTAATTAATTTTTTAACACAATTAATTCTCTTTTAATTAAGATAATATTTTATTATTCCTTTCATGCATGCTAAGTGAATTATTAAATTACTTTATTTAATTTTCCACTTGACTTCACTTTAAATTTTTTTTATAACTTTAATCTCATGTGCACTTTATTAAAATATCTTAATCAAATTCACATATCTTTATTAAATTCACATATTTTATCTTTTTAATTAATTTCCTATATTTTAAACTCATACACGCATCATGCGAACTTAAAACATTTTCATAATTTAATTTCTTTTCACTTTTTAATTTATTTTTGAAGGTTTAATTTGATAAATATTTATCAACTTAAATAACAATAATATTTAGCATTTATTTAAAAATGAACTCTAAATATATTATTATTAAATTAAATAAATGTTATCACGTTCTAAATTTATTCTTAAAACTTTTATCTTCAAATTCAATTCTTTATATTTAATTAATTTCTCAATTAATTAAATATATTAAAATGTAATAATAATTTCTATTAAATTAAATCATTAATTTAATCCTTAGTTAGACTTAATTAACAAAAAATTCATCAAAGACTCACAAAACAACATACACACAAAATACTCACGGGTTTAAAAAGGGTAGACAGTCTGTTACGAGTCCTCCTTGCAGGACAAGTATTTTAGGCTATGGCTAGGATTGGACCTGATCATTATCTTCCCATTCTGACCATTTGAGTATATGTAATAGGGCACGCTCATCCTGGCAATTTAGAGAAGTCGATGCCCGATACCTACATCTTGCATAAAAGACAAGCATATACATGTATATAATATATCTAAACTAAACAAGCAATGGCAGGGAGTGGTGCATCGTGTAGATCCCGACTAGCAGGTCACTACGACTCCCTCCCTTAACCACATCAAACACGTCAGACAGAAAGATAAAATAAACACGCGCATCATACACATGCAAGTATGGGCATGAGATTAAAATTATAATTTTTTTAAAGTGAAGTCAAGTGGAAAATTAAATAAAGTAATTTAATAATTCACTTAGCATGCATGAAAAGAATAATAAAATATTATCTTAATTAAAAGCGAATTAATTGTGTTAAAGAATTAATTAAATAAAATAATTGTAATTTTAGGGTTGTGGAGACAGAAACCCTAAAAGGTAATTAGATTCTATATTAGAGGGTTTTCGGGTCATTATTGGACATACAGGTTTCAGGAAACACACTTTTGGAAGGGGATCAAGAAATCTTTGGAAGCTTTGAAAGGTTTTGGATTAGTAAGGGTTTTACCAAATTGTTAGCATCAGATCAAGGTAGGGTTTGTGAACCATTGTAGAAATACTTTTGGATCTCTGTCTTCTTTGTGCTTGTTGAAAATTATTTTCTCAAATTTTGTTATATGAATCTTGCCACCCTTCATTCTAAATCTTTTGCTATTCAATTTCATCTGTGAATTCTGGATTGAAACAACTATTTGTTTTACTTTTGAAAGAATTAGTATTAAATTGAAATTTGGGTTTTGGAATTAAAAATGAGATTGAGAAATTTAAAATTGGAAAGGGGTTGATTTTAGAAATGAAAATCCTAAATTGAAAATCCAATAGGTTCAACTTATTTTTCCTATTAGACTAAAAAAATTCCAATCATATATATATATATATATATATATATATATATATATATAATGTGATCATAGAAGGGAGGTATCGTGTAAAAATGATATAAAATTAAATATATTTAAAATTCATTGAAGGGGGGGGGGGGTCTTGAGTTTATTTGTTTTATATATAAAAAAAAAAACGTTTGTTTTTATTTAAAACTTCATATAATTTTTTTTTTTAAAATATATATATATATCTAATAATATGTGGGGGGGGGTGTTTCTTGACCACCCCACCACCTTTCCTGTCTACCATGCGTGCGTAGGCTGATTGCTGCATGCGGCAGCAGACAAGCCTGCAGTATATGTATATATATATATATCTAATAATATGTGTGGGGGGGGGGGGGGGGGGGGAGTTTCTTGACCACCCCACCACCTTTCCTATCTGCCATGCGTGCGTAGGCTGATTGCTGCATGCGACAGCAGACAAGCCTGCAGTCGCACAGGCAGCCGCACAACTCTGACATTATGGCCGACGGCTTTTCAAAAGCCCTCTAGCGATTTTTAAATCGCTCAAACAATTTAATTTTCATTTTAATATATATATATTAAAGTTTAGGTGTTATGAAGTATTATTAATATTCATTAATTAATATTTATTATTTAAGAAATATTATATGTTATGTATTAAATATTTTGTTTTAATTTATAAAATAATAATGAATTATTATTATTAATTTAAATTATGTTTTAAATGAAATATTATGTTTTAATAAATTATTAATTAATCAACGGATTTAAATTATGATAATATTTAATTTAAGTCTTAATTTAATCAGTGACGAAATTAGTATTGATCTGAATGTTTATATTTAATTAATTTAATTAAATATAATTTAATTAGAATTAATTAATAATGAAAGTAGTTTCATTAGGTTATAGTTTCATCTAATTATAGTAATATTGATTTTTTTTCATAGATTATTTTCTTTGGAAGACAACAAGTATTATTTTATCATTTAGACGATTACCCTTGAATTTATTGTAAGAAAGTGACTAAAAATCAATAAGGGTAAAATTCAAACTAAGAATGAGATAATGTCATGTCCCCAATTTTTGGTGACAGTTCAATTTAATTAATTTAATTAATCTGGTTGTCCAAAATAATGAATATTTTAAGGACGACTAATTAATTATTTTAATTAAATAAATGAATGATATTAAGTTAATTACTTATAAAGTTATCAAATAAATAAATATTAAAAGATAACTTTATATTTAATAAAGTGACTTGGATTATAAAAATATTTAATAAAGTCACTTGAGAGATAAGATCAAAAATGTTCTAGAAGTCTCTGGAGAGGATGGAGAGAAAAGAATAAATAGGCACCCCGGGGCTCCATTCGAACTAAGCAGTTGTTCATCTCTCTCTTGTTATCAAATTGTGATTCAATCACGGGTGCATTGTGGAACCTAGGGTTTCTGCAATTAGTTGGCCATTGAGAACGATAACTCTCAATCGGTACGCAATTTTGAGGGTGTGAAATATCATCCGAATTATTGCAGATTGGAGGTGACATTCAGTCATTTCATCAGGGTGATTATTTGCGGCTTAAGGCCAATTTGTGGATCTTGCAGCACGATCCTTTGAAGGATTCGATTCAGACAATCAAGTTAAGGGCAGAATTGTGGAGTTCAGTTTTGGGAATGAGTTTTAGACAGAGTTCGATTGCTGATCGAGAAGAGTAAGGGACAACTTCCGCATTCGATATAGAAGCCAGCAATGAGAATCGATCAAGGGTGGAAAAATGAATTCCAAAATTATCTTTCGTCTAGCAGCGTTACCGGGTACCATTGAGATCATTTCAGAAAGCGTGGGAAATTTGATAAAAATTGCGGGTCTCAATCCAGCACTTCCGTATATTAATCAAGTCAAAGTCTGGGCCAGAGTTCATTCATTTTGGACGGTCGGTGATCTCCATTTGATTAATACCGTAAACTGTCATGTGATTAAGACGAATTCATCTTCAAGTTAACACAGCGGTTAATCTGCCATCAACGTGGGTAATCCTGCTGATGATTGCATTCAATGACCGCACCCATATCAGTTCAAGACCAGGCTGGATCGACACTCCAAATTGAAGAGATTCATCTTCACCGCAGGGAAACATTAGAAGGTTATGCGGTTGTTTGGACGAGACAGCCGCTATTCCATGGCCATTCCAGCGAATATCCAAGGGTTTGTTGCGGATGTATTAACTTTTGCAGTGGCTCTATAAACTGGGTGTCATTTTCCTTCACAACCACTCCCAGTCGATTTGTTCACAGATTACATGCTGGGCATCTTCGTGGGACTGATCTCGCATTCCAGTTTTTGATATAGTCATCACACGTTTTATAAAAATTTGAAGGAGGTGAATCTGGCAACAGTAACCATTCGATTTAAGCTTGGGAAAATCATTTGATTAAGCTGGTACAACTTAGAAATCATTCCAGATCCGGCCAATTTCATCACCATAGATGGAGTGGGTGTACACGGGCCCGAACAGTCATTGTAATTAGTCGGCGACATCAATATTCCTTCCAAATTGTGTAAAGCAGACTTTGGATGAATCTAACAAGTTCCATGACAACTAAGGGAGATGACAATTTCGGGTTTTTCTCCTTTGATGCTGTTGTTTAGATATATATATATATATAGATATCCAGTTCGAACTCTGTGTTCAGTTGAATATTGAAAGGATTTTCTTATAAGATTCTTTCCTGAACAACGTTGGCATTATTATCTACTACTTTGTTACAATTAGTGAATTATTAGAGATATTACTCTTTGCATGAAAAATCTCATAGTGTATTAGTACAACTCTGATTACAAGAATAGAACTTGACATCAGTTTGTAACTAGTTCGTTAAACAACCTTGCTTGTCAACTATTTGACGAAATGTCAAACCCTTGAAGTTTTAAGATTTTGGTGCTTAAAGAGTCAATAATCCGTTGGGGTTATTTCAGTGGTATCAGAGCGATTTTCTTGCCATCCTGTGGGGTGAGAACCAAATTACAGGAGTGATCAGCACTCTACTTCAACCAAGATGGACAGGTACAGCACAAAGTCTTCAAGGACACAATCTTGGTCAAGTAATAGACATAGTATTCAGAGTCGAAATTGTGGAAAGGAGGACTATTCAGGCATTCAGGATGAGCTCAGAAAAATCAGACATAACATGTCTGAACTGTTGGTTAAGCACCACCGTATGATTGACAGGCTATCCGTCCCAGCTAAGGTGAATAAATCAACTGGATTTCATTTTGTCAAATCTTCTCACAAAGCGTTGACTGATACAATGAGAGATGTTACTAGGAACCTTAATGAGGAATTCAAGGAACAAGTGTGCAACCAGTCAGAGGCTTCAGTTCGATCACAGGAAAAAGTGGTGAAGGATATTACGTTGATGGATAGTAACTGTCAACTTGATACTTCAATTAAGATAGTTGTATACAGGTTTCCCAAGGGTGATGTCTTAGATACTCAAGGTGGTTTGGTTCCGACAATAAATGATTACAGTGAAGTGAGTTCAGATAATGATAAGGATGTTGATGGTAAGATACCAAGTAGAGATGAGCAAACACTGAGTATTCATGATTTTGCTGAGAGAGAGTACCAGGCTCAGTTAGATGCTTTGTCACATGAGGATGAGAATGGCAGTACTTCACATGATTTGTCCAGCCAGCTAAAGGTAAGCAAAGATAGTATTGTGGCTTCTTTATCTCATCATGATAGGATGTGAGAGATGATAGAAGAGCACATCCGAATGATTCAGTTACAAGGAAGACATAAGGGAGTTTAGGCAAAATCTTCTTGGTTTGACTTACAGGAAATTAGTGAAGGAATGGGAACCATGAAGTCAAGCTATTTACATCTTCTATCAGACTGTGACCATCTTCTTAGCCTTACCAAAGACTATTCAGATGCCTTGAGGAGGAAGGAGGAGAAAGTTTCCAAGCTTTCTCGTGAGCTTGAGGACAATCAAGCAACCTTGGTAAATACTCCTTTGGCTTTACAGGACTGGGAGAGACATGGGAATGAGCACGACATGGAGCTGAGCTTAAGTTCATCTTGCACTCAGTTTTTGACAGAAGAGGGATCATATGAGGTTGCTGATAATGCTACAAGTTCATCTTGCATTCACATCCAGGATACAAGGACAATGTCAAACCAATATGAGGAGTTAGTTGGTATTGGTCACATTACTCAGGTAACTAGTTTGCTTGAGTTACTAGTTGTTCCTTGTTTACAGATATGGACTCAAGAATGTTTCCGCAGCGTTTGGGATTCAATTGACTGGAGAACACTTAATGGTAGCAGCGATTGTTTAAATACTATCATGGACTGGATTAGCAGAATACCCGGTGTTGTCTTTCTTTGTGCCAGCAGCTTGACCGATGTTGGTATTAGTTTTTATACGCCGATATTGGGTTTGGTTCATATATGCAGACAACCGTTCTTGCTGGAAGGTGTTGAAGATTTTTCATATTTGACAGTGTGTACAGATGAATCCCAGGATCGTTTCAACCTTGATAACATCCAGGAGGATGAAGTGAACAGTTTTGTAGACTCGGCTTCCTTGACAAATTCTTTGGGTACAGGGGAGTTTAACAGCAGTACTATAGATTTTGACACTCCGGATGAGGATATGAGTTTTGGAGAGGATTTGCAAGATATGGATGACAATATTCTAGAAACTAGTAACCTTGAAGATACTCCTTTAGACAATGTGACAGAGAAGGTTTGTGGAAGACAGTTTAGCCAGAGCCATCATGTGATTAGCCAATTGAAAGTTAGTAAGCGAGACATTGCTATCGCTTGTGAGCATTTTGATACTGCTCATCAGTTGTTGGCTGTTACTGGTTGGGGTTCTTCTATGACAGATGAGTCCAGCAGTGGTTACTTTTCTTTGGCAGAGATTCATGCCTTGAGTGAAGCTGTTCGGATTTTGAAGCAGGATTACCTACGACTGGTAGCCGACCGTGATCACTTGGTTGAATGGGGGAGTACAACATATGAGGCACTCTTGGATTGTGAAGAGGAGGTGAGTGAGCTTTCCCAGGAGCTCATAGTGACTACTGAGGTTTTAGAGGACACACAGTGAGATCTACAAAAGTCGCAACTTCAGTTAAAAGAGGTGACCGTGGAGTTGGAGCATTTGAGGTCAAAACCAGCCCTAGACCCAGTTCATTTGACTATTGAGGTGGACGATGGTAAGTACACTTCCACAGTTGCTACTAAGGAGCATATTGTTGAGGCTGACACACATATTCAGGATTTGGTAGTAGCTGGTTCTAATGAGTTCGGGATACCGGTAGAGTCTAGTTTCCAGATTGATTCTTCTCAGATAGTTGATAGTGTGGTACAGTTGAATATGCCACCCTTACAGGAGGACCAGTTGTGGTGTAAAGGGGAGTATGTTAATGTTTCCTCATATAATTTTTACTGCACTGAACCGTTCATGGAGTATTTGATGGATAGTGCATGTGTTCATTTGGACTCGCATAAAGTGACAGAAGGTGTTCTCATCCAAGATACTAGTGTTATTTGCAGATTGGTTGAGAAGATTATAGGGGTCCTTGCTACTATGCTACCTCACACGAATCTCGAGGAAGGGTTTGTTGAGCAGAATGCACGAGATCCTATCCAGCCTACAATCACTCGGAGTCAGAAAATGGAGCCATCTGTTGATTCCCAGTTCAGTGATGATGAGCCAGCAGCAGAGTTTGGAGGTTCTTACTGGCATTATACGGTAGGGTACGCTCATCATTTTTCTTTTGACACAGAGATAGAAGATTTTATTTCACGCAGATGTAGATTGGCTCCAGTTTCTTACCATCCATTAGGGGATAGATTGGCACCATCTTTTGAAAATAAAATTGGTAGTAGCACGTTACTCAGCCTGTAGCATCGACACACCCAGAGCAGTTTTTCAGAGATTGGATTTGATGGCAGTGTTTCAAGTACCTATGGCTGTTCTACAGTGCAGTTGGGTGCAGGTGTCAATTAGACAGGGACTTGAGTTTTGATAGATTTGATGTTTCAGTTGGCTTAAGTTCCACAGAACGGTTTCTTCTATCGACATCTAGAGTTGGTTTTCAGATGATTCCATCAGAGTTGTCAGTTGTTTGGATATTGAGTACAGTTTCTCAGCTACAGGTATTGATGATTTCTCCACGAGAGTATGGTGTGGTTTGGGATGATACACAGATTTAAATTTGGGATCCAGGCAGACTGATTGGTTCATGGTTCAGCCATTGCTTGGGGACAAGCAATTTCAGGAAGGGCGGACTGTCATGTGCCCAATTTTTGGTGACAATTCGATTTAATTAATTTAATTAATCTGGTTGTCCAAAATAATGAATATTTTAAGGATGACTAATTAATTATTTTAATTAAATAAATGAATGATATTAAGTTAATTACTTATAAATTTATCAAATAAATAAATATTAAAAGATAACTTTATATTTAATAAAGTGACTTGGATTTTAAAAATATTTAATAAAGTCACTTGAGAGATACGATCAAAAATGTTCTAGAAGTCTCTGGAGAGGATGGAGAGAAAAGAATAAATAGGCACCCCAGGGCTCCATTCAAACTAAGCAGTTGTTCATCTCTCTCTTGTTATCAAATTGTGATTCAATCACGGGTGCATTGTGGAACCTAGGGTTTCTGCAATTAGTTGGCCATTGAGAATGATAACTCTCAATCGATATGCAATTTTGAGGGTGTGAAATATCATCCGAATTATTGCAGATTGGAGGTGACATTCAGTCATTTCATCAGGGTGATTATTTGTGGCTTAAGGCCAATTTGTGGATCTTGCAGCACGATCCTTTGAAGGATTCGATTCAGACAATCAAGTTAAGGGCGGAATTGTGGAGTTCAGTTTTGGGAATGAGTTTTAGACGGAGTTCAATTGCTGATCGAGAAGAGTAAGGGACAACTTCCGCATTCGATATAGAAGCTAGCAATGAGAATCAATCAAGGGTGGAAAAACAAATTCCAAAATTATCTTTCGTCTAGCAGTGTTACCGGGTACCATTGAGATCATTTCGAAAAGCGTGGGAAATTTGATAAAAAATTGCGGGTCTCAATCCAGCACTTCCGTATATTAATCAAGTCAAAGTCTAGGCCAGAGTTCATTCATTTTGGATGGTCGGTGATCTCCATTTGATTAATACCGTAAACTGTCATGTGATTAAGACGAATTCATCTTTAAGTTAACACAACGCTTAATCTGCCATCAACGTGGGTAATCCTGCTGATGATTGCATTCAATGACCGCACCCATATCAGTTCAAGACCAGGCTGGATCGACACTCCAAATTGAAGAGATTCATCTTCACCACAGGGAAACATTAGAAGGTTATGCTGTTGTTTGGACGAGACAGCCGCTATTCCATGGCCATTCCAGCGAATATCCAAGGGTTTGTTGCAGATGTATTAACTTTTGTAGTGGCTCTATAAACTGGGCGTCATTTTCCTTCACAACCACTCCCAGTCAGTTTGTTCACAGATTACATGCTGGGCATCTTCGTGGGACTGATCTCGCATTCCAGTTTTTGATATATTCATCACACGTTTTATAAAAATTTGGAGGTGAATCCGACAATAGTAACCATTCGATTTAAGCTTGGGAAAATCATTTGATTAAGCTGGTACAACTTAGAAATCATTCCAGATCCAGCCAGTTTCATCACCATAGTTGGAGTGGGTGTGCACGGGCCCGAACAGTCATTGTAATTAGTCGGCGACATCAATATTCCTTCCAAATTTTGTAAAGCAGACTTTGGATGAATCTAACAAGTTCCATGACAACTAAGGGTGACGGCAATTTCAGGTTTTTCTCCTTTGATGCTGTTGTTTAGATATATATATATATAGATATCCAGTTCGGACTCTGTGTTCAGTTGAATATTGAAAGGATTTTCTTATAAGATTCTTTCCTGAACAACGTTGGCATTATTATCTACTGCTTTGTTACAATTGGTGAATTATTAGAGATATTACTCTTTGCATGACAAATCTCATAGTGTATTAGTACAACTCTGATTACAAGAATAGAACTTGACATCAGTTTGTAACTAGTTCGTTAAACAACCTTGCTTGCCAACTATTTGACGAAATGTCAAACCCTTGAAGTTTTAAGATTTTGGTGCTTAAAGAGTCAATAATCCATTGGGGTTATTTCAGATAATTTGTACGGGTGATCTTTGAGACTTATTTACTTAAAATTTATACTTTGAAACACAAATTAAAACTCAAAATTTATTGTTCTACTTGACTCTGTATTTCCAAATCAAACCAACTATTAGACTATTATGTTTTCTATGCATTGTCTATTCTTTGGGATTTTGGTGTTGATTAGATATCGACCAGTCTAGGACATACACCAGAGGTTTTATGGAAATTCTTTGATAATATTTTGTGGTTGGATGTCATGTTATGTCTTATAATTGGAAATTATATTTATGAGGTTTACTTTATGGAGCATTTATGTGTACTTGGATGGGAGAACCATCTTATTTTTAGGTTACCTGTTAAGGAACCGAGTTTGATCTTTATGAGTGTTGTGGTATGAGACACGACTATGTTTTTATGTGCTTAAGAGAGGTTGTCTAAGTATGTGACTTGGGAGTGGCTTGCAATAGGGGTCCGGGACCCAAAGTGGTCAGTGCCATGGTAACCTAATGCAAGTTATGTAATAAGTGATAATCTAGTAATTTAAAAATGTTTGGGGTGGAAACACACTAAAAAGATAAGTTAGAGATATTTTATCCACCCATGCCTTGAGTGCTTGTATAGACTAAGGATGGGAATGGGATGAGTGCCTCATCTTCTTGAGAGGGCTTTCTGGTTTCCACATGTGTGAGGTTGAGGGTCTGGGGTTCAGAGTAACCAGTCTAGGGTAACTCAACGCTTGAGGGTCCGGGGTCTATTAAGAGATTAGTCCAGGGTAACTCAAGCAACCATGTGATGACACTCCCTAGTATGTAGCTTGAGTCTCCTCTATAGATTATGTGTACCTCTGGTGGTGTATTTATTGTTGGATGTGTTTATTGTGGTTATTACTTTCATTGAGGATGATTGGTGATTCATGGATGATGTACTTTTGACATGTGGTTATTGACTTGAGGAGGATATCTTTCATTGACTTTATCTTATAATCTTTATACTTGGTTCATGTATGATGTTTGGTTATGTGGAGTTGGTATTGGATTGAGTGTTCTTACTTTTGGATTATTTTATCTTCTTGAGTAGCATGTGTTACCTTTGAGGTAGTTTTTGGCTTTTAGGGGTACCTTGCCTAGGAATTTTTTATGTTTGATAGCCATTTGTGGATCGTTCATTATCTTCCCTACACGGTGGGAGTGGAAGCCTGACTAGGTAACCACGCGGTCGAGAGGTAGTGTCTTCTTACCATTTGGGTTCCCCTTCACATTGCTAGCCGTTGGATGTTCGTTGCAGAAGATGTACCTTTATCATTCTTATTTCTTATCTCGGAGACTTCTTTTTAGATGATGTATAGTATCTATTCTCACATACCCTGTGACATGTGCAGTGGATGTTATTTGGTGGATGTACTATCATTGTATTAGATATACTTATGCTTTGCTTATGCGATTATGTATCTGGTATTTCTTTACGATCTTGAGACATTGTACTTGGAACTTAAACTAATTAATTTTAAATTATTAAATGTGACTCAACGTAAAAGAACCCTTGAGGAATTGAAATTGTATCTGTAATTGCAAATGTGTATTTGATGTGCATGTTCTTATTGTTTTCGCATTAATGTTATCTTGATGTTGTTTAAACTTTAAGAAAAAAAAAAAGTTCAGTAAACATTGTAACATGTTAGATTTATTTCTCTTGGGTTCCCGAGCGGGGCGTTACATCTAGTATCAGAGCCTGATTTTCAACATTGGGAACTCTAGGCATTATGTACGCCATCACTTGAGCAATTAGTAAACTTGCAACTTATTTAAACGACAAACTTATATTGACATCAAACTTGAAACCAAACTATTGAACAACAAACTCTGAAATGATACAAAATTCTAAACATGGAACTAGAAAACTTATAAACTTTTTAGATTATTGCTTTATGTCAGTATGTTATGACCCTATGGTTATGATGGATTCTTAGATGTTGTTGTTGTGTTTGGGTGTTGTAGGGAGATGACTTCTGGTTCTAGATCCATTGCTAGGGGTTGTAGCTTAGGACATGGTAGAAGTCATGGGAGAGTTAGTCACCGTATTCCTTCCTTGGTCCATTCAGGAGACCCTATTCAAGAAGAGGCTAGAGAGGATTATAGTGTTAAGCAGGATGCTAAGATAGAAGGACCGATTACTAGAGACTTGGTCAAGGAGATCCTAGCACACCTACCTTTACAGGATAGAGCTCATAATTTAGAGCATGGAGATAGAGATAGGTCCATGAGTCCTAGAGGGAGGAGCCTAGAGAGCATAAGGCGGTCTAGCTAGTCCATCCAGATGAAGGACCTATTACGGGTCAAGATCAAACCTTTCAATAGAAAAGGTACTGGATATGATGCTGAGAATTGGTTGATTGCACTAGATAGATGTTTTTCGATGCAAGACTTTGACTCCAATGTCAAAGCAAGATATGCCATCACCCATTTAGAGCACTTTGCAGTGAATTGTGGGATATAGAGGAGAAGAAACTTGGGATAAATATGCAGACTGTCACATGGGAGTTGTTCCACGAACACTTTCGTAAGCTATTTCTATTAGAGTAGTGGCAACTATAGAGGGCAGATGAGTTTCATGACTTGAGACAGGGTACTAAGACTGTGGTGGAGTATGAGCGTAAGTTCTTTGAGCTTATGTCTTATGCAGGAATTAGTGATAGCTCACCATTGATGGTCCAACATTTCATTAGAGGACTTAATGCTAACATCATTGGGGGTGTTAAGGTTTTCCAACCTAAAATCCTTAAGGATGCAATATTGTGAGCTACTTTGGTTGAGATGAGTGTGACTTCGGGTCAAGGTGGCCTACCAGGTGTTCAGGCTAGAGGGGCACTTTATTCAGGAGCATTTAGGGACAACCAGTGTCAAGGAGCTGGAAGTTCTAAAAATTCTCCTAACTTCTCCAAAGGTAATTAGGAGAAGCCGGGAAGGAAGTTCTTCCATGGCAACAGTGGTGGTTCATAGTCAGGGAACTATCACAACTGGAAGTGTAGTATGCGCAATAGGTTGGATCGAGTTCCTCAGGTTTATAGTCAGGATGCTAGTGTTGGTAGTTTTGATCAGTCATGTGCACCTGGAGCTTAGGGAGGCTTTAGTGGAGATTGCTACTTTTGTGGACAATATGGTCATAGAGCAACCAATTGCCTCGATCGTGGACCTTAGTTTTGTGTTGATTCATGTCCCTTAGTAATGGGCTTCCAGGAGTAAGCCTAATTCTAGGGGGGGTGGATGTAGTGCCTGCCCCTAGATCGCATTTCTGTTGTCATTGTCAAATTCTCTTAGGCTGATTTTATGCATTGATTAGTTTTAGAGATATTGGATTTATAATACTATGATATTATTTCATGAATTTGATTACAAATGTATTAGTTATTATTTCTTAGTTGATTTCATTCATGTGTTGTTAATGATATTTTGATAATCCTAGTTAGTAATTGTGGTTTCTTTCATAAAAATGTTAACATGATGTCTTTAATGATTATTATGTTGTATTGATAGAGATGCATTACTATATGTACGCATTTGATATTAGACTTGTGATTTTTATGATACTTACCCCATACTTGCATGTGTATGGTGCGCGTGTTTATTTTATCTTTCTGTCTGACGTGTTTGATGTGGTTAAGGGAGGGAGTTGTAGTCACCTGCTAGTCAAGATCTACACGATGCACCACTCCCTGCCATTGCCTGTTTAGTTTAGATATATTATATACATGTACATGCTCATCTTTTATGCAGGATGCAAGTACCAGGCATCGACTTCCCTGAATTTCCATGATGAGCATGCTCTATTACATATACTCAAATGGTGAGAATGGGAAAATAATGATCAGGTCCAATCCTAGCCATAGCCTAAAATACTTGTCCTGCAAGGAGGACTCGTAACAGACTGTCTACCCTTTTTGAACCCGTGAATATTTTGTGCGTATGTTGTTTTGTGAGTCTTTGATGAATTTTCTATTAATTAAGTCTAATTAAAGGATTAAATTAATGATTTAATTTAATGGAAATTATTATGACATTTTAATATATTTAATTATATTTAATTAATTGAGAAATTAATTAAATATAAAGAATTAAATTTGAAGATAAAAGTTTTAAGAATAAATTTAGAACGTGATAAGATTAATTTAATTTAATAATAATATATTTAGAGTTCATTTTTAAATAAATGCTAAATATTATTGTTATTTAAGTTAATAAATATTTATCAAATTAAACGTTCAAAAATAAATTAAAAAGTGAAAAGAAATTAAATTATGAAAATGTTTTAAGTTCGCATGATGCATGTATGAGTTTAAAATATAGAAAATTAATTAAAAAGATAAAATATGTGAATTTAATAAAGATATGTGAACTTGATTAAGATATTTTAATAAAGTGCACATGAGATTAAAGTTATAAATTTTTTAAAGTGAAGTCAATGGAAAATTAAATAAAGTAATTTAATAATTCACTTAGCATGCATGAAAGGAATAATAAAATATTATCTTAATTAAAAGCGAATTAATTGTGTTAAAGAATTAATTAAATAAAATAATTGTAAGTTTAGGGTTGTGGAGACAGAAACCCTAAAAGGTAATTAGATTCTATATTAGAGGGTTTTCGGGTCATTATTGGACATACAGGTTTCAGGAAACACAATTTTGGAAGGGGATCAAGAAATCTTTGGAAGCTTTGAAAGGTTTTGGATTAGTAAGGGTTTTACCAAATTGTTAGCATCAGATCAAGGTAGGGTTTGTGAACCATTGTAGAAATACTTTTGGATCTCTGTCTTCTTCGTGCTTGTTGAAAATTGTTTTCTCAAATTTTGTTGTATGAATCTTGCCACCCTTCATTCTGAATCTTTTGCTATTCAATATCATCTATGAATTCTAGATTGAAACAGCTATTTGTTTTACTTTTGAAAGAATTAGCATTAAATCAAAATTTGGGTTTTGGAATTAAAAATGAGATTGAAAAATTTAAAATTGGAAAGGGGTTGATTTTAGAAATGAAAATCCTAAATTGAAAATCCAATAGGTTCAACTTATTTTTCCTATTAGACTAAAAAAAATTCCAATCATTTATTTTTAATATATATATATATATATATATATATATATATATATATATATATATATATATATGTTTATAATGTGATCATAGAAGGGAGGTATTGTGTAAAAATGATATAAAATTAAATATATTTAAAATTCATTGAAGGGGGGGTCTTGAGTTTATTTGTTTTATATATAAAAAAAAAATGTTTGTTTTTATTTAAAACTTCATATAATATATATATATATATATATATATATATATATATATATATATATATATATATATATATATATATATATATATATATATATATATATATATATGTGGGGGAGGTTTCTTGACCACCCCACCACCTTTCCTATCTGTCATGCGTGCGCAGGCTAACTGCTGCATGCGGCAGTAGTTAATACTACTGCTGGCGACAACAGACAAGCCTGCAGTCGCATGGGCGGCATGGCTCTGACATTATGGCCGGCGGCTTTTCAAAAGCCCTCCAGCGATTTTTAAATCGCTCAAACAATTTAATTTGCATGCATATATATATATATATATATATAAGTTTAGGTGTTATGAAGTATTATTAATATTTATTATTTAAGAAATATTATATGTTATGTATTAAATATTATGTTTTAATTTATAAAATAATAATGAATTATTATTATTAATTTAAATTATGTTTTAAATGAAATTATTATCATTATTATGTTTTAATAAATTATTAATTAATCAACGGATTTAAATTATGATAATATTTAATTTAAGTCTTAATTTAATCAGTGATGAAATTAGAATTGATCTGAATGTTTAATATTTTAATTAATTTAATTAAATATAATTTAATTAGAATTAATTAATAATGAAAGTAGTTTAATTAGGTTATAGTTTCATCTAATTATAGTAATATTGATTTTTTTCATAGATTATTTTCTTTGGAAGACAACAAGTATTATTTTATCATTTAGATGATTACCCTTGAATTAATTGTAAGAAAGTGACTAAAAATCAATAAGGGTAAAATTCAAACTAAGAATGAGATAATTTGTATGGGTGATCTTTGAGACTTATTTACTTAAAATTTATACTTTGAAACACAAATTAAAACTCAAACTTTATTATTCTACTTGACTCTGTATTTCCAAATCAAACCAACTATTAGACTATTATGTTTTCTATGCACTGTCTATGCTTTGGGATTTTGGTGTTGATTAGATATCGACCAGTCTAGGACATACACCAGAGGTTTTATGGAAATTCTTTGATACTATTTTATGGTTGGATGTCATGTTATGTCTTGTAATTGGAAATTATATTTATGAGGTTTACTTTATGGAGCATTTATGTGTACTTGGATGGGAGAACCATCTTATTTTTAGGTTACCTATTAAGGAACTGAGTTTGATCTTTATGAGTGTTGTGGTATGAGACACAACTGTGTTTTTATGTGCTTAGGAGAGGTTGTCTAGGTACGTGACTTGGGAGTGGCTTGCAATAGGGGTCCGGGACCCAAAGTGGTTAATGCCAGGGTAACCTAATGCAAGTTATGTAATAAGTGATAATCTAGTAATTTAAAAATGTTTTGGGGGGAAACACACTAAAAATATAAGTTAGAGATATTTGATCCACCCATGCCTTGAGTGCTTGTATAGACTAAGGATGGGAATGGGATGAGTGCCTCATCTTCTTGAGAGGGCTTTCTGGTTTCCACATGTGTGAGGTTGAGGGTTTAGGGTTCAGAGTAACCAGTCTAGGGTAACTCAACGCTTGAGGGTCCGGGGTCTATTAAGAGATCAGTCCAGGGTAACTCAAGCAGCCATGTGATGACACTCCCTAGTATGTAGCCTGAGTCTCCTCTGTAGATTATGTGTACCTCTGGTGGTGTATTTATTGTTGGATGTATTTATTGTGGTTATTACTTTCATTGAGGATGATTGGTGATTCATGGATGATGTACTTTTGACATGTGGTTATTGACTTGAGGAGGATATCTTTTGTTGACTTTATCTTATAATCTTTATACTTGGTTTGTGTATGATGTTTGGTTATGTGGAGTTGGTATTGGATTGAGTGTTCTTATTTTTGGATTATTTTATCTTCTTGAGTAGCATGTTTTACCTTTGAGGTAGTTTTGGCTTTTAGGGGTACCTTGCCTAGGAATGTTTTATGTTTGATAGCCATTTGTGGATCGTTCATTATCTTCCTTGCATGGTGGGAGTGGAAGCCTGACTAGGTAACCATGCGATCGGGATGTAGTGTCTTCTTACCATTTGGGTTCCCCTTCACATTGCTAGCTATTGGATGTTCGTTGTAGAAGATGTACCTTTATCATTCTTATTTCTTATCTCAGAGACTTCTGTTCAAATGATGTATATATGTTATCATGTATTCTGATTTATAGTATCTATTCTCACATACCCTGCGACATGTGCAGTGGATGTTATTTGGTGGATGTACTATCATTATATTAGATATACTTATGCTTTTCTTATGCGATTATGTATCTAGTATTTCTTTACAATCTTGAGACATTGTACTTGGAACTTAAACTAATTAATTTTAAATTATTAAATGTGACTCAACGTAAAGGAACCCTTGAGGAATTGAAACTGTATCTGTAATTGGAAATGTGTATTTGATGTGTATGTTCTTATTGCTTCCACATTAATGTTATCTTGATGTTGTTTAAACTTTAAGAAAAAAAAAATAGTTTAGTAAATATTGTAACATGTTAGGTTTATTTCTCTTGGGTTCCCGAGCGAGGCGTTACAGAAGGAAAGAAATGAAAGGGTGTTGAGGGGTAAGGAGACTAATTCTATCTAGTTGCTCTATAAGATCAAGCATCTAGTGATTGAAAATATTAGGAGTGTTGGGAAAGGGCATTAACCCCAGCTAGATTGGGAAGAAAAAGTTGATTCAAAATTAGAATTTGGAAATGTTAAGTGTTGCTCAAAATGGGAATAACCTTAGGAATCTAGCTAGGTAGGATTGCCCGTCTCAGGGTTGGTGTAAGATTAATTTTGATGGGGCCTCCGAGGATTACCTAAGAACGGTGGGTTGTGGTGTCATCATCAGAAACATGAATGGGGATAGTTTTGGTGTTATGGCCATAACTATTGGGGAAGAAATGAATCATGTAGTGAAAGCCAGTGTTTCTCTTTACGGTCTTAGTTATGCCAAGAGTATGAATTTGAACAAGATTTGGCTAAAGGGAGACTCCCTTAATATTATTAATTGACTCAATAAAGATAGAAACCCTTCTTGGCCAATTTATAATATTATATGTAAGGCCATTTGTTTAATTAATTCATTTAAGATGTGTATCATTACCCATAACTATAGAGAAACTAATCAGGTTGCTAATTGGCAGTGAATGTGGCTTGCAAAAGTGATGAAAAGTAGATTTGGAATCAAGTTGATAATATCCCTTTCAAAGATGTTTCCTTGATTGAGTATGATAAGGTGAGAAGTAGGTGAAAAAGTTTTAATAATTTGGGGAGGTGCAGATTCTGATTAGATTGGTAGAGACCTTTTATTCATTGCCACATAGATTGGGGGCATATTTAATTATCAATTCTCTCAACTTTAATATCAACATTGGGATTTTCTTTCTAAAAGTGTACCTTGAGATTGTGAAAACCTGCAACATATTAAAGAAAATGGGAGGAAGGAGAAAGAGGGTCGAACTAGCTAGTTGTAAGGACTGGAAAAATAAGAAGAAGATTTGGGATATTTTGGAATAGGGGAAGTTTACAAGTTTTATGGAGAAGCTTAGAGGTAGTAACCCTTCTATGACTCATTAGTTCATTAAAACATGGAAGGATGACAACATTCTAGTGGGTAATCAGAGAATGAAGGTTATTGAGGACATCATAGCAGAAGCTATGAGCCTTGACACTGAGGGGATCAACTTTTACAAAGATAGGAAGCTTTCAGATTGGGCTATGGAGGAATTTGTTAAAATGGCTAAGGAACAGATTGGTTAAAATTGGTAATTCTTATTTTAGACTTGGTTCTATATCTCACCCTTGGAGGTTTTTCATGTTTGTTTTTATTGAATACTTAACTTTGGATGGTCACTTTACTAAGATTTTTGGGTACCACTTTATGCTAGTGAACTATCTTAGGCATAGGGTTAGGCTCAATCTTCCTTTCTACCTTAGGCAATCATTGGGTACTAAAATTTTAGCATTTCAGGATGATCTTGAGGTGACCATGCCTATCATGAGGGTTTAATGGTGCTAGTTATGAACCTCCTTAAATAAAAAAAGGTGGATAGACCTCAATTGATCAGTAAGAAAACTATGGAATGTGAGACAGAGGGGAGTGAACAAGAAGAGGGCTTCAATGAAGACATAGAGGATGAGATTGAGGAGATTAAGGTTAAGAAAAGGAAAAATCTAGAGCCAGGTAGCTCATCTAGGAAGAAAAGGAAGATTAGGGAGACTGATTTTGATATTAAAATGGATTCTAAAGAGGAACTGGAAGAGGGGAATAGGAAAAGTAGTTTTGCTAGTAAGGTCTCTAAAATCAAGGGGAAGAATATGGATAGGGCCTCAAGCATTCCTTTTGATGATGAACCTCTAATAAAGAGGATGGAGCAAAAATGAAAATATGAACTTCACCATGGGAAGATGGATGCTAAAAGACATGAGGAGACTGATTATGAAAGAGACAATGTTGGTGGGAATGAGGTGGACCTAATTCATAACAAGGGAAATGATGACTAGGGGTTTTTGAAAGGGATTTTTGGCAATTTGGGGCTGATCAAGAAGGAGATTAGTAGTTTGTAGCACCAGATGTAGAACATTGTTAGATTATTTGACCAGTTCATCAAAATTAGGAGAGGGGAGAGAACTCTGGGACAACATATTGATAAACTTTTTGAGGTGATTGACAATGTTGAAAAGGTTAAAAATTTAATGAAATGGGTTCCACTCCTTGAAGAAAAAATTAGAGCTCTGGATAAGATGATAAAAGATTTCCAAAAAAAATTGGAGGGTCTGGATAATATAGAAATCAATATGGAGAAAACAGTTAAGAAATCGACGAATCAGAATTGCTCTATTATGAAGATAGTGAATGACAACATTAACACTCTTCTAAACAAATTTGAACAAGGGAAAGGTCAAGCCTCCAAGGATGGGAAAGATGATCAAGGACCTAGCAAGCACACTAGGGCCAACTCAAAGAAGACAGAGGGTGTTGAAGCCAAAGAAATGGATGATCTGAAAGCCTCTGTAGAAAACATGATTATCTTTGCGGTCCAGGCTGCGAATCTATTGAAGACTGTAGCTGGTTTTATGCTATCTTTTTCTTGCTATTTTTAGCTACTTGTTTTAGCTTGTACTACTCTCGGTGCTAAGGCACAATTCTTCTAGATTTCTAAGTTTTTATCTTTCTACTACTTTGTAAAAGGTTTCTAGTACTTTAAAACCTATTTTTACTTAATCAAAACAAATTATTCTAAATTATGTTATAATTTTTTTAATATCAACTTTACGATTAATAAAATTAGAATGGAAAGTAGGAGATACTTTGTAAATTAAATATTAAGAAAAAATTTCTATGCCATTTGAAAAAAATGTCACATGAATAGTGTTAGTTTCTATGCATCATTGAAATAAACTACAATGAATAAGAAGTTATAACAGCTAAAAAAAATTAGGACCACAATTCAATAGAAAATAGCTAAAATAGTTCCAACTAAGACTATACAATTATGAACTATTAGTACACAACTTTTATTAGTACCAACATAACCACTCCTAACATGAAATATTAATAAATGAAACTCTTTTAGAAGTAGGGCCAATGATATTGAATAACATGCAAGATGGCCTATCTGAAGCTACATGTTTTATTGTTAAATAAATTATACAAAATTTTAAGAGATTCTTATCTAATTCAGATCTTAAGTAGTTAAAAGTATTGGTTTTTTATTTGAATGATTCAATTATTAATTTTTAAGATCATAATGTAACATGGTATCTTAAAAATAACAAAAAACACCATAGAATTGAAATCATAGCACCATATCTATTATCGACATAAAAATTCACACCATATCTATTATCAACACCAAAATAATATCATATCTATTATCCACATCAAAATATTAAATATTTTTATTAAGCTCAAGTGACATAATATATGTATTTTACTTAATAATATTTTAAATAAGTTGGATTTTTCCTCATATGTTGAAGAATATCAATAGTTACACTTAAGAGATTATAATATACAAAATTTAGAAAGAAAGTGATCTCCTTCAAATTAGATTAGTAAAAATTAGACAATGCTAAAATTAAGGCTTCACCTAAAAGTCATAGTCTAAAAAATTTCAAGCTTTCCCCTTAAAGATTCATTTTTCAGACTTTAATGTTGATATAGCTAAGTATTTTATGGTTATTAGAAGACATATCTAAAATACAGGAAAAAATTAATATCAAACTTTTTTTCCTCCCATAATAAGAATATCGTAGAAGCAATCTCCTTCCTAAATCATTACTATAGTCAGCTCTATATAGTCCATCTTGAATTATCTTTTATCAAATCATAAGTAATAAAAACATATGAAACAATATATCATATAGCCGCTTGTAATAATGTATCAAAAAAGCTTTGAACCTTTGCATCTCTCCTTTTCCATTGTCGAGATATTTACCGATATCTCTATAATTTTTATATTGTTGAATTGGTTTTTATTTACTTTAACATGACATGGAATTAGTTTCTAATATTATTTTTGAAGTGAAAAGAAAGTGTAAACAATAAGGTCAAGAGAATTTTACTATGGAGTGATTAGAAAAATTAATATATTTATTCCTACATTTCGAATTGGATAGAGAATCACTAATTGTTTTAGTATTGCTCAAAAAGGGTAAAAAGTATAAATGAGAATCACTCATCAAACTAGGTGTACAAGATATTCCAAAAATCATTTCTCAAGTGATAATATTGACTGAACACCTATTGAAAATGGTGGTAAAATGGATAAATGTGTTGCAATTCCTTTGGAAAGGCTCCCTCACTTTATCGAAGGAGAAGGTTTGTTGGATATTATAGAGACACACTTTATACATAAGAAGCATAAAGATCCCATCTCAAAAAACCTACTAAATGCAATACAAAGACCTACTCAAGATTCATCTATGTCTTAACTAATGCATTAACTAATGTCTTAGTTTAATACATTAGTTAAATGACTACTATATAATTAAAACATTTTTTTTATACTACAAAAATTGATAATTGTATAAAAATAAAAGATTTTTGCAATTATTTAGGTTTCTAACAAACTTTAAAGCTAAACGATACTATAAAACCAAACTATAAAGATAAAAAGAATACTAGATACAAATTTGCTATCCATATGATCACCTACACAATGTTTATAAGAGAAGAAGCCAAACAATTCCAACAAAATGGTATGTTTCCATAAAATTTGGACCTAATTTTCATATGCATGATTGTAAGTGAGAAAATAAAGGAAACACATGCAAACATACATTGAAGATTTTATAACTTGTAAAGAGAAACAAAACAAATGAGGAAGATCAAGTGGTAGGTATATTTTATTTGATACATAAGTTTAGTTTTCAAAATTTTAATTATTTTTATCTTCAATGTCAAAAGTAACTAGTTCAATATTATTAAGTTACAAAAGGTGTTGGTCTATTGCCTGATGGTGACCACAATGACATAGGGAGTCTTATCATGAAAATATCACCACTAGTAATGTCTACATTATCTTTACAATTATGCATTAAATCATTTTATGTTTTTCAAAACTCATTATTTCTTATTTCAAATATAAATAGTTGTGTTCAATTTTAAGATCAAGATGCTCTTGGAATTATCATCAGTGAAGATCAAAAAATAGGTAAATTTCTGTATCACTATTTGAAAATGAAATGTTTCTTATTTTAAATACATTTTTACTTGCTTATATTTTTTTCTAATCAAGGTAGCATATTGGATGCTTCAAATGAAGACTTTTGAAATTCCATTGATTATGCGACTTCATTGCTCCAAAATTTACCAAGTATAGTGGATGAAAAAATGTATCTTAGTGAATGTGTTAAGAGATTCAAAAAAGATGTCAAGACGTCTCTTGCTTCCTCTTCCAAATTCCAATCAATCCCTAGTTAGAGAGCATTTCTATGAGACAAATAGCACCATCGTTTAGTCCAAGAAAATTGTACAAATGTAATTCTAACAAACTTTAAAGCTAAACGATACTATAAAACTAAACTAGAAAGATAAAAACAATACTAGATACAAATTTGCTATCCATATGATCACCTGCACAATGTTTATAAGAGAAGAAGTGAAATGATTCCAAAAAAATGGTATGTTTCCATAAAATTTGGACCTAATTTTCATATGCATGATTGTAAGTGGGAAAATAAAGGAAACACATGCAAACATACATTGAAGATTTTATAAATTGTAAAGAGAAACAAAACAAATGAGGAAGATCAAGTGGTAGGTATATTTTATTTGATACATAAGTTTAGTTTTCAAAATTTTAATTATTTTTATCTTCAGTGTCAAAAGTAACTAGTTCAATTTTATTAAGTTACAAAAGATGTTGGTCTATTGCCTGATGGTGACCACAATGACATGTAGGGAGTCTTATCATGAAAACATCACCACTAGTAATGTCTACATTATCTTTACAATTATGCATTAAATCATTTTATGTTTTTCAAAACTCATTATTTCTTATTTAAAATATAAATAGTTGTGTTCAATTTTAAGATCAAGATGCTCTTGGAATTATCATCAATGAAGATCAAAAAATAGGTAAATTTCTATATCACTATTTGAAAATGAAATGTTTCTTATTTTAAATACATATTTACTTGCTTATATTTTTTTCTAATCAAGGTAGCATATTGGATGCTTCAAATGAAGACTTTTGAGATTCCATTGATTATGCGACTTCATTGTTCTAAAATTTACCAAGTATAGTGGATGAAAAAATGTATCTTAGTGAATTTGTTAAGAGATTTAAAAAAGATGTCAAGACATCTCTTGCTTCCTCTTCCAAATTCCAAGCAATCCCTAGTTAGAGAGCATTTCTATGAGACAAATAGCACCATGGTTTAGTCCAAGCAAAATGTACAAATGCAATTCTACTCATCAAATGAGTAAAATCATTTCCCAAAAATTAAGTGAAAGAGTTGAGCATGAAACCTTTCAATTCCCCTCCAGAGGATGTAGAAAGAAAAAGAAAGTCTTGTTATCATACAAAAAAAATGTTAGTATATTTATTCAAAAATATTCTATTAATTTATAGAAGTGTGGCTTGTTACCATATCATATATTATGTTGGTACAAGTTTGAAAGATCAAGAAAATACTCCATAATGTCAGTTACCTTGTTCTATTGATCTAAACCAAACAATTACAAATGAAATACACCTCATAGATGATATTTTTTAACTATACAATTTCTTTATCATTTTTATAGAAAATTTCTTAATCATGTTTCTAACAAATTTTCTATGCTAATTCAATTAAAATAGATACAATTTGTGGCGATCAAATATCAATGGTGAATGTTACCCTTGAGAAAACATTTCAACAAACCATTTCAGGTACTTGACATTTTAAATATTTATATATTGGTTATATTACATGTAATTACACCTGAACATGTTATGTAAGTTGATCTTAATTAAATGTGCATGTTATTGCAATTTTAAATGTTGAAAAAGGAAATGGACTAATGTTACCATTTTGAATGGATCTTAACCAAACATCATCAACAATGGATGGAATGAAAACTGGATATGGTAAGAAAATTATAGAATAGATTTTATTGTGAATATTTGATTTGTATATATGTCATCTAAGTTGATAGTTTAAATTTGTGTCTTATTATAGATTTAAATGATAAAGTAGAAGAACATATGTTTTCCTATTCTCTTGATATCAACCATACACCAATGGGTGATGGAATGCAAACTAAAGATGGTAAGAAAATTATGAAGTGAACTTTATTCAATTTTGAGTATTCAATCTGTATCTTAGTTCTATCTAAGTTGATATGATAAATAAACATGTTTTTGGAGCCTAAATTGATAACCAAAATAATCATTGACTATATTTGGATCTTAATCAAGAAATGTCGACAGAAGTAAATGTAATGCAAACTAGAGATAGTAAGAACATTTTCGTATGAAATTCAATCGATTTTGAGTCTTTCTTTTGTAAATCAATTTTATAACTAGCTCATGTATTTGTAGGTGTGGGTGTTACTATAATGGAAGGTCATGTGGTCAATAGATTTTTGGATAGTCATTATATTAAATTAATGTAATATGAGTTACCTAATGAGTACTTTAACTCTATTTAGAATTTGGCTATTGGAGACATGTTAATGTAAATGACTATATATATTATATACTTTTGAGTTGTAAAAGTATTGAATCTTTGAGAATAGAATAACTTTCTTATGAGATTTTAATATTTTTATGAAACAATTAATTAATTTCCTTTAGGTCACATAATTTCTAGAAGATGATTGAATCTTTCCGTGTGTTGTGTGAAGATCTAATGATTGTATGATAATAAAGTATTGTTGAACCTTAGATTTATGTACAATGTATGTCAATATATGTTATCCTTCATTCATTAGTATTCCTAATATAGACATTAATTGAGATTAAAATATTTAACTCAACAAAAAATTCTATCTATAGGTAATTACACCATAATTATAAATATATGATAACAAATTTTAACTAGATAAATAAAATTGAAAGAGTATCAACTACCTTAGAATATTCAGGAATTTTTTTCAACTAAATTACATTAATAAAATAATGCTCTAAGTTGACATATGAACATAGACCTATTTGGATCAATCTTTTATATAAATTTATCTTATTTATTTATATTAAATATATCTTTAAGAAATCATCCTTTTTAATATAATTAGTAAACAAGAAACATAATGTTAAAAGGGAATCTCTATTTATGATCTTATTATCTTATTTATGGTCATATTTATTATCTCTATTTTGTTAGCTCAAACTAATAAGGCTATTATTGTATGTGAAAGGCTTATATCAGTAGTTATGTTATCATTTATGTCAAGCCTTGGTAAGATATTATGCTAATTCAATAGAGTGCCATATGATTTGATTGATGAAGAGGATTCAATTAATGAAGAGGATTTGAAGAAAGTAAGTGTATGGTTTTCTATACATGCACACTTGAATGAGTTGGAATGTGAAAGTATAATATTGATTTGATTATTTTACAATCATGTAATATTGTGATTAAGTGATGAAGATCATGTATATGTAAGATAGTTGATCAATGAATGAAGGAACATCATATTAACCAAGATATTATAATTTTCATCGAGCATATGAAAAGGAAATGTTAAAGTCTAGTGTTAATTGAGTAATTTCAGTGTTAATCAAGTGATGTGTTACTTGAGTAAAGTTATAGTTTTCATCAAGTATGAACTAGAAGAACAAGTTAAGAAAAGTTTTAATCTAAGGCTAACATTTGATAAAGATTAAGAATGATCAAGAAGTTCATAGGATAAAGTCAAAGTTAGTTAAAGATCTACAACTGAAAAAATGTGATGAAGATCTGATGAAGGAGATTTAACATAATGAAGATGAGCACAAAATTAAAGGAGAAGATGTATATGATGGGTGTCTAGATTCATTTTACATGAGATCTAGGATCACAATTAAGTGGCAAAATCTAGAAGATTATGGAAAGGTAGAAGTTAGCTATTTAAGAAGATGAATAAGATTATTTTTGGTTGTTGATATTAGTTGATATTGGTGTTGTTGATCAAGATGAAGAAGAAAGAAGATAGAAGGTGAACCAAGTAGGAAAAAAGTGAAAAGATCAAGTAGAGGAAGTGTTGAATCAGATGTGAGTGTGTAAATCAACCAGAAATAGATCAAAGGGAAGAGATGGAGTGAAGCAACTATTTGAACAAGAAAGGTAGTGCTAAACCTAACAAATCAATTCACTCTTACTTTCTGACCATTTTAGCAAAGAAAATATCTTAAGCAACTAGACCTAACAAGTCTTTAAAATCCTATCTGGTAGCATCCATTAGTGATATTTGTAAGTCCTTTAGAGTAGGCCACTCCTTAGAAATACCAAGGAGTGATAAGATCTAGATGATCTTTGATTAAAATCCTCCAACCTGGTCACACTAAAATTGTTCATGTAACCTTTTAACAAGGTTGGTTCCTAACATAGCTCACCTCAAAAGAGTAAAATTATTTGGGTTGATGGTTCTAGGGTGGCTATTCCATTTACAGGGTTTTTACATTAAATATTTGTGTCAAATGTGTAAATGTTTATTATGTTGCAAATTTATTTTCATGTTATTTATTTAAAGCTACAACTTAGTATAAGCTAAGTGATTACTCTAATACTTGGTATAGCAAGAAACAACGAGAAAACAATTTTAAGGAAAGTCTTTATAAGTGTGATTTATGATGTTGGATGTGGTTACTGAGTTATTGATCTAAAAGTTTATGAAGTTTGAATTGGCACTAAAGTGATTTTGAGGCCTGTAGGATAACTAAATATAACTCATTCACACACCCCCCCCCACCAGTTATCTAACATATTTACCACAGGAAAAAGAAAAAGAAAATGTTGAAAAAAAATCTATTTTATAATGTTCATATTATTAATCTCATTTATAAAAATATTATAATTTAAAATAAATTTTAAAGAAAAACATAATGTTCATATCTGTTAAAATAAAATAATACATTGGACTTATTGACAATACCATACATTGGGTGGCTTTGGCATGTTAAGTCAAAGTTTTGGGGATCCACTTTCTAACAAAGTCACTGACATCACTGAAATGACAATCACCATGGGAGAGGAGACGTATGCAATGGGGGATGCATGGTAGCCATCAACACATGGTAAAAGGGTTGGGGAAATAATTAGTTGTGTAGCTGGCTCCCTCAAATAGTAGTGACTCCTAGCCAAAATAAACTTCTCAATTACATAGAACCTTGCCCTTCTTATGCACATACTCTCAAATCTATTTAGATACCTATCAATTCTCACTACTTAAAGAATTAACAAGAATGAACCTCTCAAATGATATATTTAAAAAAAATTAGAAATAAATCAAATGAGATGGTACTTTGCAACAACATGATTGAACATGCAAATGCAAGAATCTCTGACATCTCTAATGAATGAAAAAATGCCAAACAACTTAGTCATTTTATCTAGACAAAGTATATGATCGGCAGTAGACCAACATATCTACAATGTTCCACTATAAAAATTAGTTTGAATCCCTTGCTAATATCTCTAAGAATCATATCTCTAATCGAGTATAGAAACTCCAATAGGAATCTCGTAACCACACAACATCCAAAATAATTTTAACCCCACCATGGAGGGATCTAAGTAGAAATGGGATATTACTAAAAAGGGGAGGAAGGAGGATGGATAAAGGTTGGGAAATGACATGATCAAAGCTTTAAAATGGGCCCTAATTTTGAATTAAAAAAATACAAACTCTAGCTTGAAGAAAAATCTACTAAAATTGTCATATGAATGTTGGATAATACTATGAATAATAACACAAATCAATACAAAAAATAGTATAAAAAAGAATTCACTCTCAGCTTTATGTGATGAACCGAGGAGATTTTCCACAATAAATACAATCCCCTTAGGCAGAACTCAAAAATCATTTTGAATGGAAAAAGAACAAGGAAAAGGATGTTCAATTCTCGCACCAAAAGAAAGGATATTAACCAGAAGGAAAAACTTTTTAAAAGAGAAATACAAAATGATAAATAATACATCTCTGTGAAACATTCATTAGACCTAGAAAGTACAAATCAAATAAGATGCTTAAAAGAAAAAGAAAACCCTAGGTGCACATGGAATAAGCTTAAGCATGAAAAAGAATATATGCAACCTAGCCAGGGTTAAATGACAAAGGAAAGATCCCCAAGCCACACTAGGCAATGGGAAATATTAAAGGGATAATAAAATTTTGATCATCAGTAATGACTCTACATAAGAAAATTGGTTTGAATGTAAAGGTTTAGGATTGTATTCATTTTGGAATAACCCAAATCTAAAAAATATTCTCTCATGTATTGGTTGAGCAATGGTTGCAAGGAGTAAGTAAGTATCTCTTCCCTATCAAATAGATTAGCATATTTATATTACAATGATAATAGTATTAGAGAAGATCTTATAATGGGTCATTATTTTTTATTAAGGGTTACAATGCAATTTTTTTAAATGGAAACCAAATTTAAATAAAACTAATATTTTCCAAAGAGGCATCCCAACTTGGGTAGAACTTAACTTGTTAGTTGAATTAAACCAAACTCACATACTAAAAAGGATAGGTAATTCTATAGGAGATTTTTTAGGATTGGAACCTAGATCTAGAGATACCTATAAAATTAGGTTACTTATTAACTTGAAGGGAGGACTTCAGATCATGATACCCATCAAGATCAACACTAATAGACCAATTTATAATTTAGAGTGTAGTTTTTTTGAAAAGTACATCAAGGAATTACACTTGCACAAACCAAAATCTAGAAACAACAACTTCAATTTTTTATACAATGGCTAATAGAGCAACAAACTTGGAAAAAATATTTCCAATAATCACAAAGAAATCCTAAATGGAAGAAAGCTAGTTCTAGAGATTAAAAGAAATAAAAATTATTGGAACACATCTAGCAAGAAAAATTCAAACTCCATCTTAGGGAACTGAGGAAGGAGAGATATTGGAGGATCACATACATGTAAATATTGAGTCAAATCAACAAAACACAATCCAATAAAAGATGATCAAAAGTAGTTAGAAGTCAATAATAAAAATAATAGTGATGCAATAATTGAACTAGATAATCAAGAAAATATTAGGAGTGACATGGAAACAACTTTCCAAGATAAATTTTCTTTTGCTGAGGAAATATTAAGGTTGGAACAATGTGAAACATGCAAACAATAAAACCTCTTCATCAAAGACATTAGAGAAAATATAAGAATTCATAGTAGATTTGTAAAGGATATCATGTTGATTCATAATGATATTGGAGATCAAATCTTAATTTAGAATGATCCACATCAATGTCATATGAGATTGATAAATCAACATTTAGATAAAGATTTGAGTTAAGAATAATAAACAATGGAGTTAAGATAAATGGAAACCAAAAGACTATGAGAGAAGAGAAAATTGTTAAGAATAAAGAAGATCAAAGGGTCAAAAATATCATACAGAATGATAGGAATAGGGACAAGGAAATCTATACAACTTTGCAAAAACATGATACTCTTAATAACACCAAGAAAATAAGCCAAGAATCATTAAAGGAAAAGGAACCAGGGGGGACTTGTCAAAAGCATTGGAAGTTTAAAACATACCAAAAGGAAATCATATGCCCAAAAGTTACACATAATCTCACAAAAGGGGAAAAATATATATTGGAAGACAAGAGAATAAATAAAGTTATGAAATCAGATAGGGTCAAACTAGCAATACATAAAAGGATAAAAAAAAATTATATGTGGAAAGAGAGAATAAGACTAGCATAGAGAAAGAAAAAACTAATAGTGAAAGAGATATAGGTAGTTGTTGGCCAAAGTTACCATCTCACCAAGGATTGAATTCAAAATATTTAAACCCATCAAATAGTCACAAGATTCAATTTCATGTTACATTTTAAGTCTCAGAGCCATGACAAAATAGTATGGTTCTAATCTTACAATAACTCATGTATTAGAGGATCATCAAGCAAATCAACTAGTGATAAGATGCTACAAGGCTCCTATTGGTCGAGTGGTCAAGTTGTTGTGACATCACAAATAGTCGAAGGATCGTAAGCCAAAGAAAAGTCTTGCTCAATGTTATGATAGTAAATAATCGTGAGATCATAGGTGCTGTAAGGACATCTTCCAAGGACACGAAGTAGAGAATTGGCATAGCATTAGGTTATCATGATATTAGACACCTCATAGGATCAAAAGCCAAAGGGCTATGTGGTTTGATGCCACAAAAGTCAATGATCATAGGATCATAGGGTTGACTTCCTAGATTTCTGATGCTACGAAGGGGAAGGTTGGTCGTATGATCTTAGAGTCGCAAGATCACAAGGTAAGAAAGGGGTGGATGCTAGTTTCAAATGGACACTAGGTGCTCTTATCCTATGATATTCCTCTATCGTAAGGTCATAAGCACAAGCAAGGATACCTCCTAAGGTTGTGATAAAAGATAGATAAACCATGATCATAGGATCACAATGGTTATTGCCATGATTGTTGATATTACGATGGATTGTGATCATAAGATCATGAAGGTCAAATCAATCATGTCTGTGACATCACAAGGGGAGAATAATGGTACCATGACCTTATGCCAAGCTTGTTATCATGTTTTCATTCTATCATGAGATTGTAGGTCTTGCTATTGTTGAATGATCATAAAGAGAATGAAGGATGGGCTTGATGCTACGAGGTATAGGCGATTGTAAGATTGTAGAAGTCAGGGTTATGAACAAAAGGTGAGATGAACGATTTTGACTACAATTGATGCTTGTAGGATCATGAGTTTCACTATTAACCTATATATGTAAGGAGCTTCACTCGCCAAGATGGAAAAGGAGGAGTTCCCAACCAATCAAGTAGTAGGAAAGGTATAGAGTGACAGTTGAGTATGGTTGACCTATGTTTTTTTAAAATCTATTTTGGCAAGTTAATAATAGAGGAAGCAACTCTTTGGTGATAGATCTAATCTTTTCAATCTCTCGCAACCACCTTCATTGTTCCCTAGGTCTAGTAAATGCAAAAGAACACTTCATCGGCACTTGTTGATCCATCTACTTAGTAAGAAGATTAATGGCCATCGTTCCTATCCTCTTAGAGATTTTTTGGTGGATAAGTGATCTTCTTGTGTCTAGATTTGCACTGTGATAAAATCTTTTCTAGTTTGCAATAATTATTCTCTACAAATTTGAATGTAGTTGTTGAGTTTTATCTTAGACTGGAAGCTATCTAAGTTATGCTTATTCTATAAAAATAGATTCTATAATCTTTCTTGGGGTTGAATCTTCTCTATTTCTCTAGTATTGCTCTGGCATACTATTATATATTCCCTCTTTGCCTTTGAATTATATGACATCCTTTCTTATCTCCTCCAGCCATTGCTGTACCATGCAAGATTTATCTGCCTCTCTTTGATGTACTGTGGATATCTATAACCTAGATTTATGTATCTCTTTTGGACTATGAATGATAAGAAGTGAATCTCTTCTTCCTTGTATTACTCATTTGGTTGTATGATCTGTATGTGGCTATTGGATTAAAGCAAGTTTAAATCTGTATATCTTTGGAGTGTCATGATAATTGTATTGTGCATATATGGGTAAAGATTGGTCTGAAGACTCTATTTTGGTGCATCACCTACTTAGAATAGATTAGGTAGTTTTCTTTAATGCATTCCCCTTCCCTTTCCCTCTCCAAGTGTAGTCTAGGTGCATCCTGATAGCAAAGGTGGGCCTGCTCTAGAGACTCAACCTCATTGTTCAAGTCCCACAACTTGAAGGTTGTTTCCTTGTTTCACAAGGATTGTACTTAGGTAAAAATGTTGGACTAGGGTACAAAATTTTGTGACAACAGTTCTTGGCATGCTCAATGGGACCTTATATTAAACATTCTAAGTCACTGGCATCAAAGAAAGATTTCACGTTCATGCTGAGGAGATAGTATTACCTTCAATATTAAAGCCTTCAAGAAGGCTCATTTGTTCAAAGAACTTGGTGACTCCAAGCTTCAAGCACATTTGGTTTCTAGATCAAATTTGCTTTGATTCATGCTCAAAACACACACAAGAGAATCTTCTAGAGGTAAGTTCCAATACTAGGAGCTTTCTTTTTCTAATCCAAGAAGAAAGGCTAGGGTATCCCTATCACCAGTTAAGAGTGCAGCAATAGCACATACCCCTATAAGATCCATCTCTACTCCTGTTGTTAGACCTCAACCTAAAATGTCATCTTCTCATATCAATAGACCACTCATTTATATGGCTAGAGTGCATGCATTTTCCACCTTCAATGGTAGAAGCCCTCTCCTCTTAGCTCAAAGAAATGATTTTCTAGTGTCAACCCTCAAAAGTAAACCTGAGTTTATTGGTGAAACCTCCATTTCCCCTATTGAGCATATTCAAGAGGTACCTAACATCTGTAATATTCATGGCATCACCGAAGATGATGTAGCAGTTAGGCTTCTAGCCTTATCCTTTAAGGGGAAAGCACTACAATGGTATAGAGGCTTGCCCCATAACTCTATTGCTGATTGGGGTGGGTTAGGAGAAGCCCTATGCAAGAATTTTAAAAACAAGTGTGATCACCTATCACTTTTAGAATAGCTAACAACTATCAAAAGGGCACCCCATGAATGTATGATTGATTTTAATTATTGATTTCAAAAGACATGGGACTGAATATCTACCATAGTGAAGCCCTCCCCTGGTAATGTATTCCTATATTACATTAGGGCCTTCAATAGTGATATTTTTACCATTCTACACTTTATAAGAGGGGATACTCTAGCAAATGCTTATGAGGTTGCCATAAGACCAGGAAATATCTTGATACAAGGAGGGAAGTTAGCTCCAAGGCCCCCAATGCCTTTCTTCCCTAACATGCCCAATCATTAGCTTACTATAGCCCCTATTCATACTTCCTCTATAAGTCAGCCTCTTGTTGTGATCCCAATAGCCTCTACACCCTCTAATGGAGTTGATAGGATTGAGGTCATGATGCAAACATTGATGTAGAATATATACAAGAGGTTGTAGGATCAAGAAAGAAAGATGGAGGATAGTAGTTCAGTAATACAGAAGATAGGTAATGAGTTGGTGACTATGAAGAGGCAATAAGCTCAAAATAATAAGCCTCCCCAATTCTAGTATCAAGGTCCCATTCATGGTAGATCCCTAAAGTAGAGTCATGCCCCTTACAATTTGAATAGACCTATAAATAGTTCTCATGCTATGAATACCAACCTAAATGGGGGTTACAATCAAAATAGACCTATCGATAACCAACCCCCATCCCATGCTACAAATACCAACCTAAATAGGGCTTTAGTCCCTCAGAACAATCTTGCTCAAGATCAAGATTTCAGCCCTTCTTGTAAGTACTCCTACAGATATTGTATGTGTTAGAAAGAAGAATCTCACTTGGCATTAATTGCACCAGAGCAAGTAGTTGATCAGCAACACAATGCTAATCAACCCATTGATTTTTCTCTACAAGGTAGTTTCTCCTCCATGAACCATCAAGTGGAAGTGCCTTGTAATGTAAACCAAGATTCCCATGCTAATAATACTAGGAGCAAAAGAAGAGCTATAGAAAAGGCTACTCATCCTCCCCCTAGTTAGGCCTCAATGTCGAGTGTAGTGCCTCATGTACAAGCAATGGATTAGCAACACAATGCTAACCAACCTACAAATGTTTCTCAATAGTAAGGGAAAAATGATAACAGAAGAGATGTGGGTGTTCCTCAAATTGTTCCATCTCAACCTTCTATTCATGCAACTCCTAAAGTTTCTACTAAAGCATCTAATGCATCTTTTAGTGTGGTAGATCAAATGAGGAAGACCAAAATGAACATTTCTATGTGGGATGTTGTGGCTACCATACCATCACAAAAGAGGTTACTACAATAGGAGTTGGAAAGCATTGAACTTAGAGATAAGCTACCTAGAGAGGAGAGTGTGCCAAGCTTGATGCAACCAAGAAAAGGAGAAACAAGTAAGAAAACCATACCTACTCCTTTCTATGTCTCTTTAATTATAGGAGATAAACTAGTCCACAATTGCATGATAGATTTAGGGGCTAGTAGTTCAGTAATGCCTAAGTGTGTTGTTGATATCTTAGGAATGAAATATGAGCCTATTGTTAAGGATGTATTGCAGCTAGATGGTAGTACTGTCAAGACTATGGGAATCCCTAGGAATGTTGAAATGACCCTACATGCATGCCCTAGTTCTACTATAGTCCAAGATATATCAGTTGCTGAGGTCAAACCACACTTTTCTCTCTATCTTTCTAGGGGCTTTACTACCCAAATAGGTGGTTACATATCCCCTGATTGGTCATACATTTTTTTTAGAATAAGGTATGAAACTAAAGCTTCAATTAGAGAAGAACCATTATCCCTCCATCATGTTGATCCCTATACTCCTAATCTCACCAATATGAACTACACCATCCTAGAGAAAGATGAGACTGACACAACAAATGAGCATGTAACTTCTCTAATAGAGATACCTGATTTCCTCTTAGATGAATGGGCTAATTTTCATATAAGTTTGATCCTATATTAGAAACCTTGGATACAAGCCTTGGCACTTATTGTATATTAGAAAAGAATGCTCTTAAAACCCATCTAATGAAAATCAAAGAAGATACTAGCAGAACATGGAGCATGTACTTTGATGGATCTAGGAATAAAAATGGATCAGGGGCTGGTGTGATGTTGGTTTCTCCTACACTAGAAAGGTACTACTTCTCATTTAGGCTTCAATTTAGTTGTACCAATAATGTGGCCAAGTATGAGGCATTAATTCAAGGTCTAGTCCTAGTTGCTCAAAAAAGAGGAATTCAAGTTTTAAGTGTACATGGAGATAGCGAGCTAATGGTTAATCAAAATATCACCAAGAATAGTTTGCTCAAGTCTTATAAACATAGAGTATGGGATTTGCATGAAAAGTTTCAATGCAACTAATATTCAAAGCATCCCTAGGAAAGCAAATAGATATGTCTATAGACTTGCAGCACTGGGTGCATCTTATGATGTGCCAAGGAGCCTTGAAGATGAGAAGAAATGGAAGATCAATGTGGTGTTTAGACCTATTGTCCTTGATAATAATATCAATTGGTAAGTCTTTGAATTTGATACACAAATTGTAAATTTCTTGCAGAATGAATCAGAGTTCTTGGATAGATATCAATTAAGATTGTATGACCAGTATGGTGATCAAATCATCAAACTCAACTCCAATAAGTTTCCTGAGGGTTGCCTTACCTTAGAGAGTGTCTTCAATCATGATGACCAAGCAAGGGATAGAGGCATGAACCTTGCTACAAAAAAAGATGATCATATACTAATTATAGTTGATGATGGAAAGATGTTAAACATGGGGAAGGTATGTTCTGAAACTGAACAGGAAGGTTTTGTTCACTTATGTCAAGAATTTAATGATGTATCTGCTTGGACATATGATGATTCTTTACCCAAGTCTATTTCAACATACCATAGACTTAGTTGATAATGTCAAACCTGTTAGGCAAAAAAAAGAGGCTAATGAATCCCAATTGAGCCATTAATGAGGAAAGAGCTATCCAAATTGACTAAAGCCAATATTATTTTTCCTATCAAGCATTCCTCTTGGGTAGCTAACCTTGTACCGGTTAGGAAAAAGAGTAGAGAAAATTAGACTAGCTAACCTTGTACCGGTTAGGAAAAAGAGTAGAGAAAATTAGACTATGTGTAGATTTTAGGGATCTTAACCAAGCCTCCCTTAAGGATTATCACCCTCTCCCTTCCATGGAATAGATATTGTCTAAGTTAGCAGTTCAGAGAGATTCTCTTACTTGGATGGATTCTCAGGTTATAACCAAGTGTTAGTCAAGGAGGTTAACAAATATAAGACTATATTCACCACCAAATGGGGCACCTATTCCTATATTAAAATGCCTTTTAAACTAACAAATGCGGGTACCACATTTCAAAAGGCAATGGAGGTGGCTTTCAAGAATATGATTAAAAGGTTTGTGTTGGTCTACCTTGACAATATCACAGTGTATTCAAAGAATGTAGCTGATTATTTTGGCCACCTTATACAAGCATTTATAAGATGTAGAGAGTATGAAGTATCTTTGAATCTAAGCAAGTGTGTCTTCATCAATAATCAAGGGAAATTGTTAGGACACATTGTATATAAGGAGGGTTTGACCATTGATCCAGAGAGAACAAAGGAAATACTTTCCCTCTCCCTTCTTAGTCATAAGAAAGGTCTGCAAAGTTTTCTTGGTAGAATAAATTTTGTGAGGAGATTTATTCCTAATTTAGCTACCATGCTGAAACCTCTTACAACTATTCTTAGAAATAATATGGTCTTTTCATGGACCAAGGAATGGAAAGCAAGTTTTGAAGAGATCAAAGTAGCCACAATCTTGGCTCCTACTCTCATCAATCCAAATTTTGATAAGGATTTCATTCTTTACACCTTAGGAGATGAGTCAAGTATTTTTGCTATTTTGACTCAATTGCATGATAATAATGAAGAACAACCTATTGCTTTCATTAGGGAAGGGCTAAAAGAGTATGAGGACAAATATAGCTATGTGGAGAAGCAAGCCCCTATAGTCATAAGATATTTGAAGAAATTCATATGTATTATATCCCACAATAAGATCCACTTATTGGTCCCTCATACAAGTGTTAAATATTTCTTGTTGAGCAAAGATATTAGCAAAAAAAATATTAGGTCGGTGTTAGAAACAATAGTCCATCAAGAGAACTAGGTGGGGGGTTAATCAATTATCTAATAATTGAAACATTTATCAACCTTAAACAATCTTATCCATTCAACCAAAGAAGCCATAACAAGATGCACATAGACAATTACACTAGACATGTTAACTAGGGAAAACCTTGATCATAGGGAATACCCTAGTGGGAATAATGCCCACAAGATGATGTACTAATATAAATATTCCTTGTAAGAGGATGGACCCTGTTAGGAGTCTATTACAACATTTAGTACATATGAGTCCATGTTAGGAGACTTTGAATCCTTGTTAGAAGATTCCAACCCTATTAGGAGCTGTGCTAACCATGTTAGGAGTTGTAGAACACAAAAGGACCCAATTTCCAGATAGATTCTAGGGCAAGACCACTAAAGTCACTGTCCAACTGATCTCTCAACTATCTTCTGCAAAATAATTGTATGTATTGTACTTTAACTTATTTCCTCTATCCTATCAACCAGACCAATCACTATCAAACCTTTTAGACCAAGTCATGAACCTCAAATCCAAGTATCAAACTTTGGATCACACAATAAAACCTTGGTAATGAAGTTTCCTTCACCTTCTCTTTGCTCTGCTTATCTTCACATTCTGCTTTGCTTATCTTCACATTCTGCTCTGCTTATCTTTTCATTTTTCTTTTCTTTTCTTTGCATTCTACTCTTTGTGTTGTTTCCAATCATTCACATCCATCCATTCATGACAAAGGAAAATATCCTTCCTTTATACTGAATCCATAAAACAATTCCTTGAGTTGTTTGTTATACCTTATGAATTAATTATTATAGGACCACATCAAGAACATGTTACACTTAGTGATAACATTAATATTTCAAGGAGAAGAATGATGGTGAGGGTGGAGAGGTGGTAATTAAATATAGATACATGGCTTGGAAAAATTTCAATGTTAGAACTTCCAAAATGGGTATTGTCAAGGAGGTCATGAACCCCCAAATTCTCAAAAAAAAGAAGGGTCGGCTCCAAATGGAGGATCTCAGTGATCTGACCATGGTGGCCATTATAGATAATGCAAGGGAATTAGGCATGAATTTTCTTAATAATTCTAGAAATAGTATGATTGACAATTTCAGGTCAATAAAATGGCTATACCATGAATTGGAGTAGTTTAGAGAAAGAATGGGTTAGCTAGAGAACAAAAGAAAGAAGCCTGATTTTGGTAATTGGAATGAGCAAGGGGAGCATGTCAACTTGGTAGAAAAGAGAATTCATAATTTGGAAAATTACAATCATAATCTAGCCAATCAGATGATTTCCATTCTGACTTCTATAAACGATAACATATCTTCCCTGGCTAGAATACTGAAAGCCAGAGGATTACTGGATGAAAATGAGGAAAAGGATAGAGCTAGAGACAAAATGGAAGAGGACATGATGACAAACATTATCTTCAACAATTTGGATTAGACTAGTCAAAAGAAGTAGGATCAAATTGTTGAGGAGTTACACAAAGCCTATAAAGCAACAATAATGATGCAGGAGCTCGAAAGAAAGATAGAGGAATAACATAGGTTTTTCTTTTCCTATCTTTTGGACTATTTGTCTACTATATTTTTTTGATAGTTGGCTTTTTGTCTATCTATTATTTTGGTTTTTTTCCTATCTGTTGTACTAGCCTTTTGGTTGGTTGTTGTTCTTTGGCTAGGCTTTTGTTGCTTATTTTTAGCCATTTGAAATGTTTTAACTTGTGGGTTTCAAGATCCCTATAAAACCTATTTTTCTTATCAAAAACATTAATCTTTCACCTTACAACTTGAATAAATTTTTGTACACATATCATTATGATGAGAGAGCTTAGCCATGTCATCACCAACATGTCTTCTTCAAATCTTTAACTTTGGCTTCTTAGAATAAAAAATCTACTATGAGATATAACAAGTTTACTAGAATATGCCTTTGTAAACTCTATCTCAGAATAGTCTTCATTGAAACTTTCATATCTTCTTCTAGAATTAATATCTTATGCTTCTAAGGTTAGATGCATATACTAGACACATAGTATAATCTCCCTTTAACCTTGCTACTGAAAGTACTCAACAATCTATCTGTACGAACTTGATCTTTACCACTGTTCTTCTGTTAGATACCATAGAAAATTGCTATGTTGACATCAATGACAAACATAGTCATGAATGTAACATATCATCATGATAATGATCTAATCATGTTTCTACAATGCTTCTCCATTGGAATATCATCAGAATTCATGCTTCCAACAATCTCCCCCTCTGGCATTGATGGCAACATAGATGAAAAACATCTAGTTCCAAGAATATCAATTACAAAAGACTGTTAATCTTTCTTTTCGAAACCTCTTCATCAATCATTTTCAAATCCTCTTCATCAATCATTCTCCCCCATTGATATACTTCAATGTGCTTTACATCAAAATATTTTTCCATGTTGTACTTCTTTCCAAGTGATGTTTTGAACATGTTGTACTTATTTTCCATGCTTCCTAAACTATTTTTCCATGTTGTACTTATTTTTCATACTATACTTCTCCCCCATTGACATCAATGTCAAACGTTTTAGCAAGCATCAAACTCTGCAACAACTATTTTTGATTAGCTCAAGTGTCCAAAGCACTGTTCAAAAACAACATCCAACAAGAGTTCTAGATGACTTTGCCCATCACAGATATTCTTACATATAGGAAGCATTAGCATTCAGTCTAGACAAACAATAGTTCTTTGTTACATTGGACTAATGCACTCTTTCATAATCTACTCTAATGTAGGAAGGGGCATAACCCATAGCATACCTTGCAAATACTCAAAAGTCTCTTTGGGAAGAGGCTTAGTGAAAATATCTGCAATATGCTCTTTGGTGTTTACATGCTCCAATCTAGTTTCTTTTTCTACAACTTTCTCTCTCAATATGTGATACTTGATAGAAATGTGCTTGGTCTTAGAATGCAACATTAGATTCTTAGACATATTTACTATGCTTTTGTTGTCACAATGTATGACAATAGGTTCACTAAATTATATCCTTATATCCTTTAGCATCCACTTCATCCAAATAGCTTCATTACAATTGTTTTCTGTTCCAACATATTCTACTTTTGATGTACTTTGTGAGGTACAATCCTACTTTTTTCCTAGCCAAGAAACCAATCTTCCTCCAAGAAAGAAGGCTCCACCACTAGTACTCTCTCTATCATCCATACTGCCTACCTAGTCAACATCAGTATAAGCATATAGAGTAAAATCATTAGATCTATCATACCACAATCCAAACTCTAGTGTTCCTTTCAAGTATCTAAATATCCTTTTGACTATTGTATAATGTGCTTCTCTGGGATCAGCGTGGAATCTTGCAAAAATTCCAACTACATTTGCCATATCTGGCCTTGTGTGAGTCAGATATTTCAATCCTCTGATCATAGATCTATACTTTTTCTGCTCAACAATAGGTGTATCATCCTTTGTAGATAACTTATGTCTAGTTACCATAGGTGTTCCAATGAGTTTACATGTTTCCAAACCAAACCTTTTTAGTAAATCTTTTAAATACTTAGTTTGAGAAATAAAGATTCCTTCTTTGTCCTGTATGATCTATAATTCTAGAAAATATTTCATTTCTCCTATCATGCTCATTTCAAATTTCTTCTTTATTTCTTTTTTTCTATATCCAAGCTTTGTCAAATGCTTGTCCAACCTTGCATACTAGGTTTTGGGTGCTTGCTTCAAGCCATACAATGAGTTTTTCAATTTGCATACTATGTCCTTATCATCTATTAAAGGACAACCTTCAAGATGTTTAATGTATACCTCTTCTTCAAGTTCTCCATTGACATCCATCTAATATACTTTGAATTTCCTATATGTTTCATATGCTAAGAATAACCTTACTACTTCTATTCTTGCCATAGGAGCATAGGTTTCATCATAGTCTATTCCCTCTTGTTGTGAGTAACCTTTACATACCAATCTTTCCTTATTCCTTACAAATTCACCTTGTTCATTTGTCTTATTCCTAAATACCTATTTTTTTCCTATAACATTCTTATCTGCTAGTCTAGGGACTGATTCCCATGTCTCATTCCTTACTATCTGATCCAATTCTTTTTTCATAGCTTGCTTCCAATAGTTATCTTTACATGCTTCATCGGCATTCTTAGGTTCAACTTGAGATATCAAACATAGTTTTTCATTGATTCTTCTTATTGTCATCAAATCTTTATCTCTACTTTTGATGATCTACTTGGGTGGATGATTCTTTGTCGTATTCTTACTGGAAGTAGGAGTTGTTATCTCAACCCTTAGCTCTGTTGAAGGTTTTGAGCTTTGTTCCTGTCTTAGCTCTCCTTCATTCTGCACATCATTCTTAGTCTCAAAGAATACTTCATCATTCCTTGGTTTAGTAATAACATCATCATTTGAATTGTAATCAACTATTCTTTCTTGTATCTTAAATTTCTCATCAACTCTTACATTTGCACTTTCCATAATAGTCTCCAAAGTAGTATCTTCTATTACTTCCTCTTTATTAACCAATCTAGGCTTATTATCATAGTCATTCAAGAATCTTTCCATACTTTCTTTAAATTCTTCAACTTTATCAAAAAGTAAAATCTTTCTAGTTTTCCTTACTCTCTTAGGACATCTAGTCGAAAAATGACCAAAATTTTAACATGTCCAACAAACAAAAAATTTCATACCTTCTGGCTCTCTTTTTGTAAGTAAATCAATACCTTCCTTTATCTTTATTTCTTTGGATCTAGACTTATCTCTACTTGTGCTTCTATTATTTTGTATACAACAGAAGGATTCTAGATCTAAAAACTCAATGCTCTATTCTTTACACAAATTTGATGACTCACCAAGAATTTCTAGCATTTGGGTGTCAAAATTTCCTCTACCAGACTTGGGACTATCTTTCCTGAACATTTTTTCATGGATCTCCCAAAGTTGTTAAAATTTATGTTCAAGGACCTGATGCTCTGATATCAATTATTAGTAAAAATAGTCCACCAAGGGGGAGGGGTGTGAATCAACTATCCAATAATCAAAACATTTATCAACTTTTAACAATCTTATCCATTCAACCATAACAACCATAAAAAGATGCATATAAACAATTACACTAGATATACTAACAAGAGAAAGCCTTGATCAGAGGGAAAACCCTGATGGGAATGATGCCCACAAGATGATGTACCAATGCAAATATTCCTTGTTAGAGGATGGACCCTGTTAGGAGTCTATTATAATATTTAGTACTTATGGGTCCTTGTTAGGAGACTTTGAATCCTTGCTAGAAGATTCCAACCTTGTTAGGAGTTGTAGAAGATAGAAGGACCCACTATCCAAAAAAATTCTAGGACAAGATCGCTAAACTCATTGTTCAACTAATCTCTCAACTAATCCTTGTAGAATAACTGTATGTACTATACTTTAACTTCTTTCCTCCATCTTGTCAACTGGACCAATCTCTGTCAAACTTTGTAGACTAGGTCATGAACCTCAGATCTAGGTATCAAACTTTGGATCACATAATAAAACCTTAACAATGAAGTTTCTTTAACCTTCACTCTACTCTACTTATCTTCACATTTTTTTCTTTTTGATACTTCACCATATAATAATTCTGTGATTCACTTGTTACACCTTCTCAATTAATAATTATAGGATCACATTAAGAACATGTTACACTTAGTGATAACATTAATCTTACACCTTGCAACTTGAATAAGATTTCATACACATATCATTATGATGAGTAAGCTCAACCACATAATCACCAACATATCTTCTTCACATCTTTAACTTCAGCTTTCTAGAATAACAATTCTGCTAAGAGATATAAAAAATTTACTAAAATATTGTTGGAAATATTTTATAATAACTAAGAGGGGGGTGAAATAGTTATTCAAGGTCCAGATGTATAAATAAAACTTTTCTCATAATTCAGTGAACCCATAAAACATTCATACCCATACATGCATTCATTGTGTATCAATTAAGACTTATATGTTACTATCAAATCAACTTGCAGAAATATAAAACATCAAATGAAACACATTCATTAGAACATTTGAGACAATGATTTAACATGGAAACCCAATTTGAGAAAAACCACTAGTAACATGCTACTCCTCTTTCACTCTTATGAAGTGATGTCCTATGAAAGGCCAACCCTATTAAAGGTTACAATGCACATTGTTAAATGCGACCTGGTTAAGGGATTTCAATCACCCTATTAAAAGTAAGCCTTGTTAGAGGAATTCAGGCCATTCACTTGGAATGCCACCCTATTATAGGATTTTCCAATAACTATTAAGTCAACCTTACTCCAAAGGATTTACCCTAGACTGGTACAATTGTTAGAAAGTAGCAGTAGAGCTTTGATCTGATACAACTTAAAACTTCACTTGTAGATTATAGATCTTTGTTTAGTCCTCAATTTTGCTTGGCTTCCATTCTTTTTAGCTTTGGTAGCTTGTTCACCCTTTAAGCATTCATCTTCTTAAGCCTTCTTGCTTAGCATGCGATTGTAGACACTTCTCTTGGGTCACTTGATGAAGCAAAACCCCTTTCTCCTTCTCCTTCTTAGGTTCTTGCACCAAACTCTCCTAACTCTCTTTGCTTCATGAAAAAAATTCCTATATATAGAAATTATAATGTTTTCCTACTCATTATCCATCATCTAAATTAGGTTTTTGGATGGATTAGGTAGGATACAATGTATCTACCCCATATCTTGTCTTCTCTAGAAACTTCTCCTATAATCCATTTGAATTTGCCTCCAAAAAAATTTACATAAGATTCTATGCCACTAGCTCATCAATCTTATCTTCCTCCAAGTTCACAAGTTCCAAGAAAACAAACTTGTTGGCTTTTATTTGGTGAATCTTTGATCTTTATCATAATGTAGTAGCTCAGCATTATCAATCCTCTGATGCTCGACACATACTGCATCACTTGACATCAACTATAAAGTCACTCATTATCAACTAGATTTTACTAATGCTCAGCATCAACTAAAATTTACTTAGCATCTACTATCTTGCTCGACATCCAGTATAATTTTCTTTCACTAGGCTCCAACTGACTTTTTGCTTGGCACCTACTATCCACTCGGTCAAGCTTGGAAAATGAACTTTGTTTAACTTATTCTTCTAAACTTTCTAAGTGTAGCCAGCCATTTTGTAACCTTAAGTAGATCATCGATACGTCATGTTATCATCATCTTAATTGATTATTTTACTTCATTACATAATCATAACTCAACCTTTCCTCTAGGTACTTTTGTTACATCTTGTTGATCAAATTCTCCTCATCAATCAACTAAGTGACAGTACTTAAAACATATAAGAAATTGTCTTACCAGTAAATAGCAGGTTTGACATCAGTGACAAAATAATGATTGAAACATATAATAATCTCCCTTATAAAAATCTTTCTAATCAATGATCTTTTTCAATCAAATTTCAACAAATATGCCTTTGTAAAGTCTATCTCAGAACTATCTTCACTGAAACTTGCATAACTTCTTCCAGACTTAATATCTTATGCTTCCAAGGTTAGCTATGTATACTAGATACATAATATAATCTCCCTTTAACCTCGCTACTAAAATTACTCAACGATCTATCTATACCAACTTGATCTTTACCATTGTTCTTCTATCAGATACTACAGAAAATTGCTATGTTGACATCAATGACAAACACAGTCATGAATGTAACATATCATCATGATAATGATCAAATCATATTTATACAATACTCCCCCATAGGAATATTGTTAGCATTCATGCTTCTAATAGCTAGATCACTAAGGTAATGGATTATGTTGTAGAATCTAGATCACTAGGTTGGTAAGAGGTAAGGGACTTTGCAAGAAGATGATATCATCCTATGAATTGGATAAGAAAGTTGCTTTGATACTAATAGAAAAACAAGAAGTAAGAAATGATAATCCAAGGAATTAGATGGATGATATGATGACCTTCTTATCAGGAAATGGATATCCTCAGGGATTGAATAGGGCAAAAAGAAGACAGTTCAAATTGAAATCCATCCCTTATGCCATAGTTTATGGTATTCTATTTAGGAAGGACTTCAATGGAGATTTATAAAGATGTATTGGTACAAATCAAGAAGAGAGAATGATTAAAGAGCTTCATGATCATCCTGATGGTGGCCACTTTTCAACAAGAACCACTACAAAAAAGATCATGAGAGCCAATTACTATTGGCCATCCTTGTTCCATGATTGCCACATACATGTAAGGAAGTGTGAAAAGTGTGCTTTGTTCTTAGGTAAAAAAAGACTTGTAGCCCTTCCCTTTATCCCATCTAGGTCCATCAACCCTTTGCTTAGTGGGGATTAGATTTCATTGGTCCCATTTATCCACCTTCTAGTTCTAGTCATAGGTGGATTTTGGCTACTACAAATAACTTTACTTGGTGGATTGAGGCAATTGCATTAAAAGCTGCTACTAAGAATTTAGCTATTCAATTCTTAGATGAACTTGTTAGAAGGTTTAGTATCCCTTCCACTATAATTTTAAACAATACAAAATCATTTCGAGGAGCCCAGATTTGTGCATGGGTGATTGATCATGGCATATACCTAAGCACTTCTTCCCATTACTACCCCCAAGGTAATGGCTTGACTGAGTCATCTAACAAAAATTTGATTAGAATCATTAAGAGGACTATTAAGGATAATTAAATGTGTTGGCAATAGAAATTGAGAACAGCCCTGTGGGTTGATAGAATAACACCTAAGATGACTATTAGAAATTCTCCATTCATGTTAGTGTATGGTAGGGAAGTTAGACTTCCTATTTCATTGGTGTTTCCATCCCTAGAGCTAGCTCATCAATTGGAACTAATTGAAAATGATGCCATTTTTGTAAGAATGGTAGAGTTGGTGGAGCTAGAGGAGAAAAGAAATCAGGCCACACAGACCTTGGGGACCTATCAACAACAAATGAAGAAGAACTTTGATAAGAGAACTAAGGTCAAAAATTTCAAAGAAGGTGATCTTGTTCTCAAATGGGATGTACACAGAGAAAAAGTAGGGAGACACTTAAAATTTGATTTCTTATGGAGTGGTCCCTATGTGATCATCAGTTGTAAACAAGCCAATGCTTTCTAGTTAAGCAAGCCTGGTGGTGAAATTCTACGTATTCCAGTAAATGGAATATATCTTAAACCCTATTTCTAAGAAAAGATTATGTTTCTTGTACATAGTTAGAGTAGTTTCTTTCTATTTGTTCCTATTTTCCAAGAAATGTTGAGCATATATTTTTTTGCAAAGAGTTTTGGTTCTAGTTTTACAGGGTTATAGAGGTACAAGGGCATGTTTTATGGTTCACAATGCAATAGAAGTGATGAATTTGATGAGTTTTCATGGTTTCAGAAACTTCATAGTGCAATGGATCTTTTAATGGTCATTGTTCATATGCCAAGTAGGCTTGCATCCCCCTTGAGTCACCAGACATGTTGGCCAAAGGAGCCCTCCCACCAAGGATTAAATTTAAAATATTTAAACCCACCCAATGGTCACTCGATTCAATTTCATGTTACATTTCATGTCTCAGAGCTGTAACAGAATGTTATGGTTCTGATATGACAATAACTCATGTATCAAAGGATTTTTAGGTGAATCAACCAATGATAAGATGTTGTGACCCTCCTATTGGTCAAGTGGTCAAGTTGTCATGACATCATAACTAGTTAAAGGATCATATGCCAAGGAAAAGTCTTGCTCGATGTTATGATAGTAGATGATCATGAGATCATAAGTGTTGCAAGGACACCTTCCAAGGACATGAGGTAGAGAATTGGTATAGGGTTAGGTTGTCATGATATTAGAGATCTTGAAGGATTGCAAGTCAAAGGGATATGTGTTTCAATGCCACAAAAGTCAACGATCATAGGACCACGGGGTTAACTTTCCAGGTTAGTGATGCTACAAAGGGGAAGGTTGGTCATATGAATTTAGAGTCATAAAATCACAATGTAAGAAAGGGGTGGAGGTACAAATGGACATTGGGTGTTCCAATATTATGATATTCCTCTATCATAAGGTTGCAAGTACAAGCAAGGATTCCTCCTGAGGTCATGACAAAAGATAGTTAAACTGTGATCATAGGATCACAAGGGTTATTTCCATGGTTGTTAATATTACGATGGGTTACAATTGTAAGATCATGAAGGTCAAATCAACCATGTCTGTGACATCATAAGGGGAGAATAATAGTAACAACACCTTATGCCAGGGGTGTTATCATGTTGTCATTCTTTCGTGAGATCGTAGGTCTTGTTGTTGTCGAACGATTGTAAAGACAATAAAGGATGGGCTTGATGCTATGAGGTATAGGTGATTGTAAGATTGTAGAAGTCAAGGTTATGGACAAAAGGTGACATGAAGGGTTTTAACCATAGTTGATGCTTGTAGGATCATGAGTTTCAATGTTGACCAAAATATATAAGAAGCTTCACCCACCAAGTTGGAGAAAGAGGATTTTCCAACCAATTAGGTTGCAGGAAAGGTACATAGTGATAGTTGAATATGGTTGACCTTTTTTTTTTATTTGATTTGGAAAGTTGATGATGAAGGAAGTAACTCTTTGGTGATAGATCTGATCTTTTCAATCTCTTGCAATCACCTTCATCATTCCCTAGGTCTAATAAATGTAAAAGAACACTCCATTGTTGCTTGTTGATCCATCTACTCAATAAAAAGATTAATGGTCATTGTTCCTATCCTCTCAAATATTATTTGGTGGATAAGTGATCTTCCTACATCTAGGTTTGCACTATGATCAGATCTTTTCTAGTTTGCAGTAATTATTCTTTGCAAATTTGAATGCAATTGTTGAGTTTTACTTAGAGCGAAAGCTATCTAAGTTATGCTTATGCTATAAAAGAAAATTTGTAATATTTCTTGGGGTTGGATCTTCTCTGTTTCTTTGGTATTGCTTTGGCATACTATTTTAAATTCCCTCTTTTGCCTCTGAATTATATGACATCCTATCTTATCTCCTCCATCCATCGATGTACTGTGCAAGCTTTATCTGCCTCTCTTTGATGTACAATAGATATCTATAACCTACATTTTTGTACCTCTTTTGACCTATAAATGATAAGAAGTGAATATTTTCTTCCTTGTGTCACTCATTTGGTTATCTAATCTATATATGGCTATTGGATTAAAGCAAGTTTGAATCTGTACATCTTTGGTGTTTCATGATAATTTACTGTGCATGTATGGGTAGAGATTGATCTAAACACTCTATTTTGGTGCATCACCTACTCAAAATATATTAGGTAGTTCACTTATATGCATTCTCCTTCCCTTTTCCTCTCCAAGTGTAGTCTAGGTGCATCTTGATAAAAAAAGAAGCTGACCTTCTCTAGAGACTTAGCCTCATTGTTCAAGTCCCACAACTTGGAGGTTTTTTCCATGTTTCACAAGGTTGTCCTTAGGTAAAAAATTTGGACCTTGTTGCAAAATTTTGTGACAACAATAGTCAAATCAATACTAATGATACATAAAAATTTAAGGATCATGATAAGCACAAAGAAGTAGAGGAAAATAATAAAGATAAAATTCATAGTTGTATTCCCATAGACATAGAAAGTTGGAATAGACAATCAAATTGGAACATCTACTAATGGGTATAAGGATAGAATGAAAATAATCTCCATAGAGACAAATTTAAACTGGGAGGAATTTGGAGACCATGAAATAACCCAACATGAACTTAACTTATTTTATTAAAAGGAGGATCCAATTATTCAACTAGAAGCATAAATTAATGAGAAGGAAATAAATGGTTAAACCAATAATTTAGCAATGTAATGATACAAGAACTAGTAGGGGATCAAGGAGAAAGAGAGGAGGATAAATCTATAATAGTTAGTGTATATAATGCAAGAAAAAATTAGGACACACTAGGAATCACAAAAAATTTGAGAGTTAGAGATCAACCAAAGTGTGAAAAACAAAGAAAAAAATGAGGTAGAAATTCCTTAGTAAAATTGAGAGCAACTATAAGTAATGTTGGTAATCAAAAAATGATTATCTCTCTTCTGCATGGAAGGAAGGGGAAGTTCCTTCCTATAGAACCATGAAATTCACATCTTAGAATGTTAGGGGCTCAAACACTGCTAGCAAAAAGTGCTTTTTAAAGTGCAATCTATTACTTTTTGAACCAAAAATTATTCTCTTACAAGAAATCAAACTTAATAAAGAAGAGGGCAAGAAGTTCAACAAGAAATTAGGACATTGGAAAATAAAACTGATAGAATTGATAGGGGGATATAAAAGAATAAGAATTATATGGGATCTAAGGAAATTGGAATTTTTCATCATGTTCTTAATAGCAATTGGACGGGGGAGATTTAAAAGTTTTAGAAGTGATGTGCAGTTCTCATTAATAAATGTATATGGGCCTACCTAATAGTAGAAAAGAAAATAGTTTTTAATGAGATTTGTATTTTCAAGGAGGAAACTCCTATAGAAACTTCTTTTTGGGAGGATATTTTAATGTTATTTTAAGCTTAGAAGAGAATAATAGAGGTTCCAAAACTTTAACACATGAATGATAGACTTCAAAGAGTGGTTTGCAAAATAAATCTATCAAAAATTCTTGTTACCAATGAGGGTTTCACATGGAGCAATAGAAGAAAAAGGTTTGTAATATAGCAAGAAGACTAGATAGATTTATCTTTAAAGGATACTTAAGCACTTTTTACTACCCTTAAATTCTTTTATACTTCCTAATGCGGGATATAATCATTTTCTAGTTAGGCTTGAGATAGGAGAACATCATAAACCATCTATGAATCCTTTCAAATGTAAAAAATATGGTTCTTAGATGATGGCTTTCTTAAAAACATAAAAAAATGGTGGAAAGAGGGTAAATTTGAAGGGTAAACACTATTTTGTAGAACATTTTAACAACATATTCAAAGAAAAACTAAAAAATGAAGAAGAATTTGAAAAGCTTAATGAAGAAGTCATTGAAGATGGATTCAAAAATTAAAAATATGTTCGAGAGAAAGAGTTACTTACAAAACAAGAAAACATCTTAGCAAGAGAAGAAATATAGTGGAAACAGAAATCACGAGAAACTTGGCCTTCAAAAGGAGATAGAAATACAAAATTATTTCATAACAGTACACTTAATAAAAGAAACACTTATAGAATTAGGAAAATCAAGGATATTGAAGGAAATATAATCGAGAATCCAAGCCATATAGCAGAAGTTTTTTCAAATATTATACTGATATTCTAAATAATTTTGAATATTCAAGCTTGACAGCTCAAAACAAGATGAAAGGCACTATCCCAAAATTAATAAAAATAGATGATAATAAATTTCTAAATAAAAAGTTTTCTATGGAGAAAATTAAAGAATCTTTCTTTCACCTTAACCTGGATAAATCCCTGAATCTAGATAGCTTCCAAGAATTTTTCTTTGAAAAATGTTGGGATATATTAAGACTTGAACTATGGGAAGCCATAGAGGAAACTAGAAACTAAGGATCTCTTCTTGCTGAAATAAATAATACCTTTTAGCATTAATTCCAAAGAAATCAGATTAGGTGGATCCAAGAGGTTTTAGGCTTATAACTTTATGTAATAATATCTATAACATCCTATGAAATCCCTAGAAAATAGAATCAAGAAATCCCTATGAAAGGTCATCTTAGAAGAACAAACATGATTCATTTCAAATAGGTCAATATACGATGGTATAATCATAATCCAAGAATCGATACACTTAGTCCAAACTAATAAGGAATTATTTATGCCAATGAAACTAGACATTCAAAAGGCCTATGAAAAAGTAAATTGGAAATTTTATGTAAAACTATGGAAGCATTTGACTTCTCTCATCAGTAGATTAATCTATTTTGCACTTGTTTCTTGATGCCTAAAATTTCCCTACTTATCAACATGAAGGCTTCTTTAGTATAATGATATGGATTAGGCAAGGGGATATGATTTCTCCCTTCCTTTTCATTATTATGGCAGAAACATTTGGGAGAGCCATAAAAAAAAGCTCAAATAAAATGAAAAACTAGAGGAATTACAGTAAAAGAGGAAGATCCTAAAATAATACATCAATAATTTGTAGATGATGTCATTCTCTTGGAGAAATTACACTAGATGAAGGTAGAAACTTTAACTAGAAAATTAACGCCTATATAGAAGCATTAGGTCAAAACATAAATGCTGAAAAATTAGAGATTTTCTTCCTTAACACCTCTCCTACAACAAAGAGAGAAATATTTAATGTTATGGGTTATAGGAAAGGGACTTTCCCATGTAAATATCAAAACATTCAATTAGAAAAAGGTGTTAGAGAAGGAAAAACTTGGAACCTTGTCTCTAAAAAATTAGACAAAAAATGAAAAATTGGAAAGGAAAATGGCTCATAAAAGTAGGAAGGAAAACCATGATCAAAGTAGATCTACCCATAATCCCTTAATACAAAATATCTTTCCTTCTACTCCCCAAAGGAGTAAAAGAAATCTAGAGAGAAAAATAAGAAGTTTTTTTTGGCAAAGCATCCCAAAAAAGAAGAAACATACACTTATTAAATGGGATAAAATATGCAAACCTAAAGACTATGGAGGGATAGGTTTAAAGAATTAGAGTTGGAAAAATGAAGTCTTAGGAGAAAAAAATATTTAGAGAATGTACCAAAAACATGAAAGTAAATGGGCTAAAATTTTATATCACAAATACATGAATAACTCAAATCCTATATCTCTGTTTAGAACTACAATCTGACTCAATAGATCTAGAACTTGGAATTTCATGATATTGTGTCACCTATTTAAATCTAATAAGCTTGCATGGGACATTAGTTAAGGTAAGAATTCTCTATTCAAGGAGGATTCATGGGATGGACTTCCCTCACCAGATAGCTATAACCTACTAGCTATTATTTAAAATACTCTTTCCAACCTTTGGGGTCAACAAGTCAACAATTATGCATGTAAAGTCAATGAGGACTAATATGGGGGCTGCCAAAGAAAATCCATCATTGAAATATATATTCCAGACTAGGAAGAACAAATTTTTAAATAATTCTTAAAAGATAGATAGGTCAATCATAAAATAGGAAGGAAAAACTAATATGGGAAGCTAAAAAGGATGGGAAATACAATGTAAAAAAAGGTTATGAAATTATAATTAATTCCCAACAATGAGATAAGATTGACATTCCCTTTAATCTCTTCTAAGACACAATGTTTCTACCAAAGGCATGTAGCTTCCTCTAGGGATCCTTGCAAAATTGAATCCTTATAGCAGACAAGTTTACAAAGTTGGGATTTGAGGGACCCTCAAGATGCCCTCTATGTGAAAATGAATTTGAGATGGCTGAGAATTTGCTATTCCAATGCTCTTATACTAGGAAATATTGGCAGTGGCTTTGTTAAAAGCTTAATTGGATTTCAACATTTCTTGATAACCTATGAAGTTTTCTCTAAAGATGTCCTTGATAAGGGAGTTCTAAAGTCTATAGTATTTCATGGATAATATATCCATCCATTCTCTTATGGGAAATATGGAAGGAGAGGTAAATGAAAGAATGGACACAATCTCTTTCTTCAGTAAAGTAGAGGCTTGCATTGTAAAGGTGGCTAACAGTAACCTTAGAAACTAATATAAGGAAGAGGTGTCCTTATTCGAGTGGGATATAAAAATGTGCAAGAATTGTTTTAAATTAATTAATATACCTATAATCTACACAAAAGAAAATTAAAAAATGAGTTTAATGTAAATGAGATCCCCCTCAAATGGGTTACGAAAAGCTTAATTTTGATGGGACCTCAAGGGGCAACCCAAGACTATCAGGATTATGATGTATTATCCACTCAGATAAAGAATCAAGTATTATGAAAGGAGCCAAGCCCTTAGGGATTCTATCTAAATAACATAGTAGAATTAGAGGCTTTGATTGAGTACGTCAATATCATTTTGGAGATGGGAATTAATAAGCTGGTAATCAAAGGGTACTCATAAATTATTCTTAATGCTCCAAGGAAAAGAAATACCCCTAATTGGAAACTAAGCCCCAAGCTTGAATAAACATTGATGATAGTTAATAAATTTGAATAAATTGGTATAAAACATTATTTTTTAAGGAAATAAAGAAGTGGGTGCATTAACCAAAAAAGGTACAAATGGTGAAGACATCCTCCTAAGATAATATTGTCTGCTTAAGCTTAACCTAAATCATTGATCTAACAAAATAGATAAATATATGACTCTAAGTATAGATATGTAATTAAAATAAATTAGGCAGCTCCAATAAGGAGAATATTCTATATAGGAATCTCCACTAAGTATATATCTTTAACGAGAATATCCTAATTATATTACTATGCATTCTTATAATATGTATTTAAGCATCCCAATAATGAATTGTAGGAGTCTATCTATAGACTCTTGTTGGGTCCCTTCCATGCCCTATATCAATTAATGTGTTCCCAACTGAAGCCTTTTTTACTTTATTGTCAACCATATCTAGAGGTAATGATATGACGTTGTTTTACTCTCTATGAAGATTAAATTCTTACATCTTGAGCTTTCACTATCTAATCAAACCTTTGGTGTAGTTTCTTCACTTACCTCACACTTGATGGAATAGATGTCATTTGATATTATAAACTTGGTCTTGGAATTGTTCCTTAATAGTTTTATGATTGGCCTTGTTCAACCTTTGTTTAGATTCTTAGCTCCTTTTCTCCTAGATTTGGATCTAAAGATTATTTACATTGTCCCTTTTTAGGTTAGGTATCTGATAGTTTTATAGCTTGTCCTATTTATATGATAGTGTCATCAAACATAGGAGAATCTAATGCATGTCTATCTTATTGACACAATTGAAGAGTTATGAGTTAGATCTTAACCATATATTTCTCATCATCATATCTAATTACTACATGATTGATCTTCTTAAGATCGATAAGGACCAATAACGATGATGATTTTAAATGATCTATTATGAAAAATAAGGAAAATAATACCTTTAATTCTTAATTTCTAATGTCATAAGGCATAAATTTTGTACACTTTTAAAATTGTCATTTATATGATAGTATTGTCACTTGTGACTCTCATGATTTAGCCTGATATTTTTCCTTCTAGCATTCTCTTGAATCTTCTAGATTTTTTCCAAACATCTCTATTAGGTTTATATCTATATTTTGTATTCATTCCTTAATGTCAGCCTAGTTATAGTAAATTTCTCCATGTTTTTTTTCATGGAGACATCTGTAGTGTTATTCCATGCCACCAAAGTAAGGACTATGGCCTTTTGAGAGTCTATTAAGATGAAAAGGTGGAACAATATCCTTAGGAAGGTAGATGATATGATTAGATTAATGGTGATGAAATTTTTGGGGGAAAGTAATTTGACTATAAATACACTTGGTTAACGAGGTGATAGGTACCTTTAATGCATGTATAAGTAAAGTTAAGGGTACACATTAGGAAATAGTAAGGCCTTGTTATAACATATTTGATGAGATTTTTCTAATATGTTTGTATAATGTTATTATTAGTATTACCAAGAATATCAAAATTCAATACCCTAAAGTATATATGGATTTTTGGGTTGAGAGTCTCCTCTTTACCAAGGTTAGATGTAGGTTGGCTCTACATGTCATGGACCTTGAGCATTTTGAAAAGATATGGCCAGAGATGAAATGTAGTGTGAGTTTCATTCTTAAGTGGAGGAAATTTTTTACTAGTGTGGATCAAGAATGGTTCAAGAATTACATGGTGACCTTGGAAAACCAGGGTATCACCTAATCTAGATCTCACTAACCTAGATGAAATGATGCTCACTATTCCTAATATTAGTAAGACTAGTAAAAGGAAGGCATCGACTAAACTCATGCATGGAAAAGAACACAAGGGAGGGATAGAATCAAAAGATGAATTTTTAAGGTGACATTGGTCTATTTCATTGTCCGTAGTAGATTTTGTTTATCTTTGTGTAGTTTTTCCTTGGTCTTTCTTAGTTCTTCCTCTCTGTATAGCTAGTATAGTAGGTCTTCTAAAATTTCAAGATATCTATCAATATACTGTTAGAAATGTTTTTTTATCATTACAGTATTGTAAAGGAATGGTAGTTAGCTTGGCAATAAAGTTAGGACTCTCAAGTAATAAGGAATGTAATAATGTTAGGAACCCCACTTTAGGTGTTCTTACAATACCCTGTTTAGTACTTACATATGTAAATATACACTATTATGAATAACATTTTGTTTTTGTTTATGCTCTAAGCTAAAGGCATTGATCTTCTTTTTATGATCTTATCAAACTTTTAAAATGCATTTACACAATGTTGAAGAGAAATATGCTTATAGATGCATATCAAAAAATTAAAGGATGATCATAAAAAAGAGCACTTACGAAAAAAAACAAAAATATAAAATGAAAAGAAAAATAGAGAAATAGACTTAAGAACTCAAGATGGTGAGCAAAATCTATGGTAAGATAGTAAGATTAAAGACTGTAACAATTATTTCTTTAAAATTGATCTTATAAGTGAAAGATTTGAATGTATTTTAGTAATGTTAGTTTTTTGAGAATCTAATAGTCAATGATTCTAGAGTAATTGATAAAATTTCCTTAGAAAATATTATTTGGAATTTAAAGTCACTGCCACATCATTTTGAATGAGGAATAATCAATTGAGGTTGTCAAGTAGTATGTTTTGAGCTTGATCAATATGGAGAAAAGAATATTGTAGCAGATAGATTATATTAGCAAAGGATCAAGTAGCTCCTTTATTAATCTATCTAAAGTTTTTAAATATCTTTACAAGATGGATTAACTAAGTATACTTTGATAAGAGCTACATCTATAATAGATCATAAGAGAGCATTATATACTTCTTTAAGTGTTAATTCTAACAAGTTAAAGTTAATTTAAGATCAATATAATATATTATCTTTGAAGTGGGTTGAAAGTGCAAAGTTAAAATAAATAAAACTACAAGATATTAAAAAAAACACATGAATTTATCATGATTCACCACAAATTGTGGCTATGTTCACACTGTAGGGAAAAACTCTTATTAATTTTTAAATATGGTTTTACATCATAGTTGTAATTTTATCTCTTTGGACACAATGATATCTAATAAGCCTCCAATAACAAATATTTATAGATACTTGAATGAAATGGACAATCATTACAATTGGAGGGAAAACCAATAATAAATTCAAAAATAAAATATAAGGTTGTTGGGTTTCACATAAGCACCCAACAAACCCCCACTTGAAGTTTGACTATTGTAATGTATGAGGCTCCCAAGAATTCTCCTACTATTATTTATTTACAATGTCGAGAGAAGCTCAAAAAAACTCATACGTCTCTCATAGAAACACCCTTTGTAAAAGCATCAGCTGGATTATCCTTGGTGTTGATCTTCAAGACTTGAAGTTTTCCCTCCTCAAGTTTACTTCAAATGAAATGATAACAAACTTCATTATGTTTGGTTCTACTATGAAGCACTGCATTGTTTGCTAAGTCAATGACACTTTTACTATCACAATATAAGGTTGATCCTTGTTGAGGACAATCAAAATCACCAAACAAATGTTGTAACCAAATCAACTATTTTGACCCTTCAGTGAGAGAAATATATTCAGCCTCGGTAGATAAAAATGAGAACACTTGTTGCAACTTTGATGCACAAATCGTTTATGCTCTAGCAATTGTAAATACATAACCAATGGTGGATCTTATATTATCTAAATTTATAGCCATATATGAATTAATATAACCTCTTAGTAAAGTATCATTGCCACCAAAATACAAGACAAATTTAGAAGTACCCTTCAGATACCTCAAGATCTATTTAATTACATCCCAATGTTGTTTAACCAAATTTATCATAAATCCTCTCACAACCCCCACTACTTGGGCAATATTCAGACAAGTAGATACCATCACATACATGAGGCTTCCCATTGTTGAAGAAGATGAGATGTTCTTTGTGTAGTTTTTCTCTTCCTATGTCTGGGACACATGGCTAAAGATAAACAAAAATGATCAACAAGAGGATTGCTAACTAGTTTGGCATCCGCCATGCCAAATATTTCTAACACCTTGAGAACATAGCATTTCTTGAGAAAGTTTGATTTATCTCTTGTATCTATCATGGATAATGTTCATGCCAAGTATTTGTCTTGCTGCCCCTAAATCCTTCATTACAAACCTTTGTGACAATTTTCCTTTCAATTCTAAAATCAATTTCATAGATGAACCAATGACAAGCATGCCATCAATATAAAGCAATAAAATAACAAAGGAACCATTAGGTAACTTCTTTTAGTAAACACATAGATTAGATCCAAACTAAATAAAGTTATTTTTAGTCACGAATCAATCAAACTTGAGGTACCCCTTCATCGATGCTTGCTTGAGACCATAAAAGCTCTATCTCAATTTTCAATATAATATTTCCTTTCCACATTTAATGAATCCCACAGGTTGCATCATGTAATTTTATTCATTTAAGTCACCATGAAGAAATGTAATTTTGACATACAACTATTCAATTTCAAGATTACGAACATCAACTAAACCAAGAATAGCCTAGATTGTATTCATCTTGACCATGGGTGAGAATATTTAATTGAAATATATACCATTTTATTGATCAAAGCCTTTAAAAACTAGCCTGGCCTTGTATTTCTTCTGACCTTGGGCCTTCATCTTTCAATAAAAAAATCCATCAATTTTTAAGTGTTTCATGGTATTGGAACCAAATCCCAAGTGTTATTAGTCAATAGAGAACCCATATATTCTTGCATTGATGCCTCTCATTCATGAGAATATGATACTTTACAAGCTTATTTATAGAGCCTCTTACTGGTTCAACTTGGTCTGATAATAAAATTTCTAGTTCTACTTCTTCAAAATATAAGAGTTCATAATTAGAGAATGTGGTAGGAAGCCTTATCTATCTGGTTGATTTTCTAAGTCCTAGATTATTTTAATCTTCCTTTTGCATATTCATATGCTTACTAATATCAACACATTACCTATTGACATTAATATTTCCTATGAATTACCTCTCTATAATTCATAAGTACTGACTTTTTTAAAACAATGTGTATAGAATCAAGTGTAGAACAATAATATATAGTTTATTTTGAATTTGTTTAAGTATATCAAAAATTATTTTTAAAATGGTAGAAATATGTGTGTGAAGAATATCAAGGCATTGATAAAAGTAATTAAAGTTTACCATATTAATGTTGTTCAAAAATAGAAAATTTATATGGTTAGAAAGCTAAGATGTGTAAGATTATAGTGAAGATTTTAGAGATACCCACTTCACCATTAGCAAACATGATGAAGGAAAAGATGAGAATTCATCTTAGAAGATGAAAAAACATCTGAAGGAAAAAAAAATGGAGGGTAAACTATCTCCCAAGCATTTGGGTCATTTCCCTAGGCCATCACCAAGTCATAACCCAATTGGGTTTCTAGGATTCAAATAACCCAATCGGGTTATGAAAATGAAAAATTACATTCAAAACCTAATCGGGTTATGAAACCTAATTGGGATTTGAAGAAGTAAAATTTACTTGTTCAAAACTTGATGGGGTTTTGAAGAACTAAAATTAGGCTTTACTCTGGAGGCCATAACTTTCACATATGGAGTCCAATTGACTCCATTCAAAATGAGTTGGAAAGATATTGAAGATACCTACAACATGATGTAGATAAATCAATCCTATGACATCAAAATTTGACTCACCATTAATTTTAATTAATCATAGTCTAAAATAAATATTCATTATTTTCTAAATATGCAATCAATAGGTAAAAATGAATGCTAACATATTTCTGTCTTACTATATCCTAACCTCTCACATTCTTTCACTAACTCCTAACCTCTCTTTCTCTCTCTCTTTCTCTAGCTTTTTACCCTTAAGAATTGTCTCTCTCTGAGTAATCCCTAAGCTCCCTCCCTCTCACTAACCTAAACCCTCTCTCTCTCTCTCTCTCTCTCTCTCTCTCTCTCTCTCTCTCTCTCTCTCTCTCTCTCTCTCTCTCTATCTATCTCTCTCTCTCTCTCTCTCTCTCTCTCTCTCTCTCTCTCTCACACACACACACACACACACACTCACTCACTCCAAAATATCTCTCAAATCCTAACGTCTATCATTCTCTCACTAACTTCTAACATCTCTCTAACTTGTTACCCTTAACCTTTGTCTCTCTCTCTCTCTAAGTAATTCTTGAACCCCCTTCTCTCACTAACCCCTAAAATCTCTCTCTCTCTCTCTCTCTCTCTCTCTCTCTCTCTCTCTCTCTCTCTCTCTCTCTCTCTCTCTCTCTCTCTCTCTCTCTCTCTCTCTCTCTCTGTGTGTGTGTGTAATACATAACCTAATTGGGTTATTAGTCAATATGGATAATTCAATCAGGACTCAATAATTGGATCGGATTATTGAAAATTGTAAGTAAAACAATATGTCAATAGTTATTATGTTGTTTCAGTGTGGTCCATGAGATTCTACTATTTTTTCACATGTATTTCTATACCAGGTATGCAAGTATTAGGGATTTTTGTACTTGGGAATGCTAAATTTGATCTATTTTCATATGCCAACATCTTATTTTATGTTTAATTTTATATCTTGTGATTGAGCATAAAATAATCATGCAAATTTGATTAATTTTGTATTTGATCATGTATTTTATTCATGTTATTATTTATAAGGTATTTTTTCTTGGAAATGATGAATTTTTTCTATTAAATATTGTATCTACATGTTAGTTTATGTTTGTATCTTGTGATTAAGCATAAAATAATGGTGCAAATTTGTATAGTTTTGTATTTTATTGTGTATTTTATTCATGTTATTGTTTGTAGAGATGGGAAAGAACAAGAGAAGAATGCTTGAAAAATGAGAGGCAACAAAGGCACAAACAAGGGAGCATATGAGGAGATTACGTGAAGGTACAACATTAAATGCCTCCAATGTAAGTGATGAAAACCTACCTATTGATGTTGATGTCACAAATGCACCTAATTTAATAAAGGAAAATGTTCTGCATACCCCAATTGAAATGATTGTGACAAATATACTTACAGCACCTAATGCCCCTAATGCAACATCTCAAGATGAAATGATGAATGAACATAATGTAAGTAATGAAAATATAGAGCATGCATGTATATCAATATCTCCTAGAATAGTTTGTGGAAAACCAAAGTTTCTAATTGACATTAATGAAAATATTTTGAAGCCAATGCATGATAAAATATCAAAAAGAAATTTTAGGAGAATTCTTCAAAATATTTTAAATAACTATTTTAAAAAATTAAATCAAAGTGGAAGATTCCAACTTGTTGTTGAAATGGTTAAAAATCTGAAATTTAGAGAGACAATGAGAACTTTGGGGTTAAGAACATCTAAAAATATAGTGAAAGAAGCATTGTTAGAAATCTCTTTAATACATACCAATCCATTGGTTCAAAAGCACATACTAAAGATGCTAATACAAGTCGATGGGTCCTCACATCAACCATAATGGGGAAGGAAAAAGAAAAAACTCATTTGATAAGAAAAAAAAGTAAATCATTAAGGAAAAGTAGAGGAACGTTAGTCAAATCCTTAGTGAGGCAAGAGAAAATTGAGAATTCTAATGAGACCTCTTTTTGGTCATTCCAAGGTAGACTCACACGTAAGGATAAATTTATTTTTGATGCACTATGAACATTAATAGAAAACTTTTGGCATGACAACACAAGGGCTTCACCAAACCAAAAAGATGTTGTCAAAAGATGAACTAGAAAACAAACCATGAGCCACATGCAAAACATTTTTTTCAAATGACTCAAACACAATTTTATGAAATGTTTCTTCAAAGATTTCCTCAAATTAAAATCAGCCAAAGGTTTTTTGAGATGACAAAACCATTCTATGTTAAGATAAATCATACACACACTACATGTTGTTGTAGGGTTCATGTTTATTCTTCTATACATTATGATATTTGTCATTATATATGTTTTACTTTGCATACTAATGAAATATTGTAGGAATGTGGTCTACAATTACCTCCTAAGTCATAGAGAGGATTTATTGCAAGTGTACTATATAAACAAGATGATAGGTGCATTTATTATAAGACCATGTCTTTGAGAGGTTTTTGCCCTCAATGTGGTGGTTTACAAAAGTTGCATAGATGCCTACATCTAGATACCACACATAAAATTGGTAAGACACTAGTTTCTCTTGGAAAGTACAAGTCAATTATATATGGTATTAAAGATGGAAAATAATTAAAGGGGTGTGAATTAGTGAAAAATGATGTATGTGTAGTTAATTTTATGAAATTATTTCAAGAGAAAATAGTTTATGAGTATATAAGTCATACATATAGAGCTATATGGTTAGATGAGAAATTTATTTTTGTGTAAGGATTCATTTCCCTTGGGTACGATTGTGTCAATTGTTGACTCTACTGAAAACTATACACTAAAACCTCAAAATGAAGTGCAACCAATGTATTACAACTCTATACAAGTGTCAATTTTTGTATACATAACATTTATTCATGCACATGATAGCACAAAGGAGGACAAAAAAGGTATTAAGTGAGTACCACTTCTATATCAATGATGATCAAACTCATTCATCAAAGTTTGTGCAAGGATGTTTTAGAGTTTTTTATGACAATTTAAGGGAAAGAGATGTAAGATACAATCAACACATTTTATGGTCAGAAAATTGCACCACACAATTCAAGAATGCTAGAATGTTCTATTGCTTGAGTAAGATGCATGTGACAAGTGGAGTGCAACATTTTTGGAATTTCACTGAGGTAAGACATGTGAAGGGAGAGCATGATGGTGCTAGAGCATGTGTGAAAGGAGCCCTTAGTTGAGAGGAATTAAAGTATGAAGGTGACACAATATTAGAAAATGCTAAAAAAAATGTCTAATGGTACAATTCTACAATGAGACTAGGTAATATAGGTAAGTCTATGGTTTCTAGATATTTTTGTTTGATAAATGAACCTAACATTGAAAATTTGCAAGATTTTTGTACACTTACAAGATCAAGTGAGATGCATTCATTTTAAAGTTCAAATGCAACATCACTAGCTATTCATACTAGAAAGTTTGCATGCTTTTGTTTTTCTTATATGCATAACCTATGGGACAAATGTGAATCAAAAGAGTTGGTTGACCAATGGTTTTGTAGATCTTTGCATCCAATTGATTCATATCAGCTTCCTACAACACTACAACTCAACTAGATTGAAGCATCAATAGATTTTGAGCATGTATCTAACCTAGTTGAACTAGGTACTGAGTTGTCAACTTAATACTTGGTTAAAATAGATTGCTTTTAATGTTGGCATTAACTTATCCTTCTATCAAAGAAATGGAGTCTGAAAGGGCAGGTTAGTGTTACTGCAATGGCAAAGGGATTTCTTTCTTTTGATTTCACTTGTAAAGAGGATATGGCCGACATCTTGTGTAAAGGACTTTGGATCATTGGAAGGGCTACCCTGATGCTGCAAAAATGGTCTTCTAAATTGGATTTAAATGAATCTTTCTATCAGCAAGCTCTAGTATGGGTAAGACTCCCTGCATTGCCCTTGGAATTCTACAGTGAGGATGCTTTTATGGGTGTGGCCTTTTTCTTTTGGAGAGCTTCTCTCCATTGACCCAACTACTACTTCTAAGAGCAGGCTAACCTATGCAAGGATCTGTGTAGGTGTTAGGGAAGGGGATGATATGCCTGAAGTGGTGTGCTTTCAGTCAAAACTTGGCAAGCATATTCAGTAGTTGGATTATGAGAGTGTCCCTTTTCGATGTTTTCATTGTTTAAGATTGGCCATAAGGCTTTTCAATGCCTAAAAGCATTGTCAATTTAGAAGAAGAAGAATCCCTCTGCTACTTCTCACTTCAGGGTCAAGAAAGTATGGAAAATAAAGACTACTAACCAGGCCCAAAAGGAGTCCCTTTTGGTGAATCAAAAGGCAACAGAAGCTTCAAAGAAGGAAAATCAATTACAACCCTCTGATGCCACACTGCCTCTGGATATGGATGGAAAGACTATTCCTCAGGTTAAGATGTTGGGGTCAGCCCTGAACTCCTCTCTAATCATTAGGGAGTGGCAAATGATTAATGTCCAACCCCATTTGTCTGAGGGTGCTCTGGCTGAGGGAAGTTTGGAATCTCATGTGACTTCAGGAGTTGAGATAGGCAAGGTAGCCCCACAACAGGCTGATCAGGAGGCTGTGCTGTTAAGCTCACCACTTTCTGTGGGTAGGCTTGACCTAGCTTCCAGTGAGGTGGAGAAGGATAGAGTTAATAGGGATATTATCATCTATCAAGACCTAGAGGAAAATCTTGTTTCCTCTATAGCTGGAGGGACCAGCACAGGAAAGTTGGATGTTTTGGTGAAGAATTTGGACCAATGGGAGGATCTTCCTACCAATCCAAAGACTGCTCTTAAGGCTTCTAGGTCATTAAATTTTGGCATGGAGAGTGAAGTTCTTCTTTCCCCCAAGCGTTGGAAGAAAAATGTGAGAGGACCTTCTTTGGCCTCTCCGGTGGAGACAAGAAGCAACTACAAACCAAATGTGGGCTCAACGGCCAAAAGAGGTAGAAAGTCAGAGAAGGAAGCTAGAGAGGAGGAGACCAGAAGAAGCTTGGCGAATGGGTGCCAGAGAACTCTTCAGGAGTGTTCCAAGAATTAATCATGAAGATTATATCATGGAATATTAGGGGCCTTAATGGAGCCCATAAGAATGAAATAATTAGGAACCTAATCAGAGATCAAAGACCGAACATTTTGATGATCCATGAAACTAAGATGAAAAAGGATTTTTTGGGGAAGATTAAGTTTAGCAACTTGATGAGTGGGGAGGCTTTGGACTCTAATGGTACCTCTGGGGGACTGTTGACCCTTTTTAACACCAAAATTTTTAGAATGGAATCTGCTTACAATGAAGGTAATATTCTTTTGTGTAAAGTTTTTCATATCCCCTCCAATGATAGTTGGTTCTTGCTAAATTTATATGCACCCAAAAATAAGAGAGAAAGAAATAATTTCTAGTCTAGAGCTCGGAGTTGGGTGAAAAGTTGCAATTTAAAGAAAGGAATCATAATGGGTGACTTTAATACTCCACTGTTGGATGAGGAGAAGAAGGGCATTCTGCCCCTAGACTAGGAAAGTAAAAATGACCTTTCAAACTTCATTAATGGACTGGCTTTTCTGGATATGGACCTCATGGGAGGTGCCTTTACTTGGTCAAATAAATGCATTGGTCAGGATTGTATTCAAGTCAGATTAGACAGAGCTCTTATTGCTCCCAATTGGTTGCAATCTTCCTCTTGCAAATTAGCTCTTTTTCCTAGATTGGGTTCTAACCACTCCCCTATTTCCCTTTCAGTTGTTCCTTTAGGCCCCAAAAGCCCCCCCCCCTTTTTTTTTGAAAAAATGTGGACCTCCCACCCTGATCTTTTAGATAACATTAAGCTCTAGTGGAGTATTGATGTGGAAGGCACATCTATGTATAGGGTAGCCAGAAAACTTAGCAACGTTAAAAGGATGGTTAAAGCTTGGAGCAAGTCTGATTTGGCCACATATTTTTTGAGAAGGAAGTCCTATCTAACAATATTTCTTCTATCCAAGCCTCAATTCAAGAGGATGGTAATGATGAGTTAAACAAGGAGGCTGAGTTGTCTATCCTTTCAGACTTGCACAATATTATCAGTAAAGAGGAGAAGTTCTGGAGACAAAGATCAAGGGTAAACTAGCTCAAAGAGGGTGACCAGAATACAAAGTTTTTTCATGTTACTACTCTAAAAAATCATGCTAATAATAGAATCACAGGTTTAAAGTGTGGTCAGGGAATGCTGACCAAGGACGAGGAAATCTCAGCTAAGGTTGTTTCTTTCTTCTCCACCCTATTGTCTTGGGATCCTTTTCTATCCAAAGTGGATCAGGATGACATCATTTCCTACATCCCTCAGATAATCCTTCCCCACCATAATAAATTTCTTTATGCCATTCCCTCTGATTCAGAAGTTAAAGATGCTCTCTTCTCTCTGTCGACAGATAAATCTTCTGGCCCTGATGATTTCCCCTCTTTCTTTTTCCAATTGTTTTGGCCTATTTTGATGAAGGAAGTTGTGAAGGCTGTCCAAGAATTCTTTGGGGCTAGAAGCATTCTCAAGGAGATTAACTCTACTTTTTTAGTTCTCATTCCTAAAGTTCCTAGAGCCAATTCCTTGGACAAGTTCAGACCAATTAGTCTTTGCAATTCTTTTTACAAGATCATTTCGAAGGTTCTTACTTCCAAGTTGCTCAAACTCTTCCCTTTGATTATTTCTTAACAAAAAACTGGTTTTCTCCCAGACAGACAAATTTTAGACTCCATAATGGTGGTGCATGAAGTGATTCACTCTATGGAAGTTGGAAAAAGGGAAGGGATGTTACTTAAATTGGACCTCTCAAAAGCCTATGACAGGGTTGACTAGTCTTTCCTAGATATGGTGCTCAAGGCTTTTGGGTTTGATGTCAATTATTGTAAGTTAATCTCTCAGCTAGTTACTACTTCCTCTCTTGCTATCTTAGTCAATGGATCCCCCTCTGATTTTTTCAAACCTTCTTGTGGTCTTCATCAGGTTGACCCTCTCTCGCCTATTCTATTCATAATCTTAGTGGAATGCATAGGAAGACTTATAGAGAAGAATAAGAAGGGAGAATCAAAGGTTTTAAACCTTCTTCTAAAAGTGCCCCTTTTACGCATCAACAATTTTTTTGATAATTCTAAAATGGGAGGGGAGGCTTCTGTTAAGGAAGCAAAGGCAATGAAGGACATCTTGGATATCTACTCCAGAGGATTAGGATAGTCTATCAACTGGGAAAAGAGTTATGTTTTCTTTATCAACACTCCTGAGGATAGATAGAAGAAAATCTCTAGAATTCTAGGATGTAGGGTGGGGAAGCTCCCCTCTACCTATCTTGGGCTTCCTTTGGGCATGAATCCTCCTAATTCTTTCTGGAATAGAATAATGGATAGATTCAGTAAGAAGCTGGTTGGTTGGAAAGGGGCCTGTCTTAGCCAAGCTGGAAAATGCTAGCTGGTTAAATCAACCCTTCAGAATTTTCCTATTTATGCTTTGAGCCTTTTTGTGATCCCTGGAAAATTTTCTGAGAGGATGGAAAAAATTCAAAGAGATTTCTTATGGATGGGGGCTGAAAAGAATAAAAGGTACCCTCTCATTGCTTGGGAAAAAGTCTGTGTTCCCAAGAAATATGATGGTCTAGGCATCAGGAAGCTAACTCACCTCAACAAGGCTCTTTTGGCTAAGAAAATATCGTGTATCTTCAGTAGCATAGGGGAATGGAGAGACATCATGGAAAAAAATTATATAAAGAGGCCCTCTTAACAGTTTACCCTCTTCAACAAAGATATCCCAAGAGGTTTCACTATTTGGAATGGTTTTTAAAAAGCCAGCAACATGGCTAATTCTAGAGTCTCTTGGAAATTGGGAAATGGGGAGGATATCCATTTTTGGTCTGATAGTTGGCTTATTCAGGGCCCTCTTATGAACAACCCCAACTATGAGGTTTGGGTGAATGACTGCATCAACCATTTTGGGCAAAAAGTTAGTGACTATAGGAATGACCAGGGATGGATAATACCTATATGTCATCTCTGAAGATCTTAATCCTATTATGATAATGCTAAACTCTATGGCCCTAAATAACAATAGGGATGAATTGGTCTGGGGAGATAACGCCAATGGGCTATATACTATTGCCTCTAGGTATTCATCCCTTTGGAGATTAAATGAGATTCCTCCTTGGTCGAGGGCTTGGCTTCCTAGCCTCATTCCAAAAATTAATATGTTATACTAGCTGGCTCTATAGGAAAAAATCCTCACCCAGGATAACCTCATTAAAAGAGGTCATATTATGCCCAGTAGATGTGTGTTATGCAAAGCTCAGATGGAGACTGGCAAGCATTTGTTTATTCATTGCTCTTTCTCTAGGGAGGTTTTGGTTCTCCTTACCTAGGACTTGGGCTTCAACTGGTGTGTGCCTTTTAACCTTTTGGACTTCTTCTGTCAATGGAAATGCATGTTCAATAGGTCTGATTTGTAGGAATTAAGTTCCTAGATTCTACCTCATTTCTGTTGGAGCATCTGGAAGGAGAGAAATAACACAATCTTTAGAGATAAAGAGGAGCCAACTATAGTGACAGGAAAGAAAATATTTTCAAATATTAAGGAAAACTACTCAGTAAGGAAAGGGGGAGATATAGAGTTAGGTGGCAAAAAAAAGGAGAAGGCAAAAGATAGAAAGATGAAAAGACAAGAAGCCAAATGGCTTCTCCCCCCAGAAGGATGGCATAAGGCCAACTTCGACAGAGTGTCCAAGGGAAATCCTGGCTCCTTGGGAAGTGGAGGCATAATAAGAAATGAAAATGGCAATGGTATTGTGACTTTTTCCCTCCCGCTAGGATTTCAAACCAACCACTTTGTGAAAGCAAATGCTGCATATAATGCTGTCAAACTGGTGTTTGAAATTGGAGTTACTAACCTTTGGCTTGAAGGGGACTAGAACAATATTATAAAATATATTAATGGCAACTCTCAGCCATCATGGTCGATTGCAAATCTTATTGATGAGACTCATAAGACTCTTGCCAAATTTGGTAGAGTCCATGTCACTCATATTTTTTGGGGAGCTAACCCGGTTGCTGACAGATTAGCTAATATAGGGGTTGGCACAAACCAAATTATGACTTAGCATCCTGGAACTATTTTGTCAATGGATGTCAAAAGCATAATCGAACTGGACAAGATCCAAGGAAGTATGAAGAAGATCAATGTGCAATTATGAGCATGAATGGATCAAGGGGAAAGAGTACTTCCCAAAAAGGAAGCATGGGAAATTGTAATTACTATAATTTATTACAGACTTTTCAACATGCTTTTGGGGTCTTTTTTTGCATTTGCAATAGGAGCTATAGAAAGGTTATTTCTCTTTGTATTTTGCTCAACCAAAGAGGTTCCTATCAGTCACAGTGCGAGGTGCATATGAGAATTTAGGGTGCGCAGAGTGTAGATATGGTTGGAAAAAGGTGCAGAAAGGAGCCGATTGATGAAATAGAGAAAAGGAGGAGTAGGGAAAAAGTTTGGGAGCAACTGGATCAGGGCAGGATTATCAAATACATTGCAAAACTACATGGTTTTGATCAGGAGGTTACTAATAGTATGGTTGGTTCATGGAAGGATGGAAAAGTCAAGGTGAACAGGGTATCATTCATGATCACAAAGGAGGTGATATCGACCGTCTCTAAAATCTTGATTGAGGGTTTTAAGTTTTTCAGGGACAAGAAGCTCTCGACTAACACTATGCGGGATTTTGTGAAGGATATGGAGGAACTAAAAGCCCTAAAGAAGATTGAAACATACTATGCTCCTAATATCATGAAGAAACTATGGAGGTATGTTCTGAGAGTTGTTATCAAGTACATTACTTTGGACCTTAAGTTTGATCGAGCTCATACCCACCACTTTTTTCTTTTGAATCATTTTTGGCATAGCAGTAAAATTTCTTTTCCTTTTTACTTGTTAACTTCCATGAGCAAGGTGGTGGTTAGCTTCAAAAAGAAGCCCACTGATAACCTTGCTCCGCATGAGGGGCTTTTGCTGCTCATTTATAAGCACATAATGCTTTGCATGTCAGTGTATTGAGGCCAAAAAAAACTGATAGCTACAATCATTGATGGTGAGGATATTGAGTACCCAATAGGATCCGTCATTGTGATAGGCACATGGCTTAGAAGGTAGTGTATTTTTGTCCCCTACCATGAAGATCTCTTTAAGTCGACTTGTCTTGTATAATGTATCAATTTTGACTTTAGATTATCTTTACAATTAAATGTAGGTACCCTATCAAGAATTCTACCACATGGTTATTTGAGGATTTTAAGACACACAAACATATTTTTCATTACTCTAACCTTATTGTTGCAACAAATATTCAATTAATATTGTATCATGGTAGGCCTCTTAAAAAGAAGTTGTGGAGAGTACATGAGTCTAATCATGAGGCAATGCTTGATATAATAAGGATTAGAGATGATCTATAAGGTTCCCAAGATTGATTGTGTGCTATATAGCTGAATCATTTTACATATGGTAGAATAATTTTGAAAATTATGTATATATGTTATGTGAGATGTTGCAACTTTGTAGTGATGTGCACATGTAGATGCCAAATTTTGTATATAAAAAAGAGAGAAGAATGTAACATGTGCATATTTATATGCCATATTTTTTATAAAAATCCAATAAGAGATGTCTAATGTGCATATTTAGATGCCAAATTTTGTATATAAAACTGATAAGAGATATAAATATTGTACATTATTGTTATAAATTTGTGCATTAAATTTATTGTTATGGTTATAGATTTGGCTCTTGAACTCTTTTTCATAGGTTTGATGGTAATGTCTCCTTAAAGAAATATTCAATTATCTTTAACTTATATGGATTTATAGGGGAAATACAAAGTTCACCTAATAGGCCTAATGACACCCAAATGGTTGTCCTTTTGTATTTTTCTCCCAACTGTCCCAAAAAATTAGGAAACTAAATTATAGACTTGGATACCCATTTGGCTTATCTACAACATATGAAAAGATTGGATAGGGTTGTTTTGAACTATGTCCTTGCTATCACACTATGCCACCCCTTTTTAGGCTTAAAATAGGCCACTTTTACAAAGAAACTACTATTTATCCTTAACCCCTAAGTCCCCAACTTTTTACAATACCTACTTAGGTGTCAAAACCATAGATTCAGTACGTTCAAAGCCCCCTTGGCCTTTTTTACATTCCCAACCATCAAATCCCCACCACTTGCTCCTTAAAACTATGGCCTTCTACAAATTTACTCTCTAATCATTTTCAAAACTGATTATTTCAACGTACACCTTCAATTCAACATATATAATCAACATCAACTCAAAAAATTACCCCTTGTTAAGGCATATCACTTGTTGGTATACCGTTACATCATCTTTATACCCTCCAATAGTGCTTTCTCATGGTGTACACCCCTCAATTCTTCTTTCCCTCATATATTTGAGCTCATGTGAAAAAATAATAGGTGTTATAGGATCACATTGTCTAGCCTACAAAAACCTATCTTAGTTTGTAGAGATTCAACTTTGAATGGATTTGGCATCCCTTTCTAGCCTAATGCCAAAAGTTGTAGTGTTGCTCAGTTTAAATGAGAAAGGTGTGTATATTTCAAATCATTGGTCCTAGGATTGAATCATCTAATATATTATCTCTAGTTGGCTAGGTTTAAGCTATGATCAACTTCATTTCAGCCACAACATCCCTCGGACGCTATCAACCACACTGAATGGAAGCATTCCTAAGGGTCTCTAAGCACCATTGGACTGCGATCTTTGAGCAAGAATTTCTTTGAGCTCATGGAAGGTATTGATGAACTATCATGTGCTATAGGATCATGTTGTCTAGGCCTAAAATAGCCTCTTTCAATTTTGAGAGATTCAACTTTGTTTGGATTTGGTATTTCTTTCTTGCTTAATGCCAAAAGTTGTAGCGTTTCTCAATTCAAACGTGCAAGGTTGTGTATATTTCAAACCGTTGGTCCTATAATCAAATCATTTGCTTTGTTAGCTCCAGTTGGCTAGGTTTAGGCTAGGATCAACCTTCTTTCAGCCACAACATCCCTTAGATGCTATCGACCACACTAAACAGAAGTGTCCCTAAGGTTCTCTAAGCACTATCGAGTTGTGATCTTTGAGCAATTATTCTCTGAGATCGTGTGAGGTATTAAAAATCTATCTAGTGCTATAGGATCATGTTGTCTAGGCCTACAAAAAAATATCTCAGCTTTTAGAGATTCGACTTTATTTGGATTTGGCATCCCTTTCTCGCTTAATGCCAAAATTTGTAGTGTTACTCAGTTCAAATGAGTAAGGTTGTGTATATTTTAAACCGTTGGTCCTAGGATTGAATCATCTATTCTATTAGCTCTGGTTGGCTGATTTTAGGCTAGGAACAACCTCATCTTAGCCAAAATGTCACTTAGAAGATATCAACCACACTGAATGAAAGTGTCTTTAAGGGTCTCTAAGAACCATCGGGCTATGATCTTTCAAAAAAAAAATCTCTAAGCTCCTGTAAGGTATTGAAAAAATATCAAGTGTTGTAGGATCATATTGTCTAGGCCTACAATAACCTATCTTATTTTTTAGAGATAAGATTTGTTTTGGATTTTGCATCCCTTTCTTGCCTAATGTCAAAAGTTGTGGTGTTGCTTAGTTCAAATGAGCAAGGCTATGTATATTTCAAACTGTTAGTCCTATGATCGAATCATCTATTCCATTAGCTTTGGTTGGACAAGTTTAGGCTAGGACCAACCTCATTTCAGTCATAATGTCCCTTTGATGGTATTGACCACATTGAAGGGAAGCCTCCCTAAGGGTCTCTAAGCACTATCTAGTTGTGATATTTGACACAAATACAAAAATCATGACATATTTTTACTTTTCATGTCTTATTACATCAAAATAAGTAACATATGATTTTGATTACATGTTATAATGAATTTGAAAAACATGTTACATTTTCTATATAAAATAATGAATGTTCATGTGTTTGATTAATTATAAGAAAGTAAGATGAAATACAAGTTTGTATGCAAACACTAAAAAAGTTGTATGGAAATCCAAGTTTAATGTATAATAAAATGAACAATATATTATGTCATAGCAATCATATAGTTACAAAAAGATGTTATGTCTCATCAGTACAATACAAAACTTGAATGTTTACAAATGTCGAATGTGTACAAAAGAAATGTTGAATGTGCACAATACAAATCTCAAATATATGTAATACAAAAGTCAAATATATGTCAATGTAATGTAATGACCACAACTACATATGTATATATCACTTTCAATATCTATGATTGTGTATGATCATCAAAATTGACCCTCTCTAGTGTAGTTTGTGGCTTGCCAGGTGTTTGCAGAAGAAAAATTAAAATACTATATCAAATATCAAGTAATATGAAATAATTGGAAATTGGGTTCTAAATTGTGGATAGTTGAGTTTTTAATTACCTCATCCCTTTGTCCCCCAATTGGACTGAATGATAACGGAAATGGGCTCCTTCATTGATGGGTGGGACTCCTAACAAAATGATGAGGTAGAGTGACAATGGGAGACATAACTACTGATGAATCAATGCTCATGGGAGGCACAACCACCAATGAATTAGTGTTGGTATGCAGCACAACCTATATGGTAAGCAATAAAATGTTAGAATTATAGAGTGGCATTAGGGATTCCAAATAGAGAAAAAAATTTAAAAATGCACAATAGCCTGAGTTGGATCTCCAGTGCTAGTAGGAGGCATAACCACTAAAGAATCAGTGCTGGTATGAGGCACAACCTATATGGTAAGTGATAAAATGTTAGAATTATAGAGTAGGAATTAGGGATTTCTATCACACACACAAAAAATCCAAATTGAGATCACAAGAGGGCTTCAACTAAGAATCTACATGCACATCTCTAGCCTCTATTGTCATTGACCCCATGTTTGATGCTTGAGACTCCCAACAAAATGAAATGAGAAAATATTTGCACGAAGTCTCAAAGAGTGTTGTAACAAAAATAAAATTTAAAAAATGTACTATTTTTTAAATGCAATTGTTTAATATGTATATAGAATAAATGCATACTATAGCCTAAAATTTATGAGAAGAAAAATATGAAATTTTACCTCTTCCGTTGCCTCAACATCATCAGTATTAGGTACATTCATCAACTCTAGAAAACTCAATTGTTTCTACATATATTCAACAAACAAGTCAATATGTATTCATCAATATTGAGTACATGTATATACATTCATTCATAATAAATTTCAAAATATAAACTTGACTTGTATTTAATACCTATTTTTGTTTGGGTGTTCTTGCTGATTTCCTTCATTTTCCTCTAGACCTTGAGCTATGTGGAGTACCCTAAAGAAAAAACAAATATAACATAAGAGGAATCAATAAGACACATCATGACTTCAACTGAAATTGTAAACTTGATAGATGTACAAGCTATGATATTGCATAGTTTTCAAGGCCAAAGTTAATGGTAGAAAGCATGGCATCATCAACTTGAGAAATTTCAGCCCTCGATAGTAAAGAGTATTGTAAAGAAGTAAAGAGTATTGTTATAAATATTAGATAATTTTGTAAATGGAAAGAAGGCATGATAACAACAAGAAGATCATAGGAGGTCAAGAAGACATAATAAGGACTTGAAGGATGAGATTGGAAGGATAGTTGAAAGATAGGAAAATTTGGGGCTCAAAAAAGCTACAAGGCCTAAATTGAAAATAAAGAGACCGGGAAGGAAAAGAGAGATGCAAATGAACTTTTGGCACCTTGTCAAGAAATACAAGTGTAGACTCATGATCTTTACACTCCTGTAAGATGCTTCATGTGATATGGAGGTTCTTCGATGAGGATGGATATATGGAGGATGAACTCATGAGGTTCATTAAATGGGGTTTGGGCATGCTAGGAGCAAGAGATGTGGATGAGAATTGGATGGATTTGATGAATCTGGGAGGGTTTCGATGATGATAGGATATTGAAGAGGATTTATAAGAGGGGTTTAAATAATGCAAGAAATGGAGGAGGATCTATAAGTGAGTTGGATGAAATCAGGATGATAGTTATGGTACATGGAAGAGAAATGATGAGTGCAAGAGATGGAACGGTTTCACCATGCTAGCAACTTCACATGATGTAATTAGATGACATGTCCTCTTCAACTTAACTTGGACATCAATATTCTACCGGGTTCCTTGTAAGACTTCTTAGAGATTGGGTGTTCATTGTAAAATAATTAAGAAACAACAATTAGGTAACTCTGTGTTGTTAGTGTCATACTAATTAAGAGACAATACTTCAAAGCCAATGTATTATTGTACTTTTAAGAATATTTTAAAAAATTTACCTTAGGTGTTCTTTCTCATAGCCTCACACCTGTAGTAAAATAAGTACTTTGTGATGTTCTCACATTGCTTGCTATACCCTACATTGCATATTATTCACATATCAATCTAGAGTGCTCAATAAAAATTTTAAAAAAATACTTTTATGATATTTAGGTGATTAAATAATATCATGTCAAAACTTATTAGGTTCATTAGATGGGGTTTGGGTAATGCTAGGAGCATGAGATGTCTGTGGGAATTGGATGGATTTGATGAATGGGAGGGTTTCAGTGATGGTGGGAGATGTAAGTGGATTTATAAAAGGGGTTTAAATAATGGTAGGAAATGGAGGAGGATCTATAACTGGGTTGGATGAAATAGGGATGATAGTTATGGGATATGGAAGAGGAATGATGAGTGCAAGAGATGGAAGAGTTTTAGCATGCTAGCAACTTCACATGATTTAATTAGGTGACATGTCCTTGTCAACTTAACTTGGACATGGATATTCTATTGGTTTCCTTGTTAAACTTCTTAGAGAATGGGTATTCATTGTAAAACAATTAAGAAACAACATTTAGGGAACTTTGTGTTGTTAGTGTCATACCAATAAATAAAAAATATTTCAAAGCCAATGTATTATTGTACTTTTAAGAATATTTAAAAAACCTTACCTTGAGTGTTCTTTTTCCTAGCCTCACACCTCTAGTGGAATGAGTACTCTATGGTGTTCTCGTACCACTTGATGCACCCTACATTTTATATTGTTCAAGTATCAATTTAGAGTGCTCTATAAAACAAAACAATATTTACTTTCATGATATTTAGGTGATTAAATAATATCATGTCAAAACTCAAACAAATAAACTTGCATCTCCTATCCAATGAAGACCATCATCATCAAACCATCTGAGTGTGGAATCTCCACCTCTGTACGAATAACAAGTTTTCCCATAATGTACACATGGATGCGATGATACTCCATTCTAAGATGCCTCAATATCCATTCCATCACACATGTACTGAGAACTAAAAAAAATGTTGATTTGGCCCCAATGATTGTAATAATGTACATGATGATGATACAGCTGGCACAAGTAGGGATGACACTAGTGGTACAGGTAACACAAGTGAGGATAACATTGGTAGTACAAGTGATGTTGATAGAGCTGTCATGGGTTGTGATAACCCTAAAGGTCCATTTGATGATGGCCGAGGTGCCATAGGAGATGATGATAGAGATGTCATAGGTTGTGATGACCCTAAAGGTGCATGTGATTATGGTTGAGGTGTTGTAGGTGAAGGAAAACCACCTAATTGTGAGCCATACACTCAATGATAACATCTATCAATGATGCAACTGCATGAAGAGTTTGCAAATCAATAGAAACCTTTACAATTTTTGGAAGCACAACATGAGGCAAGGTTTTTCATATTGTACATCTCCTCTCATGTTGTGTTACCATCCTATGAGTCCTGGGTCTATCCTGCACAGAGCCTCTCCCTTTACCCTAGAACTCATAGATGCCAAAGTAATTTGGCTTCTCACCAAGGATGGACTCACAGTATAGCTTTCTCAAAAATTATAGAAGAAACTCATAATTATTACATGGTAGTAGGTCAAATACCATATACCACCTATCCCAAAAACATGATCTCATCCTTGTATGAGTGCACCAATGAATAGGAAATGTTTTGCTTGTGTGTAATAGGATAAGTGAAAAGAGAACATATAGTACCTTTTTTTATGTCCTTATCTTTCACTTTCTAATATGATAATCCATTGACATAAAATGCATGACACCTATCACTCTATGAACCCTATTTTGTAACCTCCCTAAACACCTAATTGACATTTTGGGCCATTTGTTCAAGTGTATTTGCTAGGTTTGAGTGGTGAGAAAGTGTAGATGACCATAACCTATTGACCATTTGGGTAATATGAGCACTATTTTGTATAAGGAAATTTATGAGGTTCTCTTGCATAGTATTTAAATGATGTAATGGTATGCATGAAGGGTTTATAGGTGGCAGTGATTGTTGAATGGGAACATTGAGTGGAGAGTGTTGTGGTTGTGTCACTATGGGTGGAGGGTTTTGTGTTTCTGTCACAATGGGTGGAGTGTTTTATGGTTGTGTCACTATAGGTGGATGGTTTGGTTGTGCAGGAGGTGGTCTTTTACCTCTCCCTCATTTCCTTGGATTCATTGATACATCTGATATTTTTTTTAATTACAAATTATGAAAAAAATTAAAAATCTTGCAAATTAGAAAAACACATTACAAACTATGATGGGAAAATAAATAAACAACAAGGATAATGAATGCATACCTCATTTGTAAGGTGTCATGGATGAAAATGTAAAAAAATACTCTTTTCCTTACAAAATCGATCAGGTTTTGGCTTCTTACTCTCCAATCTACATTATTGCTATTGTTTGAGGGTATAAAAATGCCCTCAAACATGAGCAGCAAAAACAATTTGTATTTCTTAAAACTTAATTGGGCTTTGAGAAAATTGATCAAGTTTTAAGAAACATAATCAGTTCTTATAAAACCTAATTGGGTTTTTCTAATTATAATGGCTAGGCTTGGATACCAAGCTTGGCCCACATTTGACATTAAAATAACCTGATTGGGTTATTGAAAACCTGATCAAGTTTTTAGATTTTTTTGGTTTTTTATGTTGGGTGTCCAGTTTTTTATACACCAACTTGGTGCAGTCACCCATGCAACATGTAAATCAATACCTTTCTAGTACAATCATCAAGGAAAGTGAGAAATTAATTTGTTCCTCCAATAGGCATTACCTTGGTAGGTCCAAAAAGATCAAAGTAGACCAACACTAAGGGAGTGCCTTTCGTTTCATGCCCAGTCCTCAAGAAGCGGACTCAATTTTGTTTCTCATAAATGAAATGTTGACAAAATTTTAAGTCAATTGATTTTATCCCTAGTAATTGCTCCCTTTTATGCATAACATCAAGGCCCTTTTTCTTATATAATCAAGCCTTTGATGCCATAATTATGAGTTACTATATACAACTATCATGGTTGCCCCCACTTCACCAATATTTTTTGCAATGTATGAATTCCCAATCTTGTCTCCTTTTGCAACTATCATGGATCCTTTTGTAGCTTTCTATGAGTCTCTTAGAGAAGTGAGGAAACCTTGTGTATATAGCTAACTTACAAAAATTATATTTCTTTTTAATCTTGGAACATGACACACATATTTTAATAACCATTTAAAACCTCCTTTCAAGAACAATAAAATATCACCTTCACCCACCATTTCACATGCTTTACTATCACCTAAATATACTTCACCAAACTTACCTTTTTGATAGTTTATGAAGTATCCATACATGGAGAGGCATGAAATGACGTGCCAAAATCCAAAACCCAAGAGGCTTAAGTAGTTTTAGTTGTACATATAATATCAAGACACCATCATCTTTCTCATAGGCTATGTTGGCTTCACTTTCCTACACTCATTCTTTTTCTCTTTTATAACCTCTATGATATTTCTTCATATGGCAATTTTTTCCACAAACATAGTAAACTCCTCATTTCTTTTCCTTTGACTTTGAGGGCCTAGCTGATTTTGATCTTCTATGATGGTTCTTTCTCTCCCTATTGTGACTTCTTCCTCTAGTTTTGATGTTGACTACCATCAAGGCTTCACCTAATGAGGATTTTGTGTTTCTTCTTCTCATATTGTCACTAAGTAGAGTGGCCACTACTTCATCATACACCAACTTGCTCTTGGAAGAATTTGACGTGTTAACTATTGTAACTATGACATCCCAACTATTAGGTAAGGAACATAACAAGATGTTAGCTTTAGATTCGTCATCTTGAGTCATACCAACTAAGGTTTCTTGACATAATAATGTGTTCAAGTCATTTATATGATTTGACATCATAGTCCCTTCTTTCATTTTCATCTTGTAGAGATTCTCTATAATAAAAAACTTATTTGCAGCAGATGTCATTTCATACATACTTTGAAGTTTATCCCAAGCTTTCTTTCTTGTCTTTTCATTCCATACATTAAACAAGACATTTTGAGATAATGATAAAATTATTGTTGCCATCATCTTTTCATCAATATTTTCCCAATCCTCATTTGACATAGCAGTCAGCTTCTTGGTTTTTCCTCCAATTGTAAGTGAGAGGTCTTGCTTAACCAACAAAAAACACATTTGAACTTTCCATGGACTAAAATTTTGTCTAGAGAATTTATGAACTTGCAAATCTTCCATGACTCTAGATTTTTAAGCACCAAAATTGATCCCAACAACTATGCCAAGATCTAAGACCAATTGTGAAGTATGATAAAAATGCAAAGTGAAAAGAAATAGAATGATGAGATACAAGAAAACACAAACACACTAATCTATTGTGGTTCACCATAAATTGTGGCTACATCCAAACTGGAGGGGGAATCTCTTATTAATGTTTAAATCTAGTTTTACATCAGAGTTATCGCTTCATCTCTTTGAATACTATGATATCTAATAAGCTTCCAATAAAAAATATTTATAGAGACTCTACTAAAATGAAGAGTCATTAAAATTGGAGGGGGAAAAAATAAATTTAGAAATAAAATATAAGGTTTTTGGGCTTCACATATATACCTAACATTACCAGTCAGTTTTAAAGAAAGTTTTTTGTATTGCAAGTGTCATCTTTGATTAGTATTAAGTGTTAATATATGGCTTGTAGAGTTATGATTAAAATTAAACTCTCATTTTTTTCTCTGATAAGCCTTAACTATCAAGCTTCAATCATCCATATTGGTGGAAAGTAAGATCTAAAGTCAAACATATTAATTAGATTCAAAAAATGATAACTCAGATTGGATATTCATGAGGAAGATGATTAAAACAAGTTAATTAATTCTCTAGGATCACAATTTATATTGCATTCCGATATAAAATTCAATCACCATTATAAAAAGATTAGTATATCTACATTTTTAATTCATCTACTTAAAATAATGATCAAAGAATCCTTTATGGTAGTCTCTTGAGTTAAGAAATATCTCTAGTCTCAATAGCTCTATATAAGATAGACATTTTGTAGCAACCTCTCTTATAGAGAAACATGTCTCCTAATTCTAATTAGGACTTGTAACTACTAGCACTGATCTTCGATAAGAAAAAACAAGACAATCAATCAAGAGTGGGCTATTAATTGGTATTACATAAGAATTTCAAATCCAAATATTAAACTTGATAACAATCATAAATGGCCTATAGAATAAAGTGGATTGACATTTACAAGGACAATGTTGTCTAACACAACAAAATTTACTCTATGAATTGTATATGCATAATTTCATTATCCCTATAGAAACTCAATGGAATTCTCTACTTTATATAGAGGATATACACCTTAGGGCCTTAATGTCTTAGATGCACAATGAGGCCAACTATGATAGACAACTGAACAATTACAAAGAATAGGAGAGAACATAACCCCTACTATTAAGAGTAGAAAGAAATACACTAGAAGAAATCCTTAGGGATTGGTTTAGACTGACCTATGGAGACACTCACAAGGAAATAAGAAAACAAATCTTCTAGGCTAGAGCAAAAGTGTATGCAGAGTATGACAACATGCCTTACTTTTTCTTTCAAAGAGCCATGGTTGGTGTTAGAAGTAGATGGAGTAGACTGCCTGAGGGATTCAGAAGGTCAAAACCACACAACCCTATCAACCTTGAGGTAGAGCTTCACCGCACACCAAAATACATGCAATTGGGAAGGAAAATTAGATAAGAACTTTGGTGTCCGTTAATGATCCAGCCACCCATGCTCCTTTGGCCCCTGTATGAAATCAACTCTGAATGACTTGATAGGTTGTAGGAGGATCATAGGAGGGAAGTCTGGGAAAGACCAATAGGATTCTACTACACTTTTAGGAGTCACAGGTGAGGGAGGACTAATTTTGATCAATTTCCAGAAGATGCAATGCTTGAGGACAAGCATTAAACTTACCAAGGGGTAGATGATGAGGCCAATTATTGCCTCTATTTTATATTTTAATACTCCATTTTTAATACTACGAGGACATTTGTGAGCTCATAACCAATTGAACTTATGATAAAGTCCAGATAGTATTGTTAAACCCTAGGTGGATAGTTATGTCATATTTTGCCAATATTATACATATAATGCAGTATTTCATATAACCATGATAATATGTGTTCTAATATCTAGATTCAGTTTGATTATGCTTATTTGCATAAATATTTCTACATCGCAACTAACTTGCTAGGAAATCAAGAAGCTGGAGAGTGGTCAACAACATTCAAGAAGAAGCATCACTACCCAACTCTAGCGGAGGAATCATTATGGCACCAAAAGACATGACTACTACAAAGGAGGAGACATTATTCTAGGAGTGTAGGGATGAAGTGTTGCTATATTCCCTCTGCATTTACTATTGTGCTGAATTGGTCACCCAAACTTTATTGCTTATTCTACAGGTTGTTATATTTCCCTCTTCTTCTCTGGCAGATCTTTAGTCAATTTGTTTTGGTTTTAATTTTAGAATAAGTGTCTATCCTTTATTTATAGGGATTGGATCGATAATTTAGAAAGGTTGGAAAAAGTTTATGGAAAAACATTGTTGTATTTTGCAGTGAGATATCTACAGTTTTATGTATTGTTCTTATGTAAGGAGTTTTTGAAATATAATGAAGTAATTCTTGGTTTACATTCTACATTAGTAGATTAGTAGAAGCTAGCCAAGGGGGCCCACTTGGGAGGTGGATTAGGTTAGAGTAGCATAGATTTACTTCTAGCATTTCCACTATTTCAGATAGAAGTTATAGTTTCTTCCTACAGCATCATACTTTGTGAATATTCCTGCAACATCTACAAGAGCAATAATAGTGGATGGTTTGGGTTGAAATATAGGTTGGCATAGAGTTGCATTTCTAGGATTCATTTCAATAAGGAGTTAAGTGTGTTACTTTCCTGTAGCACTAGTGTAGGTTCTTTATATGTATTTTACTTTCTTGTAGCATAACCATAATGACTCTTCAAGGAACCTAGTGCACATACTATGCCATCCATTTCAAGTATACATTCCTAGGTTGAAAAATTAAATGCACCTCATGGTGGGAGAAGTAATCCTTAGATTGAATAAACTATTCATAAGTAAGGCTTTGGGCATGATTATCACACACCCATTGTGAGGTGGACCACTAAGCATACTATCAACTATAATGCAGAAATCATAAATCCCCATAATACAAATGGGCTTCCTATGAAAAAGATACAGTATAAAGATGATCCAACAAAATCATAACCCAAAAAAGCCTTAAGATCCAAAAGTTGAGAACCAAAAAAGGCCACCAAAACTACTAACACAAACGACAGTCATTAGAGGTCTAAACCTCATCCTTTTTCACACAAACCATAATAATTTTCAAGGCTTCCTTAATGTTTGACACTAGGCACCCTGGAGGAAACACATAAGTAATCTTATCTTTACTGGACTTGAATAAATTAGGAAGAATTAATTTCATATTTTCTAGATTTTCTAGTTCCACCTCCGACTCAATGCAAGCAGAGTATAGATTTAGGTAATTCTAAATCCATCCCACATTCTACTCCTCAACGATCCATCTCTGGCATAGAAGAAAGTCAATATTGGCTTCCATATTTGGCCAAGCTTGATAAAAAAGAACATTGTCCCTAATAGATAGAATAGGATGCCTATAGATATTTTCTTGCCCCAAACTACCAGGCATGTTGCTCATATAAACCTCAAGAAGAGGAATCCGTTGTTGATGGTTGATACTAAAAACAACATGCTCTAAACCCTTTAGCCAAGTAGGATAAAAAATATGATGACACAAGCTAATAATCTCAACATGATCTATGTTTTCCCTAGCCAAGCACACAATGAAAGACCTGATTACCAAGTTGTTGGTGTGCTAAGTAAAATCATAATTGAAACATTTCTCACCTAAGACCCTGCTAACTACTACCCTAGGCAAATTGTCCATTCGATTCAGGATTTTTTTCCACCTTTCAGGCTTAACATTGCCCCTAAATGCCATAGTTCTAGTTTCCAGGGCATAAAAGACAAATATCTCCATACTAACTCTAAGACAAATACCCAAAAAACTATGGCTAAAGTGACATATAATGAACTAATGACAAAGACATCAATTTTATAAAGGGAGCTAGGATTGAAGGATCTAGAAGAGCTAAAAAATGCTATGATTAAAATGCATAATTGAATGCAACCTTTCGTCACCTAGATTACCAATAACTTATTATGATATTGGTAATAATTATTGATTATTCTCCTGAGGGTAGTTGTTTCGAATGATCAAGATTGATTGATAGAAAGATATACTAATGTTATAGGGTTATGTTAACTCTAAAATTTATAGATTATGATATATTAATATATCCTCACCATCTGCTCCTTTGTTTTCTACGTTGTCTTATTTTTGGTTACCTTCTTGGAATATGTGTTGAATTCTTGTTTCTTCAAAAAGGTCGAATAATTTATGAACTTCTTCTAGTTTATAATTCAACACCCAATTAGGGGTATTCCTTTTCATTAAGGCATTGAGAACAATTTGAGAGTCTCCTTCTATTATTATTTTCTTAATACCTAATCTTTAACTTAATTGAAGTCTCTCTTGCAGGGCTTCTAGTTCTGCTAAATTATTCATAATTATTCCCATCGATTTGGCTCTTTTAGTGATCCATTTTCCAGAATCCATATTAATGATACATCTTATACCAAATTTTCCTAGATTACCTCTAGATGCTCTATTGAAGTTCAATTTTGACCAACCTCTCAAAGGTGGTTCCCATTTACATTTTTTTCTTGCTTCCTAATTGTTCTTGTTATATACTAGTGGTGGGTTGATAAGTTTTCTCCAATTTCTTTTCATTTCACTATCCCATTTTGTGAAGGTTCCTTCCTTTTTTACTATTTTCCTTAGATGAGTGTTCATGACTTATATTATACATACTTTTATTTTGTTAAGTAGTGATGCAATATTCATTTCTAAGACACACAAAAATTCGTTTGTTCCTTTCTTTCCAAATCTCCCACATGATAATGGATGGGCTAATGTTACAAATTTTTTCATAAATGTTAAATGTGCTACCATTGGTCCAACCTATCAAATGGCTCTCAAGGTTGCCTTGCTGAAGTAATGTCCAACAAAGCTTTTGTTAGAGCCATTCCTAGCATTCCTTTGCATACAAACATTGAAATAATAGATGCTCTATTGACTCACTTTCTTTTTTTCATAGGTAGCATCTTGGGGTTCCTTGATACCTATTTTCCTAAGCCTATCTAGTGTTAATATCCTCTTTTGAAGTGTTACCCAGAAGAAAATTCCTACATTTGGAAGGCACATTATGTCCTAGCAAAGTTAATAGCTTCCCATCTTTGTGACTATATTATTAGGTTATATCATTGTTTGACATTGTATCTTCCATCTTTGGAGGCTCCCCAGATGATTTTGTCTCTTCTTTCCTTATGATTAACCTTTTGTTTTCGAAGTATTCCCTCAAAAATATTCTTTTCTTTAGGGTCCAATTCTATATTTTCTAATGATTTACAAACCCATATACCTTCCCTATTTTCTTTTCATAGGTGTTTATAATTGCTTATGTTAGTCCCCCATTAGTTTACTAATACATTTTTAACATTAGCTAGTATACCTAAGCTATTTAGGGAGGGAAGACCATGCCACAAATCTTCCCAAAAAAGTTCTTCTTCTCCCTTACCTATATCCCACATAATATATTTACTAATCAAACATCGACATTTTGTTATGAAATTTCAACTTTCTAATCCTTTAGGTAAATTACGCATTCTAAAGAGGGAAGTAGGATCAAATTTCAGTTAAGTACTTATTATATAGATTTTTTTCCCATTTTTGTTCCCATTGTTGATATATTTTCCATACCATTTTTTCTCCTAGAGCTTCACTTTGCCAATTGAGGTTTTTGGTACCTAATCCCCCTTGCTCTTTGGGTTTGCAAATTTTTTCGCATTTTATTAGTTCCATTTTCTTATGTTCTTCTACATCATTCTAGAAAAAAATCTTGAGCTTTCCTTCTAGCCTTTTATTCACTTTTTGGGGGAGCGGGAGACATGATAATTGATAAGTGGGGAGGGCTGAAAGAATTGCTTTAATTTTTGTAACTTTATCTGCTTTTGTTAGTCAATTTCCTTTCCAACTTCCAATTTTCTTGTCCATTCTTTTTAGAATATTATTCCATCCTTTATTGTGTCCCAAACCTTTTTCTAATTCTATACCTAGATATTTACATGGAAATGATCATTTTTTGTATCCCATAATGTTGCATATCTAGTTTTCTAATTCAAGTTTGGTGTTAATAATGAAAATTTCTAACTTGTCTACATTTTCTTTTTTACCAAATGATTCCATATATTGATGAATTATAGTTTTTAAATTTTAAGCTTCTTCCATGGAGCTATCTCCTTGAAGAATTGTATCATCAACAAATTGTTGACGAGTAATATTTGGAATATTATCTTTAATACTAATGCCTTTGATTCTACCTTCTGCTTGAGCTTATTTTATTGACCCCTCGAAAGCTTCTGCCATAATTATGAATGGGAATGGTCACAAAGGATCTCCTTGTCTAATACCTCTTGAGATATCCAAATATCCTTTCGAGGTTCCATTATTGAGGGGTGATATTTTGGAAATTGATGTAAATTTGAAAATAAAATTGATCCATTGGTGAGAGAAACCGAAGGCTTCTAATGTTTTACATAAGAATCTCCAATCCACCATATCATATGCTTTGTATATGTCCAATTTCATAAACATACTTGCCTTAGAATGTATCATTTCTTCAATAATAATTATACTATCTAAAATGGATCTTTCAGGTACAAAACCTATTTGTTCCTCTGATATGATTTTAGTCAATATAAATTTAATTCATCTAGTTAATGCTTTAGAGAGGATTTAACATCTTGTATTACAGAGAGCTATAGGTCTAAAATCCCTAGGAGCTTCTGAATCAGTTTTTTTGGGAATGAGGGTTAAGAAAGTATGGTTGATCTCTATTAATATTGATTCACCACTTCTAGAGGCTTCTATAGCTTTCCATAAATTTATACCAATAATATCTCAACATTTTTGGTAGAAGAAAGCATGAAATCCATCTAGCCCTGGTGATTCATTAGGATTAAGGCTGAAGAGAGCAACCTTGATCTCTTCTAAGGATAGAGGTTTGTTAAGAAATTTATTATCTTCTAAAGAAACCAATTTTGGGATAGATTCTAACATCTTATTTTGTATAGTCCTATTAGAGAAGTCAAAGTTGTTTAATATGTTTTTGAAATAATCTACAAATACGTTTGCTATATTTGTAGGATTTTTGATAATGTTACCTTCTAAATCCTTGATCTTTGAGATTTTATTTCTAGTTCTATTAAAAATAGTGTTGTTATGGAAATTTTTTGTATTACGATCCCCTTCCGCCAACCATGTTTCTCTTGATTTTTGTCTCTAAAGATCTCTTCATCTACCAATATTTCCTCCTATTTTGAAAGTAATTCTTTTTTCTTTTAGGTATTTCTCATAATCTATTCCCTTTTTTATCACTTCATTGTTTAATTTTTTTAGATTTTCTTCATCATCTAATTTTTCTTTAAATATATTATTAAAATGTGTTTTGTTCCATTTAAGTATATTTTCCTTGATCATTTTCATCTTAGACATAAAGCAGTACATTTTTGACCCTTTGAAGTTTCCTTAGGACCACCATAGTTTTATGTGTTCCATGAAGTTGACATCTAGAAACCAAATTTTTTCAAATTTAAAGTGATTTCTTAAAGGGTTTTTAGGTTTAGTTAATTTAAATCTTATTGGATAATGATCTGATCTTGTTATTGGTAAGATTGTTGACTGTAGTACCATGTCTATATCTCATAATCCCCTTTGAAGAAAAATTTATCCAATCTTTCTACTATGTAGGTGAAATTTTTCCTTCTATTATTCCATGTATAAGTTCCATTATTGGTTAGAATATCTAATAAATTGTTTTGTTATGTCCACCTCTTGAAGTCTATAGAAGCTTGTGAGATGTGCTACATACCCCCATATTTTTCATCCAAATTTAGAATAACATTAAAGTCCCCACCTATTAGTATGTATTCATTGTGATAATTTCTACTAAAAATGCTTATTTCTTCCCATAAGTGTTTGTTATCTGCAGTCTATGTTGGTCCATATATATTTATAAGGATAATTTGGAGATCGTTCCTAATAAGTTCTTGATTTTACAACCCATCCAGATATGATTCAAGATGATCAATTCTAGGATTATCTTCCTACGATTCCATATCATGCCTAACCCTCCCAAGGCTCCTCTTGATTCCTATAGGATTATATTCCAACTACCCAATTTCCTTTCTAATTTAATTCCTTCTTCTTTATTCAGTTTAGTACCTTGTATTAATATGATTTTAAATTCAAATAGAGATATATGTCACTTTACTAAAAAAAATTTGCTAGGTGCATTAAGGCCCCTAGCATTCCAAATTATTATCCTCGTACTATCATGGGAAGGATCTTCCCCTTCCCTGCTTTTAGAATTTGGACTATCTTTTGTTGTTCTTTAGCCTGGCCATCAACCTCTCTTAACTCTTTGAGTGATTTCTCCCCTCGTTTTGACTTTTTCTTACTACATTTCAAAGTCTTAATGCCTTCTTAATTCATTGAGATGCCCAAGTGTTCTAGGTTCTTCTTTTCATTGTTGATGCTTGCTGTTTGGTTTTATCCTTCCTCATTTTCTTTTTCCCCTTCAAGTTTTTTGATTATCTATTTTGGTAGATCAATTCGTGTTTCATATAATTTTGTGTTTTCCTTAATCTGTGTGCTTTCCTCATCTACTTTTCCATATGCATTCCTCTTTTCTATATCCATCAGTGTTCCATATTCTTCCCAATTCTGTCATATACCTTTCTCATTACCTTCTACTAAATTTTGACAAATGCTCTATTCCGGAGTTCTTAATATTGTATCTTCTCTTGCCGAGGTAGGAACTTATAAATTTTATGTGTGTTCTTCTAACTCCTTTGTTTCTATGCTGGGTTTTACTTCAAAAGGGTCTAATCCATTTGTTGGAGTTTCCTAGAATATATAACTCCATTTTTTGGCTCTTTTCCTTATGATGATATTGCTAGATTGTGCTAAAGATGTTGGTGGATCAGATCCTTCTATATTATGTTCTTTATTAACTACTATATTTGATTTCCAATTATTATTTCTATTTTCCTTTGAAGCTAACACTGTTGTAGATATCCCTTTATATAGTATAGGGGTACTCATATCCAATCTTTGATGTTCTTGTGTGTTAAAAAGCCATGAATTTTATGTGTCCTCAATAGCTTGTGTCCTTGTCTACTCGTATTCAAGGTCCTCTATATTATTGTTCTAGACTATCCTATTTTTTTACTCTTGGTTATGATCCTTTTTCATTTGATGCTTTTCCTTTACTTTGCTATTTTTGAAAACTTTTTTTGTTCCTTTGTAATTTCTAAAATAGATTTTTCTTTGCTTGAGCTCTCCTGAGCCTCTTTTAGTTTTAGGATCTCTATATGATATATGGCATCATTGATTTTGAGTGTTATTTCTTCATTTAGTTGCTTAATACTTCTAATATTCTCCTCTAGTTCCATCACTTCTACTTATGGTTGTTCTGAATCTTCTTTTAAACTTGCAACTTTTTCACTTAATTCATTGAGGAGATTGATTCCTTCCGTATATCTCCTCTATGTAATTTGATTGATGTCTTCCCCTCTATTTTTTTAGATTTCTTTTTAATGCTCTTGAGTACATTTTGTATGATCTCTGGTTCAATTATCTCACCTTCTTCAAACTCCTTGTTATTTGTTAATATAAGATTGCCTATCTTATTCTACATTTTGATCTCTCCTCTGTTGTTGTCCTGTTCTTTTGTGATCAACTTTGTGTGTTGTTCTTCTATGTTATTATCCAATCTAATTTCTTCAAAATTTGTACTATTTGAAGCCACCCTTCTCCCTTGTTTTAGATATCTTACATATCTTATTTTTCCTAGATATATAGTGATGTTGATTTTATATAATGACCTATTGTTGATAATTGTAATTTTTTATTGATCATAGAGTTCTAGTTTTAAGTTAACTAAGAGTTTTACTATTGAGGATTTGGAATGATGCAGTTCATAACCCTTAAGTCCTCCTAATATCTCTCCAATTTGGATAAAGATACTAATGCTACATAATTCAGCTGGAATGTTATTTATATATACCCATATTGGTAGATTAAGTGAACTCACTGTGATTTCATTAAAGTTGGGTTTCCATTTCAAAAAGTTTAGACTATATCCATTTATGAGTTTGGTAGAATTTTGAAGCAAAAAAGACCTAAAACTTCAATCTATGCAGTGTAGATATACTAAAGAATTTGAAAGGAAAGAGATACTTACCTATTTAGAATACATGGATTTGAACCATTTCACCATTTTTGATCATTCTGATTTCGGCCCTATCCATACAATGTACAGACCATTTTTTTGCACTCAAACTATACATGGTGTAAATGCATATTCACAAAACCTTAGTGTAGAATGAAAATGGACTAATGATGAACCGAACTAAACCCAAGATATCATCATCAGAATGTAATCTCTACAATTGTCTCATGTTTCCCTAACTACAATTGCTAAAATAGCTCTCAGACCAGCATCTTAGTGACAGTTCTAGAATGGAAGAATGCTTAAAATGTAGATCTACGATGGATATGTGCAAGATCTATGATTGAAATGTAGATTATATGCTATCAAGATGAATATACAATGAACTAACAAGTTCCGAATGATGCTAAATAACACAAAATGATGCTAAAATGCTATGAAAATACTACAATGAAAATGCTAAAATGATGAATCAAAATATGCCTATAGTGTAGATGCCTAAGACTTGGGTCCCTTTGCTCTTGAATTCTCCTTCTATTTATAGGATTTTAGAAGGGGTTGGGGTAAGAATTTGGGTTTTATCTTTCGTTGGTGGATAGAAGTGAAACTGAAATTGTCTCATGAGAGACAAGAAGAGAAGCTCAAAAGTCTTGATTGGAGGCTCCATGTGACTTTTATTTCAACTAAAATGCCTCATGAGAGACAAGAGGAGGAGCCCAAAAGTCATGATTTGTGGCTAAATGTGGATTTTATTTCAACAAAAATGTCTCATGAGAGATAAGAGGAGGAGCCCAAAAGTCATGATTTATGGCTAAATGTGGCTTTTATTTCAACCAAAATGTCTCATGAGAGACAAGAGGAAGAGCCCAAAAAGTCTTGTTTTGTGGCTAACTTTGGATTTCTTTTCAACAAAAATGTCTCATGAGAGACAAACAGAGGAGCCCAAAAAGTCATGATTTATGGCTAAATTTGGGTTTCTTTTAATTCTTTATATAAAAGGATAATTTTCATTTTGTGAGAATAAATGGATTTATTGATTTAATAAAAGTTCCATTTATTCTTAAAAGTTTGTGTTTTCCCTCTCCTTTTTTTTGAATTTCATTTTATGATTTGGAATTGTTTTTCTTCTCTTTTGAAGTTGATTTAGGTCTTATTAATTTGATAGATGATTAATGCAATCTTTTAATTTGAAAGTCTGTTGTTTTTCTTCGGATTTTCTATTTAATTTGCACTGATTACTCAGAATTACATGATTTGCCAATTTTTGGGTGTCTACAAATGCCCCTCTTTGAGCTAATATGTGAAGCATATTAGTTCAAAGACTATCTTGATTTTTTGATTTTAGGTCTAATTTTGATGATTGGGTGTTTGTTTGTTGATGATTTGATAATTTGATTGTCATTGACTTGTTTTTTTGATTGTCGTTGATTTGGTGATTGGATTGTCATTGATTTGATGATTTGATTGTTGTTGATTTGATGATTTGATTGCGATTTTAATTTGGTGTTGCAATAGTTTTGTTTGGACACCCTAGTTTTGGTAGGCTTGATGTTTGAAATTTTTTGGTTGGGGCAGGACATTTTTGATGGTTCAAAAAAATCTAGTTTGATTTTTGATGCCCCAGTTTGATATGAATATACTGCCCCCTCAGAAATGAAATTGGAAAAAGGGATGTGCGAAATAGGGATGTTCCAATTTTATTTCTAAAAATGTTGATGAGAACAGTTGGTAGGGAATGTATAGTTACAAAGTGATGGGTAGAATCAATTAGGTAATGTTGATATAGAGAAAAAGTGCCCCCCTTAGGATACAAAATAGGGAAAACTAACATGTTTGTTCCAGGATATAGAGTAGGACAAATAACTAGATCAAGATAGAACCATTAGCTGAATAGCTAGATGTTGAGATTTGATTGATGTAGGATGATTGGTTGTGATGAAAAATTGATGGCATTATTCAGTGTTTGATTGTTCAAGATAAGATGAGTGCCCCTAGTGAGCAAGGATTTTTGGATTAGACACAAACAAATGATATAGGTGGTGCGACATAGGGTTGACTTGTGGAGCTTGTGTTCATTGTATTGACCAATCATGTAGGTCAGTTATGTTCTTTTATGTTGATGTTGATGACCTTTTAAATGTTGATGTTGATGACTTTTTGATGTCAATGATTTGATCTATTTGGTATAGGAGATATTCAAGTTTTTTGATGTTTAGGCTTGTGCACTTGATATATCATGGACTCAAGTATGCATGTGATGGTCTGATTTGATGATTATGGTGGCAGTAGATGTAGATGTGTATATATATGGGAATGATTAATGTAGATGGATCATGAGGTAGAATAGATGGTATGTTACTGATGATGTAATGAAAATGTGATTTGGTAATATGACATGAAATGAAATGTGGTAAGATAGAATGTGATGTAATGAGATATGAATAAAATGAGATAACGAAATGTACTATAATGAAATAGAATATGAGGGAATTTGATGAAATGGATAATGAGAGGGAATGGAGTGTCTAAGGAACAAAATGGAATGAAATGGTTAATGAACAAACTGATATATGATAGAATGATATGAAATAATGAGATGGAATGAAACTGGTAATGAACAAACTGATATATGAGAGGATGATATGAAATAATGAAATGGAATGAAATGTCCAAGTGTGGAAATAGGATGAAAGGAGTGGAAAGATAAATGGAAATGTCAGAAAATGGGACGTGACACATGGAGGGTGAGTGAAGGTGAAAAATGGAAGGAAATGAAATTGTTTGAGATTTGAAGGTTATGATGTGGAGTGTCAACTTTTGAGATTCAAAAGCCACGAAATGAATGGATGAACATGAAAGGAGATGGAATGTGTTGAAATGAGACTGTTTGAGATTCAAAAGCCATGCAAGGCAGCAGATGATGTGGTGTACTTTGATAGCGACTAGAATTGTCTGAGATTTGAAAGCCATACAATGCAATTAGTGGAATGAGAAGGCGAGTGCATGAAGTGTAATGCTAGTGTGAATATGATGAAGAGACAAAGTCCATGATATTGGAGTGCTAGAAGCTCATCATGATGTTGATGTTGTTGTTATTTGTCCACTTTTTGATAACCAGTTGTGAACTAACATTTGTGAATTGTATCCTGATTTAGGTGCCAACTGTTTGTGTGCAAAGGAACCCAAGATGAATATGCAAACTAAATGAATGTAACTAACAATCACTTTTTTTAAAGTGATGCAAACTAATTGTCATCATAGAGCGTGTAATAAAAACAAAAGTGACTAAGTACAATCACTGCTAGCTCATCTATAATGATATGAATACTATGTCACTCCAAGAAGTACCAATAAGGAGGAACAATGTACAAGCAAACATGATAGCCATAAAGAAATAAAAGCCATAGCCACAGAATAACAATAAAAAATAGGCATGCAAATAGTCACATGTCAGATAAAAGAGCTCACCTAAGATATCGCACACAATTGGTCAAGGTACACATAATGTTCCATACAAGAGGAGGCACTTATAAGTGGACACCAATAATGTGTGAAACCAAAGGATCACTGAAGCTAAAGAGTGGAAAACCAAAAAAAGATCATGACTTTATCCTGGTACCTCTAGTCAAGTACATCATTGAGGCATTAAAAGCACATGATAGCATAGGAAATCATTATTTGTAGACCAGGTGTGCTTCTAGTTGTTCTCAAGAAAATAAGAGAGTCGGGCATGTGTCAGCAGTGATTTAGCAGCAGGAACTATCTAAGCATCGACATAAATTAAGGTGGTTGAATATCATAACCAAGTGCCAAGTGTACCAAGTACCAATGTAGTAGGATTTAGAAGGCATGTGTTGGCAAGAATTTTTGGCAGTTATTACAGTGCGGGAATGGCGAAAGTGTACTTGGTATGAGTGCGGTAGGATGCAAATGTGAGGGAAGGTCAGTAAAGAGCGAATCCAAGAGAGGGATGGCCATAAATAGGAATATAGCATGGGAATGGAATGAAGCAAGGTGAAGAGTAAAACATGGTCATTGGATTGATTGAAAAGGTTGAGCTGGTGTGTAATTGAAAGCATGTTAGGCTCACCAAATCAGTCACAGTAGGAGGGTGATGCTAGCCAAGGAAGGTGGACGAGGCAAGGGAAAAGGGAAAAGCAATTCGATGAACCTCTAAGGAGCTGGTGTATCAACCTAAACAGTAAGGCGAATCAAGTTAGGCAAGACAGGACTTGGCACAACCTAAAGATGTGAGGATCAAGGTAGAAGAAATGCCCTTGTAAGTGTTAATGATGTTGTTAGGGACTGCAGTGCAATAGGCATTGCAAGTGGTATTAGATGACAATGAGTTGATGATGCAGGTAGAGAATAGTGCACCTGAGATGACAAAGAGTATGTCTAGAGTAGAGGAAGAGGTGGGGGAGATAAAATCTCCTAAAAAGTCTATGGAAAATGCTCTAAGGGATGTAGGAGATGTTAGTGCGGATGAGGGGAGGAGTGGAGTAGGTAGTTGATTAGCCTTAGAATTCCAAGACAAGGACCAATGGGAGGGGAAGTGAGCAGTGTAAATGTGGAGGAATTGTGGCTAGAGGCGGGGGGTGGAGACCAATCCTCAAATGATGTGGGAGAATTATGGAGAATGTTAGCTATATAGAGAGCCCAAGCAGAGAATGCCAAACAAGAAGTCGATTTTCTACTAGGATTAATGGACAAAGTGAGGGAAGATGGAGTGCAAACAAAAGCAAGATAGCTCCAAGTGGTGGTGAATACGGAGCAGGCATGGGTGCAATCATTAGAAGTAGAATTGTGTGTGGAGCAATTACATTTGGAAGGGAATGATGCAGGGATGCACACAAAATGGTCACAGGCTCAGTGGTTGTAGGAATTACTAAAGATGGCACAAGTGGGTTTAGAGAGTGCTTAGAATGAACTGGTGTTATTGCAATCACGGTTAGAGTCCTTTAGAGAAGCGATTGTAAAGGGAAATTCTTTAGCGTTGAAGTTGTAGGAGCAATTAGCATTGAGTGAGGGGAAGTTGAGGCAATTGTAGCAATGTTTGGGCGAGGCAAAAGTGGATGTGGAATGTTGGCAAATGATAACTGATCAAATACAATAGGAGCGAGATGCGACCTAATGAGTGATCACTGCATGGTGGTAAGCAAGTTGTTGGAGAACGTGTTTGTGGAAATGCACCAGACAGTAAAGGTACATCGGGAAGCCGCTTATTGGATGGGACATTATTATCAAGAATTCTCAAATGAGGATTGGCAAGAGATGTAGTTTATAGATAGGGAATTTACACATCTGTTGAACATGCAATTATGCGGTAGGAGGTTTCCAATTCCTATGGATGCGGTGTGGACACATAGGGTGTTGACACCAGGGGCTTCTTTGTCTAGAGCTAGGCCAAAAGAGATACTATTGATTGGACACTCTATTGTGCCACCTCCCCTAGGAGGCCTGAATAAATAATCTACTAGACACTGTTAGAATCTAATGTTGTCATTATCATCATAGGAGAATAGAAAGTTTGTGCTCATTGTTGTGGCAATCAAAGGGACAACTGATGTTGATTGTAATGCATTGTCATGTGTATTTTTGGTATTTTTGAAATATATTTGGATGTTTTTGTGGTTTTGTTGAATATTTAAATGTTTTTGGGATGTTTGGTAAATATTTGAATGTTTTTGTGTTTTTGCGATAAATTTTGGAACGGTTTGACTCTTGTAAAAGTGGGAACAATACAATCCATAGAGTGAGGATAACCATGACTGGTAGGCGAGAATGTCTATGTGTATATTAAGAACCATTATAGATAATAATAAAGCCAATGTGGGGACATTTCTCTATGTGTGTGATGAGATAGACATTCTCGAGGCTTATGAAAAGGCGTTTGGGGCCCAAAAGAGGACACTTGGGTCTCAAGTAGGTGAAATAGGGCCTTGAAAGGGTGCTTTAACTTGAGAAAGGCATGTTGGGGGCCCAAAAGAAATCAGGGGTCTTAAGAAAAATGGCAAAATGAGGCCTATAAAAAGGTGTTTGGGCCAAAAAAATTCATTTGAGGGGCCTTAAAAAAAGCGCTTTGGACCTAAAAAGGCATTGGAGGGGTCCAAAAAGGACACTTGGGCCTTGAAAAAGGCATTTGAGGGGCCTGAGAAAGGCACTTTGGGCCTTAAAAGGTGTTAGAGGGGTTTGAAAAGGACATGTGGGCCTTGAAAAAGGCGATAGAGGGGCCTAAAAAGGTGCTAGAGGGGTCCAAAAAGGATGTGTTGGCATTGAAAAAGGCGCTAGAGGGGCCTAGGCCTAAAAAGGCACTGGAGGGGTCCAAAAAGGATGCGTGGGCCTTGAAAAAGGCACTAGAGGGGCCTAAAAAGGCACTTTGGGCCTAAAAAGGTGCTAGAGGAGTTCGAAAAGGATGCATGGGCCTTGAAAAAGGTGCTAGAGGGGCCTAAAAAGGTGCTAGAGGGGTTTGAAAAGGATGTATGGGCCTTGAAAAAGGTGCTAGAGTGGCCTAAAAAGGCGTAGGAGGGGTCCAAAAAGGATGCGTAGGCCTTGAAAAATGCACTAGAGTGGCCCTAAAGAGGAGCTTTGGGCCTAAAAAGGTGCTAGAGGGGGGAGCCAAGATCTCATGCTTACACTTACTTATTTTGTGGCCCCCAGACATATGAGGATGGAAAAGTCCAACAAATATCTGCGCTTTCGAGATAGCATTGATATATTTGTTGAAGGGGGCTAGAATAAACTTGGCTAGTACAACTTAAATAAGACTAATGAGCCATGGAGAATTGTTGTTCTTAAAAAGAGGAAGGAAATGGGGGCACCTCTTGCGTTATCCATGTTGTGCCAGATTTTCCAAAGTCTCGAGAAATGTTTCAGAACATTACTACACTACTTCTTAATATTAGCAAGGCATATGGGGTTCAAATATTTGATGTCCCATTGTATAGCCTAATTGGGCTAAAGTGAGGCAAGAATTGACAGGAATTTGGGGTGTTGTTAATGTTGCGAGCTTTTACAGTCATGTTTGGCAATTATGACCCCCTTTTGAATGCTTTGGGATATTGGTGGAATTTTTTGATATTTTTAGATGATTTTTGAATTTTTTTGATATTTTTAGACAATTTTTGAATTTTTTGGTAATTTTTGAATTTTTTTGATAATTTTGGGCAATTTTTGAATTTTTTTGATAATTTTGGGTGATTTTTGAAATTTGTTGGTAATTTTAGGCAATTTTTGAATTTTTTTGGTAATTTTGGATGATTTTTGAATTATTTTGGCAATTTTGGATGATTTTTGAATTTTTTTCTTGGTAATTTTGGATATTTTTTGAATTTTTGTGGTAATTTTGGATGATTTTTGGGTTTGTGGGGGTGAAAAAGAGGATGCGAGTGAGATTTGTTGGAATATGAGGGCAACCAGGACCATGTGAGGTACCTAAAGAGGTAATGAAAGGAGTTTATGACATCAAATGGGTCAACAAAGGGCTAAAATAAACATTGGAGATGATTGGCCAAGGTGGATGGCGAACATGTGCATTGATTTTCTTGCAATTCATGTCTATGGTATCTCAACACATAATCGGACTCCCTATTTTGCTGAATTTGTCATGCTCCCTGTTGTTGTTGTCATACTAGTTGTCTCCATTGATGTGAACTACATTTGATGCCAAAGAACCATGGAATTGTGACCCACAAGTATTTCTTAGTTGGGTATGTGTGAAATTAACTCGACGGTGCTTGAAACAAGTAAGATTTGTCCAGAAACAATTTCTTAAGGGATGTCTTGACTATTTTTTAGCATTGAAGGACTTGTATTGTTTAGGGAAGTCCAAAAGCACTATCTCTCACCCCTTTTCAAACTAGAGGTGGTGTTCTCACTTCTTTTGTACCTCTTTTTTTTTTTTTTTTTTAATTTTTTTTTGGTATTTTTGATTTTTTGATTTTTTTGATATTTTGGATTTGTTTCTCAAAACTTTTAGACATAAAATTGTTTGAGATGGATGCTATTAATAGGTTATGCTAATTTTGTACCATCACAATCTGAAAGTCTATAAGTACCAGTCCCAAAGGATTCTGTGATAAGGTAAGGACCAATCCAATTGTCCTCTTGTTTTCCTTTATTTTCCCTTATTTCTTGGTTCTTAAGGTTTTCTCCAAGTACTAGGTCACCAATCTGAAAGACACAGGGTTTGAACTTTTTTTTGTAATGTCTTGATAATCTATTCTAATACACTTTGAGATGTTCATGTGTTGTACGATAACGTTATTCTAACAACTCCAGTTGTTCTAGACAGACCACTTTGTAATCCTCATCTGATAGTACATCTTGAAGAGTAACTCTCAAGGATAGGATCTCAACTTCTAAAGGGAGAATAGCTTCATAGCGATAAACCAAGGAGAAAGGTGTCATGCCTCTAGGTGTCCTAAAACTCATCATGTAGGCCCAAAGGGCAGGGTTCAACTGTAAATGCCAATCCCTACCAATATCATTGATGGTTCTTTTGAGGATGTTGATAATGGTTTTGTTGGTGGCCTCTGCTTGGCCATTGCCTTGGGGATAATAAATTGATGAAGGGTGGTGTATAATGTGAAAATTTTCACATAATTCATCAATTATTTGATTTTTAAAGTACAAGGCATTATCTGTGAGAATGGCATGAGGTATGCCAAACCGACAAATGATATGGTTGAGAATAAAAGAGGAGATCTATTTTCTTGTAAAGTTGGCAAGTGGTGCCACTTTGACCCACTTGGTGAAGTATTCGGTGGTGGTGATAATCCATTTATGCCCACTAGAGGAGGGTGGATGGATGGCTTCAATCAAATCAAAGTCCCATTGATAAAAAGGCCATGGTGTGGCCAAAGGGTTGAGCTCTTGGGCTAGTGCGTGAACAAGGTTACCATGAATTTGACATTTTTTGTAGGTTTTGACATAGTCAATAGAATCCTTTTCCATGGTTGGCCAAAAATAGCCCATTCTAAGAATCTTCTTTCCTAATGTGAACCCACTGGATTTTGACCCACAAATCCCTGCATGGACTTCCTACAAAGCAACTCTAGACTCATCCTTTTCAAGACATCTAAATAAAGTACTGTCAAGACCTTTTCTATACATCATATTAGCCACCAAGGTGTAACAGGAGGTTTGTCGAATGAAATTTGGTTTTTGGTTACATGAGAAGTTAGATAGAATGGTGTTATCATGGAGGTAAGTGATGATGAGACTGTACCAAAGGGAATCGAGAGTGTCTAGGTGGCAAATGATAAGGGAATCAAGTTGAGTAAATGCGAGTTGAACCACCTCTTCCACTAGGAACTCATACTACTCATGCTGCTCCAAGAGCTGGAGTAAGGAGGCCAAGGTGGCCATAGCATCTGTTGCTCTATTCCTTTCTATGGGAATTTGTTCAAAAGTAATGTAAACAAAACATGCCTTGAGTGTATTGACCATATGTTTATAAGGCAATAATTTTTCATCTTTGGTCTGATAAATATCAGTAACTTGATTGATGATTAATTGGGAGTTTCCATAAACCTTTAGGGCTATTAGTTTCCATTCCAAAGCTAGCTTGAGACCCAAGAGTAAACTTCATATCTGGCCATGTTGTTGGTGCAAGGGAAGAGTAGTTTGTAAGATTTAGGGATGGTAAGATCAAGTGGCGTGATGAACAAAATACCAACGCCTGATCCATGGTGTGTGTAGGAACCATCAAAATAAAATTTCCATGTTACTAGCTTTGTTTGAAGAATGTGCATTTTGAGGAAGTCAACTAAGATAGGATTGAAACTCTCTGTAGGTGCATCTGCCAATTGATCGGCAATGGCCTGTCCTTTTATCACCTTCCTATCAACATACTCAATGTCAAATTTACTTAGGATCATCACCCATTTAGCCAATCTAACCGTTAATGTTGTCTTACTAAGAAGGTATTTGAGAGGATCAATTTTGGAGATGAACTTGACTTTATGTGTTAGGAGATAATGACGTAGTTCTTGGGAAGCAAAAACTACGGCTATGCAAGTCTTTTCAATGAAAGAGTAATTAAGCTCATAGTTGATCAAGGTACAACTGATATAGTAAATGACTCATTCTTTTCCTTGGTCATTTCTTGTGCTAGAAGAGCTCTGATTGATTTATCCATTAGAGAAATGCACAATAGTAATGGTTTGTGTGATATCGGAGATACCAACACAAGCGGATTCATCAAATAGATTTTAAGTGTTTCAAAAGCTTTATGACACTAATCATCCCACTTAAAATTTATGTCTTTATGTAGCAAGTGTGTGAAAGGTATATACTTTTCTGCCAACTGAGAAATGAACCAGTGAACTAATTGAAACCTACCTTGAAGAGGGCATAACACACTTGTACACTCAAAAGTGTCCCACTCTAAACCCTTCTATCCAAATGATTCCATGAGTTTGGAATGCTTGGATGCCGGCTTAGAGCTCCCTATCCACGGAGTGCAAGAGAGTGTATTTCAAGTTCAAGGGCTCTCAGATGAGCCTTAGAGATACTCTTCTTGCTAGTAAACCATGCAATGGGAGGTTCCAAAGACAAGATGCAAGAATGAAAATGTCCCAAGGAGTTCCTCAAGGATGCAATGCAAATGAAAATTAAGCTAGAATGAGATGCAAAATGGAGCTATGTTAAAACATGTATGAGAGTGTTACAATCCAAATATTAAGCTATGTGAGATAGATTATTGCAAAATAGAAGCTAAACTAACATGCAACATGAATCTAAGCTAAAATGCTATGGTATGAGAGAATGTAAACAAGAAATAGAAGTTCTCCACAAAGCTCCAAAGAAACCTGTTAGAAAACCTGCAGCATAACAATATTCAAAATGAGGATGGATCGAGGGGGAATGCTCTCTCCCTTTTAAAGATGTATGGACGGTAGAGATCAAGATGAAGATGGTGGATGATCAACGGTGGAATTCAAAAAGAGGAGTGATCCATGTGCACACACAAGTCAACCAATAGAATATAAGTTGACTTGTCATATATAAGACAAAAGTCACAAAGCCTTTTCTTTTAATTGCAAAATAGAAAAAGGACTTTATGTGTGCACTTTAAGTGGGTTAAAAGAATGGGGTGTTTTATTTAATTAAAAGGGGACATGTTCTTTTAATCAAATAATGAACTTAGGATAGCATAGTCAAACTATAGGTTATAATCAAATAAATTGATTATTAGCAATTTGGTCTAGGTAAATGATTGAATTAATTTAGCCAAAATGTTGGAAAGGGGGCTAATAGTCTAGATGACCATTTTTAGGTGATTACATTTGCCCCTCTTTGACTAATGCGTGATCGATCTGGGAACACATTATATCAAAGAAAATAGAAAGCCAAGTAGGCGGTGATAGATATAGATATCTGATTCCAAAGAATGAAATGCAGAAATAGATAGCAAGTCCTAAATGCAGAGCCTGATAGCGATAGTCCTGAACACTAGGAAGATGATGTTAGGATCCAAAAAGAATTCTAACACCTAGCAAAGAAAATAGATCGAGAGCAAGTGATAAGGTCAAACAAATGCTCCTAAGAAATAGATAGCTATAACAATTAGCAATAGAGCATTTCTGCCCCCTTGGGATCAAAATCGAAATGAGGTAAGAGGAAGCAGAAAGTAGCTAGACATGAGAAAATTGAGATATAGCAATGTCTGATATGACAGATAAATGATTAGAACCCAAGAATGACTATAAGAAACTGATGAAATGCCCCAGTTTGACTAGAGTTGACCTTGAAGGATATAGCATAAAAATTAGGTCAAAATGAGTAGAAAGGTGATTTTAGACATGAAATAGTGAATTTAAGTAGATATGAAGTATGGAAATGATGAAGACATGAAGAAATGAAGATGCCCTAGTGATGATTCAGAGATTAGACCTCAAAAGGTCAACTAACTGCTTAGAAGAAAGTAGAATTTTAAAAGACAATTTTGACCATCAAGATGAACTCAAATTTGGATTTCGATCTCGAAAATGAATTTAGGACGTTGAAATTATTTAAGAGGTCAAAACTTTATATAATGTGATGATAAGATAGATAAGAGATGAAGTGAAAGTTTAAGAGGGTGAAAAGATATGAACAAGAAGAAAGTAAAGAAATATATGAAAGGAGTTAGCCGATATGTCCACAAAAAGATGAAGAGAGCTCTCCCCATATGCAAGAATATAAGATTAAGCTAGAAAATGAACCTAAAATGCAAGCTAATATGCAAAGTGGTTTACCAGCAAGAAGCGCATAACATTAGGACTCTTAATTTCATCATTGAGCATTTATTAGGGACATCATGAGATCATACAACCATCACTAGTATAACTATGAGGATATGAATATGATCAATATTAGATAGGTATGTGGAAATCCAATCTAAGAATCAGAGACATGTAAGTCAAGATAACTACATGATTAGATTCCCTAAGTTTAATTTAGCAAGATTACACCTGTATCAAGGCATAAGCACCAGGATAAACCCTAAGTGCGATCTTGCCAAACAGTCAAGGATGATACATTTGTAAGTCAACGTGTTGAATAGGACCAACATAAATGATTACAACACTATAGAAAAACAAAAGTATACCCACAAGCAGAAATCAAGAAAATATGTCCCATGCCCCTAGTCTTCTAGTCAAGGACATCCTTGAAAGACTATTAGGAGGGAACACATGGCAAAAAAATCATCATAGACAGCACACAAAGTAGATAAAGATTAGCATAGCTCAGTCGTTTAAGTGTTAAAGTGCATGTGTGCAAGTCACTTGGCCATTTCTTCAAGACTTAATTCTGATAGTGAGAAATATTGCGACATCGGAGACTGTAGGTAAACTATCTGAAAAGTGTTGAAAAACACTTGATGTCAAGGTGGGCGAAGTGTTGAGAAACACTATTTTGTGAGTTTTCAAAGAAACCCTAATGCACAAGGAGACCTCAAATAGTCTAAGCAGTTGTGCCCCCAAGATGAGGACAAGAAATAATTCCAAGCTAGGAAATGTGTAGCAAAGTGTGTGATTAAGACTGATAGACATAGGTGCAAGGGTTTTAAGTAGTGTCTATTTCTAGGTTTTCACCACTTGACATATTTTTTCAGGACTTTTTTTTAAAAAAATTGTATTTTTTTTATTTTTGATTTTTTTGGTGATACATCAAAGTGCCTATTTCTAGGTTTTCACTAAGAAGATCTTTTTTTCAGGACATTTTCTGATTTTAAAGATTTTTTTCAGGATCATATATGATTTTTTTTGGAATTTTTTAGAAGGTTTTAGATATCACTAGTTCTCAAGCAAGATCACATCATTTTCTCCCAATGTCTAGCAAGGTATAGGATATGATGGAACAACGAGCTAGTGGATAAGCAAAGATGGATGAAAAAAGAGTATGAAGCAAGTGAAAGTGATCCTCAAGGACTGACTCCTCAAGAGTACCCAAGCTAGGGAAAGAGGTGAAATAGTCATATGAAGCATATTTTGGATAAGCAATGGAAGTAATGAGAAAGATAGCCTGTAGGATAAGCAATGAAGCCAACAAGTGAGATAGCATGAAGTGTGTAGTCCAAAAGAGTAACCATGTCAAGAGACCTATGAGAACCATGTTTTATATAGTGTGATCAAGACTCATGGGGTCAACTAGATATGATAGCGATGGGATAGAGCAATAAGAATAAAACTCAAGATGGAGGCTATGAGTGAATGAGAAAGCACAAAAGAGAATATTGTGGATACGATAGCCAATATGCAAAGATAGCTCAACATTGTCAAGATCAAAGAGAGAAGAGGGGATAGATGGATGATGGAAGAACTACACATGATGCCTGTTTGCCAGGTTTACATCATGGTACTTATCCAAGGTGCCACAAGAAGTAGTTTTCACCATAGGATGGATTTATTTCTCTTTACTTTTGCTACCAAGGTGCCACAAGAAGTGGTTTTCACCAAGGCACATTTTCATGTTTTTTTTTAAAAAAAAATTCTCTTTTTTTTTTTCTTTTTCTTTTTCTTTTTGAATTTTTAGAAAGAGCTCAAGCTTTTTGAATTTAGATAGTGCTACTATAGGAAAAATAATCCATGATAAGCCAAGACCATAGAAAGGTATGTTCAAAGATGTTGATAGGGTGATGAAAGGGAAATGGTAGTAGGAGGAATATATGGAGGATAAGAGTTCATGTATAGAAAGGAGGTGTGAGATTTAGAGGATTTCATGTGGATAGCTGAAATATTAGACAAGATCAACATTGACACACACCTTGAAGGGTATTGGAACAATGGAGGAATCATGGATGAAATAGCTTGAGATTTAGATGTTTGAGGTAGTAGAAAAGATTTAGAAAAAAGTGGAGTGGAAGGCTTTGGAATAATTTTAGGAAGATTTATGGAAGAAGATGGAATGGAAGCCTTTGGAAGCTTGAATGTCAACTTTGAAATATTGTAAATATTCAAGTCTTTTAAAAGAGACTTGGGAATCCACATAGCTTTAGATTTCCCTCGTTCTTTGGGTGCTTGAGAGTGCCTTTGTATAATGATGGATTTAGGAACCCATATTTTCTTTGGTTTAGCTCTTTGAGTAGTGGACCTTTGCGGTCTCTTTTGTGCATTCTCCTTCTTAGCATTCACATGTCGATTATATGGGACATAGTGATCTTTCTTTTTCAATGGATTCTTATGTTTATTCTCACTTCCAAAGTACTTGGGATTTGTGGATGAATAAGGATGATATGATTGGTTTAGATGTATAGATGGGTGAAAAGTCATCAAGGATGAGTGTCTTTGTTGATCTTGAGGTATTATAGGAGAGCTAGGGAATGAGCTATGAGTGAATGTAGGAGATGGAGGAACATAAGGCCCCAATATGGATGGAAGGTTTGAATGCTTTAGCTTAGATGGATAAGGACCAAGGATAGATTTAGAAGATCCAAAGGGATAGTGGGAAGGAATATCAACATCTTTAGAATGAGCAACATGGTCAAAGCCATCAATAGACTCATAAGTAGCTTTGATAGGAAAAACATTTTTAATAGAAGCACTTGAAGCTTGAGCACAATTTTGAAGTGGATGTGGAGAAGTAGAACATGAGGGGATACTTTGATCTTGACAAGTAGCCTTGGATAGCATAGGAAGAGAACTTTTCTCATAATTTTTAGTAAGCTCAAGGGGGATAATGGAAGTGGTGTCTTCATCATACTTAGGAGGTGGATAAGATATAGGATATGGAGGGAAAAAATCTTGAAAGAGATGAAAGGGTGCTTGATCTTGATCTTTCTTGACATTTATAGCTTTTTCTTTTTGAGAGTCCTCTTGACATGGAGCCACTTCTAAGGACAAGGGAGAATGAAGAGTGAATGGAGTAGTGCTTGGATTAGGCATAGTACTGCATGAAGGTTGAGGATGTTTAGGATTAGTAGCATGGAAAAGGTTTGAAACCAAATGAAGGTTAGCTTGAGTTTCTTTTAGAGGTAGCCCTTGAGGATACACATAGTCAATGTGGAAAGCATTAGGTTCCTTTTTTGATAGAGGCATGTTGGAAAGCTTTGAAGTGTTGGGAGATGCATGAGTGTTGGAAGAAGTGGAAGATGTAATGGAGCCACTACTAGACATAGGTTGATCAATGTAATCTTGCTCAAGAGAAGTATCCTCAGCACATGAGTCACTAGAGGTTCCAAGATCAACAATCTCATCATCAATGAGATCTTGGATTTTATGTTTCAGCTCTATACAACTAGAAGTAGCATGGTCATTAGATTGATGATAGGCACAATAGGTATCCAAGAATGGATTTCCATAGGAGCTAGACTTAGGCAACATGATGAGCTTGGTGCCAAGAAGTGTTCTCAAAATGTCATCATAAGAATTCCCCAAGTGAGTAAAATTTCTCTCAAAAGTATGTCTAGAGTCCTTTGGTTGCTTCCCAAGTGAATAGCATGCATACATGTCTTCATCATTGTCTTTATCAAAGATAGGTTTATCATGAAATTTTATCATAGGCTCAAAAGATGTATCACTTGCTTGTTCTCTAAAGAGGTCTTTAGATCTAGAAGATGAAGACATTTGATGTCTTGAAGTAGAGCATGTAGACCTAGAAGAAGAGGATGACCTCAAAGGAGGTGACTCACATGCATGTAAAGACCTTAAGGAAGATTCATGTAGTGATGCAATCTTTTCCTCTAACCTTTTCTCAAGTTTAAACTTCATTTCTGTCATGCGCTTAGAGAGATGAAGGTAAGAAAGATCATTTGTCTCTTCTAGTTCTTTGTATTGCACATATATATCTTGAAACTCTTTAGTGACATTGATAGCACAAACTTTTAATTCCATAGTGGTAGATAGATAATCAAGCATGAAGGAGACTAGAGGAAGCTAATAAGGTGACACAAGATAACTTGATGTCCAAACTAGAGAGGTAGATTATTCACTTGCCAATATAGTAAAGATAGAGTAAAGTGACTTGTCAAGAAAGTGTCCAAGTTACTTATGACACTAGTGACTCAAGTCAAGAGCTAGGCAAGAAGCCAATAGCCAAGTAGATAGAGCAAGCAGGGTGACAAGTGAACAACTCTTCAAACCAAGAGTGTAGTCAAGAAATCAAGGCAACCATTTCAGCAAAAAGATAACTAGCAAGTGGACATAGACCATGAAGATAGAAAGACCAATAGCACCAAGACCAAAGAGTCACTTTAAGCATGTTCAAGAACTAGAGACATAGAAAATAAAAATCAAATGATGAGACTCCCCTTAGCAAGCAACACAAGAAAATGTTTGCACTTGATGTTTTGACTTGGTTAACAAAGTTTGACAATAGTTGATAGCATAGCCAGTTTGATGTTCAAAAGCAATTTCTTTCCAAGCAAGATAGTGACACATGGAGTAGTCTTCAAACAATCAAGCAAGGGACAAAGAAACCTTGCATGATACAAGCATATGTGAGGTCTTAAAATAAAGCCATATAGCTATCATCATGTGTATGTTCCAAAGATTTCCACAGGTCTAGCACATTCGAGAACACATCAAACAATATCTACCTAAAGGACATGGTTCATTACTCAACAACTTGGCCCACACTTGATGCTCCTTTGTCTCACACTAAGTGGTTTCCCACAAGAAATATTGACTTTGTCATGAAAATGTCATAAGCATAACCAAGGGAACACATATGGGGAGTGTAAATCTTGGGGTGATCCGGGTAGTCCACTAGGATCAATCCTTGCACCAAGAAGTTGAGCGGCTAAAAAAGGTAGTTACTAACTTAGGGTGTTTAGATAGGGCTTTTGTTCATAGTGTTCCTCTTGCTCCCAATTACAGGACACCTCACCTTGCGATGAGTAACCAATCTCGCGACCACAAGAGTACCTTAAGCATTCTTGCCTAATGATCTCCCTATGGTCGAAATCCCATAAGTGATCACACTAGGTGAAGATAAACACTACGTCTACCAAAGTTTTGTGTCTTTGGTAGCCTTGAGTTTATAGTGGGTTGGAAGAGTCGAGTAATCTGCTTGTCCCCACTTGGGTCGTTCCTCTCAGGTTGTTCGAGAGCAGGCCCTCTAAAGGATTCTAACTACACAAAGAGTGGATCAAATTTGGGAAGTCAAGATTTCTGATTCACCACAAGGGTGAAGAGGATACTCTCCTATTCCAATCATTTTCTCCCAAACACACTAGGAAGATTCAGTTACCCCTTGCTTTTGAAACCAAATGGCAAGTCAAGATTTCTGATTCACCACAAGGGTGAAGAGCATACTCTCCTATTACCAAAAGACTCCAATCACAAGTTTTATGTGCCTATGAAAAATGAACAATTAGTCAATGTTGTACATGAAAATAAAAAAGCAAGAAAGTTTGAGTTTTTATGCTTTGGGCAGCCCTGCAAACAATGTTAGTAGCCCTTACGCATTTGAAGCTTTGACATACATTCTTTTTATGCAATGTTTCAATTTTTTTCATAAGGATGGCAACCTGTAATCACAACTTGTTAGCACCAAAAGTTAGTGTGAAATAAAATAAAAATTTGCAATAAAAAGTGGTGAGTTGCCTCAAAAATCCAATTTATCTTCCAACCAAGTGCATGCAAAGAAAGTGCAAGTTAATCACAAATGCTCTCATTTTTACTTTTTGATTTTGACCTAGTCAACAAGATTGGACTTGTTTGCTATGATTTCATATCCAAAAATAAAAATGAAAAGAAGAGACCCCTATTAAAAATCAGAGGGCTTTCCAAAAATGTAAGAAATTTAAAAAAATCTCTTCATTTGCACTCTAGAGATCGATTTTGTCAAAACAGGCCAAATTTATCAAATCAAGTTTTTTATCCTTAATATGACCTCAAAATTCAAAACACAAAGAAAGAACCCCCATTATAATTAAAAACCATTTCTAGAAATGTAAGTTTTTCTAAAAATGATGCTGATGTGCGACCAAAAATGACTTTTTATGAAAAAGAAAAAAGAAAAAATCATAACTCTCACAAATGACGTCAAAATACTTTGAAAATTGGACTGAGACATTTTGAACACATATCTAACTTACAAAAAAAAATTCAGAATCAAACTCCAAGCGGTTTAAAAGATATAATAAAATCATTAAACCAACTAAGTTTTTGGCCTTCAAACCAATCTACTTATGAGTTGGCCTTAAAACCAAAGTGATAATTCTACAAAAGAACTTGATTAGATCCAATATGCTGCTGTAAAAAACTAGAGATAATAAATAAAAGCAAATGGAGCTAGAAACTTGATTCAAGCCCCACCGTGGGCGCCAAAAATGTACACTCAAAAGTGTCCCACTCTAAACCCTTCTATCCAAATGATTCCATGAGTTTGGAATGCTTGGATGCTGGCTTAGAGCTCCCTATCCACGGAGTGCAAGAGAGTGTATTTCAAGTTCAAGGGCTCTCAAATGAGCCTTAGAGATACTCTTCTTGCTAGTAAACCATGCAATGGGAGGTTCCAAAGACAAGATGCAAGAATGCAAATGTCCCAAGGAGTTCCTCAAGGATGCAATGCAAATGAAAATTCAGCTAGAATGAGATGCAAAATGGAGCTATGCTAAAACATGTATGAGAGTGTTACAATCCAAATATTAAGCTATGTGAGATAGATTATTGCAAAATAGAAGCTAAACTAACATGCAACATGAATCTAAGCTAAAATGCTATGGTATGAGAGAATGTAGACAAGAAATAGAAGTTCTCCACAAAGCTCCAAAAAAACCTGTTAAAAAACCTGCAGCATAACAATATTCAAAATGAGGATGGATCGAGGGGGAAAGCTCTCTCCCTTTTAAAAATGTATGGATGGTAGAGATCAAGATGAAGATGGTGGATGATCAACGGTGAAATTCAAAAAGAGGAGTGATCCATGTGCACACACAAGTCAACCAATAGAATATAAGTTGACTTGTCATATAAGACAAAAGTCACAAAGCCTTTTCTTTTAATTGCAAAATAGAAAAAGGACTTTATGTGTGCACTTTAAGTGGGTTAGAAGAATAGGGTGTTTTATTTAATTTAAAGGGGACATGTTCTTTTAATCAAATAATGAACTTAGGATAGCATAGTCAAACTATAGGTTATAATCAAATAAATTGATTATTAGCAATTTGGTCTGGGTAAATGATTGAATTAATTTAGCCAAAATGTTGAAAAGGGGGCTAATAGTCTAGATGACCATCTTTAGGTGATTACAACACTCAGGTTCTTTGGAGGTTGCATACTGATTATGGCTTGTACCTTTTTGGGGTCAACTTCTATCCCTTTGGCTGAGACAATGTATCCTAGGAGCTTGCCTAATTTGAAGCCAAAAGTGCATTTCTTGGGATTGAGTATGACCTTGAACACTTCTAGACAAGTGAATATTTTGGCTAGTATGGGAAGATGCTCTTCTCAACTATGGGATTTGGCAAGAATGTCATCGACATAATCTTCCATGAAGATATACATCATATCATGGAAGATAGTGGTCATGGCTTGTTGATAGGTAGCCATAGCATTCTTTAACCCAAAGGGCACTACATTCCAACAAAACGTGCCCCATGCACAAGTAAGAGTTGTCTTCTCTTGATCTTTCAGTGCTATTCTGATTTGATTATACCTTAAAAACCTGTCCATGAGTGAAAACATGGAATGACCTACCATGAGATTAATAATGGTGTCAATATTAGGGAGGGGAATCTCATCTTTAGGACATACTTTATTTAAATCTTGGAAGTTGATACAGATGTGTATGATACCATTCTTTTTTGATATGGGGACAATGTTGGATATCCATGATGCATACGCCAGGGGCCGAATGAAATTGGTGCTAATTAATTTTTCCAATTCTGCTTTGACTAACAGAGCTATTTGTGGATGCATCTTTCTAAGTTTTTGTTTTATTGGCTTGACCTCCGAAGAAATGTTAAGATGGTGGAGGATTAAGGTCGGATTTAAACCAGGCATATCCGCGTAAGACCATGCAAAGTTTATCTATCTTTCTTTGAAGAATTCAATGAATGCCTTCCTTTCTTTTGTGCTCAAGGACTATGCCAAATAAATGACCTTTGGTTCTTGTTCTATGCTAATGCTGACTAGTTCTGTTAGCTCAATCAAAATAGAAGATCACTCCTTGGGATGTTCAGGTAAGGTATCAATTACCCCATCTGTGGGTTCCACGATTGGGTTTTCACCTTGGGATGCGTCACTTTTATTTGTTTCTATTTTTTTGTCAAGATTAGCAACAACTTGGTAGTGATCACTAAGATTGCAAAATGCTTGCCCTGGTCTAGTGTAACTAAGGTGATTGATACCCGATCTAAGTATATGCTCTTCTTCTATTCTTCATTGATGAGATGGTTCAACCACATTAAGCTAGATGAAAACTTCATGGTCAGTGCCAAACTAAGGGAGGTGATGAGACTTGGTTGTATCCTAGTTAATGAGTTCACGATGGACTAGGGAAAGCAATTCGTAGCATGGGAAGGTTCAGCGGGGTTTAAAGACATAATTTCATTGGATGGCATATACATTGTATCTATTAGATCTATGACATGGGCTTCTTCTAGAGTATCAGGAAAAGTAGATCTTGTGAGAGGCTCATAGTAAGCATCTTCAACTTCTACTAGAAGGAAGTGAGGGAATAAGGTTTGAAATTTAAACCCTTCAATGTGTTCATCATCTTCTAAGTCACCTTGATGTACTCTGTTTCTTGGGGAGGTGGATCTTGAACTATGATTTGCTCTTTATGTAGCCAAACTATCAGGGGTGGGTATGTGGACAACATGACATTCTTTATCATGGAGAGACTCCTCAAATAGTGACTCAAATTTTCATTTAGTAGAATCATCATTGTCTTCATTATTGGAGGTATTAATGGGTGGTTCTTTTGCAAAATGTGAACTTGAGAGGGACAAATTCACATTTATGATGTTAGTCATTGCTAGGATATAACTGTCCTTTTGTTTGGGTACCCACATCAAGGTAGAAGAGGAAGGATCATTATGCTTTGGGCAAGCTTTAGAAGAGGTTTGTGCCTTGTCTTGTCTATCATACCCTACCCCTATTTTAGACTTGTTGGACCTGACCTGTGCCATTAGAGGTTCGATAATGCATGTCCCTTTCCCTAAGGGACCATCTCCTGTGTATTCCATCTTTTTCATTAGGTCAAAGCCTTTCCCATGTAGGTGGGATGAGATGTCAATGTTTTGTTGACTAATGTCTTCCACTAAGTTTGGATGTGTGCCACTTACTTTGATAAAATGTGCATGATATGGTTTGGTGGATGATAGTTTTCCATGAGACCTCGAAGAAAGTGGGGGATCAAATAGGGAGATTGAGTACTCTCCTACCCCTTTACGGTGCAACTTACACTTTTTATCAAATTCTTTCATTAGTTTATCCATTTATTTTTAGTGTAATTGTTTAGGATCTTTTGATGATGACGGTAGTGAAGGAGTGGAAGGACCCAAATAAACCACTTTCTCTTTACCCTCAGTTGATTTTGATGAGTGGTTGTTCATTTGGTTAGTAGAGTGTGAAGTATCTATAGCTGTGGACTGGCTGATGTCATCTATCAGTGTGCCAACTTCTTCCCTATTATGAGGGACAAGTGAGTTATAATATTGGGAAAAGTGTTGATCTCCAGGTATGGTCACCTCTTGACCCATGTAAGGAAATTTAAGGCACTGGTGGTAGGTGGAGGGAACAACTTACATGTCATGAATCTGTAGTCTTCCCAATAGGATGTTATAAGTTAATTATAGGTCTAAGACCTAACAGATAGTTTCTTTCATAATTGGTCCTACTCTGATTGGTAATATAACCATGCCTTTGGAGGATCTTTATTCATCGTCATAAGCCTTGATGGTAATCTTTTTTCTTGGGTCAACAACATCCTCTATGTACCCAAGGTCTTTTACTAAATTGAGTGAGCAAATATTGAGACCAGCCCCACCATCGACCAATGCTCTCTTAACTAAGTTCCTATGGATGAATACTTCAATGTGCAAAGGAGAATTTTATGGCTAGATGATAGACATGTCATCTTGAGCTAAAAAAGACACACAGTGAGGGGCAACTAGATTGCTGACCATGTTCTAAAATCTACTCACATCTAGGTCATTTGGCACTAAGGCTTTGGAGATTTGCAATAGTTCAAAAATGGAGATGTGGGCCTAATTCCTGAGTAATTGGTTAACCATGTTGTACTTAAGCATGGAGGAACTTGGAGCTGCTTGGTCAAGATTTGTCACAGGTCCTAGTAGGATAATTTTAGAGGCTTGTCCTTAGGTAATGGCATTTGAAGATTGTTTTTTGTTTTTATCTTTAACTATGATGACATTTATAGTGTCATCAAATCCAAAAATCATGCCATGGTATTATCATATTGATGTGCATAATTAACCTTGGTTTGAGGAGGTGTATTTTGATTGGCCTTGGAAGACTCCTCCTTTTCATGACTCATGAAGGGTTCTTGAAGGCCGTATGGTGTTCATTATTGCTAAGATTGTTTACTTCAATGGTCCCATCATTTATTAAGTTTTGGATGACCCCCCTAAGGGCGAAACAATTATTTGTTAAGTGCCCCCAATTTTGGTGATAGGCACAAATGTGTTTCTCATTCCACCATTTTGGCTTGACTTGGGGTTCATATGGTTTGGCCTTGGGTAACACAATGAGTTCATCAGCCAAGAGTGTTTGTAAAGCACTCTCATAGGACACCCCTATGGGTGTATACTCCTTAAGTATATCAAAAGACTGATATCTTCATGGGGAAGGAGCTTGATTGTAGGCAACTTGTTGATTACATGTAGAGGGAGTCTTTGTGTTACATTGGTAAAACAGGCACATTGTTTTGTTGAGGTACGATAATGGGACCTGGTTGATTTAAAGGGGCTTGAGTTTGAGTTTTGACATGGTTGGCTTCAACTACCCCATCATTTGTGGTGTTTTTTTTATTGTTTCTCCACCATGATTTTTGTTTATTAGTGGATTGATCAGAGGAATTGTTCGTCTATGTGGAATTGTTGGAGAAACCTTTACCATCTTTAGATAATTTAATTATGTCATTATTTACCAAGGTTTCTTCCACCTTAGCGGCATTTTCTAAGGTGGTTTTAAAATCTTTAGGCCCTTGGAGTTGGAGCCAATAATTCATTGGTTTTGAGAGATTGTTGATGAATATATATGGCTTCTCTTTATCTGGTATGTCTCTATGATATTTGGCAAACATGTGCCTCCACCGTTGTAGGAAGGCCTTGAATGATTCACTTGGGAGTTTCTTTGTGTTACATAGATCAATCATTGTGACTTCTCTTTCAATGTTATAAGAATATTGGGTGATAAAAATAGAGGCCAATTGATTGAAGATTTTAATGTTGGAGGGTAATTTAGAGAACCACTCCATGGCTTGCCCCTCGAGGCTCCTAGGAAAAGGATGCATTAGGTACGTTGTGTCATGGAAAAACTCCATACTTAGCATATAGAATTGCCTAAGGTGATCTTGTGGATCTGATGTACCAAAATATTTATCATATTTTGGTATCTACACATTTGGAGAAAAAGGTGTGAAGTTAATGCTTTTATCAAATGGTAGGGGACACACCTTTTTGAGGCTAAACTCTGTGGGTTGTATTTTCCCTCTTTTCATATTTTTCATTTCTAGTTGTAAGTCTTGCAATTTTTGTGTGACAATGTCTAAAGGTGACTCTTCTTCATCTTGTTTAAAATTGGTCACATTAAAGTCAGATGGCAATTTTGCACCTTGTTGTGCTAATGTATGTAGCATTCTTTGTATTTCTCCAGTATCTTGTCCATGATATTGACAAGTTCGAGATTTTGCTAAAAGTCTTCAATTTTAGTTTCGATACTTCTATCATCCCACGCATTAGATGAACCTATTTTGGCTAAGGATTCTAAATTTTGATCAAACAAGGGTGACTTGTGAGTAACTATGTTCTATGAACAATCTGTTGTTGTAGCAAATTTGAGGAGGTTTAGAGGTTTTGTGCATTTGATGGTTCTACTTGCTATCCTAGCACTCACTTGTATGGGTGACCATTTCAATTTTCTTGGTACACCTATTTTGCACAGTGGCATGAAAGGTGAATTGGATTCTTTTAGTTTTTAGGCATTTTTCAAAAAGTGAAGGTTTTTGTTGATCGTGATTTGTTTGTAGCAACAAGCTAGATTAGACAAGGTGTTTGCCAATGTTGATAGGATAAGATTCACTTTTGCGAAGTCAGATAAAGGGACAGATATGTGTCTTTGAATGTCTCTAGCTCAATGTGTGAAGTGAGGTAATGGTAACTATTGGGTTGATGATGATGTATCTTTGCTTGTCTCAAAAGATGTCTTTGGTCAGAAAGGTTTTTGTTGATCGTGATTTGTTTGTAGCAACAAGCTAGATTAGACAAGGTGTTTGCCAATGTTGATAGGATAAGATTCACTTTCGCGAAGTTAGATAAAGGGACAAATGTGTGTCTTTGAATGTCTCTGGCTCAATGTGTGAAGTGAGGTAATGGTAACTGTTGGGTTGATGATGATGTATCTTTGCTTCTCTCAAAAGATGTCTTTGGTCAGACACGGAAACTCCCAAATTTTATAAGATACTGGCAAGGAAAAGGGTATAAAAATTTATCTTTTGTTCATGATTATTATGCACGCAGACAGGCTCTATTTTATGTTTTTGCTCAGAAGCGTCATAGAAATAGTTAGATGTGCTATTTTAGTGATCAAATGCACTATTTCATTGCTTAGATGCATCACAAGAATGGTCAGATGCATCATAACAGAGATCAAAAGCGTTATATGAATGTTCAAAAGCATTGTTTTATCTATTGTATGCATTATTTTAAGGTTTGTTCAGCAATGTCTTGGTTTTGAACTTGGTTTCTCGATACCAATTTGAAGTTCTTCTTTCTAGAAGGATTATGATCTGCACTGGTGTTTGTTATTAAGTTTTAAAGCACAGCCAAGCACAATAACAATAGAGCCAATGCAAGATATAAAAACTGCACGCACCTAGAAAATGGAAGAAAATGGCTTCCTGACAAGGTTATCTTAAGGCTAGTGACTAGTGGGTCTTAGTGTTCCAATTGTGTTCGGATTTACCTCTCCTATGACAAAGAACTTCCCACCAACGCCAAGGAGGTTTGGCGTAATCCCTTGCAGGACTGCTAGAGGAAGGCTATGTTTCGAACATAGGTGGATTGCATTTGATTAGTAATACAAGATTGGGGGACAATCCCTCTCACTGGCCTTGCTAAGGCAACTCGAGAGGTAGCCCTTCTATGGCTAGATAATCCTACCTAGTGAAAAGCAAGAAATGGAAGTCACAAATAGGTTTGGGAATCTGATCACTCGAGAAGAGTGAGAGCATAGCCCTATTTTTTTGGCTCCCCAAATAGGATAGACACAAAGGATTAATTACTACCCCTTATACTACTAAAGAAAGAGGGGTTCCTAATTAGACTATGTGTGGATTCTTTCCTCATTCAATTGCGATTGATCTTTACAGAAGGTTGAGTATTCTGATCAACTCGAAGGAGTTGAGAGCATAGGCCTACTTCTTTATCAGATCAACGAGATTAAACATTCTTATTTAGCTATGTTTGAAACTTAGAAATGCAACACTTTTAATTAACGAGAGCCGAGGTCCACCTACCTAATTTAGTGCTAGCAAAGGCTAGGTGCATTTATGAGGGTCTTCGTTCTTGTCACGTTCTGCAATCTAAAAGCTTTTTCATTAATGCAAAAGGGACGTTAAAAGAAAGTTCATAAGTGTCAGAATATCTCTCAGAAGTGTTGAAATAGATCTCAGAAGTTGCAGAAGGTTCAGATCCAACCCTTGTATGCTCAAGGAAGATTTTGGAATGCTTTTCTTGTTGTTATAAGGCCTCTTGAATGTTGTAGAGCTTGTATTTGATCAAATTTGCACAAGAGAATAGCAAGAAACATAGATCTACACAAGAAATGAAAGATTAGATTGAAAAATTTTAAAATAAAGAGGCTTTTAGTTTAGCCCCATACTGGGCGCCAATTTCTACACGGTGTAAATGTGTATTCACGAAACCTTAGTGTAGAATGCAAATGGATTGACGACGAACCAAACTAAACCTAAGATATCATCATCAGAATGTAATCTCTACAAGTATCTCATGTTTCCCTAACTACAACTGCTAAAATAGCTCTTAGACCAACATCTTAGTGATAGTTCTAGAATGGGAGAATGCTTAAAATGCATATCTACGATGGATACATGCAAGATCTATGATTGAAATGCAGATTATATGCTATCAAGATGAATATGAAATGAACTAACAAGTGCTAAATGATGCTAAATAACACAAAATAATGCTAAAATGCTATGAAAATACTATAATAAGAATGCTAAAATGATGAATCAAAATGTGCCTATAGTGCAAATGCCTAAGACTTGGTTCCCTTTGCTCTTGAATTCTCCTTCTATTTATAGGATTATAGAAGGGGTTGGGGTAATAATTTGGGTTTTACCTTTCACTAGAGGATAGAAGTGAAATTGAAATTGTCTCATGAGAGACAAGAAGAGGAGCTCAAAAGTCTTGATTGGAGGCTCCATGTGACTTTTATTTCAAATAAAATGTCTCATGAGAGATAAGAGGAGTAGCCCAAAAGTCATGATTTGTAGCTAAATGTGGCTTTTATTTCAACAAAAATGTCTTATGAGAGACAAGAGGAGGAGCCTAGAAGTCATGATTTATGGTTAAATGTGGCTTTTATTTCAACAAAAATGTCTCATGAGAGACAAGAGGAAGAGCCCAAAAAGTCTTGTTTTGTGGGTAAATGTGGCTTTCATTTCAACAAAAATGTCTCATAAGAGACGAGAGGAAGAGCCCAAAAACTCTTGTTTTGTGGCTAATTTTGGATTTCTTTTCAACAAAAATGTCTCATGAGAGACAAACAGAGTAGCCCAAAAAGTCATGATTTATGGCTAAATTTGGATTTCTTTTAATTCTTTATATAAAAGGAGAATTTTCATTTTGTGAGAATAAATGGATTTATTGATTTAATAAAGGTTTCATTTATTCTTAAAAGTTTGTGTTTTCCCTCTCCTTTTTTTGAATTTCATTTTATGATTTTGAATTTTTTTTCTTCTCTTTTGAAGTTGATTTAGGTCTTATTAATTTGATAGATGATTAATGCAATCTTTTAATTTGAAACCCTGTTGTTTTTCTTCTGATTTTCTATTTAATTTACATTGATTGATCAGAATTATGTGATTTTCCAATTTTTGGTTGTCTACACAAACCATTTGTCTTCACTTTTCTTATTGTTGATGATGATCATGGTATCCACCTTTTCTTTTATTTTTTGGTTCGTGTGTTGCTCTATTATGCCTAGTTTAGCATAATGAAATTGTCCAAATTGAAAATGAGGTTGATAAGATGGTGTTGATTTATCTGTAGGGATAAATTTTGATGTAAATTTTGAATGGATACCAAGGTAAGGATTAATAGGGACATTATTAGCTTCTAAAACTTTGAAAGGTTCAGGGTGGGTCTGAGTGATAGAGCAATTTAGGGTTTACCTATCCTTAGATCCATTGCTCGATTTCATGTTGTTTGCTTGCTCCATGGATGATTTGATTGCTGAGACCTACACTTAAATTGTGTAATCCTTGCATATTTAGTCTTCTCAAAGAAGATAACTTGTTTTTTTTTCTATCTTTCTCTCTTTTCCCATGATTTTGTAAAATTCTACCTTGAATGCCCTAGTTTTTTTTTTGCTTTAGATGTATCTGCTTTTGGGTCTCCTTCTGCAAACTTGCTTCCACCCTTCTTCTTCAATGCTTCTATCATAGTTTGTGATTTTGAGCATTTGAGGATTAGGGTTCCATGTAGGTTTCCTCCTTGTCTTAAGACTATGTTTGGCTAATTCTCTAGTTTGTTCTTCATGCCGCTCAACTAAAATCTCAAACTAATTCTTGAGGGCAAGTTGTTTGGCCTTAGATCTTTTAAGTGCTAGGATATTTGTTGGTTTAGCAGTACTTTTTGGTTTGCTTAGAAAACACAACCATCAAGACTTAGGGTTTCTTTTAAAATTTCCTTGAAACTTCCCACTGTTTGCATTATTCACAATTTTCACTTTGTCTACCATATTTGCTATAAAACTTTATATATTTAATTTTGGTGTAATTATATTTATTTAATTTAATAATAAATTATTTAGGAGTTTCATTTTAAACTCTACATATTATTATTAGTTAAGTTAATAAATATTTTATTAAAGACATCTTGTGATTTAATAAAAGAGAGAAATAATAAATTTAATAAAGATTATTTTAATTAAAATGCAAAAAGTTTACACATGAAATTAAATTAAAATAAAATAATAAAGAAAAAGGTTTCACGCAATTGCAAAACCAAAATCCTAAAGGGAGAAAGCTCTTTATTAAGAAATTAGAGCTCATTTCTTCACACACAAATTTGGAGGAGCAAATTTGGAGAAGAAGGTTTTTGGAGGAAACAGGAAATTCTTGCAATCTCTGAGCGTTCGTCTGGTTAGCATCAGATCGAGATAGGATTGTTGCTTGAATCTATCATAATAATTTGTCCTTGTAATTCTCTCTGTCTTCTTTGTGGTTGTGTGAGAATATTATTTTAGAAATGGATTTTTTTGTTTGAAACCCTCATTTGAATAAATATTATTCTTCATTGTTGAATTGTCTATGTGAGAAGTTTGGTTATTCGTAAAATGGATCAATTTAGAAAAATTGTGATCCGAGATAGGGTTTGGAAAAGAAAACTAGATTTAATTTATTACTTTTGATTGGTTCTATTTTGTTTCCCTATCAGATCTATAAGTGAGAAAATCTTTTATATATATATATATATATATATATATATATATATATATATATATATATATATATATATATATATATATATATATACACACACCACAACAATTTATAATTACCATGGTCATATATTATAGTTTTTATGTGATACAAGGGGGGGCTTTAGTATTGTTTCATTTTATTTAAAATAAAATATATTTTTAAAAAAACTTGGGAGGTAGGCCACCACCCACACCTCCTTTCCTTACTCAACAGTCTGTGGCTGCCAAAGGTAGCCCACAGCTGCATGTAGTAGCAGGAATAATAGGTAGGTTGTTTAGTTATATATATATATTGAAAAAAAAGGGTAAAAACTTTATTAAAGATCAAAAAGCACAATTACAAAGAAAGCAAGGACCTAAGGTCCCGAGAAAGCCAAAGCACCTCCCCACACAGAGATAAGACAACCCTCACCATCACCCGTCACCATTCTCAACCCCATCCATATCCAAAATATTCATTAAGTCCAGACAGCTCTCTTGAGGGACTAACTCCCACTCCTCAATTCTCCATCCCTCAACATACTCAGAAGCCCACTTCACCAACCAGTCAACAGCCCTATTCCACTCCCTTGGAATATGGACAAAAGTCACTATTTCCATCAAAGAGCTAATCTGTTAAATTTTCTACACAATCCTAGCCAACTACTAGCTAACATTAGCCACTTTCTATTCAATAAGCAGATTGATTAAAACTTGGGAATCAAATTCACAAACTATTCTTCTCCACCCTAAAGCATGAGCTCTCTCAAGAGCGACAAGAATAGCCAGGCCTTCCACCAAGTTGATGGTTTTTACCCCTTCATAGATCAAAAAAATAAAGACCACAGAGCCTCGAGAGTCTCTACCAAACCTGCCAATACCAGCTGGACCCAGATTACCCCTTGAAGATCCATCGGCATTGATCTTCAACACTCCAAAGGGAGGAACCTACCATTTGCCAACCTTGTCAATTTTTTGCTTCTCATGATATTGTCTCTTAGCCCTGGTCAAGGCCATAGAATACCCTAGAATCCCCAATATTTCAACCAACTCTGTATCTCTCTTCCCTAAAGGGAATTCAACTTCACACTTAGCTGTAATTGTCTCTTGAACCATGCCCAATATCCTTTGCTAAATTTGTTGCACTAGCCTTTGCTCCCCATGAAATATCCTCTGATTGTGCTCCAACCAAATCTGCCACAATAAGAAGATTGGCCCCACAAACCACACCTCATGCAAAAAGGAGCCACAAAAGGGGGTCGACCCATTCCTTGCCAAAACTCAATCAAGGAAGAAGCATGAACACAAGGAGTAGTCCAAACACCCCACCAAAAGTGCCAAAGCTGCATGGCAAAAGAGCAACAAAAGAATAGGTGGGTTGAATCCTCCTCATTAGCCCCACACATAACACAAATAGAAGGGCCAAGAAATCCTCTCTTCCAAATATTATCCCAATTCAAACACTTATTCCAAGCCAACATCTAGACAAAACAATTACATTTTGGCCAAGAAAGCTTGTTCCAAACCTTTTTCCACCACTGCAGCTTAGGTCCAACCAACTTACGAGATAGTAACCTGCTGTAACCAGAAGCTATAATATAGATCCCCTTAGGATTGGAAGACCAAACAAGCATGTCAGCTTCTTGGAGAGAGCAACGCCTTTGACTGGAGAGGATATTTTGCAGCACATCACATTCCTCCTATAACCCAAAAACCAACCATTCATCTAGGGACTTCCATATCACCATCTCCATCCGACCACAAAGAAAGAGGGACTTAAAGTCCCTCACCTATGACCAACCAGCCTCTTGAAACCGTTGACAAAGACTCCCCAAATTGGGGAACTGAGAAGTGATGGGAGGATAACCATCCCAAGAATCCAACCAAAACTAGGCTTCCTCCCCTCTCTTGTAAATCCAAAATAATCCATCCTTAATAAGCATGGCCCCTTTCTTAAGGGTGTTCCAAATCATAGATCCCTTCCCCACAAGGGGGTACTTAGAGATATTGAGAGGAGAGATTGCTGAGAGATACTTCTGAGAAATAATCTTGGCCCAACTCTTATCCTGCTCATTACACCATTGCCAATAAAGTTTAGCAGCCAAAGCTTCCCCAGTCAAAGCCGATTGCCTCAAGCCTAAATCACCATATTATTTCGGGATATACACCACTTGCCATCTAACCAAACTCCATTTGGAGGACTTCAAGCAACCAGCCCATAAAAATTGGTGCACCATAGAATCAAGATCCTTCAAAAATCCCATAGGAGCAACATAGAGCATACATCTATAAATGGGCAGAGCCTGCACAATATATTATTAATTTATATATATTAATATCTGTTATTTCATATTAATATTTGTTAGTATATTAAATATTAAATATTATAAATTATTTTTAATTAATAATTAATGTTATTTTATTAATGGTGTTAATAGTTGTTTTTTTTTAATAATTTAATATAAATTATTTTATTGATAATTAATTATATTAATTATTATCATTAGTAATTTAATATTTATTGTTGAACTTTTAAATATATTTATTTGAAAATTTTATTTATTACTTTATTATTTAAAATATAATTTTAAAGTAAATTGAAAATTGAAAATTAATTGGGAGAATTGATGGGTTTTAAGAAGCCCAAATTTGTTTATATGGTTCAATTATATGAAAATGATTTCTAATACTAGGGGATTTTATTATTCTTGATAAATTCGAAAACCATAGTAATTATGGCACTTTGGAAATGAAAACTGGAACCTATTTGTAAATCGAACCTTTATGTTTTTTTTTTTTTAAATAGCCAAATAAACTATGAAAACACTTATTTAAATACTTGAAGAGTGGTATATTGTATTTCATGTTGGGGTTCTAGGTTTTGACTTGGTACGTTGACCAATCAAGATGTTTACTAGAGGCTTGGTGAGTTTTGTTCTGTGATGATGTTATGTATATTTTGGTCTCAATCTTTTATACCCGACCATTATGATGTATTCACATTTTTCTATGATGAGTTTTGATCAGTTACTTGTTAATGCTTTCCAATTACTTGTTTAGGACTGAGGTGAATGGTGTGATTTCTTGTTGTAACCTTTGAGTTTTCAATTGGTTATCTTTTGGTGCTTTCTAGTTGTTTATTTAGGACTGAGGTGATTATTGTGATTGGTCTTTAGGTGCTTTCTAGTTGCTTGTAAAGGACTGAGGTGAATACTATGTTTTATCTATAGGTTCTTTCTAGTTGTTTGTAAAGGATTGAGGTGAAAATTATGATTTTTTGAGTTGTACTTTTCATGAGCTTAGGGTAGGTAATCTATTTGTACATTGGGAAGTGGCTTGCAATGGAGGCCAGAGCCCTAAAGAGGCTGCCTGGGTAACCCATTGTAAGTTGTTTTAATAATTGATAGCATTTCATTAAATGAGAGTAAAATAAACTAATAAGATTCAGAATTTTCCCTTGCCCATGCTTTGAGTGCTAGTATAGTCTAGGATGGGAGTAGAGAGGATGTTTGGTTGTGACCTTGCTTTGTTAGTATGCCTTGTCTATATGAAAGGATACATATGCCACATAGAGACACTAGGGGGTCAGCGTCTAGAGAAGTTGCCAAGGTAACCTTAGAGTTGGCTCATGTGATGACACTTGCCCACTTACATAGTAGATTTTCTACACATCTTTGTTGCCTCTAGGTTTATATGTCATTTGTGTCTTGGTACCTTTAAGATAGATTGCTATCAGGATTTCCTTGACCTAGATGTTGGTTATGACTTGTGGACTAATATCCATTTGGGAGTTGAGATTATCTCCTCAACATGATGGGAGTGAGCCATTTAGGTTCCATGAGGTTGGGTGGTAGTGTTTCTTATACCATTGAGATCCAACAGCTAGATGTCGTTGCTGGATGTACTTGTGCAGTTGTTCCTTTCCTTTTGATCACGCATTCTGATGAATGGTTAAATTTTGTTGTACAATACTTGATTATCAAAGATCTTATGAGATGATGTATTTTATTCTTGATGTATATTCTTTGAGCTTTTCATACCCTATGACTTGCACAACAGATGATTATGCATCCTAGTTATCCCAAGTGACATCACATGTAATTGTATATTATTTAATTGGATTCACACTTGTGGTTATTCCATGATGTGGATTTTGGTTATGTGTTAGATTCAATATTAATAAACTTATAAATGTGATTCAATGTCATGTAACCCTTAAGAGATGTAATTTGTCTATGGTTTGTTTGTATGTATGTATGTGAGTTATTTCTTTCGCTATGTTATCTCTTGTTGTTTAATCTTTAAAAAATAAATAAAAATGTTTGGAAAACTTAGAAAAACTTTAGGTAAATTTCTTTTAGGTTTCTTGGTGAGGCGTTACAAAATACAAAAGATAAGAATATGATATTGAGGAACAAGCAGTTCCTCAAAGGAACACACATATATATTGATGAAGACCTCACTATTGGCCAACAAGAGGAGAGAAGGGGAAAATTGGGAAAAAGTAAAGGAAACAAGGGAGAACGGAAAGTGGGCATAGTTACAAAATGGTAAGGCGCAAATCAATGAAAAAATGGAATATAAGAAATTGGAACTTAGGGCCCCCCAGGAGCACTTGGATATAGCTAGTTATAATTATAGACGTTACCCGTGGAGAGTAGGACCTAGTTTAGGGTCCATGACTAAAAGAAAAAACATTATCTTACTCGTGGAGACACATGAGCATGATGGATGTAAAGTTCCAGAGTTTGAGGGATACATAATTTTTTTAGTTTAGAACAAAAGAGCTGATATTGGAAAAGGGCATGGTGGAATCATTATTCTAATTAAGGAGACATGGGACAAACTCATAAGTTTAGAGAAGGAAGACCCAAACAATATATGGATGAAAAATCTTTGAAAATCAAGCCACAATAAGGGTTGTAGCTTGCTACTTTGCACCGAAAGGATAGAAAACTTATAAGAAGAAAAACTTAGATCACAAGGACCCTTACACATCAATGAGAGGGATATTCTATTTTTAACACGATGGGGGGAGTTTTATTAATTGGTGACTATAATGCCAAGACAATAAATAACCAAGCCCTCAATTTGAGGAGTGGCTACAAGGAAAGAAGAGACCCATAATGGTTGGAGAAAGAGACTGATTAGAATTGGAGAAGAGCATCTGGGGACAACGAAGGAAACATCAATCACTACGAGACAAAATTATCAAGTCTATGCAATTTGCATAATATGGTCATATGTAATGACATGAAAATGTGGCCAAAAACATGATTTATTACATGCAAAACTTACAATGGGAAAAGTGTTGCTGACTATATTATATGCTCTCAAGATCACATCAAAAGAATAAAATAGATAGAGATAAGAGATTGCCCTGTAGAACTAAATTCAGACCACAACCCAAATTTTCTAAAATTGGCATATCACGAGAAGGAGCACCAAGGAGAAGAAACTCATCTCAAATAAAATAGATCTCCACAAGGTAGAATCATAATAACCCAAGAAAATCAAATTTTTTTAAGGAGGCTCTTAAAAGGCTGATTGAGAATCCAAAAAGTTATGTGGATCACACAAAACAACCAATAGTAAGAAAGGACACCTTAGTTCCTCTAATCCACAAGGCCTTAGAGAAATGTAAAAGAACCAAACCCAAGAAAGAGACTAAAAATACCTTTCTTGCCAATCCTTGATTTGATGAAGATTGCAAGTTAACAAAGATAAATTTGAGAAGGAGAATGGATAAAGAAAACAAAAATGAGTACGAACAACTATTGAGAAAGGAAAAATATTCCTTTGTGAGAAAGAGAAGGATGAGTTGATTACCCTAGGTAAACAAAATCCCAAGAAGTTATGGAAAGAGCTGCAATAAAAGAGAAGACAAATTGATAACAACATTATAGGGTCCCAATGGCTTGAGTATGCAAGGCAACTATATGAATGCAAGAAAGACAAACATAGACCTCTAGTAATTAAGACCACAAAAGAACTTTTCACTATTGAAGACATCTTCCAAGGCATAAAAAGACTGGTAGGGGGAAAGGCACAAGATATAAATGGGTTGCAAGCTAAACATCTGAAGTGGGGCAATGACATCTTAGCACCTCATATATATCACATATTCAATGAAGTCAACAATGAGAGTTTCCCTAAAAATTGGACAACTAGCATGCTAATCCCTCTCCATAAAAGAAAAGATATAAATAATCCATCAAACTATCGTACCATAATGTGGTGTCCCCAGAGTGGGCCCCTAATGGAAGGTGATGTAGGTTTGTCTGTGTGATTTGTCGCTACCACTTGTTTGGGGTCCTTGCCAGTGAGGTTGTCCTGGGGTTGCCCCCTTAATGCAGGGAGGTGCTATTTACTAATAGTCTGGGCTTTTGGTGCAACCGTTACTAACTTGGTATTAGAGTTGGAGGTCTTGAGGTTGAGACTTGCAGAGCATGGTGGGTTGTGATGTCCCCAGAGTGGGCCCCTAATGGAAGGTGACGTAAGTTTGTCTGTGCAGTTTGTCGCTACCATGTGTCCATAGTCCTCGCCAGTGAGGTTGTCCTGGGGTTGCCCCCTTAATGCGGGGAGGTGTCGTTTACTAATAGTCTGGGCTTTTGGTGCAACAATTACTAACTCCTGTAATGTCCCTGCTTTTGGAGGAGTTAATTATTTATAAAGTTATCAATAAAAAAAATATTGCAAGATAACTTTATATTTAATTAACTTAATAAAATAATATATTTTATAAAGTCATTAAATAAAAAAATCTTCTAGAGGTTGCTAGAAGAAGTGGAGAAAAAATTAAAAAGGAGGCCGACCTATCAAGAAAAAAAGAATAAATAGACATTGAGGGCTCATTGCCTATCATCTAGATTTATTATTGATATTTGCTAATGTGCATTGTGGAGCCTAGGGTTTTTGCAAGTAGTCACAATTGGCCATTGAGAACAAAAACTCTCAATTGGTACACAATTTTGAGGGTGTGAAAGATCACCTGAATTATTGTAGTTGTGGAAAGTTTATTTCAATCCTTTCACTTGTGCTTAATTGCTAGTTTGGAGTTTCAACTGGAGTTGCACTTTCATCATATCATCCTTCGCATTCAGCCTCCAGCACTTGATCAATCTAGGTTCTTCATTTCAGTCTATAGTTGTAACAAGTTCTTAGTTGGATTTAGACAGTTAGGGTTTGTCCATAATGTGCCATGTTGTAATGTTTCAATGCTAAAAATTGCATATCATATGTAAAAACATTTTGGTGATCATTGAATGAATACATTGGCACTATTTTACATCAGTTATTTAAGCAGAACAATTTCTTAATTCAGCAATATATTTTCAGCAGTGTATTAAATTTAGGGTTTTTTAGTGGCCTATTGGTAAGGGTCATTACAGTGGATCAGAGCGGTTTCCTGCCAGCCTGATAGGGTTTATGCAGCCAATTTAGTTTACAAAAGAACCAACATAACTGAGAATATGGCTGAGAGACATTCTCAAAGCCCACCTAGAACTATGCATGATGATGAGCCTTTACAGCATCAGGAGAGGCTTCTATAGTCAATAGAGGCAAGTACACAAGCAATGATGGTTATGATGCAATATTTGATTGGGAAAAATAGGAGAAATAATCATAAAAATGACCAGGATGACAGGAGCATATAGGATCACAACATAGGACATGGTCTGGAACAGTTGACAGACCCACATGTCCTACATTTAGGGAAGAAACTCCAGCACACACACTTGATGCTATGGTAACAAATATTGTAGATGAACTCCGAAAAGAAAGGAATGAGTAGGATTCATTACCAAGATATGTACACGATGGATGGACATTTGACAGGTACCTGAACTACAGAGCTGCCATGCAGAAGTAGGCAGATAAACACAGTGAGTTGCAACAGGTCACCAACAAGTTGGTATTATCCACATTTGATGGCAGTGGAAAAATGACTACTCGTGCTTGAATTCATAAGGTGGACACTTTCCTATCTCTGAAGACTATGACAGAATTTGAAGCACTCAAGTATGCCACTTTACACTTAGATGGGGCAACACATGATTGGTGGACACATGGCATGATCACATTGCAACACAATCAGGTAACCACTTATCAAGAGTTTGTGGATAGATTGATAAAAAGGTTTGATAAAAAAAAATCCTAAAGTTCATTTCTGGGAGTTAGCCCAGTTGAGACAGTTAGGAGGCTTAGAACAATTTATCAATGACTTCTAGAATCTTGCAGTGATGGTTCCTAACATTTCAGAAAGGAGACTAGTCATTTTATTCACAGAGGGATTAATTGAACCACTTAAGAGGTGGGTAAAGGCCTTTGATCCTCCTACATTACAGGAAGCCATGAAGAAAGCCTGCAGTATGGAACTTGCAACTCCAACAAACCGGTTTAGTTCAAAGGGTTCTTCATCATTTAGAGATAACAAAGGGGAATTCAACAAGATTAAAGAGAAGGTTAGTGACTCAAAAGGCAAGCCAGCTGCACCTTGGGATAAGGAAACGCTTAATGACCTGCGTAGGAAGAAGCTATGGTTCTTTTGCAAAGGTCCCTATGAGTTTGGTCATGATTGTCCTATAAGGCCTAAGGGGAAGGCTAACTGGGTGATGTGGGCTTATTATGAAGGTTCAGATTCAGACATCTCAGAGCACATTGATGAGGATCCTGATGAGGCAGAGGGTGAACAAGAAGTAGATAGTGTTGAGAAAAAAGAGGCTCCAGAGCTACATTTACAGGAGGCACGTCTGTCTAGTATTCAAAGAGAGGGATCTTTCAAATTTCGAGGAGTCTTGGCAAGACATAAGGTTATTACTCTGTTGGATACAGGTGCCATGCATAATTTCATTGATGCACGATTTGTGGATTGGCATGGACTCATTACTAGGAGTTTGAGGGACTGAGAGTCAAGGTAGTCGATGGATATACTCTTCGTTGTGACAAGATGGTGCGAGATCTACCTTTGTACCTGAACAACTATGAGTTTAAGGCAGCCTATCATGTGGTCAACATGGGTGGCATGGACATAGTACTTGGGATGCAGTGGCTACATTCTTTGAAGGAGGTTACCTTGAGATTGGAGGATATGGAGATATGATTCGTGGTGGATGGCATGACTCATGTGATGAAGGCTATCTATAATGGTGATGTCAAGACTATCTCATTTAGGTGGTTGGAGAGATTAGCCAGGCATAATAATTTAGATTGGGTGGCAATATGCACCTTGATGCCTACCCAGGAGGAGCAACATAAGACTAAATATCATCCATATATTCAGAAATTGAGAATCAAGTATGAGAAGGTATTCAGTGAGATTCCACTAGGCAGGCCACTAGATAGAGGTATTGAGCACATAATCGAGTTGGAGGAAGGCGCTAAGCCTGTCATGATCACACCATACCGGCACCCAAAATGACTCAAGGATGAGATGGAGAGGACCATCAAGGAGTTGCTAGCTATGGGACACATCCGACCAAGTAAGTCACCTTTTGCATCTTCTGTTGTTTTGGTAAAAAAGAAGGATGGCACTCTACGAATGTGTATTGATTACAGGGTGTTGAATAAGAGAACTATAAAGAAGAGGTATCCCATCCCACGCATCGATGAGTTGATAGACGAATTACATGGGGCTTGTTTTTTCACAAAAAATGATTTGAGATCAGGCTATTACTAGATCAGATTTTGCAAGCAAGATATTGAAAAAACTGCTTTCAGATGTCATTGTGGGCATTTTGAGTTTGTAGTCATACCTTTTGGTTTGACTAATGCACCTGCCACTTTTCAGTCCACTATGAACAAGGTCTTCCAACATTAGTTGAGGAAATTTGTGTTGGTATTCTTCAATGATATTTTGATCTATAGCAGGACATGGCAGGAACATTTAGAGCACTTGGAGACAGTATTGAGCATTTTACAAAGAGAGTCCTTGTATGCCAAGGAGTCCAAATGTGATTTGGGGATGACAGAACTATTGTATCTTGGACACATCATTAGTGCAGAAGGAGTGCGAATGGACCCTGAAAAGATTCGTGCTATTGTTGATTGGCCACCACCAGAGAACCTTACACAGTTAAGGGGGTTCCTTGGTCTATATGGTTTCTATCGCAGGTTTGTCAATGGCTACTCATGTCATGTAGCACTCATGACAGATTTGCTAAAGAAAGGGGGATTTGTATGGACTCAAGAGGAACAAGACTATTCAAGGAAATAATGACTACATGCCCAGTATTAGCATTGCCTGATTTCACGAAGCCATTCGAGCTTCAATGTGATGCTTTTGGAGAAGGAGTTGGTGCTGTACTCATGCAAGACAAGCATCCTATAGCTTATGAGAGCAGGAAACTCAGAGGGCCTGAGATATCATTCAACATATATGATAAGGATATGTTGGCCATCATGCATGCCTTGGCCAAATTCAGATAGTATCTTGTGGGCAGCAAATTTTGTATTAAAATTGATCATAATAGTTTGAGGCACTTTTTGGGACAGCGGGACCTAAATGATCGTCAGCAAAAGTGGGTGAGTAAGTTACAGGCCTATGATTTTGATATCACCTATGTTAAGGGGACACAAAATATTGTTGCAGATGCTTTATCCCATAGGCCACACCTCACTTCTATGATTCAAATATCAGAGGACTGGCAACACTTGATTGTAGCAGAATATGCCAAAGACACATGGGCCTTTGATATAGTGGAGGGAAAAGCGATTGACACTAGGTACGATCTCGTAGATGATTTGATCATTTACAAGAACAAGATTTACTTAGTCCCAGGATCAAAAGTGAAGCAGTTGATTTTGAGAGCATTCCATAATTCACCTACAGCAGGCCATCCTAGGTATTTCAAGACTTACAGGTTAGTACAAGAGCAGTTCACTTGGAAGGGACTTAAGGTTGATGTTTTGTAGCATGTGCGTGAATTTCAAGTTTTCCAACAGAACAAACAAGAGAACACTTATCCAGTAGGACTCCTACAACCACTTCGTATTCCTGACAGGAAGTGGGAGTGCATCTCTATGGATTTTATCATGGGCTTGCCTAGGGTCCAGGGGTGCGATTGTATTTATGTAGTGGTGGATAGGCTAGCAAAATATGCTCACTTCTTCCCTATCGCTACTACATACTCAGCAACTAAGGTGGCAGAGGTCTTCTTCAGGGAGGTTTTTAGATTACATGGTTTGCCTCGGAGCATTGTGAGTGATAGGGACAACCGCTTCATGAGTCACTTTTGGTAGGAGATATTTCGGTTGTGTGGCATTGAGCTTACACCTAGCACCAGTTATCACCCACAGACCGATGGTCAAACGAAGATTGTAAACAAATGGGTGGAAGGGTATTTGAAGAATTATGTGGCAGATCAACAACGAGCTTGGGTCAGATGGATATATCTATGTGAGTATTGTTACAACACTACATATCATATGACTATACAAATGACATCCTTCATGGCACTTTACGGTTATCAGGCACCTAGTTTCTTAGATTTGTTGTTGGGAGATAGTCGAGTACCCCATGCAGGTGAACTATTACAAGAAAGTAAGGATATAGTTGCTACTCTCAGAGACAACATTGCTAGAGCTCAGAACCAGCAAAAGCAGTATGTAAACAAGAAGAGGATTGAGCGTAGTTTTGAGGTAAATGATATGGTTTACCTCATGTTGCAGCCATATAAGCAGTCCACTCTCAAGAAGAGTGGTGCAGAGAAACTCAAGCCATTCTATTATGGACCATTCAGGATCATCAGGAGAGTTGGTGAGGTGGCTTATGAGTTGGAGCTTCCCACAAATAGTAGAGTGCACAATGTGTTTCATGTATCATGCCTCAAAAAGGCGTTGGGTTAGAATGTGATGCCTTCTACATTATTACCTCCCTTGGATGATGAGGGGAAACTAATCTTAGTGCTAGAATCCATTCTGGATAGTAGAGAGAAGTAGCTTCGCAGGAGAGTAATCAGAGAGTATTTGGTTAAGTGGAAAGATTTACCTGTTGAAGATGCTACTTGGGAGGGAGAAGTGACTTTGCAACATCTAACATTAAGATTGCTTGAGGCCAAGCAATTTTAGGAGGGGCAAACCTATAATGTCCCTGCTTTTAGAGGAGTTAATTATTTATAAAGTTATCAATAAAAAAAAATATTACAAGATAACTTTATATTTAATTAACTTAATAAAGTGATATATTTTATAAAGTCATTAAATAAAACAATCTTCTAGAGGTTGTTGGAAGAAGCAGAGAAAAAATTAAAAAGGAGGTCGACCTATCGAGAAAAAAAGAATAAATAGGCATTGAGGGCTATTGCCTATCATCAAGATTTATTATTGATATTTACTGATGTTCGTTGTGGAGCCTAGGGTTTCTGCAAGTAGTCACAATTGGCCATTGAGAACGAAAACTCTCAATTGGTACGCAATTTTGAGGGTGTGAAAGATCACCTGAATTATTGCAGCTGTGGGAAGGATATTTCAGTCCTTTCACTTGTGCTTAATTGTTGGTTTGGAGTTTCAACTGGAGTTGAACTTTCATCATATCATCCTCAGCATTCAGCCTCCAGCACTTGATCAATCTAGGTTCTTCATTTCAGTCTGTAGTTGTAACAAGTTCTTAGTTGGATTTAGACAGTTAGGGTTTGTCTGTAATGTGTCATGTTGTAATGTTTCAGTGCTGAAAATTGCATATCATATGTAAAAACATTTTGGTGATCATTGAATGAATACATTGGCACTATTTTACATCAGTTATTTAAGCAGAACAATTTCTTAATTCAGCAATATACTTTCAGTAGTGTATTAAATTTAGGGTTTTTTAGTGGCCTATTGGTAAGGGTCACTACACATAATGATCAATCCCCTCTTGGGGAAGATCTTTGGCAGCATGGTGGAATGCAAAATCAGCAAATGGGTAGAATTAGAATGTAAAAGAGCTAAGGAGTAGGCAAGTTTTAGACCTAAAAACTCCACAATAGACCATGGTGCCACACTAAGATTTTTGGTTGAAAAAATATAAAACACACAAGTAGTGGAGGACTTTTGTTGCTTCGTTGACTTTAAAAAGGCCTTTCACATAGTGCCACGAGACAAACTTTGGCTGAGAATGGAAGAGCTATGAATCCCAATTAAACTTAGAGATGCAACACACATATTAGATGAGTAGGTAATGGTTAAAATCATAACCATGAAGGGGATCTTAAAGAGCTTTGGCAGTGATATAGGAGTTAAACAGGGTTGCCCCCTCTCTCCTACATTGTTTGGGTTATATATTGATAATTTAGAGGAACGCCTAGAGAAGAATAATAGCAATGGGGTTCAACTAGCTAACTATGTTGTAAAACTTCTCCTATATGTTGATGATCTCATTCTTGATTGCTAAAACTGCTAATGAGTTGAGGGAACACTTGAAGGCACTTATCTTTTTTCATATGATTGTGATGCAAGTGAACACTACCAAAACAAAAGTGATGATTTTCTCTTTGAAACGAAATAAGAAGCATCAAAACCCTTTTCTTTTTTAGGGCAACCCTTTAGAGATAGTAGAAGAATACAAATATCTTGGCATCTACTTCCACAACAAGCTCAACTGGGAAACATGTAGAACAAAAAGAACTCAAGGAGGATGGAAAGCATTATACTCGCTTCAAAATAGATGCAGGAATGCATAATTATGGGACTGGAAAACCAAAAAGATGCTCTTTGGGTTGTTCGTCATTACAATGGCCCTTTATGGGTGCAAGATCTGGGGTAGCAACTTGTCAAATCAGAAATGGAGATAGGCAGAAAGAATCCGAAAGCATTTAATCACCAACAATCTCAAAATTAAATCAACGGTTCCCTACAGGATCTTGTTGGCAAAAACATGCATGCTTCCTAAAGAGGCTTCGGCCATGGTTTAGTTATTATGCTAACCAAAGAAAACTCAAAGTATGGAAATGCATCACTGGCCCAAATTGATCATAGAGGAAAAATTGGATATAAGAAAGAACACGTGGATGAAACAAAATATCAAGTGGATGGAAAAATGAAATGTTAGTATACATGAATGCCCAGATAACATTGATGAAATAAAAAAGTTTACGAAAGAAAAATTCAGGGGTCTCTTATGGTCAAAACAAAATGGGTGCAAAAAAGAATATTATATTAAAGAATTTCATCTAATGAGAGATCTTGAAGAGAAGGCATACATGAGTAAATATCAACTAGAAAGCCAAAATGATCATAGTGCAACTTAGAATGAGCTCACATCAGTTGAGGTGTGAATTTGGGAGATGGAAGATACCAAAAGAGAAGTGGGAAGATAGAGTTTGTTTATTTTGTAACATGGGAGTGGTGGAGAAAGAGTGTCATCCGATCAAAGATTGCCCAACCTATAATGACATCTGCTCAAGCTAAGATGATATTCTGGAAATGGGCAATTTAGCTACTCGTTTCGAGAAAATGCAACCTGACATGTCAACAAACTTAGTGGTCAACATTCTTTGTTGAAGAACAAATATGAGAAAACAATTCCAAAAAACCTAAGATTCCAAATGTTGAACTTCTCTAAGTGATCTCATAAATTGTTTTGGTCTCATAAATGTTATTAAAAATTTTCCATCATTCATTCATCCCACCAGCACCTGTTAGAATGGAGCAAACATGTACAATCTTTTATTAATTAATATAGAGTTTTGACACGTCTCACACTGTTCTGGAATCTTTTTTGAAATTAAATCGGAAAGAAATAGAATATTACATTATTTTATGATAATAAGGAGAGAATAAGTAACGCAGAGAATAGTTACTTTCCCTTTAAAATGATATGATATGATATGATAGATTTTAATGACGTCCACGAGACTAAAGTAGTCTATGGGACCCATGCAATCGCCCTCCCGAGTCAGGAGCCAAACTAGTCAGTTGCAAAGTTTTGGTTAACTTGTCTCTTCTTCTCTGAATTTTGATAATCAACTCCGCTGTTCTCTTCACTTGATCTTCCTCAAATAAATAGTTGAAGTCCTTGTTCTACAGAATTTTTGTATAATCAGATCTGATGTCGTTGTAAGCCAAGCATTCCATGACAAAGTGTTGCTCTGTCTCCACTGTTCCCATATTGCAGAATAAACATGTTCTGTCTGCCCATTCTTCCTTTGGAACTTGCCATCTACCAGTTTCACATCGCAGTTGATGTGAACTAGTTCTAATTTGTGCCATCAACATTTTTGCTTTCCAGTTAATAGGTGCCCTTATATAGGCCTTTTCATCATGACTAGAAGTGGGATTAAATTCTTTAATGTAATAAGATTTTTTCCTCCTTATGTGTCTTGTCCACAGAATATTGCGAAATTTTTCATTAACAAACTTTTTATTTCTTTAATGTTATCCGGGCAAGCTTGGATGTTGATATCCCATTTTTGCATCCATTTGTCATTTTGTTTCATCCATGTGCTTTTCCGCCTCACAAATTTTTCCTTTATTACCAACTTGGGCCAACGATGTGTTTCTACACCTTGGGTTTTCTTTAAATAGCTTAGCATTCGGATCAATGCGACGGCTTCTAATAGAAAGGAACCCACCTCCGCCAAAAGAATTTCATACAGAACTGTGGTCTTGACTTTAAGAAATGCAACCGAAGAGAGTGAGGGGACAATGATTTTGGAACATGGTGGAAACAAAATTTGTGGGCTCGTGGGTCAACAGTGGTTTAAATGAGCGGGAGGAACTGGTTCATCGCTAGATGCCTCCCGTCGAAAGCCTTAGCTTGTCCTGGTTTCATGTCAGACCGCATTACCCTCCTCCTATCTTTTCCTTTGCTTCAACCCATTGCAGCTGTCATCACCTATAACTAATCTGAACTCGGGGGATACAGCTATGTGTATGGTAATGAGTAATGCAGGGTGAAAGATTGGTTTTTGCAGAGAGGATGTTAGACTGCATTCGGGTCCTCCTCCTGCTCCTCTCCTACTCCGGCTTCGGCATTCATGGAGGTATGGATTTTACTCCTTCATTCATCTACAATCTCTGATGTTCTTGATCTCAGCGTTTCTGACTTATTTCCAAGTGATTTCTTTGGAAATTTAATAGCAACTGGAGATTTAGGATTCCTTTCTCTCCCGGACACGCTCGCACACACACCCATTATTTTGTATGTCCTTTCCTTCGTAGTTTTTAGGGTCTCTAATTGACCGTTACACAGTTCAATAATTTACAGCCAACAGTTACGATCGTTTTTTTCTGCAATGTGTGCCCTAATTTCGTTTAGATAGGTGACGAAGGGTTTATGCACAGTGATCTGTGTTTTATTCCTTAAATTCTGTAAGATTTTCAATTTTGGGAAAGTATGATTGGCATCTAAGGGGGGCTTTATCATGCAGGGGACGGGGCAGGCGCTTTTGTAGGGTTGAATGTCGGCACAAGTCTCTCCAACATGCCATCCCCTGATCAAGTTGTTTCTTTGCTGAAGATAAAAAAGATTCGACATGTTCGGCTGTACGATTCAGATAGAGGTATGCTCTTAGCTCTGGCAAACACCAGCATTGAAGTGATTATCAGTGTACCCAATAATCAGGTATTAGCCCTTGGCGAGTCAAATTCCAGCGCAGCTAATTGGGTTAATAAGAATGTTGCCGGTTACCTTCCGGACACAAAAATCACAGGGATTGTTGTGGGTAATGAGATTCTTACTTCATTACCCAATGCCGCACTAGTTCTTGTGTCGGCTATGAAATTCTTGCATTCCGCATTGGTTGCAGCAAATCTAGATGAACAAGTAAAAGTTTCAAGCTCCCATTCTTTCGATATCATAAGAGAGGCCTTCCCTCCTTCCCAAGCATATTTTAATCAGAGTTTTAATAATCTAATCGGGTCTATGCTTGAATTTCTTCAGGAGACGGATTCTTATCTTATGATGAATCTATACCCTTATTACACTTATATGCAAGGCAAGGGCAAAGTGCCATTGGATTATGCCTTGTTCCAGCCGCTTACTCCTGAAAAGGAAGCAGTGGATCCTAATACATTGTTGCATTACACCAACGTTTTCGATGCAATGGTGGATGCTGCATATTATTCCATGTCTAACCTGAACTACACGAATATTTCAGTGGTAGTGGCAGAGACAGGATGGCCTTCAAAGGGTGATGCCAGCGAGCCTGATGCCACCATAGACAATGCTGATACTTACAATAGCAATCTAGTGAAGCATATATTCAATATCACTGGAACTCCTAAGCGCCCAGGTCTACCAGTGAACACATATATTTATGAACTCTACAATGAAGACATTAAATCGGGACCTCTTTCGGAGCAGAATTGGGGTCTCTTCAACGCTAACGGAACCCCTGTTTATGCGCTCCATGTAAGTGGTGCAGGAGATTTCCTGACTAGTAATAATAATACCAATAAGAGTTACTGTGTAGCAAAGCCTGGGGCTGATACTAAGCTTCTACAAGCTGCTTTAGATTGGGCTTGCGGACCGGGCCAAGCAAACTGTACAGCTATTCAAGGCGGTGAAGATTGTTTCAACCCTGACACTGTTCAAGCACATGCCTCATATGCATTTAATAGCTATTACCATAAGACAGGAATGGCTATGGGTTCTTGTGATTTCAAGGGTGTTGCCACTTTAACAACGACGAATCCCAGTAAGTTCCAGTGATCCTGCACTACTATTTCAATTTGCTAGTGAAGTCCTTGGCACAGCTTAGAAGTCAAGCTAGTTATTATTTAGTGTTCAGATGTGCATCTTGTATGGATTGAAACAAACGAATTGAGTTAAAATGAATATGACTTGTTCTTTTGTAAAATACAATTTTTTAAACATATTGAAACAAAAGTAGTCTGATGCATTAAATGTCTTCTTCAGTCTAATGTCTCAAAACTAGCACTGATAACTTGTCCTCCCGGTTTTGTGGGTTGGATTTATTTGATATGGAGGATTTGCTGCTTGGTATATGTTCAAAGTTTAAATTCTGACTTGATGCCTCATCCTTTTTGTCTGCAGGTCATGGTTCCTGTCTTTTTCCCGGAAGGTGAGGGTTGATTTTTATTATATTTTTTAATTATGAAGCATTTAACATTCCCATTGAGTTTAATTGAGACTCTGCATATTAGCATTTTATTAGAAGAGCTTTTTTCTGTTTTGAAATGGTAATGTTTAATGCAGTGGGAATGGGAATGGCAGCAGTGGCAATGGAACCACTTCTGCTGATAGTAGATCGAGAGATTTGATAGTCATTGACAGCAGGGCGCTTTACATCCTTCCCCTCTTCCTCTCACTTTTTCTTTTCTAGGCACCAATTTTCTAATGGAGTTCGTTAATGCCCGGCTCATTGGAAGTTCATTCGAAGTGTTAAAGGTAGATAATCACTATTTCAATTTAATTGAAGTGTAGGTTTTGATATTAGTATGTAATTTATTAATTGTACCTGTCGTTAATGATGGGACTCATTTATTACCTACCCAAGTACCCCACAAATATTTTTTAGCAGGCCAGGAATTCTAAAACCTGTTATTTTGAACAATAACAGGCAACTGTAATGAGTGCACACTTCTATAATTTTTGTATCTGTATTTACTTGTAGCAATGACGATGATTTTTTCAAGGGATCTATTTATCAAATCTGATAGAGTAAATGGAGCAATTTAAGCGATGGGGCAAGTGGAATGATAGAGAATCTTGTTCAAATTAATACTAATACTAAAGAGTATTTCTTCAACCATTAATATCAAGAACAGTGGCCACACTGCCATTTCAACCCCTAAATATGGGTATTTGTAAAGTTTTTCAGAAGTAGTCGTGGAGATGCTCATAGATCACATTTCAATGACCTTAGCAAAGGGGAGCAAGTTAGTAAATATAGCCTCCACTTTTACAGTTAATAGCTTACAAGCCAAATAATAGCAGATTATTTTTCTTCTACATATTTTGTTCTCAAGTTTGAAAAAAATAAAAATCTAAACTTCACAAGTATCAAATTCATTTTCGGTGGTTATTCAACTTTGGCTAGGCTAGTTTAGCTCTTCTTCCTTCATAAATTTATGGTTTTAATGCAGATCAAGTTTCTTTTGCTTACAGCTGTTTCCTTATGTCTGTCGCCTTGTTTGAGTAATATGAAAAACTCTTCAATGGAAAGATCAATCGTACAGAAACATGTAGTTGCGTGACTTGCTTTGTATTTAAGTTTAATTTAACAGTGAAAAGAAATTAGAGTAATTTTGAATAAAACTATTGAAGATTTTCATGCTTGTACATTAGCTGAGCTGGGGTGCCTATACTTGACCATGATCCACAGCCATTCCTACTATCAAATTGGTTTCTGTAATATGCGGAATGCTGGTTCTATAGATACTTTTCATTACTTTGGATTGTGTAATATGGGCGATAAAAAAATGGTGTAGTGCATAGAAGTTTTTGGTGTTAGTTAGCAGAGATGATTATATCCTGAATCTGTTATTGACAGGGAGGATTGTGATACAGCTGCTATCAACAACATTAACAATGATAAAGCGGTGCATTCTGCCACATTATAAAAGTTGGAAATAAGACCTGTATACATTTTAGCACTCGTGCTTTGCCTTAGATGGTCTGATTCAATTTGAAGTTCAATTTGAAGTGCCAGGGTGTGAAGTAGAGCTTTTAACAAATGGTTGGACCTTAAGGCTGGTCCCATGCGCACCCACTTCCATAGAGTGGTGCTGCTAAGAATTTTAGGAATATTTAAAAAGGGAAGGGGTTCTATAGATTTTCTAAGCTGGTGGGGCTAAATCCAGCCTTGCCCCATTTTCACTGTTCAAATTGAGAGGACTAAAAATTTGGAGCTTCAATTTTGTAGGAAGAGATTCCAATTAAACCTTTAGCCCCCTATAAAAAATTTCATGTAGCCACCCACTCGACAAAAATAGAGCCCAAGCCCCCCCCCCATGGGACCCCTACCTAACTATATCACTGGTATATGAATATGATTTTGAAATTCTTCAATAAGCTTGACAATGTCCACACTAGACTAAATCATCTTTATTAAGTGATTTCAACAATACTAGCATATTAAATGAAGAATCGGCCAACAACTCATTACAATTATTAATTGATCTTTTGTGAGCACAGGATGGATCTTGTGGATTTTGACAACGTATACACATATACACAACACCTAGAATGGTCCATTAAACTAAATTATTAATCAATTAAAAATAAAAATTAATTAATTAAAATTTGAAATACAATATTTTAAAAAAAAAATAGAAATCACAGGAACTAAAACATTTTGGGTGCTACATAGACAATGGCCTCTATCTTGCTCAATACTATGTTGATAATTATCTTTAATGAATGTTAATACCTCAATACTATGTTGATAATTTTCTTTAATGTGTTAATATCAATAGACATGCATAAATCAAGAAAACAACTTATCATGTAATAACAATAACCTATTTTACCATCTCTCTTATGCAAATCAATAAGTTCATTAATGCCAAGAAACATATCAATTGCGTGGGTTATGATCAATTGTGACTTGAGTTACCAATTTTTTGGGGAATTTTGGGTAGGTATAAATATAAGGAATATTTAAACACGTTCAAATATTCACCTCTACGACAAGTCTAGTAATCAGTATGCAAACATGTCTTTTATTATTTTTGTTTGGAGCTTTATGATACAATGTTATTGCACCAACTCTTGTGATCTCATTCCATAAGCACTTGCATGGTTGAGGTATAAGATCTTATATCATCCTAAATTATAAGCACTTACAATTAGACGCTTAGGTCTCATTCAAGTGTTTTCAAGTTTCCAATTTTGTTATGGTTGATCCAATACCAATTTCACTTTTCATTTTGACATTTATTCTATAATTAGTACTTTTGAATCAAGTTTTTGAACTTTTCGAGGGAACAAGTGGATCAATTTGCTTATTGTTTGAGGGTTGCCTTGAAATTTGAATCAAGAGTTAGTCTCAATGATTAAGTGAGAAATCTCAAATTTCATTAGCCATCTTTGAGTTTTCAACACCAAAATGCTTATGAGGGGTTTGCAAGCAACCTACCTCTTCTCATTTGGACATAAGACAATAATCACATTTAAATAATTCAAGTTCTTCCCTATGATTTTGTATCTCAAGAATTCTTAGGTAGGTTTCAAGAATCCTAGACATTTTTTCAAGGCAATCTTCTCCATTGTAGCAAGCTTCTCTCTCTCTTATTGAAGTTCAAGAAGAGGAGACCTCATTCATGGAAGACAAGTTTTAAAACTACATGATGATGTACATGTTCTAAGGCTTGCTTGCACTGCTACGAAGAGACCTAATTTGTCTCTTCTAGGAACCTAGTCTCCTCTAGGTCCTAATTGGCTTAGGTGATTAATTAAGTCCAATTCCAACACTTCTCAAAGAGATCTTAATCCTTGTGCTTTAACCTTGAAAGACTAACACCTTTAGATAGTACAATCCTTCTCCTTCACTTAGAAAGCTCTAAGTGCTTCTTCCTCACAAGCTCCACTCTTCATTGCAGGGGTATCCATCTTCATGAAAATATTCCATTTGCCTCCTCTTGGATCCATTTGGAAAGATCTTCTAGTCTTTTTCCTATTGATTTCAAGATTTAGCCTCTATGAAGCCTAATTAGGCCTAGTTCAAATTAGCCCTTGAAAATGACTAATTCCACTTTCTTGACAAAACTTCCCAAACAACTTGGAAAACAAATCCTAGATTTGAGTACGCTTTTGGATTTCTAAAGCTTTCTATAGGTCCTAGACTCCTCAACTATCCATACAGGGTGTTCCTACTATCTAGGTCTAATAGGGCTAAAAATGCCAATTTCTTGGGAACCCACTGGTTTCAAAACCCACTCAAATGGATTGATAATCCCTAGATCCTTATAATATAGCAAGATATGTTCAAAACACACTTGGAATTGTACTTGTTTTGTACTGTACTTGTTTACCTTGCAAGAAATCTTCACTTTCTCCTATCTCAAGCCTCGAACAAGACACTGTCTGCTCGCCTAGGGCTTAGCAGTAGAAATAGCTTCCGATAATTCCATGACTCCCAATCCTAAACCTATGTACAATACTAACTCCCCTAACATTTCCATCCACCCTTAGGTGTTTTCCATGGCTAGATTTCATGGGGGAGCCATATCTATATAGATTGGTCAGCACAAAACCAGTAAGATGTTCAAAACTTAAACAATTTATTTAACCCTCAATACCTACTCTAATCAACTCACTTATCGGATGAAAAATCTTCAAACGAATCTAAGAACACTATCCAATCACCAAAACAAATTCTTCAATCCATCTTAAGGCACTATCACTACTAAAACTCAAGAAATTGTTGGAAATGCTATTGCAGAGCTATATTTCACACACAAAACTATAACATAGATGCCATCTCCACCACTCTAGGGCCTGTTGGTCTATTTCCTACTCCCTATCCTTAGGGAATCCAAGATAACTAAGTTGCATGCAACATTTGCAATAATTGCAAATGTTGTCATGACAACTTCTTGACAACATTTGGCATCTTTGCCATTATTTCTTCATCCTACTTTTTAGGACCTCTAACCTCTATTCCGAGGAACCAACACCATTTATGGCCATTAAGCATCTTTCTTACTACTTTTATGTGTTTAGAATAGATTTAAGACTCCAATCCAACACTAAGCTTCTAATCCTAAGAAATTTAAATGCTACTAACAATGACTATTTGTGTGACCTTAGTCCTAATGACTAACTCACTTAGCCCACATAGAAAATGACCTTCAAACTTCTTAAACCAACCTAATCTAAACTTCTTGACTTGGCTAGAGTGAAAAACAAGCCAAAAACTAGACATGGAGAGGTTAGCTTAAGTGTGCTTTTGCACCATCCTCCCCAAAATGAAAAGATCAATCCACCCTTGGATTGAGGATTTTTGGATCAATTCCCATCTTCTTGAACTCTGACTCCTTCACCCATTCTTTATCAAATGTTCCTTGTACTCTTTTGTTCTAGTCTTTTTATAGACTCTTGTATCCAGTATGTTGTTTGTTCCTGTAGTTGTAACAATAGGTAATTGGAGATCATCTACATCTTTGATCACTTCATGAAGATTCTAATCCATGTCTTGATGTGGTCCCTTGCAATGGATTAAGTCTGCAATGTTAAAAATTGATGACAATCCACTATCTTCTGGCAGTTCAACCTTGAATGCATTGTCACCATACTTAGCCAATATAGGACGGGGTCCTATCCTTGTCATTTGCAACTTGGGAGGGACTCCCTTTTTCAGTCTTGACTTGTTAAGATGCACCATGATTAAGTCACCGACATTGAACTCAATTGTCTTTCTACTTTCATCCACCTTTGTTTTGTGTTTCATGGCATTCTCTATCAATGTCTTTCTCACCATTTCATGTATCTCTTGCATAGCATATGCAAAGTCATCAACATAGCCACTTCCCTTTACTCCATCTTTCAAATCTCTTAGTTCATAGACACCTCTAGGATGTAGTCCACAAACTATCTCAAATGGACTCCTTCCTGTTGATCTATTGATAGTATCATTGTAGGCATATTCAGTTTGCCCAATCAACTAATCCCATTGTTGACCATACTCTTTAGTTAAGCATCTTAGAAGATTCCCAAGGCTTCTATTTACAACCTCAGTTTGACCATCGGTTTGGGGATGGTATGCTGATCCAAAGGATAAGTTAGTGCCTAACCTTTGCCAAAGAGTCTTCCAAAAATGACTCATAAATTTAGTGTCTCTATCTGACATAATGCTGCTAGGTAACCCATGGATTCTCCCTATTTCTTTAAAGAAAAGAGAGGCTATTTGACTAGCATCATTGGTGGTCTTACATGGTACAAAGTGAACCATTTTGCTAAATCTATCTACAACCACATAGATACTGTCCATATCTTGCCTTGTTTTGGGTAACCCAACTACAAAATCGATATTTAAACATTCTCATGGCCTAGTAGGAATAGGTAGTGGTAGATAAAGGCCTGCATTTGAAAAAGTGCCCGTCTTTTTGACAAATAACACAATTTTCCATATACCTCCTAACATCAAGATTCATCTTTGGCCAATAATGGAATCTTAAAACAAGTTCTTAGGTCTTAGTGATCCCAAAATGACCACTCAAAGCACCATTATGCCTTTCCTATATCAAATTCTCTCTAATAGAGCCTCTAGGGACACATAACTAATTCCCTTTAAACAAAAGATCATTTTGCAAAGTATATTCAACATATCTACTATGTTTTAAGAGTTATTATCAAATATGTATCCCTGGATACTAGATTCAATAGGGTTAGGACTCATCATTTTGTGCTTTTAAATCACTTTAGGTCACTAGGATTTGAAAGGGTTAGGATACTATGCTCTAGAGGTATGTCTTAAGAGTTATTATTGAATATGTATCCCTGGATACTAGATTCGATAGGGTTAGGACTCATCATTTTGTGCTTTTAAATCACTTTAGGCATGGAATAAAGATTTCTTGTCCTTTTTATCTTTTCACCTCCATGAGCAAAAGTATTGAGGGTTTTAAAAAGAAACCCATTGCTAATCCTACCCTTCGTGAGGGGTTGCTCCTTCTAGTATATGAGTACTTAAAGACTCAGACCAGGGGCAAATCTCTTGGTGAAGCTGGAAATGCTTCTGAGGAAACTAAGAGCTCGAATTCTAAGAAAGTTCAGAGCATAAATTCGAAAGATGGGGAAAATTCCCCCTCTAAAGGTAAGAATCCTAAGGAAGGGGAGAATGTTTCCCCCTCTACCAGCATTGCTCCCAACAGAAAAAGCCCTAGGGGATTAACCCCTAATCCCCCCAAGATTCAGGAAAAAGAGGAGGAGGAGCACAGCGTTGAAGAAGAGGATACAGAATCAGAGGTAGAGGTGAAGGGGGAGGATAGTGAGAAGGTTGAGGAGGAAATGGCAGTTAGACCGGGAAACCCCAAGAAAAGGAAAGCTGAGGAGGCTTCACTTTTGGAAAAAACTAAAGACTAGACTCCTTTGATCCCAGGCCATATCCCTACCATTCCTTCGCTACAGGGGAAGATAATTTCGCTGGTGGAAGACAGTGGGGAGGTGGTTTTGAAAGACAGGAGGGGATTGTGGAGAAATTTTAACTCTAAAATGGCGAAGATGGGGATAGTCAGAGAGATGATGAACCCCTGAGTGATGGAGGGAAAAGACTGTAAAGTCCATTTTGATGAACTTCTTGACCCAACTCTTGTTGCAATCTCTGGCAATGCAAGAGAATATGGGCTCAACTTGCTCAACAATGCTAAAAATAACATGATAGATAATTTTTGATCTATCAAATGGCTATTTCATGAGATAGAACTCAAGGAGAAAGCGAGCCAGAAGGACAACCACATGAGAAGCAACGACTAGGGACACCATGATGACCAGGGGGATTGCATCTCAATGGTTGAAAAAAGAGTTCTAAGGATGGATACTTCTAATTAGAATCTGGCTAACCAGGTGATTGCAAATTTGAACACTTTGAATGAAAAAATCAATAGTTTGGGAGATTCTCTGAAGGAAGCTAGCTTTGGCGGGGAAAAAGAAGATAAAAATAGTATGGACTGTGGGAAAATTGAGGAAGAAAAGGAAAAGACCAGGGGACTGGCTGATGATCAGAACTAGGATCAAGTGGGTGCGGACAACTAGAAGGCCAATGAAGCTATAGAGACTCTGCAGGTTAGAGGGAGAACTAATAGTTTTAGTTTTCATTTTTTGTTTCCCGTGGGCCTGTCTTTTGGTTTTGGCTTTTCATAAGCAGATGCATACTAGCTGGACTTTACTTTTTATTTATATTTTGGTAATTATGTAAAACTTTTGAGTTTCAGGATCCTTTTAAAACCTGTTTTACTTAATCAAAAACATATCTACTATGAAAATGATTCTTGAATTCAGCACATACCTTGTAAATGTCTGCAAAATCCTCATCATCACCGTATAGATCCTTGAAGTGATCTATCCCCATGCTCTTCAACTGAATTTCTTGGATTGTGAGAACTCTTCTAGATAATGCATCTACCACTTTATTTAAGACACCTTTCTTGTGCTTGATATTAAAAGTATAAGCTGGTAGGTATTCAACCCACTTCACGTGCTTGTCACTCAACTTCTCTTGTGAATTCAAGAAACTAAGTGTTTGATTGTCTGAATACACAATGAATTCCTTTGGGAGAAAATAGTGCCTCCATTTCCTTAGAGCTTACACCAATGCATACATCTCAAGGTCATATGAAGAGTACTTCTTCTTGGCTTCACTTAACTATTTTGAATGAAAAGTTATTGGTTTTCTCTCTTGGCTTAGAACAACTCCAATTTCTCCATTGCTAACATCACACTCAATGGTGAAAAGCTTCTCAAAGCTTGACAACACTAAAAAAGGTTGAGTAGCTATCTTCTCCTTCAATAATTCAAAGCTCTTGTTAACATGCTCATTCCATACAAACTTAGTTTTCATTCCCCCCCTTGACAGTATCTAAAATAGGGGCACAAATTGTAGTAAATTGCCTTATGAATTTCCTATAATATTGTTCAAGGCCATGAAAAATCCTTACCTCTATTGCTGACCTTGGAGTAGGCCAATTTATGATAGCCTCTACTTTTCTCTCGTCTATTTTTAGTTTTCCATGTGCTAAGACAAACCCAAGGTACATTAGCTTTATTTTGATGAACTCACACTTCTCCAAGTTGATCATCAATTTCTCATCATGTAGCTTCTTGAAAACAATGTCAAGATGCTCTAGGTGCTCACTCCTCATCTTGCTATTGATTAGTATATCATCTAAATATACAACTACAAACTTTCCTATGTATTCTTTGAGAACTTCATCCATGAGTCTCATGAATGTGGAGGGGGCATTGGATAATCCAAATGGCATAATGGGCCATTCATACAACCCTTCATTGGTCTTGAAGGTTGTTTTCAGCTCATCTTCTTCATGTATCCTTATTTGGTGATAGCCATTCTTCAAGTCTATCTTCTTGTAGTGTTTAGCTTTACTTAGGCAATTCATTAGGTCTTCAATCCTAGGGATAGGGAATCTATACCTTAAAGTTATCCTATTGATAACCCTTGAATCAGTGCAAAGCCTCCAAGTTCATCCTTTCTTAGGTGTAAGTACAGTGGGTACAACACATGGACTAGTACTTTTTCTAATTAGGCCTTCATTTAGGAGTACTTGTATTTGTCTTGCTATTTCCTCATTTTGTTAAGGGGTCATCTTGTAGGCTGTTTTGTTAGGTAGGGTAGCTCCTAGGATAAGGTTTATCCTATCGCTTATGGCTCTTTTAAGGGGTAAGGTTGATGGTTGTCCATCACTTACAATACCTTGGTAAGTCTGCAACATATCTTGAATCTCTTTAGATAACTCTACCCTCTTAGTCTCCTTACCTTCATCTCCCTCTTTTGGTTTTAACACCAAAGCAAAGCCTACACCTTCACTTTTTTCCATGGTTTGTAGGAACTCCTTTTCACTCACCATAAGTACATTTGGACCTATTGTCTTTACTTCAACATCTTCTAGTAGTGAGTGAATTTTGAAAGTCACATTTTCTTTCTTAAAATGATAAGAGTTTTTCCCTCCATAATGGATAGCTTCGCGATCAAATTGCCATGGTCTACCTAGGAGCAAGTGACATGCATCCATAGGTAACACATCACTAAAAAACTTATCCTTGTACCTTCCAATTGAGAACTCCACCCATGCTTGTTCATTTACTAACACATGTTGGCCTTTATTCAACCATGTGACCTTATAAGGATTGGTGTAGGATATTCTTGTCAATTTTAGTTTGTTGACTACTTCCTTTGACACAATATTGTCAGTAGACCTTGAGTCAATAATGACTCTACACACTTTTCCCATCATCTTACACTTTATTCTAATCAAGGACCTCATTTGGCTTGGCTCTTCTTTCACTAGCTCCTTGATCAAAGTTTTCCTCATCATGAGGTTTTTCCCTTCTTCTGAATTCAATGGTACCTCAGCATGCTTCACTATTGTATTAGACTCATCTTGGACTAGGTTAGTTCTTTTGTCACTCCCTTGTGATGGACCACCTTTCTTTGGACATCTATAGGCAGGGTGCCCTATTTGATTGCAATGGTAGCACTTCATATTGGCAAAATAATTGCCCCTTCCTCCTTGTCCACCACTCCTTCCTCTAGAATTAGAGTTTCTTCCTCTACTACCTCTACTTGAGCTTCCTTCTTGTTGTTCACTAAATTTTATCACACCTTGAGCCTTAAATCTGAATTTTTTCCACCATAGCCACCTCTTTGCCCTCTACTATCCATACTCTTAGCTTTACCTTTAGAGATTTCTTATTTCCTTTTACTTTTCTCTTCTATCTTCAAGGTCATTTGATAGCATTGGCAAATGGTTTTGAAGTTCTCTAGACTCATTTCTTCTTGAATAGACCATTTAAGGCCATTCAAGTATGTTGCAAGCTTGATGCTTTCCTCTTCAACTACCTTGGACCTCAAACATAGCTTTTGAAACTCCTTGGTGTATGCTTGGACATCTAAATCTTTTTGTCTCCTCTTATGAAGCTGAACTTCATAGTCATCATGAAGTTAGGTCTACTTTACTTTGGTTACCATGCCCTTCCATGTAACTATAGGACCTTTTCTATCCTTTTCTCTCTCAATTTGCACAAACTTCCACTGAATAAGAGCTGAACCTCTTAATCAAACTTAGCCACCATAACTTTTTGTGCCTCAAAGATACCATCACATTTAAAATGGTACTCAATGTTGTCAATCCAATCCACAACTAAATTTGGATCCATTTGTCTACTAAATAGTGGCACTACTAAAGCTTTTCCACTCAATTCTTTTAATGCCTTTAAGAATGGCTCTTTAGGAAGAATAGGGTCAAGTGTTGGTGCTTCCTCCTCCAAGTCTAATTCCTTTTCCCTTGCTTCTTTTTCTTCCTTTAGGTCAACCTTCTCTTTGACCCTATCAGCTTTGTCTTGGACTTCACCCAAGAGTTGCTCCATTTGAGCTAGTTTTTGCATTAACAACTTGTTATCTTCTTCCTGTTCCTCAACCTACTTAGCTAACTCAATGTTAGTCACCATGGTTGTGTCTTCTATTGCTCCACTTGGTGTATTTTCTCCCACTAATTCAATAGTCTTCAACATTCACCACAAGTATGATCAACTCAGGCTTTGATATCAATATAGTGGTGTACGTGTTCTAAGGCTTGCTTGCACTACTACTAAGAGACCTAGCTTGTCTCTTCTAGGAACTTAGTCTCCTCTAGGTCTTAATTGGCTTAGGTGATTAACTAAGTCCAATTCCATCTCTTCTCAAAGAGCTCTTAACCCTTGAGCTTAACCTTGAAAGACTAACACCTTTAGATAGTGCAATCCTTCACCTTCCCTTAGAAAGCTCTAAGCGCTTCTTCCTCAAAAAATCCACTCTTCATTGTAGGGGTATCCATCTTCATGAAAAAATTCCATTTTCCTCCTCTTGGATCCATTTGGAAATATCTTCAAGTCTTTTCCTTATCAATTTCAACATTTAGCCTCTATGAAGCCTAATTAGGCCTAGTTCCAATTAGCCCTTGAAAATGACTAATTCCACTTTCTTGACAAAACTTCCCAAACAACTTGGAAAAAAAATCCCAGATTTGAGTACCCTTTTGGATTTCCTAAAGGATTCTATAGGTCTTAGACTCCTCAGCTATCCGTACAGGGGGTTCCTACTATCTAGGTCTAATAGGGCTAAAAAGGCCCATTTCTTAGGAACTCACTGGTTTCTTGTTCAAAACCAACTCAAATGGATTGATAATCCTTGGATCCTTGTAACATAGCAAGATATGTTCAAAAAAAACTTGGAATTATACTTTTTTTGTACTGTACTTATTTTCCTTGCAAGAAATTTGCACTTTCTCCTATCCTAAGCCTCTAACCAGACATTGTCTACTTGCCTAGGGCTTAGTAGTAAAAATAGCTTCCCATACTTCCATGACTCCCAATCCTAAACCTATATACAATACTAACTCCCCTAACATTTCCATCCACCCTTAGGTGTTTTCCATGGCTAGATTTCATGGGGGAGCCATATCTATATGGACTAGTCAGCACAAAACCAATAAGATATTCAAAACCTAAACAATTTATTCAACCCTTAATACCTACTTTAATCAACTTGCTTATGAAATGAAAAACTCTTCAAACTAATCTAAGAACACTATCCAATCATCAAAATGAATTCTTCAATCTATCTTAAGGCATTATCACTACTAAAACTCAAGAAATTACAGGAAATGTTGTTGCAGAGCTATATTTCACACACAAAACTATTACCATGCATACATCTCTTGTAGATTCAATTTTTTTTTGATATTTAGATGCCATCTCCACCATTCTAGGGCATGTTGGTTGATTCCCACTCCCTACCATTAATGGAATCTAAGATAACTAAGTTGCATGCAACATTTTGCAATAATTGCAAATGTTGTCATGACAACTTCTTGACAACATTTGGCATCTTTTCCATTATGCCTTCATCCTACTTTTTAGGACCTCTAACCTTTATATTTCAAGGAACTAACACCATTTATGACCACTAAGCATCTTTTTCACCACTTATATGTGTTTAGAACACATTTTAGACTCTAATCCAACACTAAGCTTCTAATCCTAAGAAATTTAAATGCCACTAACAATGACTATTTGTGTGACCTCAGTCCTAATGACTAACTCACTTAGCCCACATAGAAAATGACCTTTTAAGGTCTTAAACCAACCTAATCCAAAATTCTTGACTTGGCTAGAGTAAAAAATAAGTCAAAAACTAGATATGGAGAGGTTAGCTTAAGTGTGCTCTTGCACCACATGAATATCAATATGAATCTATCTTTTCTCATAGCAAGAGACATCAAAGATAAGAACATTGGATATTTGAGAAGTATTTGCAGATATAGACATTTATGAAAGACATCCTTTCTTCTTCTCTACTTGGTTCAAAATCTAACCACAACATTCAACACCTACTTTAATTAAGCATTATAATAAACATTAGGATGCCAAATCTGTTTATCAACAAGCTTGTGTTTCATGCATATCTCATTTCAATTTCAAGTCTGATTCTTCAAGTATAGTTCAATTGAGGTGAACTACATTCTACACAACATTTCCCCTCTTTTCTATGTGCAAGCACAAGTGACACCAAGTTTAGATTAGATTTATGAAGTTTGAGACCATAGCTACAATCTACAATTAAAACCATTGAAAAGTACAAGGAACAAGTCGACCTAGTTAACCAAGACAACCTAGTCCTAAGAACAAGTTGATCAGGCCTACATAGTACCTTGTAAAATCTTCGAACTGAATTTACAAGTTACTTACGCTCTTTGGGTTTTTTTTTGTTGTTGCAAAACTATGTTTTGATGGTTTATGCATTTTGAAACTCATTTTTTCCTCTTTTTCTAGCCTTCAACTTTGTAAGCTCACTTAAATTTGGATAAGAAAATTTGATCGCAACAAAGGATCAATACACCCACTCAAGACTTAAGCCTATTTGAGGCTTGTAAGTTATTTTTGTCCCAATGAAACCAATGTTAGTTTTATGCCATATTAAAGAAGCACATTAGAACCTCCTATTATCTTCAACACTAATATTTATATTTTGGTGAACTTGACACATGAAATCTTCATTCAGATTTGATGTTTATATATTATTTGTATGCACTGCATTATTCATTTTATGCATTAAGCTATTTAGGTTCACCCATATTATATTTTGATGAATTCAATGTCTTACATTTTACGTTTGATTTGATAGTTAGACATGATATTCATTAGGCTTCATGTGCAATTATATTTCTTACATGTCTTACTTGCATTTATGTTGCATACACTTGACGAGTTTTAACATCTTCATTTAAGATGTGCTACTCTTTTGCATGATGTAGAAATATTTTTCTTTCATTTCCTTGTGCATTGAGTGTTATAACCTTGAGCCCTACATAAACATCCTAATGAGAAGAAGTTGCAGACTTATGAGTTCCTTTGATCTTGAATCCTTTATGTTCCATAGGAACACTGATGATACCTTGCCTACAATTAGAATTTCTATTTTGGGTGAAAATCCCTTTTCCTACTCTTCTCGTGATGAAGATGAAACATTAAGAGTCTCTCCTACCAAAGTACACAAAATTTCTCATGATTTTAAAAAAATTGAGCAATAATTAGTTCAAGAGTATTCGAATAGGGAAACCATCCTCTTGATAGAAGGAATGGGGAGGTTGATTCACAATATGAGAATGGTGTTGATGTGTTGCATGCTCTATATCATCTTATTAATGACAACATTAAAACTATTTAAAATGTACTCAAAATCTTGGTCTATTGCATCCTAATACCAGTAGAGACCTCTATTACCATTCTCATTACATTACCTCACATGTCTAAACATATTCAACCTATCATTACTACATGTACTTCAAAATTTGATCCTACAAATGTTAGTCTTGGAAGTATTCTTAATCTCACTGTTTCTACTCCTACAAGTGATCTATGTATTTCTCAATCATCACCATACCTAGTTACAAAATGTGCCATAACCATATTCCAATTCTCCTTCCATCTAGTATAATGTTCCAAATCTTTTACACAAGTCCAACAATAATCTCTCCATTGAAACCACTATCAATAGTCATCTTCAAACTATGACATCCTTCCAACAACAAATTGCCTCCAAGACTCAATCCAAATTCAATATTCTCACTTATGAGACTACTAGTGCTTTTTCTAGATACCATTCATGTTATTATCACAACATGTGGGAGCACCTCATTTGGAGACTTATATTGGAAAAAGTGATCCCTTGACTCATGAAAACATTTCAAACACTGTGTAGTGACTTCTCTCATGAAAGTAAACTAATGCCTTATAGTAATATAATTCTTTGCATTGTTCTATTGATTCATTTCAAATACATGTTGATGTTTTCAATCAACAAGTTCAAAATAAAATTGGTCTGTAGATCTCTTTAACTAATTGATGCATTGTAAATAATAATTTATAGAAAAAGTGTTTAATTTCATTAGTGGATTTTAACATTTGCATGCTCCAATTTCCTTCCCATTCCTAATATTAATGTTCAACATACTCATAATTAATTTGCAAAAAGACATTAGAGATAAGATATTAATTTTTAAATTTTCATTTTTTTCTCAATTATTTTAGTACTTTGTTATTATCAGCTTTAGTTGAACCACTTCGGTACCTCCAATCCATTGGATGTGATTGATAAGAGTGATGTTGTCTTTGAACCATTCCAAAAGTTTCAAAAACCTAAAGGCTTCATCAAAATCAATAATTCATCAAACAACATTGATGCACAACTAAGAGCTACAACTAAAGGTTTGGTCCCTTTGTCATCTATTCTCAAACCATCTCATAATTCCAAACCTCTTTCTAAATCTTTGCATACAATGATATTGAAGTTGATCAATGCTAAAAAAATTACACTTCCTCTCATGAAACTATTTGATCCATCTAAAGTTTTTCCTAAATCTTACTATTATAAAGTGTTTTGTTAGTGTCATAACTATCGAGGATGTTAATAATTAGGAAAATTAATATGTTTCCCATCCAGATTAATTCTTGGAAATCTATACAAACCACTTACCTTCCCATTCTATCAATACAATTGAGTCTACTCATTCCTTATGCTCCTCTTCATCTAATGTTTTTGAGCCTTATGAACCCATTACTATGAGTAGCAATCATAAGTGTATGAAGGCCAACAATATTAGCAACCTTAGTTGATCAATCCAAACCTAAGCCAAAACACGAGCCTTTTAACATATTTGATCCTAAGGAGACTATTAAGGCATCTGATAGTCCACTTTACATTGTTGTAAAGATTTAAGACACTTTCATTGAGATTCCTATGAAAAATTATATGAAATGATTAAGACTTTCAATGGTTTTACTTGTCCTACCCATGGTTCCATTATCTTCCCCATGAAGTTGGTAAGAAATCCTTACATATCACCTTTTTTTTCATCCCAACTTTTGATCAATTTCAAGTAATAATTGAACTTCCTTGGCTCACTTCCATAAAAGCTATTATCTCTCCTATCCATAGGTGTTTGAAATTTTCTCATGATGGAGAGATCATTACCATTAATCATATTCTCTACCAGCCTCTAGCAAGGTGTGAAAAAATTGACCTTGACTTCTTTTGGCATAGCATCCCTCAACCATTAAATTCTTGCGAACATCATATCTTCTTATCCTACCAAAAATTTAAAGCTCAAAACATTTTTGAACTTAGAAACTTTAAGGATATCCCATCTCCATGTCTTATGCCTAAACTCTTTCATGTACATTCCATCATATTTATGCTTAAGTTCCACAACCTATATCTTACAAACACCTTGCATCTTCTATCTTTCAACCAAGTAAGGTTCATTTTACTCTTCCACCTTAAAGGAGAAAAGGAGAAAATGTTGGTTAACCCCAAACCAACCCAAATTTTAAGAAAAACCAAATTCAGATGTGCTCATGACCACCATAAAAAATGTAATGCTAAGACTTGTGAGCTTTCTTCCCAAAAATTCCCTCTCTCGAGGTACCTTTTAATGCCTTGATTCCATCTGACCAACCTATGTGTTTCCCTAGGGAGAAAGTTAATCTAGAGAAAATAAAATTAAACAAACATGATGAGTTTTTTGTTTGCATCAAAGATTTTATTATGATTAATTTGGATGAAGAAGATATTATTGATGATGATGATTACAATGTTTATCATGAATATAATGTTAATACTAATAATTTTTATGATATGTATGAGGCTATTGAAATAAATCATGAATTATCTACTAGATTTTCATAAATGTTATCCCTAGCTGCTAGTGACTCATCATTAGAGCATTGTCCTTGTTTATAAGTTATGATAACTCCATATGTTATGTTCGATGTTGCACCTCTTCTATGTTGCCCCTTGTCTGCAAGAAATTGTACAGAAGGAATGCAAATAAGTTAATAAAAACAATAAAAGTACAAATTCAAAGCAACATCATGATAATACATAAAGGGACAAATAAATACAAAGAGAATGCAAACCTCATTAACAAAGCCAAGTGCTTCCATGTTGTAGAGTCTTTTCAAATGCTTATAATTGATATGTATGCTCAATATTGGTCAACTTCAATAATGTTGAAGGAATTCAGATATAGTAAGGATATGTTTAAAGAATTTTAACATAGTAAGGATATGATAATAATTGGGTTGAACTCAAATTGAGATGGCAACTTTTCTTAAAGGTGGAAGAATTGTGAGGGGACATGACTTACAATTTATACAGTTTGTATGGGATAAATGGATGACTGTGGTTGAATTACAAGGAATGGTTGAGATGCATTTTGAGGGAAGCATATGAATTTTTCTTCTTTGAGCTCATAGTAATATGATTAGTGTCACAATAAGAGGGCTTGAGAAGACCTCAGGGTGGAGTAGATTTTTCATTAAGGCAATTCTTATCTCACACCGCAAAAGACAAGAATTGGAAAATGTGACCATTTTGGGGATTGTGAAGGGATTTTGGAAAAATTGGAAGAAGAGAAAAAATTCCTTGGAGAGGAAAAATCTATAAGAAGTCCATGTCAGATCTTACACAATGTCAGTGTGCATGTAAGGTTGACAAGAGGGGAGTTGACTTTGGTACCTATTCATTTTGGTAGGAATGTGCAAATGATTTAGGGGATATGATTAATTAATGAGAAGTGGCCTAGGTTGGTTTGCAATCATGGGTTAGGTAGTTGTAGTGAGGTTAGGTGAGGGTTAAGGCAAGGATTCATGTGCTTAAATATAATTAAATAGGATTTTTTTAATTTTCAAGTGAAAAATAGGAATTTATAAATTAATTTAAGTCAATATGTATATTTATTTAAATTAAAATAAGACAACATATATTATTAATTAAATGGTTATGGGCTATCATTAACTAATTGGACTGTAGTCAACTAATTAAATTAATTAAGCTAGTAGGATGACATTAACTAATTAAATAATATGTGATAATTTAATAAAAAATGTGAGTAAGAGAACTAAATTCAATTAAAAAATTTAATTGAGTTTAGGTGTCTAGATTTTACCCCTCTTCAAAATGGCATTAGAACAATGTTTCTTTGAAGAAGTTTAAAGTTTCAATGGTATGAAAAAATAGGAGCAATTTTTTTTTGCAAACAACAAGAAATTATGTTTGTTGGATAGGGAAGTGCCTCCTTGAGAGGAAAGATGGGAAAGAGAAAAGGGGAGAGGTGACATCTCAAAAGAAACATTGCCCCAATGAGAAGGAAGGAAACCACCACAAAAATAGTTTAATGGTGAAAATGGGGTTCAAACAAGATCTTAGTAAGAAAAAAACATGAAAACAATCCTATAGGGTCTAGGAAAGCAAAAACTAGGATTCGATAGGGGCTCATATAAAACAAATGGGAAATTTTATTATTCATTTACACTCTAAAAGTTGATGAAATTGGGGGAAGATGATTTCTAACTCTATTTGAGAGCATATTAGCTTGTTGAGGAGATGAAAAAATAAGGAGTAGCAGTGCACAAGAAAAATGTGGTGATAGAAATATGATGACATTAGTAGGAGGACCAATGGGTATATCTTGAGAAACTTAATCTTTTCTTTTGATTCTTGGCATTTATTATCTTAGGTATGAGGGAAACCCACATTCTCATGAGGTAATATCCCATAAGAATAATCGTGAGTTTGACAAGGATTTGTTCTTGTGATAACACAAATTAGAAAAATTTAGTGGAATAGGATAGTTAGGGAGAGGTAAGAAAGAACATGATCTTGTGATGGTAGGGTCACAAATAAGTATAATGGGATTGTGATCTTGCAAGAGTAAGATAAGTGGGATCAAAATCCTATAAGAGAGGATTTGAGAAAGTGGAAAAGTTTTACGATATTGTATTCTCATGGGAACAGGGAAAAAGATAAGCAATAACCATTAGGAAGAAGGAATTTGTGTTATAACATCAAGAATTTTGGTTTAAATGTAATGAAGAACAATTGGGAGGGTATTAGGGGGAGAATCTAGTTAGGAAAAAAAAGTGGGAGGTGGGGGGGATAATTGAGACACTTGTAGTGGATATAAATTGTGGATTCATGGCTATTGTATTTGGTGGATGTATTGGTGTCATAGGAGAGTCACACAACAATGTTGAGGGCATTAGATTAATTTATAGATGAAAAATGGGATAGGAAAGACAAGATATGATTAGGATTCCCACATGTAGATGCATATGTCCATGGTGATAAAATTATGTGATAGGTATATATGTTGGCATTATGTTGTACTTGTCATTAGTGACAACACTTATTCAATTCTATATGGTTACCGAGCTTATCACTCAATATATAGTTTATATCGAGCCTATAGTGTTCACCGACAAAATCATGGTCACCAAGCTTTACAGTGTCTACCGAGTCATCAGTTTGTGTAATGAGAACCTAGTGTCTACCAAGTGATGGATGTATAGTGTTTATCGAGTGAAGCAAGGTAAATGAAGAATTCAGTATCTACCGAGTAACACTATATCTACCAAGTCTCCAATGGTTATCGAGTTCAAAGCCATGTTTTCTGATTAGTATGTATCGAGCTTCTAATTCTACCAAGTGCATGACGATGCCGAGTAATGTAGTGGACATCGAGTATCATAAGTTCACCAAGTTAGCTTACAAAACCCAAGTTTCTACTATTTGGCCGACTCAGTTATATTTTTTTTACTTGTGTTTTAGCCAACCTTGTAATTGTAAATATTGGAATGGTATATATGTAATGTATTGTATCATTTTCAATGTATGGATATGGATGAGAATATCAAGGAATGAATATGTAATGTTTTGAAGAGTTAATGCAAATCAGTAGCTGAGTAGAATATTCAACAAGGTCTACAAGGAGTAGTAAAGTTATATCAATCACAAGAGGTGATCTATACTTCAAGGATCTATTCAGAAATCAAGTTGTAAGTCAGATCTACTATTTCATCCTGACAGTTGAATCAATTTTCTAAATCCTTTAACATGGTAGACTTAATAGTCTTTGTTTAAATCTCTTAACAGAGTGCATACTTCATTGTATATTTGTAAAACCTTTAACAAGGTGGATCTAGCAGTCCAAATTTCTCTTAACAGGGTAGATCATCAGAACTAGTCAATATAAGTCCTAACAGGCCAACTTTATACTACAGTAATGAAGTTTTGTGGGTAACATCCCCACCCTAGTTTTACTTTCTATTTGGAAGGTTTTTGGGTCACCAAAATACTATGTTCATGTTTATCTTTTCTCATGTGTGTAGTAGATTAGATGAATGAATGATGAATAAGTTAAGTGTTGAATTAATTTAAAGTTTTTGAGGTTACTGATTCACCCCTCCCCTCTCAGTAACCTAGCTAGTCATATATGTAATGTATTGTATCATTTGAAATGTATGGATATGGATGAGAATATCAAGGAATGGATATGTAATGTTTTGAAGAGTGAATGCGAATTAGCAACAAAGAAAAATATTCAGCAAGGTCTACAAGGAGCAGTAAAGTTATATCAATCACAAGAGGTGATTTGTACTTCAAGGATCTATTCAGTAATCAATTTGTAAGTTAGATCTACTATTTCATCTTGACAGGTGAATCAATTTTCTAAATCCTTTAATAGGGTAGACTTAACAGTCTTTGTTTAAATCTCTTAACAGAGTGCATACTTCATTGTATATTTGTAAACCCTCTAACAAGGTGGATCTAGTAGTCCAAATTTCTCTTAACAAGGTAGATCATCAAAAGTGGTCAATGTAAGCCCTAATAGGCCAACTTTATACTATAGTAGTGAAGTTGATGAAATGAGATTGGTCAATCAGCTTTTGGAGTAGAAGGCAAGGCAAAAACAACTCAGAGCTGAAAGAGATAGAGAGTTCACAATAATTGAAAATGCTAAGAATATAATAACAAAAGCCATAGGTGTTGATGTAGATTCTTCACAACCCATTTTGCTACAATTGGAAGAAGCAATAAATAAGTTCAATGAGGATACATCTGGCCAAGAGAAGCTAATTGAGAAGGCAGAGAAAAAGTTTGATAATAAGGTGCTTGAGCACATTGCTATAAACCAGGTTGAACTATCTTCAATTTTGAGTAATCTTGAACACTCTTTTTCTAATGTGACATCACTTTTTGCCAAACTTTGTGATGTTACCAAGTATACCAAGGAGATAAAAGAGAAACTAAATAAGATTGATGTAGATATGAAGGTAAGTGCTTAAAGGCTACAACTTGACCCTAGTTCAAGCTCATCACAACATCAAGGTGAGATTTTTGTCAAATATGCAAGCAGAATTGCTAAGAGAGGAAGCCAAGATCAGGTCCACACTAATAGATATACAAAACATGATCCTTCCAATTATGGACTCAATGTAGAAACATGTTGCATATTCAAAAACATTGGTCCAGGATAACAATTTTTTCGTAGCAGATCATACGATTAAACTTTCTGCAGAAGTTCAAGTGGCACTCTCCACCTGCAAAATTTTGCAAGACAATTGGGATAAGACTTTAGCTCTTATTCTCAAGGTACACTCTGAATTTTCTCTGACATTTTGGTGTCTCTATTTGAATATATTGCATAACTCTTTGGCATTATTGTCAAAAAAAAGGGGGAGTAAGAGATAATAAGAAACTTGTGGAGACAATAAGGGAGAAAATAGATTGATATATGTATAGAGAGACTATATATATATATATATATATATATATATATATATATATATATATATATATATATATATATATATATATATATATATATATATATATATATATATATATATATATATATATATATATATATATATTATGTCATATGTATGGGGGAGATATGTGAAAATGTATATACAATAGCTTTACAAAGATCAATTTTGAAAAATAAAAAATTAGTATGTCAGTATGCATAAGGGTTATAAGTGTTTTTGTCACTGATGCCAAAGGGGGAGATTGTTGACATTATGTTGTATTTGTCATTAGTGACAACACTTATTCAATTCTATATGGTTACCGAGCTTATCACTCAGTATACAGTTCATACCAAGCCTACAGTATTTACCGAGCAGATAGTGGTCACCGAGCTTCACAGTGTCTACCAAGTCACCAATTTGTGTAATGAGAAGCTAATGTCTACCGAGTGATGGATTATAGTGTTTACGGAGTGAAGCAAGGTAAATGAAGGATTCAATATCTACTAAGTAACACTATATCTAGTGAGTCTCCAATGATTATCGAGTTCAAAGCTATGTTGTATGATTAGTATGGACCGAGCTTCTACTTCTACCGAGTGCATGACAATGTTGAGTAATGCAGTAGACGTCGAGTATTAGAAGTTCACCAAGTCAGCTTACAAAACCCAAGTTTCTACTATTTGGCCAACTTAGTTATATTTTGTTTACTTGTGTTTTAGCCAACCTTGTAATTGTAAATATTGGAATGATATATTTGTAATGTATTGTATCATTTGAAATGCATGGATATGGATGAGAATATCAAGGAATGGATATGCAATGTTTTGAAGAGTGAATGCGAATTAGTAGCAAAGTAGAATATTCAGCAAGGTCTACAAGGAGTAGTAAAGTTATATCAATCACAAGAGGTGATATGTACTTCAAGGATCTATTAAGAAATCAAGTTGTAAGTTAGATCTACTATTTCATCCTAATAGGTAAATCAGTTTTCTAAATCCTTTAACAGGGTAGACTTAACAGTCTTTGTTTAAATCTCTTCACAGAGTGCATACTTCATTGTATGTTTATAAAACCTCTAACAAGGTGGATCTAGCAATCCAAATTGCTCTTAACTAGGCAGATCATTAGACATGGTCAATGTAAGCCCTAATAGGCCAACTTTATACTGCAGTAGTGAAGTTTTCTGGGTATCATCCCCAACCCAGTTTTACTCTCTATTTGGAAGGTTTTTGGGTCACCAAAATACTGTGTTCATGTGTTATGAATGTTTATCTTTTCTCACGCATGCAGTAGATTAGATGAATGAATGATGAATGGATTAAGTACTAAATTAATTTAAAGTTTTTGAGGTTACTGATTCACCCCTACCCTCTTAGTAACCTAGCTAGTCTTGATTATTTCCAACAATATATGTGAGACCTCAACATTTTGTCTTCTAACTAGAGATATCATAGTGACAATAAATGGTCCATCAATCACATATGGAGAGTTTGTGTGGGAATATTGGTTCATGTAGCTACAACACAACACCTCAATAAGTCATTAGATTCATGGTTAGTAAAGTCATATAATAAGATAAAACATTAGAAACCATGATAAATTGACCTATCGCCTTCTATTCAATATGAGTATGATACTCTCATATTTTTAAGCTTTTCAATGACTATAGATGCTATTGAAATGAAGGATTTATTATGAATGCAATTAATTTTTTTTGTATTTTGATGTAGTAATAAGAATGATAAATCTAGATGAACAATAATGATGCAAATAATCTGAGTGAACTCAATGACAACAATAATTCTCAAAATATTGATGCACAATATCTCTAGAGAAAATTCAATATTATAATTTTACTCTTCAATTGCACATACAAAATGAGGGTTTGAAGCCCTAGAGTTATAGGTCAAAAGGATAAGTTAGAGCTAAGTTCAAACCATGCACCTCCTGTTGATTAGATACATTGGGAGGTGGAAGAGCATTTCACTTTCTTGATTTTGAGTGATAAGGGAATTAACTAATCCATTTGATATAGATTGCTCAGTCAAAAACTTCTCTTTTTATAGAACTGGTGCAATGGTTCACTTAACTTGCCTTTTGATTTATGCATAGTTAAGTTAACTGCTTTATTTATCTTTTTTATTTCATATTTAGATTTGAACTCAATTTTTCACCCAAACTCTAGTTTGTCCTGTTTTTGTCAATTTTAGAATTTTTGAGAAGATAATTGAAGATTTATCTCATTTAGTTGGATTTTCTCAATTTATGAATACTTAATTCAATAACCAATAGTTTTAGAGATTTATTTAATTTGATCAATTTAATTCCCTTTTCATGTGTAATTGGAATTTAATGTCAATATTTAGGAATTAATATATTTTTGATTATTATTGAAAGTATGATGATTTATGCAATTTGATACTTAGATCAAATGATTGATAGAAATTGATCACCTTTTGGTTAGGACTTTGATGATTTTTGGATTGATTATTAGAATTAGGGGCACTTAATTTAGAATACCATTTTTTAGGTCATTACATTTGCCCCTCTTTAAATTTATGCTTGAGCAATGCATTAGTTCAAAAAATATTTGATGTTGAAGTACATGAAAAAATAATATGGATCAATGAAGTTACTCTAAAGAGATACAAAGATGAAACTAATTTTAAACTTGATTGAACGAAGACCAATTGATCAAAGATGAGAATATTTAGTTTGATATGGATTATGATGAAATTGAACATCTATCCTAAGATAATAGATTTTGAACTTATAATCAGAATGATATGGTTCGCAGTGAACCTGATTATCATCAAGAGATTGATCAAGATAATTGACTTGCTATGGATTTTGATGAAGCTAGTCACTTGATTGATAAGACTATATTAAATTTATATGGGTCTTGATGAACCTGATATGCCCCTAGAGATTTGATTTAGATGTTCGTCACAGTAATTTGATATGGATTCTGATGAAACCACTCATCCAGAAAGATTGATTAATCTCAATTTAATATGGATTTTGATGAAGTTGAGAAATGAAAGTAGAATAGAAGGTACTCATTTTGATATAGGTTTTGATGAAACTGATTTTTCCTTCATGATAAAATTCTATAAGAATTTTCCTTAGGGAAAGATTCACCCAAGATCGTAGACCTCAAACATAAGCACAACTATAGACCAAAAATAAGTATGATCAATATATCAAAGTCAATCCTCATACATTGCTCTGTATTGCATGTGATGAATGTACACACTAGGAGTGTCTGTATATAAAGGCCTCTTAGGAAGCATGTAGAATGTCTCTAGAAAGGGCTAGGAGATAAGATAAGCATGACAACTAAGCACATGTCTTATCCATCATTCTAGATGATAGGATAAGAATGATGAGGTGTATCTCAAGTAGAGATGTTGTAGACACCATATGCTTAATTAGTGTGCTAACTCCTATGTTGTAGACACCATGTGTATAAAAGAGGTGCAAACTCTTGTGTTGTTAACATGACAACTCACAAGAGTATGCATACTCCTAGGTGACTAATAAATAAATATTAAACTAATGCATTAACCTAAGTAAACTTAAGTAAGTGTAAATAGTAAATACTTATTTACACCAATGAATTCCTCTAGTGATGAGGACTTTTAGCTTTGATTAGGTTGATAAGTTACTAGGTTGATTGATGCAATGATGTATCCATCCAGCCCCCTTAGGAGAAAAATCAAAATTTGATTAAATAGATTGATGATCCAAAGCTATGTGATTAGAGAATAAGATTTTATGATGATCAAAATTGATATAGGATTCAGTAGATGCAGTTACAAAATATTTTGAGCATTTTTTGCATTAATTTGAGGTCTTGTTGACCAAGTTTGACTAGAATTGACTTTTGGTGATGAAGTTTGAAAATTTGATAAAAATGAGATTTGATTATGTTTTCAAATTTATTAATGTGTCATTATGATACTTGCACAACTAGTCATGCGTGCCAGCCCCAAGAACTTTAAATCATAATTTTGAGTTGTTTAACAATGTTTGATTCTTTTTTGATCCTACAAATGGATTTAGGATCGTCAAATTAGCTACGGGGGTGATTTTCATGCCAATTTGAGCACTTTTCAAAATTAGGTCAAAACCTAAATAACCCCCAAAAGACCATTTTCAATTTTATTTCAAACATTTCACTTTTCATATATCTCCCTCTAAGAAAAATGGTGGTCCCTATGAGTTGTCAAAAACCTTCCTTTTGATGCAAAATTTTCTTATATTGGTTGAAAATTTCAAAAATTTAGGCATTTTAAGAACAATTTGTTGATTTGTCGTATGGGAACACCATTTCCTCATGTGGGACTTTGTAAAATCTCATATGATAAAGTAGTAACAATTATTTTAATCATTTAGGAACACTAGATTTGTCATCTCAAGGACACTTTTTTTTTTTTTTTTTGTATCACCCCAATACTTTGATGAAATATATACGATGATTACAACTCAATTTTGATCTCATTGCATGTGTCATGATTAGTTTTATTTTTATACATGAGATGCTTATATATGATGTTCTTCTTTTCTTATGATATCATGCTACAGATGGATGTATTTTACCTTTCATGATGATCGATGATGGATGTAATTCTTGATGTGGCTACATGGTTCTTTTGATATGATGTGCATGGATGGTCTAATAATTTTTTAAATATTTCATATACACTAAATAATGTTATGTTGTGAAATATGTCTTGATATTCATATGATATGCCTATGTAGGTATGGATGTTCTTATATGGATATGCACATTATGGATATGACTATATGTATATGTAACTAATATCTCATGCATGCAATGTTTTTTATTCATTATAGTTTCTCGATCATATTTCTGTAGATAGGACACATAGCTGATCACTTATCCAAGTTTTGATGAGAATATGACACGTTTCAGTATTTCTTTCCCTATTTGTCAGATGCAATTGAAAGAGTGACTTTACTATACTGGATACATTAAATAAAAATCTAATTGAATGAAAATATAGGACTTCAGTCAATGAATCTTTTAGCTTATTTTTCATCACTAAGTATTTTATGAATACAAAATGTCGATACAACCCTCACTATCTAGACAACCATGAGGATGTTAGGAATAAGGTGTCTCAACCTTGTATAATTCCTATTCTTATTATTTGTTTTGTAAAATGTATTTCTTGCAAATAATGTTGATGTGTCGACATCTTGAATTGTGCGTAAGGAGATCATGACTAAAACGGTTATGACAGATTCCTATGACACATAAGAGCTATGTTAGGAAGATTCAATGACAGGTGAAGACATGTGACAACTAAGATATTTGAGTATTTTCTCGGAGAATGGTAAAACCCTAATACAGTTTACCTTTGGGAGTAGCCCTAAAGTGAAGCGCATGTTATAAGCATTTTTAGAGTTGCGAAGAGATGTGATGCAAAAAGGGTGTATTGTTGGTACTGCCAGTAGCTACTGGAGTCTTCGGTTGTTGATGTTGAACTTGCATTGCAAGTGTATTGTAACCTCGTGTTAAAGATAATACATTGTGCAGGTTCTGAAGGGGAAAGGTTTTTCCCCACTAGCAAATCCTTGTGTTATGTGTTCCTTTCTCTATCTATTTTTTGTATGCATGGTTGGTTGCAATATTGTTGTTTACATGATATTGAATCTGTAAGTGTAGAAGATTTTAATAGGATTTGCATCATACTTTCCTTATGAGATTAGTGTAGGAAGCTGTTTCTGCACCTGAGTTTCCTTACAGAGGATATGTTATGACATTTTTTTTTGAGTTTTCTTTGTTTATGGATTAGTGCCAAAAGCAGACATAAGAATTAAGGCACACAAACCTAGGACAACTAGAATATCCCTTCCTTTTGAATTGGCAAGAAAGTATAAGAATCAAGGAATAAACACGAGGATGACTAGAATGTTTCTTGCATACAAGCACATCAGACACACTAAATATTATTCTCATGATATGTAATTTTGATTGTTCTATCCATAATGACCTTTTATCATTTATGACCAGAGATAAAATGTAGATTCATCTACTTGTTTTACCCATACATTCACATCCTAGGGAAGTTATCTCAATTACAAAAATAATGATAGATCAATCAAACAACATGGAGAAGATCCAAACTCACCAAAGTATCCTAAGAAAATGTGTCAAGGCACATGTGGTCATCCAATACATAATGGAGGCTCTTATAGTTGACACCCAATTTATTTATACCTTAAGGATCATTGGAACAAAACCAACAAGCAAAAAATAACAAAAAGATCATGCCCAAGGCCATTGCTCTTCTCAAGAGAACCAACACATACAAATTCAACTGCCCAATAATAAGAAAGAAGAAAAATTGAAACAAGAAGACCTCAAAAACATAATTGAAATTTTATGCTCTATTGAAACAACTAATAGATGGACCATGACTATCAAAAGTTAGGTGGTCTTTGAATTTCATATTCTAGCTCTTCCCTCTTAATTATATTTTCTTCACAACAACTCATGCCCTTTTATAACAAATTTGGGTGACTACACACATGACTTTTCAACTTTCCCAAAAAATAATGCATCAGTTATAATTTTGGAAAATATTGGTATAGATTATGAAATTAATAATTTTTCAACTTAAACATTTGAGTTCCAAATTATTTTCTATCATTTTAAACTTTTCATAAAATGTGCTCAATTTGAAGATCAAACTCTTGGTGCTCCTACAACACTAAATAGCCAAGATATAAGGTGGCTTTTGAAACAATAGGTCTAACATCACAACAAATGGTAATAGATAGATGAAATATTTTGAGACTAGTCTTCATGTAGGCAAAGATCGTAACCATTTTGACTTGATAGGTGTACTTTCATATTTGGCTATTGTGGACATGGGAAAATATAAATTGTACCAAGAAAGTGACCAAGCCTGTAAGAGGACCCAAATGGTAAATTTTGAAGCTCTATTATGAATCTTTTAGAAAGGATTCTATGAGGGTTTGCACTTCCAAATGATAGAATGCTTGTCTCATATGAGTAATTGCTCTATCAAATGATATAATGTGGGTTTGAGATGAGGCTTTTCTGATTTGGACAAGACTTTAATAGTTTTTATCATAATTTTCTCATATGATAGTATACATTTCTACACAAGATTTTTTTTTCTCGTACAAGATTTTGCCATATTTGGATTGATTTATTGATAATTTTGACCATGCAAGAGAAAAAGTTGGTACAACAAGAAACTAAATACTAGATGACACTATCTGGGTATTCTCCTAGATATTAAAACATGATCATCAAGATCTAAAATCCTGACTCGTACAAAAATTCTTAGCAGAACAGATGACACTTTAGGATATTTTTTAGATTTCTAAACTTTTCAAGGTGAATTTGATAGTTTCTTAGTTTGTCCATGTGTTTTTTTTTTCAAATTGTTAAGCAACAGATAGTGACATAGGAACTAGTCATAAATAATCCAATCCAAGGAAACCAACTTGGAGGGATAGGGGTAAGTCTTGATTTATTTTTAAATTTGGACAATGTTGGCAATTTTGAACAAGTATAGACTCAAAAATATAGGCCTATCCCAAGAAAGAAAAATGGTTGAGAAGGAAAAAACCTTTCTCTCACATCTTTGGTGCCTATGTTTTTGGTGTTTCTAAGGAGTCAATAAGATATGTTCAAAGGTTACCTTGCATAGGGGCCAATGTCATATCCCACCTTTAAGCTTGTGGGTGTATACCTATGGTGAGGATCCAGAGGAGAGATTCTTCCCTCTCCCTACATAAATATTATTCCCCCTTTCAGAGGTGAGTTAGGTAGAAACTATCTAGAAATGTCTAATAGGCTTCCATTTACATTAACCCTTTGTGTTCTCAATAAGTGATTGTGGCCTCTTGGCCACACTTCCACCTACAAGTGTACAACCTTTACAAGGTTGGGAGCAGTGCTATTTAGTACAACATGCAATACATCCTCAAGGTATGTGATGATCTTGGATGAAGAGGACATAATTAACATGGTTTTGGAGTCTTTGGACTCTACAAAACTTGTTTATTATAATTATTTGGAATTGTCGATAAAAGATGTGTTCTTACATGGGTTGTTCATGGAGATATTTTTCCCTCATCTGGTAAACCCTTCAAAGATGACTCAAGGATTAACTAGTTTAGATCTAAAGGATTTAAGTTTCTAATTATTCTTAAAGGAGAAGAGAATACTTATTTAGTCTCTTCACTTTCTTAAACATGCAAGACATAAACAAAAATGAGCTAGCTCCTTTCCTAACAAGTCCAAGAGCTTATAAGTTTTCAATTTTCTCTCAAGGAGAAAAGAGCATACTCCCCTCACTAATAGACATGTCAAATGAATCACTACCTTTCCTTGCCTCCCAAAGAGTCAATCTCTTAGCAATGTCTAGGTTTTTTATTTTTCGATGGGTATCATTTCCATGTGACAAAGAGAACACTCCCCTATTCTACTATCAAGACTTGTATAGAAGTAATTAACAAGACCCTAGTTAACTATGTGCTCTACAGAAAGACTAGGAATATAGAATGTTTCAATAGACAATTAGGAAACCTTCACACACATGTCAATAGTTATGGAAGTTTTAGATTGTATCTTTGGAAAGTGTTCTCTGACAAGTGTCTTGCCAGAAAACATGAGTAGTCTATATATAGGGCATCTTTGATAAATGTTCTACAAAAAATGTGTTATATTTCTTCAAAACCAAGACGAAAGAGAACTAGGAAGCAAATGGCATTAGTAAAATCCAAATTAGAATTGAAAAACACCTTCAAATTTTCTCTCTATTTGTCAAATGATAGAACAAACTATTTTCAAAACTTGTACGACGAAACATAACTCTAGACGATAGAGTAGAAACCTCGTACGACCCAAGATTGCTTCTTGCACGACATAATAAATAAATTAAATGCTTATAGGAAACAAAAATAGATATTAGACAAAAAAAAATGTATCTTCTATAAGAAAATAATTTACCATATGATAAAATAAGATGATGTACATTAAATGAACAAAAAAATGATGAAAATGAATGAGAATGAGGCCAAAAATGGGATTTTTGAGCCCCTTAGTGGGTGCTAGAAATGTGTGTGAAAATTCTATCTTGTAGTTGTAACAGACTTGAATGAATCATTATATGTTAGATAAATTAGATAAAGGAATCAAAGAACAGAAAATTAATAATCCAACAAGATGACTCATTGTCTTCTATTTAATATGAGTTTGAATGTTTTCATAATCAAACACCTTCAATGACCATATACACTATTAAAACGAAGGATTTTTTAATGCAATCTAAGCTTTTTTTGTATCTTTAAGTGTAAATAAAAGGAATGAATCTAGATGAAAAAATAGTGATCTAATATGTAGAATGAAACTAAATAACAAAAAATTGAGTAATAAATAATAGTCTTTAAGCTTGATGCACAATGTCTTCAAAGAAATTCCAACAATGTGTCTTTACTCTTCAATTGTACATATATTCTATTCTCAAATGAGAGAGGAGAGGCCTTCTTTTATAGAAAATCCTAGGTTAAATTAGAGTTGATTTAGAATTGAGCTAACTAATGAGTTAGAATTAAGCTAATAGGTAAATTAGAAGAGTTAATAGATTAATCAAGAAAGTTAACAAAGCAATAAAAAATGAGACAATTAGTTAAGAACCTTATCACCTTTTCATGATTGGAAGTGATTTAAGATTTGATTGATCCATCTATTTAGAAAGCTTCGTTAACAAATCAATCTCCTTCTTTATTTTGAGTTAGCTGATTTGTTACTATTATTTCTTTCTTTCTTTCTTTAAATTCATCTTTTTCCTCAACTTTAGGATTTTGTAGAACTTTTGAGAAAATGATGGAATATTTATCTCATTTTAGTTTATTTTCTCAAATATTGAATATTTAATTTCAATAAATTATGTTTTTGAGATGTTTAATTCCATTTAATTAATTTAATTCCTTTTTTATGTGTTAATTGGAAAAAAGGGTTCAATTTAATTAATTTGCTATGATATTTATTTAAATTAAGGAATTTTTATGATTTAATTTCCAATTAATTTGATAATTAGGAATAAATTAATATTTGATGATAGTTGAAAACAAGATGATTTATGCAATTTTGATCATTTAAATCGGATTGATTGATAGAAATTGATGTGCCTTTTGGTTAGGACTGATGATTGTTTATCGATAATTGAGATTATGAGCATTAATTTTGAAGGACCAATTTTAGGTGATCATAACTAACCAAACATGTTATAGGATTGTTGGTCTCTCTAAGTTTTGTTGTCTATTAGTGTCAAACACTTAGTCATATAGAACAAGCTAAGTTAGTAAAGGCCGAGTAATAACAAGAAGAACAGTTACAACCAAACATCAAAGATAATATGTCTCAAGTATCACAGAGAAAACAAAAATATCTAGAATAGTACAAAATTTGAGGTAAACCATTTCGAGCCAACATGTGAATAACATTTAATGATTGTAGAGTTTGTTACAATGGTTGTTAATCATTTTGACATGGATCACCAATCCCTATGAGGGATGAATAACCAATCAAACAAAGAGGCAAAATGGGAAACATCTAGATCATTGATCTTATTCTAGAAGACTCTATAGATATTTTTAAATATGTAGATCCAAACCCTATTTTCATAATATAGAATGAGAAAGCATGGAAGATAGTGCAAATTGTGTGAAGGATGTGAAGGCGTTAAGTTGTGAAGTAATAGTGTTAGCGACCTAATGAAGTAGTGCAAGACAAAGTACATATATATTAGATAAGAGATTAGAATAGATATTGGAAGGAGGACATCCATAATTATCATTGTAAGTGTAGACTAAAGGATCAAGTACTGAATTAGTTTTGACAGATTGAAACTAGGTAAATCTCTTAATAGAGTGGTCCTAATAAGCCTTTGTAAATCTCTTAATCGAGTCCTTACTTCATTGTAAGTGTAAAATCCTCTAATCAAGGTGAGACCTAACAGTCTTGTAAATCTTTTAACATAACAAACCCCTCATAGGGTAGATCATCATAAGTGATCAAAATTGTAGTCCTAATAGGCTAACTTTGTTACTACAATAGTGAATATTTGTAGGTGTCATCCCAACCCCAAATTTTCCTTCACCTTGAAAGGTTTATGGGTTATCAAATATTTTGTGTTGTGTGTTTATTTCATGGATGTGATATTTAGTTAGATTTATTTCAGCATTTGATAATTCAAGTTATGTTATTTATAAATTGGATATGAGATGGTTAATATGGAAAATTTAGTCAAGTTGTTTTGAAGAATAAAAGTTTTATAGATCCTAATTCACCCCCCCTCTCAGTATCTTGTTTCCCAATAAGACTTCCAATAATTCGTATCAAAGAAGAGTTCTCTTCAGATAAAATTAACAACTTAAGTGTTCAAATCTTGGAGATGGAGGCTCATAAATTGGAAAAGATTATTGGTAATCAAATGATTGACATCTAGCTCATATTGTAACAACTTGAAGTAGCAAAAGAAGAACTAAGGAAATCCCTAAGGAAGAGAAAGGATATGGTCATTCAATAGAATGACACACTATATCAATAAGTTGATACACAAGGATTTCTTGATGATGGAAATTCCAACGAAAATTATGCATCCATTGTAGATCTATTGGAGAAGAATAGTATTCTAGATGAAGAAGTTAGAGGACTGGAAAGAGAACATGAAATCCAACTAGTAAGAATATGTGAAGTAACTAGACAAAAAAAGAAAGATGAAGAAGAAAAATCTATGGATGAGAAGAAAAAAGAAAAATGGCTATCAGACTTGAAGAAAGATCATCTAAGGTACACAACTTTACAAACACTCAGCTAGACATGATGAATCAACTTATACTTGCAAATCAAGAACTAAATAGGAAAGGCATGGAGATAAAAAATTTGATATCAGAGAGTGACCATTTGAGGAATAAGTTAAGATATAAATAAAAAGTTGTACAAATAATGAACAAGCCTAATGAAGAAATAAGGTATTTTGAAGAACTGATGAGATCACCTAGATCATGTTAGTGTAGTTTTTTATTTTTTCTATTTTGCTAGGTTTTTCCTACACTTTTAATAATCTCGCTTAGGTTAATAAAGCATGTCTTATTAGGTGAATGGTTGTGAGGTGTCACCTTCCTACATGTGAGCATCCATTAGCTATCTTGGGAAGATACTTTGCTATCTTTAGTCCGATAGATGGTTGCTCCTCATTGGTTGGTGTTGCCACCTCCTCCCTCTTCTTAGCCTATATAAGCATGCTACCTGACTTGTATTTGTATCTCTTGTTTTGCATCCTCTTAATGCTATTTTGCTTCCAGCATTTGCATTACTCTCTTGGAGACTAACTCTATGATGCTATTTTGATTTTGTATCATTTGCATTCATAGTTTAGATATTTACTCTTTGCACTAGTTTTCTGGGTTATTAATCTTTTCAGATTCTAACATGGTATCAGAGCTTTTCTATGTGCAAGAGTAGATTTTAGTTTCCTTATTTGAGAGATTCGGGGGGTGCAAATAAACTTTATTCTAGTTTTTTGAAAAACGAAGTATGCTCTTCTCTTGCATCTTTGGATGATCTTGAGAATCAGAAAAGTTTTGACAAAAACAGTTTTTCTCTGGGGTTTCAATCTCAAATCTAACAACCAACTTGCATATTTGGAGTTTTCAATCAGTTTTGCAAGTTCCAGCATGCCATTGATGGACTTGAGAAGCTGATCCAGCATTTGCATGTCAAATTTTGGTTGTTGGGGTTGTTTTTTGATTTTTGGAGCCATTTTTTTCTGTTAAAGGCGTCTGATTTACACTACAGCAACATCTTTTGTTCATCAGCAAGAAAAACGCTTTCTGGGTTTTGTTTGCAGCCCCAAAAAACCATCTGGGTATCTTTTAGATTTTGCATGCAAGCTGTATATTTTTCATAATCGAGCATGCAAAGCTACAGACATACCCCTCTCCATTGGCAGCCGTAGATTTGAATGCAGTTTTTCAAATGTCTCGTTCTTGCTCATACGGACTCCGATTTTGATGATTCTTGTTATGAAATTGGCTATTTTTTTGTGCTCTATCCACTATTGGAGTTATTTTTTTTATTTTCATGCATGAATTCTTCAAAAATTGCAGATTCTCAGCCGTGACTGTGCACAGTTCTTGTTTTGGAAACTTCGGAGGATCATAACTTTCTCATACGACCTCATATCGAGGCGATTCTTTTTTTGAAAGTGCATGATTTTTTGAGTAGATCGCAGTGGTGTTATTCGTTTCCTTGATTATTGTGCCCAAGTTTCACTTTTAACATATGCTCTTCATGAGGGTTTGTAATGCATTGAAATCAAGACCTACTTGTGGTTTTTTGGCCATAACTTTTGCATATGGAGGTATTTTTCCGATCCAAAAGAAGCGTCGAAAAGCTGGTTCTGAGACAGAGATATTGGTATAGGTTTTTTTGAGTTTTGATACAGTTTAGTTACCTATTATGGCAATCAAAGTCAAATGTTCTATTTTGCACTCCGGGAGGCGTATCTTGAGCTTTCGATCTTCATTTTTGGACTTCTTTATATCGTTGGAAAGCTCTTTCTGTGCTCTTTCCAGTGATGCTAGTTGTTATTCCAGATTCTGTTCCAGACACATCCTATTCATTCTTTTGCATTTTAGCATTCTGGTGGATATTTTGTTTGTTTCAGGTCCAGAGATCGATTTTGTTGCTTCAGTTGCTTCGTTTTGGGCTTTACCTTCTGTTGTTTCAGCCTTATGTTTTTTCTGATCATTGTTGATATTCACTGTAAGCATCTTTATGCAACACACTGAGATAAAGTGCCACTCTTGCGTTTTGGGATCCTTTTCATCATTGTGATTCGTTGTACTCGCACTATTATATAAAGTGCCATGGGGGGGATAGTTGTTTGCCGCTTATAGGCCCTCTTTCTCTAATTCCTCATGCAGTGTCGACGACACATGCCTTTATTTGTGTTTGTACCTCAGTCTCGATGTGTTTGGCTCCTGTGTTGTAGGAGATTTTTGGCCCATCTTTTCAGCTGCCTGTCACCTCACCTACCTTAAGGGGAGGTTATATTGTTGTTCTATGCTTCTTTGGTTGATGGTTCGTGCCTTCTATTTCCATGGAGGTTCCTTTGGTTGATGGTTCGTGCCTTCTATTTCCATGGAGGTTCCTTTGGTTGATGGTTCGTGCCTTCTATTTCTATGGGGGTTCTATATATCAGCATTTTGACAGAGTTTTGCAGTTCTTCATGCTTCAGTGATGCTGCTTCTTCATGATCATTCCTTGTTCCTGTTTTAGGGGACAATTTCCCTAGTGGGAGACTTCTTTAGTTCTTCACTAGGTTCTTACCTCTTTTTGGAGGAGGGTTTTTCCCTTGTGGTTTTCTCTCTTTTCCCACTTTCAGAGGTTGCATCTTCTTGCATTGTACTTGGGTACCTAACATGGCCTCGTTGCTGGGACCCATTTCTACATCCACCTAAGCTTTGCTTATGGGGGGGGTGTTAGTGTAGTTTTTTATTTTTTTTTATTTTGCTAGGTTTTTCCTACACTTTTAATAATCTCGCTTAGGTTAATAAAGCATGTCTTATTAGGTGAATGGTTGTGAGGTGTCACCTTCCTACATGTGAGCATCCATTAGCTATCTTGGGAAGATACTTTGCTATCTTTAGTCCGATAGATGGTTGCTCCTCATTGGTTGGTGTTGCCACCTCCTCCCTCTTCTTAGCCTATATAAGCATGCTACCTGACTTTTATTTGTATCTCTTGTTTTGCATCCTCTTAATGCTATTTTGCTTCCAGCATTTGCATTACTCTCTTGGAGACTAACTCTATGATGCTATTTTGATTTTGTATCATTTGCATTCATAGTTTAGATATTTACTCTTTGCACTAGTTTTCTGGGTTATTAATCTTTTCAGATTCTAACATGGTATCAGAGCTTTTCTATGTGCAAGAGTAAATTTTAGTTTCCTTATTTGAGAGATTCGGGGGGGGCAAATAAACTTTATTCTAGTTTTTTGAAAAACGAAGTATGCTCTTCTCTTGCATCTTTGGATGATCTTGAGAATCAGAAAAGTTTTGACAAAAACAGTTTTTCTCTGGGGTTTCAATCTCAAATCTAACGACCAACTTGCATATTTGGAGTTTTCAATCAGTTTTGCAGGTTCCAGCATGCCATTGATGGACTTGAGAAGCTGATCCAGCATTTGCATGTCAAATTTTGGTTGTTGGGGTTGTTTTTTGATTTTTGGAGCCATTTTTTTCTGTTAAAGGCGTCTGATTTACACTACAGCAACATCTTTTGTTCATCAGCAAGAAAAACGCTTTCTGGGTTTTGTTTGCAGCCCCAAAAAACCATCTGGGTATCTTTTAGATTTTGCATGCAAGCTGTATATTTTTCATAATCGAGCATGCAAAGCTACAGACATACCCCTCTCCGTTGGCAGCCGTAGATTTGAATGCAGTTTTTCAAATGTCTCGTTCTTGCTCATACGGACTCCGATTTTGATGATTCTTGTTATGAAATTGGCTATTTTTTTGTGCTCTATCCACTATTGGAGTTATTTTTTTATTTTCATGCATGAATTCTTCAAAAATTGCAGATTCTCAGCCGTGACTGTGCACAGTTCTTGTTTTGGAAACTTCGGAGGATCATAACTTTCTCATACGACCTCATATCGAGGCGATTCTTTTTTTGAAAGTGCATAATTTTTTGAGTAGATCGCAGTGGTGCTATTCGTTTCCTTGATTATTGTGCCCAAATTTCACTTTTAACATATGCTCTTCATGAGGGTTTGTAATGCATTGAAATCAAGACCTACTTGTGGTTTTTTGGCCATAACTTTTGCATATGGAGGTATTTTTCCGATCCAAAAGAAGCGTCGAAAAGCTGGTTCTGAGACAGAGATATTGGTATAGGTTTTTTTGAGTTTTGATACAGTTTAGTTACCTATTATGGCAATCAAAGTCAAATGTTCTATTTTGCACTCCGGGAGGCGTATCTTGAGCTTTCGATCTTCATTTTTGGACTTCTTTATATCGTTGGAAAGCTCTTTCTGTGCTCTTTCCAGTGATGCTAGTTGTTATTCCAGATTCTGTTCCAGACACATCCTATTCAGTCTTTTGCATTTTAGCATTCTGGTGGATATTTTGTTTGTTTCAGGTCCGGAGATCGATTTTGTTGCTTCAGTTGCTTCGTTTTGGGCTTTACCTTCTGTTGTTTCAGCCTTATGTTTTTTTTGATCATTGTTGATATTCACTGTAAGCATATTTATGCAACACACTGAGATAAAGTGCCACTCTTGCGTTTTGGGATCCTTTTCATCATTGTGATTCGTTGTACTCGCACTATTATATAAAGTGCCATGGGGGGGATAGTTGTTTGCCGCTTATAGGCCCTCTTTCTCTAATTCCTCATGCAGTGTCGACGACACATGCCTTTATTTGTGTTTGTACCTCAGTCTCGATGTGTTTGGCTCCTGTGTTGTAGGAGATTTTTGGCCCATCTTTTCAGCTGCCTGTCACCTCACCTACCTTAAGGGGAGGTTATATTGTTGTTCTATGCTTCTTTGGTTGATGGTTCGTGCCTTCTATTTCCATGGAGGTTCCTTTGGTTGATGGTTCGTGCCTTCTATTTCCATGGAGGTTCCTTTGGTTGATGGTTCGTGCCTTCTATTTCTATGGGGGTTCTATATATCAGCATTTTGACAGAGTTTTGCAGTTCTTCATGCTTCAGTGATGCTGCTTCTTCATGATCATTCCTTGTTCCTGTTTTAGGGGACAATTTCCCTAGTGGGAGACTTCTTTAGTTCTTCACTAGGTTCTTACCTCTTTTTGGGGGAGGGTTTTTCCCTTGTGGTTTTCTCTCTTTTTCCACTTTCAGAGGTTGCATCTTCTTGCATTGTACTTGGGTACCTAACATGGCCTCGTTGCTGGGACCCATTTCTACATCCACCTAAGCTTCGCTTATGGGGGGGGTGTTAGTGTAGTTTTTTATTTTTTCTATTTTGCTAGGTTTTTCCTACACTTTTAATAATCTCGCTTAGGTTAATAAAGCATGTCTTATTAGGTGAATGGTTGTGAGGTGTCACCTTCCTACATGTGAGCATCCATTAGCTATCTTGGGAAGATACTTTGCTATCTTTAGTCCGATAGATGGTTGCTCCTCATTGGTTTGTGTTGCCACCTCCTCCCTCTTCTTAGCCTATATAAGCATGCTACCTGACTTGTATTTGTATCCCTTGTTTTGCATCCTCTTAATGCTATTTTGCTTCCAGCATTTGCATTACTCTCTTGGAGACTAACTCTATGATGCTATTTTGATTTTGTATCATTTGCATTCATAGTTTAGATATTTACTCTTTGCACTAGTTTTCTGGGTTATTAATCTTTTCAGATTCTAACATGGTATCAGAGCTTTTCTATGTGCAAGAGTAGATTTTAGTTTCCTTATTTGAGAGATTCGGGGGGGGCAAATAAACTTTATTCTAGTTTTTTGAAAAACGAAGTATGCTCTTCTCTTGCATCTTTGGATGATCTTGAGAATCAGAAAAGTTTTGACAAAAACAGTTTTTCTCTGGGGTTTCAATCTCAAATCTAACCACCAACTTACATATTTGGAGTTTTCAATCAGTTTTGCAGGTTCCAGCATGCCATTGATGGACTTGAGAAGCTGATCCAGCATTTGCATGTCAAATTTTGGTTGTTGGGGTTGTTTTTTGATTTTTGGAGCCATTTTTTTCTGTTAAAGGCGTCTGATTTACACTACAGCAACATCTTTTGTTCATCAGCAAGAAAAACGCTTTCTGGGTTTTGTTTGCAGCCCCAAAAAACCATCTGGGTATCTTTTAGATTTTGCATGCAAGCTGTATATTTTTCATAATCGAGCATGCAAAGCTACAGACATACCCCTCTCCGTTGGCAGCCGTAGATTTGAATGCAGTTTTTCAAATGTCTCGTTCTTGCTCATACGGACTCCGATTTTGATGATTCTTGTTATGAAATTGGCTATTTTTTTGTGCTCTATCCACTATTGGAGTTATTTTTTTATTTTCATGCATGAATTCTTCAAAAATTGTAGATTCTCAGCCGTGACTGTGCACAGTTCTTGTTTTGGAAACTTCGGAGGATCATAACTTTCTCATACGACCTCATATCGAGGCGATTCTTTTTTTGAAAGTGCATGATTTTTTGAGTAGATCGCAGTGGTGCTATTCGTTTCCTTGATTATTGTGCCCAAGTTTCACTTTTAACATATGCTCTTCATGAGGGTTTGTAATGCATTGAAATCAAGACCTACTTGTGGTTTTTTGGCCATAAATTTTGCATATGGAGGTATTTTTCCGATCCAAAAGAAGCGTCAAAAAGCTGGTTCTGAGACAGAGATATTGGTATAGGTTTTTTTGAGTTTTGATACAGTTTAGTTACCTATTATGGCAATCAAAGTCAAATGTTCTATTTTGCACTCCGGGAGGCGTATCTTGAGCTTTCGATCTTCATTTTTGGACTTCTTTATATCGTTGGAAAGCTCTTTCTGTGCTCTTTCCAGTGATGCTAGTTGTTATTCTAGATTCTGTTCCAGACACATCCTATTCAGTCTTTTGCATTTTAGCATTCTGGTGGATATTTTGTTTGTTTCAAGTCCGGAGATCGATTTTGTTGCTTCAGTTGCTTCGTTTTGGGCTTTACCTTCTGTTGTTTCAGCCTTATGTTTTTTCTGATCATTGTTGATATTCACTGTAAGCATCTTTATGCAACACACTGAGATAAAGTGCCACTCTTGCGTTTTGGGATCCTTTTCATCATTGTGATTCGTTGTACTCGCACTATTATATAAAGTGCCATGGGGGGGATAGTTGTTTGCCGCTTATAGGCCCTCTTTCTCTAATTCCTCATGCAGTGTCGATGACACATGCCTTTATTTGTGTTTGTACCTCAGTCTCGATGTGTTTGGCTCCTGTGTTGTAGGAGATTTTTGGCCCATCTTTTCAGCTGCCTGTCACCTCACCTACCTTAAGGGGAGGTTATATTGTTGTTCTATGCTTCTTTGGTTGATGGTTCGTGCCTTCTATTTCCATGGAGGTTCCTTTGGTTGATGGTTCGTGCCTTCTATTTCCATGGAGGTTCCTTTGGTTGATGGTTCGTGCCTTCTATTTCTATGGGGGTTCTATATATCAGCATTTTGACAGAGTTTTGCAGTTCTTCATGCTTCAGTGATGCTGCTTCTTCATGATCATTCCTTGTTCCTGTTTTAGGGGACAATTTCCCTAGTGGGAGACTTCTTTAGTTCTTCACTAGGTTCTTACCTCTTTTTGGGGGAGGGTTTTTCCCTTGTGGTTTTCTCTCTTTTCCCACTTTCAGAGGTTGCATCTTCTTGCATTGTACTTGGGTACCTAACATGGCCTCGTTGCTGGGACCCATTTCTACATCCACCTAAGCTTCGCTTATGGGGGGGGTGTTAGTGTAGTTTTTTATTTTTTCTATTTTGCTAGGTTTTTCCTACACTTTTAATAATCTCGCTTAGGTTAATAAAGCATGTCTTATTAGGTGAATGGTTGTGAGGTGTCACCTTCCTACATGTGAGCATCCATTAGCTATCTTGGAAAGATACTTTGCTATCTTTAGTCCGATAGATGGTTGCTCCTCATTGGTTGGTGTTGCCACCTCCTCCCTCTTCTTAGCCTATATAAGCATGCTACCTGACTTGTATTTGTATCTCTTGTTTTGCATCCTCTTAATGCTATTTTTCTTCCAGCATTTGCATTACTCTCTTGGAGACTAACTCTATGATGCTATTTTGATTTTGTATCATTTGCATTCATAGTTTAGATATTTACTCTTTGCACTAGTTTTCTGGGTTATTAATCTTTTCAGATTCTAACAGATCATCTAGCAACATCTTTGGATTAGGGAATACAATGCAACATTCATCTACTAAAGAAGGAGAATCATCCAAGAGTGGAGAGCTAAGGAATGAAAATTAAAAGGCAAACCTACATGTTATTACTATGGTAAACTTAGACATACTGCAAACATTTGTAGAAACAATAAAGGTATGCAAAACCCTAAACCTAAGTTTGATGGTAACTGCTTTTATTGTAAGAAGCAAGGACATGAAGTACAATCAAATATGAGCAATACACCTACAACACCTAGATTTGAGGGATATTGCTAAAATTTTCAAAAAACATGGACATAGAGTATATGAATGCAGATCATAGGCTAAATCTAACTAGATAGCTAGAAGGTGGAACAATGCACCTGAGAAAGTTTATTTTAGTCATCACAAGGTTGGACATATGAAAAAGAATTGTAGGACCCAATCATCAGTACAAAAAAATGAACACAAAAAAGGTATAAAATCAAAGTAGATATTGAATAAACAAGGAAGGAAATTAATCAAACCTAGGAGAAAAAGCAGGAAGCAGGAAGCAGTAGAACAAATGAAGACAAGATCACCCAATCCAATGGAGAAGGTGATCACACCACCTCAAACTAATCAAGAAAGGTATGTAACGAACTATATACTTAATGAATTATCTTACATCATTTCCTAACATAAATTGTGTTAAAGTTCATATCTACATGAGAAAGATGCATCAGGATAGATTTATGGAAAGAACAATACAATAGAATCAATTATGTTTTGGATGTCGAGCATCAGTAACATTGTCTATATTGACCAAGCGTTACAATATGGAATGAGTATTCCAAACAACCAAACTAATGTATATGCCGAGGTAGATGGTATTGACTGAGCTGTATAATGAAGATCGAGTTCAAAAGTCTAATGATGACCAAGACAAATGGATTCCACCTAACATAAGACACAACATTTATGGAAGACCTAACTTGAATGAATGAAGGTATCTATCAAGAATTTGAAGACATTTCAAACACCTTGCATTCAAATTTTAAGAGCATAGAGTGACTTGAGAAACTTGCAAAGTGATTTTAAGGTGATTGGAAGAAAATCAATAGTGGAAGAGTGATCGAGTGTTGATTCCTAGTTGTGCTAGTTGTTAAGAAGAAAAGTCTCAAAACCCTAGAATTCAAAAAATGATGTCATCATCATCTATAGTGAAGAATCAAAGAATATAGGTAAGCAATGTCCAATTGGTGAAGAGTGACACTTTTCCTCCACCTAAGTATCATGCTATTCCTGAAATTGCTATGAAAGGAGATTTGGTGGGTGTGTTATATTTTATATCACCTAATGTTATTATAATCCATGGCAGACAAAGTTGTTATATGTACAAAATTGGTGAAGTTGGAGACTATGAGATTTGTGTGGTGTATCAAATATTGTTTGACAGAGTGTTGAAAGATAAGTTTAAAATTTTTGAGAGGAAAGGGTTAAATCAAGCCCTAGATTTTCGAATAAATTTCAAGATTGAATAGATCTATACACTTTTGAGTAGAAATCATGATATGGAGCTATGGATAAAGAATGGACAAATCAAGATTATGAAGAAAATGATTCATGATGTTACTAGGTATCCAAAATTTTATAAGAAGAAGATGATGCATTGCAATGGTAAAGAAGAAATTGAGGCAAACACAAAATCCAAGTGGAATGGATGAGGCATGTCTATTTTAACCATTACATATCCATTAATTGAGTTTGCGGTGAGAGTAATCTCTCATAAATTTTATCAGTCAAGTGAACTGAATAGTGTGATGTGTATGGTAGTTGATTAGGCATGAAAATTTGTAATGAAGGATAATGAATATGATATTGCCGAGCTACGAAAATTTCAACTAGCAAAGAGCCTGATATCAATCAAGAAAGTAAAGAATTCAATGTGTAGGTTCAGATAATTGATTACGTGTATTTTCTTTTACACTCAAAATTATTTTCTAGCTATTAGAAATGTTGTATGGGAACAATGAAAACCTTCTACAAGGAAGATGAGTGAGTATATAAAAAATTTGGGACAAAATTTTGAGAATTTTCTGGATGGATATTTTGAAGAATTCAAACAAAAAATAAAAAAGAGACTAAGGATTCTAGTATCATTAGTTGAGAAGTATTATAATGATGTGTGTGTTCTAGTTGATACTAATAACTCATTTGTATAGGAATTTAAGCCAAGGAAAGTCTACCTTAAATCTTTTGGCTATGAAATTGATAGCAATAATATGAGTACAACAATTACCACACTACTCAATGAAGAAGTAGATGCAAAAGTTGAGCCCCTTGGAAAGTATGAAGAAGCAAAATAAAGAATAATTATTGACATTAAGATTTCTTCTATGGAAAAGAAGAGAAATAATATGATTGAGGACCTAGAAGATAATCTAGGCACATAAGAAAAAGGTAAGGAACCTTTAATGATTATTCAAGGACTTGGAGAAGACCAAGACAATGACAATGATGATGAGGAAGAAGAAGATAGTGTAAAGAAATAGGGGAAAGATCTAGCACTTGCTACTTCACCAGCTAAGAAGGCCAAAACAATTGAGCCTAAGGCGAGGAAGGTAGAAAAGAAGGTAACATCTAAACCCCTCTCTCCTCCTACACCACAACGATTGAGAACTAGGACAATGGAAGCCATCAATTTTGAGCCACCATTAAGGAAAGGTGTGGCAAAGTTTACTAAGCTAAGAAAAGTTTCAAGTGGAACAAGTGTTGTTAAGAGGAAAATGCTAGCCACCAAAGATCAGCCAAAGAGGAGAAGGATAATAAAGAAAAAAGAAGTTGATGAAGAAGAAGCAGAGAGGACTGAATCTAATGAACCTGGTCACCACCTAGCCATTGTACATACAAAGCCTAAAATAATTGATGAGGTATGTGACAATATCAAAAACTCTGCAGGATTATCAAACTTTAGATTCATAAAGTATGACAAAATGAACTTCACAGACAAATCAAAAGTAGAAGAGACCATGTTAGAGATGATGTCTAAGCACAAGCTAACACCTTAAGAGATAAGAAGCAAGATTCCTAGTGATTTGTATAGTAGAATTGATGGAACATGGCAATAGGCTACTATAATTGAAAGTCAAATAAGATAAGGTACATTAGCCAAAATAATGCCTAAACTAGCAAATAAGGAAATGACAATTCTTTTGGAGGGATATAGGAATATATTTGTTTCTAAATTTAGAGCATTTATAATTTTTCAAAATAAAATTGAGGTTTCTGTTAAGAAAAATGAGTTGTTATGGAAGAGAATTTTTGGATTAACTATATGAAGAGTCGAATAGAAGAAGGAAGAAGACATTGTTACAATTGAGGACAATCATAGTGATAAAGAGGATTTAGGTGTGTTGAGCCCACAAGAAAACATATCTCCTATTCATTCATCCACACTTGACACTCCTGTAATTCAACAAATAAAGGACTATCCTATGTTAGGAGAAACTCAAGTCCAAATTGTTGATTTCAATGAACAAATAAAATAGATGGAGCAATAGCAACAACAACAAAAAAACACACCTCTCAAACCAAAACACTGGTAATAGATGTTGAGGAGTCAGTAAAGGAGAAGAAAAAACAAAGTAACTAGAAAAGGAAACAAATGTAGAGCTATCTACTATACGTCAAACAGGACCACATGTCTCAGGACCTTTAGATTAGGTTAATAAGGAGACTATATAGAGACAAGTAGATAAAGAAAAAAGAGAATTTAGTTTCTAAAGTAGTGTCGAGTGCTACTACTATTGTTCCCAACACTGAAATACATGTTAGATTGAGTGGTGATACCCCCTCACCTACTCTAACTCAAGTCATGCCGAGCAGTAGCACTCTAAAGAAGGGAAAGGGAAAGAAGAAAAATAATATTCTCTAGGTAATACTATTACTCTAGATGAGGTTATAGAAATTCCAAAATGGGATCTAAACAATTTCGCATTCAAACAAACTATCATCTTGCAAGTTATTCTTGCAAAAAAGAAAAAGCAAGAAGAGATGAAAAGAGAGCAACAATAAAAAAAAGTGTTGCATGATATTAAGGGCATATTTTTTGAAGCCTTTGATATTGAGAACATTAGTCAAGAAGCCCACATTATATCTTAGTTAGTGAAAATATTTAAAAAAATCAACACTAAGGACATTGAGGCACATGAAAAACTTATGGCTTGGTCTGAGAAGAAGTTTGAAAAGAAAGCATTGGAGAAAGTTTCTACTATAATTACAATAAGAAAAGTAGAGTTACATACACTAGTACAAAATCTAGAAGAACTAGTGAAGAAGGTACAAGATTTGTACAATATTCTTTGTGATGTGCCAAGATTTACTAATGAATTTCAAGAAAAAATTCAAAAGATTCAAGTTGACACGAAGTTATTAGGAAGTTTTATCTATCAGTCAATTGGATCAAGTTTAATGCATTACGATAGATTATTTTTTGTAACGAGAATGATTGGTTAAGCTACATAAAGTAGATAGAAGAATTTGGTCCAAACTTATCTCCATATAGACCATGATGATACCTCACTTGGAGGTTATGTAATGAGAGGTGGCTTCAACAAGGATCTAATTCAAAGATATCACAATCTTTCTATTATTGACAACTTAATTGATATAGTTGCAAATTTAGAGATAAAAATTCAAGTCTTGGAATAAAAAAGAACCACATAGGATCATATTTTTTATATGATTATTCAAACCCATAAACTATTTATTGATATATATGGTTTGATTCCGTCTACTCAGCCCTAGCAGGAGACACCCCAACAGAAGACATAAGTGACAAAAATAAGGGGGAATGAAATGAGTTGCAAGGGGGAAAGGAATGAAAAACAAGGGGAATGATGAGGAAAGATAAGATAATAGAATGGATAAAATCAGAGATATAGAGGAGCTAAACATCTTAGAAGTCATACAAGGTATGATAAGTTATATCAAACTATTTTTAGTCATGTAAGGTATGTATTGTATTCATGATGAAAAGTTTTGGATGGGAGATTATGTAGTTGAAATATTAGAAAAAATGGTACATGAGGTTACTTGATTGAGAAATAAAGGTGCTAACCCATTGAATTAAAGTCAAGAAGATTGTACTTGAAAATACCAAATCAACCTATAATTTTAGAGGTATAGTTCTGAGAAAAATCAAACAAGACGATGTGAGGTTTGTTAGCAAGATTATGTAAAATAACTTGTGTTCTAGTTCTAGAGATGATGACATAGAAGATTTATTTGTTCAAGTAACATATAAACTATGTATTGAAAGAACTAAGGTCAAATTGTGTGAAATTTTGAGGATTTAGTTGATAGAGAATCTTGAAAGAATTAAGAAAGTGAGGAATGGACGATTCATGTTTCAATCCTTAATTACTCACATGTTTTTCCTCTTGTTGAGAATATTTCCATTTATGTCATTTACTGGTTGGAACAATGGTGACAAATGTGTTATGGAGAAGATAACATACTTTTGTAGGAGACACCCCACAGATAAAATTAAGAGCAATAAAAAATTAATTGTGAAAACATTTTAGACTAAAATGAAGGAAAGATTTAGAATTCCGCCCTCAGTTATGAGAAAGTATAAGGAAGAGATATGTTTCATGATTGACACAAACTTAACCTATATTAAGGAATTTATACCTAGAATATTATATGTAACTGAAGATGTAACTGAAGAAGAAATTAAGGGATATGTGAAGATCATTCTAAATTCAGAGATAGACATTGATTTTAATAGATTGTGAAACTATGAGGACAACATGTAACTAACATGTCAAGCTAAGCTTGATAAATCTTCAAAGAGAAAGGTAGAAAGCACAATGAAGAAGATCATGAAAGAATCATGGATTATCCCAGAAGAGCTAACTATAGTAAAACAAATTATCTCTAGGATGAAGCAAATAGGACAAGAAAATATTATGTATTTGCCACCATTGGTAGCAGTAGACCCTAAACCATCAAATTCGACACCACTAGATTTAGTTATGGGAGTTATAATTTTTGAGCCTTCAACAAAAGCATCTTAAACACTTTATGTAGCAGTTGCACTAGTGAAACAACTATTTATTCCAACTCCACCAATTTAGTCCAATAGAGAAGAAGAGGAAGAAGTAAGTATTGTTGAGGTTATGTCATTTGAGGACACAAGGAGATCAGTGAGGCTAACCAAACTTAAGAAAGAGCAAGTAGAAGTATCTAGACCCAAGAGAGTAAATAAAATAGCTATTGGATTAGGAAAGAAACAAAATGTTATAGCCACATATGAAGGAAAGAAGATGAGAGGGAAAGTTTTACTCCTTAAGTTACTCGACAAGAAGAAAAAGAAGAGGAAAAAATAGAAAATGCAAGAAAAGGTAGGAAGTAGTGGAAGCCAAAGATTGAAAAGCTAAATTGTATGATCATTAATGACATAAACTTTGTACAATTGAATAAGTTTTATCAGTTGTATGATAGCAATGAAAAAAAATTAGTTGGAGAATGTAGTTATTAGAAAAATGATCTTGTCTAATAAGAATTTTGTATATATTCAGTATCATATTCCTATGAAATTGTATGACATATTAATGAATAAGAAGAAGATATTAGTTGAAGAATACAAAGCAATAAGAGAAAGATTAATTAGAAAACAATGTGAAGTAGAAAGTGATAAACATTTTGAGAGAATCATGAAGAGACTTGAACCCTTAATAAGAAACAAGCCAAGAGAAATATTGATAATGGGAGGTATCTATGAAGAGGTGAACAAAGAAACAAAGAAAGCTAGCATTAAGGCCATGACAGAGATGAAGGACACTGAAGTGCAGAAGACTTTAGAAGACAAAATAATGTCTTCATTTGAGCCTAGTAATCGAGAAACAAGCACAATGTTAGGGGAAGTAGTCCCTACTCATATCATAGAAATGGAACTAGTAGAATCTACAATCCCTACACCAGCAAAAATGAAAACTGCAGAAGATATAGAGATAAAAGAGGTAGAAGATAGAAGAGCAACAAAAGCACCAACATCAGTAGCCCCTCATATCATAGTTGGCAAAGACATAATGAGCATAGATATAACAAGAATAACTATAGATAAAATAGAAGATAATTTAGGATTATGACCCCAGTGTTGACAATTTATAGGGTATACCAACTCTAAAAATGAAGAAGAAGATAAAGGAGAAAAAAAAAGAGGTAGAAGAAGAAAGAAATAAGAAGAGAAGCAGTTAGTTCCTCAAAGTCACCCCTTGAGAATTTGATTGTGAATATGATGAGCTCTACACCATAGACCCTTGTAGAAGATCCAAAAATGGAAATGCTTAGTAAGATTAAGAGAAAAGAAAACGGATTAAGAGAATCCTAGAAATCCTTGAAAAGATGATGGGAAACATGGATAGTTTAATGAGTATGCATATTAATGAGGTCAATCTACATAAAAAGGATACTAGAGTCTTGGAAGATTTTGTCAATCACTTCTAGACCATGACTGAGGTTGCAACACCAAAAGCACAAGTAGAGAATGATACCATTAACTTTGCAAAGATATGCTAGAATATTAAATATTATTTGTCTAATCTAGACATATACATCAAGGAGTTATGAGAAAGTGTACATGAAGGAAAAGAAATTTATGAGAAATGTGCACTAACAGATGAATATATGAATACCTTCATTGCATAAATTAAGACAAAAGAAGATGAAATGAAGAAAGTGACAAGTAAGCTAAATATGATAGATATTCAAGTAATTCACTTGGAACAAAAGATCAATAAACTCTATTTTGATATATCAAATCTATTGAATTAAATCCAAAAAATTATAAAAATATATTATGAACAAATTCTAAATCCACTAAAGTTGTGATGACAAGAAATCTCAAGCTACCATTAAAGAGAGTGAGAATCCTCAAATATGTCGTCATTTGGTTAATTTGTGACTCGACAAATAATCCTCCAATAATTGATAAAAAAAAATTCCCACAAAGATGAAGCTAAAGGAGAATAATGAACCTATTGAGTTAAAGTGATCCTTAAAGAAGTATAAAATGGTGTTTCAATGTCAGGAGATGAAACATGAAGACAAATCTCCAATCCATTGGAATATGCAATACATATGGTCTTCTAAATCTTCTCTTTGTTATCATCATCAAAGGTTATAAGGTATTCATTTGTAAGGAGATGATAATATATTACAAGATCAAATAGGAATGGAGAGATATGAGGATCTCCTTTTATATCCCAAATTGTAATCCAATGTGCATGTGGACCCGCAAGGTTAAATATAACACACAATGTGTCAAATCCAACACTAGAAAAAATCACATCTACTGATGTAGGGGCATCCTAGGGTAGACAAAAGTCTTGTATGCATGGGCATCATGCTTAAATTTGTGCAATTATGGTTCATATAGTTGGGAATCTATTCGAGGCACATTGGGAAACCTTGTCCTAAGTGCACATAAAGTTTGGAGTAATCATGTTGGAGATAGATCCATTTTTTTGGATGTTGGTAATTTGTTCTTGTTTCCTTCATAGGATTTGGAGATTATATTTGTGAGATTAGATCCAAGGGGTTTGGAATGTGCACTCTTGTATTTGGGTCATTGGGTGACACATGGACCTATGCCTAAGGGCATATACTCTTATGTTTTCATATGAGTTAGTTATGCCTTGTAAACTTGGGGCTTGTCCTAAGTATTTAGTGATTTCAGGTATTTAATAATTGTTGCCAAGATTATTTGTGGCTTTAAGGTGTATTTAATGTGATTGTTTATTTGATGTAACTTTCTAGGCTGACCTATGGCTTGGTTTAGAATAAGTAAAGGATCTTGTGATGTCATGAGTCATTTTTTCATTTGTTTTAGCATTGAGTTCAACATGTAGTAGATGAGAGGAGTTAAGTATAAGAAAGATATAGCTAGTGTACCTAGGAATGTGGATACAAAGAATGGTTATGAAGAAGCTTCTAAAGACTTTGAAGCTACTAAATCTAGTGGTGGCGACAAAGCTAATCTAATGGAGGGAGCTGTACAAGAAAGAATTGATCACTTGGATAGATCTAGAGCTCAATTGAAATTGAAGCACAAGTTGGATTTTTCTAAATTATTAGGTACTTTGAATCATGAAGACTTGTTTGATTAGACTACTTTAAGTTAGAGGATATTGGAGATTCACTCAAAGTGAGGTTGGCATAAACTAAGCTAAAAGGACATGTTGCTTTATGGTAGAAAGAAATTCAAAGATATAGAGGAGAAGAAGGTGAAATGAAGATCACTAGGTGTATATTCATGGTAAAAGAAATGAAGGCTAAGTTCATTCTCACTGATTAAAATAGATCTTTTTAAGAGATTGAAAAATATGAAGTAGAAGGATATGACTGTGAAGAATTATACTGAGGAGTTCTACAAGTTAACAATTTACTTTGGACATAGGCAAATTAGTAAAGAAAAGGTGGCTACATATATCAATGATTTGAGATTCAATATTTAGGATTAAATTGGTATGTTGAATATTGCTTCAATTGAGGATGCTTATCAATATGCTCTGAGGGAAGAAGATAAGTTGAAGAGAAGAAATCAAGGTATTTCTTGAGGGAAAGAGAAGCAAGTGAAGGATAAAAAAATTGTTGACATGATGAACCAAAACCTATTGAAAAAAGGAAGAGAATATGTAGAGGTGAATTTAAGGGTACTTGTTTCAAATATGGTGAGAAAGGACATAGAGATTTTGAATTTCCCAATGCTAATAAGAAGGTTGGTTATAAAAGAGTTGTTATGGTACATGAGAATGTGGATTCAATAAATGAACCTGAGGTGGAAGAGAACTTGTTGGTTAGGTGAGTGTTTCTTTGTAAGAAGGTATTGGGACCTTGCAAAAGGAGGAATTTGTTAAGGACTCAATGTAATTCTACAGGTAAATATTGGAATGTAATTGTGCATGTGGTAGTACTAATAACCTAGTTGCTAAGGAGATGGTCCAAGAACTTGGTTTGAAAAGAGTGAGACATCCTTGTCCTTATAGGATCAGCTGGTTACAAGATGAACATGCTTTGGAAGTGAAGGAGTCGTGTCTTGTTAATTTTCATATTGGGTAGGATGTTTATCAAATATTGTATAATATTGTGGGCATGAGTAGTTATCACATATTACTTAATAGATCTTGGCAATATGATTTCAAAGCTATGCATATTGTTTCTAGAATGTGTTTACTATTGAGAAGGGTGGCAAGAAGAATTCATTGATTCCTTTACACAATGTAGAACTCGATAGGAGGAACCTGATTTTTGGTAGCCAAGTTGAGTTAAAGGATTCTCAAAGGGTTAGAGATCAATAGGGGAAACATACTTGTTGCACACCAAAGATAGTTGTAAAGATAATAGCTGTGGGAAAAGAGTTGAAGAAATGAAATAAAGGTAAGAGTGCACAAGTAGATGACTTGGGGGACATGTATGTAAAGAACCAATTCGGATTTTGTGTGTTGAAGCCTAAAAGATTTTCTTCTAGCTACTAAGAATGTTCTTTCTATGCACCTGCAGTGTCTGATGCAAGAGCATCCTAGGGTAGATGTCAATCCTGTATGTAGGGACTATTAGCATGAATGCTAATGATACTATATTGGGGGAATATCTTAAGTATTGGAGAGTATTGACATTTTGCATTCATGATTGTGTTTTTCATTGATGTCAACATAGTAGTAAGTCTATGAAGAATAGCAGAGTAGTAGACAACGCTCTTAGTTGTACAGGAAAGGTTTTGAGTGTCTAGTGTTGTGCATTCATGGACATATTTAGTACAATGTCCTAATGATGAGGTTACATGTGTAGCACGTAAGTCAAAGACATATGGAAGTTGTACCTATTTTATAGAGAGCAGTACAGAGACATAGTACCTAAGAAGTTATTTTTTATGTTTCTATTATATCCTTTGAAAGTGATATAATATGGTGATGTGTGGGCAGCTAGTGATAGAGGATAGTCTGATAGTGATATCTGTAAGTGTACAGGCCCTAAAGTTGCACGTGTGAAGTTTTATATATACTGTGAGCTGACAATGCTATTGTAATTGTGAATTAATCAAAAATCTTATTATAATTAATTGGGAAAGCCTCAAAGCCAACTCAAGGAGTTATTTTGAAGCTAGGGTATAAAGGAAATATGTTTTATTTGTTTGTAAGAGGTATCAAGTATTTTATTGAGTGTAAAGTGCGAAAAGGAAAAGAGTGTTTACTGAATGTGAGTAAGCAATCCAATGGATTATTGGATTTGAGTTATGTGATCTAGTTACAAGATCAAAAGGAGTAGAAGTCCGGTTGACATGATAGTAAAAGAGGAAGGGAGTATAATTAATTTTTATTATTCTACAAGGATGAATAAATAGATCATTTGGATAGTGGTTTCATTGGTCTTGCCCTCAAATATGTTTGGGCAGTTGTTCTAGCTTTCTTCCATAACTCCTAACAGGGTTGGCATAACTCCTAATAGGGTTGGAATCTCCTAACAGGGATTCAAAGTCTCCTAACATGGATTGATATGTATTGAATGTTGTTATAGACTCCTAGCAAGGTCCATCCTCTAAAAAGGAATATTTATATTGATACATCATCTTGTGGTTATCATCCCCACTGAGGTTTTCCCTTTGATCAATGATTTCCCTAAATAACATATCTGGTGTTATTGTGCATGAGTTTCTTGTTGTGGTTTTTGATTATATTGCTCGTATGGTTAAAGTTTAATAAGGTTGATAATTATGATATTAGTTGGATAACTAATTCACCCCCTTGCCCTCTCAGTTATATTGGTTGACTATAAATTCTAACAATTGACAGGTCCTTAAAGGATAAGCTTAAAAATTTTGAGAGACTGATAGTGAATCTTTTTAAAAAGGATAGTCCTAGATTTGATGGGGCCAAATATGAAAGTTAGAAGGAGAAGATGAAGACTCATTTTCTTTGTATGGGTCCAGGTTATTAGCTCTTGACAAAGACTGAAAAGACAATTGTCAAAGAATATAAACTTGAAGAATACAATGAATTCGAGAGAGATCTATTCATGTGCAACGTGATAGCTAGAGAAGCTTTACTATCAACTCTTCCTGATAATGAATACAGTTAGGTGAAATTACTAGAAACATCTCATAATATTTGGAAAGCATTAGAATCTATTTTTGAAGGTGATACACATACAAAAAGAGTAAGATTTTAGAATTAGATATGTGCATTTTAAGATGTAAGCATGATGGAAGATGAATATGTAAGAAGTTATATTGGTAGGATATCGAAGATTGTTGCAGGAATCAAGGAATATGGTGGAAATAAGGAAGAAGATGAGGTTGTGTGGAAGATCTTGAAGACTTTGACACCACCATTCAAGAAAGTAGCTCAGATGATTCAACTACTTATACATTGCACTAAGGATTTTACTAGGGAAATGTTGCTTGGAAGATTGGAAACAACAAAAGTAGGTTTGAGATAGTTAGGAGAACTAACAAGAGTGGAGACAACTTTTAGTGCCTTGAATGTTCAACCAAGTTTGTCTAGAAGTGCAAGTACACATGGAGATTTTGCTAGTAGTAGAAGAACCAAATTTGATGAAGACAAGAAGATTAAAGAAGGTATAACACTTCTTGTGAGAAGATGAAAAGATGGTAAGAACTTTTTTAAATGTTGGACATGTAATGAGTTTGGTCATTATGCATCTAAATGTCCTAAAAGAGAGAAAAAATATAAGAGAAATTTTAATCCTCAGAGACTTATGAAATTCTTGTATGCTAATGAAGAAGAGGAATCTAATGAAAAAGGTCAAAGTGAGAGTGATGATGAGCTAGGATTTGTAGCTATTAAGGAAAATGATCTTGATAGAGAAGTTAGAGAAGAAAAGGCTCTAGTTTCCCAAGTTGAAAAAAAATATGATTGGGTAATAGACAGTGGTTGTTCAAATCACATGACTAGTGATATGAATAAGTTTTTTAAATTTAGAAACTATGATGAAGGTATTGTTAGAGATGGTAACAATGCAGCCTATCATATTATAGGGATTGGATCCATTACTTTAGATGGAAGAACTGAAACTAACAATGTTTATTTTGTTGATGGATTAAAACATAATTTGTTGAGTGTTGGACAATTAGTGGAAAAAGGGTATTCATTTCAATTCACAAAAAAGACTTTCACTATCAAGGATAAAGATGGTAAGATGATTAGAACTAGAACTAGATCCAAAGGTAATGAATTTCAGTTGAATCCAATTGAAATGACATGTTTGGTCACTAAAGTGGATAACAATTGGTTATTGCATAAGAGAATATTTCATATAAACTTTGATAATATTGTAAAAGTTAGTAGTACATTTGCAATTAGATATTTGCCTAAGATAATAAAGCCTACTAATGTGGTTTGCAAAGAATATATTTTGGCTAAGCATAAGAAGGTATCTTTTCCTAGCAAGAAGTTCACTGCCACAGAGAAGCTAGAGATTGTTCACACATATCTGAGTGGTCCCTCTAGAACAAGAGGATTCTATGGTATAAGGTATTTCATGATTTTTGTTGATGATTTTACTAGAATGATGTGGACATCTTTTCTTAAAGAGAAGCCTGAAGCTTTTGAGAAGTTTAAAATATTTAAGAATAGAGTTGAGAATGAATTTGGTGTTAATATAAAATGTTTGAGATCAGATGGAGGAGGAGAATTCACCTCTAGAAAGTTTAATATGTTTTTGGAAGAGAATGGAATCAAAATAAAGTTATCTTCACCTAGAACATATGAACAAAATGGGATTGTAGAAGGAAGAAACAGATAAGTAGCAGAGGTGGAAAGAGTGATGTTGTTTGAGAATGATGTATCCAAGACATTTTGGAGAGAAGTAGTCAATACAGTAGTGTACACTATTAATAGAGTATAGATCAAAAAAGGTATGAGCAAGACACCTTATGAACTATGGTTTGGTCATTTACCATCAGTTAAGTATTTTAGAATGTTTGGAAGCAATTGTTATATTAAGAGAGGTGATGATTTTGGTAAGTTTGATCATGAAGTGATGAAGGTATGTTTCTTGGCTATTCATTGAAAAGAAAGGCATACATATGTTTTAATCATAGAATTAAGAAAATAATTGAGTGTGAAAATGTAAAGATTGATAAAAATTTTGGAACTAAGGAAAAGATGGTAGATTACAATTCAGATGAAGAAGAAGATAGTTCTAGAATGGTTAGACAAAATGTTGAAGTTTTCTCTGAGACTAACAATGATCTGCAAAATGATGTGCAAACTATTGAGCAAAGAGGAGAGTAGAGGCCTAAACCTAGAGATGAGATAAGTGTCAAGATGTCAACTCCTACCCCTAATAAGAATCTGACAATGAATCAACCTCCAGGTTAGATAATTGGAAGAAAGACAAAGGTGTCATGACAAGAAATAGAGTTAATGAGGAGATATGTTTGATTTCTCAAGTTGAACCTAAAAGTGTAGATGAAGCAATTAAAGATTATCATTGGATTCAAGCAATGAAGGAAGAATTAGATCAGATTGTGAAGAATGAAACATGGGAGTTAGTTCCTAGACCTAAAGACAAGAATGTGATAAGAACTAAATGGGTATTCAGAAACAAGATGAATGAGAAAGGAAAAGTGGTGAGAAACAAGGCTAGACTTGTATGCAAAGGTTACTCATAGAAAGAAGGTATTGAATATGAGGAGACATATTCCACTATAGCCATAATGGAAGCAATAAGAATGTTCTTGGCTTATGCAACAGATAAGAAGTTAAAAGTATATTAGATGGATGTTAAATCAAGTTTCCTGAAGGGAGAACTTGAAGAAGAGGTATATATTGAGGAGCCTGAAGGTTTTCCTTTGATAAAAGACAAAGATATAGTATGTAGACTAAATAAATCTCTATATGGTTTGAAGCAAGCACCGAGAACCTAGTATGCAAGGTTGGACAACTATTTGGCAAAGCTTGGATTTTCTAAAGGTATGATAGATAGTAACTTATATTTGAAAGAAATTGAGAATGGTTTGTTGATAATAGTAATATTTGTTGATGAGATCATATTTAGATAAAATGATGAAGCAATTGATAATTTTTTTGAAGAGATGAAGAATGAGTTTGAGATGAGCATGATAGGGAAATGAATTTTTTCCTAGGATTGCAGATTGTGCAGAATAGTGGTGTTATTTTCATTTCACAAGCTAAGTACTTGAAAGACTTGTTGAAGAGATTTGGATTGGAAAGTTGTAATCCTTTTGGTACACCTATGATAACTAGTCACAAGTTATCTAGCAAGGATGAGATACATATAGTTGAGAAGAAGAAGTACAAATGCATGATTGGAGGTTTGCAATATCTAACTCACACCAGACTAGATATAGAAAATCCAGTTGAGATTGTAGCTAGATTTCAAGCTGATCCTAAGGACTATCATTATGTAGTAGTGAAGAGGATATTCAAATATTTGAAAGGAACATTTGACTATGGAATTTGGTATGATAAATTGGGTGATTTCACTCTATGTGAATATATTGATGTGGATTGGAAAATTAGTATGGATGACAGAAAGAACACCAATGGTGGAGCATTTTTTCTTAGAAGAAGATTGGTTTCTTGGATGAGCAAGAAACAAGATTGCATTTCCCAAAGTACAGTTGAGGAAAAGTATGTTGCAGTAGAAAATAATTGTAATCAAGTGATGTGGATGAAATAGATGTTGAAAGATATCAGAATTGAGTTTGCAAAATTTGTTATCATATATTGTGATAATAAAAGTACAATATGTATATCTAGTAATTTTGTATTGCATTATAAGACTAAGAATATATCTATTAAGTATCATGTCTTGAGAGAGAGGGTGGCGAAAAAAAGAGATTAGATTGGAATATGTGAGTACTAAAGATCAGATTGTAGACATCTTTACGAAGCCCTTATGTAAAGCTACATTTGAGTACTTGAGAGGTATACTTGGGGTTATGCCCTTGCCTATTTCTGAGTAGATGATGAAAAGATTGCATTAGTCTAGTGGTACAGAGCACTATTGTTAGATTGGAATGAATTTTGATGCTTCTTATATGGGGGAGTATCTATAATGAATTGAGTCATTAAGGACTCTTGATATTTCGTCTTCAATAGTGTCTTTGGACACTTGAGCTTGTTGAAGACTTGGAGCAATAAATTGAAATAATGAGGCATTTTTCGTTGATGTCAATGGGGGAGAATATGCATGAAAGACATCTTCTAAGTTTGTATGGGGATAAGAGTGCATGGAAGTCTCTACTTTACTAGAAAAATTTAGAAAGATTCATGTAAAGAAGGAGGAATATCTCTATGGGGGAGATATATAGCATTAGGAATTTTGATGTATGGTGAGTTGCTTACTATGAACAACTATTATTGATCCTAAAGAAGAGGAAGAACAGAGTAGTGTTCTAGAGGACTTTAGATTTTATTGATGAAGAGGATTTGAGAAGATGAGAATAGAAGCAGCAACAACAAAGTAATGTTTGGTATTCTTGGAACTTAGATTTTTTTCATGTATGTTGGCATCAATTCCAAAGGGGGAGATTGTTAGCATAAATTTTGATGGTACTACATTAGGGGAGTATCTAAAGCATTGGAGAGTATTGAAATGTTGCATTCATGACTGTGTTTATCTTTGATGTCAACATAGTAGTAAGTCTGTGAAGACTGACAGAGTAGACGATAGATATCTTAGTTGTATAGACAAGGTTTTGAGTGTCTAGTGATGCACATTAATGGACATGTTTAGTATAGTGTCATGATGATAAGGTTACATGCACAACATGTAAGTTGAAGATGCACAAAAATTGTACTTGATTTACAGAGACCAGTATAGAGACAAAGTACCTAAGAAGTCATTTTTGATATTTTCATTATATCCTTTGATAGTGATATAATCTGGTGATGTGTGGTTAGCCAATGATAGAGGATATCTAATGGTGATGTTAGCAAATATGTAGGTCTTCAAGTCATACATGTGAAATTTTGTATATACTGTGAGTCGATAGTGTTTTTGTAATTGTAAATTAATTAATTATCTTATTACAATTAATTGGGAAAGCCTTAAGGCCAATTCAAGGAACTATTTTGAAGACAGGGTATAAAGGAAATATGTTTTCCATGTTTGTAAGAGGGATCAAGTTTTTTATTGAGCACAAGGTGTGAAAAGGAGTAGAGTGTTTACTGAATGTGAGTAAGCAATCCAAGGGATTATTGAATGCAAGTTTTATGATCTAGTTACAAGATCAGAAGGAGCAAAAGTCTAGTTGATAGGATGGATAAAGAGGAAGGAAGTAAAACTCATTTCTATTATTTTGCAAGGAACAATATAGAGATTATTTGGACAGTGGGTTCATTGGTCTTTTCCTTGAAGTTATTTGGGCAATGGGTCCAACTGTCTTCCATAACTCCTAATAGGGTTGGAATCTCCTAACAGGGATTCAAAGTCTCCTAACATGGATTGATATGTATTGAATGTTATTATAGACTCATAATAGGGTCCATTCTATAATAAGGAATATTTATATTAGTACATCTTCTTGTGGGTACCATCTCCACCGAGGTTTTCCCTCTGATCAATGGTTTCCCTAGTTAACATATCTAGTGTTATTGTACATGAGTATCTTGTTGTGGTTTCTAATTATATTGCTCATATGGTTAAAGTTTAATAATGTTGATAATTGTGATATTAGTTTGATAACTAATTCAAACCCCCCCCCCCCCTCTTAGTTATAGTCCTTAGTTATATTGGTTGACTATATATTCTAACAAGGGCATCAAGCTCAAATTTACAGACTTATGATTCATGTAGTTGAGAATATATTAAAGGTCAATTTGGTAACCTTTTCATAAGTGTGTATAAATTTTTGAGTAATCATGTTGGAGTGAGAGTCATTTTGGTGGCTATTGGTAATGTGTTCCTATTTACTAGAAAGACTTTGGAGATTGTATTCAGTAGCTTCCATCCAAGGGAGTCAATACATGTGCTCTTGGATTTGGATTGTTGGATGACATATAGACCTATGCCTAAGGGTGTGTACTCTTGTGTTTTCATATGAGTTAGTTATTCCTTTTAAACTTGGGGCTTTTCCTAAGTATTTAGTTATTTCATGTATTTAATGTTTGTTGCCAAGCCAACTTGTGGCTTGAGGGTGTATATGTGAGTGTTTATTTAATGTAACTTGCTAAGCTAACATGTTTCTTGTTTTAATATAATTAGAGGGTCTGATTGGAGTCTTTCAAATGCAATTTTAGATTCTTCTTTGAGTTCTCTATCGAATTGTGGGTCTAGGCTAGCTAGGAGTTGGATCTTGTGAGATCTTGTAGAACTATTATTGCATTTTTTGATGTATTTGGCCATAACCTAGAAGGCCTTACAATCGAGCATGTTGGATAATAATGCATTATGGGTATCAAATACTAGGTCATTTTAGGTACCCATGTACAATATTCAAAAGAAAATAAAATGACAAACCAAAGAAAGAGGTAAAACCTCATATGATCCTACAAAAAATGAGATGAAAAAGAAAGCAAGATATGTCTATGGATGGCATAATCAAGACCCCCCATTATGGATTACATAATGCATATATAATAAAGAATCCCCTCATAGGAATAAAAAGGAGATATGATATCTTTCCCATAGTAAATTATTTCCTAAAGGATGGTGAGTGCTTGAAGATAAAACATAGAAGTATGCCTACAAACAACATTTCTCCTCTTAGGAAGAAGATCAACCAAGTACAAATGCAAGAATTCTTTTCAATGTGGATAGAAAAAAGGAAGGGGGATTCAAGTGAAGCATGAAGTATCTTAAGTATTCTCATGTGTTATGATGTCCTTGAATGATGAAGATGTCATGAACTAATCAGAATCAAGCCCAATAGAAGAAGGTTATAAGAAAGGAACCAATGGTAATTTATCCATGTAGGAATGTGGATCAAACTCCAAAGAAAAAGATGCCTCCTCAAAAGAAGAAGTAGGAAGAGAATAAAATAATCACAACCCCACCCCCCACACTTAGTGTATAATGTGTAGGATAAAATTTTGGTTCAATTTCAACTGGTATTTTGACTCAAATTGGTCATTGCTAGTTTACTCCTATTAATTTTCAATCTAGTGTCATAGACTAATGAAATATATTGTGGTTATTTTTCAAAGGGATGAATGTAGTAAATTAAGGGAGGATGAAATGAATGAAAAAAAAAAGATTTCTAACCTTAAATTATGCTTTTAATTAACTTAAGGACATAAAATCATTCCAATCCTATGAATATTATAAATGAAATCATCAATGCAATTACAAATGGAACCACAAAACCAATGTTACAAATGAAATCACACTCTTGTTCTAAGAACATATATTTAATTTGACCTTGTGGTTATCACCACTTATAAATGAATCCACAATCCTATTCCATATTTTATTTACTTTTATAATTTTATATTATAAATGAAATCATACCTAGATTATTGAAACTTTGATCTATTAATGCTTTATTAGTGAAAATATAAGGTCTTTAGGAGATAATGTGTAATGAATTAGTGATATAAAGTGAAGAGGGTTTTGGTTTTAAGAAATACAATAAAAATATATACTGACATGAGATGTGAACTTGTGACATGAGGAAATGCGATTGAGAAAAGAGATATGGAAATTTTATAGAGGATAATGGAATTGTGATGGGGGGACTAATGATTTGCAAGAAAATTTACAAAATGGAGTCTCCAAGCAATAGATAGAGATAATGATTCACAAAACATATTACAAAATAAAATCTTCAATGCATTATTTATGCACACATATTTGCATCTCTCAACGATATTAGAAGTGCACCGCCATAAAAATAATATTTATCAAGATTACGTAGATTGATATTAAAATTTGTAAACAACATGAAACAACAATCTTAATAACGCATAACTAATCTAATAAAATATAAATGATCTCACCAAGTGTTTGAAGAGGGGGGCCTTCCTCCATTAAACTAGTGAGTTTAGGAAAAATGAATCATGTACTTACACCATAACAACCATCAATTTCACATTCTAAAGTTGAAGTGAGAAAATAAAATATGTTTTAGTCTACATGTTCTGTTGATTATCTATATTATTATTTCTCTTTGATCACACATGTATATAAATAAATGGGTAGAAGTATATTGTCTAGATGTAATAATTAAACTTAAGATCAATTCTACCTGATCAAGAACTAATTATATATAATATGGTTTTCGTGATAGACCATTAAAACATATTCAGTTTAAATAGTATGTGCTAAATTTGAGGATCTAAAACTATCATATCCAATCATGGAAGTAAATAAGACAAAAAATCTCATTTTTAGTAATCCCTTGTGCAACTTATGGACTTAATTAGTTTGGTCCTTCTCTCCACCATAATCAATTCTTGAAAAAATTTGATGGACTATGTTAAATTTAGGACCATAGTGCAAAAGAATTTCATTATTTCCACTCTAATAATAATTCAAACCTTTTATTACTTTTTTACTTACTAATTAGAAATGATGGACTAAACAAAAATGGTAATTGAAGGATACATGAACGTAAAACAAAACTTTTAATCCTTGGGTCCTATATCAATGTAGAAGATGCACTAAAACGTTGAAGATGTTTCTCTCTTTAGGAAGAAATGGTGTCACAAGTATATTAAATAATCTTCACCATTCAACAAGAAGAACCCTCAAAATGTCTGATGACTCTAGAAACTAAATAGGAATCTTGAGCACATGAATACGATCACTTTGAACCATACAATGCGACATCTCAAGGGAAGTTTAAGACTCATGAAATCCAATTTTAAAATACTCAAATATCTTCTCTGAAGTGAAGGAGAGCTCCTCCAAAAGTTTTATAAAAGACTCCAAAGTCATATGAAACTCAAAGAAATGATCAAGTGAATAATGATGAGGATTAGAGTATTCCCTCACAATAGCTAAAGAAGGATCATCCTTAGTAAAGAGAAGATTAATGACATCAATGGTGTCTCCCAAGTACTCAATATAGGACCCCACAAAAAAATAGTGATGTTTGTCAATGAGTCATCCCAAGAAATTATATTTGGAAGACAATGAATTCCATGTTGTATTGAATAACTTGAATTCGTGGTTGTTTGATATTAATTGAAGAAGTAGGTATTACAAGATGAGGCTTTGGGCCATCAAGACTCTCACAGAATGCAAAAATAATAATTTTCACTAATGTATTATCATCATAGGGAATATCATCTTCATCATCAACTAGAATGAGACAATTTACAACAAGATTAGTTGGTAATGGAGGACTATGTAGATCTCTAAAATGTTCCAAAATGGGTGATGATAATAATTACTCTTGATATTAGAGTAGAGTAGATGTTGTTTAATGGAAAAGAGACTCATATTAATCACATTTCTAATATGAGAATTTTTAATCAATCAAGCCTATCTCTTCCACTTTGTCTTTGGATCAAGTATGAATCCATAAAGATTAGGCAAGATATTAAGTCATTTACAATGTGTGATGATTTATTTTCCCCATATTGTAGAATTATCCCTAGTGTAATGTATGATGATGAGATGTATTTATACTTCCATGATATACTTCTCACATGAAACCAAAGATCAATGCACCACCTAAAATGCAATGAATCCAAGTCCTTACTCCCCACTATGTAGAACATGTTACTTGATAAAATCATCTCACACACTTATTGAACTAGGTGGATCTTGAACACCTCAAAAATTCAACCCACTCATAATCTCCCAAGATTGGCATCAATAAATAGAGCACGATGAAATGTTCCTAACACAACTTGAAATGTGTTAAAAGGAGTCTACTTTCTTGAGATATGCTTGGTAAAAGGTTTGGTCAAACATCTATAGCAGAGGTTGACAAAAAAGATGAAAATTTGACCATCTCAAAAGTGGTCAACAATGGGTTTTAATTTTAAGATCTCATTGAGATCTTTCCAATGCATTTCAAATGGACAAAATCTAAGTTTATAAGCAAAAGTTATGGCCAAATGAAGTTTCTCTCTCAAGAAGAGGACCAAGTGATTATTGATGATGTCGGCATGATGTGGCACAAAGTAGATGTCAGCAAGACAAAATTTTATAAATTTTGGGAGTGGAACACTCAACTTCTCACCTTCTAATATGTTCCTTTACCAATACACCATTCAGGTAACATTTGAAATATTTGGTTGTATTTTGATTTTGTTTTTGTGTAGAGGATAAGACAAAGGCATGTTACATAAGGGGCCAACCCAACCCCCCATACATGGGCTATTAAAAAGAGATTTTTTTTGTTGTAAAATAATAAACATAATAGATATGTTCCCACAAACTTAGGGGAGGTAAAAAAAACTGTGTTTAGTTTGTTAAAATAATAAGCCAAAAGGGGTTATTTTGTTATTTGAAATAGGGTTGTGTAATTATTATGTTGGTTATATGGTTTTGAGCCATTTATGGAAAAATTCATGCATACAAGACAATTATTTTCTTGTAATCATGGACAATGAGACTTGGATAAGTCTTTGTAATTCTCAAAAGGATAATTCAAGAGAATGCTCTAGAGAATTAAGTGGTCTCATAATCTGAGATAAAAACTTAGAATTTTCTTAAGAGTATTATTTATAACTTCATGTCATTATTGTAATGGCTTAGTGCCTATTGTATTTGTATGCTCTTTTTTTTTTTTCTTTTTTTTCTTTTTTGTGTGTGTGTGTGTGTGTGTGTGTGTGTGTCAAAGAGAGAGAGAGAGAGAGAGAGAGAGAGAGAGAGAGAGAGAGAGAGAGAGAGAGAGAGAGAGAGAGAGAGAGAGAGAGAGAGTTGCATTGTAAAAGGTGACGAATGAGTAGGTGCAAACATGTTGCTAACAAGTTCCTATTATTGTAGTGTGGAAGAGGAAAGAAGTTTGTAACTCCATGGAAAATCATGGAGATGTGAAATTTTTAACATCATAATAATGGTACCGATCTTGCAAGTTTGTAGATCCAGAGGCGTAGCTAGAGTTTATGAACTCCAAAATAAAATCCTTTGTCTCTTGTTCTTTTTGATGCATTTTTATTTATACTTAGTTATTTTCTACATTTCTTTGTATTATTTTCTCAATTCACAAGCAACTCCAATTACAATCTCTATATTAAATCTATATCTTAGTGAATCTTAAAATTGCAAGCGATTCACAATAAGGAGTTTACAAATCAAGTTTGGTATCAGAGCTAGTCTGACAAGTTGCAGGTTGTGAGATACTTGGAGTGAATTCAAGAAAAGTGAGGCAAGATGTCTTAACATAAGGAAAATAAATTTCCTTTTGACTTTGATGTAGGATTCTACAAGGCCTTCATGGAGATGAAAGATAAGGTTTATGAGGTGTATAAGGAATGGAAGTATGAAAAAAGGCTTCTCAAAGGAAGCTAAGATGTAGACTCAATGAAATCTCCTAATTCTTCTTATAGTATTCCTTGTTCTCTTGGTAATTCTCATAGACAATCTCAAAATGTTGGATTAAGGTTGTCAACCAAGATGGGAAAAAAAGGAAAGGACCTTTGAGTTTATGAACAAGTTATGGTTGAGCCTATGAAGGTGAAAGATAGACCTCTCTATGCAAGATTGGGGGTTAGTGAAGGAGAATGCTCCAAGGTAGTGGATGCAAAGAATTATCTTAATGAAGAACCATCTTAAGAAAAATCTGGGAGAGGCAGTGAAACATCATCTTCAAGTAGTGGTGACACATGTAAGATGTCCAAGAGAAGAGTAAACACAAATTCTTCTTGGCATGTATGCACTAAGGGTGACCATCAAAGGTATAACAAGCCTAGATACTCTAATGTTCCTTTTGATTATATGAAGGTACATAACATAGAAATTTTATGGTTTATAAAACCATGTACATTTTGTGGGTTGGGTAACCATACATTTTCCAAGTGTTGGAGAAGAATGGCTTTGTATAGGAAGGTCAAGTCAACAAGTAAAGAGACAATGCATCAAGAGCCATCTCCAAATCAAAAGAAAGAGAAGGGAAAGCAAGGTTGGATTTTGAAAAAATCTTTCTCTTATTGCAAGATAGCTAGAATCAAAAAGATCATTGTTGGAAGCTTCATCTAGAGCTTCATCCAAATAAGGACAAGAAGAATATTGCAGTTGATTCTCCATTGGTGAACACTGGGAAAATGAAGAGGTTCATTTATGTGAGAAACAATTCTTCACTCATGTCTATAAGGGTAGAAAAATTAGGTGATATGAAGCATGAAAATGATGTTGTTGCTTGTAATCCTAACTATCATGTGTTTCAAGGATCATCAATGCCACAAATTGAGGATTTTTCCTAGAAGCCTATTAATAGTATTAAGAGTATTTTCATCTCATTTTAATTATCATATTTGTATTGGTTATTGTTGCTAATAGTAGATGGGGTAATGAATATAGAAAGATGTTGGAAAATGCAAATGGGTAGCAATGTGATAGTAGTTCTCATGATTATTGTACAACTCTTCAGTGAAGTAGGTGCACAAATGAGGTGGATAGATATTGGACAAGTGGGAAGGTGTTTCTCTCACTTAGTGATTGATTAAGAGCCTTTTGGAGGTCCAAAAGTTCCTTAGTGGGGAGGAATGATCTAGGTGCATCTTTAAGACCTCAAAAATTCAACTCACTCGTAATCTCCCAAGATTGGCATCAATGCATAAAGCACACTGAAAAATTCTTGACACAACTTGAAATGTGTCAAAAGGAATCTATTTTATTAAGATATGCTTGGTCAAAGGTTTGGTCAAATAGGCATAGCAGAGGTTGACCAAAAAGATAAAAATTTGACCATCTCAAAAGTGGTTAACAATGGATTTCAAATTGAAGAGCTCATCAAGATCTTTCCAACACATTTTGAATAGACAAAATTTGAGTTTGTATGCAAAAGTAATGGCTAAATTAAGTTATCTGCTCAAAAAGAGGACCAAGTGATTATTGATGGCATCAACATGACTTGGCACAAAGTGAAGGTCAATAGGAAAAATATTGGCAATGTTCGAGAGTGGAACACCTAACCTCTCACCTTCTAATATGTTCCTTTACCAATACACTATTCAAGTCAGCTTTAAATTGTTTGGTTGTATTTTTCTTTTGTTGTTGCATAGAGGATAAGACAAAGGCATGTGAGGTAAGCGGTCAGCCCAAACCCCCATATGTGGGCTATTTAAGAATATTTTTCTTGTATCATAATAGACATGATAGATATGTTCCCAAAAACTTAGGAGAGGTACAAATTAAGTTTGTTAAGTTTGTTAAAACAATAAACCTCAAATCAATTCATACCTCTATTTAAACTAACTAAAATAGGTACATTAAAGGTTTGAGAATTATGAGCATTTATTTAAAAATAAAGAAATCTGTTAAAGTGATATTTATAATTTGGTTTGGTTTATTTTGTATGGCTTAAAATTATAAAATCCAAAACGGTTTATTTTGTTATTTCAAATGGGGATGTGTAATTATTATGTTGGTGATATGGTTTTGAGCCATTTATGGAGAAATTTATGTATAAAAGGGGGTTTATTTTCTTGTAATCCTAGACGATGAGACTTGGATAAGTCTTTGTAATTCTCAAAAGGATAATTTAGGAGAGCTCTCTAGAGAATTAAGTGGTCTCATAATCTAGGATAAAAACATAGAATTTTCTTGAGAGTATTATTTATGAATTTATAGCATTATTCTAATGGCTTAATGCCTATTGTATTTGTATGATCTTTGTGTGTGTGTGTGTGTGTGTGTGTGTGTGTGTGTGTGTGTGTGTGTGTGTGTGTGTGTGTGTGTGTGTGTGTGTGAGAGAGAGAGAGAGAGTTGCAATGTTATTGCTTAGCATTGTAAAAGGTGATGAAGGAACTAAGCACGAACATGTTGCTAACAAGTTCCTGTCATTGCAGTGTGGAAGTGGAAAGAAGTTTGTACCTCCATGGAATACCATGGTGATGTAAGATTTTTTACTCCATAATAATTGCATTGATCTTGTAAGTTTGTAGATCCAGAGATGTAGCCAAAGTCTAGTGAACTTTGAAATCAAATCATTTGTCTCTTGTTCTTTGTGATGCATGTTTATGGCTACTTAATTATGTTATACATTTCCAAGTACTATTTTCTCAATTCACAAACAATGTCAATTACAATATTTATATTAAATATGTATCCTAGTGAATCTTAGAGTTGTAAGTGATTCATAATAAGGAATTTACAAATACTTATTGAAGAAGATTTTGGTAATTGTTGTCATCGCTACAAAACCATATTGGAAAATCATAGGAAAAATATATCAACATAAGGTAAGTAGATGAAGAGAAAAGTCTTATTGGCACTAACTATTTTATCAAATAACTAAATGTTGAAAATAGATTGATATAAGTATGATAAATATGTTTCAATCATTGTTTTGTCATTGATGTCAAACCTGCTACTTGCTAGTAAGACAATTGCTTATATGATTTAAGTACTATCATTTATTTGATTGATGAAGAGGATTTGATCAAATGAGGTAACAATAGCACCTAGAGGAAAGGTTGAGTTATGATATGAAAATGAATACAAGAATTAGTTAAGACAGTGATATTATAGTGCATTGATAATCTACTTAAGGTTGTGAAGCTTGGTTACACTGAGTAAGTTTAGAAGAATAAGGTAAACGAAGTTTGTTTGCCAAGATTGACTAAGTGGATAGTAGGTGCTGAGAAAAGTTAGTGCAAGTTGAGAAAAAAATCAGTTGGATCCAAGAAAAGTTAATTTCAGTATAAGTCGAGTAAAGTTTAGTTGATGTCGACCACCAGTAAACTTTAGTTCATGCTAAGTGTTTTGAAAGTGGATTTCATGCGCAACACAGTATGTGCCAAGCATCAGAAGCTAGTTAATGTTGAGTGTCAGCATTATGAGAAAGATCAAGAATTCAATAAATCTAAATTGACAAGTTTGATTTCTTGGATTGTGTGAACTGTGTGGAAGATAAGGTTGATGTGTTGGTGGTACTGAATTCATGGTGAACCATTTTAAGGGTGAATTCAAAGAGAATTGAAGGAGAAGTTTCTAGAAGGGAATGAAATGAAATGAGGGGTGGATTTATTGAATCCTATCTAATTTGACCTAACCCTAAAATGGATGATGGAAGATAAATGACAAAAGATCTTAATTCTTTATTTATAGAGATGGTTGGTCAGAAGAAAGGGTTGTCATGTGTGATAACCTAAGGAATACAAGGAGTCTAGGGTATTGCTTCATTTAGTGACCTAAGAGAAGAGACTACATTGGCAAAAATAGAAAGAAGGCTTAAGGGTATGGATGCTTGATGAATAAACAAGCTATCAGACCTTAAGAGTGTGAAAGCCAAGCAAAATGGGGGACTAAAACAAAGATTTATAATCTACAAATGGAGTTGTAAGTTTTTATAAGATCAAGCCTTACTATTACTCTCTAATCATTGTATTAGTCTAGGGTAAATATTTTGGATTAAGGTTAACCTAACAATCATTTGTAAATCCTTTAACCGAGTGACATTCTAAGTGAATGATCTAAAGTCCTCTAACAAGGCTCACTCCTCACAAGGTGATTGAAATCCTTTAACTAGTTCACATTTAACAATGTGTATTGTAAACTTTAATAGGGAAACACTTTAGAAGAGTGAGAATGAGTAGCATGTTACTAGTGTTTTTTCTCAAATTGGGTTTCCACATTAAATCATTGTGTCAAATGTGTTATTGAATGTGTTATGTTTTATGTTTATATTTCTACAAATTGATTTGACAGTAACCTACAAGTTTGAGTGATTGCATAATCTAATGGATGCATGCATGATGAAAATATTTTATGGATATGAGTTCACTAAGCTGTGAAAAAATTTATTTGTACATGTAGACCTTGGATAACTAATTTACTCCCCCCCTAACCCCCAGCCCCACAAGTTATTCTAAAGAATTCCAACACAAAAGTGTTATCAGTATGTACACATAGATCTAATAGGTACAAAGGAGGTAATATCAAAACAAAGGAAAGCTATCGATCAAGGATAGGAAAAGTTTGATAACTTAGAGGTATAATCATCTTAGGGAAGATTTATTGAATCAAGATAGATGACAAGGAAAAGGAAATGTGTTAAACAATCATGAGAAATGGTTTATAAAAATAAGTTAAAGGACTTAAGTGCAAAAATCAAGTAGTCATAAAATAGGAATAAATCATATCGAAGATGATGTACAGAGTAAAAATGGCCTATGAAAGATTCAAGAAGAATCTTTATGGAACCATAATTAGGTCAAACATGTAAGAAGTCATCTTTAGAAAAGAGTGAGGATATAAAGATGGCCACAAAATAAGAGGGGAGAAAAGAGAGTGTATGCATGTATGTATGTATGATACACAACAAATTGCATGGTTATCAAAAAGAATAATAATAATGAAGAACATAGGAAATTTTAGAGAAGTGAATGAGAATAAAGGATCTATCAAGCTTTAGATGAAGGCAGAGATAGGTCAAAATTTCTTATTTCTTTATTCCTAACAATTTACCAACAAGATTGTGAAATCCCTTAATTGGGTAGTCTCACAGGACTTAGGAGTTCTAATTGGAACTTATTGTAAGGTAAACATTGTATAAGTGGGATAAGATATCTTAATAAAGTAGTCTTTGAAAGGACTTAGAATACTCCTAACAAATTATTATTCACTCCTAATAGGGTAAAGTCACTTAGAATATGACATTAATGTAAGCTCTTAACTAGACACCTTATTATTGCAATGATGCGTTGTGGGTATCATCCCCACCATAGTTTTCCCTCTGAACAAAGGCTATCTATGAAACCAAAATAGTATGCTATGTGTTAAGTGTGTTTATCTCATTTATAAATCTATTACTTTACATTCCAGTAATCAATATTGATTTATTTTATATCAATGAACTAATTGACACTATAATAATTATCAAAAAAAGGTCAAAATAAATATTGGTGTAAATGAATACAAGAGTTTAAGTTTGAGATTGTTATAGAAAAAGGAGTAGCTTAAGGTATTGATTCAACCCCCCTCCTAGTTCCCCACCTAAATCTTTCCAACAATTGGTATAAGAGCACTCAACATTTGGTTATCTAAAAGGAAATTTTAACAACTTGGAGTAGAATCAGGATAATGGAAACCTACACGTATTAAAAATAGATAGAGGAAGCCATAGAGGATGCTAATGAAAAAATACATGATCTAGAAAATAAGATAAAGACCTCAGTTACAAAAAGGAATGAACTAAATGAAAGACTACTAATGAGCCTTGATGACTTGGATAGACTATCAGAAGGAAGTATGAATTATAAGGAAGCTAATGCTACTATCATTGATCTATTGAGAAACAATAATGAACTACTAGAAGAACTCAATAAAATAAAGAAAGAACATGAAGAATAAGCCTTGAGGATGACAAAAGTATTAGAGAGAATGGGGATTGCTAAGGAGACTAAATAATCTCTTGAAACAAAGTAGAGAAATATTGAGGAAACAATCATAGAAAAAGATTCACTCCTAGAAACACAACATAGAGAAATCCATGCACAAAATAAACTAATAAAAAGAACAAGTGATAAGAATACACAATTACAAGAAAAAAAATTAGAAGATAAAGCAAGAAAATGAAAACCTAAAAAATAATCTGAAATTTGAAAAGGAAATTAATGCAAGACTTACAAGATTTTAACAAAGCATCAATAAAATTAATGAACAATTAATGAATCAAATAAAACTAGGTGACATAACCGGCTTAGGATATATTAGAAACAACACAATGGAAAAAGGAATTCTCAAACTCTGCACAACAAAATTCTAAAGAATCAAGTAATGTACACAATAAAATTCCCTATAAGCTTGCCTATTACATTTGTAGTAAATATGGTCACCCAAAAAATATTTGTAGAAGAAAGAAATTAAGGTCACCTAGAAACATATCCTTCAATTTTTATTGTTACAATTGCAACAAGTTTGATCATAAAGCCTATGAGTGTAGATCTGAAAATGCTAGCAAAACATCCAAGCAAAACTTCTATGGGTATTGTTGCAAATTTAATCACTATGGACACAACGAAGAAGAATGAAAAACCATAACAACAAAAACAAGGAAATCAGTATCCTATCAGAAGGAGGATAATAATCTTATAAAATTCTTTCAATGTGGGAATTCAAGATATTTGACTACCAAATTTAGAAAATGAATTGTATAACCTTGGAGACCATTTGGACGACAATGTTATATTTGTTCAAAGTTTGTGTACTATGCCTATAACTGCAAATATTGGTTTTCTATCAATAATGATCATAATACTAAAGGAAAGAGAATCATTAATTGAGAACAACTCATAGAAGAAATGAATAAGAGTAAAGAAAGTGGATGATGTAGCATTGGAAAATCATATATCAAATGACATTGGGAATTCATCTACCAACTAAGCAACTAAGTAAAATATTAGGGATTTTAGTTGCAAATATTTGCCAAATGGCAAATTTCACTCATTGAGGACTTTGAATTTGGCAAAAAACTTTGCACTTTCGAGGTGGCCATGTCGCTCACACTTTACGAAAATTGGGTCCCATGCTTTGGCCAATCACCAATAACGATACATAACTATTTATATTTTGGTGATGACTTTGCCAATGTAATCTAATTTTTCCACATGATAAGTTAAATATTTTTACCTAGAATTTATGAAGCATGCCTTAATAGATGGTCACATTCGCCAATGTATGGTAAAAGTTTAAGTCAGGTTTATATGTAAAGTACATAAACTTGACAATTATCTCTATTCTGGTGACTTTCTAAGGAACTTCTTATCCTTCTAATCTTTGACCCAAAATAGATTATACTATGGACAAGTGTCATTATTGCAAAAACTTTCTCTAACTTGTTGCACTTTAACATTTTAACCCAAAATAGGATTTATACCGTTGATTTAGGATCATCTAACAGTCATTAATAAGGGTTATTGTATCTTGGATGATATAAACTTATGGTTTCTAGGTATTTTTACTTTTGGTCACGATTTTCTAAAATAATTAAAGATTTGCCAAAGTTTTACAAAATTTTCATACAATGGAAAGAAATTGCCAATAAAATTAATTTTTTCCCTATTTTGAAAAAAAAATTGCCAATACATATTATTATTTTGCCCCTAAAATAATGTTGGATTTTCCACGATTTTATGCATTTTTCCAAAGGGTGGTTTCTTAAAGTTATCCCTTAGGGACATAGAATCTCATTTGAATCATTAGAGAAGTCTCTTGAATAAATTAAGAATATAAATATTTAAGATCATGATTAGATAAAAAGATAATTAGGAAAGTAGGAAATCTGATGAAAAGTTTAAAATATCAGTATAAAATTACTATCAATAAACAAGAATTACTATCGATGTATAAGTTATTGTCAACCTGAAATAAATGTTTTGGTAAAACAACCATTGGACACCATTCTAGTACATATAGTGACACTTATCATGACATGGTCACATTCTAAAAAGTGAGTGTGAAGAACAAGTTTAAGAGAATACAATTTTATCTTGTGCATATCTATTCTAAACAAATAATTTAGATAAATTGATTAGGTTGTAAACCCTAGACATTTGAAATATCTTAGTAAACAAATAAACATATTAAAAACACCATGGCAAAGAGAATCATAATAATCAACGGATTAGAGGAAAATGAACTAGAATATCAACTAAGTTATTTCAAATCAACAAATATACAGAGAGCTAGAGCATTATCATGGATACTAGACAGATTTCTATTGACAGAAGATGTGAGATCATTTATTCAAAGAAAATAGATTGAGATTGGTGATAAATACATTTAGACAACTTACAGGGAATTATACAAAGAAGATGGAATATTGAGTGGTGAGTTTAGGCATATAGAAACAAAAGGACTAACAAATATTGTGCACATGCCAAAGAAATTTGAAACTGAATGGATCACGTCTGCATTGAGTTGAATACATGGAAATTATATTTGGTTCGAGGGAGATAGGAAAATTGAGATCACAAAATAAATTATTCATGCAGTCACTTGATTATCAAAAAATGGAAGAAACTGTGTAAAAGGAATTTGATCCTAAACATAAATTGGAGGTTTAGCAAGATTCAGGCAAGATAAAAAAATCTTCGTTATGAGAAACATTGTGAACAAGAAAGTGAAATTTGCAACAGTGGTTATTGGATACAAGATTTATCAGCCAGATCAAATCGATAACATATTAGGTGGAGCATTAGAAGTTGTACGTATAGAAGGAAATATGTATGATCTATCTAAAATGATGAGAGGTCAACTAATGTTGAATTTAAGGAAAATCAAGAAACAAGGATTAAGGTATGGAGCATTAATGACCTATATATTCTTCTGTCTACAAAACTATTTTCCATTCATTGTTAGAGTAAATTTGGCAATACGAGAGTCAATTGTACATTAGATTAATAAGTTCATTGAGCAGTTGGAAAGAAATTACAGTATAGTAATGTGGAACTAATTTAAAATCTTCAAGAAAAGATATATGGAAGGTATCGGATACCACCTCGTATTTTTGATAAATACAAGGACACATATTTTATGCTAAACACCCACTCGTCCATAATTAAATTTGTAGAACCCTGATCATCATGGTTACAACCATCTAGATATGAAACAAAGGAAGATGAATTAATAAAGAGCATTAAGTAACAATTAGAACAACCTAAGGACATAAAAGCTAATCAGTTTAGAACTTATGAAGAAGTACATAGAAAATTTATATTAGAAGAAAAGAAATCAAAAGGAGAAAGAAATAGCACAGTGAGAACACAAAAATCAACTATAATACCAGATACATATGTTAAGATTAAGAATAATCAAGAAAAAAAAGGGAGCCACTAATAAGGAAGAATAATAAGTATTGATGAGGTAGACAGGATCCAAAATAGCACAAGCATCAACAATTTGACAAACAAGAATCCACTCTACAATAGAAGGAAGCGCAAGGATACAAAGAAATAATAATGAGTCCAAAACTGAAGTAGAACAATCAAGATTAAGAACTCTGAGAACAAAAATTGACTTAGCATAAGGAATAAGGAAACATGGAACTATTGGGTACATACGTGAAATCAAGTATAGGACATGGTCAAAAGAAGATAAGAAAATAATCAAATCTGCAATTGTGTTTTCTCTCCACAAATTTATAAGATTTCCAAAGGAATTAAAGAAAAATATCCCCAAGGAACTACGTGACAAAATAAAAGCAAGATAGGATGAAGTTGTCGAACAAGAGAGACAAAGCTTGAGAAAGAACTTTAATATTTACAAAGCCTACCACAAGTGTTGAAGAAATTGATTCAATAATGAAGAAAAATAAAAATAGATTTGCTACAAAGTTCTGAATCACCAAAATGAAGGTTCAAAGATGTGGAAAATATTTTTTATGTTGAGAAATGAGAATTAGATGAATAAGTGTAAATTAGTGAAATATATGAATTGAATGAGAAAATGGAACGAGGGGAGCATACAACAATAACTAGAGAAGAAAGCCTTATAAGATTTGACAGAGAACAAAGAAGTCAACCTCTTAAAATTCAAGATGAATCTGATAATGACACAAGTAATGAGGGAAATAGACAATTTGAAGAAAAGAACACAACTAAAATTATTGCTTGGTATATTGAACCAGAAAAGGAAATGTTGTTTATCAATATGACCACTTCTATTAGTGAAATAGTAGAAATAGTAATAATAGAGGAACATATAAAAGATACATAACATTTTAAATTACCAACTATGGAATATGAAGACCAAGTTGCAAAGACACTATAGGATATGGAGATGATCAAAATAGTAAAAGAGAAAAGGAAAGGACACTCAAAATCTGAGGAAGACTTACATGACAAACTGGAATATGAAAATTTGAAGGAAGACCCAAAAAAATTAAATTATGAAGACAAGAAAATATATCTACAAAATTTTAGAGAAAATTTATAAAAGGAGAAGATGATGTAGCACAAGGCAGGAGAATCCCCAAAGGAGATGTCCTAGCCTTTAGCAATTAACCACACAATGGAATAAAAATAATAACATGAATATTAAGATCCATAATCAGATTTTCATGCAACACACCTAACTGTAAGGCCTTCTGGGTTACGACCAAATACATAAGAAAATACAATAGCAATTTTGCAAGACCTCACAACATCCAACCACTAGCTAGTCTGGAACCACAATCTAGTAGGTACTCCAAGAAGAATCTAAACTTGTTCTCACAAGCCACCAAGAAACCTTCTTCTTTCCCAAGCCCAAACTTAGCTACTAGCTCTGCTACACTTCTCTCCTCTCAACTACTCCTTCTTCTCCATGTTGAATGACAAATGACTCTAGACTCCACAACACCCTCTACTTATACTAAACCAAGCCACAAGTTGGCCTAGCATTATAAACATTAAATAAACACTCACATTAAATACACCCTCAAGCCACAATTTGTCTTGGCTACAAACATTAAATACATAACATAAATTAAATACTTAGGATAGGCTCCAAGTTTACAAGCTATAACTAACTCATATGACAACATAAGAGTATGCACACTTAGACATCAGCCCACATGTAATAAACTATCGAAATCCAAGAGTGCACATGCCAACTCCCTCGGATCAAAACTCATGAATGCAATCTCCAAAGTCATCTAGTAAATTAGAAACACACAACCAACACTCACCAAAATGGCTCTATTTCCAAACTCTATGTGAACTTTAGGAAGGGTTCCCCAATATGGCTCGAACAGATCCCTAACTGCACGAATCATAACTCCACAAACTTGAGCATGAATCCCATGCATACATGATTGTTGACTTCCCTAGGATGCTCTTGCATTAGAAGAAAATAAAGAAGAAGAAACAAAAGAAAATCCTAAAAAGAGTTGTTGGGACATTTTATAGACTACTACTAACAATTGCTATGAATGAGAGAGAATCTCATATTGACAAGTTGTGTATATATATAGACAAAATTAAGAATGATCATAATGTTAAACTATAATTCAAAGAAAAAAATATGAATTCATCGATTGGAAAATAAAGCAAAAAGTAAGATAATAGATTTACAAGAACACTATTAGTGAAGCTAAAAAAATTATAGAAAATATTTATGGAAGAAATATAAATCTATAAGTAAATGTGCACAAATGGAGATGTGAAAAGGAAGACTGAAATTCAATTTATTGTTACTCCAATTATACATATAATTTGATGTCAAGTGAAGACAATTATTGAAATGTTAGACTTGAGTGATCCAGAGGATATCATAATACAATCATTAGAATTAAGAATAATATTAAATGATTTAATAACTAAAAGAATTATGGAGAAAGACCCTACTACACATTAGGAAAAGATGCAAACTTTTTGCAGAGACTTTGATTGTGTATTACAATCTTTGGCCTTGTTTCCAAGAAAGGGGGAGAATAAGTTCAAATGAAAAATGGAAGAAGACAAAAAAGGGGAAGAATAGGAATGAGAAACTAAGATGAAAGAAAATTGGGAGAATAGGTATATAGAGAAAATGTATAGAATAACAAGGTGTAGCATAAGAGGATCTCAAATTTTGACAACATGTTTTTTCTATGAATGCCAAATGGGGAGATCGTTACTTGACAAAATCCTCTCACACACTTATTGAAAATTATTTTGGTAATGGTTGTCATTGTTGGAAAACCATATTGGAAAATCCTAGGAAAACTATATCAAGATAAGGTGAATAGATGAAGAGGAAATTCTTATCGACACACTAAAAAATTTCTTAGATAACTAAAGTGTTATCAATATACACATAAAGCTAATAGGTACAAAGGAGGTACTATCAAAACAAATGAAAGCTATCAATTAGGGATGGGAAATTTTGGATAACTTAGAGGTATAATCATCATAAGGAAGATTCATTAAATTAGGACATATGACAAGGAAAAGGAAACATGTTGAAGAATAATGAGAAATGGTTTATAGAAATGGATAAAAGGACATATGTGTGAAAACCAAGGAGTCAAAGAAGGAGACTAAAGCTTATCAAAGATGACATGAAAAGTAAAAATGGCCTATGAAATATTCATGAAAAAGCCTCATGGAACCCTAATTAGGTCAAGCACACAAGAAGCCAACTCAAGAAAAGAGTGAGGATATAGAGTTGATTGGGAAATAATAAAAGGAAAGAAGAAAGGGAACACCTATGTATGATGCACAACAAACTACATGGTTATTAGAAAGAAGAAGCAAAATGAAGAGCAGAGAAAAATGTAGAGAAGTAAAGGAGTATTTAAAGTACCTATCAAGCTTTAGAGGAGGCAACCACAGATCAAATTTTCTTGTAATTTTAATCCTAACAGTTTACCAACAAGATTGTAAAATCCCTTAACTATGTAGTCTCTAACAAGACTTAGGAGTTATATTTTGGAACTTATTGTAAGGTGAACATTGTATAAGTTGGATAACATCTCTTAATGGAGTAGTCTTTGATAGGACTTACAATACTCCTAATAGGGTATTAGTCACTCCTAATAGGGTGAAGTCATTTAGAATATGGCATTGATGTAAGAAACAATAATTATTCAAAAAAATTATTACTTTTTAACTAATTAATTAGCAACAACAGACTAAAGGAAAATAGTAAATGAAGGATACATGGACATTTTTTTTTTTTAACTTTTAATCCCCATCAAAATGTACACCCATGCTATATGCTCCTACATCAATCTAGAAGTTGCACTAAGAAAATTGAATGATTTTCCTCCCTTTAGGAATAAATGGTGTCACAAGTGTATTAAAGAATCTTTGCCAATCAGAAAGAAGAGCCCTCAAAATGTATGATGACTCTAGAAATTGAATAGGATTCTCAGGCACATGAATATGATCACTCTAAACCATACAATGTGACATCTCAAATGAAGCTTGACCTATGAAAGAAAATTTCCAAATACTTAAATGTCTTCTCTAAAGTAAAAGAGACCTCCTCCAATTGTTGTATACAAGGATGCATAATCATATGAGACTCAATAAAATGATCTAGTGAATAATGTTGACACTCAAATTGTTCTCTTCGAATAGATGAAAAAGGATCATCCCCAATAAAGAGAAGATGAACATGGTATATTTTAAGAAATCCCCCCTTTGGAAAAAGTGTAAAAATATGGCGAAAGGTGTAAAACTCCCAACAAAAAATTAATTATAGTGGCAAAAAATTTGGATTACAAAGAAAACATAATAATCTCCATTGGAAAATCATTCATAGTGTCTCAAACAATGTGAAAATCTAGGTGAATTGTGTTATTTTTAAACCACAACAAATATATATTGGTGAATAAAAATAATTTTCATAGTATTGTATAAATTTTGTGGGTGAATTATTTTACTGTACTTGACATAAAATATATACATTGGCGGATAGTTTTATTTTCAAAGTTAAACATTAATTTTATGGATGAATTAATTCATTGTGCTAGACTGAAAAATGTCTGATTGAGAAAACTAATACTAAATATTAATTGCTCTGAGAAATTATTCACCGTGAAAAACCTAAATTCAATTAGATTGAACAAAGTTAAATTTAACATAAAATTTGAGAAAAAACTAATTATTGCAAATTTATAATTTTTATGTTTAACCTTATAATAAACTCAACTATAACTTTATAATGTTGTAAACCTAAAAATAATATATAAAAATAATTAGATTTAAATGTATATTAATGATTAAAAAATTCAAATAAGATATATATATTTATATTTATATATTACATTTAAATAAATTAGAAATAATATATATAATATTTATAATTCCTAATTTATTTAAATGTATTCATGTTGATAAGTAGAAGAAAATTTCCACAGCAAGTCAAATTGTGATATTGTTATCAAGATTTAACTGTGTAGTTTTTTGAGTCAAACTCATTGATCCATGTATCATGAGTAGTGATTCACACATGAATCCATCTCTCATGAGAATAAATGGAACATTCAGCACTCATTGGATCTAGGTAATGCTTAGATAGTTGAAGTATTGGGACTTCCTGAGAGGTCACCCATCCCAGTACTACTCCAGCTCAAGTGGGCTTAACTACATAGTTTCCTCCATGGTTAAACCCACTCTACTTGCAACCCCATTTGAAAAACCTTCACCAAGTGTTGTGCCTTATGAACCATTCATTAGAAATCCCCTTAAGATCATCATATGATAAGTAGGAGATAATTTCCATAGAAAGTCAAATTGTGATATTACTATCAGGATTTAATGCTTGATCGATAGTATAGATTACTCTAATTAACCATATTGGTGAAACACATATCAATAATTCGATGAGTATCGATATGAATTTAAAATAACAATATTGATAGTTGTTCTCACATTGATGATCCTCTCACTATGATTTATTTCGACAACATTTTAATTTTAGTTGGTCAAATTGTATTCATGTTTTAAAATTATAGAGAGTATATTTAAAAAATCTTGATAACTGCAATCTACACAATCTAATAGTTGACTTATTTGCAACATTTTTTAAATGTAAAAATAAAAAACCTTAGATAATACTCAAATCATGTAGACTATCAAATCTAATATAGGTATTTTATAGTTATATTGATACCTGGTATGTGTTTCAACAATACGGTTCATTAGAATAATCTATAGCATCAATCAAGCATATTATATGCTATGTAATCCCCGATGGATATATCGCTACAACATACATCGATATCATAACAACCTGACTAACTTAGGAGTTTGAAAATGCTATAAGAAGTAATATTGATTTTTGATGAAGTTATTGAGAAAATTGTTATCAATAAAACTTGACCAACTAAAGTTAAAATATTGTCAAAATAAATCATAGCGAGAGGATTATTGGCATGAGAACAACTATCAATATTTTAATTTTAAAGTGATATCGATACTTGATCAAATTATTGATATGTGTTTCACTAATATGGTTAATTAGAGTAATCTATACCATCAATCAAGAACATTATCTTCCATGTCAATCCACAATGGAGATATCGACAAAACAACAAAACATACAATAATATTATATCAATCAAACTAAGGACTTAAAAAATGCCTACAAGATGTTATATTGATTCTCGATGAAGTTATCAGGTAGGGTTTTATTGATAAAACTTGGCCAAATGATGTTAAAATGTTATTGGGATAGGTCATCGCAATAGGATTATTAGTGTGAGAACAACTATTGATATTGTTATTTTACGGTGATATTGATACCTGACCGAGTTATCTATATGTGCTTTATCGATATGGCTCATTGGAGTATAGCATTGATGAAGCACATTATCTTCTATGTTGATCCCCAATGGAGATGTCGCAAAAACATAGAGTGATATCATAATAATCAAACTAATTGAGGACTTCAGAAATGCCTACAAGACATCATATTGATTCCTAATGAGGTTATCAGGCAAAGTGTTACCGATAAAACTTGGCCAAAAGAATTAAAATGTTATCGGGGTAGGTCATAGTGATGTTATTATGGTTGTGAGAAAAACTATCAATATAGCTATTGTCTAGTGATATCGATACCGAGTCGATATATCGATATGTGTTTCGCCGATATGGTTCATCTGAATAACCTACATAGCATTGATCCGGCACATTATCCTCTATGTTGATCCCCGATAGAGATATTGCAAAAACATATAGGGAATTCTAACAATCAGACTAAATAAGGACTTTGGAAATTCCTACAAGATGTTCTATCAATTCCTATTGGGTTCATCATTGTAGTATATGTTGATCATCAAAATATATAAAAGGCAGCGGACAAAAATATGTTGGGTTGTATCGATATTGGTATATTGTATGGTGACTCCCTAAGATGTACAAAGGGCATTGAAGGGATGGATGTATATTGATAATAATAATAAAATTCGTTAGGTTCATGAATTGGCATAGGTGCAAAGAAGTTACTCTGATCCAACTAGGTTTACCGATGTCACCTATGACGGTCATCGGTACATAACCTATTGTCACATTTTCTTCAAATCTCAATACCAACCTATGTTTTAAAGGAATATCTTAAAATGCACATGAAGAGAATTAAATACACATTGCAGATGAAGAGGACTAATTCTTTTAGATTGTAGAGTGGTTGCAAGTGCAAACAAATTTAGGACCGAACAAGCTTACAAAATGAAAGAATTACAAAAGAATGTAGCTATCTTCACCATCCAGTAAGAGGACAGGTACAAAGAATACTAAATCAAAAGGAAAGAAACAAAATTTAGAGGATGAGTATCCTCCCAAGAAGCATTGACCAGATTTGCAACTCTCAAGATCCAAGTCAAGGTGCTCAAAGATAAATTTTCTCGACAGAGTTAAGTTAGAGGGACAAGGTTCATAGGTTGTGAGCTCTTTCTCTTCGATAACCTATGAAGAACTAAGGAGACCCTTTTGTGCAATCACTGTAAGACAAATTTAGGTTAATTGATTGTGCCAAACGTGTTTGTCAATGTTAATTTGTTGAAATTATTGATTGATAATTATAAGAAGGAAGAGAGGTGCATCTATGATGGATCTGGAGAAATGTTTATGAGTATATTAGAAGAATTCATTGAAGAAGTGTTAAATCTAGAATTGGTGTTTAACAAATAGCTTTCTTTCACTGAAATAAAGAATGAATATTTTGCAAATGATATTTCTCATAATGCATAGAAACTAGCTCTACATAAGAAGGAGTGAGATGCCTTAACAAAGGAATATGGCCCTTTTTTTAATATCAATTTATTCAAAACTTACCTCTAGATCACATACATTTCATGAGGACAAGTATGGGGATTTGAAGTTCCATATTTAATGAATGAGGGCCCTATGCTACTAGTCGTAGATGTAAGGATGTTTTAACCAAGGCCTTATGAATATGCAACAAATATTTCCAAAAATATTCATGATTCTTTTACCAAATTTAATGATAGGGAGGATCATGTTTTCAAGAATTATTCACTATTAATGCATATGATATTTTTCTATGGTCAACAGAAGGGAATTTGGCCAAAATAATTGAGGTTGAATTTGTAAGACAAGGATGGAGACCAACATGTGCAACTTTGAACCTCAATTTGGGATTCCCTATATAAATCTCTAGATTATGTAAAGTTTGAAAAACTACTTGTTCAACCTTTATATCATATGTTCAAATTTCTAGCTCATGAATCCATTTCTGATGAGATTAAAATTTTTTTGAGACTTTCTAATTTTGGTCTAGTAGAGGGTTTCAATCACAACTAGGGGGATTGGTATGTATACAATGAATTCATGTGTTTTAGAGTTTACATATTTGAGGAGGCACAATACATACTCCCTAAATCTACCCCAAATAGAATTTCATACCTAGAGATTTCTAGGCAGATGAATGTTTCAAGTAAGAGGCATTTTGGAGGCACAACACACAAACAAACATTTCTCCTAGGGACTCTCGTTTTTAGAGGCCTATGAAGTGATTGAAAGAAAATTATAGCAAGAATTTCACATTTTACATCATTTTGTAAGAAAAAAACTATGACCCAGAGGGGTATATACATACATGAAGAAAATTACACGTTTGGGAGATTAGTAGCCATTGAAATTGAAGATTTATTCAGGAACCTAGAAGAAGATGAAGCCCAAAAAGTAATTGATGAATACAATATGAAAATAATGGAAAAAAAAGGAAAGAATTGGCACAATTTGTTGCAGAAGCCCCCAATTCAAAGGAAGAGATGATTGATGATGTCATCTCGAGGTATTATGCAATTGAACCACTAGAGAAGGAGCCTAATAGAGATGAGACAATTGATACTAAATTGAATGTTCATCAAGATACCAGGTTGGAAGAATACAACTATTTTATCTCTAATGACGAATTTATAAAATCCAAGGAATTTTGTACCTTTTTGTATAATTTTAGAGGGAGAAAGCTTAGAGACTCTATCCTAACCATAACCCCAAAAAATATGGAAGCTTTATTGCTAAAACTTAGGGAGGATATCAAGGTAGAGATAGATGTCATGACTCCTGAGAGAGTAAAGAAATTATTAGTAGAAATCAATGTCATATTGTTTCTAGGTTGGACCTAAGTGCCTCTTTCATCTTTGATAGCATGCTCAAATCTCAGAATAAGGAATTTATGTTGGACATACACGAGGTAAATGATATTTTATTGGTTCAAGATTTGTTGAGGAAGAATAGACCATGTTGTTATGGGCCTTGTATCCCCTACATAAGAGGCCTCAAATAATTGATGTCAAACAAGAATTTGGTCATATGATGAGGCTAACAGTTGGAGAAATTGATCATGTTGCATGAGCATAAGCATGAGGTTGATATGCAAAGATTTAATGAGTCACAGACTATAAGAATTGTGAGGGAGAAAGATCAATACAAGGCAATGTATGAGGATTTTTCAAAAAATGTGGACAGTTAGTCCAAGTTCTACCAGCCCCTGATGATAGTGAAAAATGGAAGAATAAAAGTAATAGATGACAAGAAGAAAATAATAAATTGATAAACCAAGTGCAACTAGTTCGAGTTAACATTGTCAAAGCCTTACAAAAAAATAGGTTTGAGAACATGAAAATTCATTAGGATTCTCTTTGGGAGTCATATACTAAGAATTATGATTAATAGTTTGTGTCAAGAATGGATTAGGTAGAGATTAAAGATGAAACTACATAACACTATGAATCCTATCAAGCAAGGCCTCTCACCATTGATGAGTAAGAATAGAGATATATACGTTAAGAACTTATGGATCACTAAGTGCCAAATATTGCTTGATAATGCCTTTGTTGCTACCCAAATTGACAGTTTCGAACTAAAGGGAGCAATGGAGCATATGGAATGATTTGTTGCACTAGAGATTTGACCCAAAATATTGTGGAAGATGCAGATACATGTTCTTCATCTGAGTACCTCGAGCATGTGGTTGAGTGTGGAAGAATTCTGGGATATTAATTCCTCCATATCTCTAATTTGTTTTATAACAAACATGTTAAATAATTTCACATGCTTATGTTAAGTTCTATTAGTTATGTTTTCTGAAGGGTTGCATCCCTTTCATTTTGTAACTAATTCCTTTCTTATATATAGAGGAATGTAGGAAACTAGAAAAAAGACTCTTTTAGATAGACAATATATACACGAAAGTTGATTTTATTTTTCCTGAAAGTGAAAACTATGATATTCATATGTACTAAAAGTCTAAAATAGTTTATTAAATTTTTTGAGCAATACAAGGATCATGCTTTCAGTTTCTTCAATTCTTGGTAACTTTATTTTCATTTTGGCTAAGTTGCTTATGATAAAATATTTTATAGGGGTTTCTTGATCATAACTCTTTATATGTATATGTTTTTTTAATTAAGTAAAAATAGGTTTTGAAATGACCAAAAATATTTTACACATATCAAGCCCTAAAACAACAGGCAAATAAAAAGATAACAAAAAGTTAGTAGAAAGATAATAATAGGACAACTATACAATCTTCAGTAGGTCAACAGCCTAATCAACCAAGATGTTCATGTTCATAGTAGAGGCCCTCAGCTCATCCATCTCTCTATCATCCATGACCTCTATCTTCTTCAAATTTTCCTTGTGTATTTGCTAGGGCCATGATCATCCTTTATCTCCTTTGTACCTTGGTTCTTTCTCCCCTGCTCTAGCTTATCCAAAAAAATCTTATTATTATAAACAATAGGTTACAAAATGGAACAACTTTAATTAGAAAACATTTTCAAAACATTCTCCATGCCCTCAACTCTGCTATCAAAAATATCAATCTTCTTTTGCATATCCTTCACCATTTGATCAACAACTCTAGTTTTAACTTCAAGAAATGGGACTCTCTTCATCATATTAGTGATTTCTTTAGCATTCTTAATCACATTTACAATCCTATCTAGATATTGACCTAATGTCTTCTCACTCCTGTTAGTTTTTCTTAGGTGCTTGTACTCCCTTCTAAGATCCTTCATTTTCTCCTTTATACTACTGATGTCCCTCCTCATCGCATCAGCGTTGCCAAAGACACCCTTCTTATACCCATGATCTTCAAGGATAGAGCTCTACCTTAGATTATCCTCATCCATGTCCAGATTGTCTTTCTCAACATCAGCATCAAAATTATCTTTTTCACTAGCCTCCCCTTTAGGCTTATTCTTCTTACCTCTCAAATCCTTCTCATTCAAGGGATCATCATCTGAGGGGATGTTCATACATCTCTCAGTTTTCTTCATTTTATTTCTACTTTTCATTCTCCCTACCAATTGTTCCCATGATAATATTTTTTCCCTTATTATTCATCCCCTTTTCCTCCACAGTCTCCTCCTCAATGCTAGTCTCAATCTCGTAGTCCACCTCATTGATTTCCTTCTCTTAGATGATGATCCCCTAGGGGTTAGATTCTTTCCCTTTTTCTCCATTGGTACAACTTCTTCCTCCTCAGTTTCCTCTTCATAGGTCTCTTTCGAATCACTCCCCTCAATATCACATATCAATGTTTATTTACTTACATGAGATCTATCCACTTTCTTTAATCTTAACATGATCATAATGAGAACCATCCGTCGTTAATTGCAAGCATGATCCCCATCTAGGTCATTTTAAAGGGCTAAAATGGTGTTAAAGATAGAAGGGGAAACTTATCCTAACCCCATGCCTAAAGTGATTAATCAACATGAAATGGTGGCCATAAATCTTGATAAAGTGGCCATCTAGAGTAATATACTCAATCAAAACACACAGAATGAACCTCTAAGGTCTAGAAATAGATTTAGGGAAAAAGTAAGCATTACTAACTTTAATCAACCTATTTCTCTCCTTTTCTGACCCTACAAATTCATCTACAGCTCTATCAAACATCTTCATATCCCTATAGAATTTAATCCCTTCCATGTCTAGGCTAGTGGCTTCAACAATGATATCCTATGTGACCTCCATTCTTTGACTACCAACCAGGACATTGTCGTTCTTCCAAGTTTTGAGAAATTGTTTGGTAATAGATGGGTTACTACCCTTTCGTTTCTCCAAATATTTATTAAAATTTCCCTAATCCAAGATATCCCATATCTCTAGTTTTTTCTTCCATTCCTAACAATTCTTGGGCTCACACCTCTTTCTCCTTCTCCTAGTTCTGCCAAAAATTTTGATTTTTCCAAAGAGCTCAAGGAAGTTCAAGTTCTCAACTTTGAAGTCACAATGGGTTTTTCTTTCTTGCAAAAACACCAACAATCCATGTGGTAATAAGCGATTAGTTGTGTCATTCATAATCATAATCCACAAACCCCCTCTCCAATAAATCTCATAATTACTACTAATTGTCGATACCTTCATCATTAAAACAAGTTTAATTTTTTCCAATCCTATCATATTCCATTAGAGATAGCCCATCAATTGGGATGTTATTGTCATTATTTTTATACCCCTCGTGTGACTTTTAAAAGACATGATTGTTGCCCAATTATCCACTTTATTTATTCCTTTATAATTATGAGTAACAACACATTCAACAAAGGTATTGATCAAATTTATGACTTTTCATATAATATTATGAATAATCCATGATGGGGCAGTGACCTTATTGAGACAATTAATGATGTTTAAAGAGCCTCCCTATAGCCAAATTTTCTACATATTCATACTCTTAGCATATAAAAGTCCATAAAGGGTAGCACTAGCTTCCACTATGTGATTGGTTTGTTTTCCAATAGGGATTGTCATTGCACCAATACTATACCCATTTTCATTTCTGATAGTAATACCACAACCTACAATCCTTAGGTTTACCTTTGAGGCCCCATCAAAATTTATCTTATACCAGCCCTTGGGTGGACATTCCCATCTAGTATTGCTTCTAAGACTTCTCTCACTTTGAGGATATCTAATCCCATCAATATTCCAATTCTTGAATACTTTGGTTTCCCACTCATCTTGAGACTCTTGGAATTTTCCACTTAGCCTAACATTCTCTGTCACCATCCTCTTGATCTTATTAAAGATCTAACTAGAATTTGACTCCTTTCCCCTAAATACCTTGTCATTTCTTTCTTTCCAGATACCCTAGCATAATTAAGATAAAATGTAATTCCATAAGTTTTTAATAAAGACATTTCAAGAGGCCTATTTCCATGTTGAGAACAAATCTTGGCTACTGTAAGGGAGAACCCACTCTATTTCCATAAGTCTAAAGATCCTTTCCCATAAATTTCTAGTGTAGGAACAATGAATGGTCAAGTTTGACTGAATCCTCCTCCTCCTTGCAAAGATAACATCTACTAACAAGACAAAGACCTTTTCTTTTTAAATTTTTAGCAGTGAGAATTTTCCTTTTCTTTTTAAATTTTTAGCAATGAGAATTTTTTCCTACAATAAGATCCAAAAAAATATGTTAACTTTAGGTATCATGTCTTTGAACCATGCTTTAGCCTAGCAACATTCATGACAGTCTTCAAAAGTATTACCATATGGAGAAGAGATAGAAAATAATCCATTAGGATTAAACTTCTAGATGAGAGAGTCCTCCTCATTGTAAAAAGATGACATTCAAAATTTTATTAAGGTCATTCAGAGAGTCATCCACTCTAATAAAATCCACCCATTTATCACCTTCCCAGTAGTCAGCAATAGATGACCCAAAATTAGTCTTGCACTACATCATATAGCCATTCTACAGTTGATCAAAACTAAGGGCATGATCAAGAATCCAGATATCATCCCAGAATTAAATAGTCCTACCATTGCCCACCTTCCATCTCACCACTTTGTTGATAATCTGCTTATTTTTCTAGGCCTGCTTCTAAATAGTTGAACCACCTTGAACATCATCACTGTTAAGGAAATAGTTGAAGCTTTTGTTCTCCATATTATATTTTTTATTCCAAATGTCTTTCCATTCTCCAACATCATTATAGAGTCTCCAAATGAGATTATCAAGTAAGAAATAATTCATATTATTTATCTTTCTTAACCCTAGACCACCTTTTTTAATGGGCTTGCAAACAACCTTGTCCCAGGAAATAAGAGTCGTTCATTTCTCTTTTTTTCATACTTGTTCACAAGAAGTTTCTCTAAATTCTTTCTATAGCCACAACATATTTTATAGGCATCTTAAAAGCACTCAAAGCATATAAAGGAATGTTTTGAATAGTATATTTTAACACAATTATCTTCCCAGCCTAGCTAAAAAGGGATCTTTCGATCCAGCCAACTTGTTATGGATTTTATCAATCAATGAACTCCAAAAAGACTCAGGAGGGTCAAGGCAGAGAGGTAAACCAAGATAAGACCCCGAAAGGCTACCCACCTCACATCCCATAATCCTTCCAATTTTAGCTTGTCTTTTCACATAAACATTAATGAAATAAATAGAGATCTTATTCCAATTAATAATATGTCATGTGGCCTGCCCATAATCTTCAAGAACCTTTTAGTATTCCTATGATTTTTTACTGAGGCTTCTCCCATCATGATCAGGTCATCCAAAAAAATTTGGTGTGAGTAATTTTGTTCCTTTGAAGAATGTCCTAACCCTACAAAATCCCCTTTTTGAACCATTCTCTCCACATATCTTCCCAAAAATTCAACCATTAGAAAAAAATAAGATAGGGGATAAAGGGTCCCCTTGTCTTAGACCTCAGGAAGCATGGAAAAAAGGAGTCAAAGTCTCATTAATCAAAATAGAAAAAGTGGCAAAGGAGACCAACATGTGAACCATATCCAAGAATCTGTTATTGAAACCAGAGATTTCCAGGATACTCCTCAAAAAATCCCAATCCACCCTATCATACGCCTTAGATAAATCAAGCTTAAGTAAAAGCCCTTCTTTGTTTGATTTGAAGAGGGAAGGAATATTTTCATGGACTAAGATAATGGAGTCCATAATTTTCCTTCCTAGAATGAAACCATTCTGTTGTCTTGAAATCAGAGAGGATAATAAAGTCAAAATCCTAAGAGTAATAACTTTGGATATGATCTTATAAAAAAGAGTTACATAAACTAATGGGTCTAAACTAATCCATACTTTCTACCCCCGACTTTTTGGGAATCAGTGCAAGAAAAGTACCATTCAGTTCCTTTAGAAGTTTTCTAGAACCAAATAATTCTTTAACCACTTTGATAACATTCTCCTATATGGTGTGCCAGTAAGTTTGGAAAAAGAGGAAGGGGAAGCCATCCAAGCCAAGTTCCTTGTCTCCCTCAAAGGAAAAGAAAAACTTTTTTATTTCCTCATTAGAAGGAATAGCAGTGAGGCCTTTATTATGATCTTTAGTAATGCTCTTGGGAATACATTGCAAGAACTCATTTTTTTTCTCTTTATCAAGTAGAGATTCTCTGCCTAGAAGACCACTAAAAAAACTAATAGCTTCTCTTTTGATCTCCTCATCATCCTTAGTGATAATATTATTCACTTTTAATCTATAAATTTTGTTAACCATTCTATGTTTCATAGTGGTCATATAAAAATACTTTGTGTTCATGTCCCCTTCTTTGATAAAATCTTTCCTAGATCGTTTCCTCCAGTAAATCTCCTCCTCAGTAATAATATCATGTAACTTGATCAAATTCAAGTCCTCCTCCTCTCTGGTAACTTTCTCATATCCCTCAACATAAATGTTGTCTTGTATCCCTTTCAGTTTCACAACAATCTTTCTTTTGCTATCAAATATACTCCAAAAATTATCTCTATTCCATCTTTTAATGTTATCCTTTAAATTTTTTAGTTTCTTTGCAACTTTAAACATTGTAGTTCCCTCAACCTTAATCCCCCACCATTCTTAAATAATATTTTCCAGCTTAGGGTGTAAAATCCACATTTTTTTCAAAATGGAAAGGAAATTTCTTCTTAATAGAGACAAGATCAGCCAAAAGAAAGATGGGATAATGATCAAAACCCACTCTAACATGAATCATTAAGGAACAATTATAACTTTGAAACCATTCAATGCTAATTAACACTCTATCAAGTCTATTTTGAATAAGATCCTTACCCCTTCTTATGTTCGTCCAATTTGTTGCTTCATATTTCAATGACAATTTATATGGGTTTCTTCATCTTAAATCTGCATATGTTAATGTTTTGTTGCTTAAAATTTTTGTGATAGAAACAAATTTCCATAGACACTAAAAGAAAAAATTATTCATCACGTGAGGCTAATTAAAGTGTTAAAAAAATTATGCCAAAAAATGTTACATATAGATTTATCAAGTTATCAACAATTATTCACATCAATTCAAATGAAGACTGCATTTGGTTATATAATAACTAAAATCATGAACTATAGTTTTGTAATTTGTAATTGTAATATGAATGAATATGAAAGGAGTCAAGAAGAACTATAAATACCTAAAAATTGAATGCTAAATCACTTCATAGTTCATTGACTCAGCTTGACATGTGATGCTTCCATATCCGAAATGGACTCCAGATCCTAAAACTGGCTGGTACTAACAGGTTTCTCTTCATTTTGATTTGGGTATTGAAAATCAAAAAAATATTCATCTTCATTCTGACTCTAAGACCAAGATCCATCATTTCTCTAACTTTATACCGAGTTACAAATAACCTCAAGCAATTTCCAAATTTTTTTCTAGTTTTTTTTCTGATCTTTGATTTCAAAAACTCCAATGCATTGAAAATTCTCTCATCTTCCACAGACCCCAATAGATTATTCTTTGAAATAAATCAGCAAGTTTGAAATATTCTAGTATTAAATTACACAATACTTCACTCTAACTTATCCTTTCCCAGAGCCTTTTTTTTTAGCCAAGATCAAATGGATTCTTCAATTTTTCCATTTGAAATTTCATATGCAATGAATTTTTTTTACAATGTTTACTAAGGTTATTTGAATCTAAAATTCCTTGTATTGGTTGTTTGTTGCAATGTGCATCTTTTGAAAATTGTGTTATCAATTCCTTAAGTTTTTATGAAACAACTTTGCACCATTTGGAGTATCTTTGAAGTGTTTCCAAAATTGAGGAAACACACAACCCGTGGCTTCAAGAATTTCTTATCAAGGGAATCTTTCATGAATCTCACTTGAAATTTTTTAGGAAATAGACTTTACATTTTCACTAAAAGATTTAACAATCCTACCAAAATCTTCCTTTCTAACTAGAAATACTCTACCCCACTTGCTTGTCTTACATTGGTATATTGATATTTGAAATCCTTTCACAAACACACATAGCTCATTTTTTGCATTGAATCATAAAAAATTCTCAATATGATTCAAATCTATAATTATCTCCCACTTGAAAAAAATTGGCTATGAACTGTGAGATCTAAATACAGAGCATCCTGGATGGGTATGTCATTTTACATAAATCAATAGACTCGTGAATATACATAGTTTTGTCTTAGGCTTTCTTAATAAGTTTGTTCATTAAATCCAACATGGGAAGAGTACTAGCTAAATTTTATAGGGTCTTTATATCACTTAACTTATTTAACAAATCAAGAGCTTTGTCTACTATAAGGCATTTCTCATATATTACTCCAATCAAGGATTGATATTCTGTTAGAACTATTCTTTTGGTCCATGCAAAGAGATCCATCTGGTCTCAACATCCTTGAGAAGCTTGTTTCTTGTTGTTAATCCCTTAGAAAAAAAACTCAAATTCTACAAAACATTTAGGTTTTCTACACAAGTAGGAGTGGAGCTCATGGCTTAGATCTTCAACTTTTAACACTATAGGAAGATTACTTACAATCTTATATGCTAAATTAATTCAATCGACCATGCAATGCATGCCAAGCATGTAAGGTGAACTACTAGTTTGTAATCTTGCACAAAGACCGATCATTTTCCCTTGCATTATTGCAACTCCATTAGCTCCAAGACACACTAATTTCTTGGAAATTGGCAAGTCAACCATATCATAAATTTCATTCAAATATTTCTTAACTTCTAAATATAAATATTCTATAGTCGATTTAGCCCTCATTTTATGAACATGGACTTGATGAGCTTGACAAACATGTTCTTTTATAGTATCGACATGCATACAAACCCAAGAAGTGTTATCTACCACAATAACTTCATTTATGGAATAATTAAATGAATTTGGATTCTTTTACTCTCTCTTAGAAATTTTTCTTTTCCACCTCAACAAGATAGTTTGTCATTTCTCATCCAACTCTTGCTAACCAATTTGGCATAGGATAGTGAGGAACTCTCAAAAAAAATTACTATTTTTTAAGAAGTCTCTCATATGACAACCTCTAGACAGAATATGAAAATTAACACTCATCTACACAGTCTTTGTTGGGTTTGCATTATTGGTTACCTGTTGAAGCCTAGTCTTGATTATATTTTCACTACTATTAGTACCAATTACTGTCATTCTCTTGTTATGTTCTTCATATTCTATGGCATACTTAACATGAAGACGTTATTCCTTTGATTTTTCATCTCACTACTGGTATTCCTTTATGTTTATTGTGTATTTTTCATAAACCTTACCAATATGTTTTTCTATAGTGTCAAACTTTAGCTGCAACTTGTTCTCTCTTTAGTTTTCTAGGTACAAATTGTACACCTACATTCTTTGGTTGTTCATCATTTATTTGGATTGGTTCAATGAGCTAGTATTTTGCTACCCAATCAAACTTAAAATTCATTTTCATTTCCCACTCCCTCCTCATTTTTATATTCCTTTTTATTTTCTTTGTACCAACCTCAATATTGTCTTCAATCCTAGTATTTTCATAAATTTGAATTTTTTTATTATGTTTTTCCCTTACAACATATTTTGTTGTTCTAACATCATTATCCTCATTTGATGCATTTTGATCTAACTCGATGGAAACCCACACTTGTGGTGGTAGTAAGCTACTGTGATTGGCTTCTACACTTGCAGTTGCACAAGTTGATAGACCATAAATGTTGCCAACTCCAAAGAAAGCCTTTATGGTAATATCTCTAATTTTTAGGCCTTTTGATGGCCTTCCAATCCCTTCACTTCCATGGGGAGTGTTACCCTTTTCAACATGTAGCCTTCCACAAACAATCCCTTCACTTCCCTAAGATTGAGTAGTATTAGTCTAAGACTCACCCTCCCATGACATCTCAATCCCTTCACAACCCTGAGGAGAGTCGCACTTGTTTGACCTCTCACTAGAAATTAAAATCAATAGCAATACAATGGTCTACACTCTAGAATGAATGTATGGTATTTTGAAAACATAAATCTCATAACTTTATAACACAGTTGCATATTTTTGAAAGATTGCAATTAGAAAATGAATAATGATGGTTATATCCTGGCATTGCATATGCCAATAAGATTTTCATTCGATAGTGTAGAGAGAATTCATGAATCATGATGATAATATTCAAGCAGTGGTCCATAAGTGTGAAGAAATTATTGCATACCTTGTTCCTTCACATTTTCTCTAGAATTCTAATTGTTGTGTAATGTGTTATAGGATTACAAAATTCCAAATCAAGATGCCAATGCAGACTCACAAAGCTCCAAAAAAATTTGATAGGATAAAAAAAATTAAGAAATCTAAAAGTCCACACAATGTTTAGAATTGGAATTTATATCAAATTTATGAAATAATGAATTCACCTTCCATTTTTTCAATTTTAGCCAAATGTGCCCACTCGACCAATTTGGAATCAATAATCATAGGTGAAATGGATGGACACGAGCTATTAAAACTTAATGATAGTAGGCCAAATGGACAAAGTCATATGAATAAAATGTAATACCAATTGGCAAAATTAGATGTAGTTACAATAACCAAGTCATCCTAATTCAAGACGAATACAATGAGCAATGACATGAAAGGTAAAATATGATTGGTGATGTATTACACATAATACTCGATCATTATCATAAGTATGGGTGAGTTGACTACCATGGCATGGCTTCATATTCATCAATTTCAACCCCAAGTAATCCCAAAATTTTCTAGAAGGAGAATATTCACCAATTCAATGCACCCTGAAGATGAATATCATCATTTATGTCTCCCAAGTCCTCAATACAAGACCCCAAAAACAAACCTGCAATGTCTTTCAAGAAGTCATCCCAAGAAGTTATATCTAGAAGACAAGGAATGTCATGTTGCACTAAATCACCTGAATCCATGGTTGTGTGAATAAGCATCATCATGACAATAGAAGATGTGATCTCAACTAAAGAAGTAGGTACTACAAGAGGAGGATTTGGATCAGTAAGAATCTCATGGACTGCAAAATTTGTAATTTCCGCTAATGTATCATTACCATCTACATCATCAAGTAGATTAAGACAATCTAGTGTGGATCTCCAAAACATTCCAAAATGGGTGAGGTAAAAAATTATACTTGATCTTAGAGTAGAGTGGATGTTGTTTAATGTAAAAGATACTTGTACTAATCACACCACTAATGTGAGAACTTCTGATTAGCCAAACTTGTTGCTTCCACTTTTCTTTGGCTCGGGGATGAATCCACTAAGATTAGACAATATATTAAGTCATTTGCAATGTGTGATGATTTCTTTTTCCCATAATGCATAATTATCCCTAGTCAAATGTATGACAATGGGATATATTTCTACTTCCATGATGTACTTCTCACATGAAATCAAAGATCAAAGCACCCCCTAAAATGTAATGAGTCAAAAAATCCCTCTACCCTCCCCTTGAATAGATGATTTGGCACTTTATATATAGGGTGTATACATTTGTCGCGAGGTCAATTTTCTCAAAGTGGGCTTCTACTTCTAATTACTAAAACAACAAATATGAAGCAATAAAAAACTCAATACGATAGGGCAAAATTATTAAAAGATCCACAAAATACAAATATTCAATAGGCCAAAATATACCAAGTGTTGAAAGTGAAATTTTCATCCAAAGAAGACCAAGGTAAACTTTAAGAAACCCCCCTCCAAAAAAAGATATAAATTATTAGCGAATCTTTCATTATTTTGAAAAATCAAATTATTTCTATCAGTGAATCTCTCAATTTTTTTATTTTAAATATTATTTACATTGGCAATTATTTTGGAATCACATTTTTTTAGTAGAAAATATCAGCGAATCTCAATAATAATAAGAAGTTTGCTAATCATCATGGAATATTACAAATCAAAATTGAGCATGTTTTATCTCATGGAAATTATGAGGATAATTGCATTATATTTTAAATCAATAGTGAAAACTAAATATTGGTAATATATCCCTAAAGTAACTAATAATTATAATAATTATTGGTGAATTAATTTTAATTTCTTCACTAATATATAATATTTAGGTGAATCAAATCTAATCATGTAGTGAATATTGTGACGAATACTTGAGTTTAAAAATTTTAATAAAATAAATTATTGAGCAATTTTAAATATTTTAGAACTAAACTTAATAAAAATATGGCAATTTAGGTTGCAAAAAATCTTAAATTATTAGCCAAATTACTAGCAAAAAAATTTTGAAATTCACAAAATTGTGAATATTCATCACTAAAAATAACCCAAAAGAAGACAATATTATGATAGCAAATATATGTTATTTTCTAAAATTTATTAACTTTTTTTTTTAAATGACACTTAAAAATATGTCCATCTAAGCCCAAACGAAGCTTGGTGAAGTTGGAAAATCAAGGGTTGAACAGGTCCAATCACCAAAATCTACACTTTCTAAAAAATTTGTTTACCAAAATTAGAAAATAATTGCACCACTGAAAAATTCAAGAAATTTCACCCAAAATAAAAAATTAATTGCACTAATATTAGAGTTTGGATGACCAAGTCATGGCTTCTTAAGATGGACATAAAATCCAAACTGTGAATCAAGAGGGGTATGAAAGCTCAAACTAGGCTGACGTCAAAATAACCCTAGGCAAAATTTGATGGTTGGATGCCCATCATGGAAAAATGACACATGCCAAATATGATAGTTATATGGTCATCAAAATTAACATAATGATTTGATGATGCAATCCGCAGCTTAATATCGAAGATCTAGTTCTTGGCAAAGAAAAAATGAGATAAGGCCAAGTGATGATGGTTCAACCGTCAATTTTAAGACTTCAAAAATCTCCAAAATACAAGGAAAATTGGAAAAATAAAACAAAAACAAATTCACCTCACTACAGATAGCAATGTGTTGAGGTTCTATGTCTACGGCAGGATCATGCTACTTGGCCAGTGGAGATATGATATGAAGCAGTGTCAAATGATGGTGATGGTGATGGTTGGATCTCTTTGTAGTGTATAGTATAGAGTGACCCATGTGAGAGATATGAGAAAATGAAATGCTCTGCATGGAAGTCACGGTGTGCGTCAATAGATTAAATATTGGAGTGAGGTCATGCTTAATTGCTCGTGGGCCATTTTAATTACTATATGCAATGGGATTTTATCTGAAATGTGTGAGCTGATGATGTTTAGGCTCTTTAAATTTAAATTAAAGAACCCACAAATTGGAAAGCAAAGAAATGGTGTGTGGTATGATAAGAAGCCAATCTTGGGATTCATCTACTAAACTTTTGGACATTCTGTATGAGTGCATCTATAAAAAGATAATTAGATAACTGACAAACCAGGCTGATCTAACAAAATAATCTTATCTTAGAAAAAATTAATGTTGGTTGAATATAAGCACAAAATAATAGTAACAAAATTTAAAAACATCCCACAAAAAAATCATATTTATTTTTAGAATTTTATTTGTATTGTCAATGTATAAATCTTACTCTAAGGGGTCTTACCTGTAATTGAAATTTAAGTCAAATTAGACTTTTTTCTAATAAGCAAATTTATAGTCAAAAATCATAAATATCATGACTCGTCCTATCTCAAATTTATTTTGATTAAAAAATTTAGATCTATATCATCAATGTGCAAATCAGATTATAAGGGATCTTGTAAAATATTTTTACCTCAAATTAGAATTTTGCCTAATGTACATTAATTTATAGTCAAAATTCATAGAAATGGCCACTTGAATGCAATGGCCAGGTATGATCATGCTCAAAATACTCCCATCAACATATTGATCCTGGATCTAAATAGCAGCCCTCCAAAGGTTGAAGCAAACAAGGCTCTCCAATGGTTATGAAATGAACACCCATTTAGCTCTGCACCATATAAGAATCTACCTCAAGCTTTGATATCATGTAAGAATTTTTCTAAGCCAAGGAATGAAAATGCCAAGTCTAGAAGCTCAAAAGATAGCACAAAAGAGATAGGCAAAGTGATGATCAAATGAGAATCTCAATGATGATAATGGATAAGACACCTAATGATATTTAGATGTGCCTAAATATATAGGCAATACATGATAACTAGGAGTGATGCAAGATATAAGTTAGGAACTAGACAATGTGTAATCACATGTCTACCAAAGTGTGCACTAAAATGTGTGCAACATGTGCAACAATGAGAGGATGATAAATAAGTGCCACATAGTGACTTAGTACTTGCCTTTATTTTTTATAAAAATATACTTTTAATTTAATAAATTTATTATAGTTTATAAAATATCTTAATTAATAAAAATATTATATATTTATATTTTTCTATAATGATATTAATTATAATTTAGATTTATATATTATTTATTAATATAATTATTGATATATATGTTTTATTGCATATATATATCATGTAATACTACTATATTATAAATAAATTATAATATCTTTATAATAATAATATTTCTTAAAAGATTGTATAATATAAGAAATATTTGTTTTAGTATTTTTAATTGAATGACAAAAAATATATTATAAAAAAAGGCAATATTAAAAATATAAAAATATAAACCAACCCATTTACATTAAAAAACTATTAAAAATGAATCACATTCACCTGAATAAAAATCAACTAACCCAACCAATGTAAGAGCTAAATGAATTCACCCAATCAAATCTTACCAAAATATTTTCTAAAAATTGTAAAGTTAAAAATCTTGCATCTATGCTATGCAACATATTAATTTGATAACAAAAATTAAAATCAATTAGTTCTGAGTCATACAAACCAAAAAATTTAATCACTAGTTAAAGCCTAAAATTTAAAATGTGTCACAATAGTATTTAGCCTATCGAAAAGTACTAACAAGAGTACAAAGGTGGATCTTACAAACAAAGCGGTGTGAGACAACAACCAAGTGCAAGTGTATTTCATCTGCACAATGTGCTAAAACAAAGTACAAACTTCTATGTATCTCAATGACAATTAATATGCAAATGTATTATCCTAAGCAAACTTAAATTAAGAGTAATTAGTAAATACTTAATTATACCAACAAACCTGAATAAACATACATGGAGCAAATTATAAAAAAATATTTAAAAATATTTAGATAGAAGACTTTGATAGCTTTATGATGATGTCTATTTTCTAAGTCTAGACGTGCAATATATAGTCTTAGAAGTACAAAACTAAATGTTGACTTTAAGGACCTATAAAAAAATGATAGAGATATAACAAGAGATTAAAAATCTTAATGGCACATGGAGAGGGAGTGGGAGTAGGAGCAGGAATTGGCAAGATCAGATATTTGAATTTTCGTATATGTAGTTCAGTCCAGGATGGTGCAGAGAAGAGTTATGGGGCCTACTAGGAGGAGGATGACTAGGGGAATGAACCTACCTCTAGGAATGAGGACCCACATGAACCAAGGAAGGAGCACAAGAAAGATGCATTGAGATTAGGTCAGACTATGTCGGGCCTATACTCTTCTCATAAACTCCTCGATGTAGTTTTGACGAGTTGGTGGTCTTCTCTCTTTGGTATATAACCTACAAGCAAGTCCTCCTTCCTAGTGATAAAGGATATCTTAGACAAGGAAAAGCTGCAATATGCTATAGAGATTCTTGATGAGCTAGTAAACCATAAAATTGCTACTATGGCCTCTTCTCTGGTTGGGAAGTTCATTGGACCAAGGCCAAATATAGATATAGTATAGACCTATGCTAGAAACAAATGAGACCTGAAAGGTCATGTTGAGATTATGGCTATGGAAAAGGGATTCCTCTCCTTCAAGTTCTATTGCCTGGAAGATCTTACAAGGATCCTTTGCACAAAGTTTTGGTCCTTTTGTTGTTCCACCCTTGCTTTGCAGAAATGGACCTCAAAGCTGGAGCTTAATGACTCTTTCCTTGTCCAAGCTCCTATTTGCGTTCACCTTCCTGAACTTCCAATGGAGTTTTGGTATGAATATTTTTTTGATGGCATAGCTAAATCTTTTGGGGAGCTTTTATCCATTGACCTTATTATGGTGTCAAGAATTCAATTAACATATGCTCAAATCTGTATTGGGTTCAATGAGGGTAGAGACATGTTGGAGGTTGTGTATCTTCACTCTAAACTAGGAATGCATATTCAAAAGTTATACTTTGAAAGTGTTACTTTTGTGTGCTTTCATTGTAAGAAGGCAGGTCATGTGGCTAAGTTATGCCCTAGATTTCAGGAGGAAAAAGCCAAGAAATAGTCGCAGAACAAGAATAAGGCCAAGGTCATTTCCAAAGACAAAATGAAGAACACCAATGAGGGAGAAAAGGTATGGAGACAAAAGGAAATTGTGAATCATGAAGGAGGGCCCAAACGACAACAAGAGGACTAGGTGGGAGCCCAGCCCTTAGCTATTCTTGTGGTTCAAGGGGCAAATTCTGAAGGAATCTCCATTATGGAAGTTGATACACTTAAGCCTTTGGTAGCTCAGCAGTGGGCTACAGATGAGGCAAGCACTAAGGTTGTTACTCTTTGAAGAGAATCTAAGGATACTACTATATTTCTAATTTCAAATCCTATGGAGGATAATTTCAAGGGGGATTTTTTTCTAGGAAGTTAGGGATTGTAAGCATTAATTATACAACAGAAGAAGATATATCTCAAGTCCCCAACACGCAAGCTCTTGTAGGGCATGATTATGTTGCTCGAAATTATGGTCCCTCCCCTAGGGAATCTAGTATTAGCCTTAGCCTAGGGGTGGCATCTCTAGGGAAGGTTTCAAGAGTGATAGAAATGGTTAGATCCTCATCGCCAGGCCAATTAACTAGAATAGAGGCTCTTTTTGTGAGTTGTACAGATGAGGGATAGGAGTTATGGACTACGATTAGAAAGAAAAAGAAGAGTGGAGACCCTTCTCTAGTTTCCCTAGCTGCTACCAAGAGTAGAGTGAAAGCTGATATTGGAGAAAAACCTAAAACCCTAGAAGGAACAGTCACAACCAGAATAGGAAAGAGGAAATCAAAAGGAATCTAGTGGATGGGAGTCAAAAGACCATCCAAGAGACCTGCCTTACAAAGAAGAGATGAAGGTCATATCTTAGAACATATGTGGGCTAAAAGGATCTCACAAACAAGAGGTACTTAGAAATATGATTAGGGATCACAGACCAAATTTTATGCATATTCAAGAAACCAAAATGAAAAAGGAGACTATGGAGAGAATCTCATTAAGTAGGAGTACGGAGTGGTTCACTACAAATTTTGATGGGGCCTTGGGGATTCTTCTTACCCTCTACAACTCTAACTTTTCCAAGTCCCAAGTCTTATCTATGGTGAAGGTAATATTCTTCTCATTCAAGTTCTTAATATCAAAAAGCATGAATGTCGGTATCTTTTGAATCTCTATGCTCCTAATTCTAAGAATGGTGGGAGGAACTATTAGAAATATTTTAAAAGGATTCCATGTGGAAAATTGTATCATTATGGGGGACTTTAATACCACCTTAAGGGACAATGAGAAACTAGGGGGTTTGGCATCGGATCTGGATAGTAAGTAGGACCTTTCAGATTTCATCAATCATTTGGATTTGCTAGATGTTGATCTTTAGGGAGGCTTCTTCACCTAGTCTAATAGTAGGCAGAGATTGCATCCAAGTGCAGATGGATAGGGCTCACATATCTTTAGATTGGATGAATTCAATCTACTACAATTTATCTTTATTGGCACAAATGGATCAGATCATTCTCCTATTTCTCTCACCATAGACCCCATTGTCATTAAATGTAACTCCCCCTTCATATTTGAAAGAATGTGGACTTCCCACCCAGATATCTCCTTTCATATCTTAGAGTGGTGGAACATTCACATAGAGGGTACCACCATGTTCAAGGTGGCCAAGAAGTTGAAAAATATCAAGCTCAATATCAAGAAGTGGAATAAGTTGGATTTTGGTAACATTTTCCAATCCAATGCTAAGATCTCAAAGGACCTCATCATTATTTAGGTTGTTATTCAGAAGGAGGGATATAATGAGGTGAGACTGGAAGAGAGAGAAAAAATTCTTACTGAGCTTCACAATATTATTCGTCAAGAAGAGGCTTATTGGAAACAAAGATTGAGAACTATCTAGTTAAAAGAGGGGGGTCAAAACACTAGATTTTTCCATATCTCCACTCTAAAACAAAAATTATATAATAGAATCAGTAGAATCAAGTTGGGGGATGTTTTTTTGGAGGAAGAAAAAGATATAGTGGTAGAGGCCATCTCTTTCTTCTCTAATCTTCTGATGAGAGATCTTAATCTACCGGAAGAAGATCAGTAGGATATTATCTCTAATATCCTAGATTTGATCCAGCCATAACATAACTCTATAATTAAGGCTATTCTTCCCCCTTTGGAAGTTGAGCAGGTAGTTTTCTCCCTCCCTCCAAACAAATCTTTGGGCACAGATGGTTTCCCTACTTTCTTCTTTTAAATGTTCTGGGAAGTGGTCCACTAGGATGTTATCAAAGTGGTTCAAGAGGCTTTTGGAGCTAAAAGTCTTCTCGAGGAGGTAAATGCAACTTTCTTACTGCTTATCCCTAAAGTGTTAGGGATGGATTCTATGGATCTTTTCAGACCTATCAGCCTCTACAACTTGTTCTATGAGATTATTTCTAAAGTACTATCTAATAGGATTATCAAGATCCCCCTTATTACTATTGCTCCTTCGTAGTCTGGTTTGGTAATAGAGAGACAAATCATGGATTTTGTCATGACTATTCACAAAGTCTTCCACTCTTTGGAAGAAAGAAAGAGAGAAGGCTTTCTCCTCAAGCTAGACCTATCCAAGGTTTATGATCAGGTGGACTAGTCTTTTCTCTTCATGGTTCTTAGATCCTTTGGGTTAGATTCTAAGGTTTGCAAGGTTATAAACCAACTAAACTCTAATTCCTCTTTGGCTATTTTGATCAATGGTTCTCCATCAGCGTTCTTCAAACCCTCAAGAAGATTAAGGCAAGGTGACCCCCTATCGTCCATTCTTTTCATCATTTTGGCTGAGTGTTTGGGAAGGATGATTTTAGCCAATGAAATTTTAGGGGCTTTGAAAAGGTATCAAACCTTCTTCTCACCCCCTAGTTTTCTCTCATCAACAATTTGTGGATGACATTGTTATGGGGTGGGGGGGAGGAGCCTCAATTGGGGAAGCCAGGGTGGTCAAAAACATTTTGAGATCTTATACTAGGGAATTAGGGCAGCTCATTAATTAGAACAAGAGCTTTTTCTTCTTCACCAATACTTCAGCTATGAGGAAGAGGAAGACAACTGATATTCTGGGTTGTGGCATAGGTGTCCTTCCCTTGACCTATTTGGGTCTCCCTATGGGCCTCAAACCCCCTGATTCTTTCTGGATTAGTCTTATTGATAGGTTTAATAATAAATTGATTAGCTCAAAGGGTATAACCCTTAGCCAAGTTGGCAAATGTTAGTTGGTCAAATCCACCCTTCAGAATCTTCCTACCTTATGGAGAAGATCCAAAGGAAACTTCTCTTTGGGATTCCTTGCAAGTATGCTGACCTTATGGGAAGATCCAAAGAAATTTTCTATGGTCTAGTTCAAAAGACCACAAGAGATTTCCTCTCATTTCTTGGGATAATGTGTGCCTCCCCAAACACTATGAGGTTTTGGGTATTAGAAAACTGAGACCTTTCAATAAAGCTCTTCAAGAAAAATAGATTTGGAGAATCCTTTCTGGCAATGTGGATTGGTGAGATATCATGGAAGATAAATACCTTCAGAGACCTTCCATAAGATACATGTTCAATGATGACTCCATTCCCAGTGGATCAAATATCTAGAATGGCATGCTCAAAGCCAGAGAAACTACCAAATGCAAGGCGAAAAGGAAAGTAGGAAATGGTAATGACACTCTTTTCTAGTAGGACAACTGGCTATTCCAGTGGCCTCTCCTCAATTTTCCTACTTTTGATAGATGGGCTAATACTTACATTTAGAGGTTTGGTAGAAATTTCAGTGACTATAGATTAGGCCAAGAATGAAGAGACCTTTCTTTAATCTCTAAGGATCTTAAACCTTTGATGGCTATCCTACACTTAGTGATTTTGAATGATGATCAAAACCAGTTAGTGTGGAAGAATACTTCTAGTGGAATTTACTCAATGGCTTTTGGGTACCATGCTTAGATGAAGCAGGATTCCAAACTTGTATGGGCAAAAGCCTAGTACCCTAGCCTTATTCCTAAAATCAATATCTTCTTTTGGCTTTTCCTCTAGAATAGGGTTCTTACTATTAACAATCGCAGCAAAAGGGGTCTCTATATTCCTAATACATGTGTTATATGCAAAAACCAAGTAGAGTCTATGGACCACTTGTTTATTCATTTCTCTTTCATGAGAGAGGTGTGGTCTATTTTTAGTCAAGGTTTTGGTTTTGACTAGTGTGCCCCTACCTCGACTATTGAATTCTTTAGGAAATGGGATGATTCTTGGAAGGGTTTTGGTCTTCAAGCCATCAGTAAATGGGCTCTGCCCCTCTTTGGTTGGGGATTATGGAAAGAACACAATAGTCAAATTTTCAAGGATGCCAACCTTCCTACAAAAATTGTGTCAAGTAAAATTCTTAATACCCTTTTGGGAAATTACCCTTTTTGCAAAGGATCTAACCTATTTGTAGGAGATGCCAAAAGTAGTAATGACAAACAAAAAAGAATAAAGGAATGTCAATGGTCTTTGACCCTAGTAGGGTGGCACAAAGAAAATTTCGATGGGGCAGCAAAAGGTAATCCAGGAATAGTGAGCAGTGGTGGGGTGATTAGAAATTACTATGGTTATGTCATAGCGACAGTTACCTTCCCTCTGGGGCACCAAAATAATTTCTTCACTAAGGCATGTGTTGTCCTTCAAACTACTAAGCTAGAAAAATATATTGGTGTTAAATATCTTTGGCTTGAGGGGGACTCTAATAACATCATAAAATGCCTCCAATGTAAACATCCTCCATCCTAGTCTATTAAGAATTCGGTGGAAGAAGACAAAAAAATCTTGCTTACTTTTGAGAGGGTCTATGTGTCACATGAATTTAGAGAGGAAAATTTGGTCTCTTACTAGATGGTTGAGGAGGCGGTCGAAAGGGACACATCATATACGTGGATTAATGGTGACAAGATTTCAACAATAGCTAAAAGTATATTGAGATTGAGAGAATCTAGGGGAGGATGGGAAGTATTAAGAGTAATTATAAAAGGTACTGTTGTCAGTTCCACATTTATAGCGATGAAAAATAAGCACAAGCCAAACATGAGTAATCTTAATTGGGAGGTTTTTTGGCATGCTTTCTAGATAATTGGTAATCTTAATTACTATTGCATTTCCGAGGATAAGGGAAAAAAATTTATTTGGTGAGATTTATCAGAGTTATGTTCTTCACTCTCAGAGTTTGAAAATAATTTTTTTTACTCTAAGCAAAAATATGGTGGGTGAAAGGCATCACAAAGAGCTAGAGGGTGAAGTGGTGAAATGGAAAAGGAGGTTGAAGGTTTGGGAGAAGTTGAGGGAAGGTGTCATTTCAAATTTCATTGAGAAATTGCATGGATGGAACCCTAAGGTTACTTAATTTATGGTCACGTCTTGGGAATAAGGGAAAGTTAAGATTTCTAATATTGATTTCCAAGTAAATGAAGCTATTATTGCGAAGGTCACCAAATTCCCTTCCGAGGGCATCAAATTCTTTAGGGATAAGAATTTTTCCCTCAATGTTGTTAAATACTTTGCTAAGAATGCCAAGGAGATGAAATATCTGGTGAAGATAGGTGCATACTATGAACCAGCTTCAATTTAAAAACTATAGAGGTTCATTCTTAGGGAGATTATCTCTTACATTATGTTGGATACTAGGTATGATAGATTCCATACCCATCAATTTTTCATCCCTAACAATTTCAGGTATGGCACTAAAATCTCCATCCCCTACTACCTCTTCTTCTCTATTAATAAGAATGTCATGGGATATAAGAAGAAATTGTATGCTAATCTGGCTTTCCATGAGGGCCTATTGTTACTGATATATGAGAACTTTAAGCCTCAAACCTGTGGTAGATCCATAGCCCATAAAGTGGAGTCCTCAAAGGACACAGAAAGATCCTATCTCCCATCTAACACTGAGGATAGTGTTGGGCTTCATTCAGATGATGAAGTGGAGCTGGCCAAGATTATAAAGGATTTGGGAAAAAATAAGAAGAAAAGGGTTGGGGAAGGCTTGACGGGTAAAATTATAAAGTCTAGGTTTAATTATGTTGAGGGATATAATGAAGAGGATGAGGGGATGGATACAAAGGAGAAGAATATTGTGAAAGAGGAGGGAACAAGCAAGGTCTTAGTTCGCAGGAAAGTGGAAAGCCTTGCCAAGAGGAGAAGGGGAACAAATACGGACGTTGATCAAGATTTTGGCAAGGGATAGGATACCCCTCTCAACACCTAGGAGGACACAAATGAGGATCATAGCATGGAAAAAACTACTTGTAATTTTGGCTCTAAGGGCAAGAAAATGGTATGGAGGAACTTTGAAACTTGAACTACAAAAATGGGCATGGTGAGAGAAACTATCCAACCCAAGGTCTTAGAGGGAAATGATGGTAAAATTCATTTGGAGGAACTTATTGATCCGAAAATGGTGATTCTCAATGACAATGTTGGGGAGGTAGGGATTAATCTCCTCAACAATGCTCGCAACAACATGGTGGATAACTATCAGTCTATCAAGTGGATATTCCATGAAACAAAAGAGATAAAGAATAGGTTGTAGGGTCTAGAAAGGAAGGAAGGGGAAGATGAGACAGATAGAATTAGCAATCTGCACACCAAGGTTACTGAGATGGAAAAAAGAATGGATAGGATGGAGAGTTCTCTCCACAACTTTGCTAACCAGAGTCTCAATATTATCAAAGGCTTAAATGATAATATCAAACAACTGCATACTATGATGGAGGTTAGCAGAGGGGTGAAAGATGACATAGACAATGGGGAAAATAGGGTAACTAAAGAGGATGTCAACTCCCCATTTGAGAGCCCAAGTGAGAAAATGAGATTGAACAAGAGGAAGAGGGATAGGGAGGACTCTCTAGAAGACATTCAGTTGATGACTGATGCGGTAGAGACAATGGAAAAGATGGAGCTCAAGGCAGTAGAGTTGGTCAAAGATACTGTGCCTTGATCGGTTCTCCTGGCATTTTTGTTTTTCCATTGGTTTTTTGGTTTGTGAGGCTTGTCTACTCCTTAAGAGGTTGTGTTTTCTTATGATTGGTTCTAGTGGCCTTCTATGGCCTGTTGTTTTTTTTTGTTTTGCTTCATGCTCTAGACTTTAATTCAGTTTTAGTTTATTTACTGTTGGGTTTCAAGCACCCGTTAAAACCTATTTTACTTAATCAAAAATAAAGTAAAAAATGATGTAGAATTCAGCAAAACAACCTACAAATTTGGATTAGTGTAACCAACTTTCCAACAAGATATTATTTACTCAAACTTGATGCTACATGCAAAACATATCCCCAATTTCACGAATAAATTTAAAGATAATGAAGGGGTAACCTAGTGCTTGTTAATGTCCTAAAGTATTTTGATTACCAAACAAACTAATCCACATAGAAATTATTTTTCTAGGGTAGAGGACCCAACAGTTGAGCACCCTAACTTCATGCTTCTCAAAATTCTTCTCAAGAATTTAAAATCACTCTCATTTTGTATAGCAACTTATTTGGTGAGTCCCTTGCTTATAACTGAGGTTTTAGAGCTAATTCATCAAATATGATTGTAATGCCTCGCTCAGGAACCTGAGAGAAATTTACCTATAATGTTACAATGTTCACTGAACCATTTTTTTCTAAAGTTTACAAAGCACGAGATAACAATGTGGAAGCAATATACGCATACAGATCAATTACACATAAGAAAATACAATTACAATTTCTATTCCTTAAGGGTTCCTTCACGTTGAGTCACATTTAAGAAAGTTCTATTAATTAATTTTAAATCTAAAGTACAATTTGCATAGCCATGATGAAAATAGATACATAAACTCATAAGCAAATACATAAGTAAAATTGATACAATGAAGCATATCCAAATAAATTGCATTCACTGCATATGACGTAGGGTATGTAATAATAATGTTGAATGCTTAAAACCATTCACAAAAGTTTATTAAGTAGTCACTTATTAAGTCAATTTCCAATAATTTTCCCTGAGAGTCACTTTGGACCCCAAGCCCCATTGCAAATGACTCTCATAGGAATACCTTCGCAAAGCTCACAAACCACAATTGTGTCCCATACCACAAAAATAATAATGATTTAATTTGGTTCTATGATAGAAAATCTAAAAAATGCATTAGTTCTCAAAACCCAAGTCCTCATAATGTTTGTTACAGATAAATCCCATAAACATAAATCTCAATTTAAATCATAAAATTCATGATGACATCAAGTCAAATAATCACATAAAATAAATCTCAAAACGCCTCTGATGCATCCTAACTTAGCCAGCTAAGCAATCACATAGAACCAATATGAACTAAATATCACAAGACTTGAACAAATGTTACAAAACTCAAATGAAACAAATTTCAAATACTAGCCATATGGTTTGAATCAAATTGTTTCGTAATATTTAGTTTGGTCATCGAATGTGATCAAACATAATGGTACATGTTTTCAAATATAGATATTGTCATTATGAATAAATATTCCAAATACATAATGACAACTCTAATCCATAAACATTAATAATAACATCCTATTTATAACTTAATAATATTCACTATTAATAATTATAAATTTGATAAATTACAACTCTAACCAATTAGTTTGAAGCCATATATAGTTCTTAGTGTAATTTAAGTTAAACAAATTTTAATTAAAAAAAACTATTGCATGATATTTAATTTAAAATAATATAAAAAACTTAATTAATAATAAATATTATAAAGTAATTATCTTAAAATAAAGTTTACATATTATAATTTAAATTTAAAAAGTTTAATTATATTTTTTAAAATTATATTTAATATTTTTACTATATTTTATAACCCCCATTGGGGTGGGCCCACGCAGGTAACAACCCTATGGGTTCTTTGTGGTTCTCTATTAGGAGGAGGTAGTTGTCGAGGCAACTACACACACTACCAGCAGTGTTGATTGCGTAGGGAGTGGGGGATGGGGTCCCTGCCTCTTGTCAAAACATAATTTTTATTTTTATTTTTTAAATTAATAAAAGAATAAAAAAGTTCTCAATTTATTAAAATATTTTTTTAAATAATCAGTCATATGTAATATGATAAGATAATTAATATCCAACAATCTTTTTATTTTTTAGTCATTTAGTAAATAAGAAACTTACATGTTTTAAACAAAAGAAACAATAAGCACCCCGATGGGATTAATCAACATAAAAATTTGGTCAAACCCTAACTCAAATAATATTTTTTTTTTCTCAAAAATTCTTTTGATGAATTGTTAAAATAAAAAGGTTTTTAAATTGATAGTGTTCCAAACTCTTCAACACTTCTCTAGATCTATTGATTTCTCAAACAAGTTTTCTACTACGAGATCAAAGAAGTATTTCTCTCAAATTTGCACAGAGCATTAAGAGACTGAAAATAATACTATTTAAAAACAATTCACAAACAACTTGGAAAACATAAGGAAGACAAAATCTCATTTCTACCAAATTTTCTACAATGGTTTCAAACCCTACCTCAAATTTATTTAATAAAACAATAAACAAAGTTCTCTATTTATTGAAATATTTTTTAAAACAATCAGTCATATGTAATATGATAAGATAATTAATTTCCAACAATCTTTTTATTTTTTACTCATTTAGTAAATAAGAAAATTACATGTTTTAAATGAAAGAAACAATAAGCACCTCGATGGGTTTGATCAACATAAAAATTTGGTCAAACCCTAACTCAAATAATATTTGTTTTTTCTCCAAAATTCTTCTATGAATTGCTAAAATAAAAAGGTTTTTAAATTGATAGTTTTCCTTCCACACTTTTCTAGATCTGTTGATTTCCCAAACAAGTTTTATACTACAAGATCAAAGAAGTATTTCTCTCAAATTTGCAGAAAACATTAAGAGACTTAAAATAATACTATTTAAAAAAAATTCACAAGCAACCTAAAAAACACAAGGAAGATAGAATCTCATTTCTATCAAATTTTCTACAATGAATTCAAACCCTACCTCAAATCCACTGCTATGATTAGAGAATCTCAACCCTCTGAAACTTTTAGAAATTCTTTTGCTTCAATTTCCAAAGTAGCTCTTCAAAACCAATGTGAGTGAAATAAACTTTAAAAACCTCTAACAAAGTACTCTAACCTTACCTAGAGTTTATGTTCTCTAATTTTCTAAAAAGCTATTACATAATAATTACTTAACTCTAAAGCAAAATCAGTTTTTCTTTTCTTTTCTCTATTTTATTTATTTGTTCAAGCATTTTTAAAAGTATAATTTATTATTTTAATTAATTATAATAATCAAACTCACTATTTGGATGCAACTCTAATTTTATCATTGTTAGTTAGCCAATTATAATAATCAATATTTAATATTTAATATGTTAACTTCTAATTATCTAATTTTCTAGTACAAACTTTTAAATCAAGTCTTTTATATTAAAGCACATATTTAATTAATTTCTTAAAAATTAAATATCATCATTTTTTAATAATTTATTTTAATCAATAATATCTAATTATTTTTTATATTATGTGGTAAATCCAAAATCATAATTAAATTATTTACCAAGTAAATAATGTATCCAAAACAACATGAGCAAAACTGGCTAGAAACCAAAATCAAACTACACACACAAAGACAATCTCACAGGTTTAAAAGGGTGGGAAGTTAGATACATGTCCTCCTTCTTAGAAGAAGTAATTAGACTTAGGTTGGAATAGAACTTGAACATTATCGGGTAAAAGCACAGATCTGTGTCACTATTTATGATACCAAAACCTATTTTGGCCAAATCTCATTTCTCTATCAAAACTCAATTTTTTTCAAAAACTAAAAATACACTTTTATAGATCTCAGATTCAATATCATCATTATATAAATTTTTGAGTGTTTTGATTAGTTATAATATGTTATAATCTAAAAATATTATAAGTCAATATTTTAACATTTTAGAAGATGCTCCCTCAAAAAAGGAAAAAAATAGTAAATCATATCAAAAAATAAAAAAATCATATTTATCTCTAGATGAGAGAATCCTCTTCATGAATATGTAATTTTTTTGAAGAAAGTATAGATTTGATAGGGAAGTTTTGATGGGAGGAAAAAACTATTGGATTTTGATAAGGTCGAACTTCAATACTTATAATAAAGAAAATATAAATCAAAAATAATTATTTCTTTTGTTGTTCCCTAGCTATACATGTCATCTATAAGATATTTCAAATCAGAACAAAAAAGATGATTTACATATACTTGTTTGACGGGAACTACACCCTATATTTTTTACAGTAGGGACTTCAAAATAAAATAAAATGAATAAATTATTACTCAAAAAAATTATAAAAATTACAGGCATAATATTCATCCAATTATACACATTTCATCAATTTACATCATCTTCATATTTTAAACACAAATACCATTTTTTTGTCATTAATGTTGAACTATCGCATTTTGATATCTCGTTTCTTTATAAAAGGTGACACAAATTTGTGCTTTTACCCTATCACATTATTCTTACCATTGAGCTATTACAATAGAACATGCTCATCTAGAAATATAGGAAAGTCGATGCCCAACACCTACAAATCTGTATAAAAGATGAGCATGTGTGTGTGTGTGTGTGTGTGTGTGCGTGTGCGCATGTGCGTGCATGCGTGCTTGTGTGTGTGTGTGTGTGTGTGTGTGTGTGTGTGTGTGTAAACTAAACAAGTAATGGTATAGAGTGGTGCATTTTTTAGATCCTAACTCGCAACTAATGACTCTCTCCCTTCACCACATTAGACACATCAAACAGAAATGCAAAACAGAGAAACACCATATGCATGGAAGTATGGGATTAGTACTATAAATTAATCACAAGTATAAATAGCTTCAAAATCTAATATAAATAACTCATCATCATGAATACACAATAATCATCATTTAAAACATCATACGATATTATCATGAAAGCAATTGCATTAATGAACTAGAATCAATCAAAGTGTCATTATTATGAAAATAATCATAATCACCAAATGAACAAATGAAAGTATCATCATTGCAAGTAGATAAGCATTACTATCTGATATAATCAATTACTCTACATATCAAAGTATTGTATTTCAAATATCAGCTAAGGGTTAACATGTCTATAGAAGAGTGAGATATAACTTTAACAATGAAGTTTACAATGATAGCAAAGTAGGAGTATTGCAATGATGCCATGTTAGCATGCATGTGTCAAGATGTCAAAAATAACCTATATATATCATAGTTCATTGAAGACTCCTATACTCATGTAGCCGATGGGGCATTACATGATTGGTTTCTTTATAGAAGAACACATTTCATTCAATTATGGGTAGTAATCATTAACAAAATGGCTTTAAAGTCACAAAAATTTGTACAATGTTTATAAAGAAATATTTGACAAAATCAAAAATTGTGAATGTTAAATTTTTTATTAAGTTAAACAGGTTTTAATGGGTGCCTAAAACCCAATGGTTTACAAAAGAAATAGGCATTAAGTCCTAAACCAAAAAGAAACAAAAAAAAAAAAAAAAAAAAAAAACAAACAAACAAAGAAACAACAAGCCATAGAAGGCTAGGAGAGCCTAACAAAAAGGAATTGCCTCTAAAAGAGCAGGCAAGCCACAATTTTTCAAAGTACCTGAAACCTTATTCATTACAGACCATCAAGATTTTCATTTTGGTCTCATCTCTTGAGATCGTAAAGACATATCAAACAAAGGTTTGGAGGACTTAACTTTTTTTCCTTTTACTAATGTCCATCCATCGTCCACCTTCCTAGCAACATTCTGCCAATCTGAGCAATCAGCCCCATAACCAACCTCCAACACCCTCACAGCAAGAGATAAAACATCTGAAACAATACTAGCAACAATGTTCTGGAGAGCAATAGAAGGGATAGCAACAACATGTTGGATCAGATCCACCAAAGGGACAACATTCGAACCAACAGTTCCAACAGTAGAAAAGGGGGACAGTAGCAACATTTTGAGTCACCACCTTTGGGAAAACACATGTATCATCAAAGATAGCAAAATAATCTTGCATCAAAGAAAGATCAGTTTGAGAAGAGCTATCCTTCCCATCCACCACTGAGGATACTTTATGAACTATGTAGTTGTAATCACCTAAAAATGGTCATCTAGACTATCAGCCCCCTTCTCAGCATTTTGTCTAATTTTATTAATCATTTACCTAGACCAAATTGTTAATAATCAATTAATTTGATTATAACCTATAGTTTGACCATGCTATCCTAAGTTTATTATTTGATTAAAAGAACATGTCCCCTTTTAATTAAATAAAAGACCCCATTCTTCTAACCCACTTAAGTGCACACATAAAGTCCTTTTTCTATTTTGCAATTAAAAGAAAAGGCTTGTGAGACTTTTGTCTTATATGACAAGTCAACTTATTTTCTATTGGTTGACTTGTGCGTGCACACAGATCTCTCTCATTTTTGAATTCAATCATTGATCATCCACCATCTCAATCTTGATCTCTACCCTCCATATGGCTTTAAAAGGGAGAGAGCTTTCCCCCTCAAAGGATCCACACTCTTGAGTATTGTTATGTTGCAGGTTTTCTGTTCGAGTGCTTGACAACTTTTGTGGAGAATACTATTTCTTGTCTACATTTTTTTCATCCATAGAATTTTGTCACATGGCATCCTAGTTTAGTTTCATATAGTGTAGTTCTTTTGCAAGTAGTTTAGATCACATAGTCTAATTTGTATGGATGTAATACTCTCATTTGCTTAGCTTAGTTGCATTGTGCATTTCATATTAGTTTACTCTCATCCTTGCATTGTATATTCAAGAGTTCTTTGACACTAGCATTCTTTCTCTTGCTCAAAGAATCTCCCATTTCATGGTTTACTAGCAAGGGTTGTATTCCTAAGGCTCAGTTGAGAGCCATTTTATGCTCATTTGTATGCTTTTGCACTTCATGACTAGGGAGCCCTAAGCTACCATTTCAAGCTTTCCAATCTATGGAAAACCTTGGATAGAAGGGTTTAGGGAAGTGCACTTTTCTTAGTGTACATTTTTGGTACCCACCGTGGGGTAGAACATCATGTTTTGTCCTCTGCTTTACCATTTTTATCGCATTCTCACTTGTTGTCTATTCTTTTTTTTTCTTTTTCAAGTCGTAGTTTATGTGCAACATTTTTCCAATTTCATATGATAGTTCAAATAACTGTTGTGCGATACTTTGTTGGAAAAAGGGTCACACCACCATACTGAAGTATATCACCTTGTTATAGAAGACTCTATCATCTGGCTTAAAATGAAAAATTGCATTGGGAAGTTTTATCGTACGGTTGTACTGGGAAGTATCGTACGACAGTCTTCCAGCAAAAACTATCACCTAACAGAGATTGCTTGTTGTTTGGGGTGTTTTGGTCAGTTTTCAATTGTTGTTGGCTAGTTGTTGGTTTTTTACAGGTCTTTAAATTGTTTTACAAAGGTCCATTTATAGGTTTCCTTTTATTTTTAGAGCTAACTTGTGGTCCTAACAATTGTGCTTACAAGTTGCCATTTTGAAAACTTGAAACATTTCCTAAAAGAATGTATGTCAAAGCTTCAAATGCAAAAGGGTTACAATGATTGTTTGTAGGGTTGCCCGATGCATAAAAACCAAACATTTTCTTGTTCTTTTATTTCAAGTGCGCATCTACTAGTTGTTCATTTTTAGACACATTAAACTTGTGATTGAGGTTCTTTGGTGATAGGAGAGTATGCTCCTCACCCTTGCGGTGAATCAGAAATGTTGACCCACCTTTGGATTTCAAAAGCAAGAGGGTAATTCAATCTTCTTGGCATGTTTGGGGAAAACAATCGAGGTAGGAGAGTATGCTCTTCACCCTTGAGGTGAATCATAAATCTTGACCCTTGAGAGTGGATCTATTTTGTGGTAGTTAGGATCCTTTAAAGGGCCTACTCTCAGACAACTTGAGAGGAATGACCCAAGTGGGGACAAGAAAATTACCTAGCTCTTCCAACCCACTATAAGCTCAAGGCTATCAAGGACACAAAACCTTGATAAATGTAGTGTTTGTCTTCGCTTAGTATGATCGCTTATAGGATTTTGACCATAGGGAGATCACTAGGCAAGAATGCTTAAGGTTCTCTTGTGACCACAAGGTCTATTACCCACCGCAAGGTGGAGTGTCCCTTAATTAGGAGCAAGAGGAACACTATGAATAGAAGCCCTATCTAGACACCCTAAGTTAGTATCCACCCTATTTTTTAACTCAACTTCTTGGTGCAAGGATTGATCCTAGTGGACTACCCGGATCACCCCAAGATTTACACTTACCATATGTGTTCCATTGGTTGTTCTTATGGCACTTCTATGAAAAATCCAATATCTCTTGTGGGTGACCACTTGGTGTGAGGTGAAGGAGCATCAAGCGTGGGCCAATTTGTTGAGTAATGAATTATGACCTTAAGGTAGATTGCTTGGCTACTGGTTTTGAATGTGTTGACTAGTGTTAACATTATTGCACATCAAACAATCATGGTAATATTAGTAGAAAGGCTATTATGATATCACAAGTGCATGTTGGCAAGGTTTTTTTTACCCTTGTTCGACTATTTGAGACATGTTAAAACACTAATTGTTTCCAAACCTTGCTGATAACCGACACAAACTAGAAACATACACTGTCTTATTTGAAAAATCACTTGATTGTCAAGACTGAAACACAAAATTTGGAGTCAAAATTGGTCTTTTGTACACACAAACTGGCATTTTATCACCTGGTCTTTGAAGAAATATCACACTACTGTAAGTTTCCAAAATTGCATCACCCACCTATTATGAGTTATATCACACTTGTATACTAAAGTCTATTGCATCACTTTGTGAGAACTGTCGTCTACAAGAAAAGTATCACCCTCCTACATTGAAAAGTATCATGTGACATTTTATGTTGTCCTACTGTCGCGTGGTAACTGAGAAAGCATCTTCTAGAACTGTTTCTTGCCAAAACAACGTCTGTGTTCTAGTTTTTCTGTTCTAAGGTGTGTCACTTCCAGCTCTTGGGTCTTGGTTGCACATCCATATGTTAGGGAGTTGTCCTAGGTTGAAAAGATGGGTTTATTCTATTAGATGTAAGTCTTGAAACATCACTGATAAATCACTTATCAAAATTTGGTTACCATTCTTTTTAACTACTTGTTATTGAGCTTCTTGCTCACTTGCTCAGCTCGAGTCACCAGTGCTGTAAATTCTTGAGCATTTTTTGACAAGCCATCTATCACACTTTGACAATTGACTAATCTTGATTGTAAAAGCTTCAAATTTGACTTATTTTTCTCGTCCTATTAAACAAAGACAAGTCCTTACATGTTGGTTACAACTAGATTTCAAGTTGGGAGTGGTAGCCATACCCCTTTTGTTTTCAAACAATTAGAAACCCCACCTAGATGTCCTTGTGGATAGCCTTGTGTGCAAGACACTGAGCCTATTGAAACACAAACAACTAGCGTTAGGCATAATCCACTTTATAGTTTTGAAAACCCATTTGGCACACCTTATGAGACACCTATGTGTGAGAATGGTTTGGTCACCATGGTACACCCCGACGAAGTCCAACATCATTTAGAGGAACAAGAACATGAAAATCAAAGGATTTTTGAAGCCATGTACACTAGGGAGAAAGAAAATTAACAATCTGAAAACAATAACCATACCCGCCATGAAGGGAAAAAGGGGACTTGCTCTCAAAATCCTTTTGATGGCAATGATGGCAACAACACACCTCCAAGAACTCCTAGAGTCACCACAAGTGCATGCCCTTCTCATCATGAAAGTGATGAAGAAGTAACTAGCAAAGATGTTATAAAATTCCAACAAGATGGCTTTGCTCAAAAACTAATGCTTAGAGATTTAGAGGAAAACAGAGACGAATACTTTTGATACATGGCAGCAAGAGGATGGAAACTTCCCTAAGATTTTGATATAGAGTGCATAATTCCAAAGCAAGAACCCATTGAAGCTGAAATATTAAGGGAATAAATACAAGAACTAAGGAAACAATTTACACAATCGCAAGCTTCAAAAGAACTACCTAAAACTTCATTTGTTGAATCAATACGTGCACTTCCATTTGATAGGAGTCTCTACATGCTACCATTTCCTAAGGATATAGAGGTTCCTAAGTATGACAAATACGATGGAAATGGTGATCCTTACGATCATGTGAGGCATTTTTATGCTCATAGCATGGATTTTATGCATAAAGACACCTTTCTTATGAGGTTATTCCCTAGGAGTGTAAGAGGGCAAGCTATGGAATGGTTCACCAAGTTGAGTCCTCCTATTAAAATATTTGACGAGCTTGCGCAACATTTTACCCAAAAATTTTCCTATAATATTCAACATCCTATAATAGTGCTAGACTTATGCAACATCAAACAAAAACTAGGAGAACCTTTCACAACATATCTTCAACGATGGAGGTCATTATACTCTTGATATCCTCGACAAGTTCCTAAGGCTGAAAAATTTGATATTTTTGTCAATACGCTCACACTGGAATTATACTTTGATTTAAGGAAATATCTATTCACATCTTTCAATGCCATGGTTGAGAGTGTGTATCGTATTGAAGATGTTGCTATCAAAAGGGGTGATATTGTCATAAACAAAGACAAGAACAACAATGGCAATGGTAAAGACAAAGGTAAACCTTGGAATAAAAATAAGTACATTGTCAATGATGAAGTAGTGGACACTCCTAAGACCAAGGAACCCACATTTAATCTTTCCACTTCCATCTATGCCACAAAGCAACAAGAAAATGTGAAACCACAAATGCTTGACAAAAGCTCTGAGTTTACCAAGAAACAACATGTTTACACACCAATGGTTGAGCCCTATGAAGTGGTCTTAAAAACTCCAACAAGTTGATTACTTTGCCAAATAACTCCCGACCTTATGACCCACCCATTAAAACCCCATTGTGGAGAGATGACCATATCTACAGTTACCATCAAAGCAAGGGTCACAACACTGAAAATTGTTTTAAGCTCAAAGATATAATTCAAGATCTTATTGACGAAGGCAAAGTTGTCACAGATGGTCTCACGAAAAATGTTGATCACAAAGCTTTTAAGAAACCCTTACCAAAATATGAGAAGGGTGAAACCTCTAAAGCTACTAAAAAAAATCATGATGCCAAGATTAGCTATGCTTATGCTGACACAGACAATGTTATAGGTACGCTTGAGCGCATTGAGTATTTATGCATGGCAAGTTATAATGATGAAAATTGATATGCAGATGAACAACCTAAAGTTGTCTTAAAAAAATTTGATGTTCCTCAATATCATAATGACTCTAGACCTAAGGTGGTTCTCCGGGTGAGTGACTCTTTTTCATCACAAAGTGAACCACTTAATGGTGTTACTAGGAGGCAATCTAAGGTTGTTCTAAAAGATGCCCAAGATTCCAAGAATACTTCATCTTCTAAACAACCAACCACTTCTAGGATCTTTAATTATGACCTTATCAGTCAATTACAGTGTAACCTGGCTCAAATTTCCATTTTCAAATTATTAGAGTTATCTCCTTTGCACAAGGATATCCTTGAAAAAGCCTTACACTCTACCAATGTTCCCACAGATATCGATGTGGAACGGTTCCAAGCTATGGTGAATCATTTCTCTTCACCTCATCACCTCACCTTTTCTGAAGAAGATGATCGAGCCCTCAGTCATCCCCACAACCTTGCTCTCCATGTCGAAGTACAAATCTTCCATACCCACGTTCACTAAGTCCTGATATAAAATAGTGCAAGGTTAAAAATTATTTCCTTTAATTTGATCCAACAGTTGGGCATGTCAAAATTTTCTATTGATCCTAGGCGCAAGATCACCATAAAATCTAATGATGAGGTTGAAAGACCTTCCAAGGGTCAAATTGTGCTACCAATTAGAGTTGGTCCAGTAGAGAAGGATATTGTTTTCCAAGTCCTAGATATACCCCTTGCATATAATTTGTTGTTGGGGCAACCATGGATTCGTGACATGCAAGCGGTGCCTTCTACATACCATCAATGCATCAAGTTTATTTTTAATGGTACTAAAGTAGTTGTCCCCAATGATAACTCAATGGCCATCGACACATTGTCTACTGCTGAAACACCGGTTCCACACAATCGTCTTCTCATGAACCAACACCGTCTCTTATAGAGTGTGAACAAAAATGAAAATAATGAGTCTTGGTACGGGCGAATACACTTTAGAATCTTTTTTTGCTCTACCTATTTCCCCTTGGTCTTATGGGAAGCCATCTACCAAAAAGAAACCTTCTACATCTACCATGACTTTTTTTGCACTTTTGTACAGTCCTCAGTTCCCCTAGAAGCAGAAAAAGAAGAACAAGCTATTAAAGATTGAATATATAGGGGAGAGGAAGATGAAGAGGATATTATAGTCATCACTCCCATTTCTCCCAAACGATATGGAAAAGGATATAAGATGCTTACAAACATGGGCTATCAAGGTCATGGGTCCTTAACTGGTTACAAAAAAGCTCTAGCTAAACCTTCAAGTCATACTCAAGGTTGTGATGCTCGAGACACTACTAGCTTAGGATTTGGGCTAGAGGGTAATATGTTAGCATCTACTCAAAATGCGTCCATATCTAATGAATTAGAGGATGATGATTCTCTCTTTGTTCTTGCCACTTTGCAAGATGAAGACTTTATACCTATAACCTCTCTTCTTAGGGAGAAGAAACATTCACTACTAATAATAATGATGAGGCTTCCACCTCTAGATAGCTAGAACAGGATGAATCTAACCCTGAAGATTTAAATAGAGGACAAATTAGACAAAACATTGCCCATCTAATTGCTAGAGATTAGAGTATATACTCTCAAGAGTATGAATAGGAAATTTTATTAGACAAATCTTGTGAACTTTAGGTTGATGTCACATATGCAATTCAATCAAATGTGGTAGATGAGTCTAGTGTAAGGTTAGATTAGTTTGGCTCACAAAATGCTTTGGTGGGTCACGCTAGCCCTCTAGGACTATTCCTGATCTAGATACCTTTGCAACATTCACTATAGGATCAACTTTGCATGTCACCAGAGATGACTCTTTTTGCATCAATAACCTTGAAGCTTCTACCTCACTCTCATTAATTCATCTTGATCTCATAGACTGGTTCATTCAACATCAAACACTGGAAATATAGTCTTGTTGAAATGACTATGAGATCGCTTGTTACCTAAATGTCATTGAACCCATCACTTCTTCCACCAGTGAACCTGTGATTCAAATGAAAAAATCAGATATCAAGTACCTTAGTCATAAAATCAAAAGAAAAAAAAACAAACGGTTAGATGGCAAAAACCACATTGTGGCGGTATCTAAACCTAAAAATAGTAAAAATAAAGATGTATATATCTAATGGTGAAAACCTCTTTGAGGCACCTACAGATGAGGTACTTAGTAGTTTTCCAAGCTATTTTCAAGATAGATCATCAGTTCTCATTGAGCCTACATAGCCAATTAACTTGGGGACAAAGGAATCTCCTAAAATTATTCATGTAGTTCAATCATTGTTAGCTGAAGAAAAGGAGCAATTTGCCCAATGTTTTCAAGATAAAAAGATTAATTTTGCATGGACATACTCGGACATGCCTAGGCTTGACACAAATCTTATCATGCATCATTTGTTTATTTCTCTTGATATCAAGCCTATTAAACAAAAATTGAGAAAGATGCATCTACATATGGCTTTGTTGGTGAAGATGGAGTTGGAAAAACTTTTGAGTGCAAATTTTATTAGAGCAATTGACTATGTAGAATGGATCTCCAACATTGTACCTGTATCCAAAAATTATAAAACCATCTGAGTTTGTATTGATTTCAAAGATCTTAATAGAACATGCTCCAAGGATGATTTCCCACTACCAAACATTGATATGATTGTGGACATGATTGTGGGGTATGAAATGTACTCCCTTATGGATGGGATTTCCAGGTATAATCAAATTAAGATAGCTCTTGCTAATCAAGAGAAGGCAACCTTCACATGTGCATGGGGTACTTTCTGTTGGAACGTCATGCCTTTTGGGATCAAGAATGCTAGTGCTACCTACCAAAGAGAATGACCAAGTTGCCATATTCCATGATATGATGCATAAAAATATGGAAGACTATGTTGATGACACATTGGCAAAATCTAGAACAAGAGATACACATCTTGAAGACCTTAGTTTGATATTGGACTGCAAAATCCAAAAAAGTGTGTCTTTGGTGTCACTTCTGGAAAATTGCTAGGCTACATTATCTAAGCAAAAGGTATTGAGGTTGATCCTAAAAAAGTCTAGGCTATCATGGATATGCCTCCTCCAAAAAATATCAGTCAACTTAGAAGTCTACAAGGACATTTATAATCCATAAGAAGGTTTATTTCTCAATTGGCTAATAAAGCTCAACCCTTTAACAAGAATTTGCACAAAGGTTCTACTCATATCTAGAATGACGAGCGTCAACAAATTCTAGATCAAATCAAAGGGTACTTGGAAAAACCTCTAGTTTTGATGCCACCTATTCCAAGCAAACCTTTGATCTTGTATATCTTAGCTACAGCTTCTTCTCTAGGAGTGTTATTAGTCCAAAGTGATGAGATTGGTAAAGAACGGGCTATATATTATATTAGTCAAACTTTGGTTTCTTATGAGATGAACTATACCAACATCGAGAAGGCTTGTCTCGCAGTGGTCTTTGCTTCTCAAAAGCTTTGACATTACATGTTGGCACATACAGTTCACCTAGTTGCTAAAATTGATCCTTTGAAATATTTGTTGAGAAAAGTTGTGCTTACTGGTCATCTAGCTAAATGGATGATGATTATTTCAGAATTTGACATTCATTATGTTGAATGTAAAGTCATCAAGGACAAACTATAGTTGATCAACTAGCTAATTTTCCTCTAGAGGATACAACACCCATACAAGTTGAATTGCCAAATGTCTCAATTATGTACATCACTGAGAGAAATTGGAAAATGTTCTTTAATGGTTCCCTCACACAAAATGGAGCTGGAGCAGGTATATTGTTTGTTTCCCCCCATGGATATATGATTCCCAAATCTTACATACTCTTGTTCCCTTGTACAAACAACATGGAAGAATATGAGGCTTTAACAAATGGGATTAAGATGGCTCTTGAATGAAGAATAAGTGAATTTCATATCTATGGAGATTCCCAACTTGTTATTAACCAAGTAAATGATGATTGTCAAACGAAAGATGACAAGTTGATACCTTATAAAAAGTTGATAGATGCTCTAAGGAACTACTTCACTTTTGTGACATTTCAGCAAATTCCTAGAGTAGAAAACAAAGCTACTAATGCTATGGCCACTCTAAAATATATTCTCCAACTACAAGAACATGAATCTCTATTTGAGTTCTCGATGGAAGAACTGCGTCATCCCACCTATGATTCCTCCAATAACCAAGTGATCTGCATTGTTGTAGGTCATGATTCCTCTCACTATGCCACCATCTTCTCTTACTTGTGTGATCAAATTGTTCCTAAGAACCTCATGCACAACCAAAAATGCCAATTCCTTCGCAACGCCTCACATTACATTTTGGTCCCTGGTGACTTGTATAGAAAGGGTCTAGATGGAACATTGCTTAGGTGTTTAGAGCTAGAAGAGTCCAAAAAGGCACTTGCCAAAATCCATAACGACATTTTTGGGGCACATTTTAATGGCCTTGCACTTTCTTGGAAGCTGCTTAGAGCAAGTTATTACTGGCCGACTATGCAAGATGATGTTGTTTGTTATGCCAAGTCTTGTCAAAAATGTCAACTCCATGGTAACTTAATTCATGCTCCTGGATGTGAGTTGATTCCTTCCGTGACATATTGGCCATTTCAACAATGGGCCTTTGACTTGGCCAAAAAAATTCACCCAAGTTCATATAGTGGCCACAAGTTTGTCATTATAGCAACTGAATATTTCACTTAATGGGTTGAAGTTGTTCCATTAGCTACTGCTATAAGCAAACATGGTGCCTTGTTTATACTAAATCACATCATTTTTCGATATGATATTCCTTCCTCTATTGTCATTGATAATGGAGGACAATTCAAAAATAAGGACCTAAGACAGCTATGCAAGAAGTTTCAGATCAAACAACACTGGTCTTCTATTTATTACCCTTAAGGGAATGGACAAGCAGAGACCTCCAACAAAACATTGTTGAAAATCTTGCATCACATAGTTCATAAGTATGGGAGAGATTGGCACCTACAGATAAATCCAGCACTTTGGGCCTACAGAACTACCATATGTACTCCTACAAGGCCCATGCCCTTTTCTTTAGTCTATGGTTCCAAACTATTCTCCCATTAGAAGTAGAGATCCCCTCCTTGCGAGTCACTTTACATGGGTTGATAACTAATGAAGACCATAGAGCTATGTGAATACAAGAATTAGAGACCCTTGATGAATGTCGTAAGGCATCTTTTGATCACATGAGGGCTTATCAAAAGTGCATGTCTACTCAGTATAACAAAAAGGTTCATCCACATGAGTTTCAAGTTGGTGACCTCCTACTTAGAGAAAATCCAAAAGATCAACAGCATAGAGAGCAGAAGGGAAAGTTTGAACCCAATTGGTTAGGCCCATACATTATCATAGCAGCATTTGGGTCTAATGCTTATCAACTATCTACTCCTGAAGGTGAAGAACTTGCAGAGCCTATTAATGTCCTACACTTAAAAAAGTTCTATGCTTAAAAGCTTACTGCTCAACTATCTTGTACATATTTATGATCCTAAAAAAATCCTAAAATCAAAAAATCTCCTTAAAAAATGTTCATCTTAGTGAAAACCTATCAATAGGCACTTTGATGTATCACCATAAAAATCAAAAAAATTAAAAAGTCCTGAAAAAAGAAGAAGTCTATCAAGTCGTGAAAACCTGGAAATAGGCACTACTAGAGACCCTTGCACCTATGTCTATCAGTCTCAATCATTCATTTTGCTACACACTTCCTAGCTTGGGATTGTTTCTTGTCCTCGTCTTGGGGGCATAGCTACTTAGCCTATTGAGGTATTCTTGTGCATCTGGGTTTCTTTGACAACTCACAAAATAGTGTTTCTTAACACTACCCCCATCTTGACGTTAAGTGTTTCTCAACACTTTTCAGATAGTTTACCTATGGTCCTCGATGTCGCAATATTTCTCACTATCAGAATCAAGTCTTGAAGAAATGGCCAAGTAACTTACACACATGCACTTAAACACTTTGTGTTGTCTATGACGATTTCTTTACTATGTGTTCCCTCCCTAATAGTCTCTTGAGGATGTCATTGACTAGATTTCTGCTTGTGGGTATACTTTATCTATCAATAGTGTTTCAAACATTCATGCTTGTCCTATTTGACACTTTGACTGATAAATGTATCATCCTTGACTATTTTTCGCAAGCCAACACTCGGGGGTTATCCTGGCGCTTATGCCTTGATACAGGTGTAATCCTGCTATACTAAACTTAGGGAATCTAATCGCATAGTCATCTTGACTTCTATGTCTTTGATGCTTAGATTGGATTTTCACATACCTATCTGATATCGATCATATTCATATCCTTATAGTTATACTAGTGACGGTTGTTTGATCTCATGATGTCCCTAATAAGTACTCAATGATGAAATAAGAGTCTAAATGTTATGTGTCCCTTGCTGGTAAACCACTTTGATATTAGTTTGCATTTCAGGTTCATTTTTCTAGTCTAGTTTTGCATTCCTGCATATGGGGAGAGCTCTCTCTTTATCCTTTTTGCAGACATATCACCTAACTACTTTAACGTCCTTCTTTTCTTTCATTATCATGTCTTTCACCTTCATGATCTTTCATTTCATATCTATCTTGCTATCCTATCATCACAAGGGGTTAATCTAAATATCACATTCAATCTATCCAAGTGTCACATATTTTCAGAAACATAAAGTCTATATCATACACATAAGAGCTAAAAACATCATACATAAGAGAGATACATGAGCATAAGTATCCAACAAAATGCATACATGAGCAAGAAACTAAAACTAAAACATCACATGAAAATTAAAATGCTAAAACATCCATTTGAGACAAGTACACAAAATTGCCAATCGAATCCAGTATCTCATATATATATATATATATATATATATATATATATATATATATATATATATATATATATATATATATATATATATATCAATGTGTCATAGTACATATACAAAAAATGAGATCCAAAATATGGATATCAGTCTCAAGAATACATGATGTACAATCAAAATGTCAAAACTGTCATAATCATCCTATGATTGGCTACCACCCTCTGCGGCTGGTGGTGGCCTTAGTGGAGGAGCATGTCTCCTATCTGGCAGTTGTACTGCACCCTCTGATCTACCAGCCTACTCAGAGTAGTCAGGAAGTCCATGCCCTAGTAGCACCACACCCCTGTAGGTGGCATAATAGTATGTGACACGTGCACCATGATGAGCTGCCCCTCGCCTTGTTGCATCTCGCTCCCTCCAGAGCTCATCCACCCGTGTTCACTCATCTATTGGCTATTGGTATAAAACTGCAATTTCCACCTGAGCTATCTAAAGCTCCACCTCCAAGGCATGGATCCTCGCATCCCACTCATCCTTCCCCCTTGCTGGATGCTCTAGCTCTTCCTCCACCCTCCCCACTCGTCACCACCTCAGTGGCACCTCCTCCTCCTCCATCTCCCTCGTAGCCTGTGCCTGCATCCTCCTCTACCCCTCTCCAACCTCAACTGAGGATACTTTCTAAACCGTGTAGTAATCATCCGAAACTGCCAACCACCAAGAAGGTGATTTCTTCGATCTAACCTTTTTAGAGGAGCATCGTGCAGCGAGATGGTCGATCTTATGAGATTTCCTACATCGGAAGGGAATTCCCTCATAATCAAGAAGTTGAATCCAAGAACTAAAAGGAGAGGCCAACTTAATCATCTTAAGGAGCCCCTTGGAGACATCAATCTCCACAAGAATGTGAGCATACGTCGTCCTATACACATTGGAAGACTCTGAATCAACCAAAAAAAAGTCCCCTAGGGCCTCCCCCACAGCCTCCAAGGTTGAATCCAACCACAAGTGAAGGGGAATATTTGGCAACTGAACCCATACAAGAATTTTATTAAAGAATTTAGAATTCGGGTCAAAAACCTTATACCAAGGTTTGGCCATTAAGGGGAACCTCTCCTCCCAAGAGAAATTGCGGCACAAGATAGACTTCCTATCTTTAGCATTTGCAAATTTCACAATAAAAAATTCCTTACCATAGGGTAAATCTAAACCAAACTTGAAATGATACGTTCCCAAAATTTGGAGATCCAAGCATGCAGATCTAAAAGAGAGGGCCAAAAACCACTAAAATGGAAAATAGTAGCAATAGCAAAGAAATCCACCTCATATGTGTTGATCTCATCAACAATATTTGAAGCAAGGTGAAGCACAAATGGGTTACTTACAGAAACAAGCACAACCGAACGGGCACCCCCCTTCACAGCAAGACCGCTAGTACCAACACCCCCCCTCTCTCACAGTAGGACCACCAATACCTACCTCGTAAGCAGCTGCATCCACATAGGAGATAGCATATCTCCCCACAGTAGCCTGAGACCCAAAAACCTAGTGAGCAGCAAAAACAACAGGGGCAGCGGGAGTAGGAACAATCCATGCCACGGTAGGAGGAGCATCCAAAGTTGCACCAAGGGAATGAAGAACCTCCCCTGAAGCAACCAACGGATGATGGGCAAGAGAAGCAAGAATGGAAGTTTAAAATCCACTATGAGCAGAAACCTTCACGAGAGTCATCTTCACTTGTGAATGTTAAGTTAAAAACTACTATTACAAACATTATAAAAATGTTATTATTCTTGTTCTTCCAACAAATACGTTTCCACAATTAAAAATTAAAAAAATGTATGTGTCCATGTAAAGTAAAACTTCAAATCACGTGGGGTCCACCCATGAAGTATTTTAGTGGAAGAGAACATTCCTTGGAGACACGAGAATAAGGCTTGGTTGAATAAAAATTTAACACAAAAATAAAGCCACTCATTAAAAGTTATAAAGCGCCTCCTTAAAATTCTCTTAGAACCTCCCCAAAAAGAATGAGCGTTTAAGAAAGTTTAAGAAAGTAGTGCAATGGAGGAGGTTAGCATGGAGCCACATAGAGTAATGTGGATTTAGTGATGTTGGTATTTACAATTATTTGGTGTAAGTGGTAGTTGCGCTTTAAAAATGCTAATTAAATATTTTCAAATGCATTTAGCAAAAAAAATATAAACTACAAAAATCTTGGTTTTTTTACAATTCAAACATGTCTCCATATCCTTATCCTATGGCAATGTCCTTTAAATTGTAATTTTCTAAAAATTATTTTTTCTAATAATTTTTTTTTTTCTGTTTTAAATCTGATTTTTTTCAAAATAATAATATTTTTTATTTGTTAATTTTTCCCAAGAATTTGTGTTGCTGAGGTTAAAATGCCCAACAAGCCCTTAGAGTTATTTAACAATAGATCTACATTTTTGAGGTCTTTAGACTTAGGAATGCTTCTAGATATCACATAACTAGGGTCTTGTCTTTTAGATATCAAATTTTATAGGCAATATCTTAATCAAGAAAGTGATTTTTTTGGAAATGGGTTACACATCCAATTCTAAAGTAGCACACATTTTCTATGCAAGTTACGAATTTGATTTTTCTATCTTTTCAAAATGTGCAAAATTTTCAACAACCAATTATTATTAGGAGTCAGTTTTGCTCTAGAAGAGCAATTGAATTTATAAACCTGGCAAGAGAAGTAAACCATAGTCCTCTCAAACTTATCAATTTACATTAAGTTTGGTTTCTATTAAAATAGTGGGGTAAAATGTTAGTGTAACTTTCATACTTTATTAGACTTTATTCGAAGTTTTACTCTTGAAAATGAAAACTTTCTATTTTATTGTCATTTTTTAATTTGTTAACATGAATAGTACAATTGCTTAGTTTTTAAGCTAACTAAGAAATGTCTCTACTTTTCCACTTACTCATGTTTTTCCTCCACTTTTTTCCTTGACAGAGAATATATTGTACATGAATTCATTTTTAAAGTAACGAAATGAAAGAATTTATCATTTTAAGTTCTTGCTCTAAATTTTTCCTCTTTGATTTGCAAGTTCTATTTATTTTTTCTAGCTAGATCCAATGATATTAAAGCACATAAAATTTATGTGTTATCAAAGTGCAAAATTTTACATGGTATCAAATTGAAGAAATTAATCCCTTATCTTCTCCCAGCATACAACTATTTCAAGTATAAGATAAAGATTTTACTTCATCTTAGAAGTAGAGGCTTGCATCAAATAGTAATGGCAACAAAGGTTGAACAAAATTTTGTTAGTCCATCCCATACAAGTGGAGGTCATTTACATTTCTCGTCTTCATCTTCTTAATAGCGCACAGTTTTGATGCACATGTCATGCCTCTCTTCTTGTCTTTGTTAAAGAGGTGTTTTTCCTCTATGTGCTAATGCTTCCTTGGTTCTATAGTTGATCATTTTTTCAAACTACTGGCACCTATATTTTCAACTAGAAATTTCTTCATCCTTGGTTGAGTAGTCTCGTTAGAGTCACTCATACAGATTCATGTGTCATTTGCGTCCTCGACTTACAAATGTTTTGTCTGTCATCTATTCATCCATCGATGGTATTGTTGGGGTCACTCATGCAAATTATTATCTTTAGTATCTTCAACTTACACATGTTTTGCTTTTGTTTTTCATTTGCTCATTGTTTGAGTAGAGGCACTGGGGGCAATAATACAAATTGATCCTAAATCATCTTGGTTTCAAAGGAGGTTTTATATTCAACATTGTGGAGTTATCATTCAATAGTTAACAAGATTTTTCTGTCTTTTTTTTTTCACACTTCATATACTTTGTGAGGCCTCGCCTTGACCCATTGTAGCATAGTGATACGTTATTATTTTGATACTCATGACTCGATATGTCGAGACACTATCAGATACACTGAACATTATTATGTTATCTTATGTTGTGTGATGTTTTACTTTCAGATATTTGATTTTGTCATTTAATGCTTTATGAACATGTATATTGATGAAGTAAGTGAATGCAGAATTAACACTTTGATTATGCAATTTTAATGATTGAGAATATGAGTAGAACAAGATAAACAATTGATTATTTGAAAGATGGATGTTTTAATTTATGTGATTTCCTTGATACGTTATATACATATATGCATGTGATTTTCTTTAGCTACTGATGTGTGTAATGAGTGTGCAAGATATTTTAGCTAAGAAATCTAACGGAGAAACGAAATTGAACCCTATGTACCGTTTGTGGAAACCAGGGTTATATCTGATGAAAGATGCAAACCTCATTGTTCATATTTTATTTGTATTGTGGTTTCAATGAATGTATCATATGTTAATGTTTCGTAACGGTGATTTTATAGTGTCGCTTGACACTCGTGAATTGTATATGCATTCCAGCATGATAGTTAGGGTTAACCAAGTAACCTAAAGATCTAAGTCAGAGTAGGTTAGTGACCTTTTTGCTAATCAGTTAGTAATCAAGATTAATGACCCTAATCAAGATTAGTGGGTAATTTGCACTTTTTAAGGTTGTTAAAAAGTCCTAAAAAATTCCTAACTTTTGATAGGTCCCTAATTAATCCTAAAGGCCAAAAATCATGAAATCTAAGTACTCAAGGGGTATGGGTATGGGTTGGGGGCATTTTCCACCCTCCAACCCCTTTTGTTGACTTTTATGGTCACTCAAAAATCTCATTTTTGCTTTATTGCGAAAATTGAATGATTTCATCATGGGTTGGATAATTTTAACTCCACCTTAAGGTTAACCTTATGTCTAGTTGAGTTAGAAGCCTCTAGAACTTTTAGACAAGTGGGGGGAGTTATTGCTTTTTAGAGGTGGCTGAGTTTAGGATCTTATTTAGAGGCAATTTTGAAAGGGTTGGAGTGTTCACTCAACCTCTAGTTTCAGAGTGGAATTCAAAATTGAAGGAGAAGGAGAAGAAAGAGAATGCTCATCTCAAATTTGTTCATTTTCCATAACCCAATTTTGAAGGTAGGAATACTTCATCTCATTTTGTTCATGTTGTGTTTCATGTTTCAGTTTTATTGCATATGTATGTTCGTGTGTGTGTTGAGTATGTTGGGAGGGATTGAAACAGGTTTTCTTAAATGTGTTCCTTTGTTTTCTTTTTTGCTTTGAATTTTGAAGGGATTGTATGGATGTATTGGCATTACTCACCCTCGGATAGGGCAAAAGTGGCCATGTATGGGGGAATGTCTTTAGTTGGACTCTGACAATGTAGAGTCTCTTCTCAGGACGAGAAGAGGGAAAGAGGGTAGGGTGTTATGGGCCCCTACCCGTCAGCACAAACCACGTTTTGAGATTTGGTATGTAAGAATGGAAGAACAGAAGTTCTTGAGTTTTAGCCCCAAAAGGGCACCTGTTATGGTGTTGTGTCTGACGTCTCTTATTGGAAAAATCCACCTTCTCCCTAGTCTGGTTCAATGTCGAACCTGTTGTGCAAATTGAGACAGGAGTGAATACTTGATTTTGTCTTCATGTTATGATTGGTTGTCTCCTAGTCAATTTTTGTTCTCTCCTTGATCACCGTGATGTATTGCAGAATTCGTAATGGATCCCTTGTTCAGGGCCAGGAATGAAATTCAAAATTGTATTGGATTTCAAATATGTTGGGAGTTTTTCCCCCGGGATAATATCTTGTGTAAAAATGTACATTTAAACTTATTGTTGAAGTGGCAACGATGTAAGGTTTTCTTACTGATTCTTTCCCGGCGGAGCCTCTGAATCAGATGGTTTAATAGAAAAAGAGATTGAGTAATATTCTTGCTTTTGAGGCTTATAGTATTTCAGTTTATGCATGTGTGGATTGAAAAATAGATAAAATAGTGATATGCAATTTTGAGTTCAATTATGTTAAGGAAAAATTGATATGGTTGGAACTTCAATTCAATTTCGTGCTTATTAGGAGATAAATTAATCTTACATTATTGTGAAAGCAGACTATTGAACTCTAAGTTATAAACCTATTAGAAAAAAAAAAAAAAGATATACCCCCTATCAAAAATAAAATATTTTTTAAAAAAATTGCATTCAAAAAAATAACACTTAGAAAAAAAAATTGCATCCTAGAGTAAAAAGCCCTCTGAATTTTGTATGGGCAAAATGTTTTATTCCCATGTAGTAACAGAGAATATTCTCTATAGATACTTTATTTTAAATTTAAGTCAAAAAAAAATTATAACAAAGAAATAAAATATATATAAATATTCTAAAAATCCTAAAATACTAACTACTTTACTTTTTAACATAACTCCTATCCTAACCTACCACTTTACTTTAATGCATAACTTCTCCAACCTGGCGCATTCAAATTTGACTCCTTGGCCAACGCACGTAACTACTAAACTCTATGCATTTAACCCTTCTAGCCCTAGCTGTAGTCATCATTGACTTGCTACATGCCTTAAATACGTATGGTTTTAAAAGAGGGTCCCAGTTTTAAAAAAATTGGATGGGACAAGGATTTTTAAACCCTTGTTTTTCCCCATGTGAAATTCTGACCAAGTTGAGGGGCAGCACATTGATGGCAGCGCATTAAAGCGCAAAGTCCATGGAAGGAGGAGGCAGTGTAGGGTTTTGTGCCCACGTGGGTCGGTTTATGTTTGCGCAGGCGCTTTAAGCGCATAGGGATTTGGGGCGGGGGGTAGGGGCGTGGGTGGTCATGACGTAGGGAAGAGGGAGTAGGATGGTAGGGTAGTTTAGAGGTTAGTTTGTTGTAGGTAGTTTTGTTTTATTTTGTTAGTAATTAATATGTGTTAAAGGTTAGTATTAGCTTTTAGGATTTATTTTAAAGTTAAATGTTAGTTATAGGATGTTTTATTTATAGTTAGTTCTTTTTATTAAATTAGTTAAAGTTTTAAATTTAATTAAGTTTTATCTTTTTAGTAATTTAATGTTTTTGAATATTAGTATTATGATTAGATTAGTAAAGTGTAGTTAATGAATTTTTTTATATCAATAAATGTTAGATTCTTAATTAATGTTAGTAAAAATTTAGTTAATGGAAATTTAGTTTTAATCGTTAAGTTAATTATTATGTTTTTAAACATAAATTATTTTAGTATGATTTAGTTTAGATTTTAGTTTATTTATTTTTCGTCATATTATTATTATTATTTTATAATAGATCATAAATTTAAACAAAATTGTTATTAGAATAAAGATTTAATAAAGTTTGTTTAATTGTATGATAGACGTTATTTTAATTAGCAAGTTTGTTTTATTCAACATTCTGAATAATTAGATTCATATTACTTAAATGGTCATTCAAATCAATGAAATATATTGTTATTTGATCCTTTTGCTTAAAAGATATTTTATTGATTTATTTTAATAGAATTTAAATTAATTGTAAATTATGTTTACTAGTAAGCTTAGGTACTATTGTTCTATGGTGTAATATTCTAAGGGCAATTAAAAGTAATAATGAGCTAGATCTTTTAATTAATTTAATTTGGATTGTTGAAATTAATTAATCGATTAAACAATAAAAATTCAAATTATCGATCTAGTCCTACACGTTGACTTTAAACTTAAATGGAATGTCAAGTTATCCATAGGAGAACATGTTCTGTCTGACATTGTTCCGATACTTAAACTCGTGAAACAAACTTATCAAACTCAATGGAATTAACTTCTTTTTTTTTTAAATTGTGTTTTTGCCATTGTATTTTGGGCATGACATACTTGCATTTCTTGTTTTAATTTATTTTTTAAGAGAGTGTTGTTCCCACTAAGTTTCCCCTATTTCCTCTTATTTTTCCCCTAAGACTTAAGGATAGGTTTTAGTGAAAGCTTTATGCTTTATTAGTTTTAATTCCAAGTTCTATTCTTGGAGGTGACAACCTTCTAGTTTATCGCTAGATTTCATTTTAATGACTTGGATAATGCTGCAATTGCTTGGTGTTTAAGCTAATTAAGGAGTCTCTACTTTTTCAATTTATTGCTATTTCCCCTCCACATTTTGCTTTGAGTGAGGTTCTAAATTATGATTTATTCATTTGTAAATTAATGAAATAAAGAGAGTTTATTATTCTTATTATTGCTCTAAACTTTTCTTTTATCTATAAGTTTATTGTGATATTGCTATCATGATTTATCATTGTGATTTTGAGTCAAACTCATTGACCCATGTTTCATGAGTAGTGATTCAGCATGACTTGAATAATGTTGCAATTGCTTGGTGTTTAAGCTAATTAAGGAATCTCTACTTTTTCAGTTTATTGCGATTTCCCCTCCACATTTTGCTTTGAGTGAGGTTCTAAATTATGATGTTTTCATTTGTAAATTAATGAAATGAAGAGGGTTTATTATTCTTATTATTGCTCTAAACTTTTTTTTTATCTGTAAGTTTATTGTGATATTGCTATCAAGATTTAACTGTGTGATTTTGAGTGCAACTCATTGACCCATGTTTCGTGAGTAGTGATTCAACATGAATCCATCTCTCATGAGAATAAATGGAACAATTAGCACTCATTGGATCTAGGTGACGCTCATAGGGGTGAAGCACCTGGACTTCTTGGGAGGTCACCTATCCTAGTACTACTCTAGCCTAAGTGTGCTCAAGTTTATTACTTATTTCCTAGCTAGCTCCAATGTGATGTGCAATTTAAATTTTACATGGTATCAAAGCTCCACAAATTTTGCATGCTATCAGAGCACTACATTTTACTTAGGAAGAGTGGATTGGAAAAAGTTAAGTTTGAAAACATAGAGGAAGGAATTTCAGTAGAGAAATCATCATTTGACAATAAATTTTGAAAACCATGTACGACCATCAATTACCTTCAGAATACACCTTTTTAAAGATATAAAAAGCCAAATAAGCACTAACAAACTAAAACCTTCTGTTACTGCATGATTATTGAACTTTGTTCAATATTGACCATGGGATGAATGTGCCAACTATTTCAGTAGACAAATCATCATTTGTCAATAAATTTTGAAAACCATGTACGACCATCAATTATCATTGGAAAACACTTGTTTTAAGATATAAAAGCCAAATAAGCACTAACAAACTAAAACCTTCTGTTACTGCATGATTATTGAATTTTGTACAATATTGACCATGGGAAGAATGTGCCAACTCTTTCTAGCATATATAAGCTTTCATTGCACAATAAGCCCGTCACTGAATGTCAACAGGGCAAGCTAGACAATTATACAAATGTTCCTACTTTTCGAATTCAAGTTTTGTTCATGGACTGCAAAGTATTTCACACGCAATCACTGTATTCTTTGAATAATAAGGCAGAAGAAGATTTAAGTACAAGAGATTGGAGTGGAGAATAATAATGCAAAATATAATACGCAGCATTTGAACTTCTACGAAAAACCCTAACAAAGCTGCAACATATAGACAGGAATCACAAGTCAACTTCAAACGTCACACAAATATTGATGTATTGAGGGAATGTTCTGGCATGGAAATAACATTAAGAAATATTTTAGAGAACCAAAGGAACGCTTATTGCATTCAGCTCCTTCCCTTCAATTTGAACATGAGGTCAATTTTCTCCGAACTCCATCTCATTGCCAAATGGAATATTCAAAGTTTTTAACATTGAACTACCATTTCCAAAAATTTCCGAACATTACAAAGGAGTCTGTGAATCTTATACAAAAGAAAACAATACAAGATTATAGAATGTAAATTGAAGATACAGAATGAAGCTTCGTGGAACATGGAAAAGCAGCAGAACTGCCAATTATAGAAAGAAGAATAGTGAAAATCCTTGGAAACACATCCAGTCTAACTAATGTGTTTGGAAACAAATCCAATCTAGCTAATGCGTTTCATGCAATGTCCTTCCTTTAACGGACTCTAAAATACACAGAAACCCATTGACTGAAAGGTTATAGTATTGTACACAGCAATCTTACCTTGACCTGAAACATGTAAGCCATTGGTGAATAATTCTGATAGTATCAAGTCAATAAAAAATGTTAAAGCACAAATTAATTTCAACAGACTCACTCCACATGATTAAGTTGAAGAGGGTAAGTCATTAACAAGGTAAATCACTTCAACCTCCATATGCTGATAAGAATAAATCCTTCTCGCAGTCGAGCAGCATCAAAATTCATCAAAAGCATCTAATTTCACAAATGCAATCTTGTGAGATAGCTATAATGGTACAAAATGGATATGACGAGACCACTTCATTCTATTACAATTTATGCAATAAAAAATAAAAATTCGATGAAGCCATGGGCTACAGTCCACTGGACTAACTGAATTACTCTGGACAGATTCCAATCTAACTGTAACTGCAATTTTCTGGATCCAATTATTCAATTATCAGGATAATCCACATCTATTAGTTTAAACTTACACAACTAACGAACATGAGAAGACACAAATGCATCAGAGGAAAATCAGAAAATTGACTTGAGAAAAATTAACTTAAAACAATAACTGCAGCGTCAAAAAAAAAAGGTCTTAGATAATCCTGATTATAATCACCTTTGCTAGAGAACTTCAGTCAGGATATCCATTTGAGCCAAACTAGTGGCATTGCTGCTGCCACCTTGTAATTTGGATGCTCCAGTATTTGTGTTTGACTGAAGAGTCGAACACTGTGTAGAGTTTGATTGATCATCTTCATCATTCAGATTTTGGTCTTGACCTCCACAGCTTTCCATCAAGACCTCAACTGTTTTATCTGAATTTTTAGCTCCATTTGCTTCAACCTCTTTTCCATAAGAGGCTTCTTTTCCACCCTGAACTGCTTCACTAGAGAATTCATCATCAAACTCTGGTGCTCTAACATGTACTTCCTTTTCAGCGGTGGTGGCCCCATTGTTTAAGCCCTTTGAAATTTGACTAGCATCATTCTCAACATTGCTGTGGCTAAAAGTGCCATTGGAAGGCATTAACCAGGCAAACTGCAAGTTTTGTCCTTGCACAGATTTACCATGACCAAAAGCTCGTTCAGCTGCACGTCGGGTAGTGTATGTAACACGCACACTACATTTTTCTGTCTTAGTCACTTCATCCGCATGACCTTCTACATCATCAAATTCCACAGTGGATAGATCACCAAATACTGAAAAGTGTTCTTTCAAAACAGTAATCTGCAAAGAGATTCCATGAATCAAGAAAAGTTAAATTCAATAATTCAAATACTTGGCCTCTTCATGTCAATTCTACAATTTAAAACTCAAGATCAGTTCACTCACATCCATGAGAGATGCAGGTAAAGGTGGAAGAATCTTAAATGCAGTGGGTCGATTGTCCAACTTAAAACGGTTCGGACTAAAAATTGGTGATGCTGCTAATCTTGGGAAACGTGGGAAAGGTGGTTTGAAAACCTTTGGTGATGTGTGGGAATATACTGCAGGTGATAACAAGCTTGTGCCAGCCACCTGAATTGGGACATCACAATTTGCCCTAATCAAATTCTCAACCCCTGGGCCAGAATCTGAACCAGCAGATGACTGAAGGCTAGTACTAAAAGATTTGTTTAACTGTACACAATCACCAATTGCATTTGATTTATGTTGTCCATCTTGATCTGTTTCCAGTACATCATGTTTATAAAATGTTCCCTACAAAGAATTCAAAACAGTACATTACAAAGAATATCATCAAAGCTGTATACAATACTCTATTCAACTGACAAAACTAAGGTAAAGAAAATCAAAATATCACTAAAAATAGTGCATTAAAATGAATACCAATAAAGCTGCATAGACTACTCTTTTCTAACTGACAAAACTAAGGGCTTCACCTGTTTCTCAAGTTTATCCAATTGACGTCGAAAGCTCTCACGCTTTTGGGCCAATATTTCCTGCTTGCAACGAAGTGCCTCCAAAAGCTCTAGTTTTTCATGCTTCTTTTGCACATTAGATATAGAAGGGATGGAAAACTCATCCATCCCAACAGATTTCAAAGCACTTGTTTCTGTGGAAGAAACTTCAAGGATTGAAATTCCAGGTACGGCTGGACTGATGTCATTAACTTTTTCCTTTCCTTTCTCAGCTTCTATTTTCTGAGGTTTAGAATTTGATGTCCCTCCACTTGCAATTCTTCCAGGAGGAACAGTTGTTAGACTACTTTCACCACCTGTCAACACACTATCCCGATTGGCCCATGACAATTTAATAAAACGGTTTCCCATGACAGCATCTGGAGAAGCGAGGGCAGCTTCAGCACTAGCCCTATGACGAAACTGTACAAAAGATCTTTCAGAGTTTTTCGGGATGTGAATGTCAAGAACCTCTCCAAACTTCTGAAAATGAGAAAGGAGAAGCTCCCTTTTATTACTTTGGGGGGGTATACAATTGACAAAGAGTGTCCGTACAGCTTTCTCAGTTCCCCTTCCATGACTTCCACGAGAACTATTACCAATAGCGAGGAAACCAGAGCTCAAATGAGAACTTGGCTCTCCATGTAATCCAGGGATGACAGAGCCATTAACTTTTCCTTGTTGCAGAGGGACTTTGGCAGTATTGGCCCTGGTATCTTCATATCCTTTAATCTCAATAGCACACTTTCCTGAGCACATACTTCCACATTTGCAAGAATGTTTGTCATCATACGCTTTCTTTCGGAATTTCTTTCCACACTGCACAGCTTTGCTTGATACATCTTGCTTCTCATTATCTCCTGAATTGTTGCAGGCAGGATCAATGGGTCCCATACGACCCCATATAGAGGGGACTACCCCATTACGAGGGCCAGAAGCTGTGCCCAGGCTTTTACCAGGCATTTCATTGTCACCATCAGACAATCGACAACTGTGCCTATCAGATGAATTATCATCCCATAAATGCTTCCCAACTTTCCCAGGAGACAAAAGTTGGATTGGTGCACATGACGATTCTGGGCGGTCCTTGTTCCAGAGAGGCTGATCTGGGTCATAGAAATCTGGTTCATTTTCTACGGATGCAATTGGCATCCCATTCAAATGAGCAATACCATCATTTGCACGGTATTTCTTATTGTATGAGCTTTTGCTGCTTTGTGCTATGGTAGAAACAACAGCACTTGAGATCCCACCAACTGCCCCACTTTTCATCCCTAGCATGTGCCCACTTGGAAGTGAAACTGGAAGATTGAACTGAGAAAGACTCTGAAATTAAAGCAACTCTGTTAATAAAATATTAAACAGTATCAAAATGTCATGACGCCATTATGAGCAACAAAGAAAAAATATACAAGCCCCTTATTTAGAGTACTAAAGTTTATAAATACATTTTGAAGTAATTCATGTTTAACATGAAATTTGTAGCAAAATTATCTCTAGTATTGTTATATCTCAAAATCACCTGAACATCTTCTACAACAATCCTATTGAGGCCATGTTCCATTGGGCACATGTCTCCTCTAAGGCAAAACCCACGTTCCTCAAAGTCCCTGCACCGTGGACGCCCCATGGCTATGCCTAATCCAAAGGCAGGATTCAAGGGAGTCCCTCGTCCTCCTTGCATTCCAGCATTCATAGGATGCAACTGCTCCAGACTACAACTTGGTAATCCAGGAATTATCCCAAAACCATTCCATGCAGTATTTGCTGCCTTTATACTGTTAGAAATGGCCCTTCCAGTTCCAGGATAAAGATTTGTTGGTGTGATACCCTGAGGAAGCACTGCCGATGCAAAATCAACTGTCTCAACAGAGGTGAACCTTGAGTCATGTGGAACCCAGGCAATTGTACTCCTTCCCCTTCCTCTCCCTGAACCAGCAAGAGGGAATGTGTTTTGGCCATCAAATCGAGACTCAGGTTCATTGCGAAATATATGACCCACTCTAGCAACTCTCTGTCCTCCATCTAAATTCAAATGAGAAGATGGTGAGGACCCATACCGCTTTCTATCATAGTTTACACAACTTTCTGTGTCTAAGTGTGATGCAGTATATTCCCTGCAATGATTTGAAAACTGTGACTCACTTTCCTTCAATGATTGCCCATTCTCTGAATGTCTGCCTCGCTTCTTGTTTGATCTCCTCTCTTCATCGCCTTGGCCATCCTGATCGAAAGATTGGGACCGTGTGACTCTCCTATGTTTATGGTTACGATCATCGTCGTCGTCATCACTTATACCCTTTTCCTCAAGCTCGTTAAGTACACCTACTGCAGCAATGGGAAGTCTCTCAGGTTGTGGAGAAGAGTTTCTCAATTCTGTTGGACCTCCACTAACAACAGCTGTAGTAGTTTCATTTCTCTGTTTGCCTTCTGTTTGCTCATTAGACGTTGCAAATGAACCATCTTCAATAGCGTGAAACAGTTTTATGACAAATGACTTTGTTTCTGCACATGAGAAGTAAGTAATTTCAAATTGATAAACCTGGAACAACAACTATTCCTGTTCTTTAAAAAATGTAACTTTCTTTTCTCAGATGACTGTTGATGGCCATACAAGATAAGACAGAAAAACATCATTCTTCTATTAACACTTCCATACGATGGTTGCAATCATCAAAATGCACAATATTTACTAATCAAATTCATATTTCCTTGAATTCATATAAGTCTCCTGCAAGCTTCTAAATCTTGCAGTTTGCACTAGCACACATAGCAGGGAAATGCTAGTTTAAGTGATGAATACAAAAAATGGATAAGACAGGAAAATATCGCATCTTCCCATTAGAACAGAAGACATGTTGTATCATCGAGAGCAGAAAGATCTATGGAACCAGCCACACTACAGTATAAAAAGAGTACTCAATAATCACCCAAGCATGACTGGCAAGGTGTTTAGGAAATGAACCCTATGCCTGCTAATACTGAATGCAATGGTATCTTAGTGTTCCAAAAGCAGACAGAAAGCCAAGGATTGCGGTTTATTTGTTAGCTTTCCATAAGAACATAACAGAAAGCTTCAAAAACTAAAATGTCTATGTTTCAAGATATGAACACTAATCAAATTTTGTATGAAGAAAAGCATGTCAATTGTACTTCCATGCCTCTCTTCCACAAATATCTTGCTAGAAGCAGCAGCTCCCACACAACATGCACATGAGGAGAATAACAAGTAAACGATATTTTCATTCATTAATAAAACAAGAGGAGATACCTGCAGTACTGAACTACACAAGGCCAACACGGTTATTGAAGCTGAAGTTTGAATATACTACAATGATTGCACACATTAAAGCTTTTATTTTAGATAACTTCTGCAAATGTGAGATATAATGCTAGGGAGAAAACAAAAACTATCTTGCATAGTTCAACGGCAACCAATAGCATGAAAAATAGTTTTGGGAAAAGATCAGCAAACTAAAACTACAAGATTTTTTGAAAATATCTTGATTCAAACAGGAAAATTTCAGATTTAAAAATATTATAAAGATGCTAAAAAGGTGATAAATTTTAGAGGTATTTCCTTAACAAAGAAATATAAAAAGAAAATAGAGTAGATTTTACCCCATGAGTTGTCTAAAGACTAAAATAGAGAGTTGTTTACCCCATAAATTGTCTAGAATAGGGAGTTGTAAGGATGGCCCCCTTACATGCTCTCGGCTATTTTGAGAATCACCCACCTTAATATTGCTTTTTGCAAATGTTTCTAGGGCATTCAGAACATGATTCCCTATGATGCATTGAACCTAATACTAATGATGCCATGATTTACTGATCTTCAACAAGACAGCCCAAAGAAGAAAGATGAGTTCTATATTCAGAATTATTCTTAGAATTATTAGCTGAATATTATAATGAAATGTCTTTAGTTTTGATAAAATCATATCTATAAATATATTGCAATTATCATTTTAAATATGAATTGTTGTTTTTGAGCTAAAAACAGGAATATACAAAGAAGGGAACATTACAATATTTCTGCTTCCATGTTAATAAGATATGAGAATTCACTGCTTCATCTACTTGCTGTAGTAGACATATGAAAACAATTGGAGGTCTTATCTCCTTTTAACCAGGTTTCACTAGACCCTTTGTCTCTAGAGATTTTTTCCAGAGGAGATTCATGGTACTTTCTAAAAGCTTCTTTCCTTTCATTGATTTAGTATCCAACCCTCTTATTAAAAATTCTCATGGGTTTTTAACGAATTCCCTGCTAGGATCTAAGTTTCATAGAAAATATTCACAAGGAAGCATCGGTTCCATTTCTTCAAATCCTTAGTTTTTTAAATTCGCTAGTCAAGCAGAACACCTTCCATCCAATCATATGTTTAGTTCATTTCATTAGTCTTTCATTAAATCAAGAAACTCATCATCCCTCAGTAAACATTTGAAAGTGAAACCTCAAAATGTTTCATCCTCTTGCGAGATGGATAATCGGAGCATAGTCTTACACAAGTATCTTCACAAATCTCAACACCTACCCGATCTTCACCCATATATTCAAATCCTACTTTCATGTTTATCCCAGATGTTCAAGGTTTAATATTTCCTTGAGTTGTATACTCATTTATTTGACCCTTAAAATTTAAACAATGTGTCAAAGCCCATGCTTGGGCCTCTAGGTTCCCTTTCCTGCTTAGTATTCCTAGGTATATTACAAGGACAAGAACATGACTTGACTGTCCATAGGTGTGAAGCCAGATTCAAAGATGACTGCACCTATTTTGGAAAGTTCATATAACCTTAGCACAATTTCTTTATTCATTAATTGTTATTGATCTAGTAAACTAAAGCAGGAATTATTATACATTAGAGGAATACTTTATATGTCCACTGCTATACCTTTTTTTAAATGTTTTCAATGTATCTTCTATTTGTACTCTCTGCTATTTGACTTCAGTCCTCAACTTCATGTAGCCCACTTTAGCTATGGTTTCTTAGATGCTTTGGCTTTCTTTATTCCTTCGATTCTAATGTGCTGGTTCCTGTAGGAATAATCCATGTTTTCTCTGAGGTTAACTTAAAAGTTAAGAATCTTGGAATAGATCTAAATCCCAAACAAGAAAGGAAGATCCATAATCATCAAAAATACTGCTCTAAACTCAAGCTGTCATGGCTAGTAAAAGAAACCCAATTCTCTCCAAAATTTTGAAAGGGGTTAACCACAACTGTCATAGGAAGATCCATAAATCATAACTGTCATGGATAATACTCAAGTCTGCATCTGTTATTGTAATTATAGGAAATTCCATCTGCCATTTGTTTGTTGTAAAAAGCTAATGGGTGAAATGGGCACACGAATGTAACTGTGTGATTATTTATAATGAGACAGAAAGTTGCATAGGTTTTTACCTATATTGCACAAATTAGTTCATTACATGATTAGACTGGATACAAGAGACAACCCCAAGTTTGTCTCAAAAACTTACAGATTTAACAGCGCCAAATTTTTAAGATCATTATATACACAGCAAAACACAATAATGAAGACAAGTCTACTCCCTCAAAACTAGCAACCAAATGTAGTGATGATGAACCCCAATGTGTTTGTTCTTGGCATCATATGCCAGGTTTTCCGTCAACTTCAAAACATTGGTTTTCAGAACATTGATTATTACAGCACAGTGAAGTTGTTGTGACTGGATACAGCTGCAGGTAATTATCACAACCATATTGTCTCACAACCTGCACTACCAGCCAACTTGCACTCTACTTCAGTGGAAAAATAAGGCAACTGCAAGCTAGTATTGCCTTGTATGCAAAAATTACAAAAACTCACATAAAAAACATAGCCTCTGACAGATCTCTGTCTCATACAAATTGGCACAATTAGAGTTTGTGTTGTTTGACAGGCTGAACATAAAGTGATGGTACAAAATACACAATTGGAGAAGGGGTCAATTGTCATGAAACCTAAGTTGAGATGGCAATAAAGTTTTCATTTTATTTGGAAATAGAGTATACTTTAAGAAGAAAGTGCTCAGATGGTTAGTTATGTATAGAGGGTTAATATCAAAGCATCATTTACTAGAGTACGTATTATAGAAGCTTAACAACTGTGTAGAAAAGAAGAAACGACACAGATTTTACAAATAGTTCCAAGCTGAACTCGACTTTGGCTTGACTTTGACTCTTTTGGAAAGGGCTTGTTGTAGTGGATTCATGGATGACATAGGGAATTCACAACAGTCTATGGCATATAATTCAGTTGACACCAATCAGTCTCTTATAGAACACAAGAAGAAATCTAGTTTTCAGGAAGATAGTGAAAGAAAAACTTATGACATTTTAGTTTAGGTCTGACTTTGCATGTCCAACCTCTACTGTGGCATTAAAGGACATTAGTTTTTTTCAAATATGGGAGAGGCCAAGTACTTTCATTCCCTGCCTGTATAGGAAATCAAATCATTTGTAATCATGATGTCCATATGATATAAATCATTCTTCTTAAGAGTAAATTAGTCAAAAACCTCAAGGAAAACAAAAACTAAGGATCAAAATGTTAGAATTTCTCCAAATGGCCACAGAAAAGCTCCTTATTCCGATAGCTACTTTACCTTCTTCTTTGGGCACCATCTCTCCATTACTGTTTCCCCTATTTCAAGTTGAATATTATTAGGTTTTATTTATCTTTATTCATGAATTTTATTATTTTGGCATTTTCAGATTTAACGTTCTTTATACATATCCTTTTTATAATTTTTACATTTTAAATATACTACAATTATATGTTTTCCTATAATAGAGTATAATGTGACAAATAGTTCTTTTGAAGCCATTGCTATTGCTCACATCATGCATCAACCCGATATATGAAAAATTTCCAATTAAAAGATGTTCAATATTCTAGTCATTTTTCTTTGGTATCTAAATGTTTTCTACATGCTCTCTTAACCAAGTGTGGAGCTTGATGGAGCCCTATTTTTTGGCAAAACTTCAGTGCCTCCATTTATGATGTTGGAGATTTAAAGAGAATATTGTCATGGGTGTCATTAACACTAAGAATATCATTTCCATTGGTAATAATTGATGATGAACTTACAGACTTATAAAGACTCAAAAGAAGAGTTGTATATTTACAAGGTGAAAGTTACTTAGGTGCTATCAGCAGCATGCCTTGACTATTCCTGATGAATAAAAGCAATGACTAATGTGACCAATGCATCAACTAATGACGATGACTATAAGATCGAAACATATTAAGGTATAGCAGAGTTTTTCTCGAGGAAATATATGCTCTTCAGTAAGATATAAAATGAAATATGAATTAGATGTGATCTATGTGTGCTCCAGGCAGATGGACATTACTTTTTGAAGATCGTTCAACAGGGGCATCATATTTTCATCAATTTATTAAGAAGTTTGTACAGTTTGAGACTGGAGTAAGAGACAGATATCATTGTTGCTGAAGATTATTATCCTAAGGACTGCAGAATAAGTGTAATCAGACATTTCATTGTCTCTGGTTTTACCAATCCCGGGAGGCTATCTAGGAATGGGAACTGCTCTAGGAACATTTTGTGGACAGGCTTTTGGAATGAGGCAATTCCATATGCTTGGCATTTACTTACAGCAATCTATTGTGATACTTTCAGCAACTGCAGTTCTCTTGTTTATACCAAGCATTTTTTCAGAGCCTATATTCAAATTGTTGGGACAATCTACCATCATTGCTGCTAAGTCTGGAGTTCTCTTGAACTGGATGCTTCCTCAACTGTTTGCATTTGCCACAAATTTATCTGTGCAAAAGTTTTTGCATGAACAGGAATTAATTTTACCAATAGTCTGAATTTCTGAAAAAGTGTTAATCTTCCATTTTGTGGTCTGTTGGATAACTTCTTTCACATATATACTAAGTCTCCTTAGTACTGTTATTGCACAGAATATATCATGCTGATTTGGTGCTATCAGATCCTGTTATTTGGTGGGACTACCGCTAGCCATACTTATTTGTTACAAGTCAGGAATAACTGGCATCTGGTCTGGAATGATAGCTGGCACTTCATTGCAGTGACTAATCCTTTGCTACTCTGCATGGAATACAGATTGGAAAGAGCATATTAGTGTTCAAAGACATACAAAAATAAATAAACAAAATCAGAAGTGAAATGGCATTCTTATTGAATTCGGAGTTAGCATATAACCATAAGATATAGTGCCTTTGGGACTATTGTGAAATGAAGTTCCAGAGTACTGAACAATCATAAGTTCCAGTATTGATTTGTAATCAGATTCTCGTTGAGCCTATTCAAACATAATGATGGAATGTTTAGAAGTAATGGATGCCAGCATACAGCGAGCATAGGATGAGATACTCTGGAAACATATTAGCTTTGCAGTCATCAAGAGTTTTCTGTGGTGATGGGAGATTATATTAAATACAATTATATTGGCAGAACAAAGCCTGCTATTACTGTCAACAATCAAATTTGAACCAATTTTGGATTTCGTAGATGCAGTCATGAAAGTACCTTGCGCTTTCAGAGAGATATAGACTCTTCGCTTATATGCATGCGAATGAAGATGTTTGAACAATAGAAAGAGTCTAAGTAACAGCCCAGGATGACTCACGTGCCCAGAAAGGAATAATATTGACATCCACAGTGGAATAATTCTAGTTTTGTCAACCTATTGTACTTGCGAAGTCAAGAGACGAGTCATGATACATAGCGGAATATTCGATGCCCAAGTTTCACCAGATCGCTTAGGAAGAGGATTTTATTATTTGTGACTGATATCTAACGATATCTTGTGCTTGTTTCCAGGTTCGGGATATATATCAGAAGTTTGATCAAGCACAATGGAAAATCACCCAAGTTCGGGAATATATGCTTGAGAAGAGAGCACGATGATTTTTTCAGACATCAGTTAAACTACCTCCTCCAAGTCATAACCACGGCGGCTCTAAATCAACATTTTGTATATGGTTTGAGTATTATGCGGAAAAGAAAGTTGAGTTCTACAGATTATGATCTGAAGAGTGTGGTAAAAGAAGCTGTTCAGTGGATGGAAGTTGCACAGAGAGGCATCCATGGGAATAAAGAAAATGACATCCAATTTTTTAAGCCTTGAAAATTATTTGACCATCAGTTATGTTGAAATATAATTAGAGTTATATTAAGTATTAAATATTTGTTAGATTTTTATGAAGAGGTGCAAAGTTTGGGAAGGCAACCGATGCCTTTTGATCCTCTATAAATATAAGATGTAAAATCTTACATTGGATACATATACAATTCCAAAAAATTTACGGCACCCCTGATATATTATTTTCTTATTGGTGGAGAAATAATTTTTTGAACTAAGCCACTGGATTGTGGATTATTGAATAAATTCTTATGTGTTTTTGGAATCAAATTATAGTGGATGGATCATCCGTAAGGAGTGTCTGCAATGCAATTTTATTTCCGGCATGATTAGTCAGAAAAATTTTATTTTATTTTATTTGCATGAAGCCTTAAGAGTTTAAAATATTATATAGTTTATAATTTTTATTTTTTATTTTATGAATAATTTATATGATAGATAAGTGGACATGATCAATTATAGCATTTTAATATCGAGGATCATAGATGTTGAGAAATATTTAATTGTTTATGAATCTATGTCTGGTTTCTCTGGAGTTAAAATACATTCTAGACTATTTTAAAATTGTGTGCATATATTTGATCTGTCGCATCTTGATTACTAAATTGTTTATAATTGATGTGCGTAGAATTTATAAAGTTGTACGTTTTAAACTTATAATACTGACTCTATCGCCCTTTGGAATTGGTCTTTATATTTTTCATAATTCGCAATCCATATGCTGGCAATTATATCATATCTTTCCTTGAAGAGTTAACATATTCATTTGTTGCATTAATCTATACTTACTTTTATTTAAAACATTCATATATTCATTTATTATTGTTAATTCATTATTTGCAAGTTTGAAGTTTTCTGTAATCTTTGCCATTTGGAAAACTTTCAATATACTCACATTCTAATTAATCTGTTATAAGTGTCTTAGACCTAAGTGTTTTGTTCAAAATCAGGTGCACCCGCCTTGGCCTTGCAGAGCCAAAAGTGCAGGGGATTCGGATTGCATCGATCAATCCTATCAAGTTGGCCATAACCGATTGGATATCCCAGCACTGAGTTGGCAAGACTCATAGGATTCCAATCTGTGGTTTTGGGAACCAACATATTGGCGACTCTATTGGGGAGAGTTGCTCGCAACAGGTGTTGTGCACTTACCCAATGTTTCAGATTTTGTAAGACCAGAATCAGAAAGTAGTTCTATCAATTTGTTCGGAAGCGCACTCTATTGGAAGCGAGAACCCGGAAGATCAACAAATTAATACATTCCTCAAAAGAGGTGGCAACTCTATTCAATAAAATTTCAGTAGGTAACTCTGCTGAGGGAGAAGACTCAGAAGAAAGTGATTTGATCGTGTACTATGGAGAATATGTACTATGATCAGGAAGCGGATCTATGTTACAAAATGGAGGAAGTACACATACACCCACTTGATGCCTTTTTCAATCTAGAAAGATATGAACGAAAGACATTGGCACATTTGTTTATTAGCATATTGAATATTTTTCAGGAATTACCTTCAAACATCATGCTTCCACGCAAGGAATTGATAAGAAAGTTTCGTGAGTTGGGAATCTCGCCAAAAGATCCTGATTTGATGCTTCTCTTCCAAATATTGGATGAAAGTCCTAGTTATATATCTCCTTTGGATGCATTTTTGAACTTAGAAAAGCAAGAAGATGAATCCACAACACAATTTTTAATGAGGATGTTTAATGCCTATCAAGAAATACCTTCAAAATGTAGACCTCCATCATCTAATCTTCTCAACATGATGTGGGAATTAGGTCTCTTGTATGATCATTAGTTTCTTAACTTTCTCAAACTTATGGATAAGGAATTGGTTTTAGAGGAAAATTAATGCGAGACTGAAGTAACATATGAGTCAAATGATGTTTCAAACTTGAATGAAGATGAAATTTGTGAACATTTTAAAGGAGAATCAGCCCATGACAGTGGATGTGAAAATGAGGAAAAGGATTCTCTCAGTGTGGAAGAAATCTCAGCTTTGTTAGATATCGAATACCAAAAACATGTTGAGAAAAATGATCCAAAAATTTTCTCATTCCACCATAGTAAACAGGTTGATGGATTGAATTATATTCAGGAGGCACTTGATGGAGATGATCATTCCGAAGAATCGGATAATGGAGATGAAGTAGAACAACATACGACATATGAAGAAAAGGAAATTTTAGATGAAAGCTTAGAAGAGGATATGTCTGATTTCTCTATGTTCATGAATCCATTATATGAAAAGGAACCGGAAGGGGATAAGTCTGATTTTCCCATGGTTTTGAATCAATTATTTGAGGAGGATTGTCCATGCATTCAAGTCCATCAGCGTCACGATGAAGATAGCAGGCCTAACAATGATTCAGAAGCTGAAGAAACTCATAACATACGTTCAGAAGGTGAGATATCTTCTAGTTCATCCCATGAGGAGGGATTGTTTCAAACATGTAAAGGAGATACAAAATCAGATGTGTGAAGAGGAGATTGCATTGAAGCATCGTGCTGAAAATTTCCAGGGTATCCTAACTGATCAAACTCTTAGTGAAAGGGAAAATGTACTTCTAAAAGATAAGCCATTCTTAAAGCCTTGTTGTGAAGAGAAACAATATTTGAAGTATGGGGCAGATTGTGTAGAGAAGGGCATTCAAGAAGATGTTTGTAATCTCTCAAAGGCAAGTAAGACGGATACCAAAGACTTCATTGGTGAAATTGAGCCAATGAATATTCTTCATGAGGATGGCGCACCTACTACAAGTTTGATGTTTGGGCAGAAGACTGAAATGATGAAAGAAAAGCATATCATGATTAGAAGAACCCAGAGTGCAACAACTCACCAAGATAGTGAATGCCAATGATTTCGCCTCATGGAAGCTTGATTCAACAGCCAGAGCACTTCCACAAGGATTCCAACCACTATATTGATCTCTCCTTTGTGGTCCCAAAGTACTCCAGAGATCTTTTAAATAGCTTTTAAAGCAATATGATTCCATACAGGGCCACACCTTCCATTCATTTCAATAAGGCCATGACCTACCATCTGACAAAGATAAAAACACCACCTCCCAGAATCGTTACAGTTTATGTAGACTGGATTGGAGTTTAGTTTAAAAAACAATTTCTATTCGAGGAGATAAATCATTGGTCCAGTACCTTCAATAGACCATCTGACAATTAAAACACCCAGATTAATGTGTGCCCTTTATGTCTATATTGTATGGAACAGATCAATGTGTATCACATAATTTGGCTCATTTTGATTTACATATACAAATTGTGCCATACTTATTGATAATAGCTGTACAATATAGGTATAAAGTGCACACATCAGTCTAGGCATTTAAATTGCCAAATGGTCTATTAAAGATACTTGATCAACGATTATTCTTCATTAAAAAATATTTTCCAAAGTGGACTGAAATTCAACCTTCATAAACTGTAATGATTCTGGAAGGTGTTGCTCTATCTTTATCAAATGATAGCTCATAGCCTAATTGTGTTTACTAAAAGGGGATCTCAAGGATCTCTGGAGTATCCAGGGCCAACAAAGAAGAAACCATGCATCACAAATTTATTTGTGTAATATGCAATGGTTAGAATCCTTGCAGAAGTGCTCTGGCCATTGAATCAAGCTTTAACGAGGGAGAATCAATGGTGGGCAGTATCTTGGGGAGTTGTTGCACCTTTGGGTCTCTTATTTTTGTCATACAAGTCGTTTTATTGAACACATCATATGTGAGCAGATTTATGAGAAATATTTTTGCACATTTACAAGAGATATATGAACAGCTTCATCAGAAATATTTAAGCAGGAAAATGATATGTTTTGGCATCAATTCTGTAAGAAGAGAAAAAAAATTAAAGGAAGATCAGTGCAGATTCATGAGAGGAAATTGTTGAAAATCAAGATAAAATTTGTGAAGGTGAATTAAGAATGTGCTGAGAAGTTTCAAAATTCCAATAATTATGAGGTTATTTTGAAGGTTGATGTCTTCTATATAAGGAGAACAGGAGGTTGGTGCCTCTCAGTGAAAGAGATTCGATTCTCTTGCTGAGTTAGTTCCCAGTTGTAGGGGATTGGTGTCTCTTGTCGACTGGTGCCTACAAAGCTTTGTAAAGAAGATTTCATTATGCTAAGGCTATATTTGGACAGTAAATCTAAGCAGCTCTGTCATGTTTTCTATTGAAAGCCTCTCCACGTTAAATTTTGTCTCTTATTTGCATGAATGTCTTTCATTGCACCATTGTGATTGTTAATGTTTAAATAAGTCTAAGTTGCCAGTTTGGATCCTGGTACGAATAAGGGTTCAAGATATAGTTTTGAAAATTCATCCAAAATTTTTTGGGGTTGGGTTCGTACGTACAGTTTTTCTTTTCTAATGCATATATGCATATATGCTGCAGCAAATAAGTTCAGACGTCACTATGCTAATATTAAAGCAAAATAGCAAAATTTAACCCCACATATATTAAGGTTTTAGTTCAAATGACTTAACAAAATGCCAAAATACACCACCATATCAATGTTTTGGTCTAAAAACAATAAAGTCAACATTAATAATCAGCCAGCAATGATCAAATATGATCAAAAACCATCAAACAAATCATCGTCGTTCTGCTGTTGCTAATTAGAAGCACAAAAAGTGCCAATTGCATTCTAACTATGACAGGCTCATCCTCAGCCTAAGCATCAGCCTCAAGATCACTAGCTAGCTCGTGATTACCATCATCAATTCCAAGTGCATCAAAGTGGACAATCGAATCTTCCAATTCCACAGGCTCTGGTTCAACATCCAATGGTTTGACTCCCCTTTTTTGAAAGCATTGTCTTAGTGTGTTGTGAGCCACAAGTTTGAATTCACAAAGACCAAACTATCTGCCTTCTTGGAATTCAGTCTATTGCATTTTATTGAGTGGATGGAATATGTGAACCAGTTCTTCTTGGATGATGATGAACTAGCATACTATCAAGATTTACAATTTTGAAAGTAGAGAGTTCAGAGTTCTGAATAAATAAAAAATTAAATTTAAATTCAATATTCATCAACAAGAATTTAGAAATTAGAATTTTAAGAGTTAAATGCTTACTTGTGATAAAATTTTGATGGCAATGGGTTGTAGATGTTGGTACATTTTTCAATGGAAGTATCACCATTTATGAGCATCATCATTGTTCCTCTCTTCAAGAGCGTCGAGACTGCAATCATCAGTGCTTGCAAAACTCCTAAATTCAAACCTCGTTGTTGGTCTATGCGCTTGGGAAAGAGTCTTAGAAGGGTTGCATTGTACGCTTGAGCAACTCCAGGATCTTTCTATGAGGCGATTCTAGTGGTACTCCCCCTAAGGACCGCTTGATAATAGAACCTAGGGCTCAATTCAAAGACAAGTAGATGCAAAGGGGTAGTGATTTTGTTCTATCTCTCTACCATGATCATATGTAGTTCCTTGAAGAACTTTTCTTCGGGATCTTGCTCTCTCTCATTTATGATATTTCTAATATCCTCAATCATGGAGTCTATGCTATCATGTACCTCACTAAAGAAAGGCCTATCCATGTTAGTGCAATGGATCATGCTCAAGATAAGCTCAGTGAACATCAAAAGGTATTTGACATGATCTCACCAAGAGTCATCTAGTATCATTTCCTTAATGGCATCTGCCTTGGTACTACAAATTGTTTCCATATGCCCCAACTAGCACTGATTGCCTCTCTTTAAACTTGACAAGGTGTCTCAAAACAATAGTGTTGGAGGCAAAGCAGATCTCAACAAACTACTTTAAAATCAAAACAATAATAAATTTACATTTAAATTAAAAAACATAGAAAGTTTACTAAACTAAAGAGCATAAATTTCTAAAACATATTTAGAATTTAAATAATTTAACTTACTTTCAAGAGCTCCAATTTCGAGAATTGTCCAAATATGGCTTGCATCATATGGTGGTTTATAATGAACATTTCGATCTCCTTTGCATCTTTATACATTTTTTAAATCCACTCATTAGTAGTGTCATTTTTTAGCAGCATTAGGTTGAGTGAGTGCATAGTACAAGGCGTCCAAAAAATGTGTTCGAAGTGCTCCTCAACTAATAACCTAACAACCCTACAATTCTTCACATTGTCAATTATTATCTAAACAACATTTTGACGGCCAACTTACTCAATGGCTTGGATAAGAATATTTGCAATGAAAGGACCGTCCTTCACCTCCCCTTCATAATCCAGAACTTTCAAAAGCATTGCACCTCTTGCTGACAATAAAATAATATTGACCAAAAGACAATTTCTTGCATCTTTCCATCCACTAGATACTATGGTCGCACTTGTTTTGATCCATGAATCCTTGATGGGCTGCATGGCAGCCTATACATTAACACCTCTCTATCCAATAAAGTTGTGTACCCCTTCTCATAACCCGGGCCATTGAACCCCTTTGGAGCCTCATTAATGTGAATGAGCAACATTAAATGACAATCCATTTGCATAGATGCATCTCAAAATGTCTTCCTCGGCAATGTCTCTAGCTTCAATCAGAAATGATATTTCCAAGTGTCCCTTTGCTCTTTTATTTGCAACCGGTTATTGAGGCTCACAAGAATGGATGGCCCTCTACAAGTGGTTCATTGGGAGTGGAAACTAAAGCCATAGATGACATTTTTGTTATTTTTCTAGCATTTTGCAAAGGATGAGAATGTGTCCTCCCAGCTGCTTCGTCTACTTATTTTTGTTCTTGAATACATTTGTTCACAATGTGGTTTCGAAGAAGGGTTTTAGGTAGCATCCCATTAACTCTTGGCTTCCCTATACAAAATTTAATGCCTTTTTGAGGAATAAAGCACAAATGTGTTTTCACTCTACTACAATAGCTACTAAATTCCTCTTTGCAATTGCTGCAAATCCACACAAAACCTCCTCCACAAGGCATTGGTTGAACCATTTCCACATATTTCCATAGTGGAGAGCATCTGCCTATTTTGAAATGGGAGTTCTTGGTGCTAGAAAGTTGGAAACACTTGAAGTCATTTTTTGAATCTACAAACAACACACAAAACAAAAAAACAAAAAGGAAAAAGGAAAATTAAAGTAAGGAACTCATTTCATTTTGTAAATAGTTAAAAATATGTTAAGATAACTTCATAATTCAACAAATGAATATGCATCTCCATCATTCAGAAGATGAATATGCATCTTCATCATTCATTTTGTATAAAAAATGGCAAAAAACTTCTAAATACCAACAAAATATTAAAATATATATGAACAAATTTAAAATTGCAAAACCTTACATGTCACTACCACGGGCTCTAGAGTCTACATAAATAACTCCAAAAAGATTCACTTTGGCAGAAGAAAATCTTTGCCAAAAGAGTCTTGCTGCTAAAACATAGTGCCCTCAAACCAAAAAGAATTTAGCCTAGTGTCACCCTTGCTAAAACGGCCTTTCTTTGTGCCAATAGATGGAAATGTCAATTGAGAAGAATGCTTGCATAAGACAACAAAAATGCTTGTGTGGTGTGTATTTAGGATTGCATTTGCCAAGAAAAATTACAAAACCTTATAAAAATGTCATCATAACGACGATTAGGAAAACTCGATCAAAATTCGTTCGGAATTAACTTTGGGCTCGTGTGTGCTTCAAAAGTCGCAAAATTTGTTCTAAATTTTGACAAGGTCCCACTGACCAAATTGGGAGTGAATTTATTAGTCAAAATTCAAATCTTAAACAAATTTGCAATGTTTCCAAATTACAAACGAACCATCTCATGACTTTGGTGTTCAGTAGGTGAATGTGATAATAAGAATAATTTAAACCTTCTCTTATACAAGTGAAAATTCAAGTGATGGAGAAGCAACTCAAATTGTGAGAAAGCCCAAGAAAGGATCCAGGAAGCCATATACTCTGAAATGCTTTGTTCGTGCTAATATAGTTCAGTTTGCTACTAAATGTCCATGGGTCAATAATTAAAATAGTGAAGTGGAAGAAAACTAGCAAAAGAAAAGGATGGGAATGTCAATATGGTAAGAAAAGGTACACAAAAAGGTAATAGGAAAAGAAAATTTGAAAGCATTGGAAGAGCCTTTATATCCATAAATATAATAGCTTCTGTAAAAAGCTAAGTTACCGGTTTAGGTTCAAGTACAGGTATGGGTACGCAAACCTGATATGTAGGTGCGTGAAATTTTTTTTTTGTAGTTTGGGTTAGTATGGGTGCATGTGTGTGTGTGTGTGTGTGTGTGTGTGTATGCATTATATATACAAAGAAATAAGAGAAACATACAGAATAGTAAAACTAAATCATTTCATAGTATGATACTTGATCATTACAATTGCCAAACACTAGATACTTGAACACTAAACAATGAAGTTTTCAATATCGAATTGCTAATTAGAAATTAGAATACTCAATATTCAATAACCCTAAGAGTAACTAATTTCTTAGTTCAATGGGGTAGTTGCCCCTTAGTTTAGTGGTAATTTTCAAGTCTTAGAGATAAGTTTGAGCAATTTTGGCTTGCTAGGTAGTCAAGTCAGTTAAGGATATAAGTGAGAGCTAAGCAAAGCTAGTCAAGGATGTGGAGTTGGAGTCAAGAGATTTGTAATAAAATAAATTAGAATCCTTGGAAAATCCTTGCTCCAATATCAAATTTATCAAGAAAGTCAAGAAAAGTTGTATAAGATAACAATAATGGAGGCACGTTGATTCCTGAAATTTGGTTGACTCTAGAAAAAAACTTAGAATCTCTCAAAATCTCAAATCTCCATTATAACTCCTATTAATCTGAAACCACTTTCAAATATCCTGAAAAAATTTATATAAAAGATAATTAAAGTATAAGTGTATATAAAATTTTCTGCCCTGCAAACAGCAATTTTATACTTGGAAATATTTTGACCCGATGATGATTGGTGGTCAATGCATGTGCCCATATCCATGTTGGGTGCACACAGGTTGTGTGCCCAGGTTTGTAATGGGTGTGCAGAAGTTGCATGCCCACTGTTGTGAGTGTGCCCTCGTCCATCATTTTGATATCACATTTGATATCATGAGCATTGGCCTCAGAATATCAACAGATGATATTCACCGATTACTCTAAGTATTGGCTTGCAGAATATCAACATATGATATTCATCGAGTACTCAATAAGGTAATGGCCTGCAGAATATCAACAAATGATATTCACCAAATACCTATTATATATCTATACATATAACTCGTAGAGCATCAAGTAAATGACATCTAACACTTAGTTGTTGATTTACAAGATATAGTTTATCATGATTTAAGCTATTGTAAGATTGTCAGCTTCCAATAACTTCCATAAATACAAATGATAATCATTGGAAGTCGTCACTTCCTTATGATGTACACAGGGGGTAGACCCATTAAAGTCATATAGTCACACATGGACTTTCAAACTCCCTCTGAATATCAATCATCTAAGCTCCTCATCCAAAGTTTCCTTTGAAGAAGTGTCAGACTTTGTAATACCCTAATCGGATATTTACTAAATTTTTCTTTCAACAATATTCAGAACTAAAACTTTGCAGATGTATTCCAGCACAATCGAATTAAGTACAAGAATCCCACAGATGTTTAACCAACTTCTTCTTAATTATAATATTCAAACTCAGATATAAGCAAGTGGAATACAATAAGATGATTAAACCAGAAGATTCTCCACAAGAATATAACCCATTATTTCACAATAATATTCAAGATGTCGAGCATATAACCATGTGTTACAAACCAGTAAGATAAAACCAGCAAAATTTTCTAACTCCTTAAAATACGTTATTGCATTATATAACAGCAATACAATAACCAGCAGTATGAACCCAATCCTTAAATACAGATTAACAGTCAGATTGGAATACTAGAATAAGATCCTGTAAGCTCGAATGAAACACCTGAATTGATGTTTTCCGGGACAATGGGTTTGCGTCCACTGTTTGCCAACACGAGAGGCTATGTCCTCAAACTAGCTGAAAGCTGAAGCTTTTTGAAAACTCTCACAACAGAGAAAGTTGAACTGGATCATAAATCAAGCATGCCCAACGATAAGCCTCTTTTCCCTCTTAATACACAAACTAAGACTCTTCGACTCCCCTTGGCTTTCACCCTATTCTCTTGTGACTCTTCAACTCCCCTCTGATAATTCGTCTTATTCCTCCTTCATCTTTTGTCCTATTTATAACATTAAATTGACCTTTTAATATTTTAAGTCTATGTCTCAAAGTCAATTTTAATATTATACAAAATAGGACTTTAATATTTCTAATGTCCCAAAAAGGGGACATTACAAATCTCCCCTCTTAAAATTGCTTGTCCTGAAGCAATCAATACCTGGATCCGATACGAGTCTGTAGGTAGCCCTGTAGTCCAAGCTAAAAACAATTTCAGCCACAATGCGAAGCAAGATATCATTCTGCAATCTATCTCTCAACCGGATCCCTAGATCCCATATAACTCTCTGAAAAAACTCTACACCTATAAACTGAATAACTCTGATCATTACTGATACCACTAAATCCAACCTCAAACTGAATAGAATCACAACAAGGTTCTCAACAAGCCAATAATATATATGAGCAACACCTGGATTCCAAACCCTGCTGTCATAACCAGCCACTATGATAGGATAGGAATGTATCAGTGAACTATGCATAACCCAGAAGATGGTGGCAACCCGACATAAATAGATGATGTAATAAACAAGTGGCTCAAAAACTGAGCGTAACACCCTGGGCGCAACAAATACCAAACTGTCATCTTCAATCTAGAGAATCTCCGAGTACATAGGTACTATGAATAAGGATGAAGCTGAGAGAGCATTCCTTATGATCAACATATAACTCTCCTCAAAACTGCACCAAAACCTATCCAAAGGCTGATGTAAATAATCCAACCAACTCCTGTATGGTGTGAAATCAAGAACCCAATGTGGATTGATCCTATGATACACAACTGTAGTCAAATCACCACTTCCATCCTGTGACCCATATTCCTTGCTAGGAATCGTACCATGATTCCATATCCTGAAATCAGAATCACCTTCTTCATGATAATCAAAAGGAGAGTCCTCGTTTACCTCAAACAAGGGATTATCGGAAATGCAATCAGCATCAACTTCAAACATGGGGTTATCGATTTGCTGAAAGTGATCTGAAATTGGAATACTTGATCGCTTGGGGCAATTCTCTAAAGCATACATTTGTTGAATGCTATCAAGTTCATCGATTACCTCTAGGAAAATTCCAGCCTCTCTTTATCCTCCTGCTCCTAAGAGTGATTTGTGATCCTAATCTAATTTTCTGCTTCCTGAAGGGAAATCCGAGCATCATTCAAGGTCTCCTGTGTTTCCTTAAGCTCTCTATTGAGAGCCTTAATCTCATTCCTCTCTTTATTCAGCTGATCAACATGTGTTTCAGCAACCTTAAGAATGTTATCCCTGTCGGAAAGCAAATAGAAATATTCTAATTTCATAGTTTTAAGGGTTGTTTTGACCACTTGCAAATCAAAAACAAGTCATTCTTCTTCTACTCCCTTTTGAACCTTCTTGTAGAGATCCTCAATCAACTTGTGAGTGTTGTCATAACGTACCAAAGATGCCACAACTATATCTTTGTTAACCTTCAGCTGGTTTCTAAATGCATGCATTTCATTATCATGTTGATACACCCCATCGTCGTGTAGTGTCATCTTGGATTGTCCCTCTGAATTCCTATCATGGGCGTAGGAAATATATGGTTCATCACACAAAGACCCCAACCTACTATTACCTCATGTGATCTCATCAACCTGCTTGTCAAAGCTAATCTCCTAATCACCAACATAGAAACTTGCACCTTGTGTCACCTCTTCTACGTGATCATCAGAGAGTTGTAAATCAATATGGGTTGACTGCTCTTCTTTTTCAAGGTCCCCTATTAGATGATTTTGGTCTGCTGAAAATTCATCATACAATGTTTTGCACTAGTCTTTTGCAAGGAGATCATGAGCTAATTCAAGGTACTTCACTTTTTGCCAAATCGATCTTGTTTTGGAGTTTTAGATGGAACTTTATGAAATCACTGAAAGCTAATTCCTTTTGAATCTTCAAGGGGAGTTTTGTGTACTCATCATACATAACAAGTACCTCTATTTTGAAATACCATTTCTGATTTTCGATTTACTAAACACTTGACATGACTAATGAAGCATCTTCATTCTTTTCCCAAATATTCTCCAAATTTAAGGAAGCTGCTCTCTTTTCTCGTTTTGCTTCATAGTTTTGCATTTTCACTATCTCTGGTTTTTGTAATGGTTCCGGCCAAGGTATCTAATGGAAAATTCTCTAGCCAATGTTAATACTTCTAGGAAAGTTATACAGTTTAGTTGATTTCTGAATAGTTTATTAGACATCTTCAATCACCCCCTTACTTGATATGCACCTATTATTGCCATTAGGATGTGAGCTATTTGATCTGTATCGATTGGGTACACCTGTTGGAGTCAGTCCCTTTGTCTGCCACTAGATGGTATTGAAATATCACTAAAGTGTCCCCTTCCCTAGTTCTATAATGAATTCAGACTTTCTTCATTGACATTTTTGCAAACAGTTCGCAAGTAACCCAGAAATGTGCTTGGTGACCAAACACTAATGAACAAATAGTAAAATACCAATCAGAAGAACAATATAAAAATAACTGCTAGTCTAATATACTGAGAATTCTAGCCCTCCTATTATGAAAAGCTAGATGGCTATCACACAAAATTGATCAAACAGCAGTATAGATAATAATATCTCAAAAATTGATAACTCAATCACACACTCATTACTCAAAATATCTCCATCAGTATATCCCACAGCAAGTATACTTTGCCCAACAAGCACAACAAATTTCTTTCTCTTCATCGTTGTTGTTTCATCTCTCTCATCCTTGTGGAACTGGCTGCATTATCATTCTTAAAATAAAGATTTGCACCACCTTTGACTGCCATAGCATATGCTTTATACAAATCCCACAAAATAATCAATCCATTTCCTCTAGTTCATGAAGACCACCATCGCCAAGACATTGATTCTACTACAGAGGTTCCAGTTTCAATCTATATAACCTGATATATTTCCTCCTGCGATCCATATTTCACAATGGCTCCAAGAAATATGACATAACTTCTTGTAAGCTTTTCCAAATTGGTGATTCCTCTGCAATTTGGATTGTTAATCATACCCGGGGGTATCCCTACACATGCTCCATACAGTTTGCAACTTGGAATGGTAAGAATAATGTGTATGGTCCCATAATTACTCCCAATCTGAGAATTGACGGCTCCAGAAACAACTATATGCTGCATCAAGAATACGAGCCAAATATATCACCACTCGGGCACATGCAACAGTCGTATGATGGTCTAAACGATAATCTGTTGCCTTTTGAAAACAAAGTATGTGATCCCAAGGCAAAACTACTCACTATCTTCCCAGACTCATCTAAATAGATTCTTCTTCCTTCCGTTAATGATTTGTTCTTATAACCGAGAATACTAAAATTGATGTTGTTTTTGGGATTTCATCCCAGTGCCCCATCCAATAAATAGGTTTTTCCCATATTTCTTCTTGGTGTTATCACTACGACTCTATCTACCAAATGTTGTGATGAAACTCAGTCAATACCAAATTAAGAGAATACTTGATGACTCCCGATCCTTCACGACACAGGTGGCGACAAGATTTTGTAACTCCCGATAGCTACATGTACGTGTCGGTGCTACTATCTTTGGCGGTTCATTAATCATTCGCATATCAGAAATACAATCATTTGTAAAGGTAGTGACTCCTCCGTTACAAAATTTTGGTTGGTATCCTTTTGTCGCTGAGTAACTCCCAAAAAGTTCCTGTAGTGGTATAATCCACTTCTACTGGTGTTGGCAGTTACATAGCATAAAAAGTCGAATAATGTTTACTTTTCACAAACACCTCCACACAACTGCAATTAAGTTACAACAAACTCTCGCCAAAACTTATTAACACACAAGAACTAATATTTGAACTTCATTGACAACGGCACTGATTGCAAATGTTGTGAAGGGGCGGACCTTCATTACACACACTTGCATTTTGCGCAAAGATTTCCCACTTGGAGATGAAAGTCACCATTCAGGCTCCAACAATAGTAGACCAGTCAATGACAAGTTATGCTGGATACTCAATGCCCTTCATATGCCACAAAGAACTACTCCCATCGTTGCTCTGTCTCTGACTCGTTAATATCTCAGAAACGATGCTATCCTACAACTTCTTCCCTTGAATATCAATATTGCTCCAGATTGCACCTCAGAGAAAATTCGAACTGTTGTTATCACCGCACAAAACCGCCGAGGTTATGTCCATCATAGAAGTTGTGCCTGTTGTTGAGGCTCAATCTGTCGTCGAGGTTGTGTTCATCCCCAAGGCTGTGTCCATCACTGAGGTTGTGTTTGTTATCGAGGCTATGTATCTATCACCGAAGCTATGTCCATTATCGTGGTCATGTCTGTCGCCAAGGTTGGTCATGTCTGTCACTATGGTTGTATCCTGCAAGAAGAAAAAAAAAGACCAAGGCAAATAACTCTTATAATATGCATAGAAGTACAAAAACGAGGTTAACTACAAAAATATAAATAAAGGAAGTTCTCAAGATATAATAATCAGAAAATACTTATCTCTTGTAGTTGAGGAATAATGTCAAAACAATGAATCCCCTTAAGATTTGGGACGGATTTCAATGTAAGAGAGTTCCTTCTTTCACATTTATTAGTTGTTCATCTTTTCACATCTTCTTTACTCTATACACTTTCTTGACTAATGCTCCTTATATTAATTCCTCATATCTTTCCTATATCAACATTTATATGAAGAGAGAGGTGTAATCTTATTAGAGTTGCGCTACTTCATATGAAGCCATACTTTTCGAAAGGATGTGTCTTTACTAATACAAGCCTTTCCATTAGTGATAATTTCATACTTTGTTACATATCCTCAAGACTTCAACAACTAATTTTCCGTGGTCTAGCTTAAACTTTTCTTAATAAACTTCAATATTTGTAATTACTTAGCCAATTTGTTCTATCCAATTTGTAGCCTATTTGCGTCATTAGGCATGTAAGATGTGAAACCTTGTTGGCAAATTTCCTTCCAATTGTCTTAGATCCTTTACTATCTTTTCCAGCTCCTGCATACTGTTTTATTGCACTAGAATCATATTTATTAAATTATAAATTTACTTATATCCCTAGCAGTTGACATCACTGTATAACATATGCAGTAGTCCCTACCTTCCATTTCGGTGTTATCCACGTGGTTATCTTATAAGGGAAACTAGACATGTTTATTAATTATTTGCCACTGAATGCCTGCCTTAATTATGTCTAGGATATTTGAGTTCCCATGAGCTTGTATGACAATAAACTTGGATTGGTATCAACATATAAGGAGGCTTCTATGCGAGAATCTAATTGTAATGTATGTCTATAGTATACAGATCGAATGCGTCTTTGGGAGCCAAATCATGTGTGTGCAAGCATGTCTGATACAAAATCGAGCTAATTGCGATGTTGAGGCAAATTGCACTATGAAAAGAATGAATGTTAGGTGCGGACCTTCACTGTGTATATTCTAACTGAGATCCTTAATCAACGCTGAGACTAAAAGAATAATTGATGATCTTTAACTGGAAGTGTCTTTATTTTATCAGGCATTCCTCTACAAACTGCTTGTTGCATATAAGTATAAGCTCAAACTTTTTTTATGAATTTTGTATGCCCCACTGCTCTAGGTTTGATTACCGCTATAGCTGTTTCATTTTCATCATTCCTTATACAAAATGTTCCTTCATGTATATATGTGCGATACATACATATTTTAATTGCTCTTACAAATGCTCGTCATCTTTCCTTCCAATTCATCGCTTGCGTCTTTCGACAGTGGCTAGGAAGTCCTATTTTTTAAACGTTGATCACCGTTGGCAATAGCAACACAAAACTCCTGAAATATAGTTTGAAGAATTAACGCCAATACTATTGAGAGATTAATTTCTCTTTATTGATTATCTAGACTTATTAAAATACAAATTTATTCTGAGTTGTAATATTTCTTTACTATTGAAAGTTCATAGGTTGGTAAAGAACCTGCCCTAATACCATGTTGAGGAAGTGGAACCGGTGGTACAAATGTACTAAGCACTATCATGTGAGGTATATGTTTTCCAAAGCAATGATCTCTTTCATTTATATGGAGGATAAACCTAGAAGAGACATGTCCCTTCATGTGACATGTCCATTCATTATCACAAAATTAACACAAAGACAACTATAATTGTAATAATTAATTATTACGATATAATTTAAACTATTCTATATGATGTTTGTCATAAATTATTTAATATCTCATATATATAATTTAATTTATCCAACTAAATTATAACATCAACAGCCAACCCCTACAACAGAGTCTAGCTCTTCTTACATACAATGCATAACCCAAACATGGAGGAAGCGGCTTAACATAAGAGATTCTCCCACATTCGTCTACATGGTATCAGCCATAATGATGGTTGTTCTAACCTCTTTAGGCCTATAGTCATTGCTTCATTTCTCTTCTATGCGTGCAGAGCTATTGCCACCAGTACCATCCACTCTTCTTTTGTTCTAACCGCCTTAGTGTAAGCTTTCCCTTTTGTTAGTACTTGTGACTTTGAATTTGCCAAGCAATGCTTGTTGACATCATCCACTTCTAAAATGAGTCTGTAGAGATATTGCAACTTGTACCATCCACTCTTCTTTTGTTGTAGCTTCCTTAGCATAAGCTTCCCCTTCAATTAGCAATTGAGCCTTTGATTTTGCAAGGCAACACGTCTTGATATCCTCCACTTCTAAAATGATAACTGGCATGCGTCTAATTCATATATGCGCTCTAAACATGTTGGGACTCCTCTGTTACCAAGGGGCATCTTTACTTGCTTTGTGAGCCCTTTTATCTTTTCTTTAACTTGGTCCACACCCTAGACTCATGACATACGAATAGTTTGTTGAAGTTATTTTTCTTTGCCTTCAAACATTTTCCAATGCCAACACGTGGCACTCTCTGCTACAAGCACTCATTCAACAAAAGCATTCTATCAATGTTCCTTGCAACCACCACAACACGCCTTTGTGCATTTTAGTGGAGTAAGGATTGTGGTCTTACAAAAACCCATGCTAGTGCACTCCACTGCAAGCTTACCACTTAAAGAACAAACCCTTCATTTTGCAAATGCGATTTACAGAAATAAAGAATGGTTGCAAACTTACCACAACCAAAGATGAAAGAATTTCAACAAAATGGAAGCTCAACCTTGAGCTGTTGGGAATCCACTCACTCAAATAAAGGTGGAAAATCGATGGACACCTTGCGATGTTGAGAAGCTATTCACTCAGATAAAGGTGGAAAATTGATGGACTGTGCATATAGAACAGCAAAAAACCTCTACATCCTCAAAGAAATCAAGATTAAAAAGTGTTATATGGGACACAAAGAAAAGAGTTGATTATGGAACACAAGAATGGGAAACTTGAACTTTGCAAACAATGTGAAGATCAGCCATAAACAAGCCATAAGGTACATCACAAATCAGCAAAACCCCCTAATACTATTTCCAAATAGTGCCAATATGGAAAGCAAACAAGGACAAGTTTCAAATCAAAGGCATACTCTAGGTCAAAACCTTTGAGATGTATATATAATGACTTATGTTGGCCAACAAGCATAGGAAACTTATAAGGTGAGAGCTAATTTATTCTACTAATTGACGATTATTATAAAATGCCATGAGTAATTTTTTTAAAGAAAAATCTGAAGCTTTTGAGAGATTTAAAGCATTCAAAGCCTTATTAGAGAATGAAACTAAGCTAAGAAAAATACCTAAGATTTGATTGAGAAGAGCTCACTTCAAACGGATTCAAAGAATTATATGAACAACATGAAATGAGAAGACTATTCAGCCACAACAACTCCAGAGAAGAATGGAGTTGTTCAAAAGGAAAAAAGAGCAGCCATGTTTAAATAAATCCAAGATTTCCAATACGTTTTGAAAGATGTGGTTCATAAGACACTCTATATTTTGAACCAAGCACAAATGATGGCAAAAAACAACAAACCCCATATGAACTTTGGAAGGGAAGGCTTGCATGAGTCAAGTATTAATGTTCCCAAGAACAAGTGCTATATAAGAAGAGATAAGTGCCATATAAGAAGAGATGATGGAGACTCATTAAACTTTGACTCTAGTTGTAATGAAGGTATCTTTGTTAGATATTCAACAAACAGTAAAGCTTACAAATGCTATAATAAAAGATTGCACAAAGTCGTTGAAAGTGCAAACGTGTAAGTTAATGAAAAGAGGAAGGAAATGGCACAAGAAGTTGATCATCAAGAAGAAGAAAATTGCAAAGAAGACAAAGTAGAGGAAGCAATTGAAGGTGAAGAAGTTGAGAAAAGAGAACCAAAGACATCATCAAGGGCATCATACAAGACTCCATCCAGATTTCTGCACAAGAATCATCTAAAAGACTTGATTCGTTGGCACGATGATACAAAAATCCATCCGAAAAAGAGATTTGCTAGTACATCAAAACATGCAAACCTATGCTTACTCTCCAAAATAGAACCGAAGAACTTCATAGAAGCAAGTGAAGACAAGCACTACATAATGGCTATGGATGAGAAATTGAATAAAACTGAGAAGAATGGAACTAGAGAACTTCTCCCAAAATGTGAAGCTAAGAATGTGAGTAGCACTAAATGGGTATTCAGGAATAAGCTAAATGAGGACAGCCAAGTTGTGAAAGACAAGGCAACATTACAATGCAAGGGATGTGCTCAATTTGGAGGGCCTGGTTTTGAAGAAACCTTTTCTGCAGTTGTCAAGAGGTGGTGAGGATATTTGTTCAATTTGAAGGGGTTGACTTTGAAGAAACCTTTGTCTAGTTGTTCATAAAGAGGTGAAAGGGATGTTTTAAACCCTCGTTAGTTTTAAAACTTTCAAAGCTTACTGAATTGACATGAAATCAACCTTTCTAATTTAGGAAGAGGTCGATATTGAACAACCCAAAGGATTTCTCCTATCGTAGAATGAGAACCATGTTTTCAAGCACTTAATGGCCTAAAACAAGCCTCGAGGGATCGATGCACAAGTTAAGACAGATATCTTCAACAGCAAGTTGAAAAAGGAATTGTGGATAGCAATCTTTATATCGAAAATGAAGGAGATGACATGTTGATTGTTGTGGTCTTTGTGAATGATATTATTTCTGGAGGTGGCAGAGACAAGATGTGCCAAGGTTTTTCCATAAACATGCAGAAGGGGTTCAAAATGTCAATGCTTGGTGAGTTGTCTTTCTACCTTGGGTTGCAAATTTCACAATCAAAGTATAGGATATTCTCTTCACAAACCAAGTATATTAAGGAGATGTTGAAGAAATTTAGGATGGAAGGCTGCAATATAATGAGAATCACATGGTTATAGGATGTAAATTGAGTAAGGATGAATAATCTCTTGAGGCTAACCAAGTCTATGATGTCCCTTTCTAAAAGAAGATTTACTAAATAATTATATTGAAAATATGAATATAAATAATAATATGATAATAATACTAAATGAATACATAACTGAATAACCTTTAAGAATGCTTCATATGATAAACAGTGATTAGATAGGAATAATAATTATATTCAAAGCAATAAAGACATAACTCAAAGTAATGTGATGAGGCAATTACCAATGGTAATTATCCCAAGGCAAATATTAATAGCCGGATCGACTAGATATACAATTAGCTATTTGGAGATCAATTACATGTAAAGAATCGACAAGTAGGATCACCCCCTAATACCTAGCTATTACTGAAGAAGGTAAGATATCTTTTTAAGATATCACTAACAATAATATCGAAGCTGTAGAGGATAAATGGAGATTAAGGATAATAAGGATATCATTTGAGGAATCAATAACGTTCAATGCTACTGCAGTAATAAGACATTGAGATTGAGGATATTAGTGTAAGATCTAAGCCACCTGAGAATCATGGAGATTATGCAGCCCGTAAAGGTCATCATGAACAAGATATTGGGATAATAATATTTAACCAAACCATAATAGCAATTAGTTGATAGAGGATTGATCATAAAAATAACAAAGATCGATGAGTAAGGATTCATATTAGGAAGTTACCACATTCACTCCTTGCATGTGGAATTTGGGAGTCAGTTCGGTTGAAAGTGTGGACCAATTCACATACACCCAAAAATTCGTTGCACTCTAGTAAATTCGCCAAAAAGTCCTACAAAGGGACCCGAGTGGAATTTTGGGCAGCTTCTAAAGACTTCTGATTTCAACACAGGAACCCCTAACAACTTTTAAAGATTTTGGACAATTTGACCCAAAAAAATATTCATTGACGTTTTCAAAACAATTGCCAAATCAGATCTATTCGACCCTCCAACACTAGAAGTGACCACTAAAAAGAGCAAAAATGTTTTATATGTCATTTGTGCATGAAAACGAAAACTTATTGACTCCATTGCTAAACTTTCTTGTTTGAATGCCATTGCTCAAGGATTGATGACAGATGATCATTAAACACTCTAAGCTTGTTTGTGAGCTTCTCCTATGTGTTTGTAAGTGTTGACGACTCCTCAAAGGCACTAAAGACGAAGATTTCAACCAAAGAGATAGGCTTTTGTTAGTTTTTTTGGTTTTTAAAAGTGAATTGCATTTGTTCTCAAAATTAGATAAGTTCTCTAGCTTTATTTTCTTTCTTCGTTTTGGTTTGTGGCTTTGTGTCTTGTTTGTAGATTCATAGAATGGCGTGTGTTTCTAGCACCAGAAACTCCCAGTTCAAAATAGACCAAACCTCTCCATTATAGAGATATGTGGAATTGGTTCAACCAATGTCAGGTGGAGAAGGTTTTGTGTAGATTTGCAGCCCTTGCAAAAAGACGAATTTAGTAGCTCTTATAGTAAAGTGAAAGCACATCTGTGCTTTATTCCTCAAAAGGCATTAAGTTTTGTACAGGGAAAACAAGAGTTAATGGAATACTACCTAAAATCCTTCTTCTGAACCATATTGTGAACAAATATATTCAAGAGCAAAAACAAGCACACGAAGTAGCTAGGAATGCACATTCTCATCCTTTGCACAAATCTAGAAATAAAACAAAAACATCTATGGCTTCAATTTCCACTTCCAATGAGCCACCCAAAGAGGACCATCAATTCTTGTGTGCTCCTCAAGAACCCGTCAGAAATAAGAGAGTAAAGGGGCCCTTGGAAATATCATCTTAGAAAGAAGCTAGAGAGAAGATTGAGAAGGCATAGTGAGACACATATATGGAATTAGATTGTCCTTTAATGTTGTTTTCTCACCGTATTGGCAAAAAGTGATGAGATCAATTAATGACGCTCCAAAGAGATTAAGGACCCGGCTTATGAGAAGGTGTGCACCACTTTATTGGACAGAAAGGTGATCCATGTAGAGGCTTTCAAGCAGCCCATCAAAGATTCATAATCAAAATAGGTTTGACCAGACTATCCGATGAAGGGAAAGATGCAAGAAATCATCCTTTGGTCAATATCATTGTAATGTCCACAAGAGACACAAATTTTTTGAGAGTTGTGGATTGTAAAGGGGAGGTGAAGGATAGATGAATCAGAGCGTGCGGAGTTGTAAGATTCAATTGCCCAATTTGATGCACTTGCAACTGATGATGATAATCACAAGCTGCCTAGTGATGTTGAGGCTACTCTTGAGGCTAACATTGCTAGTGTCGATGCTAGTGCCACTTTTGTGCTTCCAAAATTGCAACAGCAGACTGATGATGATTATCTTAATAGTTTTTGATGGTATTTGATCAGTGATGACTGATTATTGATGTTAACATTATTGTTACATTGATATGGTGATGTATTTTGCATTTTGTTAGGTCATTCAGACTAAAATGTTAATATATGTAGTTGGTGTATTGTTGCTTTAATATTAGCATAGTGGTGTATGAAATTATTTGCTGCTGCATATATATACATATATCTATATATTTTTGAAAGAAAACATATATTCTTGTATGGACAAACCCAAAACGAATCCAAATCCAACCCAAAGAAAATTTGGATGAATTTTGAACCCAAATCCGAACCGGCAACTTAGATATTAGGCAACAGCAATAATAAATTAATGCGGTCAGTTAACTTCTGATAACAACAATCAAGACCAACAATCAAACATCAATAGTATAAGTCAAAACATATTGATACCATGAAGAAAAGCAATAAATTGATTTGGCTACAGGAGTGTGATTGTCATGAAGAGCTGTGGTTTAGGAAGTGATGTCTGTGGGCATGCAAGGGATGCAACCCTGGAGTTTTGAGTAATGTGTATTGAATCTCAGATCCATTATCAGGGGGGCATTAATTTCCGGACATCATCAAACAGGACAGGAAAACTAGAATAATCTCCAACACAAAGAATCAGTCTGAATATCATCGGATGGGAAAGAAAATTGAAACAAAACGAGTAATATTAAGAGAAAACACTCATAACTATGAGCAGCAATCAGCATGGATTGAATTGATAATACAGCGATTTAATTACAAGTCAGTATTTTGTATAACGAAAAGGCAACGATTAGTAAATGCAAGCATGAAATTGACAATGTCAGCAGATTTATTAGAATCATTCAATAGAATAGTAAGCTGGCTATGATTAGTTTGTTATAATGATTAGTTTAAAACTTTAAAGAACTAAAAGAACAGTTAAAGACACTAATACATAACATCTTATTGTTGAGAACAAAGAACAGTTAATAAGACATATGTACTAAATAAACAGCCATTAGTGAGCAGCTGTATTTAGTTTAAAATAGAATTCAATACAAATAAAGGAAAGACAAAACATTTAAATATTGGCTTCCACATTGAAGGATCACATCTCTTTATGGAAAGGATATATGGAAGATATATAAGACAAATACAAATCATTTTTGAATTTGGAGAAGAACAGTGTGTGAGAGACACAAAGATGTACCATTCGAGCACAAGAAGATTTAAGAAGAGATCCTTGCAGATGTAAAAGGAAACTTATACAGACATAGTAGACGATGTCAATACGGAGATAATAAGAAAGATCATGCCACATATAAAAGAAATTTGTGCAGAGATAGAGGAAGAGATTGTGCACATATAAAGATGATCTTACAGATATAGAAGAAAAGATCAAGCAAGTATATGTAAATATGTGAAGAAGAATAAGGGACGGAGTGTTGAGTGTTGTGTATGAAAAGGATATCATATATAAACCAGAAGTCTTATGAAGAAAATACAAATGATCATGATAGATCTATGAGAAGAATATATGCATTCAAGGGAATTGTATGAACAACTTATGGAGGACATATTTATGGCAGATCTGATATGAGAAAATATAAATATATGTATTAAAGGAAACAAAGTAAGAGAATATAAAATACTTCGGCACTCTGCATAAGGATGAGATAAGAAAGGAAATAGATCATATGTAGTGCTGTACTATTAATATTGGTTATAACAGTGAAATATATATATATATATATATATGAACCGAATCATTTTGCATATATATTATTGATTGAATCAGCAATAATGTGATATTGGGCATAATCTCTATTACATAGATCAATTGCAAAGATCAGATACTGTTATGCAAGAAATCAAAATAATTGTCTGATATTTACAGAGTCTATACATGACCATCACCAAAACTTACTTATGTCTGACAGCTATATGATCTGATATCATGCAAGCAGTTGGTTTGGTGGTGCGATTTTAAGTAGAGTTGAAGGAAACAATGTGTAGGCAGTCTGACACAGAAGCATCCTAAGTGTAAGGGCAATCTTGCATCACCCAAAAATATTTCTGAATTTATTTTTCAATAAAGGCTATCTCAATGCAGAGTTACTATTTTTGGAGGGTTACTATTTTTACTAAGTTGGTCGTTTGAGCTCAGAATGTCCTGATTTATCCTTGGAGGTTCATTTTTGATATATCAACCTACCAATGAAGTTCCATTGCAATACCAAGTCTATTTGTGAAGTTATTGAGATTTTTCGTTATTGGCATCAAGGCATAAGAACTTTGAACCTAGCTTTTAAGGCTTTAGAGGCTCTACAAAGGGGTAAAACCTCGGTTGGTTGGAGCTTGCGCAAGCTAGGTGTTGTAGATTAGGTGATGGCATTTCCAAAGATCACAGCAACCAGCAATGAGCTATTGTCTTCGGAAGTCATGCCACCTAAAGTGGGTAAAAATAAAATTTCTTCAAAAATTCTTTTGAGTTCCAAGAGTTGTTGAGGCCTACTCTAATGTAATAAAATATGAGAAATTATAATAATTTAGGGTTGGACAGCCTCAAGGTCTAGGGTTAAATTTCAAGAACCTTTTTGGGCGGTGGAAAATTTCTTATATAAAGGAGGCCCGTAGGGTTGTCTCTAGGACAGTTTTGCGTTGGTGTTGGCTTTGGCTTACAAAATATTGTAAGGAAATGTGCATGTGGCTTTTGCATATTTTATTTCTGAAATTTGTATTTCCATCTTTTGGAGATAATAAGAAGCCAATTTTTTGTTCTTACAACTTGTTATTTCTCTATTTTTGTTATGCATTTGTGCCATTGGGGGGAGTACCCTTCATTAAGTGGTATCAAAGTAGGAGTTCTTGAGCATGTAGACAAAGCATCGACAGTAAGACAATTTGCACCAAGACCATGGTTGTGGCTTTGAGCAATAAGCGTGAAAATGCCTCCACGCAACAACCATGGCAAAAGAGATGGAGCTGTGACAAATGAGGATTTTAGAGCCCTCCAAAGACAAGACCAAGCATTGCAAGAGGAGATTCGTAGAGGAAGGAATATTGCAATGAGCTATGAAATTGAGGATGAATTTGAAGAAGAAGAGCATGTTGAACATGAAGGAAAAAGCGAGCAGGGGAGGATAAGTTTTTCAAAGTCATCCAAGATTGGAAAAAGACCCTAGATTGAAGTCCCCACCTTTTCAAAAAATCTTAACTTAGAGGAGCTAATTGGCTAGATCACATCTAAAAGAATATTTTGACTATGACGAATCTGAAAATCCTAAGAGGGTAAAATTTGCGAAGGTCAAGCTGAAAGGGCATGTGAAAATTTGGTGGCAGGAGATTCAGTTACAACCAAATAGAAGAGGAAAAGGTAAAATCACAAGATGAGATCGGATGGTGGAGAAATTTAAGCAACAATTCATTCATGTTGATTATGAGCTAGATCTGTTGAAGAAAATGCAAGGGTTGAAGCAAGCAGGAAGATTTGTTCAAGAGTATATAGAAGAGTTATATCACGTCCTCATTAGAATAGGCCATACAGAAGCCGACAAGGAGAGAATTGTCTATTACCTTAATGGGTTGAGGCCAAGTAATCAAGAGGAGTTGAGTGTGGTAAGAATGACCAATATTGAAGAGACTTACCAGTTTGTCTTAAGGGTAGAAGAAAAATTGAACAAGAAGTTTAAAAGCAAGTAAAGTGGAAGAGGTTGTGGTGGCAGATCCAATAGACGGTCTTATGGAGGTCGTAATGAAGATCAAAAAAAGAATGATGAGGCAAGCAACAATTAGAATCAAAGGAGAAATAATTTCAATTGTTTCCATGATCAAAATAATAGCAATCAGAGAAGAAGAGCAAGAGGGCAAGGACCAAGAAGAGGAGGTCTTCGTGGAACTTGTTTTCATTGTGGTGAAGAAGGGCATCGAACCTATGAATGTCCCCAACGCTAAGGAAGGAAAGATAAGAGAGATGAAGGCTAGGCCAGAGTTGCACATGAAGAAGAATTAGAAGCCCAGTTTGAGCACTTAGATAATGTTGAGGGGAGAAACCCTCTTTGTCAAGAGAACCCTGATAAATGAAGAGGAGTTAGATCAAAGGAAGAGTATGTTTTGCACTAGGTGTAAGTGTGAGGAAAAGTGTTATGATGTGATTATTAATCATGGGAGCAATGATAATTTGGTGTTAGAGGAGATGGTCACAAAATTAAAGCTCGAGAAAGAGAGACAACCATGTCCATCTCGGATTGCCTGGGTGCAATATGACCACAAGGTCATGATCAACAAACAGTGCTTGGTGGAGTTCAAGATTGGGAGCTACTGTGATGAGGTACTATGTGACATCCTACCCAAGGATGCATGTCATATGTCTAGGGAGGTCACAGCAGTTTGACAGGCGTGCTATACATGATGGTCGTGAAAATACGTATTCCCTGAGGATGGAATTCTGAAGACATTAAAGGAAATAGACAAAAAGGTATGTAACACTACTATAATTTGTTTAATGGATGGAAGAAAGTTTCTAGAAGGTATGAAGCAATAGCATGTGTTCTGCTTTTATTCCAGAAGCTGGTAAAGAGGGAGCAGAAGATGTACCTACGAAAGTTGCAGATTAGTTGGAAAGATTAGTCATCAAATAATGTGCCTGATGGGTTGCCACCAATGGGAAAGATTAGTCATCAAATGAATTTGATTCCAAGAGCCAATTTGCCAAATAAGGCAGCTCATAGAATGATTCCAGCAAAAAGTGAAGAATTAGACAGACAAGTACAAGAATTTTTGCAAAAGGGGTTGATTTGAGAAAGTTTGAGTACATGTGTTGTACCAACAGTATTAGCACCAAGGAAAACTGGAGAACGAAGGATGTGTACAGATTCTAGAGCTTTCAATAAGATCACAATCAAGTCAAAATTTCACTTGCCAAGGATGGATGATATTATGGACTGTTTGAGTGAATCTATGTATTTCACAGATAGATTTGAAGAGTCAATATCACGAAATCTGGATCAAAGAAAGGGGTGAATGGAAGAGAGCCTTCAACACAAAGGAGGGCTTGTAACAGTGGTTAGTCATGCCTTTTGGGCTAACCAATGCACCGAGAACATTCATCTGGCTCATGAACAAGGTACTAAAAGAGTTTCTAGGTAAGTTTGTCATTGTTTACCTAGATGATATTTTGATCTTCAGAAAGACATATGAAGAGCATATAATGCATGTTTGTAGGCTGTTTGAGATGCTAAGGGAAGAGAAATTGTTGATTAATCTGAAGAAATGTAGTTTTGTGAAGGAGTTAATATATCTAGAATTTGTAGTTTCACCAGAAGGTCTAAAAATGGACCCGGAGAAGGTGAAGGCTATCCTTGAATGGCCTACTCCATGAAGCTTAGGTGAGGTAAGATTTTTTCATGATTTGGCTAGGATTTATAGAAATTTTATCAGGACTTTCTGCAGTGTTTGTGGACCCTTGGCTGAAACAATGAGAGGATAGGAAGGAGTTTAAGTGGACTACAAGAGTAGACAAGAGTTTTGAATTGTTGAAACAAAATGTTACAGAACAACCTGTTTTAGCACTTCCATATTTGAATAAGGCATTGCAAGTAAATTGTGATACTAGTGGTAATGCAATTGGAGTTGTTTTGAGTAAAGAAGGTAGACCTATTGCTTACTTCAATGAGAAGTAAATGATGTCAAAAGAAAATATTTTGTTTATGATCAAGAGTTGTATGCTATAGTTTAGGCATTGGAGAAGTAGAGACATTATTTTTGCCTAAAGAGTTTGTTTTATATACTGATCATCAAGCTTTGCAGTATTTGAATAATTAAGGAAAATTGAATCAGACGCATTTGAAATAGGTTGAGTTTTTGTGGAGTTCTATATTTATTTTTGAAACACCAGAATGGGAAGTCTAATAGGGTAGCAGATGTTCTTAGCAAAAGAGTGATTTTGTTGATAAAGATGCAAATAGAAATTGTTGTGTTCAAGGAGCTCACTCAAGAGTTTGTATCCAGAGGATCCTAATTTTCGTGAAGCTTAGAAAGCTTGTACAAAACCTGTTACTCTAGAGTCTAGACAAAACCGGGTGGTGGGATTTCATCATCCAGGATGGTATGCTATTCAGAGGAAGTCAATTGTGCATTGCGAAGAGTTCTATAAGGGAGAATCTCATCAAGGAGAAGCATAGTGGAGGGCTGGTTGGACATTTTGGTTGAGATAATCTAGCTATAGTTGCGGCAAGATATTAAGAAATTTGTACAAAGTTGCAAAGTATGTTGAATGGCAAAAGGAACAAAGTAGAATATAGGGCTATACTTGTACCATAGAAGACATGGGAGGATATCCATATGGACTTTGTTCTTGGCTTACCATGGACTCAATGAGGGCATGATTCAATTTTCGTGGTGGTAGACAAGTGTTCAAAGATGGCACATTTCATTCCGTGCAAGAAGAAGATTGTTGATGTTGTTCATGTGGCAGAATTATTTTTCAAAAGTGATGAGACTACATGGTCTATCAAAGAGCTTAGTTTCAGATCGAGACACCAAGTTTGTTGGGTATTTTTGGACAACATTGTGGAAAAAGTCAAAGACAAATTTGAAGTTCAGCTCATCTAATCATCCACATAGTGATGGAGAAACAGAAGTGGTGAATGGGAGTTTGGGAAATTTGTTGCAATGTTTGCTTGGAGATAAACCAAAGGAATGTGATTTGATTTTACCACAAGTAGAATTCGCATACAAGAATTATGTCAATAGGAGCATTGGTAAAGCACCATTCCTTATAGTATATGGAAGTAGAGAAATGCTTCTGACTTACGGAAGGTGGACAAAGGGGAGACAAATAGTGTTGAAGCTGAAGATTTTGCAGAACACTTGAAGAATGTTCATAAGGAGGTGAAGAAACACATTACCAAAATAAACACACAGTACAAAGCTAAGGTAGATGAGAAAAGGAGGCATAAGGAATTTCGGATTAGAGATGAAGTCATGGTTCATTTGAGAAAGGAATGATTTCCAGTGAGAACATATAATAAATTAAAGATGAAGAAGCTTAGACCATGCAAGATAGTAAAGAAGCATGATTCAAAAAATACCTATGCATTAGAGTTGCCCAGTGACCTAAATATTTTACCAGTGTTAATAACATTTCAAAGAGTATCATGAAGGAGGTATTGAAGATGAGATCACATAAGCACAGTGGAGTATTCCATCAACTACTTCAGCTACAAAAGAGATTGAAGATATATTGGACAATCGTGTTGGCTGAAGCACAAGAAACAAGACATATGAAGAATATCTAGTCAAATGGAAAGGGTGACCTATTGAAGACTCGTCATGGCTGACAAGGGTGAAGGTTAGTGGTCTTGGTTTCCTTTGAACACCTGAGATGTGACAAGGTCACTTTTCAAATTACCCTAGGTGTCTGATGCAAAAGCTTCTCAAGGGTAAGGACAGTCTTGCATCACCCGAAAATATTTCTGATTTGGTTTTCAATAAGGGCTATCTCAGTGCAGAGTTACTATTTCTAAAGGCTTGCTATTTTTACTAAGTTGGTCATTTGAGCTCAGAATATGCTGATTTCATCATTGAAAGTTCATTTTAGATATATCAGCCTACCAGTAAAGTTTCACTACAATATCAAGCCTATTTGTAAAGTTATTAAAAAAATCGATATTGGCAGCAACGTATAAACTTTGAACTAAATTTTGAAGGCTTTAGAGTCTCTGAAAAAGGGCCAAACCTTGACTGACTGGAGCTACAGAAAAGTACGCATTGTAGATCAAGTCATGGCATTTCTGAAATGGGGTCATAATAGTCAATCAGAGCAACTAGCAATGAGTTATGTGGTCTTCAAAAGTTGTACCACCTGAAATGCGCAAAAATGAAATTTCTTCAAAATTTATTTTGAGTTCCGAAAGTTGTCGGGTCCTACTCTTATGTAATAAAATATGAAAAATAATAAAATTTAGGGTTGGTCGGCCTCAAGGCCTAGGGTTAAATTTTAGAACCTTCTTGGGCAGTGGAAAATTGCCTATATATAAAGGAAGCTCGTAGGGTTGTTTAGGATTTTTCTACATTGTTGGTCAAGGCTCTAGCTTACAAAATATTATAAGAGAAATGCCCATGTGACTTTGCATGTTTTATTTCTATAATTTGTAATTCCATCTTTTGAAAATAATAAGAAGCGAACTTTTTGTTCTTGCAAATTGTTGTTATTTCTCTATTTGCGTATGTGTTTGTGTTATAAGGGGAGTACCCTTCATTACAGTCAAAAGACGTTCAAATACCTAAAGGGCACAGGGGATGTTGGGTTGTCATATCCAAGAGGTGAAGAATGATAACAATGTTGATGACAAAAAAAGTATTTGTGGGGTAACCCAATCTTCCTTGGTGTCTTATATGTTAGTTGAGTAATAAACAAACTCCAATTTTTTATTCACAGCAGAGGTGAAATACATCAAAGCAATAGTTTGATGCAGACAACTTCTATGGGCTAAACACACATTTAACTATGAAGACAATGTTGCCTGACAAGTGCTTGTAACATTATGATTCGTAATTGATATTATTAACCATTGAATGCTTTATAGTTGGTATAAAAATAAATAGTTGCCCTTGTTACTCTGTGGTTTCTCATAGCCCATCCAGTATTCTACTCACCTTCATAGTAACAATGACTATTATAATCACTAATCCATCTGATCTATATCAATATGTATATTTGATGAACTATGATCCTTCGATGCTGGCCACATAAAGATTTATAATCCGACTCTTCCAAATATAATTTATACACTGATTCTTCTCTCTGATGGAAACCGATAACAAATCGTAAATTCTAATTTCCAATCTAAATATGGAATCATTAAATTTAATGCCCAATGGACAAACACTTAGTAATTTCCGATTTCCAATCCAAGCATGAAATCCTTAATGCCAATAGACAAAACGCTTAGTAATTTCTGATTTCCAATCTAAGTAGGGAATCCTTAATGCCCAATAGATAAATACTCAAGTAATTTCTGATTTCCAATCTAAGTATGGAATACTTAAAGCCCTATAGACAAACACTCAATTGAGAAGATTCACAAAGATAGAAAAGAAGATACAGATGTTTCACCCTGTTCTTATTTGCTGCATTGCAGATTGTCTCTCATCTCTTTTTTACCCCTCTTCCTCCATGTCCTCCCATCTTCACTTAATGGCTGACATTATTTGTTTGTGGGCACTATAAACTCTTCTGAAGTTGAATCCTTCCTAAAGAGCCATGTCTCTTCTAATAATTTACAATTTGATAATAATCTTTTAAGTTCTATCGTCAGCAGCTACCAAAATAGTTGTGTTAGATCATTAACTGCTAATAACTTAATCACCACGCCCTCAACTTTAAAACATTGATCATAATTCATTGCCTATAGATAGTGATTTCATCAAGTGCTGTTTAGGCTGGATAATTCATCATTGATAATAAATCCATCTAATTTATCATAGTCATTAATGTATTACCACTGCTCTTCATGGAGTCCTTGTTGATCAGTCAATATATTATTATTAATTGTCTCTTCTTAGCAATATATTATTATTAATTGTCTCTTCTTAGCGATATATTATATTTTATTTTTATTTTTATTTATTATTAAATTTTACTTCAGAAAAGGGTGATTACAACAAATACGGTTTTCTGTGATGATAAAATGCTGCGAGATGATATTTTGGTCACATACCTCATTACTACGATACTATTTGATACTTGTATGACACATTACCCTATAACCATATGAATAAAATGATAGTGCTTAGTGTTTATCAATGAAGAGAACCTCTCTAGATTATATGGCTACAGACATACCTTTTTCCTGTATCAAATTATCATCAATAATAACTAATGATTAAGGGCACATAATACCTGAAGTCTTCACCATGCTATATAAGTATAATCATTGCTAGAAAAGAAAAGAAAATTTAAAGAAGACCACCAATAAATATGGCAAACAAAAAACTAGAAGATAATATAGGAATATACCATTGCCTAGGAAATCATACAACTTATCAACACAAAGCTTTTGTAGCTCCTTCTTAGGTTTGTTATTCTTCAACAATGCTATTATATAATTTGCCAATAATGCAGGATCTGCTTCTGTCCTGCCAAATAAAATAAAAACAAGCAGAAAATAAGAATTATACTTTACATATGCAATTCCAACACTATAAAATTAGGGAAATACAATAAGGTTACTACTATTGTTTTATCATGCTTAAAATAACAATAATTTTGGTTTTATACAACCCAGTTTTTCAGCAATTCTCCTACTTGTGGCCTTCAATTATGAGCTTCCTCTATTCTAGCACTTCCGAAATAGCATGTAGGCAAGTGCATGCTCAAATTCCTATCCACATGTTTCGATAACTAAAGTATGGTTAACTTTAAGTTATTATTTATGATTTTTGTACTGAGGAGTTAAATATCAGTTACTTCAAAGGGATAACAGTTATTAAGAGAAACTGTTATGTTTTTACACTAAAAAAAAAATTATCATTTTCTCATGCCAGGGAAAAATGACAATGTTTATCCAGTTGAGATTAAAAAAATTAAGCATAGTTAAAAATTTGATGCCATTAAACTTTAAAAATAACTTTTTATTATATACTTTTCGTTTACGTGTTAAAAATTCCACTTTATGTATTGCTTATAAAAACAAATATCCTTGTTTCAAAACCACAAGTCTTACTAAATGAAACATCCATGATGAAACTTGAACTTGTAGAAGCCAATAGCCCTGACACCTTTCAGCTAATGAGAATTTCAATATGTTTTGTTTTTTTAATAAATGTTGACTCAACTAAATCTTTTGAATCTTTTAAATGGAATTATTAGTTGTTATGTTCCAAACAGTCTCCCGTTGTAACAATTATTCTACAGTTTGCTTTTCTTCTCACAAAAAAGCTTTTGCAGAATATAAACTATAACATTAGCTAGGAGTCTTGTTTGAACTTCCTTATTAACTTCAAAATATATGTGACCTAGAAGGATGTTTCTTTGTAGACAAATTGATTCTCCTTCTTAGTAAATTATTTCTCTTCTTTAAATTATTCTCAGTTGATAATGAGAATTTAGTTATGAATATGTGATTTGATGAAGTCTATCCTAACAAATTTGTACAACTTTTTTAAAATTATAATTGGGAATATTATATTGTTTGAATTATAGAAGCAAAAATCTCCAAAAATAAATACTAATTATACCCATATTTTTGCAAATCAACTCCATTGCATCTGAAACCTTCATCAATCTCCCACTAACTTGTTTTGACTTGAAACAAACAAAATGTCATTGTTTTGTTTTAACAGCCAGGGGTATCATTGATAGCTCCATAGTCTAGAAAGAACTCAATGGCCTGGACACTGGAGAACTTTATGGCCCAGGTGATGGATTGGGCTCTCCCCACTAGTCCCTTGGAGGAGCTCCACAGCCCCTATGGTGATCAGAATTGATCAGGTTTGAACCTACAACCTAATAGTCACCATTACAACGACACACCATTGAGCCCAAACCTGATGGCTGCAATGGCTGCATGATATTTTAGGACACGATTACAATTGGGGACTCATCAGGATGTGCATAGAAGGTGCAACTAGTTGTAAACTTGCAGGGAATCGAGAGAGTGTATTTGAGTAAAAAGGAGGCAATTCTAATTTCTACATTCTATAATTTCATGCCATATAAATAGTATTTACACTATAACTAGTGCATACAAATAGATGAATAATTTTTTAAATAAAATCATCAATTTGCACATCACAATAACCTTTCAATTTAAATATAATAAATAAAAAACATTAAATTCAATGTTACGCCAAGCTTCTAGGACGAGGACAGCAAGGGACGAGAGGTCAAGTTTTTGAGATGACAATTTCTTTTGCCAAGTTTGAGGGTGGCAAGGGGATGGCAAAAGGGACAGCTATATAAATATAGGAAAAATTTAAAATAAATAGGAAAATTAGCATATATCATATATGCATTACATTCATATGAAAATATGGATAAAGCATGTCATTTAAACATCATAGAACCTTAACATACAACATTTCAATAGTCAAATGCAATACTCGCTATGCATTCATAATTCATTGTGATTATGCATGTAATATTAAAACTTAAAATACACTCAAGAACATAATTTGGAATACACTATCAGTAGCAACAAGAACAATAACCCACCTTCCAAATTGAAAAACACTACTATCATCTGAGTCTGATATAAATTATTAGTGTATGCAATATAGACCTAGCATTACAATTGTATCATTTAAACATCAAAAAACCTTAACATACAACATTTCAATAGTCAATACTCACTATGCATTCATAATTCATTGCGATTATGCATGTAGTATTAAAATTTAAAATACACCCAAGAACATAATTCGGAATACACTATCAGTAGCAACAAGAACACTAACCCACCTTCCAAATTGAAACACACTACTATCATCTGAGTCTGATATAAATTTTTAGTGTATGCAATATAGACGTAGCATTACAATTGCTTTGGAAGATAATCATTTGCACAGTAGTGCCAGCACATGAAATAACATACCTATGAAACACTAACATAAAAGCCTTGGAAAACTGTGTTAGGAATTGACTATTGCAGGTTTGACATTCACACCAAAAAGGCCTGCTACAAATTGAGGACCAAGTATATGTATCCCAATGCTCTTCGAACTCCAGACCACATTCATCAATGATCTAAAATTGGGGTTACAGCTTTACACCCCTGAAACTACACCTCCAACTCACTGTAAGTTGACTGATATTAATAGGAACAGGTCTGCTACACAGTTCTGATCATGATATAGGTTTGTTACAAAAAGATATCACCTTAATGCAACCTCTAATATTCACCAAATCCTCCACAAAGGACCCAAAACCAACCTAGCATTGATGTATTGTCACAAAATAACATAAAGATGGATGTTTTAGGTCTATAATGCACTTCTCAGACTTTACCAACACCTTACAAACAGTTTGCTAAGTATGCAGCATGACTGTAACAACATTCTCCATTTCACGATTCTTGATATAATGTTGTCAGATACTTATCAGAAGACCACAAATAGCAGGAATTAACTACAAAACAGTAATAACCATGTTAGAACAAACTTGGAAGGAGTGGCCTCTTTTACAATTAAAAAAAGAGTTAAATAAAATAAACAACTGTTTTTTTCTAAATGATGATGCAGCCTATCGCACTGGGGACACCCATCTGTCCCAGGGACATCCAAGGCATCCCTAGGACATATGACCATTCCTCAAAAAAAAAAATCGACGTCCCTAGATTTCTGAAAGATTTCTAAAGAATTTTCAAAAAATGGGGATGTGGTGGAGACATCCCCTATTGTCCCCAAGTCTTGGAAAAGTTTCCGGTGCAGGGATGGAAGTTTTTAGGCCAAGGATGCATCCCTGGGTAACATTGATTAAATCTGTTTTATTTTGGTGGGGCTTCCATCCAAAGAGAGTACTTTACTGTTATGATAGGTGAATGGTCTATATTCCAAAGCTATTTCATTGTTCATTATTAATATTTTGTGTCTGCTTTGCTATGGTTCAATTTTATCTATAATCAAATGCCAATATTTTTGTCAATATGCTATCACACATGTTTAGTTTTGTGTCTTCTTCTCATCTAGATCAAAGGTTAAATAAAAAATTGGATGTGCACATCACAAAGATCTTTCAATTTAAAATAATGAGATAAAAAACATTAATCCCTTTATTTTAGTGGGAACACCATACAAGGCGGTAGGATTCTAATGTTTTGTTAAGTGAATCATCTATATTCTGAGGCTATATTTTAACTCATGTGTACTTCATATTTATTGGCTATTCTATTATGGTTATATTGCTATCGTGAAGATTAGTTGGTTATTTGGTCTAACCTGTTGGTTCCCAAAACCACAAATTGGAAATCCAAGAGCCTGTCACTTCTCCAATAGGATTCTACAATCAGTTCTGGCCAACGAACAACAATCACCTTGATTCCCTTGCACTTCAGGCTTCGCTACACCCAGAAGGGTAGACCTTCACCTCAAACATTGACTGCTTGGTTTGAAGCTTTTCTATAGCGAATTTAAGTTTTGGAGAGTTCTTCAGTTGGGAAAGTCCTTGAACTCAATTAAAATGAAATTGAATGCTAAGTGTTCAAATTGAATAAATATTTTGTATAATGTTTTTAACAATGGATTTGAGGTTTGTAAGAAGGAAGTTATAATTTTTTTGACTTCAAATATGAAATTAATACTTCAATAATAAAAAGACTAATGCTTTAGCTTATTTGGGCAACAAAGTCAACTACAATGAAGATTATAATGTACAACTTTATAATGATCTATGCACAAACTATAAACGGTTTAATAATCAAGGCGCAATGGATCAAATATATATACGCAATTCTAAACTAGTCCAGATTGCGCTTTAACTCCTAAGGTCAGGGAGACAGACTGGACACAAATTCGAAAACAATTAAATATTTCACAATATCTATGATGGTCAAGTTTACAATGCCATAGATGACCTTGTCCACTTATCTAACATAAATTGCTTCCAGAATTTTAAAAATTGTTTATAAAGGACAAATCAAACGAAATTTAAATCTCCTTGCCTCTAATAAAAATAAACAAAGGCCTTTTATTTTATTATTAAAATAAAATATTTGAATTTACAAATAAAGTCACAATTTATAACTCATTCCTCCTTACAAAATAAACATATTACATTTGTGCTTCTCTTCTGAATATGTCTTGTTTTCAAAATATCTCTTGTTGTTGCTTGTTCCAATGTCTAGCATATAATTATATGAGAACATAGAGGTACGGGTATAGAAAGACATACCGCTTCATTATCCTTTATCATTTGTTTGCCATGCGTTTAATTAATTATTCATAAATCACAAGTATTTTTATTTCTTCCCTATTAGGATGATTTTTGCGGTAACAGGACACAATTCTAGTATCAATCCTCCTCGAAGAATTTTTATTATTTGTATTTCATGAAAGTTTAAAACAATTTTATCTGGGCAATTATCATCTTCATATGTTTCACTATGGGAAAAGTATTCCAAATCGATATATCCTAACAGACAGAGCCCAATGCATCAAGAAGAATTGATGGTGAATACCGTTATGAATTTCAATCATTTTTGGGAAACCACGTGGACCCAGATCTTAACTGTCAGCACAAGTATTATAATCCGTTAAAAGAAGAATACTTCATCATGGTCTGAAGGAAAATGACCCAGCAGCATACCTTCCTCCTGAATACAAGTATTCTTCTTGAATCTTCCACTGTCGGGGAGACATTTAAAACTTGTCCATTGTATTATGTATGTTATTCCCTTATGATGATGATGTTGTGTTGTTTGAGTGAGAGGTATAGTTACAAGAAACTGCATATACGTTTGACTCTAGCAATTCTTTGTTTGCTTATTGTATGAGTCATTTAATGCTGGCTTCCTGTATAACATGCTTTTTATTTATATCATTAAATTGCCATCAACGCTGCTATTGGGATTAATACTGTTGTTTATTTGTTTGTGTAAATTCCTTTGTTTGTCATTGATGCAAAATTATGTGGATGACTGGCTAATTCTATCCATTTGTTTCTCAGCACAAATGCCAGTATGTATCATGTGTTACTGCAGATGACTGGTCTTCATCTGCAATGAATGTAGTCCATTACTGATATGGAGTCTGTCGGGCTCTATATGCATAAAAAAGAACTCCTGTTGGCATCCCTTTCAAATTTGAATATATATGTCACTGCAATATACTTATACATTTGCATCTGTCTTGACTTTCTCATGCAATAAATCTCCATGGTGGAGATCTTTTAACCGACGTGTCTCGGCATATCGTTGATGGCATAATACCAGTGACATGGCAAGTTCTTTATCTGACCTGTACTGCTTTCTGGGAGACATGGAGAATATAGTTGCTCTGAGACTTGACTTGACTCCAAACATCCAGATTATGTCTGTAGTCCTTACACGCCCAACAACTGCGCATTCAGTATTCGTGAGATAGATATTGAAACAGTCCCAGTATGTGCTGTGAAATATTTCCTTCAAGACACTCTTTATGAGAACGACGCCTTGCATTCTTGACAGCTCAAATTCCCAGCATATGATCTCAGTGAGCATTAATAGGTTAATCGACCAGGTTTTATAATTCACTCTTCACATCCACAAACTGAAAGTGAACGATCAGACTAAACCCAGGCTTGTGTTAATCACACCATACTTTATTCTTGCTGTTAATACCAGTCTATATCACCGTTACACTTATATTGCTGTCTATTCTTGTTTTTCATATTGGCACACAATCGGGAGATGATTATTTTTCCTTGATTAGATAATAATTATATATTTTTCTGCATATAATCTCAGATTTATGGCTTTATTTCAAAACGATATCCATATTGTCACTCCTTTCTTTGCAAGTCTAATACAATTAAGAGCCGTAGTTGTCATAGGCCTCAGGATTGCCACGCATAGCTACAACTGTGATTATTGATTCTAAAAGGTGATTTCCAAGAAGGTTTCACATCAAGACAAAAATGGCACCACTATCACATGGCTCTGTTTCCTGTGAGTCAGCAGACTCCCGGCTCCTCTAGATTCGATTCAAAAAATTCTGCAAGGCATATTTTGCTCATAGGCGAATCAAAATTGTCATGCCCCATTAATGCTGTCTTTAGTTTCTGCAGCATATATTTCAACCCTGTCTCTGGCTGATTGCATACTTCTACTTCAAATTGTATAATTTATTCCATGTCAATGTTATTTCATGCTGAACTTAATTCTCACTAGTTCTTCATAACTCGTATCTCTATTTTGATATTTATGGTAATGATTCACTTCCTATTTGCATTTAATGACAATACATTTCCATCCTTTTGAATGCTTCATATCTAATGGATTAATCATATATCTTCAACATTACTTCACTAATGGAGACCTGTAGGATCAATATCTTTGTTTCAAGTTCCGTAATAAAGTTGTGATATAGCTGAATAAGTGTATCACCACCTTGCAGAACCTAGTCAATTTTTAGAAAAATAATGGGAGATAACACTTAAATGGAAACTCTATTTTTGCCAAAATTTGAGTTCCATCATAAACAACATTTGATGGTCCATCTTTCTCTACAATAGCAGTATTCTAAATTAGTTCTTTGGAAAGAAGTATTTTGTAATCATGGTAAAGGGCTGGAATTTAACCCAAAGTTCTAGTTCTTGTCATATCATTGCTTTGCTTAATTAATATGGCAATGATAATCCCATTATTAGAAGTGAAGAGGTAAATGTTGTGTGTAGATCATCTTTGTCTTCATATCATTTTGGGTGAAGAAATAATGTGTAGATCATATTTGTCTTCATAACATTTTGGGTAACCTCCAAGCCATCCATTGGATCATTGGAGGTGATTTCATCAACCTGATGGAGAATAATGAGGACACGATTGCAGGTTTAGGAATTGATTAAAAGGATTAAGAAAAATACGTCTAGTATAAAATGAAATCCAAACTCAACCTATCTGACCCCTTAAGAGGATGGGAGAAAAGGAAATAAAAATGTTTAGTTTGCATGGTCTAACCCTCAAAAAGGCAATAAAAAAGGATCTATTGTAGTCTTGACAGGTTTTATGCCAATAGAGATTTTTTTAGCTTTGACAAGAATGATGATGGAACCAGGATAAGAGTTTTCCCTTACTCATTATCAGACCATCAGCTTATTAAAGTAAATATCCTTATTAGCAAAGTGTTGAAGATAGTAGTTGTGAGAGAGATCTTTATACCTGTGTTTGACTTGCAGAAAAACTCTCTGCAATGATGGTATTGTCATATATTTCATTCTGCTACTATCCTCTTTGTATAAGAATCTTGCGTTTGATCAGGAGTTGCGTCTTCTTTATACCTCTACCTTTTCAGCGTGTGACATGGTTATTAAGTGGCAGTCATGAAATCATTGTTCTTGTGATGTTCATTTGATCGAATGTCCACCTGGATACATATTCGTTTCTATTTTCTTAGCATCGAATTTTTATGTCATTTTATCATCCTATGTGGCATCTATTGTTGACAGTGATTCCAGTTATCTATCTTGGTAGTTTATTCTTTGGACCTGTCATTCTTCCCCTTCTCATGTCATCGAAGGGCATTTGCATAATTGTGGTTGCAAATTATTATTTTGGACTTTTATGGTGTTGGCAGTGCCAGGCCTTTGTAGTGCCCTTTGTGCCTCTTCATTTCATCTTTGCTTCAAGAGTTTATGTTTTTCTCTCTTTGTCAACGATTTATATAATGCAAAACTATAAGAAGAGCTGCGGAGATTTTTGTCGGCTGTTGTTGTTTTGGCCTTTCTCCAAGAAAGCTTGATCAGCAATCGTTCTTCAACAATATATTTTATATTGCTCAATGGATGAGCAAGGAGAGAAAGATTTTCTTGTGTAATTTTTGTATTGCATCTTAGTTCATATCTGATATAATTATTTGATCACTTTATGATCATAGAACATTTTTGTTATTTATATATTCAATATATTTATTGATGGTCAAGTCTGTGACATCAATAAGCAGAAGAGATATTGTGTTAGTTTGAATTCTGAATATAGCAATCTCTTTTCGGGCATGACTGAGTTTTTCCCTCAAGGACGAGGGTTTCCCCAGGGTAATTCTGTTAACTCGTTTGTTATTGTATTGTGTTCTTGCATTCTGCTTCAAAACTTAACATGGTATCAGAGCCAGGTTTAAGTAAAGATCCTGAATCAGAATTATTCTAGCAGCGTTTAGGCAGTAGAAGTATACACCAGATCTTATCTCAGTTATATCAGTCTGTTATCAAGAGGTATTCTTTAAGGAGATGTTCGTTGTGCGAGATAGTATGCATACAATGCTATGATCATCATATGAATGTTGGTCTATGATTATTGTTCGATATTGTTAAAAGACATAGTTGTGTATTCACCCATATCTATGTCTGTAGTGAGATCCTTCTTGAAGAAGTTCATACAACAAAGAGATAAGTATTCCTTTAAATATTAATCATAAATTTTTGTTATAACTCTGAGAATAGTGTACACTTTTATGCATTGATCTATATATTTCTCTTGATAGGTTGATTCTATGAATAATTAATAATCTCTCTTGGTTGCAAGAAGGATTGAGAAGCAACAGGATGATGAGAGATTATATGCAAAGTTGTGTGGGCTGTAGAAATGAACATGGGTGCGCTGCTTGCAGACATGAGATTGAATTGCCAATATAGAACTTCATTAAAGAAGAAAATTCCATACAGGTTGTCATTATAATTAATTTCTTCCTAAGAGGAAGAAATAAATAGCTTGTGTGGCAGAGGAAGACTGTAAAAGCTCTTTGCTTGGTCAATGATTGGAGTTAATCAATTTATTGTTTGTGAGGTTTTTACCCCTCTTGAGAGGGAGTCTCTTGGCTAAGAGTGACTCTCAACATTCAGATGATCTTTTGTGCTTTAATGAGTTCTTCTCTGCGAGAGAAGTTCAAGGTGCAATCCCTTGTTAATGAGTTCTTCTCTACAAGAGAAGTTCGAGATGCAATCCCTTGTTAATGAGTTCTTCTCTGTGAAAGAAGTTCGAGGTGCAATCCCTTGTTAATGAGTTCTTCTCCGTGAAGAAGTTCGAGGTGAAATCCCTTGTTCCACCCTCTGCGAATAGGTATGGTGGATCCACCTTCTACTAGTAGGCATGGTGGAGATCCATTCTTCTCTGGGAAAATCCTCTTTCCACCCTCTGCGAGTAGGTATGGTGGATCCACCCTCAATGTGCAGGCATGGTGGAATTCGTGTGTGTGACTCCATGACTTTATTTTTATGTTGTTATGGCGAATATTGTTGTGCTGAGATAACAATTTTATTGAGAAAATCTATGATGAGATTTTGTGTTGATATTATCTTTGGTTGCAGCAATATGCACTTGTCATGAGAAGGCACTCTAAAGATCTCTCTATTGCTAAGAGGGAGTGTTGAAGGTAGAACTTGTGAGAGAGATCTTTATACATGTGTTTGACATGCTAATAAACTCTCTGCAATGATGGTCGGGTCATATATTGTATTCTGCTACTATCCTCTTTTTATAAGAATCTTGCATTTGATCGAGAGCTGCTGCTTCTTCCTATCTCTACTGTTTCTGCGTGTGATATGGTTATTAAGTGGCAGCCATGAAATCACTGTTCTTGTGACTTATTCGTTTGATTGAGTGCCGGCCTTGATACTTATTCGTATCTATTTTCTTGGCATTGAATATTCACTGAATCCTAGTCATTTTATTGTCCTGTGTGGTATCTATTGCTGACAGTGATTCCAGCTATCTATCTTAGCAGTTTATTCTTTGGACCTATCATTGCTTCCTCTTCTCATGTCATCGATGAGCAATTTCATAATTGTGGTTGCTGATTATTATTTTGGACTCTTATGGTGTTGCCAGTGTCAGGCTTTTGTAACACCCTTCGTGCCTTTTCATTTGGTCTTTGCTTCAAGATAATGTTTTTCTTCTTTATCAGCAATTTTATATTATGCGAAACTATAAGGAGAGCTGTGGTAATTTTTGTCGGTTGCTATTGTTTTGGTCTTTCTCCAGAAAAGCTTGATCAGTAATCATTCTTTAACTATATACTAAATATTGCTCGATGGATGAGCAAGGAGAGAGATTTTCTTATGTAATTTTTGTATTTTATCTCAGTTCATATCTGATATAATTATTTGATCATAGAACATTTTTGGTGATTATATATTCAATATATTTATTGATGGTCAAGTCTGTGACATCAATAAGAAGAAGAGATATTGAATTTGTTTGAGTTCTGAATAAAAGAATCTCTTTTCGGGTGTGGCTGGGTTTTCCCCTCACGTAGGAGGATTTTCCCAGGGTAAATCTGTTGCATCTTTTGTTATTGTATTGTGTTCTTGTATTCTGGTTCAAAACTTAACACAAATATGGATTAGGCTACAAAAAAATGAATAATGTAATAATGCTATATTCACTCTTAGAAATATAAATATATGGATGCTCAAAGATAGAATGTCATAGAAAAATGGGAACAAAAGATGAAGAATGTAATGATGCTATATTCACTCTTAGAAATATAAATATATGGATGCTCAAAAGATGAAGAATATAAAAATGTTATATTCATACTCAACACTAGACTACAAAAAGATAAAGAATGTAATGATGATGTATTCACACTAAGAGAAATAAAAGTACAGATGCTCAAAGATAGAATTGTAATAGAAAAATGGGAACAAAATGGTTGGAAGTTGATGTTCAAAAATTTAGGGAAGAAAAAAGCCATGGACAATAGAGCAACTGAGAACAGCCTCAAAAAGAGGCTTCTTGAATTTGAAAATCTACTTTAATCTGACCCTGCTGATTTTGATTTAAGTGAGGAACTGACCAATGCCAAGGATGCCTTAAGAAGACTTTGAACAGAAAGAATTCAAGGGCTTAGAGTGAGAACTAAGCTAAATTGCAGAAAATGTGAACAAGATTTGGTTGAAGGATAACCTTGTTAGTGACCCTATAGAGATTGGAAAACAACTATTTGGTTTCTATAAGGATCTATCATCTCTGTAGGCAACAATGTGCAAAGCCAAAATGCTAGAGATTTCAAAAAGCATCTCATCCCGAACAAAATCTCCAAGGAGCATTCTAACAGATTAAGTGGTGAGATCTCCCTTGAGGAGATTAAGAAGGCAATCGATGTGCTAAATAATGATAAATCACCAAGAGCAGATGGTCTGCCCACAGATTTTGTAAGAAATCTTGAATGTATGAGTGAACAACTGCTGCCAAATTATAATGAAGCTACTGATAAAGGATCCCTTGGTAGTAATGTCAACAAAGGGATCATCAAGACGCTTCCAAAAGATGGGGACAAGACACTATTAAGAATTGACCACCTATCAGTTTACTCAATTTGTCTTACAAGATCCTCACCCAAAATTTTATTCCTAACACTAGTTGATATCCTCCCTTCATTAGCAACACTAACCAGCATGATATTGGTAACTTCCTAACCAGCTCGGAGGCTATGGCTTGGGCAAAGCAGGCAAGCACGTCAATCAGAATTCTTCCATGTTTTTATTATATCTTGAGAAAGCCTGTGATAGAGTAGAATGGTCCTTAGAGAAAGCCTACGATAGAGTAGAACGGTCCTTATTAATGACTCTGGATGCCTTTGGATTCCAAATATTTTTTTCCATATGGTTAGCACATTAACTAATGATGCAATAGCCCAAAATGAGGTTAATGAATCATTATCAGAAGTATTTACACAGGAAAGGTCCATAAAGTAGGGTTGCCCTGTGGACCTATGCTATTTGTCGTTGCATCTGATTCTATTTTCTAATTGTTGAGGAAGTCTTCAATGACCCCTAGAATAATAGACCTTCCCCTTCCTAATAATGAAGCCCTAAATATAAATTGAATAATTTCTTTCTGCCACAGGTGCAAAAATATCACATTCCAAGTCCATCATGCTCCACTAGATGGATTCCACCCAGATTGGTTTTCCGAGAATGAATTGAAATGGGATGGACACACCAAACAAGTAACATATCTGGGCATCCTTTTTGCATTCAAACCTTACTTGAAGAAAATGTGCATTTGGATTAAAGGTAGGATTGATAAGAATTTGCACAGTTGGAACAGACAAATTTTATCCTTAGCTGGAAAGATTCAAATTTGCACAAAAATTATTCCTTCATATACTCTATATAGTATATACTACTCTCTTATTAGGCATTTTAATAGCCACCAAACTAATGACGTACAAAGGACTGTTAGGAATTTTCTTTCGCCCAATCATAAAGGGAAGAAGAAGAAACATTTTATGTGAGCTTTCCCATATTTTGCCCTAAAGTCACAATTCCAATTAAAAAAAGAAATGTAATTTAGTTAAGAGTATAAATTTGCCAATTGTAATGTCTTTAACAAGATAATCCTAGTTTAGGTCATATAATCATGTTACATTATTTGAAATGTAATCCATGAGGCAACTATTTTCACGGCTATTAGAATTTGGAAATACTATAGCATATAAATGCATATATAATCGATAGCATTAATAATTATCCAAAACATATTCCTATAGTAGCCATATAAGAAATTAGATAGAAACTTTACAAATCACAAACACAAGGATGGTTATCCTTGTATTGTGAGAGCATAGATGGAAAATGATCCACTACATCCCTTAATCATTCACCTTGGAGGCACTCCATCCTTCTTGATCAAGCCAATCAATCTCCAAGCCCACAAAGTTTAACCCTTGATATGAACACACATCCCTCCAACCAAGCCTGAGAGCACGCATATGCCTATGATCACACAAGGCTCAACTCCCTATAGCATGATGGCTAGTACGTCGGGTATTTACCTCTCATGAACTTCAAAACTTGATGAGTCTTCCTTTTTTGCAACCATTTCTACACAATTCAAAATAGATTAACTATATGAATATGGCATTACATATTTATCAAATTAAAATATTCTACTTAAATTGGAAAGAAACTCAATTGGTTACATCTATCATTGAAGGCAAAGAATAAATTTTGAATTCATAAATTCACCCCACACTTTTGCGCATGAATTCCCTTGTTCTAGGCTTATAATAATAATTCAGATTTCGGCTCTTAATCTAGATCAGTTTACTTAGTCACTGATTTTCTTATTTTCCCTTCGATTGATGCCCTGCCTCTCAAGCAAATCTCCTTTTCATGCATCCAATTATTAAGGTTTATACCTCTTAACTTGGAAGGGATGCATCTTCTCAAAGAGAATCATTGTTGTTAAGTAGTCGCCGCCATTCATTTAGAAAATATTGCCAACTAGTATGCCATTAATAAATATTTATCTAGTGTATTCTTTCAAGCAATCTGCTTAGTATCATGGAGAAGGAGAAAGTACATTGACCTCAAGACTTGTCAAAGTCCTGAAGGATGCACCTTTCCTTGTGCCACCTCATTTCTACTCGCACTCTGGTGAGCTAGATGATCAAGGCAGTAAGCAGTTAGAGAGTTATGACTAATTAAAGTACTTGATGAAAATGAATTACAACAATAAAGCCAAACGGAATGTTTAACAAAGACAAACACAAATATTAAGTACTTTAACAAATAATATTTAGACTATTGAAACCTAAGGAGCTAATTACAAAGAACACGCACTAAACTCCACAAGCTTACTACCTTGTACACCAGCATGGGTACAGGATGCCAACAGGCCACGCATACATCTTGTATAGATAGAGTACAAAGACAATGATAACAACTTGAAAGAGGCTAAAAATAAAGTACAAGTAAACTAGATAAGTAAAGATTAAAAATGATTATGGTATGAAAATCACAAGGAAAGAGGAAGATGATCTCATTACAATTACCTCAAGGTGATGAAGTTCATATTCTGAATACACCCCTTCGTAAACCTACACACAAAGAAACAAGGAAAACAGTTGAGCAATTTCTTGGAGACCTACCTCTATCAGACCCTTGCTTTGGCATTTCTACTTCCACGGCAATTGATTGGACACAAAGAACGGTGATGAAAAAACGTAAACAAAATGAAATTATAATAAAACAAATAAATAGAGATGAATATATGCTATCAAAGACACAATAGGGAAATGTAGAGAGCTTCCCTTCACCATTATGAAGCAAAATTCGATAAGATGAAAGGCAACGATGAATAATGGATGCCAAAGCATAAGATGAGAGCCAACAAGTGTGACAAATCTATATAAAGAGTTGAAGATGAAAGAAATGTTGCCTGTAGAAGCTTGTAAAATCCTTGAAGAAGACTCAATGAAGATTGAAAATGGGATTATAATGGCCAAATTCAAATCTTGACCTCGATGGGCAATGGAATTGGGCGTTACACTAACAGTATGGTAATTTGTAATACTCCAACAATAGTTTGTGTGTCTACAAATTCAAGGACGAGTGCAGACGACACGTGCATCTTGTGTTGCCCAGGTCGCATGGCTGAGATTCTCATAAGGAGGCAACATGGATGAGATGAGCGGGCATGAAGGGTGACATGGAATTTCATGTTTTGGGCTAAGGTAGAAGCTTTGTGAAATGGAAAATTACACTAGGGTGCAAATTTGCAACATTACAAGCACATTTTTGACTTGTTGACCTGCAAACACATGGTAATTCTTGTGAGGTAGATAAATAGATAGGAATATTTATTGAAATAATAAATAAGAGGCTAATAAATTAACTAAATATAGAATAATATTCATTTAGTTAAATTATTAATAGATAAATTTCATTGATTTTGTGAGGACAATTTTAGGTGTCTACACACACACGCACATATATATATGGTGGAAACTAGAACATAAAGGTAAGCCTTTAGCACTGTTACAAAATTGTCTACAAAAAGTTGGTTCTCAAGAGGGATTAAGTGCTTTCAAGACACACCCTTAGTGGAGGTAACCTAAAATCAAAGATTCTCTAAGTTATAATTATTAATCCCCCCTTCAAACTAGAGGGCATACTCTACCTTGAGGGAAGCCTATAAACTTATGCATTACCTACAAAATGTCTTCAAGATAGTGAAAGTTGTAAAAGATTTAAATGGGTTGATGGTTCTGCGCTTCCAAAAGTCAACTATTAGATCTACATATAATTCTCTACGCAATGATGATTCTATTTTTATTATGTTTAAAATGAAGTCTAAGTTGCCAGTACGAGTTCAAGTTCAAGTTCATGTCTAATGAACCAGTTCATCAAATGACAAAATTTTGAAATGGGGTTTGGATTTGTTAGAAGAAAGCATGTAAATATATATATATAGACACATATGCATGCATGCAGCCTAGAAGCATGAAGTAAGATTAGAATGTCACACAGTATCATAAAAATAACAAAAACAGCATAAATTTGTAATCATAGCAACGCAATAACATCAAAATATTAAAATAATAATATTGAGTTCAAGTATCATTGTTTTGACTTTCAACAATTGGAACTTTATACTATGATCCACTCATCTCATGGCCTTTCTAAATCTTCTTCTTCTTCTTCTTCTTCATCAAAGGCATTAGTTGATTCAAAAACGGTGGCAATGCCAATGGGCTCAGCTGCACCAATAACATTCTTGCTTTCCAAATCCTCAAATGCTTATTACTTTTTCATGGTACAAAGCACTTGTTTGTTTATAATTAACATCCTACTTGAAAATGTTAAAAAAGTAGCTTGCAGATCTCCCTTCGCATATTGAAGATATTGTTTAATGTTTAAAATATAATTTATCACTATAGAGGGCTTGCAATTAATCAAACAGAGGTCTTTATCAGTAATTGGATATAAACATTTCAATAGAAGAAATCTTGAGGGCTAGTTTAATTTGATGTCATAAATATTTGAAATTCAACAAATTTAGTTTTGTAATGTTAAAGATCTTATTCAAATTCTGTAATAATTGTTTCCCACATTATAATACAGAATGTTTCTCAGTGGAAATGTACCTAGTTCACACTTGGTCTACGTGGGTATGCCCCAGTTTGATCTTTGTTTGACCAAGGTTCAGCTCGTACAAACCAGCCTATTTGGGTTCCAACCCTATCCAAACCCATAGGCAAACAGGACTCGAACTAGGAACCAGTTTGAACCTTGTCCGAACCAAGGTCCCGGGCAGGCCAATCATACTTTATAGCATGAAATGGAATGTTACTCTTAAAGGTTAAACAATGGTAAATAATTTCTAAGGACTTTTGGTCCAACAATCTTGAACCTTAAAAAAGTGCTTTAAATGGTTGTTTGTCCTTCAAAAACTGTCCTATAAAATAGATTATATCAATCTTGAACTCTATAGCCTCTGTAAGAAACCTGAAACATAATGGCATATTTATTTTGATTGTTTCTTTGCTTAAGAAATTTAAAAGGAGTTGGAGGATATAAGTATATTATTTGGAAAGCAATATTGTGTGAGAATCTAAGTTATCAAATAAAGAATGTAATTTATTTTTGGTTGATGTTTACTACTGAAATTTTGTGGATAATTAGGTTAGCAAGGAATGAGGAAAAAATTTCAGAGATCAAAGAGGACATTTATTGAGTCTTTTAGAAGATTCACTATATAATAACAATGGTTTTAATATCCCCAATAGTGTCGCCAAAAAATCTGTTGGTAAATATTTTGTCACTTCTAATTTTAGATGCTAAGATGACTCCATAAGCCCATAAGAACAATAAAACACTTGTAATAGATAGATGGGAGGTGCAATTATACCAAACCCATCTCTAAATATTAGAGGCACATCTCCCTCACATGGGATATGCAATGAATGATAGTCGATATACTTTTAACTAGAAAGAGGAAGAAAGGAAGCTAACATATATACATAACTACAAAAATTAGTATGGAGACTGGGTATGGATGCACAAATCAAACAAAGTTTGTTTACATTAAGACTTTTCGTAATGCAAATAGGGAAGATCGATCTCGAAGCACTCACTTATTACTATTCAAAGACAAAAGAATGCATAACTTTGATAATCATTTGAAAATGGAAATAATTCCCATAAAACAATGAAATAGAGGCCCAATGTAATATCCCCATTTTTGGCCAGTCTATGCAATTGATAGAGTTAGCTCATCATAGCAACCCTCGTGAGCTGACAAGGCATTTTGGGCGTCTCAGTTATGGATTTACTATTTTTAGTAAAGTCTATTTTTAGTAGTAGTTATTTTTGGCAGTGTAGTGAGTAGCTTGACAGTTGGTCGTCACCTACAGTTAATCAGGTTAAGAATTGCATGAGCTCTTATTTATTTATTATTCATTGAGTTGCATTATTATAATAATGTTTATATTATTATAATAATGACTTTAAGAGATATTTCTAAAAAGCAAGTTGAAAAGTTTCTAGTGTTGAGTTCTTCTAGGAAACTTCCACGATTTCTGAAGTGGAGTTTTAAGGAAACTCTAGCCAATGAAAAGCTTATAAATAAGAGCGCATTCATTGGGAAAAGCATGCTTGATTATATACTTGATTTTGTGCCTTTGTAGCTTTTTCCTAGGTTCTTAACTGTATGCCCTTGTTGTTGTATAAGGGTTTTTGAGTTCTGAAGATCTCTTGAAGTCACTATTGATGTATAGTGATTTCACTATCTAAATCTCCTATCTGTGTTTCCTGTGTTTGGGAGATTGTCTTGGTAATTTCATTGCAAATTGTACCGTTATACACAATTTTTTGAGTCTCCTTACTGTATTCCTGTGGCTTGGAGAATTTGTTACTGATTCTGGAAGTGTGGAGATTCTCATTTTTGCTGAGAGCTTGTATTGGAGATCTTGAAAGTGTAGGCTTGTGATTTACTGCTATAAGTCTACGTTTGTGTTGGTAGAAGTACTGATATTTGCAAGCTGTGAATCTCATTTTGTATGGGCAGACATGGGTGAAGTAAGGGGTATAATCAACGTGAGCAATGTAAAAAATCAGATTGACATCAGACGTCAATCCTTCTTGCCTGACATTTCTGATTGGAGCCAAGTTTGGTTGTTTTGACATTGGACGTTGAAGTCTGGGGTTGCGTTTGAAGCTGGAGGTAGCAGCCTCTGTATGTTGGAGCTTAAATTAATAGTTTCTGAGTCTCACCTACAGACTGGAAGCACCTGCAGTTATAATCAGTAATCAGCCTGGCACTTTGAAATTAGCCTGCGAGCAGCATTGTGCATCCTGCGATTTCGATTGGGGGCTGGACATCAATAACATTCTGCAGAAAATCTGCATTGGGAGCAACATAAACCATACCAGCTTGGTGCGATTGGGGTTGGACTTGCGTGGGAGATGGAAATGGTGAACGCTGTGTTAGGAAGACGCCTTTGATATGTATTTTGTGTTCTTTAACTGGCAACACATAGGAATATGCTACAGAAGAAATCAAGTTTTCATTATTGATTGAATATTGGAATTCAGTTCATAATAATGTACTAAATTCTGTCTTTCCATTCTCTGTTAAAATTATAAGTAATGCTCACAGTTGAGTTGTTACATTTAGTATTCTCTGTGCACTATATATATCTTCAAAAAATTAAAATTCAAAACAAGGGAATATAGAAACATTGTTCATTGGAACGGATAATCCTGTTGGAGCATACCATAGGGTTTTTACACCCAAAGAATGACAACACAAAATCTCGATATTTGTATTCATGTGAAAACCCAAAAGATCAAAGCCTTTACATTGTAGACAAAGCCAAAATTATGCATTTTTCTTGTATTCTTCCCCCTTCTATCCACCAAGAACTTGCTTATATAATATCGACTATTATTGACTACAACAACAGTTACAAAAAGAATGAAATCGATTCTATTTCCGTGATCAAATAAGGTAACACTTTAGATTTCATCTAGATCCACCTCCGCATTTTTTGTCTTCTTCTTCCTCTCATCCACATTTGCATGAAGCAAGTTAAAGAGGTCTACCATAGATTCCAAAGCCATTTTTGCTTCCACTTCGGCCAATATAAAGTCGAATTCAGCACACTCTCTTTCTGCTTCCAGGTCAAAAATATCGCTCTCATAACAGGCGTGGCTAGTTCTCAAATCCCAGGCGGCAATGAACATATTGGAGATAATGTCGAATTGTGCCATCTTTGCTTCTGTGAGACCAAGTTAGAGCACAGGTTCAGACTCTTCATTATTGTATCCTTTTGCAACAAGAATTCCCATCGAAACAGAAGCATATTGCAATCAACACAGCTTGCAAGATGATCATCAGAGAACAAGGTGATCAAAGAATGAGTCTCTACCCAATTTATAACTGCTTCTTTCAACTATTAAAGTTGGTAGCGCATGAAATATTTAAAATCATGTATTGCACCACCTCGTGACAAGACACACTTTACGCCTAAGTTTAAAAATACGTCCAATTACAAGATTATGGTAGGATTACCATATTAAATGCAAGGTAACATCATGATGACTATGCTTTAAAAACCCAACATTGGACAATTGCTCACTTCACAAAGTTTCGGAGCTTTAGTCAAAAGTTTCTAACTTCAGGAAAAGGGTGACCAAGCGACTATATTGTGGGGTCGAGTGAATATGGAAGCACTGCAACTGTCGTCATTGCTTGTAGGCTTTGCAAAACTTGCGATAGCGCAGGTTGAGGTCTTAGTGAAAGTAGCGACCGAGTGACATAAAGTATGTTTGGGTTATACAATAAAAAGTTTCCAATTGGGAAATATGTAGTTTGCCACTACAAATTTCAGTGCTATCCATTGGTTGCACAAACTGTAAAGGAGGCCGCATCATTTTTCATTATTGGTTGTACCATTTCCAACTAACATTCCAATGCTCTAGAGGGTCAATTTACTTAGCTTAGGGCTATCCTACAATTTCTTCAACTACTCATAGCTATTCTTGAGGAACTTTTATTGGTCATTAATACTTTGTGAGTCACAGAGCTCCAGTTGCAAAAAATAATACAAGTTAATTTCATTTCTCATTTCTTTACTTGTTTTTTGTTGAGAGGGGGAAAATAGTCTTCCAAACACTTGTATTCCAAACACTAGCAAACTGATTTCTATCAATTTGAAGTTGATTTGAAACATATTTGAGGTGGTTTTTGAAGAGGATGGCATCAATGATTTGGAGAGGCAAGCCAAGGAAGAGGGGAGTGGATTTGGTTTCGCTTTGGATAACAATGAGTTGAACATGTAGTCATTGTTAGTGCCAAGAGAAGCTAGAGGCAGAGCTACATCCAAGATAGAGGACAAGCCACAAACTGAGTTAGACATACCAAGCTAGGAGGCTCAGTCATGCCAAATGCAGACTTCTAGGACTAGACCCTCTAGTCGCTTAGTTTTTAGTTTCAGGCTCCATTCTTATTGTGCTCTTTAACGAGGTGATTTGTACTACCTTTGCCAACTCTTAGTCACCTCACATTATCTATCTTCTCGCCATATATATATAGTTTCAAGCTCCATTCTTATTGTGCTCTTTAACGGGGTGATTTGTACTACCTTTGCCAACTCTTAGTCACCTCACATTATCTATCTTCTCGCCATATGTGTGTGTGTGTGTGTGTGTGTGTGTGTGTGTGTGTGTGTGTGTGTATATGTATATATGTGATACATATATATATGTATATGTATATGTATATGTATATGACAACGAGTGAAGCGTGTATCTGGTCATCCCCACCTTAAAGTAAAGCCTTCGATCTGCAAGTGGATAGAGACTTTAATGAGAGGCTCCTACCTCCTCGAACCTTCATCCTCCCGACACCTTTTTCTAATTATATATAGGCACCAAGAAGGAAGAGTGAAGATTCACCAGCCCTATTATCTATAGGCGAGATCAAATCCATACCCAGTTCCAAGTCCATCCAAGGCATGGGCAGCATCTTATATAGTGGGATCCATAAGACCGGGTCAATCTCAGACCTGAGCAACTATAGGACTATCATGATCAGGCATACATTTGCCAACTCTAAGCCACCATCTTGAGAATTATCTTATCCAAGGAGCTCAATCTACGACAGTGGGGCAATTCAATTTTCGTACAGACTTTTAGACCATAGACTATATTCTAACTTTGCAAACTATCATTGAGGAGGGTCGACACCACTCGAAGAAAGTCTACTATTGCTTTGTAGATTTTATCGAAGCATTTGATTTTGCTCCTCAAACGGCTCTCTTTCAAAGACTTAGGGACATTAGGATTTTTTAGCCTATTCTAACAACTGTCATGAAGTTATATGAGAGGGTCATGGGCAGGTTCAGAACTCCGCAAGGATTTTGGATCTTATTCAGAGCACCATCGAGGTCAAGCAGGGCAGCCCTCTCCCGTACTCTTCGATATCTACATTGAAGAGCTTAAAGCTTTCCTCTAGGATGTTTCAATGCCTGTGATGGTTGCTATTTACATCAGGTTTTGATCTCTAGTTTACAGTTTGTCAACGATGTGGTTCTTTGGCTTCTTCTCCATAGACACTTAAACTGCTTCTTGAAGGGTTGGCCTCTTTTTGTGACTTGAGGCAGCTAATTGTGAACCTAGGTAAGTCCGGAGGCATCTCCATTTCTAGTTTCACAGTGACAAGATTGCGATCACTTCCTCTTATTCATACCTTGGGGTTGTGTTCTTTGATCCCTGTTTCAGCAAGAGACCTGTCATGCAACCCTGGGTCAATAAGGGGCTCGGCTCCCTAGTTGTACTTGAGAGGCAATGCTTTAGACACCACTTCCAAGATACCATGACCAAGTTGTCCCTTATTAACTCCTTGGTTAGGCTGATTGTCCTCTACAAGTCAGTTGTGTGGGCTCCCTCTCTCTTGGAGTCTGATTGGGCTTTGATGAAGAGAGTCTAGACTCTCCTTCAGTGATTTATCAGATGTCACTGGTCCACTACCCACAACATCATCTTGGCTAAGTTTGGATCATCCATTCAGAGTGGAGACCATCTTCGATTTAGTTTGGTTTCTCCATCGGCTTTAGCACATCAAGGACTCTAATGAGGGCCACCACACGTACTCCTACCTAGCTTATTGCTCCTCCAAGGCGATTGTAGGTTCCCATCCTATTGGCAGAGCTCATTGCCGATTTGCTTAGACCTCTAGTCTTCTTGGTTTGATAGGGATAGTGATGGACTACCTTCCCCCCTTCCAATTCTCTCTAGATGTATGTGCTCACCTCCTCCCATCTCAATAGGAGTTGAATGAGCACATCATCACAACTTCAAATAATCCTCCTGAAGGGCTCCACCCAAGGAATGCTTTTTATGTCGAGCACTACATGGATATCTAGGATGGGGTTATGATGTGCCCTTGGTACCTTATTCATCGTTGGACTCATGCCCTCTACATCTCTCTAGGATATTTTAGAGTAGGAAACCACCGATTATGTATACATACACATCACTAGCTTGATCGTCACCAGCTTGATCGTGAGGATAGGATTTGCCATCTTTCCCCTGGGGGAAGCAAAGTTTGAGACACATTTTGCGGTCCGCTACCCTATCTACTATGAGATCAAAGGAAGATTCAATTGCTTGTTAAGAGAGTGTAAGTCTCTCTCTTCATTTTTTAGGTACACTGATCAATGGTGTCTTGTCTTGTCTTGTATCCGCACGAAGCCATGCATCTTTATGATCACACTTTGCAGCTTTTGTTTTTGTCGACACATCTTTCAAACCTACTCATCACATCCTTCCCTCCTAGGTCTCCCGCCTGAAATAAGAAGCAGTCGCTTGATGAGCATTCATCAAATTACACCAGATCCATGAGACCTTGCAGAGGACTTGACAGTGCCACCCTCTCTCTTTTGTCTCCTTCAAATAGTCAGGGGCACAACTTTGCCTCAAACGGTATCCTTTGGTTCTGGACTGTTTCTCGCCTGTGAGGAGTATTTAGTTTTACTCTTCTTTGGCTCTGTTCTTTTCTTTCATGTTAGTTCTTTTTGTGGACATTGTTTGGTGCTTATGTTGTTCGTCGTTGCCTTGTTGTACATTTCCAAACACTTAGAACCTTGTTTATCTTGTTGGACATTAATAAATTTATCTTATCCAGCCATTAGCATTCAGCACAAGAATGAGACTTTGTACCCACTTATTTTTTTTAAATATCTAGACTAAGCTTGCTTCTTTTGTGTTCTCATTTATTGACTCATTGGATGCATCTTTTCATTGAATTTTCCAAAAAAAATGCATTTCTCAGTTAATTTGAAGCAATTAATTAAGTTCTCATGTTTTCTGCCAAAAAATGGTCGAGTTTTTCCCATGATCTTTTTTGAGGCCATGGAAAGTTTTTGGCTTTGGCGAGTTTTCCAACTATGGGTGATACAATTCATTCAATCTTCTATAACCAGAATTTCATTTCATTTTATAGAGAGCACTTAAGAACAAATTGCATTCATGTATTCCTATTTATTACTTAAGTTTTGCTTTATCATATAGTAAAATGTTTTGAGGATAACATTTAAATATATTTCCCAGAAAGTTAATAGAGAGACCATGCGCCTATAAATAGATGAAATATTATTCATTCTCAAATATCTACCGCTCTCTGGAAGCATATTCTTTCTCTAAGGCCACATAACTGGTAGCAATTGCTAATAGCTAAAACGTAGAATCCATATCTCTATGTTGAAAGTAGTAGTTCACGGCACTATTAACAATTTAACACTCCAATGTGATAGATGTACTAAAGAATAAACAAGTCCCTGATATAGTGATGGATCTAACCATCTAGGTACAGTTCCACAAATTCACAACAAATGTTAATATGCCTTGTCCTTGCTTTATGGCAACCAAAGGGACCGGTTATACTTACTCAGGGTTCGTATATGGCTTCTGAGCATTGAATAAACACAGAGCCTTCTCACTATGCCTTACTGAAGTTCTTTCACGGGCTACTCGTTTAGTTTCCTGTAGTAATAAAAAAAAACTTTGAATGTTTGTCGGTAATGTGTATTCCTCCACAATGGTCTGGCTCTCTTGAACTATTTAGGACACTTTCATACCACATATAATCTTTGGCAAATATAAAGTACATGTTTTAATCAAAACTTGCACTTATTAGATTAGAACAAGTTACTAGATAAACCAATCCTTTCAGCAGTGTTAATGTCCACAATTTTCCTTATTTACCCGACTATAATATTAATAATTTATGCATTCCAGAATAAGGAAAATACCCCAACTTCATTTTATTCAAACATTTCTAGAAATACTCTTATACGGCAAATTGAAACAAATACTTTTGCATATTGAGGAAACTTTGTAATACCTCATAATAAATTTGATTATTGTTTGGCATGTAATTTCCATTGAAGCACAACTGAAGAACCTGAAATGATTCCTACACGTCCCATCTAGGTTGATCTCTCGTTGACGAAAATGGCTTCCCAGACAATCCGACAAAGAATTTGAGAAGAAATCTCAAATTAAAAAAATAATATTAATTCTCAAATCATACCCTGCACTCTTCCTAAGAGACTTATATAACAATGCTTTTCAATTGCATTCTCGTATTAATTAATATTTAACTAATTAATCTTCTAAAGTTACAAATAATTATTTAATATTAATCATGCATTTGATTAAAATATTAAATAATTAAATATATTATTTTGATTTATAGAGATTGATTAACTTTTTCCAGCCTTTTTGAAAACAGACATTACGCATAAAATAGAGGTTTTTGATAGAATTCACAAAAGTGAATTCCCACAAGCCCAGAATCGCTTGCATCTAAATAGCCTGTTACATACAGAAACTCAACAAAAAAAACACACATAAGTGCTTTCAAAATATGAGAGATTTTATTATTTAGAGGGAATGATTAAAGTACAATGAGATCAATCCTTATAAAATGAGATCGAAGAAACCCTAAAGAGATGCATTTAATAATTATAATGAATATTAAATGCATAACCAAGTTAATCTTAAGAATGGAATTAAAGATCACTTAATCCAAACAATTAAGTAAACTACCTTTTACTCTAACAACCCCCTTAAGATGAACTTAGGAAGTAGCTATAAAAAAAGGTGCAAGAATAAAAAATGCAACTATAATGCCAAAAAGCATACTCGGGTCCTGGGAACAAAGACATGATAGTTACCCAATCACAACCAAATCTCTTCAAAGTGGAGAAAGAAAGAAAACCATGTGGGAAAAACTCATCCAAAAAGAGATGGAAAAAGAAGGTACAAATAAAATGTCTCATGGGACTCTCTTAAAATCATAAGTACAACAAATCCCCCCATGAGAGAGGATCAAGACTCCTAAAGTTCCCCCAAAATGATAGAACCCCTATTGTAGAGATGTTCGAGAAAGAATACAGAAGTATATCAATGGAAAACAATGTTTCTCCCTTCAAGAAGAAATAATATCATCTCAAGATACAAAATCTCTTCCCATACGAGTAAATATTAACTTGAATCAAAAGGATCCAAGAAAGTAAAGCCCATGATGCCTCCTCACAGTGTTTGATGATATCCAAGCCAAAGCTGATATGTAATGAAGACTTTGGATCCGGGACCATAGGGATCATAAATGTATGGCAATGACTGGATCAAGATGAATCTAATACTCCAAAAGAATCCAACATAGTAACTATGGCACGTAGCAAGGCATGAGTTGGAAAAGTAGACTACAACAGAGATGCAACTACATCAAAGCTAACATCAAAAAGAAGACGAATGTCTTCAAGTGGGAAATCCAAATCCAAAAGATGCGATTCTACAAATAACATAGTGATATCTAGTAGATATGAATCCCAAATGGGTGGTTATGGAATAACCAATGATGGAAATGGAATACTCACACAATATCCTGTTGCATGGAAAAATTGAATGTGTCAAGTGGTAATTGGTCACACCCCACAAGCATGGAAAAAGTGGTGTAAGAGAAATTGGGACAAATCTCATCCCAATTTTGAGGACTCCCACAATATGTGCATGCAAACTTTCTACAAGAAGCCGTGTCTCTGATAAAAAATCGGATTGGTAGATTGCACATTTGAAAAAAGCTCACTAAGAGCTTTCCAAAGCTATTTGGTTTTCGAAAAACGGATGTCAGGCGTGGAAGTTATGCCTCTTGTTAGCTGTGTAAAAAGGAATTCAAGCAGAAAAAAATGAAAATAAGACTAGTACAATCAAAACGGGCTTGGAACCAGCTTTCTGACAATATCTTGTTTGCTTAATTTTGAGTTTATATGAGCAAGTTATGGCCAAAAAATGACCAACTACTCTTCATGACAAAAAGATTAAGGTAGTTAACAAGCTCACATACGTCAAATTTAGACTCTTGCTAATGTTGACACTTGACAGAGAAGCGTATTGAAGCGGCTTTGTACCCTTTGAATGGTACACTTGCTTTTTATAAAAATTATAATTAAAATTTTATAAACTTTTTTCATAAAATGTTTTGTCAATATGAAAAAAAAAATTATTGAAAACACTTTATTGAGACAAACTGAACCTTTTTTCTTGATTTTTTGATTTGATTCTTTTCTTTTCTCTTGCTGATTTTTTGCCTTGAAAATCTTGTCCATGCTTGTATGGCCTAGAGGGCAATTGTTCGTCCCAGATGCTTTAGAACCAAAATAGGTTGAATTTTATATCAAAATTGGCCTTCTAAAGCTGATGGTGAGGTCTGTTTGGGCTCAAAGCACTCTGAGTGACAAAGATAGGCCCTGAATCAAAAAAAAAAAAAGCAAACCCCAAAAACTCAAAGCTCCAAAAACCTTCAAAAATGAATAGGAAGCAATAGATTTGGAAGCAGCAGATCTGATACCATGAGAGAATTCACAAAAGATGAATTCCCACAAGCCCAAAATGAACTACATGCAAATAACCTGTTACATGAAGAAACCCCCAAGAAAACACAGATGTGATCTGAAAATCTGAGGGCTTCTATCATTCACAGAGGGAATGAATAAAATACAATGAGATCAATCCTTATAAAGGAAATCAAAGAAACCTTAAAGAGGTGCATTTAATAATTATAATAATTATCAAATGCATAAGTAGGTTAATCTTAAGAATGGAATACAAGGTGACTTAATTAAAACAATTAAGTGAAATAACTTAAACAGTTTTTAAGTGTCCCATAATCCTAACCAAATTGTGTAGGTTTTAAGTGATTATTTCATGTGTACCATACAGTTTTCTGGTCATTATTTGCAGTTTCCAGGTAGCTGCACTAGAAGGAAAAGAATTAGAAACATTCTATACAGCCTTCCAGAAGTTGTAATTATTTTATATATGTAGTCACAATAAAGTAACTATCATGTTTAGTACTTGTTAAAGCTAGTCGGGCTGAGTAGTTAGGTAGTGAGGAAATGTGTTGGTTGGTTTCCAACTAACCGACCCTTCTATAAATGTCTAGAACATTGGTATTGTACTGATGTTAATTTTTGGTACTAATAAAGAAATCATTTCCTTGCCTACTGGTATTGTGGTATGAGTGGTATGTTCTAGGTTTTACTTCATATGTAGCAATTGGATTATTCTGTGTATCTGCGAAATTGTGTGATATTCCAATCTACAATATATTTATTATTATTCAAAGACAGAATGAATAAAGATCTAAAATACAATGAGATCAATCCTTATAAGGGAAATCGAAGAAACCTTAAAGAGGTGCATTTAATAATTATTATAATTATCAAATGCATAGCTAGGTTAATTTTAAGAATGGAATTAAAAGTGACTTAATTAAAACAATTGAGTGAAATAACTTTAAAAGCTTTTAAGTGTCACATTATCCTAACCAAATTGTGTAGGTTTTGGCTGATTACTTGATGTGTACCATACAGTTTCCTGGTCATTATTTGCAGTTTTCAGGTAGCTGCACTAGAAGCAAAAGAATTAGTAATATTCTATACAGCCTTCCAGAAGTTGGAATTGACTTATTTTATTATATTTCCAGCTGCTAGTTTCTCCTACAATTTTCTATACAGATTTGGAATTATTGATTCATCACAGTTCTATTACTCTTAGCTTTGCAATTGATATATTTGTTGATTTGAAATTAATTTGGAGTGGTCTACTGCTGCTATGTTCAAAGATATTGTGTAAAGTTTCGGTATTCATACTTATTTGTTTGGCTCTATAATACCAGAAGCTTCCCCACTAGCTTAGAACAGATTTGTAAGTCTGGATGGCTCTGCCATCATGACATTAGCTTCATGTTCGGTTACTTCCATGCATTATGAAATTGTGCAGTTTCCACCAGAAGTTAGTACCCTAATCACCATCTACTCTCACGTTGCTCACATTGGGAACTTGAAGAGAAAGGTATGAGGACTTATGCATAACATTATTAAAATTTGGGAATTTCAAAAAAAATCAGTTTGGGACATTACAACTCTATATGCATAACGTAGTGAAGGCAACAAAAACTCCCACCAAAACCATAGCTTCTGTCACAAAAACCTAGAGAAACAATGTTTTCCGTTTAATCTACTTGCAAGTGGTTTAGCAAACCCATAGAATAGTTAAGATTGGGTCATGACAATCATCACAACCAAGGTTGTGAATCTTTGTAAGGGTCAATCCCAAGATCTTATCAATGCCCTAATAGTCTCTTCTAATGCACAATCATAAATTTTCTTTGTAGAGGGTATACCGTCTCTGCAATTAAATATGTCTATCACAAGTGTGGCTTATTAGACAATAATGCCCATTTATTATGCTTTCCATCAAGAACTAAACAAAAATTACAACAATGCAATCTGTACTAGGAGAGCTAACTTTTCAAAAGCTATAGCAGTATATTGTATGTCAATTGTATGCACATGGGGTTGACAAGGCTAACAAGATTGATCATCCACTTTTACAATAGTTCCAACACGATATGATCTTTTCCAAAATGGCATCTACTACATAATGCCCTCTAGCAATGCCTTTCAACACCCTTCATACGCTCATCCTCCAAATGCATATGTACAACAATTCATCTCATCAAAGCTTGTATAGCTCTCCAATCTATTGGAAGGCACAACCCTTACCAACAATTACTTCCTTTTGTACCTTCCATAAAGTCAATGACTTGTTGAGAAGGCAAAAGAATTGACCAATCCTCAAGAAACCTTTGCAATCTAGTTAATTGAGCGCCCTACAAATTGTCTTTGATAGGTCATACAACCTTTCTAGTATTGACGCACAAAAGAGTTGTTCCAAGCCACAAACCTCTTTCCTCAGTTCATGGACTCCCTTAAACTAAATCTCTTGGAAAAGGCTCAACCATTAGCATTTGAACATGTCCATAAACTTGTATTACAAGTTTAATGGTTCATAACAAACACAGGAAATGTTGCCATGGAGATTGGAGGAAACTTTGTAGCCCACTGAACATCACAAAGGCCTCTCACTTCATAGTGGATGGCCTACAAAATCTTAAACTTGAGAAACAATCATACTGCTCCATCATTTCCTCCCCAGGCCAAGGAAGAATCGTAACAATCCTAAAGCATCCATGTGAATATGGAAGAAGATCTGACATCAAAGGAATTTTAAGATTCGATCTCACCAACTTCTCCTTAAGTGTCTCAGAAGTCTCTTGTTATTGCTTAGTCCACACAAAAGGTTTATCCTTTTTGAGAAAGTCCTTTATGCATTGTACAATTTGCTCCTATTATTAATGAATTTGTCATACTATCTCATGTTCCCACTCTTCAAACTCTTCTATTAACTTGATAATGCCACTACAGTCTTATAGTTCCTAGTCTTACGCAATTTTGCACTCTTTGCATTCCTAATGTTAGCCTCTTAAAAGGCAAAAAGGTGCTCATTGATATATTTCTTCTCCTTGTTCTATGCACTATTGAGAGTGTGTTATGTGCCCTTGCTAGAATAAGATTTAATAATATATAACAAAAATAAAATTAAAATATTAGAAATTAACAATAATGATCATAAAATTAAATTTTAAACAATAAATCATAGTTAAATAAATGATAATAATAAAGTTAAAATATGTATATAAATATATGAAAAAATAACGAAGGTTATAATATAATTATAATTTCTGACCTAAAGATGAATTTAAACCTACAAAAGGAAGTTGAAGTAAAGGATGACTCAAACGGGGAATTATTTGGACATACAAGGAACAATGTGATACAACACTCAAGACTTACTTTCAAATATGGAGGTTATCATTAATTATAACAGAAAATCAATATCGTTAGGATGACTGAATGAAGGAATTGGAATAAGAATCTGACATGATATAGCAAATAACTTAATAAGCAGTGGATAATAGAGATGAACAAAGATTATTCTGTGTTTAGACGGTGGTACACAAAAGCAATTTAAGGAATATCAATATTGTTTGATTTATCAGCCATGATAATAAAGTTATCAGTGATTCTGATTAGTCACTGGCATGGTTAGCAGCAGCAAAACAAGGTACATAAGCATTGCTATATAGCCGTGTGCACCAGCTTTTATATTAACCCTCTGCACCAGCAATATAATAGTAGTCCTCCTGGCCCGGGGAGAGTGAAATGGCCATAGTCAACACATCAATTCATACTTGACAATCACACTAAGGAATGTGTTTACTATAAACACTGATAATTACAGAGGCAATACATCTAGGATTAGTCAAGTTAGTGAATCACTATGATATCTTGTCAAAATAGGATATAAATTAATTAATTAAATAATAATAATATATTATAATACATCAAAATATGAGAATTAAATATTTAAATTAAGTCATAATATATATAAGTGAAAATATTAACATAAAAAAATAATATTAATTATAAGATAAATAATTGGTATATTACATATTATTAGTATCATATATTTTATCAATATATAATTATATTATTAATATTTTATATATTTAGCAAAAAGATATTATCAATTATGAAAAGACATGACTTTTGAGAATAAAACTATATATATAGAACATTAACATTGAGAAAAGAGGGGTTTAGGAGGAGGATGGCTGGAGCAGGCGATTCTAGAGCAATGAGTAGGAAAGATGGAATTCAAAATTCAAATGGGACAGGGACCAGGAATGGTGCAGGCCTGTCAAGAGAGTGAGGTCAAGGGGAGAACAATGTGGATGTGGGTCAGATTGGGAAGGAACCTGCTAGAGATGGGGCACCTGGGGATCTGGGTGGGGACCCAGGTCTGAAGTGGCTGTCAATATTCTTGCCAAAAAATGGTGAAGCTTGTTTGGCATCAAGCCGGTGGGTAAGTCTTCTTTTCCTCCGGTCAAGAATGTTTCTATTCCTGAGCAAGGTTTGATTATTTTGGAAATCTCGGACCAAATCATAGATATGAATATCTCTAAGATGGATCATACCCTTGTGGGGAGGTTCTTGGGTGCCAAACCGAATATCGAGATTGTTAGAGCCTTTGTTAAAAGGAAATGGGCTTTGAAGGGATAGGTTGATATTGCTGCCATGTCAAAAGGATGCTTATCCTTTTGCTTCTCTTGCAATGAAGATAGAAGAGACATTTTATGTAGTGGACCGTGGGTTGTGGGTAAGCATACAATGATTTTACAGTAATGGTCCACTAACCTGAAATCCCAGGATGAATTGGTGGTTCAAGCCCCTATCTGGATCAAGCTTCCAGGAATGTCTCTTGAGTTTTGGGTTGAAGATGTCTTCCAAGGAATAGCTAATACCTTCGGAGAACTCTTATCTATGGATCTAGTGACAGTTTCAAGAAGGAGATTAACTTATGCTATAATCTGTATGGGGGTCATTCAGGGGGTGGATAGCCAGAAGATATTATACTCAAATCTAAATTGGTAGTTTGGCAGCAGAAGATTGAATATGAAATCATCCCTTTCGCATGCTTCCATTGTAAAAAATCAGGCCACTTGGCGAAGAAATGCCCGACAAAGGTCAACATTCCAAAAAAAAATTTGGGAAAATGGGTTCAAAAAGGCTCTAAGGATGCTGAGGTCGTGGTACAAAACCAAGTTGTGAAGGGGAATAATGTGGATAATGTCTGTGCTCAGATGAAGACTTCCAAATGACTAAAATTAATGAGAAGTAGAACTTGGAAAATGATGCAGCTATTCCCATTAATAATCTAGAGAATAAGGATATCTTTGCTAATAATGGTAAGAATAGAAAAATGGAAGTGGTTGAGGCTAAGGAGATTTTAGAAGTTGAATTTTAGCGCGAGTGTAGCAGGAATAATGCTAGTAGTAAGGATTCAGATTATCAAGAGGCACAAGAATGTATTATTCTAGGGTCAAGATCCAAGGATAACAAGAGCTCACCTCATAGGGAAGGACCAGTAAAGGATAGCTCACCCAAGTGGGGGGATGCAGAAGATATCTCCAAAGCTTTGATGGATGAAGAGGAAGTTATTGGAGCAGATTGGACAAATGTAGGATCTAAGAAGAAATTTAAAGCTAAGAAGGAGGAGGAGATTAGCTTCAAAAAGAACAAAGAAAAGTCCTTGATGAACAGGAAAACAAGGAGTAACAAGTCAGGGGATGCTATTCATTCCCTTACTCCAACAGGAAAGAATAACAAAACAGGGATCTAAGGAGTCATTCCCTTACCCTAGCAAGGAAGTGTATTAAAATAGGGGATGTTGGTCAAACCCCTATCCCATTAGGGAGGCCCACTAATCAGCAGAAAAGAATTTTGGAGACCAACATGAGTATAGCAAATGGTAGTCAAAGGACTATCTTAGAATCAAAATCATTCCATAAGAAATGAAGATTATTTCATGGAATATCAGAGGATTAAATAATCCTCATAAGCAAGATATGGTTAGGAACATAATTAGAGATAATAAACCGGATATTGTTCTTCTGCAGAAAACTAAGATGCTAAAAGACAAAGTTGAAAGTCTGTTTTTGTTTAAAAATGGCAAGATCTTAGGGGGTGATGCTGATGGGGCCTCGGAAGGTATGGCTGTTTTTTGGAATGATAAAAATATTCATGGGGAACTTGTATCACAGAATAGGAATATGATCAAATATTAGATTTTCTAATGTTAAAGATGGCACTTCATGGGTACAAACTAATTTTTATGCGCCTAATACAAAATGGGGTAGGAAAGCTCTATGGATTGGACTTTCTAAGCAAAGAAAGAACTTTGTGGATAAGGACTAGGTCATTATGGGTAATTTCAATACACCACTAAAAGAGAATGAGAAGAAAGGGGGCAGTCAGACCAATCTGGACAGGAGAATGGATTTTATTGATAATCATTTCAAACTAATGTTTATGTGCCTAATACAAAATGGGGTAGGAAAGCTCTATGGATTGGACTTTCTAAGCAAAGAAAGAACTTTGTGGATAAGGACTGGGTCATTATGGGTAATTTCAATACACCACTGAAAGAGAATGAGAAGAAAGGGGGCAGTCAGACCAATCTGGACAGGAGAATGGATCTGATGGATTTTATTGATAATCATTTACTATATGACATGGATTTGCAAGTTGTTGATTATACTTGGACGAATAAGACTTGATAGAGCCCTTATTATTAATGATTGGTTTCAAAGGTATAAATGTTGCTTATCAGCTCATATGAGAGCAGGTTCTGATCATTATCCCATTTTTCTTCTGGCTGACCTTGTTACCATTAAAATGCATTATCCTTTTCGATTTGAAAAAAAGTGGAAGTTACATCCTAGGCTGGGAAACCTTATTAAGGATTGGTTGGGAATTCAAGTTGAGGGAACAACAATGTTTAAAGTTGCTAAAAAGCTGAGAAATGTTAAAGACAATATCAAAAGATTGAACAGGAAAACTTTTGGGAATATTTTTTTACAGCAAAAGTAAGATTTTGGAAGAATTAAAAGAGATTCAGGATGGCATTCAGTTGGAGGGTTATGAGAATGTTGCTAGGGAGGAGGAGGATCTGAAATTGATTGAGTTGCATGATATTATTACCAAGGTCTAGAAAAGTGTTTATTAAAGAAGGGGATAGGAATACTAAATTTTTCTATATGACTACTTTGAAGCATAGAATGGCTAATAAAATTTCCAGGTTAAATGTTCAAGGGGCTATTACTGATGAGGATGAGGCTATCAAAAGAGAAGGCATGAATTTTTTCAATGGTTTGCTGGAGAGAGAACACAATAAGGAAAAGCAGAAGGAGTTTTTGAAATGGATTCCAAAAAGCATATCTGAAGATCAAAACAAAAACCTCACTGCCATCCTTTCCAATGTTGAAATAACTAAGGCGGTTTTTTCCTTTGAGGGAGAGAAGGCTCCTGGTCCGAATGGTTTCCCCTTCCTCTTTTTTCAAACCTATTGGCATATCATTCAAGAGGATGTTTTTAATGGAGTTAAAGAATTCTTTGGTTCTAGATAACTACTTAAAGAGCCGAATGGTACTTTTTTCGCATTGATACCCAAAAAGCCGGGGACTAATAGTATGGACCAATTTAGACCAATCAATCTCTACAATTCTTTTTAACAATCATCTCTAAAGTTCTCACTCTTAGGATTTTGTCTCTATTACCTAATTTGATTTCAAGACAGCAGAATGGGTTCGTTCCAGGTAGGCAGATTTTGGATTCTATCATCTCAGTTCATGAAAATATTCACTCCCTCACCAAATCCAAGAAAGAAGGGTTCTTATTAAAGTTGGATTTATCCAAGGCTTATGATAGGGTGGACTGAGAGTTCTTAAAGTGTGGACTAGAAGCTTTTGGGTTTAGCAAAAGATTTTTGGAGTTGGTGCATATGTTGGTCTCCTCTGCCACCTTTTATGTTCTTGTTAATGGATCTCTAACTCCTTTCTTCTGGGCTTCTTGTGGATTACGACAAGGGGATTTGTTATCTCCTATCCTATTCAACCTTATGGGTGAGTGTTTAGGTAGATTTGTGGAAAAGATGGTTCAAAAGGGGGAATTTGTGGGTTTAAGACCTTCTAAGGATTTAACCTGTTCTCACCAACAATTTGTGGATGATTCAATTGTGATGGGGAAAGCCTTAGTCAAAAATGCAAAAAATATTAAAAAGGCTCTTGAGGATTACAGGCAGGCTACAAGACAGATTATTAATTGGAACAAAAGCTTGATCTATTTCATTAATGTTAATGTGCATAGACAAAATAAAATTAGAAGAATCATGGGATGTGAGGTTGGCAGCCTGTCGGGGTCATATTTTGGTTTACCTCTTTGTCTTGACCCTGCTAAGTCCTTCTAGAGTTCCCTGTGTTGGTTCCCAAAACCGCAAATTGAAATCCTACGAGCCTTGCCTGCTCAATGCTGAGATATCCAACCAGTTAAGGCCAACTTGACGGGATCGATCAATGCGACCCAAATACCCTGTGCTTCCGACTCTGCAAAACAGAGGAGGGTGTACCTGATCCTGGACAACAACCTTAAATCCAAAATGCTTAAAGCAGATTGGTTAGAACGCAAATACAGCAAAAGCTTTCAAAATGGCAAGAATTATTGAAAACTTCAAATTTGTGAATTATGAATTAAGAATAATAAAAGAATATATTAGAGTTTTTTAAATAAAAGTGATTATTATAGATGATTACAAAAAATGAATATATTATTTCCTCAATTGAAAGAAATGAAACAGTTGCTAGCATATGGATTGTGAATCAAGAATAAAAGACCAGTGCTTAATTAAATGGGCAATCAGAGTCAATATTATAAGTTGAGATCTACAACTTTATAAAGTTTAATATATTTAAACTATAAACAATTTTAATAATTCTGACGCGACGGATCAATTATATAAACGCAATTTAAACTAGTCTAAAATGCACTTTAACTCCTGCGAAGACAAATTAGACATAAATACGAAAATAATTAAATATTTTACAATATTTATGTTTATCAAATTAAAAATGCAGTAATGACGCAATCCACTTATCTGAATATTAAAATATTTATTAAAAATAAAAAACATTTATAAAGGACACAACTTATTAATAATTTTAAACTCTAATACAAATAAATTAAAATAAACATTTCTTACTGATTTGGAAATAAAATTATACTGGAGACACTTCTTGCAGATGATCCATCCAATACAGTTCGACTCCATAATCGAACAGGAATTCATTTGAAAACCCACTATCCACAAGCTTAGTTCAAAACTTCATTTCTTTGCAAATGAAAAAATATAATATATCATAGAGCATAGGATAGGTAAAAATTAAAAACATAAATATGAATTGTTGTTTTTCATTTTACATTATATATTTATAGAGATTGAAGGGTGTCGGTTGCTTTTCCAAGCACCACACCTTTCCAAAACAAATAACTGACCATTTATAATGGTAATATAACTTTAATAAAATTTAATTTTGTCTAACATAACCGGTGGTATATCCTTATAATTTCCATCTCCACCGCACATACTCCTATTTCTCGCACGCGTCTATACTCAGGCTTCCAGGTAAGTCCCTGTGTGTTTATTCATACTTGCGAGAGACACAAAGCATCATTAGATATAGATCACCAAATAATGATAGGTATAAAACCCTGTTTGGGAAGCTTCCACATGGTACGAAAGCTTTCAGAATTGCTTTGAGAGTATTTTCTTGTTGCACTGAATTGTTCTTTCACAAATATCTGCATAGTTATCTTGCTCGCCGTATAGAAATACATAGCCCTACCTTCCTGAGCACTATCTTGCCCCCATAGCAGAAGTTTCTGAAATTGGTGGAACGATGATTATCTAGAAGGTCATTCAACCCCTTATGAAAGGCTTGAGGATTTGATTTTGATGGAATTTGTGAGACATGTGATTCATGCATCACAAACATTTCCAATCTACATGCTCGCTAATGGCCTTCACCACTCGTATCCTTTATTGTTGTGTGCTGGAGCATAATTCTTGTCTCATTCCAAAATCAGGTAAAGTCCTCCTTTATGTATATTACTGGAGTCACTGTGTGAACAAGATACCAAGAAAGGCAAAAGTCTAGAAAAATCATAATATTCTGAATAATGAAATTGTGTATCCTAGGACAAAAGATATCCTAGAGCCTCTACCGTGAATACTCATCATGATATGCCAATTTATTGCTATTGTGGATGCTAAGTGCCAAATTCATATATTATGATGCTTTCCCTTCAATTTATCATATGCAATGATAGAGGCTTGAATGATAACTCAGGTTGTGTGTTGCATCCCAATTTTTGACCTAATTTGAATTATAGCCGTTGAGGTTCACATGAAGTCAGTTGGTGGTTTAATTTGTTACAATCTGACAAAATGATAAGATAGATAGTCGTTGTGATTTCAAGTGAAGATGACATGTTAGTTGATCGTTAATCACAAACTCATGGAATTAAGATGAAGGTTAACTGTTATGATTATTAAATTTAATTACACAGAAATTCCTTGCAGGAAGCATGTTGAAGGGGTGGAAGCATTGTCGAAAAAAAATTAGGTAGGGCACCACCATCACTGGGCAGACGGGTAAAGGACCTAGCGATTTGAAATAGAATACATCTGTGGGACTCGCATGAGTTATTTAATAATTTAATTAAATTAATTGGGTTAAATATAAACATATCTCAAAGGATTTTAATATATCTTTCATCATATTATTTTAATTAATATTTATAAACGATCATATATGTATAGCACCATTATAATTTAATAATTAATTAAGTGATGTTGCTTGTACATATTAGATTTTAATAATTACAATAAAACCTTTCATCTTCTTTCTTTCTTTCTTTCCCTCTTCCTTTCTTTTTATTCGTTAAATCGATTTGCGAGTCTTTCGAATAGTTTCTTATAACGGATGGAAACCGTAGGGTTAGGCCTTTGTATATTTCTTAGACTTCCATAATTGTTCATTCCATTTGATCTCTTTTACCTCCAATCTTTCCAAACCCATAGCAGCTGGTAATTCCAAGTAAACAAAGATCAGAATACGAATTCATATCTGCTTGAATATTTTACATCTCTCTTGCCACTGATCACAATTCAAGGATTGTCCAAGCACAGCTCTTTCCAGTCTTTCAAGTCGCTTTGAAAAGTCATGTAAGGCACCGTAGCTTCATTATTTTATGTTATTATTTGCCAAGATTCAATGCACTGCGACCAAGTACACTATTATAACTTAGGTTCCGCTGGTTCTGAGTTTCCTTTTTCATAATATAAATTGTTTAATGCATGAAGCCTACCGTTTTTCCTTTGCAGAGATTGTCATTTTCCTTGGTGACAATGTAACAATGTTTAATGCATATAGTTTGTCGAATATTCCTTGATAAGTCTGTCTTATTCCTTGTAAGGACTGACGTCTTCCTTGGAAATCAGTCGATTGACTTCTATGATTATATTACACTGAATTTATGCATATGTCTGATATTTTCTTTCATCTATATTTATTTCCAAATATGTAGAATTTCTTTGAATCATTTATGGTAAATGGCAAGAAAGTTATAATCCTAGTTGGAAATCAATCTCATCCTGTTATAATATAAATGAATGAGAGTGAGATATTGAAACCAGTTCACCAAGGAATTCACCAGGTGAAAATGCCAGTAAATGGTGAAGAAGGTGAAGTGTTCTGAGGCAATTATAGTATGATAACACCTGGGTATCACCGACTTGGAGGCCTGAATAAGGTGAGAAGGTTTAGAGAACCTGCAAATTAAGGTTGACATCAGTATTCATAAAAATAATACATAAAACATTACTTTAGCTCATGCATGCTCCACTCATGAAGAATGTTGTCAAGAAAGTTGTCAATTTTGAGAACATAATCATAGAATGTGAAATGATGGTTGTATGTAATCTTCTTGATTAATTTATGAGGTAAGGTTAGATTGAGTTATTTCATTATTACTATTATTTACATCTAGATTTAAGAAATAGATTCATGGATTGCTTTTCATTTATATGATTATCAAATATGAGTATAATTCTAATCTTGAGATACTGTCACAGTTAAGTAATTGGAAGGAAAGGAATCTAAAGCCCTAATTGATTGAGAAATGACTGGAACCCTAAATGATACAGTGGTATCGGAAGCCCTAATTGAATCTATGGTATTGGAAGCCCTATTTGAATCAGTGGTATCGGAAGCCCTAATTGAATCCGTAATTGTGGAAGCCCTAAGTGAGATAGCGATATCATAAGCCCTAAATGAACCGAAGGTAAACAATGCCCTAATTGATACAATGGTATGTGATGTCCTAATTTTATATAATGGTATTTAATGATAATCGTCATTTGATTTTGGTTTAACAATATTGGATAGAAGTCATTTTTGTGGTATTGTTATAGAGGTATTTGTGGACTAACCCGGGTGGTTGTAGAAGCATCCCTAGTTGATTTCAATCTTAGTTTTTCCGAGGTATGTAGTTTTCATTTTCTGTAATAATTTCATTTGATGGTACTTCAAGTTTTTAAGTTAAGAAATGTTGTCTAACTGATTTTAGCAGTAAATCTTATTCACATGAACATAAATGATATAACTGTCTTCCTATGAATGAAGTAATAACTGTATTCTTTGAGTATGTTAGATGTTAAATTAGACCCGGGAAAACTGGATGTTACACTGTGTGCACGTAAACTTCTTTGTTTCATACAAGTTCGAATGTCTCTGTAGATTATATCCCCATCAGCAAAAAACTCTCTAGCAGAATGCAAATGAATTGACTGCTACGAATGCCTGCTATGCACTTGTTGCTGTCTTGGATATTCTCATTATTCTGATCATTCCTATTCTTTCATTGGTTTGTCTTTGACCTCAAAAGACATTTGCAATTTCTATAATTCTGGTTTAACACATTAGGCAAATTCTGACCTTCCATAATGCTGCTAAATAAAATTATTCAATATTTTGCATCGAATATATCAATAATCAGAAACTGCTTGAGACTTTCAAGATAGTCAAAAAAAATGTCCCTGCTGCCTTTTCCATGCATAGAGTTGTTGTTCATATTAGGTGGCTGATCTGTAACTCTGTCTAATACTAATAACTTATTTTCCTTGCACATTGTTGCTTCATCAAGCCATAAAAAAGGACCCATTCCATGCCAAGGCTCCATCAAATCTCCAATATTATTGCTAATTGAATGGAGACCCTAAATTTTGTGAAAATTTGGGTTCCATCACCCTAATTGACAAAATCCACTCAAAGTTAGCTGGCTGGAAAAGATCCCTCCTTAACCAGGCTTGTAGAATAATTGTTCTAAAATCCACTTTACAAAACATGCCCCTATATGCTTTGAGTGTCTTTAACATTCCCAGGAAGTATGCTTTGGCCATTGAAAAAATTCAAAAGAATTTCTTATGGATTGGTATGGAAAAGAAGAAAAGAATGGCCTTGATTGCTTGGGATAAGGTTTGTATGCCCATCAAAAAAAGGAGGGTTGGGTCTAAGAAAGATTAATAGTATGAATGACTTTTTACTGGCTAAGCTTATTTGGAGATTATATAATGAAGATGGAGAATGGAAAGACATAAGGAATGATAATTACAATAGGGAGAATCAAGGCTTTAATCTTTTCCTTGGCAGTCAGGATACTCAAGGGGGTCTGGGGATTTGGAAGCAAGCTCAGAAAAAACAAGCAGATTATTAATAAAGGGGTAAGATGGAAGGTTGGAAATGGCAGGTCTATTCATTCTTGGGATGACATATGGATTCTTGATCATGCTTTGAGTTCAGATCAGAAATGGAATGGGTATATGGATCAATGCAAGACTATTTTTGGGACACATGTTGCTAATTATTGGGAAGAAGATAAATGGGTGAACCTTACCAGAGTTGATGAGGCTCTTAATGACCTTAACAAAATGTTGAATTCTGTCTTTTTAGTTCATAAGGAGGATACTTTAATATGGAAATTTAATCCAAATGGATTGCTTTCAGTCTCATCTCTGTATGGTAACACTTTTGAAGACTATCATGTGCCTTGCTGAGCTAAAGCCTGGTTTAAAGGCTTGACACCCAAAGTTAACATATTTTTTTGGTACTTACTGCAGGATAAAATTCTTATCACTAATAATTTAATGAAGAAAGGTATATGTCTTCTTAGCAGATGCTATCTTTGTAAAGAAGAGGAAGAGTCGGTTAACCATTTGACCATTCATTGCTCTTACACAAGAAGGTTATGGGAAAGAATTTGTGGACTTCTGGATGTGGATTGGGTCTTCCCCCTTAGTATTCAAGATTTATTCTTAGCCTGGAAGTCTCCTTCTCGTAATGCTTTGCTTATCAATTTATGGGATTTTATCATTCCATATTTATGTTGAGGTGTGTGGAAGGAAAGAAATGATAAGATTTTCAGGGGTAAGGAGTCTACTTCCTTTCATATTTTTCATAAGATTAAGCATATGGTGATTGAGAATATTAGGATAACCGGAAAAGGGCAAGAGCCTCAAGATGACTGGAAATCCAAAGTGATTCAGAACTGGAAATTGGAAGGGATCAGATATTCTCAGAATGATAGTAACCTTAGAAATTTGGCTAGGTGGGATTGTCCACCACAAGGTTGGTATAATATTTATTTTGATGGGGCTTCGAAGGGCAACCCAAGGATAGCAAGTTGTGGTGTTATTATCAAAATTGAAAATGGGGATAGTTTGGGTATTATGGCTATTCCTATTGGGGATCAATGTAATGTTCCCACTATTAGGGTTAGTTTGGGACAAGTAATACCTACAAAACAATTGTTAGAGTCATAACAATAACAAATGTAAAAAACTATTCTACCCTCTAAGTTAACCCCAATCTTAAGGACATCTCCAAATCGAGCTTCTTAGCTCATAGCTACCTCGCTGTCTTCCCGACAGCACACCCCTTAAGATTCTTCTTGGACGGGCATCCTCTATCCAAGGCTACACACATATGCATATGTTGACAACATCAAAATATTCTAGCACATCAATTATCGGCCATGGCAGACAATGGAAATCTTAATATCTCCATGCTCCATGCTTCGATATTGATTCTCGACCATGACAGACAACATAGATCTTAATATCTCACATGCTCCATGCTTCAAAAATATCCATGGTGTTAACCCCATGAGCTAACACAATATTAAGTATGGTTCATTAATATAAATAAATTCATAAACAAAATTAAAAAAATATAATTCATAAATATACCTTTCTTACCTTCTTCTTTTCCAAGAGTCGCACCCTTTCATAATACAAATCTTTTGAAAAGTCACAATACTTCATAGTTATAATACTTTCAGAAAGTCACAACACTTCATAACTAAAATCCTTTGGAAGATTCCCACTACTTTATAATCACAATATTTTTTAAAGAGTCACAACTATTCATAATTATGACCCTTTCGAAGGTTCACATCCTTTCAATATCATTGACACCTTTTCAAAAAGTCACTTCCTTATTTTCTTCATATTACTTTCCTCTTCCATTTTTCCATTTTGAACTCCTCTCTTCTCCTCTTTTTTTCTCCTCTCTAAAATAAACTCTCCTCCCTTTAATATCTTAATTTTAAGGAGTCATGTCTATTTGTTAAACATCTCTTGATTTTTCATTAGATTTAGTTCATTTATATTATTCTATGTTATCGTTCGTGTTATCATTATTTATTATTAAATTCTATTTAGAAAATTAACATACTTTCTACAATATTGTCTCTTGTATCTAATTTTAATTCTTTATTTACTCATTGAAATTTTATTATTTTTTAATTATTTAAAATATCATACTAAATATTATTTCATTAATAATATAGATTAAATAATTATTATTTCCTAATTTTAAATTTTAGTATTAGTTTTAATATAACTTCATTATCATTATTTATTTTATTATATTTTATTATCTAATTATTATTACAATTCTATGTTAAAATTGGGACATGACAATCAAACCAATCATGTTGCAGAAGCTAGTGCGGCTCTCTATGGTCTTTTATTTGCCACGAGCATGAATTTGGAGAAAATTTGGCTAGAAGGGGATTCCCTTAATATTATTAATTATCTTAATAAAGTTAATAACCCCTCTTGGACCATCCATAATATTATTTGCTAGGCTAGTAATTTGATTAATTCCTTTGCATAATGTGTTATCACTCATAACTATAGAGAAACAAACAAAGTTGCGGACTGGGCTGCGAACATGGCATGTAGAAGCCATACTAAGATGATATAGAATTATGGTGACAACATCCCTACTAACGGGCTATCGTTCATAGAGTACAACAAAATTAGAAGTATGCAAAAGAGTTTTAATAATGATGGAAAAGGCATTTAGGAACAATTATGATTTGCACAAGAATGAGGAGTTGCTGATTATGATTATTTTTTATGAGACAACTCATTCATTACCACACAGATTGTGGATTTTTATGCTTAAGAGAAAACTTTGCTAATATTTCGATATAGAGATCTCCATTTCTTCTGTGCCTATCAGGACTATGAGAAATTGTTGCAATTTGAGGAATATGGGTGGTAAGAGAAAGAGGGTTGAGCCTGCAAGCTGAAAGGAATGGAAGCAGAAGATTGAAATTTGGGATGTTTTAGAACAGGGGCAATTTATAGCCTCATAGAGAAGTTAAAAGGTAGTAATCCGTCCATAACCCGCCAGTTTATCAAGACTTGGAAGAATGGCAGCATCTTGATAGGAAATCAAAAAATGGAAGTCACGGAGGACATTATAGCTGAAGCCACCGGTCTTGATATGGATGGGATCAACTTTTACAGAGATAGGAAGTTGTCCGATCGTGCTATTGATGAGTTTGCGGAGATGACCAAGGAGAGAAACAGGTTGGTCAATATTGACAACTCTTATTTTAGCCCACGTTCCATTTCCAGACCATGGAGGTTTATTATGTTTGTTGTGATTGAATACCTAACCCTTGATGGTCGTTTTACTAAAAAAATTGGGCACCACTTTATGCTGGTAAATCATTTTAGGCATAGGGTTAGAATTAATTTCCCTTTCTACCTAAAGCAATCTTTGGATAATACCATTTTGGCTATCTAAAACGACCCTGAGGGGGATCATGCTTGCCATGAGGGTTTGATGGTGTTGATCATGAATCTTCCTAAAGTGAAAAAAGTGGATAGACCCCATATCAATAAAAAATCCCTTGAGTGTGATACAAAGGGGAGTGATCAAGATGAGGTTTATGAAGAGGAAACGAAGGAGGAAGAAGAGAAGATGGTTGATAAGAAGAGGAAAAAGGAAGAATAAGGAAGTGGAATATGAGAAGGAGACGGAATCTGATGAGGATAGTGAGGAGGTTATAGGTAAGAAAACCAAGGGCAAAACTGGTATTGTTACCAAAACCATGGTGAAGAAGACTGACAGAGTTATAAACATTCCCTCAGATGATGAGCCTCTAATAAAAAAGGAGCTGAGAGGTAAGAAAGCGCTACCTCAAGGAAAAGCTGACAACATGGGCATGAAGGAGGCGAATACTAAAAGAGACACTATGGATATGGATGAGGAAAACCTAAATCAAAGCAAGGACTATGATGAACAAGGGTATTTAAAGGGCTTCCTTAGAAACTCGAGAGTGATGAAAAGGGATATCAGTAGTATGAAGGAACAGATGCAAGATATTAGGAGGGATTTTGATCAGCTAAGCAGGACTACCAGAGGTGAGAGGACTCTTGGTCAACATCTGGATAGACTCTCTGAAGCTATTGGAAATGCGGAAGAAGTCAAGAATTTAATGAAGAGAATCCCACTACAGGAAGCGAAGAATAGAGCTATGGAAGAAATTATGAAGGATATGCAGAAAAAGATGGATGTCATGGGAAACAGAGTTGACAACACAGAGAATGCAGTTAAAAAATATAAAGACCAGCGTTGCTCAATCTTGAAGATTGTTGCAGATAACATTAAAACTCTACTGAACAAACTAGAACAGGGGAGAATTCAAGGTGATGTCTATGCTGATATCAATAATGACAATTTCTAATTAAATTTAAATTTAGAATACAGTTTTAAAATGTTTTTTAATTTAATTATTAAAAACAGTAAATTGCCCTTTTGATACCGGCATAGACATTGGCAGAATTCAAGGTCTCAAGGACATGAAAGAGGATCAAAGCCCCAGTAAATGCACCCAAGCTAATTCAAAGAAGACTGAGGCGCTGGAAGACAAAGAAATTGATGAGTTGAAGGCCTCTGCTGTGAACATGAATATCCTTGCAGATCAAGCTGCTAATTTACTGAAGACTATGTAGCTGTCCTAGAATTGTCTTTTTGCTAGCTTTTTGCTGTTTTTTCCTGCTTCTTGTGTTAAGGCTTCTTGTCTTAGTTTGCTTAGTTTTTTGGTGCTGATGCACAGATCCTTGTGGGCTTTCTATGCTTATTCTGTCTAATACTATGTAAAAGGTTTCAGGTCCTTCAAAACCTGTTTTTACTTAATCAAAACATTGAGAAAAGGGAATTCAAAAATATGGAGAAATATAAAGGAAAATAAAAGGAACCAGATTGCAATCAGAAAAATAAAATAAATTAATGAAACTTCCAGCATGGGACATTACAGTTGGTATCAGAGCCTCGATCTTGCTATCCTGTGGAGTCTATGCGAAAATAAATATTTGCAAACCAGATTATCCTGGACAAATTTTTTATTATAAAGAAAAAATATTAAGGCAGAGTTTCAATATTGTGTGATTATTTTCATTTCAAGGTGAAGACTATAGTGTGAGAATATAATAATTGCTGAGGCAAAGAATATAAAAGAAGAAAAAACAGATGTTTTAATATAATTCTGTCATTTACTGAGGTGACGGCCGTACCCGAGTGTAAGGCTTTTTACCAAACAGTGATGATTAATATTTCATTCAAGCTACTGGAGAATAAACTCTCGGACGATAGTCTTGGAGCAAAATAATTAAGATGCAGATCGATTTATTCAGACTGCAATAACATCGCTGCGTGAGATTATTATCTGGCCAGAGCTTAGTTTGGCAAATATTAAATCCTGGTTTTGGGAAAGGATATATATATTGGCTCAATAATTATAAAGTTTCCTAACAGTGCTAGCCCAGCAACTGAATGATATATCTCTGATGGTATGAAGATAATTTTTCAAAATAACAGAAGCACCAGCACTGGTACCTGTCGTATTTCATTTACTCTTGATTGTTTGCCGCTGTGATGTATTTCTGCAGTTGTGTGTAATCCTGGAGCAGCTATATGAGCATAGTCCTGGATGTAATATACACCATTGGAGCATTGAGTTGTCGAATATAGACGCTCTTACCAAAGTATTCAGAAACTATATATTGGGCAAAACATTATTTGGAAAAATCCAGTTGAAAAGTATTGCCCAAAATAATATTGATATCTACTTTAAGGCAGCTATTTGGAATTTGTTAATACGTCAGCCAAGAATTTTGAAACGCCAATATCTTAACATAAGCGATTATATGGAAGGATTCATATTTGATTCAAAATTCAGGTTGAAGACAACTCATGTTGGAGAACTATTGTGCTGGCACTATAACTTTCTGAGTCATTCTGTGTGCATGTAGCCATAGCTGAAGGCAGGTGGCTTGTAGGTGCCAATAGAATTTTGGTTTGAACAGTGAGGCAGAACCAAATGAAGGCGCAACTCTTCATATGTAGCCGATATATGATCTTATTTGTTATAATCATTAAAAATGAAAATCAAAGGATATTGAGGAATACCATAAACTCATTCCATCACAGCAAGGAACAAAAAATTTACAATCTTATTGAAATTATCAGACAAAAAAAAAACATAGCATGGTAATGAGATGTACATCATATACACACAATGAAGGAGATAGGGAATATGCTAATTAAGACAGAAGCCTCAATCACGGACTCTCCTTGGCCATCGCTACATAATGACATAGCTAAAAATATGTGAGGTGGAAATACTTTTGACGTGAACATCCTAGAGGAACTATTCCACATGGTTTTGTAGATGACTGGGAAATCATTTTTATTAACCGCAGCAGAGCATCATCAGTTTATTAGAAAAAATGCTTACTGAAATCAACAAATAAGAGTCTCTACCTAAAAGGACGTGACTTCTCAGTCTTAAAAAGTTAAAGATAGAGGTGAATTAAATTGACAACAAAGACAAATCAAAGACGACGATCAAGTAAATCATCAAACATAGGAGATCAGTGGAACCGATGCTCAAAGAAAAATTTGTGATAAGTATCTTGCGATCTGTGGGCTACATTAAGCATCAAATAGAAATTAAGGAGGAGAATTTATTATTAAACAGGGCCATTAAGCGAAGATCGGAAAAATTGAAACAGGATATATCATGCATTGGAAATAAAAACAAGTTAATTCGGGTGGAAGATTATAAGAGAGAGCAGATGAACCGACGACCTTGGCAGCATTTTTGACATGGGAGAACATGAATATTAAAGAACTTTGTAAGATTCCAATATATATATATATATATATATATATATATATATATAAAACGATCTTATGATAAGGAGAGAGGATATAAAACGGGAGAATAGAAAAACAACAAATAAACAATCAAGGGAGTTCTACTGTTACCTTCTAAAAAAGCTGCCAAATATAACAGTTTCTGATTTACACACCAAAACAGAAAAAACATACAGAAAAGTTATCGAGAATACACAACCTATATAGTCGATAACCAGCAGATATTGTATTACACACAATGCCCGGGAAGGGTATAAACCAATAAAAATATAAAACTCTCCAATCTACGTCTGATACAACAGACATAAATCACACAAAAAAAGGAATATAACAGCATCTGTACTTTCATTCTAAATTGCCGGTTCGGATTCTGGTTTGACATTTGGGTTTGAAATTCATCCAATTTTTTTTGAGTTGGGTTCGGGTTCGTTTTGGGTTCATCCGTACAATTTTATTTTTAATATATATATAATGATGCATGGTTCATACAATATACTTTATACAGTTATACAGATACTTATTGCAAAAACAAAATTAGTCCTTTAACTATATTTCAATTCCTAAAACAATGGTTAACTATTGTGCAAAGATTAAGCAGAATTGAAGGAATATGAACAAAAGACATGTAAAGAAAATGTATCTTATGATCTTATAAGGGACTAATGTGAAAAATCATGAGGTACTTTGATGTCCAGAATTATGAAAAACAAATTATACGCTGACAGAATATATATATATAAAAGAAAGGGAGTATCAAAGATGAGTGGAAATGAAATTGTGAGGTCTTGCAAAGGAATAAGCAAGTGCTGTATGATTTCAATTATTGCATTGGAGCATAAGCGTGAACATGTCGAACATCTGAATTAAAGAAATATATATATATATATATATATATATATATTAGTCTATTAGAGATATTTTTAGATATTATAAACTTTATAACCTGCCGTCTTCAAAACGCTATCAAGTTTCCTTTAAAATATTTACCGATAATTTTCAAGACAATATCTATGGACAATGACTCTTAAAAGAAATAGCGATAATCTTTATGAAAAATTAAAGTGCAGGGATCATGTTGACAACATGAAGAAGTAAGTTTGACTTCAGTGGAACAAAAATGTTCATATGTTCATTGGCTCGTGGTCAGGGACTAGTGTAATACTGTTACGCGCGCGATCGCCAATAACCATTCTTCTGCAATTGATATGTATGCGCGATTAGTTTAAAATACGTCGGTTACTATAAAACTCTCTTCCTATCGCTTCCGTCAGTCCCTGAGATACGTTTGAATTTTGCCCGAATTGCATGAAATTCATTATGGGTGCACTTTGACCATTCAAAATTCACTGCAGATGATCAAAAAGTTGTCCATGGTTTGTTTGACCAAACTTTCAGCAAATTACACAGGGAAATAATGATTTCGAACTGAATTCAAACTTCAGGCGAATCGACTTTCGAATTCTGTTGTAACGGACCGAATATGGTAACTTAGCTTTCATTACAGCACGCCAAAAGGAAACAATCAGGTATCAACGCTAAACAGGGAGGAGGATCAACTGGTGAAGCATAATATTGTATTGGGTGCAGTCTGCTAAGATTGTAATTAACAGGCAAAAGCAGACTCCAAGCTAATATAAGTATATCATTTGGCATACCCAGACGAATTTAAGAGTGCAAATCACACCACACGGCAGATGCTCCATTCACACATCTGACTTGTAATATATTAATGTGAGTATTCTCCACACCCTCTATCATCAACATTATTTTGGCAATAACATTATGCTCATTATAATTAGAAGAATAGGGGGTATAGCATAGGACTGTTTACACCAACCAATAGGTTATTCCAAGATGGGTAAGGATCACCGTCCCTGCAAGATGCCTTGAGGATTGACCAGGATGGGATCAGTTGCCTTGAGGTCATTCCACGATGGGATTATGGGCTTGGATTCCCAGAAACCTTGAGGAAGGCTATTGATGTTGACTTCACACAATTCACTATGTCTCAACATTCTTCCTAATTCGGTTGAAATAGCTTAAACCCTCTAATTCACAAATAGATTAAGTCTAGATTATTTCTCATTAAGTTATACATAAGGGATTTGCTCATAGATGACAAAGAGTAAACAAAGGTGTATTTAGGGAGAGGCTAGTGTAAATCCAGTCCAACGGTTGTTTCGAGATGGGTAAGGATCAACGGGTCTATAAGATGCCTTGAGGACTTGTCCAGGATGAGACGAACTTGCCTTAAGGACTTGTTCAAGATGGGATTAAAGGTTTGGATCCACAAAAACCCTGAGGAAGACCGTTGAGTTTGGTGCCTAAGTAATTTGTTTGCATCCTAAGTATTATTCTCGACTAAAGATGATAATAAGAGCAAAACAAAACAAGCATCCCCTTGAATAGGCCACCTCATGTGGATGCATAAACACCACCACCGAGGCCAAGGGGGTTGAAGTTCCGCTCTTGGACTTATTATGGGATTGGCTTGGAGTAATTTATCATGATTCACATTTTCTTTGAAACTTATATACACGTGTACTAATGATCACTTGTTGCAGGATTCTATAAAAGAAGTAAATTTTATAAATCATCTTCTTGACTCTAGTGAATTGGAAAGCACTAGTCGAGAATGCATGTATTATGTGTCTGCATCGTGTCTGCTTTGTGTCTTCATGCATTCACGTGTCAACTTCATGTTTTCATGTGTCCGCTTCATGTTTTCATGCATTCATATGTCTGCTTCATGTATACTTTGTGTTTTCATGTATTATGATGCATACTAAAATCCTCTTGCATCCAATTATATGCTCCGTACGATGGTTCTACAAAAAAGTTATGTAAAGATGATTCTTTGCTTGAGGACAAGCAAATTTTGCAAGGGGAGGATTGTGATATCCCCATCATAATAGGGTATAAATTAATTAATTAAATAATAATGATATATTATAATATATCAAAATATTGAGAATTGTATATTTAAATTAATAGTCATAATATATAAGTGAAAATATTAATATTAAAAAATAATTATATTATTAATAAGAAATATAATTGGTATAATTTATAATATATTAATATCATATATGTTATCAATATATAATTATATTATTAATACAATATAATTAGTAACAAGATATTATCAATTATGAAAAGACAAAAGACATGACTGTTTAGAATAAAATTATATTTAGAGGAACATTAACATCAAGAAAAGGGCATTCAGAAATATGTTGAAATATAAAGAAAAATAACAGGAACCAGTCTGCAATCAGAGAAATAAAATAAATTAATAAAGGTTCCAGCATGGGACATTACAATCACTTCACTAGTTACTTTGACATTGTTAATCAATCAGTTAGTAATGCTTATAATCAGAAAACTATGTATTTAAAGATCAATTATCAGGATAAGCAAGATGGTGGTTGAGGATCTTACTGTCAGTGTTCCATCATACATGCATTAATTAGTGAAGGTGATATTAAGCATTAAGAGAAGTCGGCAATTAAGATTCCTTAAGAGAATGGTTATCTTCGCCAAGAGGTGTGATGCCTTGTTATCTTAAAGAACTGCAATTATCATAAGGCAAGACTCTTCATTGATATCTTCAGATCGATCTTTATAGACGGTATATACTTGCAGAATGATGTCCATTCCTCCTATATCTGCAGATCAATATTATCTTGCATGAAGCATTTCAAAAATACATAGTTTTGATCAAAGACAATCTCCATTCAAAACATCTATACCATCATCAACTTGGTTTGCTGAAGTCAGATCACAGGATCATATCAGAATTGTTGTCTGACAAATAAACTTCTGTAGATTAGTCTTCATCAATATCAAGGTAGAGATCTGGGCATTGATAAATTGCTACACTGTCTAATTCACTGAATAAGGATATTAATAATATACATATTTACAAATCACATTCAATACTCAAATTGGTGTTGTTAGGTAAATTAGTGTTGTTAATATTTCTTAGTATGGTTGAGGACAGGTAGTTGGGAATGGTTGTGACGGTTGGCACTCGCATACCTTAAAATCCTATATATGCCGTGTACTTGCATCCAAGAGATAACGTTGTTATTGTTGGCATTGCGGTAACTGCTGTCCAAGTACTTTGGTGTCGTTACTGGGATACATTGTAAACATTGATGATTTTAATGAAGAAGCACCTGTGGGTTCTCTAGCATTACTGCGTTTTGTTATATTTTTCTATGTATACTTGTATGCAGTTAATTTTACCCTACAAAGCAAACATTTGGCGGCATTGCCTATAAGAACTTGGGCATGATGGAAGGATTTTATTGCACAAATAAGTTATCGGTCAACCACTAAACATTGACAGTACAAGTAGCAGGTACAAGTAGCAGTCAGGAAACCAAAGATGTGTTCGAAGTGTTGCTTGAAAGCAAAAGAACAATGATGGTAGACTGCAAACATTTTGCAAGCATCAATCCAAACTCATGTCCAAAGGGAAGCATCAAACGAGGAGGTTCCTATGAGCAAGGTGTGGAATTCCTTGGGAGTGAATCCGGCAGTAGACCGGTTGATGTGCCGCCTACTACAACTACTAGCACAACATTTCATTGCCTTGCATAACACAAGAGAGGTGCAAAAGAGAGAACCAACAACAACAGATTATCTGGAGGTACGAAGAAAACAACCGAAGGGAATAGGAATGCAGTGAAAGTCGAAGGAGGCAACACATCCTAAATCGTAATTGAACTAATCGAAGCTACTAGGAACTGGTTGAGGGACCTTACCCTTGCATCATCAATGAGTCGTGGGGTGGAACCAAAAGCCCAAAGGGAAGCAGAGGAAACCAAGAATAGACACATAGGAAATACCAACGCAACCAAGAGTGTCAGGAGGACATCGAGGCACAATAATCAAAACAATTTGTTTGGTTCCACTATACCAAACTTGGGATGGCGCACCAAACTAGGACCAAATAAAACCATAACAATGGCAAATAAACAAAAATTACCTAGGCTTGCAAGAGACAAGAAGGAGGATCTTGTACGGCACTTTCGCACATGCGAGAAAAATTTGGTCTGCCAACAAGGAGACTGACAAGGATGAATGTGTAATAGAATAAAAATATTCTATCTTTTAAATAGAATTTAGTTTGTTATTTTTTATCTTGATAAATTTATTATGATTTATATACGGGTCATCTTTTTATAATGCTTTCAAATTTATTTAGTAATTAGATAATTTTGTAGATATTTTATTTTTATTTTTTAAAATAAATTTATATAAAGTGAATTTAATACCCCAATTTTTTCCTGAATATTTCCCCTCTGCTGAATTTCATACAAATTTTATTGTTGTAAAATATGCACTCAAATTCGAACCTTGTGACTTGGATTTAGATATCAATAATGCCTATATGGAGTTGCTGTTGTCATGGATTCTTGATACTTAATGTTTTTTATGTTAGTTTGTACTTTTTAGTGAATAATATTGTTTGCAGCCCCTAAAAAGGGAATATGTCGTAAAAGGCACTTAATGTTTTTGTTGTCGGTTTCTACTTTTTAGTGAACACTATTGTTTGTGGCCCCTAAAAAAGGAATATGTCATAAAAGGCATTACAATTAGAAATTTTATTATATAGGTAGAGAAATACAATTATCGTCTTAAGTTGAACCAGTTGTTTCAGGACTAAGTTCAGGTAAACCCAAAAACAAGACATTACATAGCAGTAAAATTCCATTACTGTAATGATTGTTTGTGGATATCATCATGAGATGATTAAAAAATAAGTAAAAAACACAAGTTAAATCCCATAAAATTAATAAATCTAATCAAAAATGCCTGTGAAAACCTTTACTTTACATAAACAATGATGGTCTTTTGATTGCTACTAATTGCAAGTAGATTTAACTGTTATGCATCCTAATATCCAACAATATATAAGTTGTAGTCAAGATGAATTTGACATGGTGACAAGCTTCTCTGCAATCTTCATTTTATTCTGAAGGAAGCCAAATTTGCCCATTGTTTCAGGCACATAAGGCTTTGAATTCCTGAAATGCGTTACATCTTCACTAACATTGATGTTTTCCACTCAAAACTCAGTGTAATATGCATCTCTATTCTTGGATACTTAGAATCCTGCAACAAATCAACTCAGTGCATCATTTATTAATATTCCAGCATTCACAATTTGCGGCCTGCAAGAACTCTGCTTCTGTGAGTGCATTGAGACAGGAGCACAATCTCGGTTGTTACAAATTCTGCCTCAGTATCTTCTTTGTAATAAATCCTTCTACTTACTTGCCACCAGTAAATCACCCATAAAATTTTGAATACTTCATTACTCCTCTTTTTCAACAGGAATCAATTTCCAACACCTCAACATATGAGTTTTGTCTCATCTAGTCATGATCAGTATTAACACTGCAATGCAGAGTTCAAACTTCAGACAATCTGAAAACAACATCCTGACTTCTCATCTTGGTTATCATGACTAATATCTTTTGCTGCACTGATTCTGCAGTTAGTGTTAAGTATTCCATCCACAATTACCATTGCTACAGTATCCCATAATTCGACACTTTTTTAAGAATTTTCTTTGTTACATATCACATGTTTGTTCAGATTTAATACAAACACATTACACTTGCTCTTTCACCATGTCATCTGCATTTTCTAGCCTACTTTCTTAAAGTCCTTGTTTTAACGAGCACAAACAATCCGAAACTTTCTTCCACTAATGACAGAGAATGGTTCAAAATGGAGAACACGCCAATAACAGGCGAATGATCTTTTTTCAAGGTTACTATTTGCTGTTTCTTCATCCTCATTGAGGACTGGGGGTCCGCCACTGTGTACTAAAGGAAATTCTGTGTGACAATTTGTTTTTCTGGTATTGTGCATTTCTCACACTGATCCTTGATCTTAACCACTACCAGCAATGATATGAGTGATTTTCCAAACAACTAACAGTGCCCTGCATCTCCAGCAAACCATCATGGTCACTAAAATGCGATCAATATAGAAGATCGGGAAAAAGATATGATAAAATGCTCTAAGAGAACAACTCCAATCTCCACATAATAGCCTTTTGGTCTTCATTTTTCTCTCTTCCAGGCATTTCAGTCTCCTGCCACCTTAAATACAGTTGGCTCACCCTCACAGTATAGAAATTGAATTTTTCGCCCAAAAAATTGCAACACCTTAAAACATATGGTCGTAACTCAATGGGTGATGCCTCTTTCAAATACATGATTTTAATTTTCAAAATAGTAAATTGTTTCTTCAAACATCAACTCAACAAGTTTGACATTTCTTAAATTTATCCGTGTTCAGGCAAGAGAACTAAGAATTTGATTCAGAATATCACACCATAGATTACAAAAAACATTGGCCACGAGCCTTTGAAATTGCTCAAAACTCTCAAGCGTGATGCAAGACAATATTGTTCTTATTTGATGAAAAACTGTTGTAGTTATTTGATGAACTGATGGTCACTTGCTTACTATTTAATTATTGCTATCAAATTTTCAGTAACGAAATGCAACCCTCCAGTAACCTTTTAATCCTCGATTTTCATATTAACAGAAGGTTTGTGTATAGATGTTTATAAAATTTCTTTCCTCGGAACCAAAGTTGTGTTTTATTGGTTGTTGTGCATGTCTGGCATGGTTAAATGATTTTGTGAATGTATCCAAAAGCCAATGTATGATAATCTGACACAAAGACGAAAAAAAGAATTGCATAATGGAGCTCAAAACTCCAAACATGAGCAAATAAGGTCTGTACAAAACTACAAATATATGCTCAGACAGAAATTTTGTGAGGTCCCCATAGTTTGAAGAAAAAGAAAATTGAAAGTTTACATAATTTAAACATGGTAATAATAAATATATACAACATCCGATGAGTTATATGTTGAATTCTGAGGAAAATTAAATCCAAAAACTAGTAAATAACTTAGATACAAATGAACGCCCGTAAAGATACAGACGGGAAAGATAAAGCACTATATGAGGTACGCAGAGTTTGAAGAACAAGAAAAGGCAGAACGTTCGCAGAAAATTTGAAGACGGCAATGATAAGTATATCATCTCGTTAATCAAAATTGTCGGATTATTCGTGCAGAGTGTAACAAAGCACCGAGTTGCTTAACGACTTCTAAAAGGAATAAATATAACATCGCCTCAAGCACCTGTTAAATGATGGACAATGAATAAGAAGAAAGCTGTTGCAGAAATGAGGGGCGGTGGTCGTAATCACTTACAGGGGCTGCAAATTTCGGAGCAGGTAGCCTCGTATAGGGCTCTCGTCAATTTTCATCTTCATCTTCGTATCTCCGTAACCTCATTTGCCCTGCCCAATGCCCCCTCAATTATTCAAAAATAATGGAGCGCTGTATGCTTTGCAAATTTCCACCTCAACGCCCGTAATTTGATGTTAAGCAAGAAACCCCACCATCCTCCCCCCTCTGGTTTTGCTGCTCTGGAGACAATCAGGATTGTAACAAGGAATGAATAATATAATTCGGAGGGAGAGAGGGGTAATCACAGCTCATAACCATATTCATCTCACAAATCTCGTCAATTATCGATCATATCATATTGTGTTGCCTGAATTTAGATTTACAAACACACCGAAAAAAAAGATGAAATTCAGCTTCCGCTGCAAAACATTTATCCGATACGACCAAAGGATATTAGGTCTATCCCTCTTTAAACTTTTGTGTAGTGGTGAAAATTGACTATCCGTGCACTTTTCTCTTAATTTTTGGTTTCTTTAATTGGGGCGTTCTAAATCTATTCATTTTTTCTGTCCTTGTTTTCCAATTGAATCCATTTTTATTATTTATTTTTTAGTTATTTGTTTTAGGTTTTTGAAAATTATTATTTTGTATAATAGATTTTTAAATCTAAGTTATTATTATGTAGTAAATTTAATTTTGAAATTTGAAGTGTATATGCTAATTATTTTATAAATAATTAATAGAATATATGTGTTGAGCTTTGTGTTTGGTCATATATTCTAACATGTCCATTCATTAATTTGAAATCATATTTGAATGTAAGAGATCCTTTATTGATAAGAGAAGAATATTTTAATCAAAAGGCTTGAAATAAAATATATTGCACATTTGTCTTCTTGTTATATGAATAAAGGTATGTTGCACACATACTTCTTGTTTTCGAATCTTCATTGAAAGCTATAAAGTCAATACATCAAGTGGTCTAACTAGGGGGAATACGAACATGTGATATGAGTGATTATTTGCATATATTTGGGAACACTATCAATCATGTGGTAGTGTGAAACATTAGAAATCAAAGCAAGAAAGATTCAGTGATGTGCACTTAATTAGATTCAATTCAAGCACCAATATAGATCTATGCACAAAATCAATGGTGTCTTCACAAATACCAAATCCACATTCACATAAATGATCCAAAGTGATAGAAAGTTAACTCTACAATCAAGGATTTTTGTTTCATTCAATCAAAAAAAGAAAAAGAAATTTAAGTGAATAGATTTTTAAAATCTACTATAACACTTCCCTCTCATCATAATTCAATAGAATGTTGATGATGTGAATGGGATATTTTACTTAATTGTTTCACCACAAGGGTCCTATTTGCATTAGTTTCTTCCTAAGTTTACATAAGGCATCTTTAGGTTATTTACTCTTTATGTCTCAAGTTGTATGATTAAAAAACTAGTCATAATTGCACCATGCTTACACAAGCAAGGTCCATCATGTACTTTGCACCTTTGATAGTTATATCATTATTACATTTTATTATTGTAATATCAGTTTCTACCTATTATCAAGCAATTTATGATATTTTGGTTTGTAGATAATACTGAGAGCTTGAGTCCAACATTAACTCTTATACGATATCAAAGGCTAAGATATAAAAATTATGTGATCAAGTTAGGATCTTTTGCTAGGCTTTTTTTTTTTTCCAAAAAATAACTTCACGATTGAGTTGAAGAGGCCCAAGAACCCTTTTCAAGGAGCTCTAAATTTTAGAGTTCAAAAAATCAACCATTTTGGTAAGGTTTATATAATCCTTGGAAAAATCATATGAACCTTTATTCAAAATTCATACAAATTCATATGACTATTCTGCTACACAACATTTATAGTCATACCACATTATCAATCATATGTTAGATAAATAATCCTTAGGGATGTTATCATTAGTATGCAATACAATTGATAAGTCAGATATGTGATTTTTTTGTCAACATTGTACAAACATCTACCTTGTGTTACATCTTCTAACAATAAAGGGAGGATCTTCATTAAATATGCATTATTGTACTTGTTGGGGTTCTAGGTCATATTGGGCACCATCAATGGAGTTCACCTTAGCCTAGGGATCTTAGACCTTGAGTAGCAAAATCATTGTCACCTAGTGACTAAAGCTTACATCTTCTAAAAACTAGAAATATATTTGAAAGCATCCAATATACAACAATTAAATTGAAGTACAAGAGAGCAATGAAGAAATCCCTTCCTCACTCAAGAAAACATCCAAATTTGAAGAAGTTAAAAAAAGCTCCACAAGATGAAATCAAAATTTTATATCTAGAAGAATTAGATAAATCTAAAAAGTAAAAGCCCACAAATTTCTCCAACGTAGTCTCCCAATCCAAGCAAAAATCCAAGACTCCAACAAGAGGGTTTTTGAGAGCCAAAACCAATTAAAAATAAGAAGATTAAAAAATGATCTCTTCTCACAATAAAAGAGCTCTTTTTGGAAAACAATAAAAACATATTGAAAGTACTTACATGTGAAGATTAAAAATATAATTTCAAAATCCAAAATCAAATAAACTTTTTTGAATCATACAACATATTTGTCGATAAAAAATAATATGCTACCAAGAAGTATACTTTATTATTTTGATTATTTGTATTTTAAACACATAATCGTGACAACTATAGACACCTAGTTATGCACATACACTTGTTACTTGTCCTTCATACTATGCAAAATGGTAGCTAGATATTGTCATGTGATTAACTAGAAAATACATACAATACAATGATTATTAATAGAATAGGAACGATAATTAGGTTAGGAAGAATGAATGGCCAATGTGACTAACTCATCCAACCACCATTGTTTATTCAACCCTATGAAGCCACATGAAGTCAATTTTGGGTTCTTCTATCACTAAAACATTCACTCATCAAGTGTACTTTCTCATATGTATGGAATTGCTAAAGCAAATACAAAATGATCAAATAACATAAATAACTAGAAGGAAAAAAAAAATAGTTGTGTAATCATTCTTATTTATTTAAATGTCACAACATCACCCCTTCACACATATAATCACCATTTTAAGATAACAAAATCTCATTTAATTAAATACATCAAATATCATTGAATATCATTAACAACATAAATAAGCATATAAAAGTTTCATGAACTAGATTGCTAACAATACATTATCAACATAACACATCTCATTGAAGCATTGGTAAAACATTAGTAACATTATCTATGTTGGTGAAGGTGAAGGGGATGAAAGGAGTGGTGCATCTAAGGAAGGATGGGAAATGGGGGAGGATGATAATGAGTTCCCTCATCCCCCAACCAAAAAAATAAGGTTATGCCTAAGTAAATTTTTTTGGAACTAACAAGGGCAAAGGATGGGTGGAGAAAGATGGTTGGGATGTAGAGGATGATGAAAATGGGATCCCTTCTCCCTAAAAAAAGTGTAAGAATATTCCTAAGAAGAATCTTGTAACTACTAGTAAGGGTAAGGATTCAGAGGAGGAATATGTAGCTTCACCCTCCCTAGCCAAGAACATAATAGTTATAGACACAAACAAAAGAAAGGGTACTTTTGTGATTGAGTTTAGAAGTCTGGTAAGACTAATAAAGAGAAAGAAAAGGTCCCAATTTTATTTCATTATGCTAGTGCCATTGATAATGACATTCTTATTTCTCCTTCTAGGTTAGAACAATCAATCCAATCATTAGAAAGGGGGAACATCCTAGTCTTCCTCTATGGGTTTGAGTCTCAAGGATTTTTGATCTGAGAGGGATATTGCTTTTAGTGTGTTAAAAACTACTTTAAGTATAGTTTTGTTTATTTCTAGATCAATTAGGTGGTCATTCCATGAAGTCAAGAATCTTTATCTTAAGTATTGTGCTTTTCCTTCTAAGTTTGAGGAAATGTGGTTGAAGGAGGAAGATAAAGATATTATGCATATGGCTCTTCAGTCTCTCTTACCTGTTAGGTTAAATGATACAAACATTGAGGCTTCTACTTGTGCTCTCTGGATATGGGATGAGAAATAAATCTGACGGGTTATTTCATAAAGAATGTGAAGGTAGTGGAGAAAATCAAGGAGATATATGATAAGAATGTTAAGGAAGTGAAACAAAAGATCACTATGACTGACTCCACTCTTAGGAAGATGATGGATCATAGCCACAAAGTTTTCAAGTCATCTATTGATAACATGCAAGATCTAGTTCCTAAGATGGAAAATTTACTTTGGGATAGATCTATTATTGACCTTGAGCATTGTAATCACCTAAAAATGGTCATCTAGACTATTAGCCCCCTTCTCAACATTTTGGCTAAATTATTTAATCATTTCTCTAGGCTAAATTGCTAAAAATAAATTAATTTGATTTTAACCTATAGTTTGACTATATTATCCTAACTCCATATTTGATTAAAAGAACATGTCCCCTTTTGATTAAATAAAAGACCCCATTCTTCTAACCCACTCAATGTGTACACATAAAGTCTTGTTTCCTATTTTCAAATTAAATGAAAAGGCTTTTGTCTCACATGAAAAGTCAACTCCTTTTCATTGGTTGACTTGCTCTTATACATGGATCATGCCAAAATTCAACTTGTGCCCTTGATCATCTATGCCTTGATCTTGATCTCAATCATCTGTACACCTTTAAAAGAGAGAGCTCTCTCCTTTTTAAAGGATCTCATTTTTTAGTATTGTTATGCTGCAAGTTTCTTGATAGATTTCTTAGAGCTTTGTGGAGAACTTCTTACCTCTTGTCTAATTCTCTCATCGCCATTCTCATACTAGCTTAGAATCATTTACAAGTAGTTTAGCTCCTTTTGCAATAGCTTAAATCACCTGGTTTAATTAAGCATGACTTGGTAATATTATCATACTGTTAGCATATTTGCATTGTGCATTTCATTCTAGCTTAGATCATTTCTTGCATTGCATGTTTGAGAACTCCTTTGGACACTTACATTCTTGTTCCCATTGCATGGTTTACTAGCAAGGGTTGCATCCCTAAGGCTCATTTGAGATATCATTTCACACTTGTTTTATGCCCCTTACACTCCATGGATAGGGAGCTCTAAGTAGACATTTGAGTGTTCTAATTCATGGGATATCTTGAATAGAAGGGTTTAGAGAAGTTCGCTTTCTCAGTGTACATTTTTTTTGCGTAGCCTGTATGGTTGTTGTTTGAATTCTTTGGTCAAATTTGTTCCTTGGCATTTTGTTTTTCAGATTTCTCAGGTTTACTGTTGTTTGACAAAGGCTTTATTACAGGTTTTTGCATTATTTTTTGACTAACCTTTGTTGGGCTAATGTTTGTGCTTGTAGGATTGCCCTAAATGCTTGAAAATTTGCCTTAAAAGAACTCATGTCAAAGCTTCAAATTCAAATAAGCTATTAACGGTTGTTTGCAGGGCTACCTAAAACATATAAATAAACAAGTATTTATATTTCCCTTATTTTTGTGTGCGGAAATATTACTAATTGTTTATCTTTCATAGGCGCATAAGACTTGTTGTTGGGGTCTCTTGGTGGTAGGAAAGTATGCTCTTCACCCTTATGGTGAATGAAAAAGCTTGACCCACCTTTAGATTTCAAAATCAAGAGGGTTAATTGAACTTGTTTGATGTGTTTAGGGGAAGCAATTGGGATAGGAAAGTATACTCTTCACCATTGCAGTGAATCGAAAATCTTGACCCCCAAGAGTGGATCCAATCTATTTTAGTCTAGAATCCTTTAAAGGGCCTGCTCTTGATAAATCAAGAGGAAGGACCCAAGTGGGGACAAGCAAACCTAGCTATTTTGACCCATTATAAACTCAAGGTTGTCAAGGACACAAAACCTGGGTAAACGCAGTGCTTGTCTTCACTTAGTGTGAGTACTTATGGGATTGAGACCATGAGGAAAATGCTAAGCAAGAATTCTTAAGGTACTCTTGTGACCATGAGGTCAGTTACTTTCTACAAGGCAAGGTGTCCCATAATTGGGTAAGAGAGGAGTACTACGAACGGAGGCCCGATCCAAACACTCTAGGTTACAAACTACCTTATTTTGCCACTCAACATCTTGGTGCAAGAATCGATCCTAGAGGACTACCTGGATCACCCCAACATTTTACACTCACTGTTTGTGTCCCCTTGGTTATGCTAATGGAATCTCCATGACAAAGCTAATATCTCTTGTGGACAACCACTTCGTGTGAGGTGAAAGGGCACTTAGTGTGGCCCAAGTTGTTGAGTAATGAACTGTGAATCTTAGGTAGATCTTTCTCGCAATATTTTTTCAAATGTGAGAAAACCAGTGTAAACATTCTTGCAAATCAAACATCTCATTAGCATTGGTAGGAATTTGCTTTGATATCACAATTGTGTGTTGGCAAGGTTTCTTTGTCCCTTGTTCAACTGTTTGAGACATGTGAATTACCCTTATTATTTGCAAACCATGTTGTTCTCTACTTAAAATCAAGGTCATATACTGTCTGTATCACATTTGGGTCTGAAAACATTTGAAAATCAACCTCAAACATAAGTATTTCTAGCTCAAAATTGCCTTTTTCATAGTTCACTAGCCTATTATCACACAACCTTTTGAGGAATATTGCATGACATTTCATACTGAAAATGTATCACCTGCCTATTGAAAAGTCTATCGTACTCCTTAAGGAAAACCATTGCCCGGAACATAAGTATAACCCAACTATTATGAACTCTATTGTACGATATATTTTGTTGTCCTAATATTGTCTGGTCTTTTGAGAAATATCACCTAATTTCTATTGCTTCCAAAATATAGTCAAAATTGCATCTTAGTTGATTCAGGGGTGTTGTCACTTCATCCTACCTAAATCTGGTCAAAAATCTCCATGTTAGGTATTGTTCTAAGTTTAAAAGATTAGTCTAGTTCGTTAGATGTAAGCTAAAAAAATGTCGCTGATGGTCACTTGTCAAAATCTAATTACCTTTCTATGATATCTACTTTATATCAAGCTTCTTGCTCACTCTCTTAGGCTTGAGTTGTTAGTGGTGTAAATGCTTGAGCACTCTTAACAAGCCACTCACTTATTTCTATCCTTGACAAGTGATCATTCTTGACCCTACGAGCTTCAAATTTGAAATGCTTTTCTCACCCTATTAAACAAAGACATTCCCTTACATGTTAGTCGTGACTAGGTTCCAATTCAGTAAATGTAGTTGTCCTTCTTTCACCTTTGAACAATTGGAAACTCCAACTAGGTGCCCTCGTGGACAACCTTGTATGAAGGATCTTATCTTTGATAAACCATAAAAAGCTAATACTTGGAATAACCCGCTGTATAACTTTGAGAATTTGTTCAGTACACCCTTTTATACACATAGGGGTGAAGACAATGTGTCACTCACCATGCATCTTGAGGAGAGGAAACACAAGTTAGAAGAACAACCCCACATGGAAAAAGAAAAACTGGAAGATGCCATACGTAGGGCTAATAGGGAAAAGTCTTATCACCAAGCTAAGACTAATGCTTATGCTCATGCTCATGCTCATAATGCTAAAAATAGACATGGTTGTTATAGAAATCCCTTTGATAACATCCCTCTTAGTGGCAATGATAGAAACAATACACCCCCTATAACTCCTAATATAAATGACGGAAGGTGTCCATCACCACCTAGAGACTCACAATCACATCATGAAAGTGAAAACAATGACAAAATCACTAGTAAAGATCTTATGAGATTTCAACAAGACGAGGTCACCCAAAGGCTAATGCTCAAAGCCTTTGAACAAAGTGGGGACCAATAGTTTCAATACATGACAATGAAGGGATGGAAACTCCTTCAAGATTTTGACATGCAAAGAATCATCCAAAAATTATAATCTATTAAAGCTGAGATCTTGAGAGAGGAAATGCAAGAACACATAAATCAACTCGCACAACTACAAGTTTCTAAGGAACAATCCAAGACCTCCTTTGTTGAATCAATATGTGCTCTTCCTTTCGACATGAGTCTTTACATGGTGTCATTTCCTAGGGATATAGAGGTTCCCAAATATGATAAATATGATGGAAATGTTGATCCTCACGACCATGTAAGACACTTCTATGCTCTTAGTATAGACTTTATGCATGAAGACGTGTACCTTGTGAGGTTGTTTCCTAGGAGCTTAAAGGGCTAAGCCATGGAATGGTTCACAAAAATATCACCTCCTCTCAAAATATTTGTTGAACTTGCACAATGCTTCATCCAAAAAATATTCTTATAACATTCAACATCCAATTACTTTGTTGGATTTGTATAATGTTAAACAAAAACAAGGTGAACCCTTTGCAACGTACCTACAACGATGGAGATCTTTACACTCTAGGTACCCTCGGCAAATTCCTGAGACCAAGAAGATTGACATTTTTGGCAATACACTTGTACCTAAACTCTGCTTTGATCTTAGAAAATAACTATTCACATCCTTCTTGAAAGTGCATACCCCATTAGAGATGTTGCTATTAGAAAAGGTGACATTATGTTGAATAAAGATAAAAATGGCAACGGGAATGGTAAAGACAAAAATAAGCCTTGGAATAACAAAAAATATGTTGTCAATCATGGAGTAGTGGATGCTCCTAAGACCAAGGAGTCAGACTTTAACCTTTATAATGTCATTTATGCTGCAAAACAACAAGAGACTTCAAAGTCTCAAACATTTGATAAAACTTAAAAAAATTCTAAGCGAAAATGTGTTTACATGCTTATCATAGAATCTTATGAAGTGTTCTTGAAGACCTTGCTAGCAAATAAACTTGTCACACTTCCAGATGTAATCACCTAAAAATGGTGGTCATCTAGACTATTAGCCCCCTTCTCAGCATTTTGGCTAAATTAATTTAATCACTTACCTAAGCCAAATTGCTAATAATCAATTTATTTGATTATAACCTATAGTTTGACTATGCTATCCTAAGTTCATTATTTGATTAAAAGAACATGTCCCCTTTTAATTAAATAAAAGACCCCATTCTTCTAATCCACTTAAAGTGCACACATAAAGTCTTTTTTCTATTTTGCAATTAAAAGAAAAGGCTTTGTGACTTTTGTCTTATATGACAAGTCAACTTATATTCTATTGGTTGATTTGTGTGTGCACATGGATCACTCCTATTTTCGAATTCAACCGTTGATCATCCACCATCTTCTTCTTGATCTCCACCGTCCATACATCTTTAAAAGGGAGAGAGCTTTCCCCCTCAATCCATCTTCATTTTGAATATTGTTATGCTGCAGGTTTTCTAACAGGTTTCTTTGGAGCTTTGTGGAGAACTTCTATTTCTTGTCTACATTCTCTCATACCATAGCATCTTAGCTTAGCTTTCATTTTTACATGTAGCTTAATCTCACATAGCTTAATAATGGTATTGTAACACTCTCATACATGTTTTAGCATAGCTGCATTTGACATTCTCATTCTAGCTTAATCTTCATTTGCATTGCATCCTTGAGGAACTCCTTGGGACATTTGCATTCTTGCATCTTGTCTTTGGAACCTCCCGTTGCATGGTTTACTAGCAAGAAGAGTATCTCCAAGGCTCATCTGAGAGCCTTTTTATTCTTGAAATATAATCTCTTGCACTCCATGGATAGGGAGCTCTAAGCCGGCATCCAAGCATTCCAACTCATGGAATCGTTTGGATAGAAGGGTTTAGAGTGTGACACATTTGAGTGTACATTTTTGGCGCCCACCGTGGGGCTTGAATCAAATTTTCAGCTCCATTTGCTTTCATTTCTTATCTCTGGTTTTTTACAGCAGCATATTGGGTCTAATCAAATGCTTTTGTAGAATTTTCACTTTGGTTTTAAGGCCAAGCCATAAGTAAATTGGTTTGAAGGCCAAAAACTTAGTTGGTTTAAAGATTTGATCATATCTTTTAAACCACTTAGAATTTGGTTCTGAAATTTTGTTTGCAGGTTGGGTATATATTCAAAATGTCCCAGTCCAATTTTTAGAGCATTTTGACGTGATTTTCGAAAGTTATGATTTTTTCTTTATTTTTCATAAAAAGCCGTTTTTGATCGCAAATCAGCGCATTTTTTGGAAAAACTTATATTTTCAGAAATATTTTTGAATTCTAATGGGGGTTCTTTCTTTGTGTTTTGAATTTTGAGATCGTATTAAGGATAAAAAATTTGATTTGATAAATTTGGCCTGTTTTGACAAAATCAATCTCTAGGGAGCAAATGAAGAGATTTTTTAAAATTTCTTGCATTTTTGGAAAGCTCTCTGATTTTTAACAGGGGTCTCTTTTTTTTATTTTCATTTTTGGATACGAAATCATAGCAAAAAAGTCCAATCTTGTTGACTAGGTCAAAACCAAAGAGTAAAAATGAAAGCATTTGTGATTAACTTGCACTTTCTTTGCATGTACTTGGTTGGAGGATAAATTAGATTTTTAAAGCAACTCACCACTTTTTATTGCAGATTTTTATGTTATTTCACACTAATTTTTGTTGCTAACAAGTTGTGATTTCAGGTTGCCATCCTTGTGAAAAAAATTGAAACATTGCATAAAAAGAACGCATGTCAAAGCTTCAAATGCACAAGGGCTACTAACGATTGTTTGCAGGGCTGCCCAAAGCATAAAAACCCAAATTTCTTGCTTTTTTGTTTTCATGTGTGGCATTGAATAATTGTTCATTTTTCATTGGCACATAAAACTTGTGATTGAATTCTTTTGGTAATAGGAGAGTATGCTCTTCACCCTTGTGGTGAATCAGAAATCTTGACTTGCCATTTGGTTTCAAAAGCAAGGGGTAACTGAATCTTCTTGGCGTGTTTGGGAGAAAATGATTGGAATAGGAGAGTATGCTCTTCACCCTTGTGGTGAACCAGAAATCTTGACTTCCAAAATTTGATCCACTTTGTGTAGTTAGAATCCTTTAGAGGGCCTGCTCTCGGACAACCTGAGAGGAACGACCCAAGTGGGAACAAGCCGATTACCTGGCTCTTCCAACCCACTATAAACTCAAGGCTATCAAGGACACAAAACCTTGGTAGACGTAGTGTTTATCTTCGTCTAGTGTGATCGCTTATGGGATTTCGACCATAGGGAGATCACTAGGCAAGAATGCTTAAGGTACTCTTGTGATCGCGAGATCGGTTACTCATCGCAAGGTGAGGTGTCCCGTAATTGGGAGCAAGAGGAACACTATGAACGGAAGCCCTATCTAAAAACCCTAAGTTAGTAACTACCTTTTTTAGCCGCTCAACTTCTTGGTGCAAGGATTGATCCTAGTGGACTACCCGGATCACCCCAAGATTTACACTCACCATATGTGTTCCCTTGGTTGTGCTTATGGCACTTCCATGACAAAGCCAATATCTCTTGTGGGCAACCACTTGGTGTGAGGCGAAGGAGCATCAAGCGTGGGCCAAGTTGTTGAGTAATGAACCATGACTTCTAGGTAGATATTGCTTGATGTGTTCTCAAATGTGGTATACTTGTGAAAATCTTTTGAACATACACATGACGATAATTCTAAGAAATTCTTTTGAGACGTCACATATGCTTGTATCATGCAAGTTTGCTTTGTCCCTTGCTTGATTGTTTGAAGACTACTCCATGTGTCACTATCTTGCTTGGAAAGAAATTGTTTTTGAACATCAAACTTGTTATGCTATCAACTATTGTCAAACTTTTTCAACCAAGTCAAAACATCAAATGCAAACATTTTCTTGTGTTGCTTGCTAAGAGGAGTCTCATCATTTGACTTTTTTTTCATATGTCTCTAGTTCTTGAACATGCTTAAAGTGACTCTTTGGTCTTGGTGCTCTTGGTCTTTCTATCTTCATGGTCTATGTCCACTTGATAGTTATCTTTTTGCTGAAATGGTTGCCTTAATTTCTTGACTACACTCTTGGGTTGGAGAGTTGTTCACTTGTCACCCTGCTTGCTCTATCTATTTGGCTATTTGGGCATCTTGCCTAGCTATTGACTTGAGTCATTCATGTCGTAAGTTTCTTGGACATATTGTTTGACAAGTCGCTTTAATCTCTCTCTACTATCTTGGCAAGTGAACACTCTACCTCTCTAGTTTGGACATCAAGTTATCTTGTGTCACCCTATTAGCTTCCTCTAGCCTCCTTCATGCTTGATTATCTATCTACCACTATGGAATTCAAAGCTTGTGCTACCAAACCTCAACCGAATCTAGATGATCATGATATCCTCCATGTCACTAAAGAGTTTCAAGATCTATATGCACAATACAAAGAACTAGAAGAGACAAATGATCTTTCTTACCTTCATCTCTCTAAGCGCATGATAGAAATGAAGTCTAAACTTGAGAAAAGGTTAGAGGATAAGATTGCATCATTACATGAATCTTCCTTAAAGTCTTTACATGCATGTGAGTCACCTTCTTTGAGGTCATCCTCTTCTTCTAGGTCTACATGCTTTACTTCAAGACATCAAATGTCTTCATCTTCTAGATCTAAAGACCTCTTTAGAGGACAAGCAAGTGATACCTACTTTGAGCCTATTCCAAAATTTCATGATGGACCTATCTTTGATGAAGATAATGATGAAGACATGAACGCATGCTATTCACTTGAGAAACAACAAGAAGATCCTAGACATATTTTTGATAGAACTTTTGCTCCCTTGGAAGATTCTTATGATGACACTTTGCAAAAACTTCTTGGTAATAAGATCATCATGTTACCTAAGTCTAGCTCCTATGGAAATCCATTCTTGGATACCTATTGTGCCTATCATCGATCTAATGACCATGCTACTTCAGATTGCATTGAGCTAAAACATAAAATCCAAGATCTTATTGATAATGGAATTATTGACACCTTTAATGATTCATGCGATGAGGATACTTTTCATGAGCAAGATCATATTAATGAACCTATGTCTAGTGATGGTTTCCTTGATACTTCCACTTCTTTCAACACTCGTGCATCTCCCAACACTTCAAATCTTTCCAACATGGCTCCATCAAATAAAGAACCTAATGCTTTCCACATTGACTATGTGTATCCTAAAGGGCTATCTCTAAAAGAAACTCAAGCTAACCTTCACTTGGTTGCAAACCTTTTCCATGCTACCAATCCTAAACATCCTCAACCTTCATACACTACTATGCCTAATCCAAGCACTACTCCATTCACTCTTCATTCTCCCTTGTCCTTAGAAGTGGCTCCATGTCAAGAGGACTCTCAAAAAGAAAAAGCTATAAATGTTAAGAAAGATCAAGATCAAGCACCCTTTCATCTCCTTCAAAATTTCACTCCTCCATATCCCATATCTTGTCCACCTCCTAAGTATGATGAAGACATCACTTCCATTATCTCCCTTGAGCTTACTGAAAATTATGAGAAAATTTCTCTTCATATGCTATCCAAGGCTACTTGTCAAGATCAAAGCATCCCCTCATGTTCTACTTCTCCATATCCACTTCAAAATTGTGCTCAAGCTTCAAGTGCTACTATTAAAATTTTTGTTCCTATCAAAGGTACTCATGAGTCTATTCATGGCTTTGACCACTTTGCTCACTCTAAAGATGTTGATATCCCTTTTCACTATCCATTTGCATCTCCTAAGTCTATCCTTGGTCCTTATCCATCAAAGCTAAAGCCTTCGAACCTTCCATCTATATTGGGACCTTATGTTCCTTCATCTCCTACACTTTCCACTCCTAGCTCATTCCCTAGCTCTCCCATCATACCTCAAGATCAACAAAGACACTCATCCTTGATGACTTTTCACCCATCTATACATCTAAACCAGTCATATCAGCTTTATTCATCCACAAATCCCAAGTCCTTTGGAAGTGAGAATAAACATAAGAATCCATTGAAAAATAAAGATCACTATGTCCCATCGAATCGACATGTGAATGCTAAGAAGGAGAATTCACAAAAGAGACCACAAAGGTCAACTATTAAGAGCGCTAAATCAAAGCAAATGTGGGTTCCTAAATCAATCATTGAAGAAATGCACTCTCAAGTACCCAAAGAACGAGGAAAATCTAAAGCTATGTGGATTCCCAAGTCTCTTTTAAAGGACTTGAATATTGAAAATACTTCAAAGTTGACATTCAAGCTTCCAAAGGCTTCCATTCCATCTTCTTCAAAAAATCTTTCCAAAAATATTCCAAAGCCTTCCACTCCACTTTTTTCCAAATCTTTGCTACCACCTCATACATCTAAATCTCAAGCTATTTCATCCATGATTCCTCCATCATTCCAATACCCTTCAAGGTGTGTGTCAACGTTGATCTTGTCCAATATTTCAGCTACCCTCATGAAATCCTCTAAAGCTTACACTAACTTTCTATACATGAACTATTATCTTCCACATACTCTTCCTATTACCATTTCTCTTTCATCACCCTATCAACATCTTTGAGCATACCTTTCTATGGTCTTGTCTTATCATGGCTTATCTTTCCTATAAGAGCACTATCTAAATTGACAAAGCTTGAGCTCTTTCTAAAAATTCAAAAAAGAAAAAGAAAAAATGAAAATGTGCCTTGGTGAAAACCACTTTTTGTGGCACCTTGGTAGCAAAAGTAAAGAGAAATAAATCCACCTTATGGTGAAAACTACTTCTTGTGGCACCTTGGATAAGTACCATGATGAAAACCTGGCAAATAGGCATCATGCGTAATTCTTTCACCATCCATCTATCCCCTCTTCTCTCTTTGATCTTGACAATGTTGAGCTATCTTTGCATATTGGCTATCTTATCCACCAGATTTTTTATTGTGCTCTCCCATTCAATCATAGCCTCTATCTTGAGCTTTATTCTTATTGCTCTATCCCATTGTTATACTATCTAGTTGACCCCTTGGTCTTGATCATAATAAATGAAACATGGTTGTCATAGGTCTCTTGACATGGCTACTCTTTTGGATTACACACTTCATGCTATCTCACTTGTTGGCTTCATTGCTTATCCTACATGCTATCTTTCTCATTACTTCCATTGCTTATCCAAAATATGCTTCATATGACTATTTCACCTCTTTCCCTAGCTTGGGTACTCTCGAGGAGTCAATCCCTAAGGATCACTTTCACTTGCTTCATACTCTTTTTTCATCCATCTTTGTGTATCCACCAGCTCGTTGCTCCATCATGTCCTATACCTTGCTAGACATTGGGAGAAAATGATGTGATCTTGCTTGAGAACTAGTGATCTCTAAAACCTTCTAAAATTTTTTTTAAAAAATCATATATGATGCTGAAAAAATCCTAAAAATCGGAAAATGTCTTGAAAAAAAGATTATCTTAGTGAAAACCTAGCAATAGGCACTTTGATGTATCACCCAAAAAAAAAAAAAAAAAAAAAATCTGTCAAAGTGGTGAAAACTTGGAAACAGGCGCTATTTGAAACCCTTGCACCTATGTCTATCAATCTCAATCATCCACTTCACTACACATTTCCTAGCTTGGAATTGTTTCTTGTCCTCATCTTGGGGGCATAGCTACTTAGCCTATTGAGGTATTCTTGTGCATTAGGGTTTCTTTGACAACTCACAAAATAGTGTTTCTCAACACTTCCCCCACTTTGACATCAAGTGTTTTTTTAACACTTTACAGATAGTTTACCTACGGTCTCCGATGTCGCGATATCTCACTATCAGAATCAAGTCTGGAAGAAATGGCCAAGTGACTTACACACACACACTTTAACACTTAAACGACTGAGCTATGCTGATCTTTATCTACTTTGTGTGCTGTCTATGATGATTTCTTTGCCAGGTGTTCCCTCCCTAATAGTCTTTCAAGGATGTCATTGACTAGAAGACTGGGGGCATGGGACATATTTTCTTGATTTCTGCTTGTGGGTATACTTTTGTTTGTCTATAGTGTTGTAAGCATTCATGCTTGTCCTATTCAACACTTTGACTTATAAATGTATCATCCTTGATTGTTTTGCAAGACCGCACTCAGGGTTTATCCTGGCACTTATGCCTTGATACAAGTGTAATCTTGCTAAATTAAAATTAGGGAATCTAATCGTGTAGTTATCTTGACTTACATGTCTCTGATGCTTAGATTGGATTTCCACATACCTATCTAATATCGATCATATTCATATCCTCATAGTTATACTAGTGATGGTTGTATGATCTCATGATGTCCCTAATAAATGCTCAATGATGAAATTAAGAGTCCAAATGTTATGCACTTCTTGCTGGTAAACCACTTTGCATGTTAGCTTGCATTTTAGGTTCATTTTCTAGCTTAGTCTTGCATTCTTGCATATGGGGAGAGCTCTCTCTTCATCTTTCTGTGGACATATCAGCTAACTCCTTTCATATATTTCTTTACTTTCTTCTTGTTCATGTCTTTTCACCTTCTTAATCTTTCGCTTCATCTTTTTTCTATCTTATCATCACATTATATAAAGTTTTGACCTCTTAAATAATTTTGACGTCCTAGATTCATTTTCGAGATCGAAATCCAAATTCGAGTTCATCTTGATGGTCAAAATTGTCTTTTAAAATTCTACTTTCTTCTAAGTAGTTAGCTGACCTTTTGAGGTCTAATCTCCGAATCATCACTGGGGCATCTTCATTTATTCATGTCTTGATCATTTCCATACTTCATATCTACTTCAATTCACTGTTTCACATCTAAATCATCTTTCTACTAGATTTGACCTAATTTTATGCTATATCCTTCAAGGTCAACTCTAGTCAAACTGAGGCATTTTATCAGTTTCTTATAGTCATTCTTGGGTTCTAATCATCTATCTGTCATCTTGGACATTGCTATATTCTATTTTTGTCATTTCTAGCCAATTTTTGCATCCCCTTACCTCATTTCAATTTCGATCCCGAGGGGGCAAAAATACTCTATCACTGCTTAGGAGCATTTGTTTGATCTTCTCACTTGCTCTCACTCTATCTTCTTTTCTAAGTGTTAGTATTCTTCTTGAATTCTGACATCATCTCTTCCTAGTGTTCAGTACTACTGCTATCAGGCTGTGCATTTAGGACTTGCTATCTATTTCTGCATTTCGTTCTTCAAAATTAGACATCTATATCTATCATCGCCTACTTGGCTTCGATTTTCTTTGACATAATGTGTTCCCAGATCGATCACGCATTAGTCAAAGAGGGGCAAATGTAATCACCTAAAAATGGTCATCTAGACTATTAGCCCCCTTCTCAGCATTTTGGCTAAATTAATTTAATCACTTACCTAAGCCAAATTGCTAATAATCAATTTATTTGATTATAACCTATAGTTTGACTATGCTATCCTAAGTTCATTATTTGATTAAAAGAACATGTCCCCTTTTAATTAAATAAAAGACCCCATTCTTCTAATCCACTTAAAGTGCACACATAAAGTCTTTTTTCTATTTTGCAATTAAAAGAAAAGGCTTTGTGACTTTTGTCTTATATGACAAGTCAACTTATATTCTATTGGTTGATTTGTGTGTGCACATGGATCACTCCTATTTTCGAATTCAACCGTTGATCATCCACCATCTTCATCTTGATCTCCACCGTCCATACATCTTTAAAAGGGAGAGAGCTTTCCCCCTCAATCCATCCTCATTTTGAATATTGTTATGCTGCAGGTTTTCTAACAGGTTTCTTTGGAGCTTTGTGGAGAACTTCTATTTCTTGTCTACATTCTCTCATACCATAGCATCTTAGCTTAGCTTTCATTTTTACATGTAGCTTAATCTCACATAGCTTAATAATGGTATTGTAACACTCTCATACATGTTTTAGCATAGCTGCATTTGACATTCTCATTCTAGCTTAATCTTCATTTGCATTGCATCCTTGAGGAACTCCTTGGGACATTTGCATTCTTGCATCTTGTCTTTGGAACCTCCCGTTGCATGGTTTACTAGCAAGAAGAGTATCTCCAAGGCTCATCTGAGAGCCTTTTTATTCTTGAAATATACTCTCTTGCACTCCATGGATAGGGAGCTCTAAGCCGGCATCCAAGCATTCCAACTCATGGAATCGTTTGGATAGAAGGGTTTAGAGTGTGACACATTTGAGTGTACACCAGACAACTCCCACCCCTATGATCCATTAGTTAGACCTACTTTGTGGAGAGAGGATCATTTCTACAATTAGCATAGGAGCAAAGGTCATAACACTAAAAATTGCTTCAAACTCAAAGATGTTATCCAAGACCTCACCAATGCAATCAAAGCTTTAACAGATGGCTCAGTACCAAAATATGAAAAGGGGGAATCATCCAAGGCTAACAAGAAGAACCATGATGCAAAGATCAACTACACCTACATTGACACTAACAACATCATAAAGATGTTAGAACTTGTTGAATACCTATGCATGATGGGTCCTAAATTTTACAAGGAACCCAATATATAGATGATGAAAGGCCTAAGGTAGTCCTAAAAATGCATAATGCTCAACAACATCATAAGGACACTTAGCCTAAGGTAGTTCTTAAAGTAGCAGAACCTTCCTCCTTGCATGGTGAGACACTTAATGTTGGCACTAGGGGGAAATCTAAAGTTGTCATGAAAGTTGCAAAAAATCCTAAGAATGCCTCATTGTCTAAACAAGTAGCTACCTCAACTATATCCATCTATGACCTTGTTAGTTAGTTGCAAAGAACCCTAATGCAAATTTCAATCTTTGAGTTGCTATAACTATCTCCCTTGCATAAGGAAATTATCAATAAGCTTTATGCATAGCCAACTTCCCCACAGATATTGATGTTGAGTGATTCCAAGCTATGGTGAATCATATCTCCTCACCACACTACCTCACATTATTTGAAGAAGATGACAAATCACTTAGTCATCCCCATAATCTAGCCCTACACATATAAGTCCAAATCTTTTGTACTCGCATTTGTCAAGTCTTGGTAGACAATGGTGCAAGGTTAAACATCATCTCTTTTAATGTTATTCAATAGCTAAGCATGTATGAATTTTCTATCAACCCCAGGCAGAAGATCACCATCAAATCCTATGATGAGGTTGGACAACCTTCTAAAGGTCTTATTGTGCTACCAATCCATGTGGGTCATGTTGAAAAAGATGTGGTCTTCCAAGTTTTAGACATCCCTACTGGCATATAATTTGTTGCTAGGAAGACTTTGGATTCATGACATGCAAGCAATATCGTCTACATACCATCAATGTATAAAGTTTCTCTTCAATGGTATTGAAATAGTCATTCCTGGAGACAATTCAATGTCTATCTACATATTGTTTATTTCTGAAACACTAGTCCCTCACAATCACTCTTCATATGAACTCAAACTATCTCTCCAAGAGTGTGAACATAAATTGAAAATAATGAGCCTCGATATGGGCAAGTACACTCTAGACTCCATTGTTGCTCTACCAATTTCTCCTCGATCTTATGGGAAACCTTCTAAAAAAATTGAAGCCTTTGGCTTCTGCTATGACCATTTTTTGCACTTTTGTTCAATCCTCTATTCCCTTAGAAGCAGAAAAAGAAGATCAAGCTATAAGAGATTGGATTTATAGGGAAGAGGAAGATGTAGAGTAAGTTATGGTCACCACTACTATTTCTCCTAAGCATTATGGAAAGGGCTATAAATTTCTTAAAAACATGGGCTATAATGGCCAAGGGTCCTTAACCAGTGATAAGAAAGCTCTTGTAGAACCCTTAAGTCGTACTAAGGGTCACAAAAACAAAGATACTGTTGGCCTAGGCTTTGGGCTAGAAGATGAACTACCAAAGTTTGATAGAAGGGCTCACATGTTTAGTGAATCAGAGGATGATGACCCACCATTTATTGCTACTACTCTACATGATGAATATTTCATGCCTCCCACTTCCCTACTTTGGAGAGAAGAAAATATGGTTACCTCTAAAGGTGTTGAAGCTTCCACCTCTGGACAACATGAACCTAATGAATATGACCATGAAGATCCTAACAAAGGAAGGATAAGAGAGAATATTTCTTGCTTGATCGCTAGGAACCAAAGTACAGATTGTGGTGAATATGAATGGGAATCCCTTTTTGATGCATCTTGTGAGCTAGGAGTAGATGTCATCCATGCCTATGCTACCCAACCAAACGTAGTTGACGAGTCTAGTCTAGGGTCTAACGAATTTGGTTCACAATTTTCTCTAATGGATCACATCTGTCCCTCTAGGTCTATTCCTGATTTGGATTCCTTTGGAGCTTTCTCTATAGGCTTGACCTTTCATGTCACCAGAGATGACACCTTCCATGTCAACAACCTTGAAAGATCCACTTCCCTCTCATTAATCCACCCCGATCTCATAGATTGTTCTACTCAACACTAAAGACCAGAACTACCATCTTTTTAGAATGACTATGAGATCACTTTCTACCTCAATGTTATTGAACCTCTGATATCTTCCACCAGTGAACCTACGGTAACATGAGAGAAACAGACATCAAGTACCTTAGTTAGAAAAACAAAAGAAAAACAAAAAATAAGAGTTTAGATGGCAATAACTACTTTGCGGAGGTGTCTAAACCCCAATAAAGTTTAAAAAAATTGTATCTAAGGGTGAAAACATCTTTGAGGCACCTAAGGATGAGGTACTTGGTAGTCTGCCAAGCTATTTTCAGGATAGATCTTTAGTTCTTATTGAACCCATGAACCTATTAATCTAGGTACAGAATAGTCCCCCAAAATCATTCATGTTGCTCTATCTCTATTAGTTGGAGAAAAGGAGAACTTCACTAATTTCTTTCAAGAGAAGAAAATCAACTTTGCTTGGACCTATTCAAATATGCCTAGCCTTGACACAAATTTGATCATGCATCATTTGTCTATCTCTCTCAATGTCAAACCTATCAAGTAGAAGTTGAGAAAAATGCATCCACATGTGGCTCTCTTGGTTAAGGCAGAACGACAAAAGCTCTTAAGTGCAAATTTCATTAGAGCTATTGATTATGCAGAGTGGATCTTCGACATTTTATCTATGTCCAAACATGACAAGCCCATTTGAGTATGCACCAATTTTAGAGACTTGAACAAAGCATGCCCTAAGGATAATTTTCCACTGCCAAACATAGACATGATAGTGAACATGATGGCAGGTTATGAAATGTACTCTTTAATGGATGGCTTCTCTAGGTATAATCTGTTATAAACAATAGTCCACCAAGATAACTAAGGGTGGAGTGAATCAGTTATCCAACAATTAAAACATTTATCTTCTTTAAACAAACTTAACCATTCAACCAAAGTAAACAACAACCATAATAAGATGCACATAGACAATTACACCAGATATGTTGACTAGGGAAACCCTTGATTAGAGGCAAAACCCTGATGGGATTGATGCCCACAATATGATGTACTAATATAAATATTCCCTGTTGGAGGATGGACCTTGTTAGGAGTCTATTACATCATTTAGTACAATGAGTCCCTATTAGGAGACTTTGGATCCCTATTAGGAGATTCCAACCCTGTTAGGAGTTGTGCCAACCCTTTTAGGAGTTATGGTTTAATGTATGCAAGAAGAGCCCACTGCCCAAACATGCAATTTCAACTACAAGAAGAGCTCACTGCTTTAAAAAGTAATTTATTGTTATCTTCTTCTTTCCTCTATCCTTTCCTCTGTCCTGTCAACCAGACCAATTACTGTCAAACCTTGTAGACCAGGTCACAAACCTTAGATCTAAATACCAAGCCTCAACAACAAAACATCGACAATGAAATTTCCTTCACTTCTACACAGCTCTGCTCAACTTTGCATTTTGCACTCTCTGTTGCTTATCATCAATCATTCAATCATTACATCACATCTCATGATAAAGGAAAATGTCCTTCCTTTATACTGAGTCCATAAAATAATTCCCTAAGTTAGCTATTAGTCCTTCTCAATTAATTATTATAGGACCACATTAAGAACACATTATACTTAGTGATAACCTTAATCTTCCACCTTGCAACTTGAATATATTTCCCTACACGCAATATTATGATGAGAGAGCTTAGCCATGTCATCGTCAACATGTCTTCTTCATCTCCTCAACCTTAATCCTCAAGATATCAACTATGTTAAGAGATATAACAAGTTTACTAGAACATGCCTCTATACACTCTATCTCAGAACAAATATCACCAAAACTTACATAACTTCTTCTAGACTTATCCTTCTGCTTCTAATGTTAACTGCATATACCAGATACTCAAAAGTATCTCCCATAACCTCGAGTGGTTATCATGCTCAACTAGTCATCTGTGCCAACTTAATATTTCCACTGTTCTTCTGTCAGATACCACAGAAGACATCAAACATGCTAGTTGACATCAATGAAAAACTCTATCATGATTGTAACATATCATCAAACCAATCTTCCAACAATCTCCCCCTTTTGCATTGATGGCAACATAGATGAAAAAAATATAGTTCCAAGAATGCCAACAAAAGATTGTCCATCATCAAATCCTCTTCATCAATCATACTCCCCCATTGATATACCTCAATGTGCTCTGTACCAAATTGTTATTACAAATTCATGCCAGACTTCTCCCCTTTGGCATAATGTTATTCATGCAATACAACTCCCCCATAATATGATGTAATACTTCTCCCCATAATATGATGTTTTCATGCCAAACTTCTCCCCCATTGACATCAATGTCAAAGGTTTCTGCAACCAAGATCTTTGCATCAAACTCTGTAACAACTTACTAGCTCGAGTGTCAAAAGACACTATTCAAAAAAAAATCAATAAGAGTCCTAGATGACTTCGTCCATCATAGATACTCCCCCATATATGAAGCATCAACATCCAGTCCAGACAAACAATGGTGCTCTGTTACCCTGGACTGATGCACTCTTGCATCTACTTACTCTAATGTAGGAAGGGGCATAACCCCAAGCATACCTTGTAGATACTCAAAAGTCTCTTTGGGAAGAGGCTTAGTGAATATATCTTCAATCTACTCTTTAGTGCTCACATACTCCAATCTGAATTCTTTTTCTGCAACTATTTCTCTCAACATATGATACTTAATAGAAATATGCTTCGTCCTCAAATGCAATTCTGGATTCTTAGACATATTTACCCTGTTTGTGTTGTCACAATGTAGAAAAATAGGTTCACTGATTTCTATCCTTATATCCTTTAGCATTTGCTTCATCCAAATAATTTGATTGCAATTATTTGCTACTGCAACATACTCTACTTTTGCTATACTTTGAGATGTACAATCCTACTTCTTGCTTAACCAAGAAACCAATCTTCCTCCAAGAAAGAAAGCTCCTCCACTGGTGCTCTTTCTATCATCCATACTACTACCTAATATGCATCAGTATAAGCACTTAGAGTAAAATCATTAGATCTGTCATACCATAATCCAAACTCAGATGTTCCTTTTAGATATCTAAGTATCCTTTTCAATTCTTCGGAATCAGCCTAGAATCTTGCAACAATTCCAACTGCATTTGTTATATCTGGCCTTGTGTGAGTCAGATATTACAATCCTTCGATCATAGATCTGTACTTCTTCTTTTCAACAATAGGTGTCTCATCCTTTGTAGATAACTTGTGTCCAATTTTCATAGGTGTTCCAATAGTTTTACATGTTTCCAAACCAAACCTTTTTAGTAAATCCTTCAAGTACTTAGTCTGAGAAATAAAGGTTCCTTCTTTATTATGTACTATCTAGAATCCTAGGAAATATTTCATCTCTCCTATCATACTCATTTCAAATTCTTTCTTCATTTCTTCTGCAAAATTCTTACTTTCTTCATCATTACCTCCAAATATAATGTCATCAACAAATATTACCAAAATCATGAAACCATCATTAGTTTCTTTCCAATACAGATTACTATCTGCCATACCTTTGCTATATCTGAGCTTTGTCAAATGCTTGTCTAACCTCGCATACCAGGTTCTGGATGCTTGCTTCAATCCATACATTGATTTCCTTAGTTTGCATACTATGTCCTTGTCATATGTTAAAGGACATCCTTTAGGTTGCTCAATGTATACTTCTTCAAGTTCTCCATTCATAAATGCTTACTTGACATCCATTTGATATACTTTGAATTTCTTTTGTGCTGCATAGGCTAATAATAATCTTACAACTTCTATTATATCCATTGGAGCATAAATCTCCTCATAATCTATTCCTTTTTGTTGTGAGTAACCTTTACATACCAATCTTGCTTTGTTTCTTACAACTCCTTGCTCATTCATCTTGTTCTTGAATATCCATTTAGTTCCTATCACATTCTTGTTTGTTTGTCTAGGGACCAATTCCCATGTTCCATTCTTTTTTATTTGATCAAATTCCTCTTTCATAGCTTATTTCTAGTAATCATCTTTGCATGCTTCATCTACATTCTTAGGTTCAACTTGAGATATCAAGCATAGTTCTTCATTCACTCTGCTCCTTGTCATCACACCTTTGTCTTTACTTTTGATGATTTGTTCAGATGGGTGATTTGTTATCATGTTCTTTCCTAAAGTAGGAGTTGTTATCTCAACTCTTGGCTCTACTAAATGTTCTAAGCTTTGTTCCTACCTTTGCTCTCCTTCATTTTGCAAACCATTGTTAGTCTTAAGAAATATCTCATCATTCCTTGGCGTAGTAACAACATCATCATCTGAATTGTAATCAACTATTCTCTCTTGTATTTTGAACTTCTCATCAATTCTCACATTTGCACTTTCCATAATAGTCTTAGTTCTTTGATTATAACATCTATAAGCCTTACTTTTCAATGAATAACCAAGAAACATACCTTTATCACTTCTAGCATCAAACTTACCAATGTCATCATCCCTCTTTATGTAACACTTACTTCCAAATATTATGAAATATTTAACTGTAGGTGAGTGACCAAACCACAGTTCATAAGGTGTCTTGTTTGTGCCCTTCTTGACTTGCACTCTATTCATAGTGTATACATGTTGTATTCACAGCTTCTCTCCAAAATGTCTTGGATATATTATTCTCTACTAACATAGCTCTTGTAGCTTCTGTAACAAACTTGTTCCTTCTTTCTACAATGTCATTCTATTCATGGGTTCTCAGAGCTGGTAGTTGTCTTTTAATTCCATTTTGCTCACAAAATATGTTAAACTCATTCGAAGTGAATTCACCTCCTCTATCTGATCTTAAATATTCAATCTTCATACCAGATTCATTCTCAACTCTATTCTTGAAGATCTTAAACTTGTCAAATGCCTCAAATTTCTCTTTAAGAAATGTGACCCACATCATTCTAGAAAAATCATCAACTAGAATCATAAAATACCTTTCACCATAGAATCCTCTAGTTGTTATTTCATGGTGACTGATCAGGAACGTATTGTACATACTTCATAAATTCTTTGGAAAACAAATTGGGCCCTATTTTATCAAGATTTTGAGCCAACATGTAATTATTAATTATAACCCTAAAGTGGTAAGAATACTTGTATAAAAGGGCTTAGGGTTAGGGATTGTTTCATTGTGGTGATGCAAAGATTAGTTCTTGTGGTAGTATTGAGTTGTAAGGGATTACAGATTGTAATCATTGGATCGTAATAATATTGAACTTGTTGTTTGGTGGACATAGCCCAAGGATTGGGTGAACCACGTTAAATCTTGGTGTCTTGTGTTCTTTTCTGTGTGATCTATTATTTTCTGATATTGTTTATATTTACATATAATTGTTATTTCTGTCAGTGGTTCAATCCTAACAAGTGGTATTAGAGCTAGTTTTTTTTTTAGTTATCCTCTGTAGTAAAGTCTCACGGTTGAGTGGGAGCGATGGTAGAGGAGGGTAAGTTGAGGGTTGATAGGTTTAATGGGCAGAACTTTCAAACTATCTTTATCAGAAGGATTTATGGAAGCCATTGGAAGGAAAAACCAAGAATCAGGGATCTATGTCAAATGACGAATGGGATCTTTTGGATAGAAAGGTACTTGGAAGCATTCAATTATGCCTAGCACCATTGGTGGCATTTAATATTACGAAAGTGAAGACAATAAAAGAGTTGATGCAAACCCTAGCAAAACTATATGAAAAACCCTCTGCTTCAAACAAGGTATTTCTCATGAAGCATTTATTTAATATGAAAATGATAGAAGGTGGATCTGTTGCAAATCATTTAAATGAGTTTAATACTATTACTAGTTAGTTATCTTCTATGGGTATCAATTTTGATGAAGAAATTAGGGCTATCTTGATTTTGAGTTCTTTGCCTAAAAGTTGGAATGGCTTGGTAATGGTTGTGAGTAATTCTATTCCTAGATCTAGTACCCTAAAATATGATGATGTGATTGGTGTTATTTTGAGTGAGGGAACGTGTAAAAAATCTTTAGGTGGATCTACATCAGGAAGTGCTTTGAATGTACAAAGTTGAAGCAGAATGACTAAGAGAGGAAGTAATTCCCAAAATCGTGGGAAATCAAGAGAAAATTCAAAGGGGAGGAGGTCTCAATTAAGATGACCGAACGACTACTGGTACTATGGGAAACTAGGGTACAAAAAGAAAGATTATTGGACTCAAAAGAAAAATAAAGGAGATAAACTAGATGGAGAGAAGGAGGCAAATGTGGTAAGTAACAAATCCGAAGAGGATGCTTTGCTTCTATCTTTAGAATGTGTTTATAATTCATGGATTTTAGATTATGGTGCTTCATGTCATGCTATACCTCATAGAGGTTATTTCATTGATTATGTTCAAGGGGATTTTTGACTTGTTTATTTGGGGGATAATGAACCTTGTTAGATTGTTGGAAAGGGAAAAGTTAAGATTAAGTTGTAGAATCAAAATCATTGGCCACTGCATGAGGTAAGACATGTTGCAAGGCTAAGTAGGGATCTAATATTAGCAGGGCAATTCAGTGATGAGGGTTGTGTAGTTACTTTTAATGATAAAAAATGGAATGTTTCAAAAGGTTCTCTTGCAGTAGTAAAAGGTGTGAAAGTAGGCACCTTATATCTTTATACAGGTCATATTGTTCCTTCTACTTTAATTGTTTTAGAGAAAAATGAATGTTCAGGAACAATTGTTGTAGTTGAGCAGAGAGAACAAATAGTTGTAGTAAATTCTGATACAACGCTGTAGCACAACAGACTTGGGCACATGAGTGAGAAAGGTATGAAAGTACTTCATTCAAAGAAAGTTTTACCAAGTCTAAAATGTGTTAATATGGATTTATGTGAAAGTTGTGTGTATGGAAAACAAAAGAGAGTGAGTTTTGTGAAGATTGGGAAGGAAAATAAAGAGGAGAAATTAGAGCTTGTCCATATCGATGTATGGGGACTAACTCAGGTATCTTCCCTTGGTGGCTCTCATTATTATGTTACATTCATTAATGATGCAACTAGAAAGGTATGGGTTTATTTCCTTAGATAGAAATCTGATGTATTTTAAACATTTAAGAAGTGAAAATGCTTGGTTGAAAATGAGACTAGTAGGAAGTTAAAATCTCTTAGATCTGATAATGGTGGTGAGTATTGTAGTCATGAATTTGAAGATTATTGCTCCATTAATGGTATTTATAGATAGAAAACTATTACAAGGACTCCACAAGAAAATGAAGTGGTTGAATGCATAAAAAAGACTACAATGGAGCGTGCAAGGAGCATGAGGTTGCGTGTTGGGTTGTCCTTACACGTGGGTGGAGGCTATCAATATTGTTGTATATTTGATTAATAGAGGTCCCTCTATTCCTTTGGGCTATAGTATTCTAGAGGAAACATGGACTGGGAAGAAGGTGAGTTATTCTTTTCTCAAAACCTTCGGTTGTGAAGCATTTGCTCACATAGATTCTTAAAATAGAACCAAGCTGAAAGATAAGTCAAAGAAATGTGTATTTGTTGGATATGGCATTAATGAATTTGGTTATAGGCTTTGGGATTTGAAAATCATAAAATTGTAAGAAGTAGGGATGTCATATTCAATGAGAAAGTGTTGTACCAACATGAGAAGAAAGAAGATGATTATGTAGTGTTGGATGATACTCCAAAAGATGATGTTCTAGCCATTCCTCATGATATGCAACAATAGCAACAACAAACACCACACACACTAGTGAATGTTAGATGATCAACAAGGCTAATTAGACCTCCAGAAAGATTTTCCCCCTCTTTGTATTCTATTTTACTTACTGATGCTGGTGAACCCGAATGTTATGATGAAGCTATGCAGGTGTATACTAAGATTCAATGGGAGTCTACAATGAAAGATGAAATGGACTCTTTGCTGAAAAGTAAGACATGGGATTTATGCAAGTTGCCTACAAGTAAGAGGGCTTTACAGAATAAGTAAGTTTATAGGTTAAAAGAAGAGGATGGAGGTAAGAAAAGATTTAAAGCTAGGTTAGTTGTCAAAGGATTTTCACAGAAAAAAAGCATTGATTTTGATGAGATATTCTATCCTATTGTTAAAATGACTTCTATCCATATTGTTTTAAGTATTGTGGCTACTAAAGATTTTCATTTAGAGTAGCTTGATGTTAAAACAACCTTCCTTCATGGTGATTTGGATGAAGAAATATATATGGCTCAACCACAGGGCTTTGCAGTCAAAGGTAAGGAGAACTTAATGTGCAAATTGAAGAAAAGTTTGAATGGCATGAAGCAAGCACTTCGGCAATGGTATCTGAAATTTGATAGTTTTATGCATGAGCATGGATATATTAGGTGTCATTCAGATAATTGTGTTTACTTTAAGAGGTTGGATGATGATAGCTACATTATTATATGTTTATATGTTGATGATATGCTTGTAGATGGGTCTAACATGGATCATATTAAGGGGTTGAAATGCTAGTTAACACATGCATTTGCTATGAAGGATTTGGGGGCAGCAAAAAAAATCTTTGGTATGAAGATTTGCAAAGATAGGAAGAATAGGAAATTGATGCTATCTCAGGCTGATTATGTTGAGAAGGTGTTGCAACATTTCTCTATGGAGAATGCTAAAGCTGTCAGCACACCTTTACCTGGTCATTTGAAGTTGACTAAGGAGATGTGTCACAAGACACAAGAAGAGGAGAATAAGATGTCCAAGGTACCCTATGCTTTAGCTGTAGGAAGCTTGATGTATGCTATGGTATGTATAAGGCCAGATATTGCAAATACAGTGGGAGTCATTAGCAGGTATATGAGTTATCCAGGAATTGATCATTGGAATGCAGTTAAATGGATTCTTCGATATCTGAGAGGAACATCCAGTAAATGTTTATACTTTGGGGGCTCTACTACTGATTTATAGGGCTATGTTGACTTAGATTTGGTAAGGGATATTGATCCCAAATGAAGAACTATAGGTTATGTATTTATTGTTAGTGGGGCAGTCGTGAGCTGGGTTTCTAGGTTACAGAAGGTTAATGATTTATCTGCTACAAAGAAAAAGTTTGTTGCTTCTATAGAGGCAACCAAGGAGATGATATGGCTTCAGTTCTTATTGGAAGAACTAGGACACCCTCAGAGGGATAATTATTTGTTTATAGATAGTCAGAGTGCCATTCATCTTGCAAAGAATTCAACTCTACATTCAAAGACCAAACACATACAATTGCGATACCATTTCGTTTGGTCAGTTTTAGATGATGGACAGTTAAAGCTGGACAAGATACATACAGATGACAATCCAACAGATATGTTTACAAAGGTAGTAACAAGGGAGAAGCTAAACTCCTCTTCAGCTTCGGTTGGTCTTCTAGACTAAACATGAATAAAAGAACAATAGAGTCCAGGGTGGTTTGATTCAGTGGAGCCCCATGTGGTAGCGGTATTGCTATAGGATCAGTCTCCAAGTGGGAGATTGTTGTCTAGTGTGGAGTCTAATTAGTCCCCAAGTGAGAGATTGTTAGTTTGTGGTGACTGATCAAGAAAGTATTGTACATACTTCATAAATTCTTTGGAAAAAAAATTGGGCCCTATTTTATCAGGATTTTGGGCCAATATGTAATTATTAATTATAACCCTAAAGTGGTAAAAATACTTGTATAAAAGGGCTTAGGGTTAGGGATTGTTTCAATGTGGTGATGAGAAAATTGGTTCTTGTGGTGGTATTGAGCTATAAGGGATTATAGATTGTAATCAGGTTGTAATCGCTGGATCATAATAATATTGGACTTACTTTTTGGTGGACATAGCCTAGGGATTGGGTGAACCATGTTAAATCTTGTTGTCTTGTGTTCTTTACTGTGTGATCTATTATTTTTAAATATTAATTATATTTGCATCTAATTGTTATTTCTGTTTGTGGTTTAATCCTAACACTAATCTTTGTAGCATTGTTGAGATCTGTGTGTACAATCTCCAACTTCATTATAGTGGTAAACTTCTTGCTAGGAAAAGAAGTTTTGTTATGCTTTGCCAAAACACATTCCTTGCAAATTGTGTTAGTAAGCTTGACAATTTTCAAAAAATCTCTAACAACAAACATTCTACTTGTCCTCACAATACTATCAAAGTTTATATGACAGAATCTCTTATGTCATAACTAACTATTATCTATCTTTGCAACCAAACATGTCATTTCAGTAGGATTCAACTGAAATACATTACCTCTAGATCTAGTTCCTGTTCCAATTACCTTTCCATCTTTATCTCTGATCATGCATGTCTTTTCTGTGAATTGCAACTGATAACCTTTGTCTAGTAGTTGTCCAACACTCAAAATATTATTCTTTAAACCATCAACTAAGTATACATCCTCAGTGTTAGTTTTAGCATCAAGAGTTATAGACCCAATACCTTTTACTTGGCATGTTGCATTGTTTCCAACTTTGACATTCCTCCATCCCGACTTTTGAAGTCAACAAACTTGTTCATATCACGAGTCATATGATGTAAGCAACCACTGTCAATTATCCAATTAGATTTCTTCTCAATCTGTGATACCAAAGCTACTTTCTCTAGAATTTCTTCTTTAATTGCTACAAATCCAATTTCATCATCACTAGCACTTAATTCTTGTTCATTAGAATCATAATCTTCATTTGCATACAAAAAATCTCTAACTTTCCTAGGCTTATGATTTCCCTTATACTTTTTCTCCCTTTTAGGACACTTAGATGCATAATGACCATATTCATCACAAGTCCAACATTTAAATATTTTCTTACTTCCTTTTTCTCTTCTTACCAAAGGGCAAAATATCCTTCTTCAATCTTTTTGTCTTCTTCAGATACGTTGTTGCTAGAAAAATATCCTTTAGTACTTGTCCTCCTTGATAGGTTAGGTCGAATATTCAAGGCACTGAAAGCTATCTCTGTTTTGGTTAATTCTCTGGACTATATATTTTCATTCTCAACTCCTTCAAGTCTTCCAAGCAATGTCTCCTTTGTGAAATCTTTGGTACATGATATCAACAACTATAACATCTGAACTGTTGACTTGAGTGGTGGAGTTAGAGTCTTCAATATCTTCCATATAACCTCATCATCTTCTTTAGTTCCTCCTTAAGCTTTAATACATGCACTAATTTCTGATATCCTGGCTATATATGTTTTTACATATTCATCTTCCATCATCTTAGCATCTTGAATAGCCTCAACTTCTTAAAATGTGCATCACCTTCAAAACTATTTTCCAAAGCTTTCCAAATCAAATGTGAAGTAGCAAGTGATTTTACCTAATTTTACTCAATTTCAAGAAGTGCAGTCAATAGTGCTTCTCTAGCTCTCATGTCACACATGAAAAAATCTCTTTCTACCTCAGTGTAAGTTTCCAAATCCTTTTCTTCAATGATTGTCTTTGCTGATTTTGTCAAGATCCAATATCCCAGACCCATACACAACATTAAATGTATCTTCATCTTTTCTTTCCAGCTATCATAATTTGTTCCATCAAACTTTAGACCATCTTTCCTGAACATGTTCACCATGGATCTCCTAAAGCTGTTAAACTTTTTCTTCAAGGGCTTGAAGCTCTGATACCAATTGTTAGAAACAATAGTCCACCAAGATAACTAAGGAGGGTGGGGGTGTGAATCAGTTATCCAACAATTAAAAAATTTATCTTCTTTAAAAAACTTAACCATTCAACCAAAGTAAACAACGACCATAATAAGATGCACATAGACAATCACACTAGATATTTTGACTAGGGAAACCCTTGATTAGAGGGAAAACCCTGGTGGGATTGATGCCCACAAGATGGTGTACTAATATAAATATTCCTTGTTAAAGGATGGACCCTATTAGGAGTCTATTACAATATTTAGTACAATGAGTCCCTATTAGGAGACTTTGAATCCCTCTTAGGAGATCCCAGCTCTATTAGGAGTTGTGGTATAATCTATGCAAGAAGAGCCCACTGCCCAAACATGCAATTTCAACTACAAGAAGAGCTCACTGCTCAAACAAGTGATTTGATATTATCTTCTTCTTTCCTCTATCTTTTCAACTAGACCAATTATTGTCAGACCTTGTAGACTAGGTCACAAAACTTGAATCCAAATATCAAACCTTTGATCACTCAACAAAACCTTGGCAATTAAGTTTCCTTCACTTTCGCACTACTCAACTCAACTTCGCATTCCACACTCTCTACTACTTATCATCAATCATTACATCATTACATCATATCACACGATAAAGGAAAATGTCCTTCCTTTATACCAAGTCCATAAAATAATTCCCCATGTCATCTATTAGTCCTTCTCAATTAATTATTATAGGACCACATTAATAAAATGTTATACTTAGTGATAACCTAAATCTTTCGCCTTGCAACTTGAATATCTTTCCGTACATTCAATATTATGATGAGTGAGCTTAGCAACATCATCCTAAACATGTCTTCTTCATGTCCTCAACCTCGATAGGAGAAATTACAAGTTTAGTAAAACATGCCTCTGTAAACTCTATCTCAGAATAAACATCACCAAAACTTAGATAACCTCTTCTCGACTTATCCTTTCTACTTCCAACATTAACTGCATTTACCAAATACTCAGAAGCATCTCCCATAACCTCGAGTGGTTATCATGCTCAACTAGTTGTATGTAGCAACTTAATCATTCCATTATTCTTCTATCAGATACCACATAAGACATCAAACATGCTATGTTGAAATCAATGACAAACTCAGTCATGAATGTAACATATCATCAAACCAATCTTCCAACATAATCAAATTAAAATTGCCCCTGGTGACCAAGAGAAAACAACCTTTACATGTGCATGGGGTACGTTTTGTTGGAATATCATGCCCTTTGAGTTAAAGAATGCAAGAGCTACCTATCAATGAGCAATGACTACCATCTTCCATGATATAATGCATAGAAATATGGAAGACTATGTTGATGACACATTAAGTAAGTCTTAAAAAATAGACACACATCTTAATGACCTTAGCTCGATAATTGAATGCATGGAACAATTTTAACTTAGATTAAATCCCAAAAAGTGTGCATTTGGTGTCACATTAGACAAATTGTTAGGCTATATCATATTAGCAAAAGGCATTGAAGTTGATCCCGAAAAGGTGCAAGCCATCATGGAAATGCCTCCTCCTAAAAAATTAGTCAATTAAGAAGTCTTTAGGGACGTCTACAATCTATTAGGAGGTTCATATCTTAGTTGTCTGATAGAGCTCAATCTTTCAACAAAAACTTGCATAAAGGTTCCACATGTGTCTGGGGTGAGGAACATCAACAAAACTTAGATCAAATCAAAGGGTGTTTGGCAAAACCTCTAATATTGAGGCCACCCATACCAAGAAAACCTTTGATAGTATACATGTCAGCTATAGTCTCATCTCTAGGAGCATAGCTAGCACAAAGTGATGACAATGGAAAATAAGGTGTTATTTACTACATTATTCGCACTCTAGTGGCTTATGAGATGAGCTAGAACAACATTGAAAAGGCTTTCCTTGTAGTGGTATTTTCCTCCCAAAAGCTTAGACATTACATGTTGGCTCAGCATCTCATTGTAAAAATTAATACACTCAAATATCTACTAGGTAAAGCTACACTTATTGGATGTCTTGCTAAATGGATGATGATTTTATCCAAATTTGACATTCAATACATTGAACAAAAAGCCACTAAGCGATAAGCCATAACTGATCAACTAGCTGATTTTCCATTGCAAGATACAACTCCTATGTAGATTGAATTTCATGATACTTCCATCATGTATATCACTAAAAGAACCTAGAAGATGTTCTTTAATGACTCACACACCTAGAATGGGGTTGGTATAGGCATTCTGTTTGTCACACCTCATGGTTACACAATTCTTGAAGTCTTACAAACTCTTATTCCCATGCACTAACAATACAGGAGAGTATGAGGCTTTAACAAATGGGATTAAAATGGCTTTAGAATGGAGGATCATAGAGCTACATATATATATGGATACTCCCAACTTGTTATTAACCAAGTTAATAATGATTATCAAACCAAAGATGACAAGTTGGTGCCCTACAAAAAATTAATTGATGCTCTATGGAACTACTTCACATTTGTGGCATTTAAACAAATTCTTAGAGCAAAAGATAAGGCTATAAATGCTAGGGCCACCCTAGCATCTATTCTTCAATTACAAGAACATGAATCATGTTTTGAGTTCTTGGTGGAAGAATGACATTATACTGTATATGACTCCTCTAATAATCATGTGATCTATGTTGTTGTTGGTCATGATGCCTCTCACTACTCCATCATTTTCTCCTACCTACATGATCAGATCATTGTTGAAAATCTCACGCACAACTAGAAATGCCAACTCCTTCACAATGCCTAACAGTACACCCTAGTCTTTGGTGACTTGTATAGGAAGGGTCTAGATGGAACACTTCTTAGGTGTCTAGAACTTATAGAGTGTGAAAAGGCATTGGTCAAAGTCCATGATGACATTTGTGGGGCACACTCTAATGGCCTTGCACTTGCTCGAAAACTACTTAGGGTGGGCTACTATTGGCCAACTATGTAGGTTGATGTTGTTTGATATGCTATATATTGTAATAAATGTCAGCTACATGGTAACTTGATTCATGCTCCTAAACGTGAGCTTATACCTTCTATTACATATTGGCCTTTTTAGTAGTGGCCCTTTGATTTTGTAGGGAAGATTCATCCGAGTTCATCTAGTGCTCACAAGTTCATCATTACAGTGACTGAATATTTCACAAAATGGGTTGAAGCTATACCTTTATTTGCTGCTATAGGAAACCATGTTGCCTTATTTATTCTCAACCATATTATTTGTCATTATGGCATCCCATCCTCCATCGTTACTAATAATGGAGGACAATTAAAAAACAAGGACCTTAAACAATTCTGTAAGAAGTTCAAGATAAAGCAACATTGGTCCTCAATATACTATCCCCAAGGCAACAGTCAAGATGAGGCCTCTAATATGACATTTCTCAAAATCCTACATAGAACGATTGGCAAATCAGGTAGAGATTGGCACTTGTAGATTAATCTAGCACTATGGGCTTATAGGACCACTATATGTACTCCTACAGGTACTACACTTTTTCATTAGTCTATGGTTCTAAGGTTGTCTTATCTTTAGAAGTTGATATTCACTCCTTGTGAGTCTCCCTACATGGGTTAATAACTGATGAAGACCATAGGGCTATGAGGATACATGAGCTAAAAACCCTTGATGAGTGCCACAACGTTGCTTTTGACCACATGAGGGCTTATTAGAAAAGGATGTCTACTACTTACAACAAAAAGGTCTATCCTCGAGAATTCTAAGTGGGTGAACCTGTTCTTCGAGAGAACCCCAAGAATCAACAAAACAGGGAACAAAAAGGAAATTTTGAGCCTAACTGGTTGGGTCTTTACATTGTTACATCAGAATTTGGATCTGGTGCATATCAACTCTCTACTCGTAAAGGGGAATAACTTGTTAAGCCTATCAACATTCTACATCTGAAAAAGTTCTATGTCTAAGGCTCTTTGGTCCCAGCATTCTATATATATCTCACCATCCTTAAAAAAGCCTAAAAATGGAAAATGTCCTGAAAAAATGATCATCTTAATGAAAACCTAACAATATGTGCTTTGATGTATCACCAAAAAAATAAAAAATATAAAAAATTGAAAAAAAAGTCCTAAAAAGATCTACCAAGTGGTGAGAACTTGGAAACAAATGCTACTTGAGACCCTCACACCTATGTCTATCAGTCTCACTCATCCACTCCACAACCCATTTTCTCGCTTGGAATTGTCTCTTGTCCTTGCTTTGGGGGCATGACTTCTTAGCTTATCAATACCTTCTTGTGTGTTAGGGTTTCTTTGGAAACTCATGTAAAACATAGTTTCTCAACATTACCCCCTTGACATCGAGTGTTTCTCAACATGTTTTGGATACCTTACCTATAGTTTAGGATGTTACGATATTTCTCACTATCATATTTGAGTTTCGAAGAAATGGCCATGTAATATACACATACACACTTAAACTTTGAACTTGCTGAGTTATGATGAACTTTATTTTTTTTGTGTGTTGTCTATGACGATTTCTTTGTTGAATATTCCCTGCCTAATAGTCTTTCGAGGATGTCCTGGACTAGAAGACTAGGCGCATGGGATATGGGGCATGTTTTACTTTTTTTTTGCTTGTAGGTATACTTTGCTAATCTAAAGTGTTGAGAACATTCATGCTTGCCTACTTGATTCTTTGGACCTATAATGTATCATCCTTGTCTATTTTCACAAGACTGCACTTGGGGGTTTATCTTGGCACTTGTGCCTTGATATAGGTGTAATCTTGCTATACTAAACTAAGGGAATCTAACTGCATTAGTCATCATGACTTACATGTCTTTGATGCTTAGGTTGGATTCCCACATACCTATCCAATATAGATCATATTCATACCCTCGTAGTTATACTAGTGATGATTGTATGATCTTTTGATGTCCCTAATATTGCTCAATGATAAAATTAGAGTCTAAATGTTTTGTGTCCCTTGCAAGTAAACTATTTTGTACACTAGTTTGCATTGTAGGATTATTCTAGATTAGTCTTGCATTTTGTATATGGGGAGTTCTCTCCCTTCATCTTCCATAGACACGTTAGCTAATTGCTTTCATATTTTCTTCACTTTCTTCTCAATCATATCTTTTCATTTTCTCGATCTTTCATGTCACGTCTTTGCTATCCTATCATCACAAGGGGTTAATATAAATCATCACATCTAATCTATCCAAGTATCAACATTTTAAAAATAAGTCTACATTGCAAACATGAGAGCTAAACTATCCATTAGAGAGATCCATGAGCATATAAACACAAACATAAACTTGAGCATGCATATAGCATGAGCAGAAACTGAAATATCACATAAACATAAAGTACTAAAAGATCCATGTACAACATCAATCACATGAGCACAAAGATGAGACAAATACACAAGTACATCGATTGAATCCAATATCTCATATATATCAAGTGTGTCAAAATACATATACAATATGGGGTCCAAAATCTAGATGAATGTCTAAAAAATACATATGGTACAACAAAATGTCACAAGGACATCAACCTAACCTAGTCCTATACCTAAGATTGGCTCCCTCCCTCATGAGTAGGTTGTGTTTGAGCAGGAGTTGTTGGTGCCCTCAATGGTGGTTGATCTAATATGCTAGCCCTCTCTGAGTACATAGGTACTCATCAATCCACAGGAACTACAATAATGTACACCTCGTAGTAGTAGGTTACCCTAGCTATCTATCGCTCCACCTCCCACCTAGCCTCTACTAAATCATTCATTAGAGATCACTCTCACCTATTAGCCTCTACTTGAGCATCCACTAGCTACCGGTCTCTAACTGCTATGGTCATCCTCAACCCCTGTAGCTCTACCTCCAAGGCTTGAATCCTAACATCTCAATAATCCTCCCCTCCACCCTTGGTAGGATACTCCTATCATGTCTCTACTCGCTCCACCCTCCTGCATCTCAATGGAAACTCCTCCTCCTCCTCCTCACTCTCCTCCTCCATAGAGGCTCATGCCTACATTTGTCTCACCCTAGCAGATTGAGAATTGCTCCTGACTTCCATCCATTGCCCACCTCTGCCTCTGCCTTCGTTTCCATCTCCACCATCCTCCTTGTCCTGCTGCCATAGGTAGTGCATCTAGCCATGTAAATCTTAGGAAGAGATATCTTTGCATCTCATGCAAAAATGTTGGATCAACCCCTGCATCTGCTAAGTCTAGCCAATAATTCCAGGGCTCCGACATTCGTATTGTTGTATCTCTCAAGGTTGCCTGGTAGTCCAACATGGGCAACCAACCTTGTGCCTCCTCCTCATGAAACAAATCATAGGTGATGGTCTCTATCAAGATCACTTGCCTTTGAACAAGCTATCACCATACTCAACTGATCACAAATCTCTCCATAAACTCTAAGTGCCTCCCAGCTAGTGGCTGACTGTATCGCATGTACTCGAGCTCCCATGCATCTCACAATCTATGACACTGATAATATGGGTGCCAGAAAAAAGAGGTAAGCTCGTCAAAAAGGTGTTGGTAATATGTCACATCCTTGTTGTGACTTTGAGGGATGAACCTTATGTATCTAAAGATAAATGGCTCACTCTGCTCATGTGGTTGCACAAGTCATCGTATAACTGTGATATGCTCCCAATTCCCATATCTAGGCTAACATTGTATTGCATGCCCAAGTTAGCCCCTCTTAGTATGCTATCTCATGCGACTCATGATACATTTCTGTAAGGATCGCTAGTCACCATGTCATCCTCTGGGGCCGTCCAATCAAGTTTGTAACTAATTGACCCCATCCTAAAGGAAAGCCCTTTTGGCCCCTGTCAATGACTAGAGCCTAGGCAACCAACGAGTAGAGAAGGTAGGGTAATGGATATTAGTCTCCATACTCATCTATTAGCCTCTCCCAGGTAAGGTGTTGATCCAGGATGGTCACATCCTGAAATATCTACTACATGACAAACCTCCCCTTTTTCGGGGTTTGATCATAATAAACCTGTGACATAATCAAGAAAACATTTACACACCCCATATAGAAATCATAAACTTAAAAGAAACAAGCATCAAGACATAACGATCATACTCATAGGGTCTCTATGGCATGGTACATGAAGGATGCAATATACATCCTCTAAAGTGATGGTGGCCTCACTAGTAGGTAGATGGAAGGTGTTGTGCTCATTGTTCCATTTCTTAGTTAAAGCAGCCAACAAACCATGGTTCACCTATATATGGGGTATGCGTACCAACCATCTCAATCCCATACTAGCTATGGTAGCCTTCTCACTGTCCTCTAGATGATGAAGGACACACAACCACACCACCTTTGGGGCTCTGATAAAAGGGTAGAAAAGACAATATGCAAAATCGAGTCAAACAAACATAAAAAACATTAGTATCAACTATAAATAGATCAAGAACATCATCAATAGATCAAAATGATAGAAAATAGTGCTCACACATGCAAAATTTAACACTAACATTTAAAAAAGCTCAAAAGTAACCTGTGCAATACTTTTCATAATAATCGAGTGATATAATTTGTTGAACAACTGTCGTGTGATACTTTATATATCACCCAGGTGATACTTTCCTTTTGGGCAATAGTTTGCACCATGTCGTGCGACATTTGGGTATACATGATCCAGTAAACATTTACAAAGTGAACAATACAATTTGTGTGATAAGTGAACAATACAATTTGTGTGATAAAAGCATCGCACGATACTTCTCAAATTATCTGTGTAATACTTTTAAAGTATCATGCCATATTTTTCTCAAAAACCCTAGAAACACATTGTGTAAAGTTTTCGAAGTCTCACCAAGGCCTCAAACTTAGGTGGCCGGTTGTGCAACCGGTTACACTCAAAACGGTGTATGTGGGTCAGAATGCTAGCAAGTGAAAGCTCTCCAAAATCACAAAAGACAAATGAATAATTGAAAATGACCCTTGGACCCCTTATATAGTCCTCTAACCTCATTTTGACTCATTTTTCAAACTCCTTGGAATTTCATAAAAATTGCATCCTTGGCTGATGTTGATGTCTTGGATCCATTTTCAGGATCGAAAGCAAAATCTCAGTTCATCTTGATAGTGAAAATCATATTTCAAAATTCTACCTTCTTCTATGCAGTTAGCTAACCTTTTGAGGTCTAATCTTTGAATCCTTGCTTGGGCATCTTCATTACTCCATTCCTTCATCATTTCTACACTTTGTGCCAATTGTAATCCATATATTTCTCTTCTAAATCATCTTTCTTCTTGATTTGACCTAATTTACATACTTTATCCTTCTTGGTCAACTTTGGTCAAATTGGGGCATCCTATCACTTCTTTATGGTCACTCTTTGGTTCTAATCTCATATTCGTCATCATGAACTTTTCTATACCTCAATTCGCTCATATCTTGCTCATTTCTGCATTCCCTTTACCTCATTTCAATTTTGATCCCAAGGGGGTAGAAATCCTCTATTATTGCTTACTATAATTATCTATTTCTCAACAGCATATGCTTGATCTTTTCATTCACTCTTGATCCATCTATTTTTCTTGGTGTTAGTAATCTTCTTGAAATTGAATATCATCTCTCTCCTAATGTTTAGTACTATTCCTATCAGGCCGCACATTTGGGATTTTCTCTCTTTTTGCATTTCGTTCTTTGGAATCATATCTCTCTATCTATTGATGCCTACTTGGATTTTGTATTCTTTAATGTAATGTGTTCCCAAATCAATCACACATTAGTCAAAGAGGGGAAAATGTAAAACCCTAAAAATGCTCATCTAGACTATTAGCCCCCTTCTCAACATTTTGGCTAAATTATTTAATCATTTCTCTAGGCCAAATTGCTACAAATTGCTAAAAATTAATTAATTTGATTTTAACCTATAATTTGACTATATTATCCTAAGTCCATATTTGATTAAAATAACATGTCCCCTTTTGATTAAATAAAAGACCCCATTGTGCACACATAAAGTCTTTTTTTTCCATTTTTCAAATTAAAAGAAAAGGCTTTTGCCTCACATGAAAAGCCAACTCCTTTTCATTGGTTAGATTTCTCTTGCACATGGATCATGCCAAATGTCAACCACCACCCTTGATCATCCATTCCTTGATCTTGATCTCAATCATCCGTACACCTTTTAAAAGAGAGAGCTCTCTCCTTCTCAAAGGATCCCATTTTTTAGTATAATTATGTTGATGATTTCTTGACAGATTTCTTAGAGCTTTGTGGAGAACTTCTTACCTCTTATCTAATTCTCTCATCACCATTCTCATACTAACTTATAATCATTTGTAAGTAGTTTATTTCCATTTGCAATAGCTTAAATCACCTAGTTTAATTAAGCATGACTTGGTAGCATTATCATATTGTTAGCATAGTTGCAATATGCATTTCATTCTATCTTAGATAATTTCTTGCATTACATGCTTGGGATCTCCTTTGGACACTTACATTACTGTTCTTGTCCAAGGAATCTCCTAGTGCATGGTTTACAAGCAAGGATTGCATCTAAGGTTTATTTCATACTTGTTTAATGCCCCTTTCACTCTATAGATAGGGAGCTCTATGCTGACATTTGAGTGTTCCAATTCATGTGATATCTTGGATAGAAGGGTTTAGAGAAGTGCACTTTCTTACTGTACAAGCATGAGAAAGAGGTTTCTAGTGACAAAACTATGGGGTTGGGTAAAATAACTAGAGTCAACATGAAAAAGAAGACCATTGTTGTGTTTTAGGATAACATCAAGTTTAAAGTAATTGCTTAGAGGATGAACCAATTGGATGAAGAGGTTATTGAGGACTTAAATAATTTGGGTTAATGTTGTTTGTTGTCTTGTTGTAAGTTTTTTTTCAACTTTATGTTGGTTTCTTTATGTAGGTGGGTTGGATTTGTCTTGTATTTTCTTTATGTATGTCCTATTGTTTGTCTATTTGTTTTGTATTGAGGAACTTCATTGATAGATATTATGCAATTTATTTTTGAAGGGTTCTGAGTCCCTTCAAAACCTATTTTTACCATAATATTTTTTTAAAATAAATTTATGACCAACTTAAGAAGGCCAAAATACCATCCAAGTATGTAAATGCATTCAAACATCATTTGGGTAATATTTTGCCACATTATCATAGAGTTATCATTCATATATGATCATCACTAAATTCACAAGTATAATCTATTATTCACAAATGTAATGAAAACATATGAACAAAAGAATAGAACAATAGCAAGATGCATTGCAATAATACCAATACAAAATAAAAATATATAATTAATTATTTGATAAATCATATACAAAGTTTAGCCGGATAAAAAATAACATTGAAAAATGTAAACACAGAAGGAGCTAAAGAGTATCTTTTAGAGTGTGATGGTTCTCTTTTGAGAGAGTTCTCTCTATGTGAATCATTGTAATGTGGTATGGATGCCATTTATGGTTATGTTGTTTCTATAACTGTTGCAGAGATCTAAAAAGGTTTTGCATTTCCCTCCTCTCAAAATTCACGTAGTAATTCTATTTTCCATCTTAAATTTGTTTTAGTATGGATAAGTATAAATTTATGAATAACATCAATGAGTTTGAAATTGCTTGGTTGCATGATACTTGAAGTTTCATTTTGTTAATTCATTGATATAGGGTTTTCTTGATTTAGTCATGGTTGAATGTTGATTTGTTTGAGAGTGTATGGCTCTTTTGTATTTGAGAGGTTTGTAAAATTTATTTTGATGTGAGCCTATCATTTATGTTTTTTTATTTTTACTTTTAAACATAATGTAATATTAAAATGTATGTAATTTTTCTCTTTCGTATTTTTTAAAAAAATAAACATTTCAAATAAACTAATTAGCTAATGAATGAAATAACTTTCAATTTGTTGTTTTATTGAATATAATTAAATGAAATGCAAGATCCATATTCTTGTGATTTTTCAAAAAAATTGTTTGACATAGAATTTTTTTTGTATTCGATTATTGGAGGGAGGTAGATCTTTTTAAAAAAAAAACGAGGGGAGCCTCACTTGTAAATGTTTTTATTTGTAAAAACCTTCAAATAAATTTCATAAAAATAAATATAATAAGAGTAACTATATTTAGTCTCATATAAATAATTTTACTAAATATATATTTTAATGATAATTACTAAAATTAAATATATTTAGAGAGAAAAAAAAATTTTAATTCTTAGAAAAATAGGTAATCTAACTACCATAACCTACCTTTTTGAGACAAGTATTACAAAATTAAACTAGTAGTTGTATGTTTTTGTGCATGTAACAAGTGTGCCAATATGAGATGAGACTTTAAAAAAATGTAAAATGAGCATTAATAATGTAAGCATAGTAAAAAAAATGGAGATTAAAAAACATAGATACGAATTTTAGATTATTTTAGAAAATATGAATATTGCTTTAGAATATTTGTATCAACATATGAATTTAGAAATATGTTCAATAAATTAGAGATTTTTACAAGTAATATGAATTTATGGTTAGTTTTTATTTACATTTCATAGCAACAAACATTTGTAAATACATTTTATTGTAATTATAAGTTTTTTGATTTATTGAATCACATATTTATTGTAGTTGCACAATCTTTGAAACTCTATGTTGCTATTGTAGAATGCTTGGTGCAATCAAATCAAATTCAAAAAATATCAATTATAACATTTCAAAGGAACAAACATAAATCATACTATATTTTTATTTTTATTAAGCACCACTAATAATATATATTCTTGCCTTTTTAAATGTAGATGCATTTTTATTAAATCCATTTAATAATTTGATAGAATGATTTGTATAAATTGTGATAGACCATTAAAAAAATTCATAGGACATGATTGTGATTTACAATCTTTTATTTAAAATAATGTAATCATTAGTGAATTCACAGAGAGAAGATGATTATCAAAAAAATTGAAGTCCATCATGTTGGTTCTTCAAATTGTTAGTTGAAAACCTATGAGTCTTGCCTGCTTAGTGCTAGGTAATTTAACACAATTTGGCCAATGAGTAGGATTGCTATTAAATGATCAAATCCTCTACCCTTTAGGCTCTACCAACCTAGGGGGTGTACCTTATGCATCAACTTCATTTATAGCAAATTTCTTGGATGATACTCTTGAAAACATCAAGTAACTTTCAAGGAGAAATGAAAACTTCTGAAAATTGAATATTAAAGTGCCTTATCAAAGTATTTTATGACTTAAAGAAATAGTGCACTCAAGTACAGTAATGAACTCCAACAACTTCAATTAGGCACAAACCTTAGTGAATTAGTCAATACCAGTTCCTTATTCCAAATGGGAAAAATAGAGTCAAATTGGCATCAAATGTTAAGATTATCAAACTCTTCATAGATGATGCAAGCATACTATCAATTACTAAACAAAGAACTTTAACACAAAAACCTAGTTCAATTGGTTTTAACTTCAACACAAGAAGACCAATTGAACAAAAAAACACAAAGCCTGTGATTTTTGATGATTAAGAGATTGCATTAAATTTCAATCTATCCATGGCCATATGAATCAAAGAGGACAATCTATTGAATACTAATGAAGATCACTTTGCACAATTTTTAGAACAGAAAACATAGCAATTGTATTAATTTCAAAAAAAGTGTGTATAATTAAGACGTGACTAGTTGCAATATCCACTCAAAAATCTACATAGACCATTCATTTTTGTGTTATGTCATGTTCTTCTATTTGTATATGTATTTTTGCTAAAATATATCTATATCTATCCTAGGGTCCTAGTACCTCTTCTTATAGAAAATGGGTGCAACAATAACTTCAAACCATTCAAAAAATAACTATATACAACTAATTGTAATCATACACAAAATATTTACAATAAAAAAAAGTGTTCTTCTTAATCACCATGGTAGAAGACCACAAAACATGTCTAGTGTCTCATCCAATTAGGCATAATCACCCACTTGGTTTCTTCGTTCAACTACCATCTATTCAATCTCAAACCTATCCTTTTCTAACTCAAGCTTGCGATAGTCACTCACATAACTGACATAATTCTTCCTCGAGTCCCATGCAACCATATAAATTTTGTTGATGATGTCAATTTGATCTTCTTCTTTCGAAAAAAGGTCTAGTTGTGTCATTGGCCTCAACTCTTGTCTTGTTGGGTTATAAACCTAGCTTTTCACTTGCAATTGGAATAAAACTCTACAATTGGAGAGAATGGTTGGAGACTGTACTTTGAAACCTTGTTGCAAAACCAACTTGCATCGATGCCTTAACAAAACAATGTGTTAATGAGCCATTAGTTCAAAATCTTGTCAAATACATTCCACACAGGCTTGGCTTGCGTTTGTACACCATTAATGTCTTTTCCAATTAAAACTTGCAAAATTTTCTTTGTACTTTCCAAGATATCCTGACAATGATTATATCACCTTTTGCATTCTTATCTGGAAACCCCTTCTAAAATTTCAATGAGTATTAACATAATTAAGTGCTTTCACCATTTCAAGTCACATCCCAAATACTACTAGTGATTTGGTGAAGTATCACCATTTCATAGTACACCTTGATCATGCTCCCAAAATCTTAAAAATTACCATATCATGGCCACCTTACAGTAGCACACACAAAGTTTCAAATGTTTTCATTTTGCAATCTATGCTCTTCTTATGTTCCAAAATTGTGACTTCACAACATCTATGTGAAACCCCTTTCAAAATGGCGAACATTTCCTTTTCAAACCACTTCTTGACTATTCTTCATGATCTGGAAATTTTTTATCATTTTACGTTACCCTTCATACAATGCCTGTGAAGTGGTGAAATTTTGTGGTTTTGTTGACCTCCCACATCTACTCTTCCCAAATGGAAAAAAAAAACTTTGTATGATGAACTTTTGATGCCAAAATTTGAAGAAAATTTGAGGGTTCTACTAGTGTCTCTTTCTTAGGACACATATTGATTAGAAATATGGTGAGAATCCAGCTATATCTAGGAAAAGAAAACATAAAGAGAAAAAAATAAGAAAGATAAAAAAATTAAACCTACTTAACTATACAAAATAAAAAGAATCTAGATTGAATTAAGCGAAAAAGGGTTTGAGGAACAATGCATGTATAGAGAACTCCTGAATGCTTCCATCTATTTCTGGTAAGAAATAAGAAGTTTCTCCTATGATGTTAAATATAAAAAAAGGACCTAACCATAAGGTATCAAATTTTACATGCTTGTTGTTGTTGTGGTCTTCAACATTCCATTTTAGCACCTGATCTCCAATTTTAAATAACCACTCATTTGATCTCTTGTCATGAAGGAATTTAACCTATTTCTGCTTTTTAATGTTATGCTCTAGTGTTGATCTTCTAATCTCATCTAGTTCAACCAATACATTTATCCTTTATTCCATAAATTCAATGTCCTCAAGTTGTTCCTCTGTCATAAACATCTATACTGATAATACATAATCTAAAGGAATTCTAGCTTCTTTACCATAAATTATATTAAAAGGAGAAAAACCTGTGGATCTCTTCACTATGATTTGGTCAGCCCATATTCCTAGACTTAACTTAGTATCCCAAGCCCTTTTATTGTTATAAAAAACTCTCTTGATATTTTAAAATAAATTCTTATTACTTGATTTTGCCTGATTATTTCCTTGAGGGTGATATGGAGAACAGTATGACATGACTATACCATACTTTTTGCAGAACTCAAAAAATTTATCTGAATTAAATCACATACCACTATCCATAATAAGCTTGTGAGGAACTTCAAACTTGGTTATAATGTTTTCAATGAGAAAATTGATTACAACTTTGCTAGTAAATTTCTTTGTAGGTATAACTTCTACCCATTTAGTAAAGTAATTAGCAGCTACAAGAATCCAGTTGTGTACTCCACTTGACTTATCATTAATTTCTCCTATAAAGTCAATCCCCCACATCTGAAAAGGTTCTTCAGCCTGCAAAGTCCTCAAAAAGAGCTCCATTGTATTTTGATTTTCTAGAGAATTTTTGACACACTTCACATTTTCTTGCATAGATACAATCTCTGGATATGCTTGGACAATAATATATTGTACACTAAATTTAATGGGCTATGGTTTTAGCTAAAAAGTGACCTCTACAATCTCCTCATGGAATTCTTTCAAGGTAACCTCCGCTTGATATGTGTCTAAACAAAAAAGCAATATACAATCCTTATTTAAGGAGTACCTAAAGGAAAAGAAAACAAATAGGTTAAGAGTCCTTATATTAGATATTAAAATATATCTATGTCATTTATAATATATTTTAATCCTTTGAGTTAAGATGTGAAAGGTAGAGAAGACATTTGTAAAAAGCTACAAAAATTGTACAAGCAGGTCTTAAAGTGGTCAAGAATGTCAAAATATGAAAGAATTCCCTATAAAGGCTAAAATTGATGTAAAATGTCCATTTAATTCCATTTTAGGGTGATTAAAGTGTCCACACAAAGATTTTTCAATTTTAGAGTTAAACTTGTAAAAGTTGTAATGCAAAATGCATAAAAGACATAAAATATTGTCAAAAATGCATAATGGTTAAAAGAATGTAAGGAGATAGTTTCAAAGGTGGTTTGGAAGTTATAACCAACCACAACCACTATATCAACTAATGCATGGTTGAATAAAATAAATAATGGAAGGAAAGAGATGCATTTGAAATCAATTTGGAGTAATTCTAAGTTGTTATTTTGATTAGTTTTTCAGTTTGTAAATAGGATTTCGAGCAAACCCAAATCTACATATCACTAACATTAAACATTCAACATAGAGGAAAACTCAAAGTTTGATGCATAGAATCCTTACAAAGCAATCGATAAGTGGGATATATATTGATCCCTTCAACATCCATTAAATAAATTCCACTCTTACATGCATCTCATGAGGCAAAACATAATACTTTTCAACACAAAACCATCAACCTTTCTCAATTTGCATGTCCTGATTTGTATATCTGATTCCATTATTCATAACGTTTGTTCCCAAAAATTTCTTGCCAAACCCTTTGGTTAATTATTTAAAATTAGTCCTTCTAAATCATATCCAAATATGAGACCAATCCAACAACCCAATTACAAGTTATAATCTCTATGTCGAGACCCAATTTTACTATAAAAGACCAAAAGTAGAACCCAAAACCTTGCCTAGGGAATCCAATATATTTCTCAAAAAAAATCCAAATGAAACCAAACAAATTTAAAATTGACCACTTGTGAGTCTAGTTTCCAAATATATAAGCCATTAATTTTTCCAATGCATAAAGCATTCTACAAGAACAAATCTTTGATTATAACTTTAGTGAATATCTTTAAAGACAGTTTTCACCAAACTTATCACATCTTTCCCACATTTTCATCAAAACAACTCAAACCAATGGGAAATGAAAGTTTGTTCACATATACTTCCATTGGGTATAATTAGATATTTTGATTCATCCAAATGTGTCTGTATCAATGTTTCAATCTAATTGTAGTTGGATATCCTCAGATCTACAATTAAAAACTTTTACCAAAATGCTCATAACTTATTCATTTATGCATAGAATAAACCCAAACCAAAGCAAAAATAAATGTTATTTACTAAATTATAAAAATATACAGATTATACATGGTTTCCACGCTGTACATGTCAATACAAGACCTGGAACCACCACAAAAACTGATAAACTAATCAAAATAACAACTTAGAATTACTCTAAATTGATTTCAAATGTATCTCTTTCCTTTCATTATTTATTTGGTTCAAACATACATCAATTTTTTATAGTGGTTGTGGTTTTTTATAACTTCCAACCCACCTTTGTGTAACGCCCTGCCAAGGGATCCAAAAGAATTAACCTAAAGTTTCACTAAGTTTGTTAAACATTTTTTTTTTTAAAGTAAGAAAGTATAACATACACATCAAACACATAGTAGCGGAAGCAATAACATGTAATCATCGACAAACATACATTGCAAGTTACATTTCTTAAAGATCCCAAGACGTTGAGTCACGTTTAAATTTAATTAAATCTAAGTCTAACAACTATCACATACATATGAAGAATAATCAGAAAGTCTCATGTCCATAATATACATTTGTTCCGAATGCCTCTCGGCAAATTAATTCGGAATGCTCAATCATCCACTGTACAAGTCACAGGGTATGAAAGGCTTAAAAGAATATACATATGTAAAGATCAAGATACAACATCCTCAAATCCATGATACAAAGTACAGTAAAAATATATGAAACTATTCACCATACATGATACATCCATACATCCATAATGATAAAACATCTATCATAAAATCTAACCATCCATCATAATAATCCAAGAACATAGTGAAGGTAAATGCCAATCACGAAAACTCCAGCCACGGTGACCACGAAACGGATCTCAATGTTAAGAGTAAAAGCACTACCACCCGACCGCGTGGAACCTAAATGGTCCACTCCCACCGCGCTGAGGAGATAGTCTCAAGTCCCAAATAGGATAACAAAACCTATAATCATAAGTACTCTCTAAGTCCAGGAAATCCTATAAGTATGCTAACTCAAGGGTTCCTAAAAAGATCGACATCTAAATCCCAGAGGTACCACAAGACACGTAGGAAACCTAATATGCAAGCGGAAAAGTGTCATTGCAAAAGTCATGTAGAAGTTACCCGAGCAATCCCTTAGGAATCCCGGGTCCTTATTGATCCTGCGGCCACTAGTATCCTCTCGTACTGACGAGGCCTACTATGGAATGCAAGGTCGTAACCAAGCGTTCTCTCTACCCCATCCTAGTCTGTACTAGCACTCAAAGCATGGGAGAGAACATACAATTATCTTGTTAGGTTCATTTTCTCTCATTTAGTGTAAATGTTTTCACTTATTAAAAATGACTTACAATGGGTTTCTCAAGGTAGCCTCTTAGGGCTCCGACCCCCATTGCAAGCCACTTCCCGACTCTACACATAGATAACCTACCCTAGCTCATGAAATCATAAATCAAAGAATCATAATAAAACCACCTCAGTCCTATACAAGCAACTGAAAAACATCATAAAAGATAATCCACAAAAATTACATCAGTTCTTCATGAGCAACAGATAATATCAAATAGTAATCATGTAATCACGACAGTTCTCTATCAGCAACTGAAGGCATCAATGATAAGTCACAAAATCCAATGGTTCTCCAATGAGCAACCAGAAAGTAATACAAGTATAACTGATCGAGACTCAGAAATGGTTATCAAATATAACTGATCGAGACTCAAAAATGGTTAAGTTAGGTATTCTCAAATACATACACCTCAGCTTCACACAAGGAAACTGGAAAGCAATAACAAACAGTAAACACAATCATGTCATAGAGCACTTCATCACATTACCATGGTCGGGTTAAGAAAGATCGAGACCAATTCATCATGACATCACATTCACAACCCTCAAGCCTCTGGTAACAACCTAAACTGGTCAACGCTAAACCAACCCCAAAACATTCAAAGTACAAAGACAACATCAAAGTCTCAGAGATTGGATCTGAAAGTATATTATTTGAGTTAAGGTAAGGTTTATGTTTCAGTTTAATGTCGAATTCAAGTAACTAGGTTTTCACAACTACCCTTTACGATTAACCCATTTCTATAATAACTTTCATTAAATCAATAATCCAAATCTATAATTTAGTCAAATAATATTCATTATTAATTAACTTAATTAAACTAATTTTAAATTAAATTAATCAATAATTGCCTGTTCTACTTACTTATCTTAATCTATTCACTAATTGTTAATTTATTAATTTTATACCAAAATTAATAAATTAATATTTACAACTATGTTTATGCATTTAATATTTATTTATTAAATATTAATACAGTTAAAACTATTATTAATTTAAAATATATTATAATTTTATTAATTAAAAATTTTTAATAATAAAATTTGTTTTTTTTTTTTTTTTTAAAATTTAAAATTATATATAAAAAGAAAAACGAAATAAACAAAGTTTTTTCTTTAATTTAATAAACGTTTATAGCCCGTTGGCTTGGCCGCAGGCCTGCGGTCGCAGGGCCTGCGACAGAAGGTACTCTGTACCTGCTGTCGCAGTACCTGCGACAGAAGGTACTCTGTACCTGTCGTCGCAGTACCTGCGATGCAGGTACTGTCGGTCCGCCGACAGTGGGGGCGAGTACAGGGTGATTCCCTCCCCCCACTAAAACATTATATATATATTATATATATTTTATATATATTATATATATTTTATATATATATATATATATTTTATATATATATATATATATATATATTTAATTTAATTTAATTTTAATATAAATAAAATAAATCAATTTTATTTTAAAAATTAGTTTTGTTTAATTTTCAATAAAACAATTTTTTTCAAAGGATATATATATATATATATATATATATATATATATATATATATATATATATATATATATATATATATATATATATATATATTTTATCTAGAACTTTTCAATTTCAAAAAAAATCAAAACCCCTACTAAATTAAATCTTAATTTCTAAATCAAGAAAACAAGGGTTCTAATAATTCATCCAGTCTCCATGGATACATAAATTATTGAAGAGCAATTAATAAATTCACAATATTGAACAGTTAAAACTTTCATCACAGAGAATTCAGATCTACAAACCCCAGACACGAAGAAGACAGGAAGGGATAATTGCATATTTAATGGATAATAAAAAAACACAAGACCCTACCTGATCCTGATGCTATTATGCAATCTCCAGGAACTGTATGCGAATTCGCTCCTCTCAATAACCTTCCCCTGGAAGACTTTCTTGGTATCAGCCTTCTGAAATTTGCTTCCAAAAATTGTCTCCCAAAAATTCCCGTCCAAATTCGTCTATATCAAAAAGTGAACCCCCAAAGTTGTGATAAACAATTTCTCCTCAAATCGGGGCACTAATTGTGCGTTTACCCGAGAAGACTCTTTGCACAACTCAGTTAACTCCAAATTAACCTTTATTATCTTTTCTTATCTTTTTGCATTCAACTTTCATGCACATTAAGTTGAATTATTAAATAACTTTATTTAAAATTCCACTTGAATTCTATTCTTAATTTATTTATTACTTTAATCTTATGTGCACTTTTAAGAAATTAAAATAACATTATTAATTCTATAATTTAATGTTTTAATTTAATTCTCATATTTAAACTCATGTTTAGATCATGCGATCTAAAATTCTTAATAATTTAATATCTTTCAACTTTTAATTTATTTTAGAACTTAATTGATAACATATTTAATTAATTTAAATAACAATAATATTTAGCATTTATTTAAAAATGAACTCCAAATATATTATTATTAAATTAAATAAATATTATCCTGTTCTAAATTTATCTTTGAATTTTAATCTCCAAATTTAATTCTTTTAATTAATTAAATATAAAGATATCATAATAATTCTCTATTAAATTAAATCATTAATTAATCTTTTTAATTAGACTTAATTAATAGAAAATACACCAAGGACTCATAAAGCAACATACGAAAACCCATCATAGAAAAATACATACCATATCAAACAAAAAGGGTTATAATCACGAAATTACATCATTTGATGCATTCAGAGGGTACTTAACTCAGATACTTGTCCTAATTATCAATTAGGACAATTGGCTAAAGGGTTTAGGATTTGGACTTAAGAGTTTATCTCCCCTCTCTTACCATTGAGACAGTGCGATAGGGTACGCTCATCCTGACAATTCAGGGAAGTCGATGCCCGGTACCTGCAACCTGCATAAAATCCACACATGTACAAACACAATATTCTAAGCTAAACAGACAATGGCAGGAAGTGGTGCATTGTGTAGATCCCGACTAGCAGGTGACTACGACTCCCTTCCTTAACCATATCAGAAACACCATACATAAATAAAACAACACGCACACCATACACATGCAGTATGGGGTAAGTATCCATAAGAAGCACATGGAATAATAAATCATCTAACTAATCATCATCGATATCTGAAACCATTGAATAATCATCATACATGCATGAAATATAGAGTACCAAGTAATCTCATCATATAATAAACTGAGTGTAAACATCATCTGGTAATCTCTAAAATAATAATACTAATCATCAAACATAAATTGGCCTAAAAGAGTTTGGCAATGATATCAGAAATGTAGCTCGAAAATGTAAACTAGGGGCAGGCACTACACTTTGAAACCATCTCCTTACATTCTTTTAACTATTATGCATTTTTTACAATATTTTATGCCTTTTATGCATTTTTCATTACAAATTTTACAATTCTAACTCTAAATTTGACAAATATTTGCATGGATACTTTAATCACCCTAAAATGGACTTACATCAATTTTAGCCTTTATAAGGAATTCTTTCATATTTTGACATTCTTGACTACTTTAAGACCTCCTTGCACAATTTTGATAACTTATTACAAATGGCTTCTCTAGATTTCACATCTTGACTCAAAGGACTCAAATATATTATAAATGACATGGATACATTTTAAAATATGATATAAGGACTCTTAACCTCCTTGTTTTCTTTTCCTTTAATTCAACATTTACACAGTTTGAGACAAAGAATCCTTACAAAACAATCAATAAGTGGGATATATATTGATACCTTAAAAATCCATTAAATAAATTCCATTCTTAGAGGCATCTCATGAGGAAAAAAATAACACTTTTCAACACCAAAACATCAAGCTTTCTCAATTTGCATGTTTTGATTTCTATATCTAATTCCATTATTCATAACATTTGTTCCTGAAACATTCTTGCCAAACCCTTTGGAGGAATTATTTAAAATTAGTCCTTCTAAATCATATACAAATTTTAGGCCAACAGAACAACCCAATTACAAGTTATGATCTCTATATCAAGACCCTATTTTACTATCAAAAACTAGAAGTAAAACCCGAAACCTTTTCTAGGGCATTTGATATATTCCTCAAAATAAATCCAAATGAAACCAAACCAATTTAAAATTGACCATTTGTGAGTCTATTTTCCAAATATGTAAGCTATTAATTTTTCCAATACATAAATCATTCTACAAGAACAAATCTTTGATTGTAACTTCAATGAATATATTTAAAAGATAGTTTTCACCAAACTTATCATAACTTTCACACCTTTTCATCAAAAAAACTCAAACCAATGGGAAAATAAAGTTAATTCACGTATATTTTTCCATTAGGTATAATTTGATGTTCTAATTTGTCCGAATATGTCCGTAACAAACATTTCAATATGATTGTAGTCAAATATCCTTAGATTTGGAAATAACAATTTTTACCAAAATGCTCATAACTTATTCATTTCTCCATGAAATAAACCCAAAAAAAAATCCAAAACAAATGTTATTCACTAAAATATCAAAATCTAAAAATTATGCATGGCTTCTAGGCTATACATGGCCATACAAGACTTGGAACCACCACAAAAACTAAAAAACTAATCAAAATAACAACTTAGAATTACCCCAAATTGATTTCAAATGTATCTCTTTCCTTCCATTCTTTCTTTGGTTCGACCATACATTAGTTTTTATAAATTTTGTGGTTGGTTATAACTTCCAAACCACTTTTGAAACCATCTCTTTACATTCTTTTAACCATTATGCATTTTTGACAATATTTTATCCCTTTTATGCATTTTGCATTACGACTTTTACAAGTTTAACTCTAAAATTGAAAAATCTTTGCACATACACTTTAATAACCCTAAAATGGACTTAAATGGACATTTTACATCAATTTTAGCCTTTATAAGGCATTCTTTCATATTTTGACATTCTTGACCACTTTAAGGTCTCCTTGCACAAATTTGGTAACTTGTTACAAATGACTTCTCTAGATTTCACATCTTGACTCAAACGAATCAAATATATTATAAATGACATAGATACATTTTAATAGCTGATACAAGGACTCTTAACCTCCTTGTTTTCTTTTCCTTTAGGTTCTCTTGCACCTGGTATCGAAGAATAAAATATTAAAGTTAAGAGCATCAGATATGGTTGCTACTCTTTCAGGGTCAATCCTAACTCCAAACTTAGATACAATATGTACAAGGAGGTTCCCTTCTCTGACTCCAAACTAACACTTGTTTAGGTTTAAAGACAATACATACTCAAGGGATCTTCTGAAAAAGTTTCTATAAATGATTAAGTAGCAAGATCATCTCAGTACACAATAAGAATGAAGTCAATTAAACCTTTAAAAGCAACATCCACAACCCTTTGAAAAGTGGCCTCTGCATTAGTTAAACCAAAGGGAATCCTTATATATACACATGTCCCCCATGGAGTGGTAAATGAATTTTTATATTACTCCCATTCCTTCACTTTTACCTAAGAAACTATCCATCATAGAAAGAAGTTCATTTCCTATTACCTTTTGCAGTAATGCCTCCATGTTGGGAAAAGAAATTTTATCCTTTAATGCTTATATGTTTAGATCTCTAAAATCAACACATAACTTGATGTCCCCATTCTTCTTCCTTAGAGGAACAAGGTTGGAAACCCATGTAGAATGTCCGATGAGTTTAATGATCAGGGCATCTCTCATCTTAATCAACACCTCTTTCATTTTTGGGGCCAACATTGGGTCAATAGGCCTTTGATTTTGTCTAAAAGGTTTAGCATCTAGCTTCAAAGGTATCTCGTGTTGGAATAAATAATCTCTATAAGCTTTTAGTTCATCGTAAGACCATGCAAATATGTGTTTGTATTTTCTCGGTAGGGAAATAAGGTCTAATATGATATTAGGAGTTAACCTTTTACAAATGAAAATTTCCTTGGAAAATTTCCTTTCCAATATTAACCTTTTCAATTTTTTCCTGCATAACAGTGGACTTTTTTAGTCTTGAGGTTCTCATGCTGCTCAAAGATTCTTTCCAATGCCACTAATCCCTTTGGTATCTTATTAATTTTGAGTTGCACAATTTCTTCTCCAAACAAGGTCTCTTTACAATCCTATTTTTCTACAAATCCTTTCCAATTAATGCTTTGATGCTTGTATTATCCTTCACATTTTATAAAATCAAGAAAATCCTTATCATCATCAAACACTTGTCAGTTGTGCATATTATCTAGCATACATGGCCTGTTTTTCATCTCAATCTGCACAACTTCTTATAATGGAATGTCAATTTTCTTGATTACAAAATTAGTCATCATTTTAGCTAAAAAATTGTCATTTTCATCAATCCATTTTATTGAAAAATACATCAAAAAGTTCAATTAGGTTCTAGATATAGTTTCTATATTGCTTCAAACTTAAATTTTTAGTGGTAAATCGACTTCTAATATGGAAAAATATTAATTCTAAATCTCCCAAGATCGAAAGAGTTTTAAGCTTATGCATTTTTTCCATATTTAATCCTAATATCAATGCTTCATATTCAACAATGTTATTAGTGCATTTAAAGTTCAACAAGAAAGAATATCTAAAGATCTTCCCAGAGATGTAAGAATCACCCATGCACCATTACCTTCCCTGCTACAAGCTCAATCAAAGTGCATTTTCCATATCCATTAGTTTCATGTAGACAAACTCTATTAGTTTTATTAATACACTAAATTGGTTTATTTAAACTTACTTTGAAGTTGTTTATATCTCTTTGATAAATTTTGACTCCATAATCAAGACTAAAGCTTTCCACCAAGTATGTAAATCTTGGTTCCCTATCAACTGTGATATGTCTTCCATTTAAAAGGATAGTTGCATAAGAATATTCTAGTTGAATGTGTTCTCCAATTGAATTGGACCATTTCCTTGAAAGCAACATACCATAATAGGCTGGGCTTTCTAGCAGAGTAACATCCATCTTCTATGACACATCAAGGCATGTGGGAAATTTGAACTCAACACCCTTCATGATTCCCACTATAGGAATTGTTCAATTTTCCATTGTGTAGCACTTTCCATAAGGTGTGTCCACTGCTAAACCCAATTCTTTTATGACATCCGTAGGCATAATGTTGACTGCAACACCTGAATCTATCATGCAATTTCCTAGCAATCTATTGTTGATTAACAAAGTTAGATAAAAACCATCTACATGTGGTGAATTTTCATTAATATTATTCCAAGATAAATAATCGTGAAACATTAATATTTTTCTCTCTTAAATGATATTCTTTGTTCACTTTAGACAAAAGATTAACACTTATTTCCCATACTTAGGGATCTTAACAATTTCAAAGAAAGGAATTAGAATTTTTATCTAAGATAAAACATTAGAAATAAATGAGTTAGTACTTACCATCTGCTTACCTATAGGTTATATGTCAAGAGGATTTGTTACCTTTATTTGTTTTTGATTATTTAGCACTGTCTTCTCATTATCTTTCTTGTGTAGATCTAGTTGTGGTTTGTTGATAGTTACTTTTGTCAATTTCCCATTGTTAGGATTTATAGTCCTATTTCTCAACCTATAACTTCTCCTAGATTATTCCACTACTACAATTGTGTAAGTTCTTCTCTCTTCCTCAGTTGATTGTCTTACCCTTGGGTTATCTTCTTCCTCAGAAAAGACCTTTTGTGAACATTGCTGCCTTATTGTCATCATGTCAACATCAGGAATGTACTCATCTTCTAAGGTATCATCATCTCCCCAAAGTGACTTTGATGATAGAGTTTTAATAGTTGATTTCTCTTCTTTTTGTCCTTTCTCTTCTAGTACACTATTTGTTTTCAAACATTGATCACTAGCATGTAGTAATTTGCAAGTCTTACACCATGGACCAATTTCCACATAATTATTATTTCTCTTTAGAGGGTCAGGAGTTTCATTGTTTCTTACGGGTTTGTCAACCTTCCAATTAGTGTTGTATGACATGTCTTGCAATCTAAACTTGTAAGGTCTATCATTTCTAATAGACCTAAAAACTTCATTCATGTTCTTCTTAACTTGTAAATATTTGATCATATTTATCAGTTTATCAATCTTATCATCATCCTTATTTTGTTTGGGGTTGAACAATCTAGGGTCTTCTCTCTTCCCAATCTTAACAACAACTTTCCTATAATTCTTAATGGTTGTGGCTACTATGAAAGCTTCTTGTAAAGTGATGGGCCTATGAGACCTTATCTCATAGTGAATTTTACTATTAAAGGAACTTAAGTAATAAATTATTAAGAAAGAATCTACTAGTTAGATATCGCTTGGTATTCTATTCAATATTTTATTAAATCTCTTTTTGAACTCAACATCTGACTCATTTGAATTCTTTTTTATGCTAGTTATTTCATGGGAAGAAAAATATGTATCACTATGGACCCCAAATTGTTCATAAACAAATCCATAAATTCATACCAATTAAAAATAGAACCATCAGGGAGTTCTCTATACCATTCAACAACATCATTAGAAAGGGACTGCACAAATAAAATACATCCTAATGCTTCTCTTCCAACTCTTTAATAGTACTTGTCAAGTTAATAACACACCTCTACAGATTGAGTTTCTTCTCAAGAAAGTTTAGGGATTACAATCCTTAATTCATTTGTTATAGGATTAGGATATTCTACAATCCCTGTGAAGTCGAGTTGTCTATATCATTTAATCACCATAGGAGCTCTGACTCCTTGTTCTATATTTAAAAGATGTGTATTTTCCCTATTTTATCGTTTCCTATATTTTGCTGATCACTTTGAAAATTATTCCTCAAATTTTTTTCATTCCTATTCATCCCATTTGACATCTATTATTGTGACATTCATTTCCCTTATTTTGATCTTGTCTCCAACATCCATTTGTTTCTTCTCTTTTATTTATTTCTTACAAAGGATTCTTATGTGAATTATTAAAAAGGAACTCTTTATTTTTATGAGGGTTATATTTGGATGACTTGTCACCTTCTTGGCTTTTGTTATCATCGGCCTTCTTTGGAGTGATGATTTCATCTCATTTTACACCAATCCTTTCTAACATCTTGCTAGGTACTCGCCTCAAGGCCTTGGCTGCTTTCTTTGGTGAAATGCTATATTTTATTTGAAAGGGTGCATCAAATTTATGAGTATCTTCTTCATTCTCATCATCATCATGTTCTCTCACTTTTTTTTCAACTTGGTAGGTCTATGGTTGGTTTTCATCATCTAGGGTTCTTATTAAAAAATTGGATTACTTTATCTCTCTGACATCTTATCACATGTGTGCTCATCAACCTCAATGTAAGGCTCCTTCTCTCCATCATAAAATATTATGTATCCTATAAATGACATATGAGAGGATTAGTTCTTGATGTAGGGGCATCCTAGGCTTGTTGGCAATCCTACAGGATGGTGTGGTTTGGTTTTAGAGTTGAGGAACTTGGTCAAAGAAAGATCTGTGACTCAATCAAAGAAGGAGGAGGTACTTAGTTATCAAAGGCACTTGACATGCACTAGGAGCTCCATGATGTTGGTTGTAGTGTTAACCAAGTGACTTGGTCATTGAAGGGACTCGGTCACCAAAGGAGGAACTCAACACATACTGTCGCTTGATTTGCACTAGGAACTTGACAGTAGTGTTTCCTAAGTTGGCTCGGTTGATGAAGGAATTAGTTATGCTTAGGAGAGTTGTCGATGGTTGGTAGTGGTTTCTGACCCTAGGTCATGTCTTGGTCTCTATGGTGCTCAAGTTATTTATAGTGTGAGTCAAACTTGGCATTCAATTTTTTTATATGTATTTAGTTTATGTTGCAACTGACTTGTGGCTTGCATGGGCATTTAATTTAAGGGTTTTTTTTAATTTGTATTGGGCTAGGCTAACTTGTGGCTTATTTGGGTATAAGTAGAGGGTCTTGTAGAGTATTTAGGCATTTATTCATTCAGAGGAGTGATTCAGAGAATCGTCCAACTTGGAGAAAAGGATGAAGTGGAGGAGAAAATTTTGAAAAGGCTAGTAGCCAAGGCTTGGGAAACAAGGAGATTTATTGGTGGGCTTGCGGGCACACGTTGAGATCTTCCTTGGAGGTTTCTACTAGAGTGTGGATACAGACTAGCTAAGTGTTGCGTTGGATCTTGCAAAACTATTTTTGTTGTAATTGCTATTGTATTTGGCCATAACTTTGAAAGCCTTACAATCGGGCACATTCCATGTAAATAGTTGCTATATGAATAAAGTGTTGATAATTGGTATTAGATCTTGCATTGTTTTTGTCTTTCCTCTGTGTGGTTATTTGAAGGGATCTGAATTACCTCTAGCAAGGGTACCCTCAGATTCTCATTGCATCAAGTGGTATTAGAGCTCAGTTGTTCTTGAGTGTGTAGACTAAGTCCCGAAGTTGAGGTAGTTTGTGCCAGGAACTCGGTGAAGGCTAGAGGTGAAGGTTAATCTTATGAAGCTGACTATTCTTCTAGATTTGTCAATTTATTGCTTTTGGTTTGCAAGGATCTTGGAAGATGCCTCCAAGAAGATTGGACCCTAAGGCGATTGATGATCTTAGTGATGCTATGGAAGAAAGGATCACAGAGAAAATTAAAGTAGAATTCAAATATGAGATGGCACTGATGAAGAGTGATATGGTAGATGAGATCATAAGTGCTATAGGTAGTGTACCTTGACATATGGGTACTAGAGATGGTTATGAAGAGGTTGCTAAAGACTTTGAAGCTACTAGATCAAATTGCGAGGACAAAATTGATCATGTGGAGAGACCTATGGGAAGTAGGGCTAGTTAGTTTGCTAGACCTGGATCTTAGTTGAAGTTGAAGCATAAGATAAAGGTTTCTAATTTCTTAGGTACTTTGGATCTTGAGACCTAATTGATTGGATTGGTAATTGGAAGACTACTTTGAGTTTAGGGATATTGAGGATCCACTCAGAGTAAGGTTGTCACAAACTAAGTTGAAAGGACATGCTTCTCTTTGGTGGAAAGAATTGCAAAGAGATAGAGAGGAGGAAGGTGAAATTAAGATCACTAGATGGAGGTTGATGGTAACCAAGTTGAAGGCTAAGTTCATTCCTGCTAATTATGAACTTGAGTTGTTCAAGAGGCTGTAGAATTTGAAACATAAAGATATGACTATGAAAGATTATACCGAGAAGTTCTACAAGTTGACTATTCGATTTGGGCATAGAGAATTGTCAAAGGAGAAGGTAGCTCGGTACATTAATGGTTTGAGATTAAATATCCAAGATGAGGTTGGCATGTTGAAGATTGGTTTGGTTGAGGATTCTTATCAATATTCCTTGAAGGTAGAAGATAAGTTAAAGAGGAAAAGTTAAGGTAATACGGGAGAGAAGGAGAAGCATGATAGCTCGGCAAAAACTAAACCGAGTGTTGAAGATGAGCCAAAACTTATTGATCAGAAGTGAAGGATATGTAGAGGTGAGTTTAAGGGTACTTTCTATAGATGTGGTGAAGTAGGAAACAAATCTTATGAATGTCCTAATACTGGTCACATAAGAGTTGTTGTGAATGAGGCTGAAAACCCTATCAATGAACTAGAGCAAGGAGAGAATTTACTAGTTTGGCAAGTACTGATTGGTTAGAGGGCACTAGAATCTTGTCAAAGGACTAGTTTGTTCAGGACTTGTTGTAAATCTAGTGGTAAAGTCTGAAAGGTGATTGTGAATGGTGGTAGCACTGACAACCTTATTGCTGAAGAGATGGTTCAAAAACTTGGTTTGAGAAGAATGAGACATCCTTGTACTTACAAGATTGGTTGGTTGCAAGGTGAGCATACTTTGGAAGTGAGGGAGTAGTGCTTTGTTGATCTCCAAATTGGGCAGTGTAAGAATCAAGTGTTGTGTGATATTGTGGACATGAACAATTGTCATTTGTTGCTTGGTAGACCTTGGTAGTATGATTGCAGGGATGTGCATGATTGTGTCAAGAATGTGTTTACAATGGTGAAAGGTGGTAGGAAGTATTCCCTGATTCCTTTTTAGAATGAAGAGCTTGGTAGGAGGAACTTAAGTATTGGCAGCCAAGTTGAGCTAAAGAACTCTGAGAGGGTTAGAGATCAGTGTGGAAGATAGACTTGTGGAACATCAAGGATGGATGTGAAGAAGTAGAAGAAGATCAAGGGAAAGAGTGTACAAGTTGAGGATTTGGAGTATATGTATGTGAAGAACGAATTTGATATTTATGTGTTGAATCCTAGAAGATGTTCTTCCAATTATTAAGAACATCTTTTTGAACCTAGGGTGCTTGATGCAGGAGCATCCTAGGCTTGCTAGCAATCCTGTAGGATGGTGTGGTTTGGCATTGGAGTTGGGAAACTAAGTCAAAGAAATATGCATGACTTGGTTAAACAAGGAGGAGGTACTCAGTTATCAAAGGCACTTGACATGCATTGGGAGCTCGGTGATGCTAGTTGCAATGTTGACCCAGTAGCTTAGTCATTGAAGGGACTCGGTCACCAAAGAAGGAACTTGACACATATTGTGGCTTAGTTTGCATTGGTAACTCAGTAGTAGTGTTGCCGGAGTTGGCTCAGTCAATGAAGGGCTCAATTATGCTCAGGAGAGTTGTTGATGCTTGGTGGTGGTTTCTGACACTCGATTATGTCTTGGTCTCTGTGGTGCTTGAGTTTTCTATAGTGTGAGTTGACCTTGGCATTATATTTTGTTATATGTATTTTATTTGTGTTGCAACTAACTTGTGACTTAGTTGGGTATAAGTAGGGGGTCTTGTGGAGTCTTTAAGAATTCATTCATTCAGAGGAGTGAGTCTGAGAATCATCTAGCTTGGAGAAGAGGATGAAGTGGAGGAGAGAATTTTGAGAAGGATAGTAGCTAAGGCTTGGGAAACAAGGATATTTCTTGGTGGGCTTGCAAGCATAAGTTGCGATCTTACTTGGAGGTTTCTACCAGAGCATAGATCTAGACTAGCTAAGTGTTGAGTTGGATCTTGAGGGATCTTGCAAAACTGTTTTTGTTGTAATTGCTATTGTATTTGGTCATAACCTAGAAGACCTTACATTTAGGCACATTGCATGTAAGAAATTGTTATATGAATAAAGTGTTGAGAATTGGTATGGGATCTTGCATTGTTGTTGTGTTTTTGTTATGTGGTTATTTGTAGGGATCCAAATTACCTCTAGTAGGGGTACCCTCAAATTCTCGATGCATCAATTCTTCTTGTTCCTAGTTCTCTTCTTGGGAGTCCACTCCAAATATTCTTTCTTTATGTGAATATATCTCCTACCCTACATATACTTCATAGATAAATGCTTGTAACTTTCCTTTCTTTCAATGTGAAAGTTTGATCATTCATAATAATTTACATAGAGTCGCCGCCTCGATCTCAAGAAATAATATTATACTGGATATTTTGGGCTTCTTCTTCTGGCAGAGTACACTTTAAAATTGATTTTCTTTTAACTTCTTCTGGTCTACACAATTGAAAACTCTAGGTCACTTCACAATGGAAATTGTGAGCAACCCTCCCCAGTACAGTCACCAATTTATTGGTTCCTCGCATTGTTGGTTGAAAAATTATGACTCTTTCCTACTCATTTCTTGGTAATTCAACACAATTTGGCCAACGATTAGGATTGATACTAAATGATCAAATCCTCTACTCTTTAGGCTTTTCCAACCTAGGTAGGTGTATGTTATGCGTCAACTTCTTTTATAGTAGATTTCTTGGATAATATTCTTAAAAATATAAGTAACTTTCAAGGAGAAATCATTTTTTTTGAAAATTGAATAGTTAAGTGCCTTATCAAAGTATTTTATGACTCGGAGAAATAATGCACTTGATTACAATAATGAAATCTACCAACTTCAATCAGACACAAATGTTAGTGAATTAATTAAGACTAGTTTCTTAATCCAAGTGGGAAAAATAGAGTCAAATTGGAATCAAAATTTAAAATTATCAAACCCTTCAGAGACAACACACATATACCATTAATTACCAGACATATAACTTTAACACAAAATCCTAGTTCAATTATTTTTAACTTCAACATAAGAAGACCAATTGAACAAAAAAATAAAGCTTGTGATTTTTGATGATCAAGAGATTGCATTAAATTTCAATCTATTAATGAAAATATGAATCCAAGAGGACAATCTATTGAATAATAATGAAGATCACTTTGCACTATTTATGGAATTGAAAATAGAGTAATTATATTAATTTAAAAAAAGTTTCTACAATTGAGCTATGATTGGTTGCAATATCTACTCAAAAATTTGCTTAGATCATTTACTTCTATGTTATGCCTCATTCTTTGATTTGTATATGTATTTTTTCTCAAATCTATCTATATCTATCATAGGGTCCTAGTATCTTTTACTATAGAAAATGAAGAGGCACAACAATAGTTTCAAACCCTTCAAAAAATAACTAGCTACAACTAATTGCAACCAAACACAAAATATTTACAACAAAAAAATGTACTTTTTTATCACCATGACAAAAGACTATGGAACATGTCCAATATCTCATTCAAGTAGGCATGCTCACTCGCTTGGTTTCCTCGTTCAGCTAACATCTGTTCAATCTCATCCTTTCCCTCTTCTAACTCGAGCTTATGGCATTCACTCACATAATAGACATAATTCTTCCTCAGGGCCCATGCATCCATATACATGATATTGATGATGTCAAATTAATCTTCTTCTTCCAGAGAAAGGTTTGGTTGTGTCATTGGCCACAAATCCTATCCCTTTGGATGCTCCTATATTGGTAAACCCATCTCTGCACCTGCAATTGGAATCAAACTCTGCAAATAGAGAGAATGGTAGGAGATTGTACTTTGAAGTCTTATTGCAAAACCAACTTGCATTGATGTCTTAATAAAATGGTTGCATTAATGAGCCATTAATTCAAAAATCTTGTTAAAAACATTCCACACATGCTTGACTTGCATTTGTACACCATTAATGTCTTTTCCAATTAAAACTTACAATTTTTTTTTATACTTTCCAAGATATCCTAACAACAACCATATTGCCTTTTCACTTCCTTATCTAGAAACCCCTTTTGAAATTATGACAAATATTAATGCAAATTAAATGTTTTTCCATTTTGAGGCACATCACAGACACTACCTATGATTTGGAAAAGTATCATCATTTTTTAGGGTACCTTGATCATGCTCCTCAAAATCTCTAAAATTTCCATATTGTAGCCACTTGACAGTAGCACATGCAAAGCTCCAAAATTTTATCATTTCACAAGTCATGCTCTTCCTCCCTTCTAAAATTGTAACTTCGCACCATCTGTGTGAAACCCCTTTCGAAATAGAAAATATTGCCTTTTTAGACCACTTCCTAACCATCCTCCGCAATATGGAAAAATTTCTTCATTTCATGCCACACTTCATACAGTGCCTGCAAAGTAGAAAACTTTGATTGTTTCACTGACCTCCCACATCTGTTGTTCTGAAATGCTGAAAAACTTTGTATGATGAACTTTTGATGCCAAATTTTCTTTAAAAATTAGAGGGTTCCACTATGTTAGACAAAATGTTAGACAAAATGGAAATATTTATGGTAATTTAATTTTAATTCTCCTTGATTTTGCATCTTCCATTATCTTTGTTGATGTCATACCTCTTTCCAAAGAGAAGGAATTGATCAACATTTCAAAATAAAAGTGGAACCAGAAAAAATAACAATGGAATATGGTGTGAAATGAAAAAATATGGCAGCACATCCCAATTTGTCATCAAGAAGAGCGATGGAATATGGTGTGAAACAAAAAAATGAAAGTGGAACCAGAAAAATTACTACATGCCCTAAATCTAGTAAAAAATTCAATCCCAATAGCTACAAATAAGTGAGATCCAACATTTGAATCCAAAAACCCTAGGTGGTCTTAGCCCTCATTAAATCCACCTAGAAGAAACTCTACTTTAAACATGGGTTTGAAGGAACAATTGGTAAATAAACTCAATGCTACAAGATCAATAGAATGAGTATCACATGCAATATAGACAAATGATATTCATCAAAACAATGCTAAGTCTATTGACAAGATACCAAACAATACAAAGAGCACTCTAGCAATAGATCTCCTAAAGCTATCTAAAAAGGGAACCATCGATAACAGGGAAATTGGGACAATACAATAATTATTAGTAATGACTACTTAGAGGAAAGAAGGTTTCAATGTGAAACTTAAGTTCCTTTTCCTTCTGTAATGGCTCCAACACAAAAATGGATAAAATAATCAAGTGGCTCCAAAGGGCATTGGGCAACCGAGTAAGTATAATTTCCTTCTCCAACAATTTAATTTTCATTCAATCCAATCATAGGAATGATAGAAATAAATTGCTATATGGGCCACTCTATTTCTATTAGGCTTATAAAATTAAATTATTTAAGTGACAACCCAATTTCAACATAGATAGTCCAGAAAAAACATTAGCACCTACATGAGTGATAAAAAAAAATTACCAGTAGAATTAATCCATAGACAAATCGTAAAACTTAGTGGCAACACAGAAGAGGAAATCATATGAAAAGAAATAGGATATTCACAAACTAATAAAATTAAAGTATTTGTCAATCTTAGGACTGATACTAAATTATTAGACCCTATTAAAATCATCATAGATAGATAGATTTACAATCTCACACCCATAGTTTACATAGGACATATTCAAGAGAGAGCATTATACGATCAAGAAAATAAGCTTAATTTTGATATAGACTCAATTACTTTGTCCCTTGCAACTCTAATCTTATGAATAAATACTCAAATAAAGAGAACCATTCAAAAGAAAGAAAAGGCACTAAAGAAAAGACAAGTAGGAAATCAGAAAATGATCTAATTAGAGAAGAAATGGAAAACAAAGAGCCATCAAATTTGATTGCCAGTCTAATAGTTATACCTAACAAGGATATAGAGGAGGAATATACCATGAAGGATGAACAAGGAATAGAGATAAACATCCCCCTAGGGTACTCAAGAAAATATTGAACAACAACTCTTACAAATAGAAGAAACAAATGGAAGTATGGAATGTGGGAAATAAATTAGAAGAATTGATGTAAAGCATAGAAACAACACAAAGGCACAAAATATATGCTAGGACAAAAATGGGACAAATAAGACTAATAAGATAAATGAAATGACATATCAATGACATGTGAACTATATGGAAGAAGTAAAAGAAAAATTTAAGAACTCTTAACAAATTGATACAATAAATTACCCTTGTTCATAATGATATATGTGATCAACTCTATCTATGGTAAGAGGCATTAGATGCTACGAAACAATTAGTAGATCCCTCAATCAACAACAAAGATATTATGATACCAACTAAATTGACCTTGATCAATGAGAGGACATACCACCTTATAGAGTTGAATGTAGTAGAAATAATTGAAGACTACATACAAGCAATTTTTAACCAACTCAAGAGCAACATTGGATTGGACTCTCCACTAAAATTGGATATAAAAGAAGGACTGTGTGAAACTCATATCATGACTCAAGAAGACATTAGAGAAGACAACTTATTATAAAATTATAAAGTTCAAGATATTGACCCCACAATACAGACACAAGGAAACTCTCAGAAGAACAAAATAACAACAAACTAGAGTATAACAATATCAGAAGATGATTGAAAGGATATTATAAATTTTAATAGAATGATAAATAGGATGTTAAGAGACAAAATTGAAGAAAAAGAAAATTGACACTCTCAATTGTAGACAACTATAGATAAATAACTAATAGAAAGAAAACTAGGGCTGACAGTTACAAATGAGGGTTGGAAATCTCAAAGATAGCTAAGAGGCAAAAAAGGAAGAAAAGAAAAAAATAATTAATAGAACTTAGATTCAAGGATGTAAGTGTAGAAGATCGGGCAAAACTAACAAACCTATTTTATACCATCCCTCCGTCTGGTCTATACTAGTAATTTTGGCTATCATAAGATGTTTACTAGCAATCAAAATTGTTCCAGAGAAATAGTTCTTCTTCCATAACATCAGAGTTCCCCCTGATGCCCCTTCTAAATTGCTGGCATTTATTGAATAATTTTTAAAAGCTTTAATTTGTTTCACTTTCTCTTTATTCATCTTAGTTTCTTGAAGCAGGAGGAAATCAAGCTTTTGTTCTCTAACAAAATTTCTAACAATGTCCAATTTATGAGTACTATTCAACCCCCTAATATTCCAAGTTATGATCTTCATATCTTATTTTTAGGGGTAAAATCTAGAATATTTGACTGCCTATCGTCAACAATATTCTGCATACTTTCTAACTCTCTAGTTTTCTTAGTAGATCTTCTTCCAGGTTTGTTTGGTGAACCAACATTTGATTTCACCTTAGAGTGTTGTTATGCTCTTTTCCCAATTTTATCCAAATTAGAAGCAAGAGGTTTCACCTTGATATGCTGATCTATTTTGTTGCTTCTAGTCTCTACCCCCTAGTATTGTTCTTTTTTTCAGCCCTTTTTCTTTGGTTTGGTTTATGAATTGAGCCATTTTCTTTCACATCATCTAGGGGAGGAGGCTCATCCATAGAAAGATCATTATCAACCTGGGATAGCACTTGGATCTCCTTGGACTGAGAAAAAAGAGGATCTCTCCTCAAGTAAATTTTTGGTATCAGCCAAGATTTCACCTTCCTCAAGCACAATTTTGTCATCAAAATCTCTCCATCATTCTTCTATCCTCTGATAAATAACGATTTGTTTTGATGAATCTGCCTAATCTTCTAATCTTTGTTTAGGTAAACTAGTTTCAGAATGTAAACCAAGACCTTCTTTCTCAGAGTTAGCTTTCTCAGAAGTAGGCTCTTTACCCGCCTCAGCCTATGGAGCTTGAAGTTCTTGGCAATGGCCTTCTTTGGGTTTCCATACTTTCTTTTGTTGAACCTTGTTCTTTTTCCCATCCAAACCACTGCTAGACTAATTTTTACTTTTAGAAGGGCATTTTTTAACCAAATGCCCTTGCTTCTTACAAGCATAGCAAGAATTAGGCAGATCTTCAAAAAAGATTTCTTGAGTTTTTTTACCCAGCTTGGAAATCAGATCCACCTTTGCTGGGAGATGATTCAGGTCTGCCACTTTAACAAAAATTCTGGCACAATGAAGTTTGGTTCTAGAAGTCGTAGCATTATCTAATTCCACAAGTTCACCAAAAGAACTGGCAATACCTTTAAAAATGTCTTCATGCCAGAATTCTAAAGGGAGCCTAGGAAGTCTGGCCCAGATGGGAGTGGTTAAGAAAAAAGAGTCTGAAAGATCCATGTTAGGTTCCCATTTTTTAATGGTGAGAGAGCTTTTACCAAAAGACCACGGTCCTCCACAAAGAACCCTATCCATGTCTTCTTTACAGTTGAAGATAAACAAAAAGAAGCCATTTAACATGGGAGCAATATCTACCTTTCCTCGAATAACCCATTTCCTTTTAACCATTTTTCTAAGAGATTCAATATCTGGTCTTGCACCTAAAAATTTGCCTACTAGGGTGAAATCCATGGAAGACACAAAATAATCAACTAAAGGGTCTAGAATAAAAACTTGAAACTCACCTTTCTCCCAGCAGGACTTAGCAGTCATCGATGGGAAAAGAGACTTTCCAGTGGGTTTCTTGCCAAATAGGGATGACCAAGTTTTTCATTCTGAGACCCCTTGCTTCAGACCTTCAGAGGACTTTTCCTTGAAAGAATCAACATTATCTTTCTCCTTCTCAAGATCCTGTCCCAACACATGAAAAGTAGACAGGGAATCCAATGCTGGGATACAAACCCCACAAAAAGGTTTAGAATCACCCAAAGACTTTCCATTGTCCACATCGACTAAAAATTCTGACCTCGCAAACTTCTCAACACCTCCAGGGTCTGTACCTCCAACTAGATTCTCCCTGACCAGTTTCTCGCCTGCAAGCGAACCAACTAATTCAAATACCAAAAGAGCGCCCATGTTGTTTTGATCCACATAAAGGATCAAAAGGACGGTTGTTGGTCTGATTCGTCAATTGATTTCTACCTCTTCTATCGCTGTCTTGGTTAATGGTAGCTCCTTTCATTTCTTTTTTTCCCTCTCAAGGGCTGAGACAAGGTAATCCTTTATCCCCCATCCTTTTTGTTATTATGGCTGATTGTTTGGGGAGATTTATTGGGGACTTGGTCCAAAGAGGTTTGATTAAGGGCTTACAACCATCTTCCCATCCTTTAATTTGTTCTCATGGATAATTTGTTGATGATACCATCTTCATGGGTAAGGCTGAAGTGAAGGAAGCTAGATTTTTAAAGCAAGCTATTAACTTATATTCTTTTGCATTAGGACAATTGGTTAACTGGAGTAAAAGTGTTGTGTTCTTTATTAACACCCCTATCCACAAACAAATTAAAATTGCTAAAATCTTGAGATGTTCTATAGGATCTCTCCCATACTCTTACTTGGGGCTTCCCCTAGGCTTGAAGGTCCTTGATGCTTTCTAGGAAGATCTTATAAACAAATTTAGCAAGGTGGGATGGAAAGGAAATCTTTTAAGCCAGGCTAGTATGTTAACTCTTCTCAAAGCCTGTCTCCAAAGCATACCTACTTATGCTCTAAGTCTTTTCAGAATTCCTTTTAAATTTGCTGAGTCAATTGATAAAATTCAAAGAAATTTCCTATGGTCTGGCTTTGAGGAAAAAAGGAGAATGCCTTTAATTGCTTGGGATCAAGTTTGTAAACCCCGCAGTGAAGGGGGATTGGGAATCTAGAAAATTAGAAGTATGAATAAAGCCCTTTTAGCCAAACAGGGGTGGAGAGTTTACCATGACAACAAAGAGTGGAGAACCATATGGAAACATAAGTACCTCTTCAATGCTAAATCCCTTCCTAATTTCTTTGCCTCTCCTAATGTTATTCATTCTTCCTCCATATGGGGAGCTGTTAAGGGGACCAAGAAAACTTTAGAAAAAGGATGCTCTTGGAAAATTGGTAATGGGCTAAAGGTGAAATTTTGGGAGGATATCTAGCTTAAGGACCATCCCTTGATTGGAAACTTTCATGACAAGGCCTAAGTTGACGGATGCAAGCAGAGATTTGGCTTTCTAGTAAGTCATTATTGGCAGAATGATTCATGGGTGATTTTAACTGATGTTGATCAAGGTTTCAGTAATATCCAATTATCCCTAAATGTTGTCTCTCTTTACCCTAATCTTGAGGATGAGATTATCTGGCATGTTGATCCTAGTGGTCAATTTAAAGTATCTTCTATCTTTGTTTCAAAGGATAAGGGTAATCAACCTTTCTGGTCACATGCTTGGATTAAGGGTCTCATACCCAAAATTAACATATTCTTTTGGATTCTTCTCCAAAACAAAATTTTGACCCTTGACAACTTGCAAAAAAGAGGTATAAATGTGGTTAATAGGTGTACTTTATGCAGAAATGGACTTGAAGATAGAGATCATATATTTTTGAGTTGCTCTTATACCCAGGAAATTTGGACTGAGATTTTGAATTTTTGGGGCATGACATGGGTCCATCAAAACAATGTGGATCTTTCCTTCAAAAATTGGAGCTGCCCCTCAAAGGATCCTAATGCTCAATTTCTTTGGAAATCAACCCTCCCTCACCTTTGGTGGGGCATTTGGAAAGAAAGAAATAATAGAATATTCAGAAATAAAGATCTTCCAGGATGGGTGCTTGGTCAGAATATCATTAGAGCCTTCAAGGAGAATTTTAAATCCTAGAGGAAGTCTGGTCAAACATTCCAACTTGATAACCCTTTACTATCTCAAGAATCTAAGTTGAAAATTGATAATCCTAGATCGATCATAAAATGGCTTGTTCCTCCTAATGGATGGATCAAAGGGAACTTTGATGGAGCTGCTAAGGGAAACATGGGAAGAGCAGGATGTGGAGGTGTTCTTAGAGATCATGTGGGAAATTTTATTAATGCTATAGCAATCCCTATTGGTCACACGAATAGCCATATTGCTGAAGCTACTGCAGCCCTCTACAACATTAAATTAGTTGTTGATTTGGGGTATTCCAAATATGGTTGGAAGGTGATTCTCTGAATATTATTAATACCCTAAATAATAAAGATTCTATCTCATGGTCTATACAGGCTACGATTATGGAAATCAAAACCTTATTTCAAAAATTTGAAAAAGTGGTCATTTCCCATACATATAGAGAAGCCAATGGGGCGGCTGACTGGCTAGCCAATCATGCAATTCAAATGGGGCATAAGGTGAGATGGCTTGATGAATTAAACAAGCATGTGAATCTTAAAGCGATTATTAATTATGATGCTATTCATTCCAAAGTGGGAAAGATTTGCTTGGATTAGAAATTTAATGATTTGGGGGAATGGCCTTACGACTGTCAGATTACCTTCCTCGAGGAGGTACATTCATGTGAAGGTTATGTGCTCTCTACACGTATCATCAAAAAGGTGACCTCGATCTCAAGTTACAAAAAACTGGTCTCATTTTAACCTCTCTACTATCAGTATTTGGGTGTCTCTGGTTTTTTGTTCGCTTTGTCAAATGGGGGGTGAATTGAGGAAGCAGGAGCCCAAAAAATGTGATGACTGGAAGGCTAGGCTCTTACATTTGGAAGATTCTCCAGAAAGGGAAGGTGGTCAGTTTTCTAGAGCATTTGCATGGATTCAAACCCCATGTCACCACTGCCTTCTTCAAAAATTGGGTCGATGACAAAGTTACTCTCCACGGAGTCACTGTGAAGCTTATTGAGGAATTCATAGCCGAGGTTACTAGGCTCCCCATGTAAGGTATTAAATTCTCAAAAAAGACCAGCATTTCCAATGCGGCCTACAAAAAATTCCTGAAGACAGATACTAAGGAGAAGCAATTGGAGAAGAATGGAGACTTCTTTGATGTGCAACAGATTAAAGATATTTGGCGTGATGTGCTTGGTTGTATCCGTGAGTACTTTATCCTTGATGGTAGGAATAAAAGAGTGCACAAATTCCACTTTGTCTTTCTTAACCATTTTAGGTATAAGGACAAAATTTCCTTCCCTTTCTATTTGCATTTCTCTTTGATTCAAAGCTTGTATGCCCATAGAAAGAAAGAGTCATGACCCATTTTACATGGTGGTATGATATTACTCATAGAGGGCTTTTGTAAAAATAAATCCATTTCTTTGTATCCCTCCACTTGAAAACATAAGGATTCTCAGTCCATAAAATGTAAAATTGATGAGAATGTTAAAGAGAAAGATAAGGCAAAACTGAAACCCTCTAGCTCTTGAAGACAAATTGTTGAAGAGGATTCTAAGTCGGAGACAGATAAGGATGTCCTAGAGGAAGAGGAAGGCATAGATGTTGGGGAGTTTAGCTCTAACTTGGAAGGTTATTTGGGAATGAAAGGCAAACATGAGAAAGGGAAAAAGGAAGAAACAACTGAGGATAACTCGAAATAGAGCAAGTCTGATAATGAGGGTACTCAGATTGTGTCTAGGGGAGGTGATAAAGATAAGGACAATTTAATTGATGATCCGGCCATTATGAGTGAGGAGGAAAAAATGGGGAAGGCTTCCACTCCTACAAAGGAGACTGAGGGACAAGATAAGGAGGTCCCTAGTCAACATGACCCTGTGGAGACTGGAGAGGAGGAGCCGTTGGATGGGGAGGAAAAATTTGATAAAGTTGTGTCCCCACCACATGCCATTTCTAAAGATGCGGGTGACTCCTCAGAGAGGGAAACCAAGCTTTCCTTCCTGCATTTTGCCAAACTTAAAGCTGATTCTTTCCTCCAAGTCGATTCTTGGATTTATAATGAAATAATGGGGTTGAAGAAGAAAGTGGAAACTTTGCAACTTAACCAGGAGGCTGACCAGGCTATTATCAAACACTTGGAGGTGCAAATGGGAGACGTCCCAAAAGAACTTAAGGATTATGAGAAGAATCTTAGAATGCTTATCAAGGAAAGTGGAACAAAAATGGAGCAGGTTACTTCAAGCATCCGTGCTGCTACAACGAGCCCGAGAAAAAGAGCAAATGAAGGAACCATATCTTCGAAGGGTCCTAGCAAGAGGACAAGACAAAGTTCGAGGAAGAAAGCCTTGATTGTTGTTGCTTCTTCGGCCGCTAACTCCATCCAGGATACAGCTATGATTGGTAAGGAGGCGGTTAAGATGATCACGAAACTGCAATAGTTTCTTTGGGTCTTCTTTTCTGGTGGGGTTCCTATTCAGGTCCTTTTTGTTGGTTGTTACATCTGGTTCTTGTGTTTGGTCCTATTTTCTAGTTTTTAGTTTAAAACTATATTGGAGGTTCTAGGTCCTTGTAAAACTTGGGTACTTTAATTGGACTATGTAAGTGGTTTCAGGTCCTTGTAAAACATGATTTTGGTGTTGCTTCTAGTAGGTTTAAGGACTCTTTTCTTGATGGTTGTCTTGCTTTTTCATTTTTAAGGATGTGAAAGGGTTTCAGGGTCCCTTCAAAACCTATTTTTACCATAATCTAAAACAAACCTATTTTATGTAGGGAAGGGGAAGGTTTGTCCCAAGGGCCAGTGAAGATCACAATGTGGAATGTTAGGGGCTTTAATAACCCTGAAAAACAAATACTAATTAAAAGACATCTTACTTTATTTAATTAAGATATAATCTTAATTCAAGAGGCCAATTTAAATTTAGAAGAAGAAAAATATATGATTAACAAAAGAGGAATTTGGCAGGCAGATTAAGTTGAATCTCTATGGGCTTTAGGGGGATTGACAATCATATGGGATCCTAGGAAAGTATATTTTGAACCACTAAGAAGGAACACCAACTACATGTCAGGTAGAATAAAAAGTATAAGTAGCAACCTAACCTTAGTAATTACCAATTTACATGGGTCCCACCCAAAACAACCACAAAATGGTTGTGTAGATAGAATTAATCAATCTCCTCTTGTCATAATCAAGAGATACTCACATTATAGGGTGAGAATTCAATGCAATTTTGGATAGCTTTAAAAAATATGGAGGCTTCAATGTAATTTAGTATAGATGGAGGATCTGCTACACTATATTTAAATTTTGATATTCATAGTTCTTAATTACCTTCACATGACATGTCACATTTCTTGGTTCAGGTTGATAGAGCTTATGCAATAAAGACTCCCATTTAGTTTTTAGAAGCATCATCATTTGATTATAATTTTGGAAATAATTTTGCTACTTCCTCTTTGTCTTTGGACCTTTTTCATTATCAGTTTCTATCAGTTCATTTCTTATCACATCATAATATGATTGGGCATGTTCATGATCAATTCATTTCATATTAATCATCCAAAGACATGGTGACACATGAGAATATTTTAGAAACTATCATCATACAACATTTGGATTCTACTTCCTAATTCCTAACTTGAATGGCAAGCATCCTTGCATTTGTACTTGGTCTATCTTCTTCCTAAGGGGAGAAATGTTGTTTGTAGGAATTGGATTATCTTTCAAGCCTTCAAGCACTAACCATTCTTGTAGGATATTATGCATTATGGGGTGATATCATGTCTCCTTCTTTCCTTTCTATGAGGGGTTATTAATTGGTATATACATGATGTATGTAGTCCTTTGGGGGTATTGATCCCTTCATCCATCCATGCATCTTGTTTGTTTTCCTCTCTCTCTCTCTCTCTCTCTCTCTCTCTCTCTCTCTCTCTCTCTCTCTCTCTCTCTCTCTCTCTCTCTCTGGGAGGATTTTTGTTCCATGAGGTTTTCTCCTTTTCTCTGCTTCATGAGATATTGCACTTCATTTTCACTTGTATATTGTGCATGGGTAACTAACATGGCCTTGTAGCCATGACCCGACCCATCTTGAATTATCATCTTGCATTGTGATTTTAAGTGCATACTCCCAATTTTCACTTAAGGGGGTAGTGGTGTAATTAAATATTCTTATATATAATTTACTTAAGCTTAGTTAGGATAGTGCATTCCATCATAGTTTTCATAAGAGAGATTTAAGAGTTCACATCTTTATTTGCACGTGGTGTAGGATACATTTCACTTTATATAGTGACATCTGTTATCACATTCCACTATATATGTTTTCTATAACTTTAGCACACTAATTTAGTATCATTCTTTGCATGTAACACATACTTCATTGTATAATTAAGGATGATCCACCTTTGTGGACATGTGGCTTCACCTAGTGTGAGTGATAAGTTATATTTTTTAATCTCTTAGTTATCATACCTTGCCTATATAACCAAACACATCTACACTGAAAGTGTATCCATCAATTATGGCATTGAATTCTTGTTGATTCATATAATTGAATTCAGTTAATTCATTATTGATTGAGTTGATCATATTGTTTCTCTGTCTTTTGTGGTATTCATTGGGCTTTATATATTGGCATATTACCTTTGGAAAATTCTTACATTGCATCAAAGAAATTCTTACAACAAGGGGACTTCATAGTCTTTTATTTCACTTATGTGGAGTGAAAATTAATGCATAACAACATGTTGGTATCACATGTCCTCTTTTTTATGACCTATCTTCTTTACTTGTATCTTCATTAATTTCTTTTTTTGGAGTAGAGTTATTTTCCATTGGGTTTTCTCCTTTTCTACGATTTATGTGAAATTTTTATATGAGTCCTTAACATGGTCTAGTATTTGAGACTCATCATCATGCATATATTATTCCCTAAGTTGCAATTAAAGGGAATTGTAGTGTCAATTGCATCATTAAATAACTAATTTTTAGTTAACCACTTTCTACATTGACATATTCACACATAAGAATGAGTTTTCTTAGGCATTTTTATATTTTCCTCACTTCATCTAGTTGATACATGTGTACTTAGTGAGACACCTATTACATCTACAATATCTACTTTCTCACACACTTTTCAAGTATTCTCATAAATGTCCCATTTTTGGAGGGGTGGTCAGCCACTGTCTCCTAACTTCTCCCCTCATCATCCTTTCCTATTTATGTTAAGCTCTATATGTATGTATTACTCACATTCTCAATTTAACAGATAAATATTGCTATTAATGCTAATTTGGTTTAACTTGTAAATGATAAAAATGTAAGGGCAAAATTTGCATAGCTATGCCATTTTTAGTAAGTTTGTATCCACCTTGGAGGAATGCTTGAAATGTGATAATATATGAAACATGTGGCAAACTCTTGTAATAGTTTTGCATCACAAATAATCCTCTTTGTACATATTTAATTTATTCATATTTGCACTTATTCCCTATATAATTTTATCATTTATTCATCCTCTTTTAGACTTATTTTTGCACAATGGTTTGATTCCTTGAAATTACCATTTTATCTCTAAACTTATTCATTTCTACTTAGTGGGGATTGACCTAGTTTAATCATACAACTTGTGGGATTGGAACGAGAACTTAAATGACCAATTTTCAAATTTGAACTCCCCCTTTTATATTAGCTATTATGAGCTTACAAGGAAATCAATATTTCATATCTAGAATCCATGGAATTATAGAGAGATCATTGGATCACACTTTAATATTTTAAAGGAAAAAAAAGGGAAACCACATCTACTTGTATGCCATCTACATTTCTATTAATATTGTTTTTAATATTCGTCATTACAATCTAGTTAGTTGATGAGTTTACTCGAAGAAACATATCATCTTTTGAGTTAATGATCTCCCCAATAGTGTTCTTAGGCACCGCCTTAATACATTTAGCTACTAAGGAGCATATATAAAGTGTTATGAAGCACATTATATTACATAATTTTTATGTGGTAGAATTCAATCTCGTACAAACTACATAAAACTACGAAATTACACAAACTCAAACTCATTCAACAAATTGAAAACTTGTATTTTTAAATAACAATGAATGAAATCAACTTGACATCACCCTTTTCAATATTAATATTAAAACTAAAAATTTCAACTTTCACATTCAAAATTTTAATTATTAATTACATTCTAATTGATTTATATTCATTTGATTGCATTTATGAAAGTAATTCTATTTCCTCAATTTTTTTTTATAAAATGGTTGGTAATTATTTGATTACATTTGTTCAAACGTATATAGACTCTAAATAATATAAATTAATTTTTATTCATTTGAAAAATATTAAAGAATTAATCTTTAACAATTACCTAATACTTAGAATTGAATAGTTGTTTACATTTATTTGATTAGCTTAAACTTATATAAAAGTAATTATATTTCTTCAAAAATATTATATAATTAATTTATAATTATTTGATTACATTTGTTAGATTAATTTTAACTTATATAAAGTTAAAATAATATAAATTAATTTATATATATTTAATCATATTTGTTTGATGAACTAAACAAGGATGCAAAGCGTCTAGTTCTTGTTGATGATAGATTTAAATTTGAGTTTTGCTTATTGTTTGGGGTGGTAGATATTATTTTAGTAGAAGTACATATGTGAATGATAAATATTAGTATGGAGAAGTTGGTATGTTTGATTTGTTAATTTTAGGATGTTATAAGTATTTAGCTATTTGAATTGAATTAGAGGTTAAATTTTATCATAAAAGTTCAAAGAAGACATATTAAAGAAAGACGAGCCAACCTCTTGTAAAGGGAAGTAGGACACACCAACTCGTAAGTTGTAACCCATCGATCGACGTTTCCAGATTGAAACACTAAAAGTTCAAGATAATGGATTAAATCGCTAGTGCTAATTCAACGATTCAATCAAGGAATTCTAATGATAGAGTTCTACGATTTCTTGCCAACAATGGCATGGCTTTTGACTTCTAGTAGATCCACATATGGGCATGATTACTTTGGATTTTCTATGATAGAACGAACTCATAGTAACAATGATAAACGAATATACGAATTCCATTTATAGATCGCAGAAGAAAATACAAAGATTCACACAAATAATAAATATTTCAAACAGCACTAATATGCTAAACTCTTTTGAAAAGATTAAAGGCCAGAAATGTTGGAGATAAAGGAAACATATCTTTAGAAATAGATCAAAGCATGCTATCCAAAATGCATACTGAAGAATAAAAAGGGGCAAACAAGAAGATTACCTTGTAAAATATTTTTGCACTTGCAAAGCAATAAACCACAAGAGAAAGGTTGCATCCACTCCACGACCCTTAAAAAAGTACAATAAATGATTTGGAAGTACTCCTTAGCAAAACTCATAATGGCCATTGAGTGCTGACAAGTGACCACTGAAACTTGTTAGCACAAAACATTCTACAAAACATTATGTGACATAAGACCAAATGCATCCCTCCTTGAATTTTCACAAAACGTCCAGTCAATTCCCAACAAAACAAATTAATACTCAGTATAAGGATGATTCTGCTTAGATTTTGTTCACCTACATGTTTGCACCAAAAAAAGAAGATATGACAAATTGCAAAAAAAAATTTCAAACAAACAATTAATATTTCCTTGGTAGAAGTAAATGTAATTTAATAATTCTACCTAATGTTGAAGTGCTTTGCAAAACTTATTTTCAAACAATTAAGGTTTCCTTGGTAGAAGTAGATGTAATTTAATAATTTTACCTAATGTTCAAGTGCTTTGAATATGACAATGCAATAGGATTTTTATTTTAAATTTACATGGTCTTCTAAAGTTCAAATTTTTAAAAGACAAAATTTTATAATGTGGCATAAAATAATGAAAACTCTACTAAATAATAGTGGCCAATAAAAAAAGAATAGGAAATAATGTTGTTGATGCCAAAAAAAAAATTAGGAGAAAAAAAGCATAAAAAATGAAGACAAAAAAATAATAATGGTTTCCAATTAGTCACAATTAATACTAGCTTATATATATTTATTCAGATAATATCTATATTAAATATGTTGATCGATATCTTTTTGAGGCACCTATAGTAGTTGAAGGGTTAAAATGGAGAACTAGAGTTGTCAGCCACAAGTATTTAATTTTGTATTGTAGTTGTCAGCCTAAGTAATATATGTCGAACTGTAGTTGTCAGCAAAAGAAAGATCATTTGAAACTGTTAAATAGTAGTTGGTATTTATCAGAGAACAAGATCAATGGAAAAGTAAAATTGTAATTGGTATTTATCGCCAAAGAAAGATCATTAGAAACTGTAAAACTATATTTCATATTTATCACAAGATCAGTGCAAACTACACTTGTCATTAGCAAATATTTATCACTGAATAACTATTGTATGTTAGTGTAGTTTTTTATTTTTCCTATTTTGCTAGATTTTTCCTACACTTTTAATAATCTCGCTTAGGTTAATAAAGCATGTCTTATTAGGTGAATGGTTGTGAGGTGTCACCTTCCTACATGTGAGCATCCATTAGCTATCTTGGGCAGATACTTTGCTATCTTTAGTCTGATAGATGGTTGCTCCTCATTGGTTGGTGTTGCCACCTCCTCCCTCTTCCTAGCCTATATAAGCATGCTACCTGGCTTGTATTTGCATCTCTTGTTTTTGCATCCTCTTAATGCTATTTTGCTTCCAGCATTTGCATTACTCTCCTGGAGACTAACTCTATGATGCTATTTTGATTTTGTATCATTTGCATTCATAGTTTAGATATTTACTCTTTGCACTAGTTTTCTGGGTTATTAATCTTTTCAGATTCTAACATGGTATCAGAGCTTTTCTATGTGCAAGAGTAGATTTTAGTTTCCTTATTTGAGAGATTTGGGGGGGGCAAATAAACTTTATTGTAGTTTTTTAAAAAATGAAGTATGCTCTTCTCTTGCATCTTTGGATGATCCTGAGAATCAGAAAAGTTTTGACAAAAACAGTCTTTTTCTGGGGTTTCAATCTCAAATCTGACAACCAACTTGCATATTTGGAGTTTTTAATCAGTTTTGCAGGTTCCAGCATGCCATTGATGGAATTAAGAAGTTGATCCAGCATTTTCATGTCAAATTTTGGTTGTTGGGGTCATTTTCTGATTTTTGGAGTCATTTTTTACTGTTAAAGGCATTTGATTTACACTACAACAACATCTTCTGTTCATCAGCAAAAAAAACGCTTTCTAGGTTTTTTTCGCAGCCCCGAAAAACCATCTGGGTATCTTTTAGATTTTGCATGCAAGCTGTATATTTTTTAGAATCGGAAATGCAAAGCTACAGCCATACCCCTCTCCGTTGGCAGCCGCAGATTTAAATGCAGTTTTCAAATGTCTCGTTCTTGCTCATACGGACTCCGATTTTGATGATTCTTGTTATGAACTTGGCTATTTTTTTGTGCTCTATCCACTAGTGGAGTTATTTTTTGATTTTCATGCATGAATTCTTCAGAAATTGTAGATTCTCAGCCGTGACTGTGCACAGTTCTCGTTTTGGAAACTTCAGAGGATCATAACTTTCTCATATGACCTTGTATCGAGGCAATTCTTTTTTTGAAAGTGCATGATTTTTCGAGTAGATCGCAGTGATCTTATTTGTTTCCTTGATTATTGTGCCCAAGTTTCACTTTTAGCATATGTTCTTCATGAGGGTTTGTAATGCATTGAAATCAAGACCACTAAGTATCTCTTTCTAGTGGTAGTTGTAAATGCACTAAAATAAAGTGCCAAATCATATTTCTTTGGGGGGGTGTTAGTGTAGTTTTTTATTTTTCCTATTTTGATAGGTTTTTCCTACACTTTTAATAATCTCGCTTAGGTTAATAAAGCATGTCTTATTAGGTGAATGGTTGTGAGGTGTCACCTTCCTACATGTGAGCATCCATTAGCTATCTTGGGAAGATACTTTGCTATCTTTAGTCCAATAGATGGTTGCTCCTCATTGGTTGGTGTTGCCACCTCCTCCCTCTTCCTAGCCTATATAAGCATGCTACCTGGCTTGTATTTGTATCTCTGGTTTTTGCATCCTCTTAATGCTATTTTTCTTCCAGCATTTGCATTACTCTCTTGGAGACTAACTCTATGATGCTATTTTGATTTTGTATCATTTGCATTCATAGTTTAGATATTTACTCTTTGCACTAGTTTTCTGGGATATTAATCTTTTCAAATTCTAACATTGTATTCATCATAACAAAATGAATTGAAAAATCAAACTATGTCAAACTACAATTGCCACCAAGAAGTATTTATGACTGAATAAATATGGACATGGATTTTTACGCTGAGAGGTGTTCTATACAATGGCAGCACAAGTGCCCAACACGGGAATATGCCAAGATTCCTTGTCAGTAAAAAAGAAAAGGCAGGAGTTATAAACTTCTAAATTAAATATTAAATTATTAAATCGTAAAATAAAAAATACTCTTGTTACGTCGAGAGGTGTTCTATACAATGGCAGCACAAGTGCCCAGCATGGAAATATGCCAAGATTCTTTGTCAATAAAAAAGAAAAGGCAGGAGTTATAAACTTCTAAATTAAATATTAAATTATTAAATCATAAAATAAAAAATACTCTTGAAATAATAGCTGGCCGAAATAATATGCCCGAAAAAATAGGGCCCAAAAAAGTAGGACCCGAAAAAAATAGGGCCCAAAAAATATGCCCCTAAAAAATAGGGCCCAAAAAATAGGGGCAACACAATTTCAATATGATTTTTTTTTTGTTAAATATAATATTGCATGTAGATTCATGCTTCTTCTTTTTTGTGGGGAGTGGAGGAATTTGAAATAAATTCATGGAATGTGAAGAGACGTCTGTTGGGGGAGATGAGGAGTCTCTCACAAGCTATAAAACAAAGGCTCCTCATTTCATTTTCATTTTATATTTTTGCACGAAGGAAGAGGTGGAGATTATTGGAGGATTAGATTGAAGTCTTTGAATAGGAATAGATTGAAGTTTTCGAGTAATTTTTTTGCTAGTGAGATTTTTATTTTCTATTTAGATTTAGATGTAAACATAGATTCAGATTCAAAATTAGTTATAATATTCTACTTTGATTTAGATGCCAATTTCAATTAGTTCCATTTAGATTTCTAGAATCATATTCAAAATTATTTATGCTTACATTTAATAGTTTAGTCTTGCATGTTTGATTTAGATTTAGATTTGCATTCAAAATCTTTTGAGCTATATATTTTATAATACTTTTCATTTGTATAATTTAAAAGTGCATGTTTCAAATTAGTTTTAGATTTACATGTTTCATATTAGTTTTAGATTTGCATATTTCAAAATAGTTTTAGTTTGCATGTTTTAGATTTGAATGTTTTATAATAGTTTTACATTTGCATGTTTCAAAGTATAATTTTATCATTTATGTGGATGACAATGTCACCATATCAATACAATTTATATTTTATTAAAGTTAATGATTTATTTAAAGTAAATGAATCATATATTTAGTATATATTTTATCATTATTAGATTGTAAAATATAGAAAAATTCTCTAAGTAATAGCTGACCAAAATCATATGAAGCCAAATGGATGCTGAAATAAAAGGGCCTGACAAAAGGGGCCAAAAATAGGACCCAAAATAAAAGGCCAAAAAAATAGGGCTGAAATAATTTCATTAAATTTTTAAATATAAAATATTTTCTTTTTGTTAAATTTATTTTTGCATGCACATTCATGCTTATTTTTGTGGGGAGTGGGGGAATTTGAAACAAATTCGTGGAATGTCAAAAGACATCTATTGGGGGATATGAGGAGTCTCTCATAGGTTATAAAACAAATGCTCCACATTTCATATTCATTTTGTGTTTTTATAGGGAGGAAGAGGTGGAGATTATTGGAGTGGATTAGAGTTTTTGAAGAGGAGTAGATTAAAGTTTTGGAGTAATTTTTTGTATGTGAGATTTCTATTTTTAATTTAGTTTTGCATTTAGATTTAGATTTAGTTATGTATTTAGATTTAAATGTAGATTTAATTTCAAAATTAGTTATAGTTTAGCCTTGCATGGTTGATTTAGATTTAGACTTCAAATTGAATCAAAATCTATTTGATTTAGATATTTGATAATACATTTCATTTGCACATTTTTAATGTGCATGTTTCAATTTAGAATAATATTTGCATGTTTCATATTAGTTTTTGATTTTCATATTTCAAAATGCTTTTGGTTTTTATGTTTTAGATTTGTATGTTTCATAATAGTTTTATATTTGCATGTTTCAAAATATTTATGTTTTTTAGGTTTCATAATTAATTTTTATCATTAATGTGGATGGCAAGGTCACCTTATCAATAAAATTTGTATTTTATTAAATTGAATGATTAATTTAAAATAAAAAAATCATATACTTAGTTTATATTTTATCATTATTTAATTAGATTAATTATGTGTCTTATTTAAATTTTTTTCATAGTATATAATTTATTTTTATTAATGTTTATGTTTGTAATGTTTGAAAAGTGGAAGACAATGCCACCATATTTCAAGCATTACAATTTAACTATTTCATTTGAAATAGTTTTGATTTTTATTTATGTTATTTTAAAAATTATTCATTTGAAAGAATTTGTGTTAATTATGAATACTTTTTTATTCTGATAATTTCTATATGTTGATGTTTGTTTATAAGTTTGTAGGTTACTATTTGAGTTATGGATGCCTCGAACAAAGAATCAAACATTATTTGATACTAGCTCAACTACTTCAATAACCTCAAATGATTTCTTTGAGACCAAGTTTGACAAATGCCTACAAATAATTAAAGAGATGTGCATATGAAATATCCCTTTTCTAAATTTACATGATATTTCCAACCTTTAATTAGATCTTTAAGATCAAACAACTAATATCACAAAGATCCTCCAAATTTCTCAAGAAACCCCAAATCGGGTATGCCAGAAATTGTGCCAAAAGCTTCACAGCTTCACCAATTATTAATAAATCTGAAAGTGGACATTTTTACAGAAATTTCAGCAACATAACAGCCTACAAAATGACATTTCCAGATCCGTATAACCTTTACACAACAGTTCTCAAATGTAGGACAAAAACTATGCTCATCGGGCTCCCAAAATTAACACAAAAATGCCCGGAAACACCACACAACACTAATAAACTATCTTAGAAGTTTAATCACGTCCCAATACATATATTCAGCTCTACTTTAACAGCTTAAATTTTGAAATACAACAGCAACCAAAACTGATATGAAATGCTCAACTGAAAACACCAAACTCATGCAAAAAACACACCCAAAAACCCACAAATCTACACTGTTCAGCACAAAGGCAAACTCTGTATGAGCATGCACATGGAATGGCTTCAAAATCCCATCTTTAGCCTTCCTAGAAACCTACAAACTCCCAGTCTTGGGTCTCCCTAGAAACCTGCAAACTCCCGTTCTTGGGTCTCCTTCTCCACAGGTTTGGCAGCCTCTGAAGAATAACAAAGAATGAGCAAAAATCAAGTTCTCCAATCCCCTAAAAATGCCTCCAAACCCCTTAAAAGAGGGCATAACTGTAACTCACGTCCAAGAGAGGTTAATGAAACATATTTTAATAATAATTTTCATTTATTAGTCCAACGGTTTCCAAAGATTAACCCCCTTTTTTCGAAACTTCACTTTCTTGGGCCTGCCTGCCTTAGCAAAGATTATTATTTTTTTAATTATTTGAAAAGGGGACATGACAAGTCCTCCCCTCCCAAACATTTCTTGTCCTCAAGCAATGGTTGAACAATAAACCAATCAATCCACCTGGATCCCAAATGTAGTCATGAACTATACTACTACCAATTAACACAGGCTCCTGCAATATTCTCTACAATATGACCAAGAGGAATCCATAATCAAACTGACAATTATAGCTCAACCAAACTCCAAAATCACCACCACCATAGTCAAAAACCCATGAGACACAAACTCTTAGAACATCAGAACCCAAGTAAAGTGGACAAATCAAACTACCAACACAGTAAATACCATCAACGCATCCCACTGGCTTATACGTAATGCACAATCCAACTCTACAACAATGGTGAATGCTCTCGAATGAAACTGTACCAAGTATGGAGAATCCACACACTGTACAACTCCTGCAGTCAAAACAACTTTGCAAAGCACCGGCCACTATCTCATAACCATAACTACCATGCACCCCTGATGGTGAAAATCCATCACAAGATAAATAGCAAGAATTGGAACCCAAACCAAATCTTCTTGCCATCAACTCCTCAACACAAGGATCAAATGCTAACTGATGTACATACCTTGCAATATAATGTTGATAAAAAAAACCAACCTTAGTCAACAACTCACCATGAACAAGTGATACAACCCACTGTGACAGATCACCAGCTAAGTCAGGAGATGTCATAGCCAAAGGAGTAGAATCAATAACAACACCCGCTGAAGCATCACTCTGAAACTCCTACTCTAAGTCATGTATTATCAAGCTGTCAACTGTAGAACCTATTGCCATGTCATGCCCATCACAACTCTCATCTTGAGGCATCAAATTGTCCCATAACTGATGATAAGTACTAGGAACCAAAGTACATCTCTGTATCATTATCTCATCAACATGGTCATCAAAGGTAAATTGATGAGCATACCTCACAGTGTAATGCCGATAGAATGCACCAATCTCAGTCAGTGGCTCAGACTGTAATCCAGATGAAACTAACTGCAATTGATCATTAACCATGTTGAAACTAACTACTACCTCTGAAGATATCACCAAGGGAGTAGTGTTACTAGTAGGAACCATGCCAACTGCCGACTCACCAACATCACACATGATCTTTGATAAATCTCTAGTCTCTATGCCATCAATACTAGAGGCCACCACCATGTCAGGCATACAACAATCTACTACAACACCCAACTCAACTGAACCTAACTCTAGTGGGAATGAACCTGATATTCCAATGTTAGTATCAAGAATGGATGCATCCCCATCTCCACTGTCTCTGACAATCTCGGCCATGGACATCCTCGGATCACCAAACACCACTGCTTGTGACTGTATAGAATCAGGTGAAGACTGTAGTTGCTCTAACTCCATGGTCACCTTAGCCAAATGAAACTGTGACTCCTTGAAAGCCAACTGTGTACTCTCAAGAATCTCAGAAGTCACCACAAGCTGCTCAGAAAGCTCACTCACCTCATCTTCCTTGGCCAACAATGCATCATATGCTGTACTGCCCCACTTCATAAGATAATCTCTGTCGGCTACCAACTACATATAATAATCTCTGTCGGCTACCAACTACATATAATCCTATCTCAGAATTTGGATAGCCTCCCATAAAGAGTGGAACTCTGTCAAGGAAAGATAACTGCCTCCCTGCTCATCACTAGTAGGAGAACCCCATCCATAAACTGCTAACAACTGACGAGCAACATCGAAATGCTGGCAAGTGATAGCAATGTCTTGGTCACTAACTCTCAACTGATTAGACACATGATGGCACTGGCTTGACTGTCTCCTACAGACCTCCTCTGATGCACTGTCTAAAAGAGTATCCTCAAAGTTACTAGTCTCTAGAGTATTACCATCCATATCCTGTGAATCAAATCTAAAACTCATATCAACATACGGAGTATCAAAAACATTAGCATTGCTGTCCAACTCCTCTATACCCAAGGAAACTAAGTCTTCAAAATTGCCCACTGCATCCTCTTGGATGTCATCAATGCCAATATGATCCTGGGACTCATCTATACACACTACCAAATATGAAATATCATCAACACATTCTAGCAAGTATGGTCGACTGGATATATGAACAAAGCCCAACATCGGTGTATAAAAACTAATACCAACATTGGACAAGCTACTAGCACAAGAAAAGACAACACCGTGCAATCTACTAATCAAATCCATGATAGCACCCAAACAAACACTGCTACCAAAAAGTGTTAAAGATCTCCTGTCAGCTGAATCCCAAATGCCAATATAACAATCTTGAGTCCATATCTGTAAACTAGAATCAGCTGGTAACTCAAGCAAAATCCTCACTTGAGTAATATGACCAATACCAACTAACTCCACATACCTATCATGATGAGATAATGAAGTCAAAATACTATCTTCACTCACCTTCAGCTGGCGGGATAAATCATGTGAAGTACTACTTGCCTCAACCTCATGTGATGAAGCATCTAACTGTGCCTGGTACTCTTTCTCAGCAAAGTCATGAATGCTCAATGTTTGCTCATCTCTACCAGGTATCTCACCATCCTACACAACAACATCCTCATAATCATCATCTGAACCCACTACACTGTAGTCACTGCCTGTTGTAACTATACCATCCTGAATACTTGTGGCATCACCCTTTGACAACCTGTAAACAATTGTCTCAATTTGAGTATCAAGTTGACCGTTACTATCAATCTGTGTAATATCCTTTCCCACCACCTCTTGTGGCAGAGTAGAATCTGAGACCTCTACCTGGCTATCAGCTAGTTTCTCAAACTCCTCATGCAAGTTTTTGGGAATTGTGTCATTTGTCCTGTGAGAAAATCTGCCAAATAGAAATCCAGTCAACTTATCCACCTTAGCTGGGTCAGATAACATGTCATTCATTATACGGTGGTGCTCAACCAACTGTTTAGACATGTCATGGCTTATTTTCATAAGTTTATCTTGAATGTCTAAATAACAATCCTTTCTACTATTTTGACTCTGGCTATCAATTGTCCAAGATTGTTCCCTCTGAGACTCTGTACTATACCTGTCCATTCTGGATAAAGTAGAGTGTAACCCCAATAGGATATAACTTCTTCAAACACTAAGAACTAACATGCAAATGATTAGAAGTAGCATGCAACCATAGATTTGGACATGCAACTGATTAGAAGCAACATGCAACCACCAAATTATGACATGCAAGATCTGGGTAGTTGTCAAAACTGACATGCAAGATCTGGGTAGTTGTCAAAATTGACATGCAAACTTCTACAACCACCAAATTCACCAAGAACTAACATGCAAATGATTAGAAGTAGCATGAAACCATAGATTTGGACATGCAACTGATTAGAAGCAACATGCAACCACCAAATTATGACATGCAAGATCTGGGTAGTTGTCAAAACTGACATGCAAGATCTGGGTACTTGTCAAAACTGAAATGCAAACTTCTACAACCACCAAATTCACCAAGAACTAACATGAAAATGATTATAATTAGCATGCAACCATAAATTTTGACATGCAGCTGATTAGAAGCAACATGCAATCATAAATTATGACATGCAAGATTTGGGTAGTTCTCAAAACTGAAATGCAAGATCTGGGTAGTTGTCAAACTGACCTGCAAACTTCTACAAACCCTCAGGCTGGCAAGATCATGGCTCTGATACCATTGAAATGTCCCTTTTCTGATTTTACATGATATTTACAACCTTTAATCAGATCTTTAAGATCAAACAACTAATATCACAAAGATCCTCCAAATTTCTCAAGAAACCCCAAATCGGGTATGCCAGAAATTGTGCCAAAAGCTTCACAGCTTCACCAATTATTAATAAATCTGAAAGTGGACATTTTTACAGAAATTTCATCAGCATAACAGCCTACAAAATGACATTTCCAGATCCGTATAACCTTTACACAACAGTTCTCAAATGTAGGACAAAAACTATGCTCATCGGGCTCCCGAAATTAACACAAAAATGCCCAGAAACACCACACAACACTAATGAACTATCTCAGAATTTTAATCACGTCCCAATACATATATTCAGCTCTATTTTAACAGCTTAAAATCTGAAATACAACAGCAACCAAAACTGATATGAAATGCTCAACTGAAAACACCAAACTCATGCAAAAAACACACCCAAAAACCCACAAATCTACACTGTTCAGCACGAAGGCAAACTCTGTATGAGAGTGCACATGGAATGACTTCAAACTCCCATCCTTAGCCTTCCTGAAAACCTACAAACTCCCGTTCTTGGGTCTCCCTGGAAACTTGCAAACTCCCATTCTTAGGTCTCCTTCTCCACAGGTTTGGCAGCCTCTGAAGAATAACAAAGAATGAGCAAAAATCAAGTTCTCCAATCCCCCAAAAATGCCTCCAAACCCCTTAAAAGAGGGCATAACTGTAACTCACGTCCAAGAGAGGTTAATGAAACATATTTTAATAATAATTTTCATTTATTAGTCCAACGGTTTCCAAAGATTAACCCCCTTTTTCCGAAACTTCACTTTCTTGGGCCTGCCTGCCTTAGCAAAGATTATTATTTTTTAATTATTTGAAAAGGGGACATGATAGCATAGCTATAATTAAAGTTTTGAAGAATGTAATATTTCCAATTGACTATGTTGGGGAAATAGAAGTAATGCATATGAAAGATGCATAAAAATTCATATGTGACACATCTACAAAAGTGGATGGGTTTCCCTCAATGATGAAAGAAGTCTTTCATGATCATTGTTCAAACAAAGGTCACAAAAGAATCCTAATCATTGAAGAATGTGACATGTATTTACGCCATTACAAAGATTTTTATTTTTTTTGTATATGGTTCATTCTTGTCTCCAATTTTAGAAATTTACTTCTAATTAGTTGTATTGGCAGTTTTGTTTCCCCATCATTCTATGTAACTTTCACGAAGAAGAGAACAAGAAAAAATAAATTTATTATTGTACAAAATATTTCTTTAATGGATGTGGCTACTAAATATGTTAATTAAGAAAGAAAATCATAAGTCTAAACAGATGTCCTTAATGATAAGTATATTTATTGATTACAATTCTTAATCATTGCAATAAAAATTGCATTAGCATTATTAAAAATTCAACAATATATAAATTTCTCACATTATCGTGGAGAAATAATTTCCATAAAATTGATTCTTATATATTATTTCACACTTTTTACATCATCTAAATAGTTGTGTTGGGACTTATAATTTCCCTTTCATGAATTTAAAGGTTTGTACTATTTGAGTCATTTGTCTAACATATATCCTAAATTTGACCATAGTTGTACTCCAAATACTCCAACACTACATCTAAATCTCATACTTCCCTTAACCATGTCCCTTATTTTAGTGTAACATTTAACCACTTACTAACCTTAACCATAACATTGAGTGTCATATAAATGAAATTGTAAACCTTGGATCCTAACTCTAACTCTTACTCTATATATGACTGTACTAAGCATTTAGTAAATTATATACCTTAACCTAACCCTATATGTACTAGAAACTAGAAATAATATTATATTTTTTATAAGTGGAAATATATATATATATATAGATATATATAGAGAGAGAGAGAGAGAGAGAGAGAGTCATATGTTGGTGTATCTAGAGAGAGCAAGATTAGGGGGTTTATCTAGAGAGAGATTAGGGGGTGTATCTAGAGATACAAGAGAGAGATAGATTAGGGGGTGGAGAGAGAGAGAGAGAGAGAGAGAGAGAGAGAGAGAGAGAGAGATTAGGAGCTGTATCTAGAGAGTAGGGCGAGAGAGAAGGGGAGAGAGATTAGGAGGTGTATCTAAAGAGTAGGGAGAGAGAGTGAGAGTGAGAGAGAGATTAGGAGGTGTATTTGGAGAGCATAGAGGGAGAGAGAGATTAGGAGGTATATCTAGAGAGCAAGATGAGAGAGATAAGAGGGTGTATCTAGAGATTACAGAGAGGGATTAGGGGGCATATCTAGAGACTAGAGACAAAGAGAGATTAGAGGGTGTATTTAGATAGGGGGAGATATTACTAGGTGTAGTTAGAGAGTAGGGAGAGAGAGAGAGGGAGGGAGGGAGAGAGAGATAGAGAGAGAGAGAGGATGGGAGAGGTAGGGATTACATTATTAAAAAGATTAATAACTTGTATCACAATAGCACTAATCATGGGCACTATAATAGAACTAACCCTCATAAAAATTTAACCTAACAATTACCCTAACACTAAGATAAACTGTAATAATAGCACTAACATCAACTATAATATGATTAATAACCTAGAAATAACCTTAACTGCAATAATAGCACAAATCCTAACTCTAACTCTAATTCTAATTCTAGCTCTAACTCTAACTCTAACTCTAACTCTAACTCTAACCCTAACCCTAACCCTAACCCTAACCCTGACTCTAACTCTAACTCTAATTCTACACTTGACCCTAACCTTAACTCTTTATAACCCTAACTCTATACCTAATTCTAACCCTAACGCTAACCCTTACTATAACCCTAATCCTAATTTTTATTCTAACTCTAACACTAATTCTAACCCTAAACCTAACCCTAATTTTAACCCATATTCAAACTCTAACCGTAACTCTAACTCTAACTCTATCTCTAACCCTAACCCTACTCCTAATTCTAACCCTAACACTAACTCTAACTCTAACCCTAACTATAACTATAACTCTAACTCTAACTCTAATTGTAACCCTAACCCTAACACTAACCCTACCCCCCTCATCCTAACCCTAACACTATATATAATGCTAATCCTAACCCTAACACAATATGTAACTCTAACCCTAACACTAATTCTAATCCTAACCCCAACCTTAATTCTAACCCTAAATCTAACCCTAACTCTAACCCTAAATCTAACCCTAACTCCAACTCTATCTCTAATTTTAATTGTAACTCTAACCCTAAATCTAACCCTAACCCTAACCCTAGCCTCAATTCTAGCCCTAATTCTAACACTAACACTAATGCTAACACTAACATTAATTATAACCCTAACCCTAATGCCAACCCTAACTCTAACTGTAACCCTTGTGCTAACCCTAACCCTAATTCTAATCCTAACTCTATCTCTAACCCTTCTTCTAACTCTAATTCTAACTCTAACTCTAGCTCAAACCCTAACTCTAAATCTAACCCTAACCCTGACCCTAATTCTAGCCCTAGCTTTATTTGTAACTTTAATTCTAGCCCTAACACTAATTCTTACCCTTACCCTTGTACACTCGAAAGTGTCCCACTCTAAACCCTTCTATCCAAACGATTCCATGAGTTTGGAATGCTTGGATGTCGGCTTAGAGCTCCCTATCCACGGAGTGCAAGAGAGTGTATTTCAAGTTCAAGGGCTCTTAGATGAGCCTTAGAGATACTCTTCTTGCTAGTAAACCATGCAATGGGAGGTTCTAAAGACAAGATGCAAGAATGCAAATGTCCCAAGGAGTTCCTCAAGAATGCAATGCAAATGAAGATTAAGCTAGAATGAATATGAAAAGAGCAGCTATTCTAGGCATGGATGAGAGTGTTACAATACCATTATTAAGCTATGTGAGATTAAGCTACATGTAAAAATGAAAGCTAAGCTAAGATGCTATGGTATGAGAGAATGTAGACAAGAAATAGCAGTTCTCCACAAAGCTCCAAAGAAACCTGTTAGAAAACCTGCAGCATAACAATATTCAAAATGAGGATGGATTGAGGGGGAAAGCTCTCTCCCTTTTAAAGATGTATGGACGGTGGAGATCAAGATGAAGATGGTGGATGATCAACGGTTGAATTCGAAAAGAGGAGTGATCCATGTGCACACACAAGTCAACCAATAGAATATAAGTTGACTTGTCATATAAGACAAAAGTCACAAAGCCTTTTCTTTTAATTGTAAAATAGAAAAAGGACTTTATGTGTGCACTTTAAGTGGGTTAGAAGAATGGGGTGTTTTATTTAATTAAAAGGGGACATGTTCTTTTAATCAAATAATGAACTTAGAATAGCATAGTCAAACTATAGGTTATAATCAAATAAATTGATTATTAGCAATTTGGTCTAGGTAAATGATTAAATTAATTTAGCCAAAATGTTGAAAAGGGGGCTAATAGTCTAGATGACCATTTTTAGGTGATTACATTTGCCCCTCTTTGACTAATGTGTGATCGATCTGGGAACACATTATATCAAAGAAAATAGAAAGCCAAGTAGGCAGTGGTAGATATAGATATCTGATTTTGAAGAATGAAATGTAGAAAAAGATAGCAAGTCCTAAATGTACAGCCTGATAGTGGTAGTACTGAACACTAGGAAAAGATGATGTTAGAATTCAAGAAGAATGCTAACACTTAGCAAAGTAGATAGATCGAGAACAAGTGAGAAGATCAAACAAATGCTCCTAAGCAGTGATAGAGTATTTCTGCCCCCTCGGGATCGAAATTGAAATGAGGTAAGGGAATGTAGAAACTGGCTAGACATGAAAAAATTAGAATATAGCAATGTTCAAGATGACAGATAGATGATTAGAACCCAAGAATGACTATATAAAAAATTTGATAAAATGCCCCAGTTTGACTAGAGTTGACCTTGAAGGATATAGCATAAAAATAAGGTCAAAATGAGTAGAAAGGTGATTTTAGACATGAAATAGTGAATTTAAGTAGATATGAAGTATGGAAATGATGAAGACATGAAGAAATGAAGATGCCCCAGTGATGATTCAGAGATTAGACCTCAAAAGGTCAGCTAACTGCTCAGAAGAAAGTAGAATTTTAAAAGACAATTTTGACCATTAAGATGAACTCGAATTTGGATTTCGATCCCGAAAATGAATCTAGGACGTCAAAATTATTTAAGAGGTCAAAACTTTATATAATGTGATGACAAGATAGAAAAGAGATGAAGCGAAAGATTAAGAAGGTGAAAAGACATGAACAAGAAGAAAGTAAAGAAATATATGAAAGGAGTTAGCTGATATGTCCACAAAAAGATGAAGAAAGAGAGCTCTCCCCATATGCAAGAATGCAAGACTAAGCTAGAAAATGAACCTAAAATGCAAGCTAACATGCAAAGTGGTTTACCAACAAGAAGCGCATAACATTTAGACTCTTAATTTCATCATTGAGCATTTATTAGGGACATCATGAGATCATACAACCATCACTAGTATAACTATGAGGATATGAATATGATCGATATCAGATATGTATGTGGAAATCCAATCTAAGAATTAGAGACATGTAAGTCAAGATAACTACGTGATTAGATTCCCTAAGTTTAATTTAGCAAGACTACACCTATATCAAGGCATAAGTGCCAGGATAAACCCCAAGTGCAATCTTGCGAAACAGTCAAGGATGATACATTTGTAAGTCAACGTGTTGAATAGGACAAGCATGAATGCTTACAACACTATAGACAAACAAAAGTATACCCACAAGCAGAAATCAAGAAAATATGTCCCATGCCCCCAGTCTTCTAGTCAATGACATCCTTGAAAGACTATTAGGGAGGGAATACATGGCAAAGAAATCATCATAGACAGCACACAAAGTAGATAAATGTCAGCATAGCTCAGTCGTTTAAGTGTTAAAGTTCGTGTGTGTAAGTCACTTGGCCATTTCTTCAAGACTTGATTTTGATAGTGAGAAATATCGCGACATCGGAGACCGTAGGTAAACTATCTGTAAAGTGTTGAAAAACACTTGATGTCAAAGTGGGTGGGGGTAGTGTTGAGAAACATTGTTTTGTGAGTTGTCAAAGAAACCCTAATGCACAAGAATACCTCAATAGGCTAAGCAGTTGTGCCCCCAAGATGAGGACAAGAAAAAATTCCAAGCTAGGAAATGTGTAATGAAGTGGATGATTGAGACAGATAGACATAGGTGCAACGGTCTCAAGTAGTGCTTGTTTTCAGGTTTTCACCACTTGACAGATTTTTTTCAAGACTTTTTTTCAATTTTTTTAATTTTTTAAATTTTTTTTAAATTTTATTTTATGATACACCAAAGTGCCTATTGCTAGGTTTTCACTAAGAAGATCTTTTTTTCAGGACATTTTCTAATTTTTAGGATTTTTTAGAATAATTTAGAGATTACTAGTTCTTAAGCAAGATCACATCATTTTCTCCCAATGTCTAGTAAGGTATAGGACACGATGGAGAAACAAGCTGATAGATAAGCAAAGATGCATAAGAAAGGAATGTGAAGCAAGTGAAAGTGATCCTCAAGGACTGACTCCTCAAGAGTACCCAAGCTAGGGAAAGAGGTGAAATAGTCATATGAAGCATGTTTTGGATAAGCAATGGCGCCAACAAGTGAGATAGCATGAAGTGTGTAGTCCAAAAGAGTAGCCATGTCAAGAGACCTATGAGAACCATGTTTCATTTATTATGATCAAGACCAAGGGGTCAACTAGATAGTATAGCAATGGGATAGAGCAATAAGAATAAAGCTCAAGATAGAGGCTATGAGTGAATGGGAGAGCACAATAGAAAATCTGATGGATAAGATTGCCAATATGCAAAGATAGTTCAACATTGTCAAGATCAAAGATAGAAGAGGGGATAAATGGATGATGGAAGAATTACGCATGACGCCTGTTTGCCAGGTTTTCATCATGGTACTTATCCAAGGTGCCACAAGAAGTAGTTTTCACCATAAGATGCATTTATTTCTCTTTACTTTTGCTACCAAGGTGCCACAAGAAGTAGTTTTCACCAAGGCACATTTTTTTTTTCTTTTTTTCAATTTTTTTTTTTTTTTTTGAATTTATAGAAAGAGCTCAATCTTTTTGAATTTAGATAGTGCTCCTACAGGAAAGATAAGCCATGATAAGCCAAGACCATATAAAGGTATACTCAAAGATGTTGATAGGGTGATGAAAGGGAAATGGTAGTAGGAAGAATATATGGAGGATAAGAGTTCATGTATAGAAAGGAGGTGTAAGCTTTAGAGGATTTCATGTGGGTAGCTAATATTGGACAAGATCAACATTGACACACACCTTGAAGGGTATTGGAATGATGGAAGAATCATGGATGAAATAGTTTTAGATTTAGATGTATGAGGTGGTAGAAAAGATTTGGAAAAAATTGGAGTGGAAGGCTTTGGAATATTTTTAGAAAGATTTTTGGAAGAAGATGGAATGGAAGCCTTTGGAAGCTTGAATGTCAACTTTGAAGTATTTTCAGTATTCAAGTCTTTTAAAAGAGACTTGGGAATCCATATAGCTTTAGATTTTCCTCGTTCTTTGGGTACTTGAGAGTGCATTTCTTCAATGATGGATTTAGGAACCCACATTTTCTTTGATTTAGCTCTCTTAATAGTGGACCTTTGTAGTCTCTTTTGTGCATTTTCCTTCTTAGCATTCACATGTCGATTAGATGGGACATAGTGATCTTTCTTTTTCAATGGATTCTTATGTTTATTCTCACTTCCAAAGGAATTGGGATTTGTGGATAAATAAGGATGATATGACTAGTTTAGATGTATAGATGGGTGAAAAGTCATCAAGGATGAGTGTCTTTGTTGATCTTGAGGTAATATAGGAGAGCTAGGGGATGAGCTAGGAGTGAATGTAGGAGATGGAGGAACATAAGGCCCCAATATGGATGGAAGGTTTGAATGCTTTAGCTTAGATGGATAAGGACCAAGGATAGATTTAGAAGATGCAAAGGGATAGTGGGAAGGGATATCAACATCTTTAGAGTGAGCAACATGATCAAAGCCATCAATAGACTCATGAGTACCTTTGATAGGAACAACATTTTTAATAGAAACACTTGAAGCTTGAGCACAATTTTGAAGTGGATATGGAGAAGTAGAACACAAGGGGACACTTTGATCTTGACAAGTAGCTTTGGATAGCATAGGAAGAGAACTTTTCTCATAATTTTCAGTAAGCTCAAGGGGGATAATGGAAGTGGCATCTTCATCATACTTAGGAGGTGGATAAGATATAGGATATGGAGGGGAAAAATCTTGGAAGAGATGAAAGGGTGCTTGATCTTGATCTTTCTTGACATTTATAGCTTTTTTTTTTTGAGAATCCTCTTGACATGAAGCCACTTCTAAGGACAAGGGAGAATGAAGAGTGAATGGAGTAGTGCATGAAGGTTGAGGATTTTTAGGATTGGTAGCATGGAAAAGGTTTGCAGCCAAATGAAGGTTAGCTTGAGTTTCTTTTAGAGATAGCCCTTGAGGATACACATAGTCAATGTGGAAAGCATTAGGTTCTTTATTTGATGGAGGTATGTTGGAAAGATTTGAAGTGTTGGGAGATGCACGAGTATTGGAAGAAGTGGAAGATGTAATAGAGCTGCTACTAGACATAGGTTCATTAATGTAATCTTGCTCAAGAAAAGTATCCTCAACACATGAGTCACTAGAGGTTCCAAGATCAACAATCTCATCATCAATGAGATCTTGGATTTTATGTTTCAGCTCTATACAATCAGAAGTAGCATGGTCATTAGATCGATGATAGGCACAATAGGTATCCAAGAATGGATTTCCATAGGAGCTAGACTTAAGCAACATGATGAGCTTGGTGCCAAGAAGTGTTCTCAAAATGTCATCATAAGAATTCCCCAAAGGAGTAAAATTTCTCTCAAAAGTATGTCTAGAGTCCTTTTGTTGTTTCTCAAGTGAATAGAATGCATTCATGTCTTCATCATTATCTTGGTCAAAGATAGGTCCATCATGAAATTTTAGCATAGGCTTAAAGGAGGTATCACTTGATTGTTCTCTAAAGAGATCTTTAGATCTAGAAGATGAAGACATTTGATGTCTTGAAGTAGAGCATGTATACCTAGAAGAAGAGGATGACCTCAAAGAAGGTGACTCATATGCATGTAAAGACCTTAAGGAAGATTCATGTAATGATGCAATCTTCTCCTCTAACCTTTTCTCAAGTTTAGACTTCATTTCTATCATGCGCTTAGAGAGATGAAGGTAAGAAAGATCATTTGTCTCTTCTAGTTCTTTGTATTGCACATATAGATCTTGAAACTCTTTAGTGACATGAAGGATATCATGATCATCTAGATTTGGTTGAGGTTTGGTAGCACAAGATTTGAATTCCATAGTGGTAGATGCAAAGCCAAGCATAAAAGAGCCTAGAAGATAACTTGATGTTGAAACTATAGGAGGTAGAGTGTTTACTTGCCAAGATAGTAGAGAGAGATTAAAGTGACTTGTCAAACAATATGTCCAAGAAACTTACGACATGAATGAATCAAGTCAATAGCTAGGCAAGATGCCCAAATAGCCAAATAGATAGAGCAAGTGGGGTGACAAGTGAACAACTCTCTAACCCAAGAGTGTAGTCAAGAAATCAAGGTAACCATTTTAGCAAAAGGATAACTAGCAAGCATGCATATACCATGAAGACAAAAAGACCAAGAGCACTAAGACCAAAGAGCCACTTTAAGCATGTTTAAGCACTAGAGACATATAAAAGAAAAGTCAAATGATGAGACTCCTCTTAGCAAGCAACACAAGGAAAATGTTAAGGCTTGATGCTTTGACTTGGTTGACAAAGTTTGACAATAGTTGATACCATAGCAAGTTTGATGTTCAAAAAGCAATTTCTTTCCAAGAAAGATAGTGACACATGGAGTAGTCTTCAAACAATCAAGCAAGGAACAAAGCAACCTTGCATGATACAAGCATATCTGAGGTCTTAAAAGAAAGTCATATAACTATCATCATGTGTATGTTCCAAAGATTTCCACAAGTCTAACACATTCGAGAACACATCAAGCAATATCTACCTAGAAGTCACGGTTCATTACTCAACAACTTGGCCCACACTTGATGCTCCTTTGCCTCACACCAAGTGGTTTCCCACAAGAGATATTGGCTTTGTCATGGAAGTGCCATAAGCACAACCAAGGGAACACAGATGGTGAGTGTAAAATCTTGGGGTGATCCGGGTAGTCCACTAGGATCAATCCTTGCACCAAGAAGTTGAGCGGCTAAGAAAGGGTAGTTACTAACTTAAGGTGTTTAGATAGGGCTTCCCTTCATAGTGTTCCTCTTGCTCCCAATTACGGGACACCTCACCTTGCGATGAGTAACCGATCTCGCGATCACAAGAGTACCTTAAGCATTCTTGCCTAGTGATCTCCCTATGGTCGAAATCTCATAAGCAATCACACTAGGCGAAGACAAACACTACGTCTACCAAAGTTTTGTGTCCTTGGTAGCCTTGAGTTTATAGTGGGTTGGAAGAGCCGGGTAATCTGCTTGTCCCCACTTGGGTCGTTCCTCTCAGGTTGTCCGAGAGCAGACCCTCTAAAGGATTCTAACTACACAAAGAGTGGATCAACTTTCGAAAGTCAAGATTTCTGATTCACCACAAGGGTGAAGAGCATACTCTCCTATTCTAATTGTTTTCTCCCAAACACGCCAAGAAGATTCAATTTCCTCTTACTCTTGAAACCAAATGGTAAGTCAAGATTTCTGATTCACCACAAGGGTGAAGAGCATACTCTCCTATCACCAAAAGATTCCAATTGTAAGTTTTAATGTGCCTAAAAATAAACAACTAGTATATGCCGCACATGAAAACTAAAAAGCAAAAAATTTTGGGTTTTTATGCTTTGGGCAGCCCTGCAAACAATGTTAGTAGCCCTTGCGCATTTGAAGCTTTGACATGCGTTCTTTTTATGCAATGTTTCAGAATTTTTTTGATAAGGATGGCAACCTGTAATCACAACTTGTTAGCACCAAAAGTTAGTATGAAATAACATAAAAATATGCAATAAAAAGTGGTGAGTGGCCTCAAAAATTCAATTTATCTTCCAACCAAGTGCATGCAAAGAAAGTGCAAGTTAATCGCAAATGCTCTCATTTTTACTCTTTGATTTTGACCTAGTCAACAAGATTGGACTTGTTTACTATGATTTTGTATCCAAAAATAAAAATGAAAAGAAGAGACTCCTATTAAAAATCAGAGAGCTTTCGAAAAATGTAAGAAATTAAAAAAAATCTCTTCATTTGCACTCTAGAGATTGATTTTGTCAAAACAGGCCAAATTTCTCAAATCGAGTTTTTGATCCTTAATACGACCTCAAAATTCAAAACACAAAGAAAAAACCCCTATTAGAATTGAAAATCCTTTCTGAAAATGTAAGTTTTTTTAAAAAAATCGCTGATTTGCGATCAGAAACGGCATTTTATGAAAAACAAAGAAAAACTCATAACTCCCGAAAATCAGGTCAAAATTCTCTAAAAATCGGACTTAAACATTTTGAGTACATACCCAACTTGCAAAAAAAAATTTAGAACCAAAATCCAAGCGGTTTAAAAGATATGATCAAATCTTTAAACCAACTAAGTTTTTGGCCTTCAAACCAATCTACTTATGGGTTTGCTTTAAAAAAAAAGTGATAATTCTACAAAAGCATTTGATTAGATCCAATATGCTGATGTAAAAAACTAGAGATAAAAAATAAAAGAAAATGGAGCTAGAAACTTAATTCAAGCCCCACGGTGGGCGCCAAAATGTACACTCGAAAGTGTCCCACTCTAAACCCTTCTATCCAAACGATTCCATGAGTTTGGAATGCTTGGATGCCGGCTTAGAGCTCCCTATCCACGGAGTGCAAGAGAGTGTATTTCAAGTTCAAGGGCTCTTAGATGAGCCTTAGAGATACTCTTCTTGCTAGTAAACCATGCAATGGGAGGTTCCAAAGACAAGATGCAAGAATGCAAATGTCCCAAGGAGTTCCTCAAGAATGCAATGCAAATGAAGATTAAGCTAGAATGAATATGAAAAGAGCAGCTATTCTAGGCATGGATGAGAGTGTTACAATACCATTATTAAGCTATGTGAGATTAAGCTACATGTAAAAATGAAAGCTAAGCTAAGATGCTATGGTATGAGAGAATGTAGACAAGAAATAGAAGTTCTCCACAAAGCTCCAAAGAAACCTGTTAGAAAACCTGCAGCATAACAATATTCAAAATGAGGATGGATTGAGGGGGAAAGCTCTCTCCCTTTTAAAGATGTATGGACGGTGGAGATCAAGATGAAGATGGTGGATGATCAACAGTTGAATTCGAAAAGAGGAGTGATCCATGTGCACACACAAGTCAACCAATAGAATATAAGTTGACTTGTCATAAAAGACAAAAGTCACAAAGCCTTTTCTTTTAATTGTAAAATAGAAAAAAGACTTTATGTGTGCACTTTAAGTGGGTTAGAAGAATGGGGTGTTTTATTTAATTAAAAGGGGACATGTTCTTTTAATCAAATAATGAACTTAGAATAGCATAGTCAAACTATAGGTTATAATCAAATAAATTGATTATTAGCAATTTGGTTTAGGTAAATGATTAAATTAATTTAGCCAAAATGTTGAAAAGGGGGCTAATAGTCTAGATGACCATTTTTAGGTGATTACAACCCTAACCCTAACTCTAACTCAATCTCTAACCCTAATTCTAACCCTAACCCTAATCCTAACTCTAACTCTAACTGTAGCTCTAATTCTACCCTTAACCCTAACCTATATATCTCTAACTCTAATCCTAATTCTAACCCTAATCCCAATTCTAGCCCTAACCCTAACCTAATTTTAACCCTAACTATAACTCTAATCCTAACTCTAACTCTAATAATAACTCTAATTCTCACCCTAACCCTAACCCTAACCCTAACACTAATTCTAACCCTAACCATAACTCTAACTCTAATGCTCATTCTAATCCTAACCCTAATTCTAACCCTAAATCTATCTCTATCTCTTACCCTAACTCTAACTTAATATCTAATTCTAACCCTATCCCTAATTCTAACCCTAACTATACCTCTAACTCTAACTCTAATTGTACCCCTAACCCCTACATTCACCCTAACCCTAACTCTAACTCTAAACCTACCCCTAATCCTAACCTTAATAATATATATAACTCTAACTCCAACCCTAACCCTAATTAAATCCTAATCCCAAGCCTAACTATAACCCTAACTCTAATTCTAACTAGGTAACTCTAACCCTAACCCTAACTCCAACTCTATCTCTAACTTTAACTCTAACTTGAATTGGGACTCTAACTCTAATTCTAACCCTAACCCTAATCTTGTCCCCAATTCTAACCCTTAATCTAACTCTAACTCTAACTCTTATACTAACACTAACACTATCACTACCTCTAATTTTAACTCTAACTCTAATTGTAACCCTAACCCTAATGCTAACCATAACCCTAACAGTAACCCTAACCCTAACTCTAACCCTAATTCTAATCCTAACCTTATTTCTAACCCTAAATATAACCCTAACCCTAACTCTAACTCTAACTCTAACCCTAAATGTTTTTATAACTCTAACCCTAACTGTATTTGTAACCCTAATTCTAACCCTCACCCTAATTCTTACCCTTACCCTAACCCTAACTCTAATCCTAACTATATTTGTAACCCTAATTCTAACCCTAACCCTAATCCTAATTCTAACTCTAATTCTAAACCTAACCCTAACTCTAACCCTAACCCTAAGTATAGCCCTCACCCTGACTCTAGCTCTAATTGTAACCTTAACCCTAACAATAACCCTAAATCTAATCCTAACTCTAATACAAACCCTATCCCTCACCCTAATTTTAATCCTAACTCTAACTCTAACCCTAACCCTAACCTTTACACTATCCCTAACCCTAATTCTAACCTTAACCTTGACCTTAACTCTAACTCTAACCCTAACCCTAACCCTAACCCTAACACTAACACTAACCTTTACCATAAACATAACTCTACCCCTTACTCTAACCCTAAATCTAACTCTACCATAATTGGACTCTAACCATAACCCTAACTCTAACTTTAATCCTATCTCAAACCTTAACCCTAACCATAACTCTAACCTTAACCTTGACTCAAACCCTAACCCTAAACCTAACCCTATCCCCACTATAACCCTAACCATAACCATAATGATAACTCTAACCCTAACCTTAACCATGAGTATTACTCTAACCCTAACCTTGACCATAAACATAACTCTACTCTTAACTCTAACCCTAATTCTAACTCTAGCATAATTGGACTCTAACCCTAACTATAAGCATAACTCTAACCCTAACCTTAACCATGAGCATAACTCTAACTCTAGATCTAACTCTACCATAATTAGACTCTAACCCTAACCCTAACCTTAATTTTAATCATGACTCAAACCCTAACCCTAACCCTAACTCTGACCTTAACCTTAATTCAAACCCTAACCCTAACCCTAATCCTAGCCTTGCTATAACCCTAACCCTAATCATAACCATAATCATAACTCTAACCCTAACGTTAACCATGACCATAACTCTAACCCTAACCTTAACCATAAACATAACTCTAATATGAACCTTAACCATAACTCTAACAATAACCATAACCATAACTCTATCCCTAACCTTAACCATAGCTCAAACCATAACCCTAACTTCAACCTTAACTCTAATGCTAACCCTAACCCTAATTCTATCCCTAAGGTTAACATTAAATGTAATGGTAACTTTGTCCCTAACCATATATCTACCTATGACTATAACATTTTACATTACAATATCCCAAAAATAAAATATTTTTTTAAATCTAAATTAAACTCCTTATATTAAATTCAAAAAAATATTTGACTCAAACCCTAACCCTATCCCCACTATAACCCTAATTATAACCATAATGATAACTCTAACCCTAAACTTAACCATGAGCATTACTCTAACCCTAACCTTAACCATAAACATAACTCTACCCCTAACTCTAACCTTAATTCTAACTCTACCATAATTGGACTCTAATCCTATCCCTAACCGTAACTATAAGCATAACTCTAACCCTAGCCTTAACCATGAGCATAACTCTAACTCTAGATCTGACTCTACCATAATTGGACACTAACCCTAACCCTAACCTTAATTTTGATCCTAACTCAAACCCTAACCCTAACTCTAACCTTAACCTTGATTCAAACCTTAACCCTAACCCTAACCCTAGCCTTACTATAACCCTAACCCTAATCATAACCATAACCATAACTCTAACCCTAACCTTAACCATGACCATAACTCTAACCCTAACCTTAACCATAAACATAACTCTAATTCGAACCTTAACCATAACTCTAATGATAACCATAACCATAATTCTATCCTTGACCTTAACCATAGCTCAAACCCTAACCCTAAATCCAACCCTAACCCTAATGCTAACCCTAACCCTAATTCTATCCCTAAAGTTAACATTAACTGTAACGGTAACTTTGTCCCTAACCATATATCTACGTATGACTATAACATTTTACATTACAATATCCCAAAAAAAATATATTTTAAAATCTAAATTAAATTCCTTATATTAGATTTAAAAAAATATTTGACTCAAACCCTAACCCTAACCCTATCCCCACTATAACCCTAACCCTAACCATAATGATAACTCTAACCCTAACCTTAACCATGAGCATTACTCTAACCCTAACCTTAACCATAAACATAACTCTACCCCTAACTCTAACCCTAATTCTAACTCTACCATAATTGGACTCTAACCCTATCCCTAACCCTAACTATAAGCATAACTCTAACCTTAGCCTTAACCATGAGCATAAGTCTAACTTTGGATCTGACTCTACCATAATTGGACTCTAACCCTAACCCTAACCTTAATTTTGATCCTAACTCAAACCCTAACCCTAACTCTAACCTTAACCTTGACTCAAACCTTAACCCTAACCCTAACCATAGCCTTACTATAACCCTAACACTAACCCTAATCATAACCATAACCATTACTCTAACCCTAACCTTAACTATGACCATAACTCTAACCCTAACCTTAACCATAAACATAACTCTATTTGAACCGTAACCATAACTCTAACAATAACCATAAACATAACTCTATCCCTAACCTTAACCATAGCTCAAACCCTAACCCTAACTCCAACCCTAACCCTAATGCTAACCCTAATCCTAATTCTATCCCTAAGGTTAACATTAACTATAATGGTAACTTTGTCCTTAACCATATATCTATGTATGACTATAACATTTTAAATTACAATATCCCAAAAATAAAATATATATTTTTAATCTATATTAAACTCCTTATATTAAATTTTAAAAAATATTTTGAACCATAATTTTATAGTAACTTCATACAACTTTAATTAAAAATTAATTAATAATTTTATAGTAACCTTATCAAAATAAAAAATAAAAAGTAAATATTTTTCCTATTGTGCCGCGACTGCCACTAGCTTATATATACCTCTATATATATTACGCCGAGAGTAATCGTTCTCGAGGCACCTATTTTTATTTTCATAAATCCCAACTACGATTAAAATAACTTTGAGATTAAATAAAACTAAGCCCCTCGAGAACAATTACTCTCGGCGTAATATATATAGAGATATATATAAGCTAGTTGATGATCCTTCTTCCACGGGAACGCCAAAACAGCGTGAATGGTAGAATTACCTGCCGAATGGCGGGAACTAATAATTATATGTCGTCAATTTTTCCAAAAATTAATCTTTTGTAAGATTTATCATCTGTTAGAGTTCCTATTAGAAAATATTTGAACTCAGCACCTTGCAGAACTCTGCTATTAAACCCAATGCCTCTGGAATTTGTCAAGAATTGACTAATAAACACAACTTTTTTACAGTTGATAAGATTTAATTGTTAAGAATTAGAGAAAGATCTGTGTTCTGTTTATGTAGTTAATAAGATTTGAAAAATTAACTGTTTTATCTTTCGAAACATTTATGTGGATTCCAGTCGAGTAAGATAGAAATAATGAGAAATGAGAAAGACGGTATTCATGTTATTAGAACATCGTTTTCCCAATTGCTTTCCAAATCATGTGAATGGAGCGAATGGTGTTGTAAGAAGGAAGTGTAAGAAGGAAGGAATGTTGAAAGATGCGCAGGACATCTGGGTGGAGGAGGCTACTTATCATTCTCTCTTGAGACAATGTAAATCCCTCGCACAAACCAAACTGCTCCATTCTCACATCATTCTAACTGGTTTTAAGCTTCCGGTTTCCACAGAAACTCTTCTTATATCTCTATACACCAAATGGGATGCTTTAGCTGATGCACGTCAGGTGTTTGACAAAATGCCTACACGAACTGTTGTTTCATGGACGGTAATAATATCTGGGTATGTTCGGCAAGGGATGAGTAAGGAGGCTTTGGCGCTCTTTGATAGAATGCAACTGGAAGGAATGCAGCCCAACGAGTTTACCTTTGCTACTCTGCTCCCAGCGTGCGCACACTTAGGATTCTTGCAATATGGAAAGCGACTTCATCGGGGTGTAGTTATATGTGGATTTGCTTCTGATGTCTTCGTGGCTAGTGCTCTTGTCGACATGTATTGTAAATGTGGAAACCTGGAGAATGCACGCCTTGTGTTTGACAAAATGCCTCAACGAAATGTAGTCTCATGGAATGCCTTAATTGGGGGATGTCTGTACAATGGATATGTAGATGAAGCTCTCAGGGTGTTTCGGGAAATGCCGGAGCATAATGTGGTTTCATGGAGTGAAATGATTGGGGGATATGTGCAGCATGGGTTTTTTGAGAATGCTCTGGAGATTTTCCGAGAAATGCAAGTAAAAGGACTTAAAGCCAACCCTAGGACCTTTGCCTCTCTTCTCCCTGCTTGTGCCAGCTTAGCAGCTCTTAATCAAGGTAAGGAGGTGCATCAAGACATAATTCGGAGTGGATTTCAGCGTAATGCTTTCGTCGAGACAGCTCTTGTGGACATGTATGCCAAATGTGGGAGTTTAGAGGAGGCATACAAAGTATTCATGAAAATTCATAAACAAGAGCTGGTTTCATGGAATGCTATGATTTTTGGGTATGCCATGCACGGGTGTGTGGAGAATACCCGCAAACTCTTCGATCAAATGCTTCAGTCAGGCACAAAACCAGACAGCGTTACCTTCATTGCTCTTCTCTCTGCATGTTGTCATGTTGGCCTTGTACATGATGGGTGGAAATATTTTCATAGCATGAACCAAAGCTACCAGATTACGCCTGGACTAGAGCACTACAGCTGTATGGTTGACCTTCTTGGCCGCGCTGGACACCTAGATGAGGCACGCGAGTTGATACTCAAAGTGCCAGGTAAACCTGATCCTACTCTCTGGGTTTCTTTGCTTGGTGCCTGCAGACTCCATGCTAATGTAGAGTTGGGGGAATATATTGCCAAACATCTTTTTGAGATGGACCCTGCACGTTCTGCTCATTATGTACTGCTGTCAAATATCTATGCTGTTGCCGGAAGATGGGGAGACAGAGATAATGTGAGGAAATTGATGAAGAGCAAGAGCGTAAAAAGAATGCCGGGCTGCAGCTGGATTGAAGTTAATAATGAAGTTCATGCTTTCAGAGCAGGGAATGGGAAAGCATAGGATGCATCCAAAACCACCAAACACATATGCATTTGTCTGCCCAGTTGGCAAACCACTGTATTTGAACAGTGGGTGCATTGTGAACAGTTAACCACAACAGACTGGCAGCATAAGCTCTTACATGGAGAAGTCGCTGACACAGGTTTAAGTAATAACATGTTGTTTGAAAACATTGAGAAAAGCCAATCATCACGTCTGTATTTTTGAACACATACCAGTGGAGACTTTTAGTGATTATCAGAGACCTTTCGATATGGACCCTTTCCAACCCAGAATGAATTAAAAGCATTTCAGTGAAAATTACTTCATCAAAATTCAGTATTTTGACAAGGCCAATTGGTGTAGTGCAAGATTTGATCCAGCATAGTTGAGATCCAGTTTGGTTATTAACTTGTTACAACCGAAATGTCATCACATCATTGAATTTGGAGAAACAGGGTGATCCACAAATTTTAACATAAAACTGATAACTGTCTCTAAATTATTTGGCGAAGCCTTTTAGGTGAAGTAATGAGGACTAGTCTTAATTATAAGACCGCTCTGAGAAGATCTTTGCATTTGAAAACTTCGATTGGATGCCTGCATGGCACCTCTTAAGACGGCTCATAAATTATCAATATATGAAAAACCTCTTCAAAACTTATCTTCCTTCATGACGTGTGTGGTTGCACCATATGACACCCCAAGATAATTAAATACACTCAAGAAACAATGGAGGAGGGAAAGAGGATGAAGGTGATGAGTGAGTTTTAAGTATCAATTTATTGAATCAATAATGACATCATTTTAAGTATCAATTTATTGGATCAATAATAACATCATTTTAAGTATCAATTTATTGGATCAATAATAACATCATAAACTAATTTTGAGTTATTTTTCTTATTTGCTTATTATTATTATTATTGTGGATCTTAATTGAGTATGTAGTTTTGTTAAGTATGGTTTTCTTAAATAGTTCATTTTGATTGTTTATCTTCAAAATCTCTTCTATTGTGTACAAATATCTTTATATGCTCCACATAGAAAGATGAAGTGACATTTTGTATACAAATGTCCTCATATGTTGCACACTCAAAGATGAAGTGCCACAAGACAAGTTTTTTTATTCCAATCTCTTGTAGAGACCTGCCCATCTATGTGTCTTCAACTAAAATAATAGGACCCAATTTTAATTTGAGCAACTAGAATTCTAGCCCTCCCTTAATTATGGTCCTTAGATAGTCCTTTCCATCATACTTGACCAAGGCATATCTAAGATGACAACAGGCTTGCCATGAGATGTTTCTAAGTGAGACAAGCATTTATCTACTTAATCAATATACATTCTAATGACACATCTGGAATAATATATATTTTAATGACACATTTAATATTATATGTGATATCTTATTAGGTTCATTGTAACCACAATTTCATCGTCTTAACACTTATTAATTTTAACAAATAGATATCTAAAAAAACATCATCCATAAAATGTCTACGAAAGTTATTTGAAGCAATTTCATTTAGTTAAGAATATTTTATTTTTTGTTAGATAGTTTTTTTTTTGTTTCATTTTGGAAACCCTTCTCATGTGTAGGGTTTTCTCAAGAACAGTCCCTAGTTTGTCAATTCTTCTTTGCTAGTCTTCCAACCTTGCTCATGAGACATTTTAGTCTTCAATGAAAAAAAGTCCAAGGTCTCGGTTTGGATATAATTCCCTGATCTCCCTTCGCCTTGTTGGCCTTTTCTGCATACTATTGTTCAATCCCTCAGTAGTGTTATTTGGATGGAGCCATACCATTTTACCATGTCCGTCCTCAGAAGAGGGTTTGTATAGAAATTGACTTAGCCAAAGAATTCAAAGAGAATTGAGATTCAGGTAGAAGGGCATTGTTTCTCATACTGTGAGATGTATTTGAATTTTCCCAATACATGTTTCCATTGTCAATCTATTGAGCATAAGATTGGGGGTTTTTCTCTTGTCAATCTAAGCAACAAGTCTCCTCCTAAGGAGGTTGCATTTGCTTGACCATTTTACCATGTTTGTCCTCAGAAGAGAGTTTGTGTAGAAATTGACGTAGCCAAAGAACTCAAAGAGACAGTTGAGACTCAAGTAGGAGGGCATTATTTCTCATCGCGTGTGATGTATTTGAATTTTCCTAATACATGTTTCTGTTGTCAGTCTATTGAGCATAAGATCGAGGATTTCTCTATTGTGAATCCAAGCACCAAGTCTCCTCCTAAGGAGGTTGCCTTTGCTTGGACCCCAAAACCTCCAAGGCGAATGAGGGATGGATAACTGTGGTCCATAGAGGCAAGTACACCTTGGCTTTCCAACCAAAGTAGGATTCTACTTTTTCTTTGCCATCCTAGGAGCCAATGCAACCTAAGGTTTCCAAGACTACCTCTTCCACTAAAGGTGCTTTAAACCCTATTTCTTAGGGACATCACATAATTGCCTATGCCTCTTAGACAAAGAACTGGGGTGAATATGTTCCTCTCACATCGGGGGTGCGTACTCCTTAGTTGGCTTCCTTGGTTTGGTGCATCAGATTCCTTTGTCATTCTTGTAGCCCTCTAGGGAGGGACGACTTAGAAGATGAAGGGTCTAGAAAAAGACAGGTGATCCTGGGGACCTTTATCCAACTTTTCATCCAAATTCAGAATTCTTGCATGATAGTCTCTCCTTTCTTGATGAGGAGGATGACATGTATGATACTTTGAAATGAACGAGTTTCATGGAATGTTCGGGGGTCTACCTCTCTCATAAGTATATTGTGCAAGAAAAGTTTCCTGGAATTGATGTTTTTTTACCTTCAGGAAGTCAAAATTGTCACATTTTTGCTTACTGCGACACGTCATGTTATTTGACCCAACAATTTGGTGTTTGCTTCCAACTATGAGTTTGGACATAGAGGTTTTTTTAGTCTTCTTTTCCCACAATGGAAGATGTAATTGATGGCTATGGAGTGGACCCCATGCATATATTGGTTAGGGCCCTCATGCAAATCAACAACCATTATTTTGGGATAATTAACGTTTACACTCACAATGAGGCAATGGAGAGATCTCATCTTTGGTGATGGGCAACTAATTAATTATCACCTTCCACTTAGGTTATGTCTGGGAATTTTACTAAGGTTGACGTGGACTCTGATAAAGAAGGCATCTCATCTTTTTGATGGACAATTGGTAAGCGTGAGGGTTGATTCTACATGCGTAATAAATTAGGCCTCTTTGATCCAATCACCAGTCACTACCATTCACATATGGTTTGTCATACATTTGGTGTAATTTTTGGTTTGGTTTTGATATAGTCTTTAAATACCTTGATCATGCCATAATATAAACTCAATATTTTTTCTTATTTGGAGAGGATCAACTTTTGCCAGTTTTGCCTTTGCCCAGCATCACTTTGTCATACCTTTTACTCATTAAGTTTAGAATTGAATGGAAAACTATTTGACACATTCCTTTCAAACTCATTTTAAACTTAACATGTCTTTGTTGAGCCATCCTCCTACGTTAGCCCACATCCAATAGGTTTGTAATTTTGAACCCAGGCCCACTCAACCAATTGCATGATGGAATAGTGTTATTCACCATAATACTAAATTCCTTCACTTCAATGGGAGACAACTAGCTAATTTCTGCTAACAATCCCATGTTCTTCTTACAAAGGATTTGTGTGCTACTATAGAGAGTTTGGTATCACATGATTACAGTTAAAGGTGGCTTCTCTCCATCATAAAAAACATATTGCTAATAGTTATGTTAAAGCATGTGCACTAGCTAAAGGTTGGAAATTAAAATAGTCATAATTTTTTCTCCTTTCAATGACCTCACAATTCTTCTCCAGACATTAAAAAAATTAAAGAAGGCAATGTTCTTGCTGAACTTCTAGATATTTTGCAAGCCCTTGCTAACTATTATAAAAAGTTCTTTACTGCTTAAGAACTTTCAACAAGTCATCAAACCTTGGAAGAATGTCTTGTGGTAGTTTCTCCTTGGATATTTGATTCACAAAAAGCCTTTTGTGATCAACTTTGACCCTTGAAGACCTTAATAAAATTGCTTTCTCCATGGTAGATGACAAATCACTAGGATATGATGGTTTCCCTTGTGAATTTTATAAAGCACTTTGGCCAAGTGTGGGTTTTGATTTACATAATGTTTATCTAGAAGTATTTCAAATTGGTTCATTGGGGAAGGAAATTAACAAAGGAAATATTAAATTCATACCTAAAGATGATGAGACAAAATATATATGCAAGGGACACCCCATCACCTTGCTTAATGTGTCCTATAAGAATATTGCAAAGGTTCTTGTACTTAAAATTCACCACCTTTTACACCAAATTGTGAGTCTAGACTAGACTGGTTTCATTCAATCAAGATCTTTTTGGATAATATTATTGTTTCTTGCGAGGGAAAACAAAATGTCACTTTCATTAAGATTGATTTTGCCAAAGCATGTCTACATTGAATGACCCTTATTTTGGGGTATGACCCTCACTTTATCCATTGTATTTAAATGTTGTTAGTAGATAGCTTTGCTTGTATCACCATCTATTTTATTAATGGGCATTTTGTTGATGATTTTTCTTACTTTGATTGAAGATTGTGAGAATTGGCACAATGCTCTTTAGTGTTTTCAAATATTTTGCTTGGCCTTTGGCATTGCCATCCAATAACATAAAACTCTCTGCTACAAACAACCATTTCAATCCACCCCAGGATTAGGCACTCTAGTTTAGATGAAAATGGATACAACATGGGGAGGTTTTCCATTTTCTGGGAATACCTTTTTCCTTTCATGGCTTGGAAAATGATCGTTGGAATATCATGCTCTCCAAAATAGAGAAAAATCTTGCATATTGGTTAACAAAGCCTCTTTCCATGGCAAGGAAACTTCACATTTATTCCAAACTTATGGTAGTTACTCATGTTTACTACTCTTCCTATTGGGCACCTTCAAAACCATCTTACAAAAAGCTTGAAAAACTAATGTGTGATTTTATCTAGGCCTCATATGCAGAAAAACATGGATTTCATAAAGTGTCTTGCTAATATTATTGTCTTCTAGAGAGTCTAGAGGTTTGGGACTCATTTCAACCCACAAACAAGGTCTCCCATGTGTGTCAAAAGGGTGATTAGAGCTATTTCAAAAATCAGGCTTGGAGGAGGAGTGCCAACTAGTATTTATGCCCAAACACGACCAATTTGAAGCAATAGAAGGAGCAACACCAACAAAGGGCCACTTGAATGCAGAATTACCAAGTGGTGGTGATGTTGATTGTTGATGAATAGGATCTCAACAATCCTTTAAATGACATTGAGGAACTTGTGAATGTGAAGTGTGAACATGTGGAAGAAGAGATGTGACCACAAGATGGTGAATGACCACTAGAGATATAACCATGTAAAGGTATCCTGAAAACCATGCAATGAGCTAATGGGTGGTTTATTCTAGACCATGCTCCTGACCACACAAATGGGTGGAGTGAGAAGGATGACCAGAGCCTCATCCTTCAGTTAGTACTACATTAGTTACCTAGGGATTTTTTGTTTCCAATCTATGCCCAAGTTTATTATGGTTTGTGCTTTCTTGCTAGGTCCATTTGAGATTTCAAAAGGTGATTTTTTATCCTCCAAATTATTATTATTTTACTATGTACCAATATTTCTTTACTTAATGGTGATCTTATTTTATAAAAAATAATGTTGTGTTTAAGCTTTTTAGTTTGGCTAATGATTTATTTATTTAAAGCTTATATCTTTATCCAACTCATCCCTTTCAAAATTAAAAAAAAAATGAACAAAGAAAAAGATATCTCGTATTGAAAATTAAAGCATTTTCTTTCTTTATTCAAACTTGTTAAAAAATGATGAACATTTAACTTCAAATTCAAAAAATCATAGTCATTCCCTTTCTCTATGAGAATGTGCATCTGTAGGCCCATATGACATGCTACTTATTTGGAAATATTATTTTTATTGTTAAATAGCTATTAAATTTAAAGTAATATACAAGAAATTTTGTGACATGTTCATCTCATTACACTCAAGTCCTTGTTGCCATTATAACATGTCTCTCAAGATTAATAATAACTACATGATAAGTTAGACCTTATCTTCCACTATTTCCTTCACTGCCCAATTAATTAAATAAATTAAATAAATTAAATAAATTAAATAAATTAGATATTAATTTAATTAAACTAACACACACACATTTCCTCTAAACAAACAAATAATATATTTGTTTGATTATAAATTTTTAACCTTCAAATACAAGTCTAATCCCCATAAATAGAGTAATCATGTTATATCCACAAATTAATATTAAAATTGATACAAAATCAATCTGGTATTTAATTCTATCTATCAAATTAACCAATTATAGTCCTAAACATCCATTTCTTCAATCCAAAATAAAATGAATCTTCATTGTGCACTACCTCAAAAACGTCTTCACCCTCTAGTTTACATTTAGGGTTCGTTTGACATGAGAATACGAGTGAAATAGGCATGTGTAAATTCTTAAAATTTTGAATTCTCTATTTGGGTGCACCGAATAGGAATAGTGAATTGGAATAAAATAGGAATACATATTCGAATTTTGGCCCAAAAATGAGCATTTGCAATTCCACCTAAATAGATGGAACTAGAATACATATTCCTATTCCAGTTTTATTTATTTTAGAAAACATAAAATTTTGGGTCTCTGAATTCCCTATCAAATTTTGGTTGAACCAAACAGAGAATAGGAATATGTATCTCTATTTTCTTTTCTAGAATAATTGTTCTAGAACAACAATTCCTATTCCCATATTTGTATTCCCACAGCCAAACGAGCCCTTATGAATCTCACATATGCATGAAATCTCTTACCTATCCAAGCACACTTCCATGTGTAATTTTTACACATATGGGACCAATCACATGTCATAATCATATGTATCGATAATCCTTAGACACGTGCTAGAACTTTCATTCTCCAAATTTCATTCAAATTAAGATAATCTTGCTCATGTAAGCCCATTTGGTCATTGCCCTATTTAAGTGGACTAGTCACATTTAAGTGGACTAGTCACGGTGTGTTACTTGAAGGCTTCATTTTTCTTTAATCTTCTCAATCATACTTGATTGCTGATCCCTTGGATCGATCTCAAACCTTGATGAATTATCCTCTCCATGTATAATTTTTTTCACTGCTAAGACATTTGAGTGGAGCTTAGAATGTAAAGGTGCATTGTTGGCTAAAAAAGAAACCACATACCTTCAATCACCTGCATCTTGTTCATATTTGTACCCTTGGTATACAACAAGAGGTAGTGGGTGATCTCATAAAGGTTTCATAACTTGGGTGAACTACTACTTATGCTCAAATGGAGATGTGTTTTAAGGGAAGATAAAAGTTCACTTTCTTTATTTGTGTCTTTATTTCATGTATTTTTCCTATTGTTCACATTTTAGCCTTCTTAACGAGACTCATGTTTCAATATTGATATCTACTCTCTAATCCATTTTTTAAGAGCTTTTGCATGTTTTTGGCATTATTGGATCCATTCTAGGTCTTTGATGTATGTATCATGTTTCATATCATTTTCCATAATAAATTCACCTTTTTGTCTTTTTAACAAATACTCATGGATACTTAACTATATTACATGAAACCACCCTTTTGAACTCTCGCCTTCTCTTGATTCTCCTTATGCTTATTCTTGAACATGGATTAAGAACTTGAATAATAAATATTAATATCATTATCATGTATTTTTATATTATCTTAATAAGGCTTGAATTAAGGGTATTAGTGAAATTGAATTTTATATTATTGGTTGATTTTATGAAGTGCATATAGTATTGTTGTATTATAGAAAAGATACACATAATACTTGACTTAAAGAGTATAAGTATATGTAGAATTCTTATAGTCAATTCAGATGTAGACACAAGATTTGTTTAGTATTGTAAACTAGTCTTGATTTATGTGGGGTAAAACTATTTGAGGTGCCTAAACTTATGGAACCCTATTGATAAGAAACACAGACTAGCAATCCAATTTTAGTTTAATTGTGAATGTTAACCTAGTGAAATGAATAATAAAGAAGAATGAAATATATACAATGAAGATTTTAAATAACAAAAAATGGAGCGCACACACATTCATTCACTATGCATGCATTTATAAGACATGATACATTATTTATTATATTCATTGTAAGTGCATTAAATTTCCTTATATGGCATTGCATCATATATTCTCTATTTTCCTCTTCACACACACACACACACACACACACACACACACACACACACACACACACACACACACACACGTATGTATGTGTACATATCACGTGTCCTTGACATATCATCATTTCACCATTCCATCCTTGGTATTATTACGTTCTTTAGTGCCTTATCAACATTCACTAATACATATCATGTGTCCTTGGCATATCATTATTTCTCTTCAATTCAATCCTTGACATTGTTGAGTCCTTCAGTGTCTAATCAGGTCCTTATTTAATCAATTTAATAGCATTGACTGTGTCTATTGATGTTATTATGATCAATCCTTTCAATCAATTTTAATCGATCTTGTGGCATTTACAATGTTCATTAAATGTCATATGTCATCAACCTTTGTCACGTGTCCTTGACAAGTCATCATTTCATGTCATTCATCTAGCATCATTTATTTCATTTGATCATTTCTTTTGTCTAATCCCATATCATCTACATTTTCATCACAATCCTTCAAAAGAGTTAATTCTTGTACTTATTTCATCATTTCGGCCAATCAATTTGTTAATTTTTCATATAAAATTAGATAACCCATAGTCTATTCCTATGTCTTAATCATTAAATTTATCTCCTATTCCTAAGTCCTCATTTTTTACAAATAAATATTATTAATTTATCCCTTTTCCCACATTTCTGCAATTAATTAATTTATCATTAATTAATTGACTAATTATTGATTTATGGATTTTTTATAATTTCTAAATTCTAATTTTCCATTTTGTGGGAATAAAAGAATTTTGAATTTCAAAAATTCCCTCCTTTTTGTAAATGGGATTTAATTCCATAATTTGTGCTCCACTTCCTCTTTTCTAGCCACCACTTCCTCTTTTTTAGCCTCTACTTTCCCTTTTTCTTTTGTCATAAATTGTCACAGTTTATGACAAATTTATTTTTCTTTTAAAAAAAATAATTTGTCATTGTTCATGAAAATTTTCCTCTTTTTCCTTTTGTCATATTTGTCATAGTTTATGACACACACACACACACACACACACACACACACACACACACATGTATGTATACATATCAAGTGTTCTTGACATATCATCATTTCATCATTCAATCCTTGGCATTATTACATTCTTCAGTGCCTTATCAACACTCACTAATACATGTCATGTGTCCTTGGCATATCATCATTTCTCATCAATTCGATCCATGACATTGTTAAGTCCTTCAGTGTCTAATCATGTCCTTATTTAATCAATTTAATAGCATTGACTATGTCTATTGATGTTATTATGATCAATCCTTTCAATCAATTTCAATCGATCTTTTGGCATTTACAATGTTCATTAAATGTCATATGTCATCAACCTTTGTCATGTGTCCTTGACAAGTCATCATTTCATGTCATTCATCTAGCATCATTTATTTCATTTGATCATTTCTTTTGTCTAATCCCATATCATCTCATTTCATCTACATTTTCATCACAATCCTTCAAAAGAGTTAATTCGTATACTTATTTCATCATTTTGGCCAATCAATTTGTTAATTTTTCCTATAAAATTAGATAAACCATAGTCTATTCCTATGTCTTAATCATTAAATTTATCCCCTATTCCTAAGTCCTCAGTTTTGATAAATAAATATTATTTATTTATCTCTTTTCTCACACTTTTGCAATTAATTAATTTATCATTAATTAATTGGCTAATTATTGATTTATGATTTTTTTATAATTTCTAAATTCTAATTTTCCATTTTGTGGGAATACAAGAATTTACAATTTCAAAAATTCCCTCCTTTTTCTAAATGGGATTTAATTCCATAATTTGTGCTCCACTTCCTCTTTTCTAGCCACCACTTCCTCTTTTTTAGCCTCTACTTTCCCTTTTTCTTTTGTCATAAATTGTCACAGTTTATGACAAATTTATTTTTCTTTTAAAAAAAATAATTTGTCATTGTTCATGAAAATTTTCCTCTTTTTCCTTTTGTCATATTTGTCATAGTTTATGACACACACAGACACATACACAAACACATGTATGTATGTATACATATCACGTGTCCTTGACATATCATCATTTCATCATTCAATCCTTGGCATTATTACGCTTTTCAGTGCCTTATCAACATTCACTAATACACATCATGTGTCCTTGGCATATCATCATTTCTCATCAATTCGATCCTTGACATTGTTGAGTCCTTTAGTGCCTAATCATGTCCTTATTTAATCAATTTAATAGCATTGACTATGTGTACTAATGTTATTATGATCAATCCTTTCAATCAATCTTGTGGCATTTACAATGTTCATTAAATGTCATCAACCTTTGTCACGTGTCCTTGACAAGTCATCATTTCATGTCATTCATCTAGCATCATTTATTTCATTTGTCTAATCCCATATCATCCCGTTTGATCTACATTTTCATCACAATCCTTCAAAAGAGTTAATTCTTGTACCTATTTCATCATTTTGACCAATCAATTTGTTAATTTTTCTTATAAAATTAGATAACCCATAGTCTATTCGTATGTCTTAATCATTAAATTTATCCCCTATTCCTATGCCCTCAGTTTTGATAAATAAATATTATTTATTTATCCCTTTTCCCACAGTTTTGCAATTAATTAATTTAACATTAATTAATTGGCTAATTATTGATTTATGAATTTTTATAATTTCTAAATTCTAATTTTCCATTTTGTGGGAATAAAAGAATTTTCAATTTCAAAAATTCCCTCCCTTTTCTAAATAGGATTTAATCCATAATTTGTGCTCCACTTCCTCTTTTCTAGCCACCACTTCTTCTTTTTTAGCCTCTACTTTCCCTTTTTCTTTTGTCATAAATTGTCACAGTTTATGACAATTTTTTTTCTTTTTTTTTTAATAATTTGTCATTGTTCATGAAAATTTTCCTCTTTTTCCTTTTGTCATATTTGTCATAGTTTATGATAAATTTCCTTTTTTTTTTAAACTCTTCAATTTCTAATTGTGCATCCTTTTGTCATACTTTATGACAAATTTCTTCTTTCAATTTGTAAATTTCCATATTTTATGACATTTAATGTTTTGTGCACTAAATTGCAAATTTGCAATTTCTCTTGCAAATTCTATAAATTGTGATAATTTCTCTCATTTTTGGTTAGCTCTCTTCTTTCATTTCTTCTCATCACCATATTATCATTTGTCATCTATCTTTCATGAGAGCTACATCCACTATTTTGGAGAAGCAAGAAAGGGTGTAGTGCCCACCCATTATTTATTTTTCTATTATATTTATTAAACTCTTTTATGCCTATTTCATGGATGTGTTAGTTTCAAGGATATTATTTCATAACTTGCACTAGAGATATATCAACGATGATTACTTAGTTGATTATATTTCATGTCTTGTTTGATGATTATGGTTATTGGTGCATTAATGATGCTTTAATGATGATTACTTCATATTCATAAGATGCATTATTTTATTTGAGCATTTGATGTTTGACTTACATTTATTATAGTACTTACCCCATACTTGCATGTGTATGGTGTGCGTGTTTGTTTTACTTCTTTGTTTGTCGTGTTTGATGTGGTTAAGGGAGGGAGTCGTAGTCACCTGCTAGTCTAGATCTACACGATGTACCACTCTCCGCCATTGCCTATTTAGTTTAGATTTATATACATGTACATGCTCATCTTTTATGTAAAATGTAGGTACTGGGCATCGACTTCCCTGAATTGCCAGGATGAGCGTGCCCTATCACAATAACTCAATGGTAAGAATGGAGACATAATGTTTAAGTCCAATCCTAGCCATAGCCTAAATATTTGTCTTGCAAGGAGGGTTTGTAACTGACTTCCCACCCTTTTAAAACTCATGAGTTTATCTCTGTCTGTGTTGTTTGATGTTGAGTTTTGGTCTGTTTTGGTAATGTTGCTTTTATGTAAATTTCGCTATGTGATTTATTTGGTAAATAATTTAATTATAATATTTGGGTTAATCATATAATTAAATATTATTTGATTAAAAAAAAAATATTAAAGTATGAGAATATTTAATTAATTAAAAAACTAATTAAATGTGCTTTAATTTAAAAGTCTTAGTTTGGAAAATTGGTTAAAGAGAAATTATAATCTGATGATATTTAATTAATTATTAATTAATTAAATTTATGTACTTAGTTTAAAAGATTTAATTTAAAAGTCTAATTTAAGAAGTTGGACAAAAAGAGATAATTAAAATATTAAAGATTTAATATTGACTTATTATAATTACTTATTTAATAATAATTAAATTAGAGTTGCATTTAAATAATGAGCTTTGATTATTATTATTAATTTAAATAGTAAACTATGTTTTAATTAGTGCTTGCAATAATTAATAAGTGAAAGAAAAATAAATATAAAAGAATATTTTAATTAAAAAGTTCTTTAAATGTGCATGGAAGAATTAAATTTAAAAGATTTGATTAAAGTTATAATTTAGGTTTATTTATATTTATTTAATTTAATAATAATTTATTTAGGAGTTTTATTTTTAATAAACTCTAAATAATATTATTAGCTAAATTAATAAATATTATAATTGCATGATTTAATAAGGGAGAGAAAGCTTTAATTTAATAAAGTTTATTTTAATTAAATTGCATAAAGTTTGTGCATGCAAATTAAAATATAGTAATTAAAGATAGGGTTTTCGCATGATTGCATGATCAAAGCCTTGATTTGGGAGAAAAAAACTATTTATTAAGGAAATTAGAGCTCATTTCTAGACACATAGGTTTTAAGGAGCAAAATTCAAAATTGGATCAAAAGAATTGTTGAAAGTTTCGAAGGGTTTGGATTTGTATGTATTTATAGATTGTTTTAGATTTTAGCTGTGGTTTTGAGGTAGGGTTTGAAAATTTATTGCAGAATTTTATTGAAAGATCTGTCTACTTCGTGTCTTTCTGGGTGTTTGCATATTGCTTAAATTAATTTACTGTATTGATTGTTGAGTAAAGAATTATGTTATAGATTTTGAAAAAAAAAAACTTATTAATCAAGAAAACTTGACTGAAGAAAATTATAGAAAAATTGTAGAAAATTATTGTGACTGTATTCTTATAAACCCCTTTAAATAATATAGGAAATATTTGATTATGCAAATTTGAAAAAAATAATAAATTGAACAGTTAGGTTTTTAACTTTAAATTTGTCATTAAGATCTTGTGATTACCATGAATTTTCTATACGTGGATAAATATTGTTCTTATATCTAAAATAATTTAATTACAAAATTTATTGGAAAAAGAAAAAGATTAATTGAGAGGAAAACATTATTTAACTAAACTTATGCATGCATGTAAAAATAAATATGCTAAAAATAGAAAGCTAAGTATAATATGGTTACATGCATGTGAAAATAAATATGCTAAAAATAGAAAGCTAAGTATAATATGGTTACATGCATGTGAAAATAAATATAATAAAAAATAGAAAGCTAAGTATAATAGGGTTGCATGTGAAAACAAATATGCTAAAAATAGAAAAATAAGTATAGTATGGTTGTATGATTTGAGAGATCAAAGACATGCAAAAATACTAATTGCATGTGTATTTTTATTTAATATAATTTAATTTACAAATTTATTTTCTTAAAAATAAATAAATAAATAATTAAAAATAAATAAATAAATAGTTTATTAATTTTAAAATTAAATAAATATTATTCATTTAGTTTAAGTGGATGTTATCATTATTGATTCTTTAAGTCTAATTAAACTCTTAGTTGCATATTAATGATTTTATAATTATTAATGCAAGAGGGAAGTTAATAAATAAATATTTATAATTTTATTATATTTTAAGAGAAGTTGTGGTAGAGTTTACTTTGTAATCATTTAGTTAATAACTATTGACTTTATGAGAGAAATTATAAATAATTAAATTAAATTTATAATTTTATCTCTAGTTGCATTATGAATTAAAGGAAAAATAAATATTAATATTAGACTTAAATAAATGTCATATGAATATTTTAGAAATTGAAATTAATATCAAAATTTAAATATAATAATATACATTTATGTTATTAATTAAATTATTTATGATTTAAGATTATTTAAATTAATAACATGATAATATTGTATGATATTTTATATGCACAAAAAAATCGGTTATTTAAATACTTATTGTTTTAAATAAGTATATTAGCATAACAATTTATATTAACACGTCTATTCTTATTTTATTTCTAAACACATCCTTATGACCCAATCTAAACAAGAGAAATTGGTGGAATTAAATATGTAGCTGAAAATTATGTGTTTTTTAATATTTTATTTATAGTCTTGTGATGTTTATTTACATGATGATTTTTCTTTGTGGGTTGTTTAGTTGGCCAAGTTAGGATGTGAACTAGAGGCGGTGTTTGAGATTTTTTTTATAATTATTTGACTGGATGTCATGATGAACTTTATGATTTGAATTGAGATTTATGTTTTATGAGTTTTATGCTATTGAGCAATTATGAGAACTTGGGTTTTGAGAACAAATGTTATTTTTTTGGGTTTCCTATTAAGGAACCAAATTCAATCAATATTACTTTTTGTGGTATAGGACACTATTGTGGTTTACAATTTTTGGGAAGGTAGTTTAGGTGCATGTCTATGGGAATGGCTTGCAATGGGGGTTGGGGCCCAAAGTGGTTGCCAAGGTAACTCATTGTAGGTTGTGTAACAAGTGATAACATACTAATTAAAATATCTTGCTTAGCCCTTTTCCTTGAGATACATTAAAAAGATAAGTTAAATTTTTTTCCTCATCCATGCCTTGAGTGTTTGTATAAACAAAGGATGAGATGAAGATGATACCTTGAGAGGTATGACTAGTTTTCTCATCATCACGAGAGGGTATTCTGGTTCTGCATAGAGCCACTAGAGGGTTGGGGTCTTGAGAGATTGTCAAAGTAATTCTAGAGTTGACTCGTGTGATGACACTCCATAGTATGTAGCCTGAGTCTCCTTCATGGTTTTTTTAATATTTGCCTCTAGTGATGTACTTGTTAATAATTACTTTTGATGGTGTATTTATTGTGAGTTGTTACTCATTGATTGAATGTCATTTATTGTTGATAGTTGACTTTTTATTAATGAATGATCAATTATTCATTAGTGGTATTTTTATTGTTGGAGTTAGTGATTGGTGGTTTACTTTTATTGGCGATAGTTGTTATCTGTTGGTTATTGTCCTTGTGACACTTGACATTGTTTTGGAGGTGGTTGTGTCTTTTTGGATTTTGATACTTGATTTATATTTGGTATCTGGATGTTGACTTGATATGTGTAATCACCTAAAAATGGTCATCTAGACTATTAGCCCCCTTCTCAGCATTTTGGCTAAATTAATTTAATCATTTATCTAGACCAAATTGCTAATAATCAATTTATTTGATTATAACCTATAGTTTGACTATGCTATCCTAAGTTCATTATTTGATTAAAAGAACATGTCCCCTTTTAATTAAATAAAAGACCCCATTCTTCTAACCCACTTAAAGTGCACACATAAAGTCTTTTTTCTATTTTGCAATTAAAAGAAAAGGCTTTGTGACTTTTGTCTTATATGACAAGTCAACTTATATTCTATTGGTTGATTTGTGTGTGCACATGGATCACTCCTCTTTTCAAATTCCACCGTTGATCATCCACCATCTTCATCTTGATCTCTACCGTCCATACATCTTTAAAAGGGAGAGAGCTTTCCCCCTCAATCAATCCATCTTTTGAATATTGTTATGCTGCAGGTTTTCTAACAGGTTTCTTTGGAGCTTTGTGGAGAACTTCTATTTCTTGTCTACATTCTCTCATACCATAGCATCTTAGCTTAGCTTTCATTTTTACATGTAGCTTAATCTCACATAGCTTAATAATGGTATTGTAACACTCTCATACATGTTTTAGCATAGCTCCATTTTGCATCTCATTCTAGCTTAATTTTTATTTGCATTGCATTCTTGAGGAACTCCTTGGGACATTTGCATTCTTGCATCTTATCTTTGGAACCTCCCATTGCATGGTTTACTAGCAAGAAGAGTATCTCTAAGGCTCATTTGAGAGCTTTTAAACTTGAAATACACTCTCTTGCACTCCGTGGATAGGGAGCTCTAAGCCGGCATTCAAACATTCCCAACTCATGGAATCGTTTGGATAGAAGGGTTTAGAGTGGGACACTTTCGAGTGTACATTTTTGGCGCCCACCGTGGGGCTTGAATCAAATTTTCAGCCCCATTTGCTTTCATTTCTTATCTCTGGTTTTTTACAGCAGCATATTGGGTCTAATCAAATGCTTTTGTAGAATTATCACTTTGGTTTTAAGGCCAAGCCATAAGTAAATTGGTTTGAAGGCCAAAAACTTAGTTGGTTTAAAGATTTGATCATATCTTTTAAACCGCTTGAAGTTTGGTTCTGAAATTTTTTTTTCAAGTTGCATATATGCTCAAAATGTTTCAGTCCAATTTTTAGAGCATTTTGAAGTGATTTTCGGAAGTTATAATTTTTTTTTTATTTTTCATAAAAAGCTATTTTTGATCGCAAATCAGCACATTTTTTGAAAAAACTTACATTTTCAGAAAGATTTTTGAATTCTAATGGGGGTTCTTTCTTTGTGTTTTGAATTTTGAGATCGTATTAAGGATAAAAAATTTGATTTGATAAATTTGGCCTATTTTGACAAAATCAATCTCTAGGGAGCAAATGAAGAGATTTTTTAAAATTTCTTGCATTTTTGGAAAGCTCTCTGATTTTTAATAGGGGTCTTTTTTTTTCATTTTCATTTTTGGATACAAAATCATAGTAAAAAAGTCCAATCTTGTTGACTAGGTCAAAATCAAAGAGTAAAAATGAGAGCAGTTGTGATTAACTTGCACTTTCTTTGCATGCACTTGGTTGGAAGATAAATTGGATTTTTGAGGAAACTCACCAATTTTTATTGCAGATTTTTATGTTATTTCATACTAACTTTTGGTGCTAACAAGTTGTGATTACAGGTTGCCATCCTTATCAAAAAAATTGAAACATTGCATAAAAAGAACGCATGTCAAAGCTTCAAATGCACAAGGGCTACTAACGATTGTTTGCAGGGCTGCCCAATGCATAAAAACCTAATTTTTTTTTTCTTTACTTTTACATGTGCGGCATATACTAGTTGTTTATTTTTAGGCACATTAAAACTTACAATTGGGATCTTTTGGTAATAGGAGAGTATGCTCTTCACCCTTGTGGTGAATCAGAAATCTTGACTTGCCATTTTGTTTCAAAAGCAAGGGGTAACTGAATCTTCTTGACATGTTTGGGAGAAAATGATTGAAATAGGAGAGTATGCTCTTCACCCTTGTGGTGAACCAGAAATCTTGACTTCCAAAATTTGATCCACTTTGTGTAGTTAGAATCCTTTAGAGGGCCTGCTCTCGGACAACCTGAGAGGAACGACCCAAGTGGGAACAAGCCGATTACCTGGCTCTTCCAACCCACTATAAACTCAAGGCTATCAAGGACACAAAACCTTGGTAGACGTAGTGTTTATCTTCGTCTAGTGTGATCGCTTATGGGATTTCGACCATAGGGAGATCACTAGGCAAGAATGCTTAAGGTACTCTTGTGATCGTGAGATCGGTTACTCATCACAAGGTGAGGTGTCCCGTAATTGGGAGCAAGAGGAACACTATGAATGGAAGCCCAATCTAAAAACTCCAAGTTAGTAACTACCCTTTTTAGCCGCTCAACTTCTTGGTGCAAGGATCGATCCTAGTGGACTACTCGGATCACCCCAAGATTTACACTCACCATATGTGTTCCCTTGGTTATGCTTATGGCATTTCCATGACAAAGCCAATATCTCTTGTGGGCAACCACTTGGTGTGAGGCGAAGGAGCATCAAGCGTGGGCTAAGTTGTTGAGTAATGAACCATGACTTCTAGGTAGATATTGCTTGATGTGTTCTCGAATGTGCTATACCTGTGAAAATCTTTTGAACATACACATGACGATAATTCTAGGAAATTCTTTTGAGAGGTCACATATGCTTGTATCATGTAAGGTTGCTTTGTCCCTTGCTTGATTGTTTGAAGACTACTCCATGTGTCACTATCTTGCTTGGAAAGAAATTGTTTTTGAACATCAAACTTACTATGCTGTCAACTATTGTCAAACTTTGTCAACCAAGTCAAAACATCAAATGCAAACATTTTCTTGTGTTGCTTGCTAAGGGGAGTCTCATCATTTGACTTTGATTTGCTATGTCTCTAGTTTTTGAACATGCTTAAAGTGGCTCTTTGGTCTTAGTGCTCTTGGTCTTTTTGTCTTCATGGTCTATGCATGCTTGCTAGTTATCCTTTTGCTAAAATGGTTACCTTGATTTCTTGACTACACTCTTGGGTTGGAGAGTTGTTCACTTGTCACCCTGCTTGCTCTATCTATTTGGCTATTTGGGCATCTTGCCTAGCTATTGACTTGAGTCATTCATGTCGTAAATTTCTTGGACATATTATTTGACAAGTCACTTTAATCTCTCTCTAATATCTTGGCAAGTGAAAACTCTACCTCCTATAGTTTCAACATCAAGTTATTTTCTAGACTATTTTATGCTTGGCTTTGCATCTAAAACTATGGGATCTAAAACTTGTGCTACCAAACTTCAACCGAATCTAGATGATCATGATATCCTCCATGTCACTAAAGAGTTTCAAGATCTATATGCACAATACAAAGAACTAGAAGAGACAAATGATCTTTCTTACCTTCATCTCTCTAAGCGCATGATAGAAATGAAGTCAAAACTTGAGAAAAGGTTAGAGGAGAAGATTGCATCATTACATGAATCTTCCTTAAGGTATTTACATGCATGTGAGTCACCTTCTTTGAGGTCATCCTCTTCTTCTAGGTCTACATGCTCTACTTCAAGACATCAAATGTCTTCATCTTCTAGATCTAAAGACCTCTTTAGAGAACAAGCAAATGATACATCCTTGGAGCATACATCAAAATTTCATGATAAACCTATCTTTGACCAAGACAATGATGAAGACATGTATGCATGCTATTCACTTGGGAAGCAACCAAAGGACTCTAGACATAATTTTGATAGAACTTTTGCTCCTTTGGAAGATTCTTATGATGACACTTTGCAAAAACTTCTTGGCAATAAGATCATCACGTTACCTAAGTCTAGCTCATATGGAAACCCATTCTTGGATATCTATTGTGCTTATCATCAACATAATGAGCATAGTACTTTAGATTGCATTGAGCTAAAACATAAAATCCAAGATCTTATTGATAATGGAATTATTCATACCTCTAATGATTCATGCAATGAGGATACTTTTCTTGAGCAAGATTACATTGATGAACCTATGTCTAGTAGTGGCTCCATTACATCTTCCACTTCTTCCAACATTCATGCATGTCCCAACACTTCAAAGCTTTCCAACATGCCTCCATCAAATAAAGAATCTAATGCTTTCCACATTGACTATGTGTATCCTCAAGGGCTATCTCTAAAAGAAACTCAAGCTAACCTTTACTTGGCTGCAAACCTTTTCCATGCTACTAATCCTAAACATCCTCAACCTTCATGCACTACTATGCCTAATCAAGGCACTACTCCATTCACTCTTCATTCTCCCTTGTCCTTAGAAGTGGCTCCATGTCAAGAGGACTCTCAAAAAGAAAAAGCTATAAATGTCAAGAAAGATCAAGATCAAGCACCCTTTCATCTCTTTCAAGATTTTTCCCCTCCATATCCTATATCTTGTCCACCTCCTAAGTATGATGAAGACACCACTTCCATTATCTCCCTTGAGCTTACTGAAAATTATGAGAAAAGTTCTCTTCATATGCTATCCAAAGCTACTTGTCAAGATCAAAGCATCCCCTCATGTTCTACTTCTCCATATCCACTTCAAAATTGTGCTCAAGCTTCAAGTGCTACTATTAAAAATGTTGTTCCTATCAAAGGTAATCATGAGTCTATTGATGGCTTTGACCATGTTGCTCATTCTAAAGATGTTGATATCCTTTCCCACTATCCCTTTGCATCTTCTAAATCTATCCTTGGTCCTTATCCATCTAAGCTAAAGCATTCAAACCTTCCATCCATATTGGGGCCTTATGTTCCTCCATCTCCTACATTCACTCCTAGCTCATTCCCTAGCTCTTCTATATTACCTCAAGATCAACAAAGACACTCATCCTTGATGACTTTTCACCCATCTATACATCTAAACCAGTCATATCATCCTTATTCATCCACAAATCCCAAGTCCTTTGGAAGTGAGATTAAACATAAGAATCCATTGAAAAAGAAAGATCACTATGTCCCATCTAATCGACATATGAATGCTAAGAAAGAGAATGCACAAAAGAGACCGCAAAGGTCCACTATTAAGAGAGCTAAATCAAAAAAAATGTGGGTTCCTAAATCCATCATTGAAGAAATGCAATCTCAAGCATCCAAAGAAAAAGAAAAATCTAAAGCTATATGGATTCCCAAGTCTCTTTTGAAAGGCTTGAATATTGAAAACAAATCAAAGTTGTCATTCAAGCTTCCAAAGGCTTCCACTTCATCTTCTTCCAAACATCTTCCTAAAACTATTTCAAATCCTTCAACTCCACTTTTTTCCAAATCTCTTCTACCACCTCATACATCTAAACCTCAAGCTACTCCATCTATGATTCCTCCATTGTTCCAATACCCTTCAAGGTGTGTGTTAATGTTGATCTTGTCCAATATTTCGACTACCCTCATGAAATCCTCTAAAGCTTACACTTACTTTCTATACATGAACTCTTATCCTCCATATATTCTTCCTACTACCATTTCCATTTCATCACCCTATCAACATCTTTGAGCATACCTTTCTATGGTCTTGTCTTATCATGACTTATCTTTCCTATAGGAGCACTATCTAAATTCAAAAAGCTTGAGCTCTTTCTAAAAATTCAGAAAAAAAGAAAAAAATGGAAATGTGCCTTCGTGAAAACCACTTCTTGTGGCACCTTGGTAGCAAAAATAAAGAGAAATAAATTTATCCTATGGTGAAAACTACTTCTTGTGGCACCTTGGATAAGTACCATGATGAAAACCTGGCAAACAGGCGTCATGCGTAATTCTTCCATCATCCATCTATCCCCTCTTCTCTCTTTGATCTTGACAATGTTGAGCTATCTTTGCATATTGGCTATCTTATCCATGAGATTTTCTATTGTGCTCTCCCATTCACTCATAGCCTCCATCTTGAGCTTTATTTTTATTGCTCTATCCCATTGCTATCCTATCTAGTTGACCCCTTGGTCTTGATCATAATAAATCAAACATGGTTCTCGTAGGCCTCTTGACATGTCTACTCTCTTGGATTGCACGCTTTCATGTTATCTTTATCATTAGCTTCCATGGCTTATCTTCATGCTATCTCACTTGTTGGCTTCATTGCTTATCCTACATGCTATCTTTCTCATTACTTTCATTGCTTATCCAAAATATGCTTCATATGTCTATTTCACCTCTTTCCCTAGCTCGGGTACTCTTGAGGAGTCAGTTCTTGAGGATCACTTTCACTTGCTTCATACTCTTTTTTCATCCATCTTTGCTTATCCACTGGCTTGTTGCTCCATCATATCCTATACCTTGCTAGACATTGGGAGAAAATGATGTGATCTTGCTTGAGAACTAGTGATCTCTAAATTATTCTAAAAAAATTTTAAAAATCATATATGATGCTGAAAAAATCCTAAAAATCAGCAAATGTCCTGAAAAAATGATCATCTTAGTGAAAACCTAGCAATAGGCACTTTGATGTATCACCAAAAAAATACAAAAAAAAAAAAAAAAAATCTGTCAAAGTGGTGAAAACCTGGAAACATGCACTACTTGAAACCCTTGCACCTATGTCTATCAATCTCAATCATCCACTTTGCTACACATTTCCTAGCTTGGAATTGTTTCTTGTCCTCATCTTGGGGGCATAGCTACTTAGCCTATTGAGGTATTCTTGTGCATTAGGGTTTCTTTGACAACTCACAAAATAGTGTTTCTCAACACTTCCCCCACCTTGACATCAAGTGTTTTTCAACACTTTTTAGATAGTTTACCTACAATCTCCGATGTTGCAATATTTCTCACTATCAGAATCAAGTCTAGAAGAAATGGCCAAGTGACTTACACACACACACTTTACCACTTAAACAACTGAGCTATGTTGATCTTTATCTACTTTGTGTATTGTCTATGATGATTTCTTTGCCATGTGTTCCCTCCCTAATAGTCTTTCAAGGATGTCATTGACTAGAAGACTGGGGGCATGGGACATATTTTCTTGATTTCTTCTTGTGGGTATACTTTTGTTTGTCTATAGTGTTGTAAGCATTCATGCTTGTCCTATTCAACACTTTGACTTATAAATGTATCATCCTTGATTGTTTCGCAAGACCGCACTCAAGGTTTATCCTGGCACTTATGCCTTGATACAGGTGTAATCTTGCTAAATTAAACTTAGGGAATCTAATCATGTAGTTATCTTGACTTCCATGTCTCTGATGCTTAGATTGGATTTCCACATACCTATCTAATATCGATCATATTCATATCCTCATAGTTATACTAGTGATGGTTGTATGATCTCATGATGTCCCTAATAAATGCTCAATGATGAAATTAAGAGTCTAAATGTTATGCGCTTCTTGCTGGTAAACCACTTTGCATATTAGCTTGCATTTTAGGTTCATTTTCTAGCTTAGTCTTGCATTCTTGCATATGGGGAGAGCTCTCTCTTCATCTTTTTATGGACATATCAGCTAACTCCTTTCATATATTTCTTTACTTTCTTCTTGTTCATGTCTTTTCACCTTCTTAATCTTTCGCTTCATCTCTTTTCTATCTTGTCATCACATTATATTAGATTCATTTTCGGGATCAAAATCCAAATTCGAGTTCATCTTGATGGTCAAAATTGTCTTTTAAAATTCTACTTTCTTCTGAGCAGTTAGCTGACCGTTTGAGGTCTAATCTTTGAATTATCGCTGGGGCATTTTCATTTCTTCATGTCTTCATCATTTCTATGCTTCATATCTACTTCTAGTCACCTTTTCACATCTAAATCATCTTTCTACTAGATTCGACCTAATTTTTATGCTATATCCTTCAAGGTCAACTCTAATCAAACTGGGGCATTTTATCAATTGCTTATAGTCATTCTTGGTTTCTAATCATCTATCTGTCATCTTGGACATTTCTATATTCTAGTTTTCTCATGTCCAACCAGTTTTTGCATCCCCTTACCTCATTTCAATTTTGATCCCGAGGGGGCAGAAATACTCTATTGCTAATTGTTATAGCTATCTACTACCGCTATCAGGCTGTGCATTCAGGACTTGCTATCTATTTCTGCATTTCATTCTTTTGGAATCAGATATCTATATCTATCATCGCCTACTTGGCTTTCTATTTTCTTTGACATAATGTGTTCCCAGATCGATCACACATTAGTCAAAGAGGGGCAAATGTAATCACCTAAAAATGGTCATCTAGACTATTAGCCCCCTTCTCAGCATTTTGGCTAAATTAATTTAATCATTTATCTAGACCAAATTGCTAATAATCAATTTATTTGATTATAACCTATAGTTTGACTATGCTATCCTAAGTTCATTATTTGATTAAAAGAACATGTCCCCTTTTAATTAAATAAAAGACCCCATTCTTCTAACCCACTTAAAGTGCACACATAAAGTCTTTTTTCTATTTTGCAATTAAAAGAAAAGGCTTTGTGACTTTTGTCTTATATGACAAGTCAACTTATATTCTATTGGTTGATTTGTGTGTGCACATGGATCACTCCTCTTTTCAAATTCCACCATTGATCATCCATCATCTTCATCTTGATCTCTACCGTCCATACATCTTTAAAAGGGAGAGAGCTTTCCCCCTCAATCAATCCATCTTTTGAATATTGTTATGCTGCAGGTTTTCTAACAGGTTTCTTTGGAGCTTTGTGGAGAACTTCTATTTCTTGTCTACATTCTCTCATACCATAGCATCTTAGCTTAGCTTTCATTTTTACATGTAGCTTAATCTCACATAGCTTAATAATGGTATTGTAACACTCTCATACATGTTTTAGCATAGCTCCATTTTGCATCTCATTCTAGCTTAATTTTCATTTGCATTGCATTCTTGAGGAACTCCTTGGGACATTTGCATTCTTGCATCTTATCTTTGGAACCTCCCATTGCATGGTTTACTAGCAAGAAGAGTATCTCTAAGGCTCATTTGAGAGCTTTTAAACTTGAAATACACTCTCTTGCACTCCGTGGATAGGGAGCTCTAAGCCGGCATTCAAACATTCCCAACTCATGGAATCGTTTGGATAGAAGGGTTTAGAGTGGGACACTTTCGAGTGTACAATATGTGGTGTTGGTATTGGATGAGTGTTATTTCAACTTTGGTTATCTTTTCTTCTTGAGTAATTTGTGTTACCCTTGAGGTAGTTTTGGCTATCAGGATTCCTAGCCTAGGATTATTTTATGATTTGGTTATTTGTGTGTGGATCATACATTATCTCTCTTGCACGGTGGGATTGAGAGCCTGATTAGGTGACCACGCGGTTGGGAGGTAGTGTATTCTTACCATTTGGGCCCCCCTCAGATTGACAGATGTTGGATGCTCCTTGATACATTGGTACCATTATCATTCTTCCTCTTATCTTGAAGACTTCTATTCATTTGATGTATCTATGTATCATGTGTTTTGAGATCCTACGGGATATTGGATTGTATATTGATGTACTTGTATCTATTTTCACATACCCTATGACATGTGCAGTAGATGTTATTCATTAGATGTGCTTTCATATTATAAGTTGTACTTATGTATTTTCTTATATGACTATGTATGTGTTTATTCATTTTATGATTAAGGACATTATAATTGAAACTTAAACTTATTAATAAAACTTTCTTAAATGTGACTCAACATGAAGGAACCCTAGAGGAATTGAAACTGTATTTGTAATTGATTACGTGTTCTTGATGTGTGCATATATATTGCTTCTACATTATTGTTACTTTAATGTTGTTTAAACATTAAAAAAAATAGTTCAGTAAACTTTGTAACATATTAGGTTTATTTCTTTTGGGTTCCCAAGTGGGGTGTTACAAAGGGCACAATTGTCAAATTGAGAGAGTTTGCAAGTTTTCTTACTTTGTCTTTGTCTTAATTTATTTTGTGTTAAGATTAGGATTTTTTGTGCATGCTTTTCGAGTTTGATGGTTCCTCTTTTGCGCATATTTTCCACCCTTTTCTAGTCCTACATTTGGTGAACTTAACACGAATCTTCTTTCTTTTTCTTGTGTGCTTGTAGGTGCAAGGATGGATGCTTGGAGAACTCTTGGACTCTAACTCTATTTATATTTCAATTTCTTGTTTTGAGAATTTAAAATGAACAAGAAAGTACACAAATCTAGTTAGGTGGTGAATAAACATTACATCATCTCATCTAGCTTAATAGGAAGGGAAAAAAACAATAATTTTCTTTATACATGAAAAGTTTCCTTTCTTAGTGGCTTAATGAACAACAAATATCATGCAAATTTAATTAGGAAAGAAAAGAGTAATAAATCATGTTTTCTATCACATTCCTTTCAAATTGGATGAATATATTTTAAATACTTTTTATTTGAAGAGTTTGGTTTTTATTATCATTTTTTAGTCCCAAAGGGTATCCTCTCCCCTCACCTTTGTGAAACTTGGGTGAAGAGAAATCTATGTAGTTCTTCTAGAGTATAATTTTTGTGCTACTAATGATATCTTTTTAGCTTGTGGTAATTTTGGGATGAATATCATATCATAAAAATACTAATGCATTTGATGCAGGATGTTGTTTGAAGACCTTGTGTGTGTTCCTTAAAACCAATGTGTCTTTGATTTCTTAGATTATCAAACACTTGTTTTGGGTGCTTAAAATGAACTTTTTCTATTCTTCTTAGTGTGTCTATAGTGTCTAAGATCCCAAAGGGTTATATAGATGCATCCTCTCCCCTCACCTTCATGGATCTTGGGTGTAAGAGAAATCCATGTAATTATTTTAGAGAAGTCTATCTTAGACCAAGGTATCTGATATTGGGTACATTAGGGGATGACTTCAGAGTGATAATAGGCCAAAGCTAGGTCTCCACTCTAGCCTCTACATAAAGGCTCGATTGTGGGTAATGCCCAATGAATGATATGGATGGGTGATAGCTCTCCCCCAATATCCTTATAGGTGTGTCAAACCTTGGTTCTTAAGGCCGGGAGACCTCCTACAGGAGTTTATTATCCACCTAGTGAATAAAGTGTCCTGTATTAAAAACTATGTTTTAGTGGCCAAAAGCCTTCTATCTACTAGCTCAAGGGGTCACCCATGCCTATGGAGACATCTCACACTTTCGCGGCCCTTAGTAGAGACAACAATTTCTTGGGAAGTGAATTTTGGTATGCCTAAGAAGTGAGTGCACTGTAAGGGGGAGCCTATGCTACCAAGATTCTAGGTTTTCTTCTCTAGATAAGCACACATGAACTTCAGTTCAAGTGAGAATTTAGTGGATATTTTCCTTTTATCCTAGGTTGTGGTGTGTATGTTCACTTATAAAAAAACCATTATTTCTATTGTGTCTAGCATGAGTGTTTCACATTAATCAAGATAATTTCAAAATTGATAAACTTTCAAAGACTTATCAAAAACCTTCAAAACATTTGCAAAACGTACACTCGTCAAACTTATTCAAAACCTTCAAAAATATTTTGCAAATATACACTTGTCAAAACTTGTCCAACTTTGTAAACATGGAAACTCAAACTTGTTGCCTTAGGATCTCATGTCATGTCTCTTAGCTTTCATTTTTCATATCCATCTTTCATTTCACATTATCATGTCCTATAATGCTAATTTTGCACTTATAATCCTTTTTGCATATTGCATAATCCTCATTTTGATCCCAACATTATCCTCATTTTTCACTTAGGCCTTTGCATTTTGAATATCCTAATATTTATTTTGACCCTCTTAGTCCTTATTTTAATCCTATCATAATCTTCAATTTTCATTTATCTCCTTGCATGTAACCCTAGTTTTGAACCTAGGACCCTTTTGAATTTGGTAGAGAATCCAAACAAAATACGAGTCTTAGAATATCTCCTTATTTGGATGAATAAAGGATCTTGGCCTTGGTCTTTTTATCATTTGTCCTTTTATCATTTTCTTCAAGTCAACTTTTATTTGGGTCCTGACGGTTTTGACTTGGGTTATTTTTATAGAATTTGTCCTTTTTCTTTCATCCCCTTTTCTCATTCAAGATCCAATATTCATCCTTGCAGGGTTAGACTCTTAGCCTTGTATTTTCCAAAGATTTTCCTCAAATTTAAACCTCATTTTGCATGTCCTTAGTTATCATAATCCTCATTTTTCATAACCTTGTTTGCATAATCTTCATTTTTCATGATCCTAGTTGCATAAAACTTATTTTTTCATATCATTCCTTTATCCCAAAAATTCAAAAAAATATAGTTGCATTTTGCATAATCATATCATAGTTCAAAATTTTTTTCACATCATAATCCAAAAACATTTTCCAAACATCAAAAGCTTCCAACGTCCAAGGAGCACTATCAAACATAAACTTTGTCCAAGTCCACCAACATTTCAAACCCAACATTTATTTGAATAAGTCAACCATTGCATTACCCTACATTACACGTTAAACCTTGCATGTCCTAAAACTTCATTAACCTTTTCATACTTGCATACATAAACCCTTAGTTGTATTTTCACAATCTAAAGTCCAAAATTACAAAAAACCTTCCATATAAATGCCCATAGTTGCATTTTCATAGTCCAAAGTTCAAAATCCCAAAACATTTTGCATACATACCCTTAGTGTGCATTTTTCATTTCTATATTCCCAAAAAATCCAAAAATACATGCATTTTCATACCTTAGTCAAGAATCCAATCAAAACTTGCATTTTTATTCCACATCTTTGGAAGGTTTGCATTATCATACCTTGGTTACATTTACATACCTTAAATCCAAAAATTCAAAAACAAAGTGCATTTTGCATACATCTCTTATACTTAGGTGCATTTACATACATCCTTAGACATCATGCCAATTTTCAAAAGATCACAAAATTCCACAAGGAAACAAGACTCATACCAAACCATGTATATTTCAAGTGACAATACCCAGAAAACATTATTTGACCAAACACAAGACAAACATGAGCAACAGCAAGGTTTTCACCCAAACATCATGGACACTTCACAAGCACCTTTTGATTCAGCACAAGTTTTTGACCCCAACATGGCATACACCTCACATGGTGTTGTACACTAAGAAAGTGTCACACTCTAAACCAAACTATCCAAGGGATTCCATGAGTTTAGAATGCTTGGATGCTGGCTTAGAGCTCCCTATCCATGGAGCGCAAGAGAGTATGATTCAAATGTGAGGGCTCTCAGCTGAGCTTTAGGAATGCTCATCTTGCTAGTAAACCATGCAACGTGAGGTTCTTTGAGACAAGAGAAAGAGTGCAAATGTCTACAATGAGAACTCTCAAAATGCAATGCAAATATGAAGTAAGCTAAATGAATTGCAAAGTGTAGCTATGTTAACAAGAATAAGAGTGTTACAAATCCAACTATTATGCTATGTGAGCTAGATTATTGTAAAGGAACCCAAACTATCATGCAACATGCCATGGATGAGAGAATGTAGATAAGGAAATAGAAGTTCTCCAAAAAATCTCTTCAAATATTTGAATGATAAACCTGCAACATAACAATACTCAAGAGTGTGAATCCTTTGAGGGGGAAAGCTCTCTCTCTTTTAAAGTCATACGTATGGTAGAGATCAAGGTTAATATGATGGAAGATCAATGGTGGAGTTCAAAAATGGGAGTGATCCATGTGCACACACAAGTCAACCAATAAAATAGAAGTTGACTTCCCATATAAGATATAAGTCACAAAGCCTTTTCTTTTTAATTTGTAATTTAGAAAAGGGACTTTATGTGTGCACTTTAAGTGGGTTAGAAGAATGGGGTATTTTATTTAATTAAAAAGGGACATGTTCTTTAATAAAATAATGAACTTAGGATAGCATAGTCAAACTACATGTTATAATCAAATTAATTGATTTTTTAGCAATTTGGTCTAGGTAAATGATTAATTAATTTAGCCAAAATGTTGAGAAGGGGGTCAATAGTCTAGATGGCCATTTTTAGGTGATTAAATTTACCCCTCTTTGACTAATGTGTGATCGGTCTAGGAACACATTACATCAAAGAAAATAGAAGCCAAGTAGGTAGTAATAGATATAGATATTTGATTCCGAAGAATGAAATACAAAAGGAGATAGAAAATTCTAAATGTATAGCCTGATATCGATAGAACACTTAGGAAAAAGATGATGTTAGAATTCAAGAAGAATACTAACACCTAGAAAATCAAATAGATCAAGAGAAAATGGAAAGATCAAACATATACTCCTAAGAAATAGATAGCTATAGCAAGCGATGCTAGAGTATTTCTACCCCCTCGAGATCGAAATTGAAATGAGGTAAGGGAGATGTAGAAACAATCTAGATATGTGAGAAAATAGAGATATAGGAATGTCCAAGATGATTGATAGATGATTAGAACCAAAGAGTGACTATTAAGGAATGATAGAATGCCCCATTTTGACTAGAGTTGACCACAAAGGATAAAGCATGAAAATTAGGTCAAATCGAGTAGAAAAGTGATTTTAGACATGAAAATGTGAATAGAAGAAGATATGAAGTATAGAAATGATGAAGACATGAAGAAATGAGGATGCCCCAATGATGATTCAGAGATTAGACCTTAGAAGGTTAGCTAATTGCTCATAAGAAGGTAGAATTTTAAAATGTGATTTTGATTATCAAGATGAACTTAGATTTCAATTTTGATCCTAAAAATGGATCCAAATGTCAAAATTAGCTAGGGGTATTTTTTTTTGAAATTTCAAAGAGTTTTAAAATTAGGTCAAAATGAACTTGGAGGATATAAAAGAGGTCTAAGTGTCATTTTCAAATTCATTTTGTCTTTTGTGAATTTGGAAAGCTTAGCGTGCTTTGGAGAGAGAAGATGGCATTAGCAGGAATTTCAATTGATCGACACCTTTTGAGCACAACCAGTTGCACAACTGGCCAGCCCACTACAAGGTGCCAGTATGTTGCCACTTTTTAACCACATTTTTGGGCTTTTTTGACCTTTTTTGAACATTTTTAGAAGTAAAATCTAGAATACCATGCAATATTTTAAAAAAGTATCAGGGATAGTTCCCAATCTAGGAGGAGATAGATGTGGGCACATGCCACTAGGGAGGAGGAGGTGCCACTGAGGTGGTAGCCAACAGTGCGAGCAAAGGTGCAAGTGAAGCAGATAGATAGGGCAGGTGACAATAGAGATGGTAGGATTTGGGCTTTAGAGGCTAAGTTACAAGTAGTATGAGTGGCTATTGCTGTGTGAGATCAACAACTAGCGAATGCACAAGCAGAGGCAGATAGACAAGAGCAAGCTTTGAGCGATGATTTATTTAGCAGAGGCCCAATAAGATGGAGCGATAGATGGCTAGAGCAGCATATTATCATGGGGTATACATTGCTATAGTCCTTGTAGACTGACAGGTGCCTATGTACTCAGAGAGAGCTTGGAGATCAAAGGGTGTGGTGTAGGCACTAGATAGGAGACAGTCTCTGCCACCAGGGCCACTACTATCTGCAAAGGGTGCAAGTCAGTCATAGGCTGATTTTGACACTTTTGATTGTACTCCATATATTTTTGAGACAAATATCTAGATTTTGTATCTCACATTTGTATATGTACTGTGACACACACACACACACACACCCACGCACGCACGCACGCACATGCACACACACACACACACACACACACACACACACACACACACACACACACACGCACAGATATATGAGATACTAGATTTGATCGATAGATTTGTGTACTTGTCTCATTTTGATGGATGTTTCAACATTTTAAGTTTTCATATGATGTTGCAATTTTTGTTTCTTGCTCATGTATGTGTTGATGTGTATATGCTCATGTACCTCTCTCATGTATGATATTTAGCTCTCATGTGTATGATATAGACTTGTGTTTTTGAAATATGTGACACTTGGATAGATCGAATGTGATGTTTAGATTAACCCCTTGTGATGATATGATAGAAAATAGAGATAAAGTGAAAGATCAAGAAGGTGAAAAGGCATGATAAAGAAGAAAGCAAAGAAAGATATGAAAATAATTTAGCCTATATGTCCACAAAAAAGATGAAGAGAGAGCTCTCCCCATATGAAAGAATGCAAGACTATGCTAGGGAATGATCCTATAATGCAAGCTAATATGCAAAGTGGTTCACCAACAAGAAGCACACAACATTTAGACTCTTAATTTAACCATTGAGTGTTTATTAGGGACATCATGAGATCATATAACCATCACTAGTATAACTATGAAGATATGAATATGATCAATATCAGATAGGTATGTGGAAATCCAACCTAAGCATCAAAGACATATAAGTCAAGATGATTACGCGATTAGATTCCCTAAGTTTAGTATAGCAAGATTACACTTGTATTAAGGAATAAGCACCAAGATAACCCCGAGTGCAGTCTTACAAAAATAGTTAAGGATAATACATTGTAAGTCAAAGTGTTAAGTAGGACAAGCATGAATGCTCAAAACACTATAGATGAACAAAGTATACCCACAATCAGAAAGCAAGAAAACATGCCCCATGCCCCCAGTCTCCTAGTTCATGACATCCTCAAAAGACTATTAGGGAGGGAACATATAGCAAAGAAATTGTCATAGACAACACAAAAAGTAGATAAGGTTCGTCATAGCTCAATCATTTACATGTTTAAGTGCATGTGTGTAAGTCACTTGTCCATTTTTTTCAAGACTTGATTTTGATAGTGAGAAATATCGCAACATCGAAGACTATAGGTAAATTATTTGAGAAGTGTTGAGAAACACTTGATGTCGAGTTGGGGGTGGGTAGTGTTGAGAAACACTATTTTGTGAGTTGTTAGAGAAACCCTGATGCATAAGGACACCTCAATAGGCTAAGAAGCTGTGCCCCCGAGACAAGGACAATAAACAAACCCAAGCTAGGAAATGTGTTGCAGAGTGATAGAAATTGATAGACATAGGTGCAAGGGTCTCAAGTAGTGCCTATTTCTAGGTTTTTACCACTTGAAATATATTTTTTGGACATTTTTCTATTTTTTTGTATTTTTGATTTTTTGGTGATTCATTAAAGAACCTATTGCTAGGTTTTTACAAAGATTATCATTTTTTTAGGGCATTTTTTGATTTTTAGGATTTTTTTTTGGATCATAAATATGCACAAGATAGCTGTGTTGCAAGCCTCTAAGCATAGAACTTATTCAAATGTAGGACATTGATAGGATTTGCAAATTCTTCCCCTTCATGAGTAGATAGTTGATAAGCACCAGACCCAAATACTGCTATGATAATGTATGGGCCTAACCAATTAGGTTCAAACTTTCCTTTCTATTCTTTATGTTGCTAATTTTTTGGATTCTCTCTAAGCACTAGTTCATCGACTTGAAACTCACATGGGTAAAATTTCTTGTTATACTAAGTAGAAATTTGCTTCTAATAAGACTTTATGTGATCAAAAGAAACCTTGTGACATTTATCAAGAGTTTCTAGTTCTTGTATTCACATAGCTCTGTGATCTTCATCAATTATTAACCCATGTAAGGAGACTCACAAGGATGGGATCTCAACTTCTACTGGGAGAACGACCTCAGAGCCATAGACTAGAGAAAAGGGCATGGACCCCATAGGGGTATGAATGGTAGTTTTGTAGGCCCAAAGTACCAGATTTATCTATAGGTGCCAATCTCTCCTAGACTTGTGAACCATTCGATGTAAGATTTTTAGCAATGGTTTGTTGGAGGCCTTAGCTTGGCTGTTCCCTTGATGTTAGTAGATAGAGGACCAATGTTGCATGATTCAAAATTTCTTGCATAGTTATTTGAGGTCCTTGTTGTTGAATTGTCATCCATTATCAATAAAAATGGAGCAAGGAATGCCATAGCAAAAAATGATGTGGTTCAGTATAAACAAGGCAACATGTTTTCCTCTAGCAGTAGATAGTGGTACAACTTCAACCTATTTGGTGAAATACTTAGTTGCTATAATGATGAACTTGCAACTGTACACTCAAAAGTGTCACACTCTAAACCCTTCTATCCAAACGATTCCATGAGTTGGAATGCTTAGATGGTGGCTTAGAGCTCCCTATCCATGGAGTGCAAGAGAGTATATTTCAAGAATAAGAAGGCTCTCAGATGAGCCTTAGAGATACTCTTCTTGCTAGTAAACCATGCAATGGGAGGTTCCAAAGATAAGATGCAAGAATGCAAATGTCCCAAGGAGTTCCTCAAGAATGCAATGTAAATGAAGATTAAGCTAGAATGAAATGTAAAGTGTAGCTATGCTAAGCATGTATGAGAGTGTTGCAATCCAACTATTAGACTATGTGAGATAGATTATTGCAAAATAGAAGCTAAACTAACATGCAACATGAATCTAAGCTAAAATGCTATGGTATGAGAGAATGTAGACAAGAAATAGAAGTTCTCCACAAAGCTCCCAGGAACCCTGTTAGAAAACCTGCAACATAACAATATTCAAAATGAGGATTGATTGAGGGGGAAAGATCTCTCCCTTTTAAAGATGTATGGATGGTAGAGATCAAGATGAAGATGGTGGATGATCAACGGTGGAATTCAAAAAGAGGAGTGATCCATGTGCACACACAAGTCAACCAATAGAATATAAGTTGGCTTGTCATATAAGACAAAAGTCACAAAGCCTTTTCTTTTAATTGCAAAATAGAAAAAGGACTTTATGTGTGCACTTTAAGTGGGTTAGAAGAATGGGGTCTTTTATTTAATTAAAAGGGGACATGTTCTTTTAATCAAATAATGAACTTAGGATAGCATAGTCAAACTATAGGTTATAATTAAATAAATTGATTATTAGCAATTTGGTTTAGGTAAGTGATTAAATTAATTTAGCCAAAATGTTGAAAAGGGGGCTAATAGTCTAGATGACCATTTTTAGGTGATTACAGCAACCACTAGTTGATCTTGGATGAATTTTGCCTACCAAGTCAAAGGCCCATTTTTGAAATGGCCACTATGTCATTGAGTGAATCAAGTCACATCTAGGAGCATGAATTAAATTTCTATGACATTGACATTTTTGACATGACTTGGCATAACGAAAGACATCAGCTTGCATGGTTGGCTAGTAATAACCCACCCTAAGCAATTTTTGAGCAAGTGAAAGGCTATTAGAATGTGCCCCACAAATGCCATCATGGACTTTAGTGAGTGCCTTTTCAAACTCTTGTAGCTCTAAACACCTAAGAAATGTCTTGTTTAGACTCTTCCTATACAAGTCAGTAGAGACAAAAGTATAATGTGAAGCATTGTAGAGGAGTTGGCATTTTTGGTTGCACGTGAGGGTTTTAGGAATAACCTAATCATTCAGGTAAGAGAAGATAGCCGCATAGTGGGAGGAATCATGACCTACAATAGTGTAGATCACTTGGTTATCTAGGGAATCATAGGTGGGATGACGTAGTTCTTCCACCAGGAACTCAAATCATGATTAATGTTCTTGTAGTTGAAGGATAGATGCTAGAGTGGCCACAGCATTGATAACTTTGTTTTCTGCTCTAGGAATTTTTTGGAATGTCACAAAAGTGAAATACTTCCTTAGAGCGTGTATCAACTTCTTGTGAGGGATCAACTTGTCATCTTTTGTCTAATATTCATTGTTCACTTGGTTTATAACAAGTTGAAAATCTCCATAGATGTGCAATTTAGTGATTCTCCATTCAAGATCCATTTTGATTCCATTTGTTAATGCCTCATATTCAACAATGTTGTTTGTGCAAGGGAATAAGAGTTTGTAGGATTTTGGGATCATATAACCATGAGGGGAAATAAAAAAGATACCTGCTCTAACCTCATTCTATGTATGAGAACCATTAAAGAACATTTTCCAAGTTCTCTCAGTGATGTACATAATTGAAGAATCTGGGAATTCAATTTGTATGGGTGTTGTATCCTCTAGTGGAAAATTAGCCAATTGGTTAGCTATGCCCCCTCACCCCTTGATGGCTTTATGTTTGACATGCAGAATATCAAATTTTGTAAGAATCATCATCCATTTAGCTAGACAATCGATAAGCACAACTTTGCTGAACAAATATTTCAAAGGATCAATTTTAGCAATCAGGTGAACTGTATGTGCCAACATGTAATGTCAGAGTTTTTGAGAAGCAAAGACCACTGTAAGGTAGGCTTTCTCAATACTACTATAGTTCATTTCATAAGCTACCAAAGTTTGACTGATGTAATATATAGCTCATTCTTTATTGGTCCCATCACTTTGAGCTAATAATGCTCCTAGAGAAGAAGTTGTAGTTGAGATATACAAGATCAAAGGTTTTCTCGGAATGGGTGGCATCAAAATTGGAGGTTTAGCCAAGTACCCTTTGATTTGTTCTAGACTACATTGACATTCATTGTTCCAGATATGAGTAGAGCCTTTATGAAAATTCATGTTAAAAGATTGAGCTTTATCAACCAACTGAGAAATGAATCTTCTCATGGATTTCAGACATCCTTGTAGACTTCTAAGTTGACAAATATTTCTTGGAGGAGGAATTTTTATGATAGCTTGGACTTTTTTGTCATGTCCCCTTTTCAAATAATTAAAAATAATAATCTTTGCTAAGGCAGGCAGGCCCAAAAAGGTGAAGTTTTGGAAAAAGGGGATAATCTTTGGAAGCTAATGGACTAATAAATGAAGATTATTATTAAAATATGTTTTATTAACCCCGCTTGGACGTGAGTTAGGGTTATGCCCTCTTTTAAGGGGTTTGGAGGCATTTTGGGGGGATTCCAAAACTTGATTTTTGCTGGAATGTGTTGATGATCTTTCATATTTGGCAATGTCTACAGATGAGTCTCAGGATCATATTGGCATTGATGACATCCAGGAGGATGTAGTGGGTAGTTTTTAAGACTTAGTTTCCTTGGTGGTTTCTTTTGGTATTGAGGAGTTGGATAACAATGCTATAGTTTTTGATACTCTGTATGTTGATATGAGCTTTGGAGTTGATTTGCATGATACAGATGGTAATATTTTAGAGACTAGTAACCTTGAGGACACTCCTTTAGATAGTGCATCAGAGGAGGTTTGTAGGAGATAGTCTAGCCAGTGCCACCATGTGTCTAATTAGTTGAGAGTTAGTGAGCGAGACATTACTATCGCTTGCCAACATTTTGATGCTGCTTGTCAATTATTAGCAGTTTATGGATGGGGTTCTCCTACTAGTGATGAGTAGGGAGGTAGTTATCTTTCCTTGACAGAGTTCCACTCTTTATGGGAGGCTATCCGAATTTTGAGAAAGGATTATATGCAGTTGGTAGCCGACAGAGATTATCTTATGGAGTGGGGTAGTACAACATACGAAGCATTGTTGGCCAAGGAAGATGAGGTGAGTGAGCTTACTCAATAGCTTGAGGTGACTTCTGAGATTCTTGAGAGTACACAGTTGGCTTTCAAGGAGTCACAGTTTCATTTGGCTAAGGTGACCATGGAGCTAGAGCAACTACAATCTTTACCAGATTCTGTACAGTCACAAGCTGTGGTGTCTGGTGATTTGAGGATGTCGATGGTTGAGATTGTCAAAGATAGTGGAGATGGGGATGCATCCATCCTTGATACTAACATTGGCATATTGGGTTTGTCCCCACTAGAGTCAGGATCAGTTGAGTTGGGTGCTGCAACAGATTGTTGTGGTATGCCTGACATCGTGGTGACCTCTAGTACTAATGGCACGAAGACTAGAGATGTTGTATCAAAGACCATGTGTGATGTTGGTGAGCTAACAGTTGGCATGGTTCCTGCTAGTAATACTACTCCCTTGGCGATGTCTTCAGAGATAGTAGTCAGTTCCAACTTGATTAGTGATCGATTGCAGTCAGTTACATCTGGATTGCAGTCTGAGCCACTGACTGAGATTGGCACATTCTATCAACATTACATTGTGAGGTATGCTCATCAATTTACCTTTGATGACCATGTTGCTGAGATGATGATACAGAGATGTACTTTGGTTCCTAGTGCTTATCATCAGTTATGGGATAGTTTGATGCCTCGGGATGAGAGTTGTGATGGGCATGGCATGGCAATAGGTTCTGCAGTTGATAGCTTGACAATACATGACTTAGAGCAGGAGTTTGGGAGTGATGCTTTAGCATTTGTTGTTATTGATTCTACTTCTTTGGATATGACATCCCCTAACTTAGCTGGTGCTCAGTCACAGTGGGCTGCATCACTTGTTCATGGAAAATTTGGTTTGGGTTCTATTTCTTGCTATTTATCTTGTAATGTCTTTTCACCATCAACAGTGCATGGGAGTTATGGTTATGAGACAGTGGCTAGTGATTTTCAGAGTTGTGTTGAGTGTAGTAGATGTACAGTGTGTGGATTCTCCATACTCGGTACAGTTTCATTCGAGAGCATTCACCATTGTTGCAGAGTTGGATTGTACATTCCATATAGGCCAGTGGATGCGTTGATGGTATTTACTGTGTTGGCAGTTTGATTTGTCCACTTTACTTGGGTTTTGATGTTCTAAGAGTTTGTGTCTCATGGGTTTCTAACTGTGGAAGTTGTGACTTTGGAGTTTGGTTGAGCTGTAATTGTCAGTTTGATTATAGATTCCTCTTGGTTATATTGCAGAGGATATTGCAGGAGCCTGTGTTAATTGACAATAGTATAGTTCATGACTAAATTTGGGATCCAGGTGGATTGATTGGTTTATTTTTTAGCCATTTCTTGAGGACAAGCAATATTTGGAAGGGGAGGACTTGTCATGTCCCCTTTTAAAATAATTAAAAATAATAATCTTTGCTAAGGCAGGCAGGCCCAAAAAGGTGAAGTTTTGGAAAAAGGGGATAATATTTGGAAGCTAATGGAATAATAAATGAATATTATTATTAAATTATGTTTTATTAACCCCTCTTGGACGTGAGTTAGGGTTATGCTCTCTTTTAAGGGGTTTGGAGGCATTTAGGGGGGATTCCAGAACTTGATTTTTGCTCATTTCTTTGTTGTTCTTCAGATGCTGCCAAACCTGTGGAGAAGGAGACCCAAGAATGAGATTTTGAAGGTTTCTAGGAAGGCTAATTATGGGAGTCTGAGTTCCATTCCATGTCCATGCTCATACAGAGTTTTCCTTTGTGCTGAATAGTGCAGATTTGTGGGTTTTCGGGTGTGTTTTTGTAAGATTTTGGTGTTTTAAGTTGAGTATTTCATATCAGTTTGGGTTTCTGCTGTATGTCAGACATTTAGATGTTAAAATAGAGCTGAATATATTTATTTGGTCATTATTATACTTCTATGATAGATTATCAGTGCTTTGGTGGTGTTTTCGACTATTTTGTGTTGTTTTCGGGAGCTTGATGAGCATTGCTTTTGTCCTCCATTTGGGAGCTATTGTGTAAATGTTATATAGATCTGGTAATGTCATTTTTTAGGCTGTTATGCTGCTGAAATTTTTATAAAAAATTTCCACTTTCAGATTTATTAATAATATGTGAAGCTATGAAGTTTTTGGCACTATTTCTGGCATACGCGATTTGGGGTTTATTTAGAAATTGGTGGATCTTGAAATATTGGTTGTTTGATCTTAAAGATATGATTAGAGGCTTGAAATATCATAGAAAACCAAAGAAAGGGACATCTCATTTTTTAGGATCAACCTCAATACCTTTTGCTGAGATAATGTAGCCTAACAATTTTCTAGATGTGACACCAAAGGCACACTTTTTTAGGTTTAACCTAAGTTGAAATTGTTCCATACAGTCCAATATTAGACTAAGGTCTTCAAGATGTGTGTCTTGTTTTCTAGATTTATCCACTGTGTCGTCAACATAGTCTTCAATATTTTTATGCATCATATCATGGAAGATGGTGGTCATTGCTCTTTGATAGGTAGCACCAACATTTTTGAGCCCAAAAGGCATGACATTCCAACAAAAAGTACCCCAAGCATGTGTAAAAGCTATCTTCTCTTGATTAGTTGGAGTAATCTTAATTTGGTTATACCCAGAAAAGCCATCCATGAGGGAGTACATTTTGTAACCCACCGTCATGTCCACTATCATGTCTATGTTTGGTAGTGGAAAGTCATCCTTGGGGCATGCTTTGTTTAGATCTCTGAAATTAGTAAAAACTCAGATGGATTTATCATGTTTAGATACAAGTACAATGTTGGAAACCCATCCTGCATAGTCAATAACTCTGACAAAGTTTGCACTCAAGAGTTTTTCCAACTCTGCTTTGACCAATAGGACTACATGTGGATGCATCTTTCTCAATTTTTGTTTAATAGGTTTCATGCTAGGAGAGATAGATAAATGATGCATGAAAAGGTCAGTGTCAAGCCCTGGCATATTTGTATATGTCCATACAAAATTGATCTTCTTGTCTTGAAAGAATTTGGCAAAATTCTCCTTTTCCTCAGTTGATTGTGATTGAGCCACATGGATAATTTTAGGAGATTCCTTTGTCCCCAAGTTGATAGGCTGTGTCAATTTCATGAGAACCAAAGATCTGTCTTGAAAATAGCTTGGCAGATTACCATGTACCTCATCCACAGGTGCCTCTAGGAGGTTTTCACCTTTAGATACATCTTTATTTTTACTTTTTTTGGTTTAGATACTGCCACAATGTGATTTTTTTCCATTTGAATGCTTATTTTTTCTTTTAATTTTATGACTAAGGTACTTGTTATCTAATTTTGTCATGTTAATCACAGGTTCATTGGTGAAAGAAGTGATGGGTTCAATGACATTCAGGTAACAAGCAATCTTATAATCATTTTGAAAAGATGATATTTTAGGTCTTTGATTTTGAATTGACCAATCGATGAGATTAGGGTGAATCAATGAGAGTGATGTGGAAGCTTCAAGGTTGTTAATATGAAAAGACTCATCTTTAGTGACCTATGAAGTTGATCCTATAGTGAAGGTTGCAAAAGAGTCCAAATCAGGGATAGACCTAGAGGGACCAACATGATTCACTAAAGCACATTGCGTTGTTTGATCCTATACTAGACTCTTCAACTACATTTGGTTGGGTTGCATAGGCTTGGATAACATCCACTCCTAGCTCACAAGATGCGTTTGACAAGCTTTCCCATTCATACTTGTGAGAGTCTTTACTTTGATCTCTAGCAATTAAACAAGCAATATTTTGTCTAATGAACCCTTTGTTCATGTCTTCATGATCAGATTCCTTTGTTTCGACTATTGAGAAGTGGAAGTTTCATCATCATTATTGGTAGTGAGTGTTTCTTCTCCCAAAAGGAGAGAAGTTATAGGCATAAGGTTCTCATCTTGTGAAGTGGCAGCAATAAAGGGAGGATCATCATCCTCAGATTTGCTAGACATGAGTGTTCTTTGATCAAATGTTGGTATGTTGTCCTCTAATCCAAAACCTAGGCCAGCCATATCTCGAGTATCATGACCTTAAGTATGACTTAAAGGTTCAACTAGAGCTTTTTTGTTACCAGTTAAGGACCCATGGCCCTGATAGTCCTGTTTGCAAGAAATTTATATCCTTTGCCATAACATTTAGGAGAAATGGGAGTAGTGACTGTGACTTCCCCCTCATTTTCCTCTTCCCTATAGATCCAATCTCTAATTGCTTGTTCCTCTTTTTCTACTTCTAGGGGAATTGATGATTGCACAAACGTGCCACAAAGAGTCATTGTAGAAGTAGAAGGCTTCTTTTTGGTAGAAGGTTTCCCATTAGATCGCATGGAAATTGATAAAGTAGCAATAAAGTCTAGAGTTTATTCACCCATACCAAGGCTCATCATTTTCAATTTCTATTCACACTCTATAAAGGATAGTGTCAACTCATGAGAAGAGTGATTATGTGGAACCAATGTTTCTGTTGTAGATAATGTGTTGATAGACATGGAGTTGTCATCAAGGAAAACTATCCTAGAACCATTAAAAGGAATTTGATACACTAATGGTATGTAGAAGGTACTAATTGCATGTCATGAATCTATGGTCATCCTAACAAAAAATTGTATGCAAGTGGTATGTCTAGGACTTGGAAAATGACATCCTTCTTAATTGGACCATCTCTGATTGGAAGCATAATGAGACCTTTAGAAGGTCTTTCAACCTCATCATAGGCTTTTATAGTGATCTTGCATCTAGGTTTAATGGAAAATTCAGACATGCCCAACTATTGGATCACATTGAAGGAAATGATGTTCAACCTCTCACCATTGCCTATCAAGACTCGATGGATGCGAGTACAAAAAATTTAGACTTCAGCGTGGAGGGCAAGGTTGTGGGGATGATTGAGAGATCAATCATCTTCTTTAGACAAGGTGAGGTAATGAGGTGAAGAGATATGGTTCAGCATAGCTTGGAATCATTCTGCATCAATATCTGTGGGAACGTTGGCAGAATGTAAAGCTTTTTCAAGGATATCCTTGTGCAAAGGGGATAATTCTAACAACTCAAAAATAGAAATTTGAGCTGGTGTACGTTGTAGTTGGTTGACAAGGTCATATTTGGAGATCTTGGAAGTGGTTGGTTTCTTAGAAGATGAAGCATTCTTAGGGTCATAAGCAACTTTTAGGACAACTTTAGATTGCCCCCTAGTGATGGAGTTAAGCAGTTCACTCTATGAAGAGGAAGATTCGGCCACTCAAAGTATCACCTTAGGTCTAGTGTCATTATGGTGTTGGGGAGCATTTCACATTTTTAGAACAACTTTGGGTCTATCATCCTTAGGTTGGTTGTCATCATGAGAACTTGCAATGCATAAATATTCAACAGGTTCAAGCATCCCAATAACATTGTCTGTGTTAGCATAGGCATAGCTGATCTTGGCATCATGATTCTTCTTATCAGCTTTGGAGATTTCACCTTTCTTCTATTCTAGCAAGGGTTGTTTAAAAAATTTGTGGTCAGAGTTTTTAATGAGGCCATCTATGACAACTTTACCAGCCTCAATGAGATCTTGAATTACATCTTTGAGCTTAAAACAATTTTCAGTATTGTGACCCTTGCTTTGGTGATAATTGCAAATGTGATCCTCTCTCCACCAAGGAGGTTTAATGGGTGGGTCATAGGGATGGGAATTATCTGGTAAGGTAACCAACTTGTTTACAATTAAGGTTTTTAAAACCACTTTGTAAGGCTCAACCATTGGTGTATAAATACGTCATTTTTTGATAAACTTAGAGCTCTTGTCAGATGTTTGTGGTTTCAAACCTTCTTGTTGTTTTGTAGTGTAGATAGAATTAGAAAGGTTAAACATAGGTTCCTTGGTCTTAGGAGTGTCCACTACTCCATCATTGACAACATATTTATTTTTATTCCAAGGTTTTTCTTTGTCCTTTCCATTTTCATTGTTATTCTTGTCTTTGTTCACAACAATATCACCTTTCTTGATAGCAACATCTTCAATGTGATATGGACTTTCAATCATTGCGTTAAAGGATGTGAACAACTATTTTCTTAGATCAAAGTATAGCTCAAGTACAAGAATATTGAAAAAAATGTCAATTTTCTCAGCTTTAGGAACTTGCTAAGGGTACCTAGAGTATAGGGATCTCTATTGTTGAAGGTATGTTGCAAAGCATTCTCCCTGTTTTTGCTTAATTTGGCATAAGTCCAACACAATTACAAGATGTTGAATTTTGTAAGAGTATTGTTGGATAAAGCATTGTGCAAGCTTGTCAAATGTTTTGAGAGGGGGACTCAATTTTGTGAACCATTCCATAGCTTGCCCTCTTAAACTTCTAGGAAACAAATGTATAAGATAGGAGTCTTCATGCATGAAACCCATACTAATAGCATAGAAATGTCTCACATGATCATGAGGATCACCACTTCCATCATATTTGTCATACTTAGTAACCTCTATATCCTTAGGAAATGGAGGCTTATATAAACTCCTATCAAATGGAAGAGCACATATTGATTCAATAAATGAAGTCTTAGGTGGCTTTTTGGAAGTTTTCTATTGTGCCAATTGTTTCCTTAGTTCTTGCATTTCTTCTCTCAAGATTTCAGCTTCAGTAGGCTCTCATGTTTGGATTATTTGTTGCACGTCAAAATCTTGGGGGACCTTCCATCTTTTTGTTGCCATATACTGGAAGTATTAATCACCATTTTGCTCTAAAGCTTTTAGCATTAGTTTTTGAGAGAGCTAATCTTGTTGAAATTTTACAACATACTCACTAGTGATCTCCTCATCACTTTCATGATGTGATTTTGTTTGTCTAGGTAGTGAAGTGCATGCCCTTACATTAACTCTAAGAGTCCTTGAAGGTGAATAATTGCCATGATTTGCACAGATATGAATGTGTTCAAAATGATTGTGATAATAATCTCTTCTAGTTTCCTCATTGTGTGTATGGTGGTTAGCTTCAACTTGTTGATCCATTTTTTCCCTAGCATGGATAATTTCCAAAAGTCCTTTATTTTCACGTGCTTTCTCTTCTAAGAGACATTTGATTTTGTCAAGATGCATGTTGGTCAAAGTGTTTTCACTTGTGGGTGTGTCAAAGGGTGTTCCAAATGGGTTCTCAAAACTGTAAAGCGAATTGTGCCAAATGTTGGCCATCTGCATTTGACTAGAATCAGGGTCTTCCACACAAGGTTGTCCATGAGGATGCCTAGGTGGGGTCTCTAACTATGCAAAAATGAAAGGGGAATGATTACCATTACCAACTTGGAACCTAGTTGTGACTGGCATGTAAGGATGCATCTTTTCTTAATAGGATGAGGGAAGTGTTTCAAATTTGAAGCTCTTACAATCAAGAATAATCACTTGTCAAGGTAGAATAGATGGCTTGTTAAAGGTGCTCAAGAATTTATAACATTTAGTGACTCAAGTTGAGAAAGCAAGAAAAAAACTCAATATAAAATAGCTAGCATAGAATGGTAACCAAATTTTTGACAAGTGATCCTTAATGACATTTCAAGATTTACATTTGACAGACTAAACTCATCTTTTCAACTTTGGACAACACCTAACATATAGATGTGTGACTAGGACTATGAAGGACTCAAGTGACAAGACCCTAAATTAGATAAAGTAGAACACAAACCTTATTTTGGTAGCAAAAAGTCTTAGGAGATATTCTTTCTGAACCTAGGCAATAGTAGGACAACACAATATATTGTGTGGCATAGTTTGAAATACTTGAGTGACACTTTTCTCTTGGGCAATAGTTCGCACAAGGCAGGATGACAGATTTCTATATACTATGGCGATATATCTTGTCATAGTAGGGCGACACAATTTGTAAAAATAATTATCATGCAATATTTCTCTAGAGAATGTGTGATAAAGTGCCAATTTTGTGAAAAAAGACAAGTTTGACTTTGATTTTCTTGTGTTTTAGTTTGATAGTCAGCTAGTTTTAGGACCAAAAATTTTCAAGTTTCAGTTCATGTCGAGCAACAACAAGGTTTGCAAATAGTAGGGGTTTTTAACATGTCTCAAACAATTTAACAAGGATAAAAATAACCTTGCCAATACACATTTGTGATATTAGAACAACCTTCCTACCAATTTTACCAAGATGTTTGATTTGTAAGGATGTTGACACAGGTCAACACATTCAACAACAATAGCCAAGCAATCTACTTTAAAGTCACAATTCATTAACTTGCCCCATGCTTGATGCTCCTTCGCGTCACACCAAGTGGTTGCCACAAGAGATATTGGCTTTGTCATGGAAGTGCCATAAGCACAACCAAGGGAACACAAATGGTGAGTGTAAAATCTTGGGGTGATTTGGGTAGTCCACTAAGATTGATCCTTGTACCAAGAAGTTGAGTGGAAAAATAGGGTAGCTTCTAACTTAGGGTGTTTAGAAAGGGCTTCCTTTTGTAATGTTCCTCTTGTACCCAATTGAGGGACACCCCACCTTGTGGTGGGTAACAAACCTCACAGTCATAATAGCACCTTAAGCATTCTTGCCTAGTGATCTCCTCATGGTCTAAATCCCATAAGTGATCACACTAAACAAAGACAAACACTACGTCTACCAAGGTTTTGTGTCCTTGATAGCCTTGAGTTTATAGTGGGTTGGAAGAGCTAAGTATTATCTTGTCTCCACTTGGGTCATTCCTCTTAGGTTGTCCAAGAGTAGGCCCTCTAAAGGATTCTAACTACCACAGATTGGATCCAGTCTCAAGGGTCAAGATTTTTGATTCACCACAAGGGTGAAGAGCATACTCTCCTTCCTTAATCACTTCCCCCAAACACATCAAAAAGCTTTAATTAATATTCTTATTCATGAAATCCAAAGATGAGTCAAGATATTTGATTCACCACAAGAGTGAAGAGCATACTCTCCTATCACCAAAGAACCCCAATTGCAAGTTCAATGTGCCTACGACAATGAAACAAATAGTAGATGCCACACACAGAATAAAAGAAAAAATGCAAGCAAGTTTGGGTTTTTATGTGTTCAAAAGCCCTACAAACAATTGTTAGTAGCCCTTGTGCATTTGAAGCTTTGACATGTATTTTTTATAAGGCGATTAGGCAAACATTTTAGGGTAACACCCTACAACCACAACTATTAGCACCACAAGTTAGCTTCAAAACAACATATAATCTACAAATAAACCTTTGCAAAACTGCTATAGACTTGTAAAAATCCAACAAACAACAAGTACAATTGAGAAACTAATCTAATTACTCAATCAACAAGAAAGTTCAAACTAAGCGACAATTTTTACGAGAAGTATGTAGTGCGATATTTCTCAATATACGCATGCAACAGTTTCCTTCTGTGCAATAATTCTGTCTAATCTAGGTGACAGAACATGCTATTATGGAGCAACAAAGTTTAGTACTGCTATATGACACTTTTACCAAAAAAGTATCACACTGAAGTTATAAGAACTGTCGTACAAAATTGGAAAAATGTCACCCAAATGTTGTGTTTGTAAAAAAAAGAAAAGTACAGACAACATGCAGAGAATGTAACAAAAAATAGCAAAGTAAAGGGCAAAACCGAGTGTTCTGCCCCAATGTGGGTGCCAAAAATGTACACTAAGAAAGTGTCACACTCTAAACCCTTCTATCCAAGGAATTCCATGAGTTCAAAATGCTTGGATGCCAGTTTAGAGCTCCCTATCCATGAAGTGCAAGAGAGTATGATTTAAATTTGAGGGCTCTCAACCGAGGCTTAGGAATGCTCTTCTTACTAGTAAACCATGTAATGAAACGTTCTTTGAGACAAGAGCAAGAATGCAAGTGTCTACAATGAGAACTCTCAAAATGTAATGAAAATATGAAGTAAGCTAAATGAAATTCAAAATGCAACTATGTTAACAAGAATGAGAGTGTTACGAATCCAACTATTATGCTATGTGAGCTAGATTATAGTAAAGGAAGCTAAACTATCATGCGACTATGCTAACATGCCACATGTGAGAGAATGTAGACAAGAAAATAGAAGTTCTCCACAAAAACTCTTAAAATATTTGAATGATAAACCTACAATATTAAAATACTCAAGAGTGTGGATCCTTTAAGGGGGAAATCTCTCTCTCTTTTAAAATCATATGGATGGTCAAGATCAAGGTTAAGATGATGGAAGATCAACAGAGAAGTTCAAAAATGGGAGTGATCCATGTGTACACACAAGTCAACCAATAAAATAGAAGTTGACTTCCCATATAAGATTGTAAGAATTTTCTTTAGGGAAAAATTCACTCAAGATCAAAGAACTCAAGCACAAGCACAACAGTAGACCAAAAAAATTATGATTTGAATATCAATATGTATTCAATTCAATGTCAAAGTAAACTAGGAGTACCTGTATATAAAGGCCTCTAGAATGCTTCTAGAATGCATGGGAATTAGCAACATGATAAGTCACACAACCAGACACATGTCCAATAGGTGTGGGTTATCCTCCATTAAGCACAGGAGTATGTGTGATGATGAGAGGATAAGCCTACAAAGGTGTAGCACACAAAATAATGTTGTAGACACAATGTGGTAAATTAGGAGTGCAAATAACTATGTTGTCTATATTACAACTCAGTAAATGATGTAAACTTCAGTTTTGTAGACACCATGTGCTGAATTAGAGTTGCTTGCTTCTATGTTGTCAACATGACAACTCATAAAAGTAACAAACTCCTAAGTGTCTCACTAAATAAATAATAAAATAATGCAATATAATAGAATAATTCATTAATCTAAATAAAAAAGTGTAAATAATAAATACGTATTTACACCAACACCCCCCCTTAAGTGCAACTTAGGGGAATGCCCTTAAGCTTACAAAAACTAGAATAAAATGCATAATGGGTCTTGGCTACTAGGCCATGTTAGGTACTCATGTACATAATGAAATGCAATCTCTCATAAAGTGAAGAAAGAGGGAAAACCTCATGGGAAAAACCCTCCACAAAAAGAGAGATGAAAAGACAAGATGCATGGATGGATGGAGTAATCAAGACCCCCCCATTACAACATACATCAAGTATATACAAAAGTGAAGTATGAGAAGAACAAAACCCCATAAGAGGAAAAATTCCCCCACATAAGAAAAAAGAGGAAGAGAGACAAGGTAGCCCCCCCCCCCCCCCCCCCCCCAAATGAAGAATGCCAATCAGTGAAAGCCACTCCAAGGTAGAAGCTGGTCCAAGAGTGTTGAATGATGTTCCTCCCCTTTGGAAGAAACAATGGCAAAGGTACTAATGAGATGCTTCCCCTATCTGTGGAAAGAATCCCAAGATGTATGGTGGCCTTGAAACCTACTTAGTTGTCCCTATGTCAATGCTAATGGTCGCCCTTTCCAAAAATGCTAAAAATAATGGGTGTAGATATGGCAAGGATGTTCATAGTACCTGTCCCAAGGAACCATTTGTCTCCTCAAATTATAAAGAGACCTCCTACAACTCTGTACATAAGGATCCACAATCACATCAACCTGTAAAGATCAATCATGTAGAGAATGGACATAAGGGTCAGAGTGAGCCCTCGTAACAACTGAAGAAGGATCATCATCATCAAAGAGAAGATGTATATCATTGATGATGTCCCCCAAGTCTGCTATGTATGACTCCACAAACAAACCTAAAATGTCTACTATGTAGTCATCCCCTGTTGCTGGAGCTAGAAGATAAAGTGTACCCTATTATGCTGGACCTATCACTGTGGCGATGTATGCATGTGGACTATGCTGATTCCGTGACCTCTCATTGTAACTGTTGATAGAACCCCACATATCTAAATTTGTTGAAGCACTATCTCTAGTGTCACTATTAGTTTCCACAATGTATGAAGTGCGAAGAGGATAATAGGATAAGCTAGGTGAACTTTCCTCAAAGTGTACATCCTTCTCCACAAAAATCTCATGTGTCTCAAGATCTGTAAGTTGATATGCCTTAACACCATCTTCATATTTGATGAAAGTACAAGGCCTAGTTGGTTGTGCCTTGCATCCCCTAGAAGATATGTTTGCCCATGTTGGACAATCAAAGACTCTGAAGTGACTCACAACTAGCCATGCCTCAAAAGTAGTCTTACCATCTAAGACACTATGAGGAGACCTATTAAGTATGTGAGTGGTACTGCTAATAGCTTTGACTTCAAGTGTAGGATCAAGAGACTTGGCTTGTATCATGCAACTTGCCATGGACTTAAGAGTTTGTATCCTTAGTGCTACAACATCTGTCTTGTGTGGACTGAATGCTAGTGGATTTTGAAGATCAATTCCCTCAAGTTTGCAAAAGTCTTTAAGTCTTCTGTACACATATCTACTTTCATTGTCCATCTGAAGAACCTTGATGGCTTTCCTTGATTGCTGTTCAACATGAATTTTGAAGGCTTGAAGCTTATCAACCACTTCATTCTTATGATGAAGAAAGTAGACCCATGTGTAGCATGAAAAGTCATCAATGAAAGTAAGGATGTAGCGACCTTGGCTGATTGATATCATTGAAAAAGGTCATGCTAAAACAATGTGAACCAATTGAAGAAAAAATGATGCTCTTGAAGACTTCCCTTTATCAAAATTATCCTCTAGATGCATATCCACTAAACATGATGAACATTCATCCTTAGAAAAGTTGATTGGAGGTAGACCTTTGACCATGTTTTTGGAGCAAAGTTGCTAAAGATAGTGGAAGGAAAGATTACCATATTACTCATGCCATAATTTTATTTTTGGATTAAATTGAGTCAACAAGGCTTGTGAAGAATACTTAGTCACAAAGTGGGAGAAGGAATAAAGCCTCTTGTCATGATTGAATTTTGCCACTGCAACCAATGAATCATCTTTGAGACTTCACATCATCACTAAATCTGGAAGGAACTCAACTTTGTTGCCATCTCCAAGGTGAGTGATTTGGTAAATTTAGAGGAGATTAGAGCTAAAGATTGGAACATAAATAATGTCTTTGAATTCCCCATTTTCCATTTCCACATGTCCTTTCCCTTCAACTTCTATTTTAGTATCATCTCCCACAAAGATGTGCGGTACCTATGACTGCTTCAATGAAGAAAAGTCTCCCTTTGAAGAACCCATATGATAGGAGGCACTTGAGTCAATAATCCATTCCAATGAAGAACTTGTATTTACCATGAGTGCTTACCCTTTTCCCTTTGAAGTGGGTGGAGTTGAATCCTTGGAAGTACCTAGCACTTGAATTTTTTTCTTCCTAAGTAGGTTTTCCAACTCATCAATTCTCTTAATCTTGCAATGATGCTCATCATGATTTGGATTTTTGTAATATGCACAAAAAATATTGTCCTTCTTTTCACTGTTTCCCTTCTTGTTGGAAGAAGAACTGCCTTGTTGTGATGAGGATTATTGTGTCTTAGATTGTGATTTTTTCTTCCACTGCTTCTTCTTTCCATTGTTAGAACTTTTTCCTCCTTGAATTGTTTGGTTTTGATCACTACCCACCAATGCTTTGGTCTTTGATGACATGAGAAGTCCCATATCTATCAAGTGAGGTTATTCAAAAATCAACATTTTTGCAAATGCATCAAATGTAGGCTTTTGGAAACCACTTCCCATGGTTAACCTATGAGTATTATAACTCAAAAAAAAGGAAGCATACTCTGAAGGTAGCCTCTTTAGGATGTGATGAATCAACCTATCATCCTTCATGGGATTACCACAATCTTTAAGTAGTGCTCTAAACTCATTGGCTTTGTTCATATAATCTTGAATTGTGTCAAAGTTCTTAGGATCCAAGAGAAGTATGTCATCCTCAATCTAGTATCCCTTTTCCTCATCCACCTTACCATACAATGCTTCAAGTTTGTCCCAAGCAGGTTTGGCTTCCTTGAAATTGGAAATGTGGAAGAAGAGATCTCTATGTACACAAGTCCTAATAATTCCTAAAGCTTGTTGGTCTTTAGTTCTCCAATCATTGAGTGCTGTGGCATCAATGGGTTTTGCAATTGAACCATCAACATAAAGACTTAGATCTTTTTCCATTAATATACTCCATACAATATCTTTCCATGTAGAATAATTGTGTGAAGTTAGAAGTGGACATTTAGGTGAACCCATGATGTAGAAAATGAAAAGAGCACACAAGAGAGATACAACAACACAATATGCACCCCCCTTTCACTCAATCAAAAGACCCCCCTAGAAAAGATGCTTTTGGCACTTTATATGTAGTGTGTGTACAATAGGCCACTTGCCAAAATGTACAAAGTGGACTTTTGATTTTTCTATTTACAACTGCCTTTTGAGTCCCAAATCTATAACTAAGCACTATAGCTTAGATATACAACAATTTTGAAAAGTAATCAAAGCATTACAATACATAAATGACCTTAAGTTTGAAAGTGAGATTTTTTTTCACACAACCTTATAACCTGGTTGCAGATCTAGAAAGTAGACAAAAATAACACACTTTCAAAAGAAATGAAACCTGAAAATGTGTCTAGATGAGCACATACAGAGCATTTGAAGTTGCAAAATGTAGGATTGGATAGGTAAAGTCACCAAAAAATGCAATTTCTGACAAATCCTTGCACCAAATCTAGAAAAGAACACCACCACTAAAAAGTTCATGAAATTCTACCCAAAATAAAAAAATTACACCTGATTTGGAGTCTGGATGATTGAGTTATGGCCTCCCAAAGTCAGACTATCAAATCAAAACTACATTTGGAGAGGGGTCTGGGTAGAAAATTGCAAGCTTGAATTTGATGGTCAAATAACCATCACAGTAGTTGAAAAATGCCTAAGAATGATGGTCATATGGTTGTCAAATTTAACACCATGTCTTGTTGAAATTAGTGAAAAATAACCACCCTAGATGACGTGGCATACTGACTAGACCATACAAAATTGACACGTGTCAGTGTATAGATGGCCAATTTGGCTAGTTGATGATGTGGAGCTTGCATGCATGTTTGCCTATGTGGCTACAGATGTGTCTCCTTGTTGACTAGGACAAAATATGATGTGTCCTTGGTGCCACATTTTTGACTTTAGTTGGTAGCTGAGGAGTCCGCATGGCAGTAGAGTCAAAGTCCATGGAAGGGATGTGTGGCAAGGCACAAGGCTATAGGTGCTGGAAACTAGCTATCAAGGAGATTTCTTCCATAGCAGTATTCACCAAAAAATGAAAGAAGCGGGCCAGGAAATTAAATGGAGGTTGGCCAAAAATTTCTTGCCGCCAGTGCAAAAGTCATTGCCACGGGAGGGGAGACTACCGCTGGACGACGATGTAACCAAAGTTGCTACTGGTGAAGCTTTTGTAGCTGCTAGAATTCAAATCAAATATCCCACATTGATTGTGGGTTCACCTTGTGTGGTGAATAAAACAAAGTCCCTATTGATAGAAAGTAAAGAAAGGTAGGCCACCGTGGGATGTTGTGAACTACCAGCTTTGGGTGCCCTTGCCAAAAATTGCAAGGGCCACCCACATAATTTGAAGCCAAATTTGAATGAAGTGGTTGGATTCATAAGCACTGTGTAATTGTAGACCGTTGGATAATGTAGAATATTCTCTAAATTAGGAGAGAAATATTCCATGTAGAGTGCAAGGCTAGGGTGTGACTGCCCGGTGGTTGTACAATTTCTTTTCTCTGCTGGCCCAACTAGGCCAAAAAAAATTCTAAAAATATATAGAAATATTGTGACAAAAATATAGAGAAATTAAATAATAGATCTTAATAAAATTAAATTGCAAATCTAATAGATCATACCCGAACTTGCAAATTGGGTCTTCTGGTGCTAATTTGCAAATTTTTTTTGCCTAAAAATTGACTTTGGCCTAGGGTAGCCAAATTTATAGCCAATTTTCATCGAATCAATGTTCCAGATGTAATGGAGAGGTTCATTTTGGCTCTAGACACTCCCAATTTTTGTGGTACTCTAAATCTAGGTCGAGGTGCTAAAGCAACAATGGTTTCGAATGACTATGTGAAGAGAAATTCTCCAAGAGCTTTGATACCATGTAATAATTTCCTTAGGGAAAAATTCACCCAAGATCAAAGAACTCAAGCACAAGCACAACAACAGACCAAAAAAAGTATGATCAGAATATCAATATGTATTCGATTCAATGTCAAAGTACACTAGGAGTGCTTATATATAAAGGCCTCTGGAATGCTTCTAGAATGAATAGGAATCAACAACATGATAAGTCATACAACCAGACACATGTTCACCAAGTGTGGGTTATCCTCCATTAAGCACAGGAGTAAGTGCGATGATGAGAGGATAAGCCTAAAAAGGTGTAGCATGCAAAATAATGTTGTAGACACCATGTGCTAAATTAGGAGTGTGAATAATTGTGTTGTCTACATGATAAATCAATAAATGATGCGAACTCTAGTGTTGTAGACACCATGTGCTGAATTAGAGTTGCTTACTTGTATGTTGTCAACATGACAACTCATAAAAGTACGCAAACTCCTAAGTGTCTCACTAAATAAATAATAAAATAATGCAATATAATAAAATAATACATTAACCTAAGTAAACTTAAGTAAAGTGTAAATAGTACATATATATTTACACCAACAAAGACAAGTCACAAAGCCTTTTTTTTAAAATTTGTAATTTAGAAAAAGGACTTTATTTGTGCACTTTAAGTGGGTTAGAAGAATGGGGTATTTTATTTAATTAAAAGGGACATGTTCTTTTAATAAAATAATGAACTTAGGATAGCATAGTAAAACTATAGGTTATAATCAAATTAATTGATTTTTAGCAATTTGGTCTAGGTAAATGATTAATTAATTTAACCAAAATGTTGAGAAGGGGTTAATAGTGTAGATGGCCATTTTTAGGTGATTATAGGTGTTACCCTTTCTAATCCAAGATAAGTGACACCCTCAACATCCTATGACAAGTCACATGAATCCCACACACACCTTATTCAAAAATTGCAAACAAAATTAGACAAAGAGGTCAAAAGGGTGGAAAAACAAGCAGAAAATGTTGAAAAACATCGTGCAGACATGGATAAACTTTTTAGATCTTCAATAGAATGTTTTCCTAAAGCTAATGTGAAATCTCTCATGCAAAGATCAAAATTTCCAAAACTTATTACATGAATCAATGAGACAAATGAAAACTTCAACAAATTCAACCATACCCAAGAGAAAACCTTTTTCAACCAAGTCCTAGATTATGATCAATCCAGTCCTATTTCAAAATATGCTTCATCTTTCCCAAATGACATGTGCAACATGGTGTCTCCACCTAACACTTCACCAACATGTGGACCAATCTAATGGGGGCCACCACCTAATTTTGTAACAATTTTTATTCCATTTGAATCAAGTGATCCTCCAAAAATTTCACAACCTTTTATTCAAATAATTCAACCAACACCAAGTCCAAAAATAAACTATCCTTCAACACCACTTGATCAAAAACATTTTATGTCCTTAAATCCAACAAGTTTATCTCAAAAAAATACCAACTTAAACATGTCAATTTTTTCACATCAAACAAACACAATCAATCAAATTCCTTTTGAGGAACATGTCCAACCAAAAAAAATTGAATGACACCTAAATACTAATCCTACATTTCCACAAGATCAACCAAGAAAAGAAAATCCAAATCATATACTTTAAAAAAAATCATTCAAAAAATATTTGAAAAAGATCAGGATAACGATCCACCCATGTCTAGCAATGACTCATCCCAAACACTCACATCGATGCAAAGCCTATTTATAATCAAGAAATGAACCTCCAAGAAACATCAATGTCTTCCACCAGTCCTTCATCTCCTAAAGACTCATACAAGCATTTTCCTTCATGACCATCAAGCTTTAATTCCAATGATGAAACCTCCCAAGGGATATCCATATAACAACTTCAAACTACTCACATCCTTAACATAAATCCATTTCATGATTCCAAAGTCCTAGATCCAATACGATTATGTCCTCCATCCCAAAGAAATCTTTTTTTAGATAGTCCAACCCAAAGTCTATGTCCTTCACATCCAAAATTAATCCCTTCTTAGAAATTCATACCCCATGTCAAGAGGATGATTAATATTACACATAAATGAGTCTTGACATAAATCAAGATCAAGATTCCAATGATGATCAATCCAATCCAATCTTTGAACAAGATCTGATTTCCTTTGAGCCTTACAATAACCCCATTATTGAATATGATCTATTTCCCCTTAAACTTTCACTCCATAAGCAAGATCAAGATCACCCTTACATTTTACCTAATGATCCAAGTCCAAGTCAAGATCAAAATATATCTTACCCCTAGATCCTCCAAAAGATCCCATCATTCCTTTATGTCCACCATATGATCCCATTATCCCTCTGGATCCTCTATAAGTTTCCATTATCCCTTCAAATAATCCACAAGACTCTATCCTATGAGATGATCTTGTCACTACCCCCATTCTATTAAAGGATCATATTATCCCTCCCGATCCCTGTCTTGGTTCAAATTCAATCATGCAAGATGTTTATGAACCCCTTCCACTTCAAATAGGTTCCCCTAGTTCTATTGAGTCTAGTCTAATTCATTGTCCTATGAATCCTTCCATGTCATATACACCTAAACATGGACTTGCATCTAGTAGTAAGTATCACCCTATTTAAAAGAATTATTGAGTCAAAGGGTCCAAATTAAAGAACAAAGTATGCCAAAACCCTTACAAAATAAAGAAATTTCTAAAGGTCATGACCTTTTTCCTAAATGTAACTCTCAAGGTATTGGTATCCATTTTAAATCTAGATCCAAACATATACCTCCTCCTTCACCCTTTCCATCCATTTTAGGTCCATATGTTCCCCCATCCTCTAGTTCACACTACACTTACCCTTTCCCATATGCAAGTTAGCAAAGGAACACATCTTGGAGATCCTTCCACCCATACAAAATTCCTCCACATAATTCTTGTCCATCCCTTAATTTCATTCCATCTCCAAGTAATTTAGATGTCGAGCATAAGATCTATAGGCCAAATAATCCACATGTAGTGAAGGATCAACATGTCCAGTCTAATCGACATGTAAAAACAAAACAAAATATGATCCAAAAATAAAAAGAAATGTCAAAAAGGCCTCAAAGGCCCATCAACCAAAAAGAAAAGTCCAAAGCAATATGGGTTCCTAAATCTCTTTTGCAAACAATAAATCAAAGGAACCACAAAATATTGAAAAGCCAAAATATATGTGGATTCCCAAGAAGCTTCTTGAATCACAAAGTCCTAAGGAAAGATTGAAGCTTACATCCAAAATTTCTATCCCTCTATTGAAAATCCTATCATCTTCCAAATCTATTTTAGGTTTTTGTATCCTAAAATCCATATCCTTTCCTCTATCAAATCCAAAATCCCATTTTAATACTTCATTCCATCACCCTTCAAGGTGTGTGCCAATATTTTTCTTGCATCCATTTCCATCCACTAAACATCAATCCTTCTTCCACTCCCTTCATCCTCCTACATAATTTTCCTATTGTTTCATTGAGCCTATCCATTCCCTTGCCTAAATCCATTTCATCCCCAAAATCATTACCCCTCCAACGTCTCTGAGCCTACTATCACAGTCATGGTCCATTATTGCATACCTTTCTAGAGAATTGTTGAAAGAATAAGACACTTGAGTCCTTCATCCATTTCATGTCATGTGTTTGTTGTATTATAAAAAATGTCAAAAAAAAGAAAATATGAAAAATGGAAAAAAGGAAATAAATAGTTTCCTTGATGAAATCCTAGTAAACAATCCTCTTGGAATGAAAATAAAAATAAAAATAAAAAGAAGAAATTTCATCCAATAGTGAAAACTTGGTGAACATGCACTTTGGGCAAGTACCATGATGAAAACCTGGCAAATAGGCATCATGTGTAGTCTATGAACATCTTGCATTCCATACTTGTGGGCAGGTTTTACTCATATTATCCCATATCATTTCCTTCATCATCCTACTTCCATTGTACCCCTTATCCTATCAACACTCCACATTTTCTATTTTCCCAACTTTGATCTTGACAAGGATACAATTCCCCCTAAAAGATCCTCATGTCCTATTTGTTTTACACTATCTTATCCCTCTGGTCCATTTTTTCCTATCTTATCATAACCTCTAGTCCATATCCCATTTTCCATTATTGATCTTGCTTATCTCCTTCAAATCCCATCATTTTTCGATCACATTCCCTATCTTTGTCTTGATGAAAATAAGGAGACAAAATGCACTACATATTTTCAAACATACTCTTAGCATGTCTATCCCTATGCATCACTTGCCATCTAGTTCCTAAAGTGTCAATAGCCTATCATTTTCATATCTAGTTGTTGGGCTTTCCTAAAGCATGTCCTCCCATTCTGTGGATAGTCCTTGGTGACCCAAACAAACCTTGAAGCTTTTCTAGCTATCATTTATCCTTCATACATCTACCCTTCTACCCATTCATCCACAATACCCTTGCCTTGCTAGATACTAAGGGAAATTCTTTCTTTGTATATACCTTAAATATCTTGAAAAAATTAAAAAAATCAAATATGCTCTTGAAAAATAAAAATAAAAATCAAATATGATCCTGAAAAATACAAATAAAAATAAAATATGATCCTAAAGAAACCCAAAACAAAATCACATATGATATTTTAAAAATTAGTAAAACAAAAAAATAAAAATCATACAATGTCCTTAAAAATATTCTTAAAAATCATAAAATGTCCTGAACAAAACACTAAAATCAAATACGAACTTGAAAAAGACCTAAAAATTACAAAATATCTTGAGAAAATTGCACCATAAAAAAATCAAATATTTTTGAAAACCCCCAAAAATTGAAAAATCCACTTGAAAAGTTGTAATAAACCTTTTATATAATCATTGTAAATAATCACTCTTTTTGCTAAATAATTTCACATGAAGACTGAGACTTAAACATTACGCTTCAAGGAAATTATGCTTTGATGAAACACATACTAAACCATTTGAACCAACAATCTTTCTGATTTGATGCTTTGATTACAACACCTCCAACAATCACGCCATGAAACATTAATCAAACACAATTGTCAATACAAAAACACTTAATAAAGAAAGTAATAACATATCAAAATGGTTGTTGGCTCATGTTGTTTAGTGAGTGTTTTATTTTTGGTTTGTTTTCATTTGATCATGTTCCTATGCTACTCAATGATATAAACTAATTTATGAGAGTGTTTGGGATGGTTCACAATAAGTTTTGCCTTTGTTTTTCAAATATCCATCGATAGTATGGGACACAACTCTATGCCTTAGGGTGGATATGGCCATTCTCTATCTGCATCATTTTTGTTTATGCAAAAGGCTTGCACTTTTGCTTTGGCTCTCTATGCCACGATGCATTGCATTCCATTTTCCATATCAAAATAAAGCTCTTATGACATAAAGGCACCTCTAAAAGCAATATTCATCATTTATTGACTCTTCTTAGTCTCATTTCCCTCTTTTCACTAATATTTATTTCATCAATATTTCTCCTCATCATTCCTTTTCTTTTCAAAAAATTGTCCTTGAGTCAATTTCTTGCCCAATTTGTTGAGGTGGCACCCTACCTCCTTTTAATTTTATTGGGGCATTGAATTTTTTCATTGTTATTCATTAACACAATGCTCATGATCACATTGTATTAAAGAGGTGCAAAATTTAGATTCTCAAAAATGGTTTGTGCCTACTCTTTCATCACTTTTACATCCTAACTTGTCCCATTTTCTCATTTTACTAACTTTGATCTTTTGACCAACTTGATCATCATTCTGTCTTATTTATCAACATTTTATGAACATCTTTCTATACATTTTTCATTATTTTCAACCCTTTTTCAATCAAAATGGAGATCATCTTAGAATCAATTCAAAATCATTTCAATATCATCATCAATTCATCATCAATATTTTAGGAATTATTGCATCCTTTAGTGCCTTGTCAACATTCATTAATACATGTCATGTGTCCTTGACATATCATCATTTTATCATTCAGTCCTTGGCATTATTATGTCCTTCAATGCCTTATCAACATTCACTAATACATGCCATGTTTCTTTGGCATATCATCATGTTTCATCAATTTGATCCTGAACATTGTTGAGTCCTTTAGTGTCTAATCGTGTTCTTATTTAATAAATTTAATATCATTGACCGTTTCTATTGATGTTATTATATCAATCCTTTGAATCAATTACAATCAATCTTGTACATTTACAATGTTCATTAAATGTCATATGCCATCAATACTTATCATGTGTCCTTGACAAGTCATCATTTCATGTCATTCATCTAGCTTCATTTATTTCATTCGATCATTTCTTTTGTCTAATCCAATATCATCTCATTTGATCTACATTTTCATCACATTCCTTCAAAAGGATTAATTCTTGTACTTATTTAATCATTTTGGCCAATCAATTTGTTAAATTTTCCTATACAATTAGATAACCCATAGTCTGTTATCGATTTGTGGATTTTTTTTATAATTCCTAAATTCTAATTTTCCATTTTGTGGGAATAAAAGAATTTTCAATTACAAAATTTTTGTCCTTTTTCTAAATGGGATTTAATTCCTTAATTTTATCCTTCACTTCCTCTTTTCTAGCCACCACTTCCTTTTTTTTAACCTCCACTTTCCCTTTTTCTTTTGTCACAAATTGTCATCATTTATGATGAATTTATTTTTGTATTTTTTCATAATTTGTCATAGTTCATGATAATTTTCCTCTTTTTCCTTTTGTCATATTTGTCATAGTTTATGAGAAATTTCCTTTTTTTTTACTCTTCAATTTCTAATTGTGCATCCTTTTTTCATCCTTTATGAAAAATTTCCTCTTTCAATTTGTAAATTTCCAAATTTTATGACATTTAACATTTTGTGCAGTAAATTGCTAATTTGCAATTTCTCTTGCAAATTCTACAAATTTTGAACATTTCTCTCATTTTTGTTTAACCATCTTCTTTCAATTCTTCTCATCATCATATTACCATTTTTCATCTTGCTTTCATTATGTCAATATGGGAGCTATATGCACTCTTTTGGAGAAGCAAGAAATAGCATAATTTTCAAATTGAGGGAGTTTGCTAGTTTTCTTCCTTTGTCTCAATTTCTTTTGTGTTAGGATTAGGATATTTTGTGCATGCTTTTAGAGTTTTATGGTTCCTCTTGTGTGCATAATTTTCACCCTTTTTCTAGTCCTACAATTTTTAATGCATAAAAGAGGAGGGAGAAGAAGAAACCTAAAAACATTAGCCCATGTTGTTGGACAATAAAGAAGTGATTAGGAGGAAGAGAGGAAGACCATCTATCTCAAGTGGTAATACCAAACCTTGCAAATTAGCAAGAACCAAGATGTTTGATAGTTTCAAGGGCTTTCGGACCCCATGTATACTTATAAATAAAATCTCCCCTGGATAAGTTGAAACTATCCTCATGGAATGTCAGAGGACTATCCTCAAATAGGAAATACATTGTCAAAAGGTTCCTTAATTGGGCCAAAGATATTGATGTCATTTTGTTACAAGAGGTCAAAGCTATAGGGTTTTCTCTAGAAATAGCCTTGAAATGTATTTGGAAGGATGCTGCATCATTCTCAACCAAACACCCTAAAGGAAATGGTGGTGTTGGGATTACAATAGGAAAGATAAACTTCTCGAGGCGGGGGGGGGGGGGGGGGGGGGGGTGTTGGTGTGAATTAGTAGTTTAACATTGGACCCATAAAAATTTCACCACACATCCATCTCATAAAACTGAAATAACATTTAAAGCATTTACATCTAAATCATGTAAACATGTAAGCATTCACAAACATAACACTAGATATGATTACCTAGAAACCCTCCAAGTGAGAAGGTAAAACTGGGGTGGGGATGACACCCAAAAATCTTCATAGCTGTAGTAATAAAGTGTATCCGATGAAGGTTACAATATTTTTGATCATGAGTCATGATCTACCTTGTGAAAGGTCTACCCTGTTAAAGGATTACAAAGATTGTTAGGTCTCACCTTGTTAGAGTATTTCAAAACCCTATTAGAAATGTGCCTAGTTAAAGGACTTTAAATTACAACTAAGTAAGCACCCTGTTAATGGATTTCATACAGCCTGTTAGGACTACTTCATTAAGAGGTTTGACTGAAATCACTTGGTAGAATGTCTTAGCATAGATCCTATGGTTGGCACTTGCTTGCCTGATAACATATCACCTCTAAACAATGTTTTTTTGATCCTTCTTGATCAGATGTCTCTTTGTTGTATCCTTTTCTCTATCCTCTATTCTACTCTAACTGATTTTGCAATTTGGTTTCACTTCATAGCTTCTAAGTCACCATGAATGCTCTATTTGCATATGCAAACTATCCTCTTCGCCCCTTCAACACTCTTAGAAAGTTTAGGGTTTTGTCCTCATTAAGAAGACTTTGGTGGCTTAGGGTTAGGTATGAATCTATGATTGAGATTCATCCATTTTGTCGCTTAATCCTTCCCATTTTTTGATTAGCTGTATGTAATTACATAGGGAATCCAACTAGAGATTTGTACTTATCTCCAAAATATTGTAATTCATCCTTAAGTCAACTAAAAAATGGTTTACATAGTTGTTTGTGCCATTACAAAAAAAATGTCAAAACTATCTTACTTGGAATCTAAAGTCTCTGGTGCTTGACATAAAATAATCTTTCTACTGTTACTCGACACTTATATTGCTCGGCATCCACTATTTACTTGGCTCCTAAATCACTCATCATGGTCTATGTACTTGGCACTTGAGTGATTTGACACATGAGTGGCTTGACACTCACTATGACTTGACATGGTCTGATATTTACATGTTGTGCTCAACATGTATTACTAGTTTGACATAAACTAAGTAAATAACTTAAGTGTGTTTAAACTTGCTTGTCAAAACCAATCTGAGATCAACAATCTCCCCCTTTGACATGAGTGTCAAAAAAACTTGAATATACATTAATATCCTTGATCTCTTGAGCATAACATATCCATAACTTAGCTTATATACAAAACTTCAAAACTTCAAAATTTTGCAATAACTTAGATACCTCAAGATTTGATAACTCCCCTTGAGTTGATAAGTTTTTTCTATAACCAAAATTCTCTACTCCTTCTGAGTAAATGTGTCTTTGCTAATACACTTTGACTTCATGCTCTGTTTTGCTGATACTCTTTCATCTAGTTGTGCTTGTTTCATTCTCCCCCTTTTGCTCTATTATTCTCAATTTCTCCCCCAAAAATGTATCTCCCCCTTTGTTTTAGTCTCCTTGACAATAATATTGTTGGAAATATTATGATAGACTAAGTTACTAAGAGGGGAGGGGTGAATCAATAACCAATAAAACTTTATCCTTAATTAGCACTTAATCCTTCATGTATATCCTGATCTAATTGCATGCATGCAAAACTAAAAATATTAAAGCATACATAAAAATTTTGACACACAATTTTGGTGACCCAAAAACTTTCCAAAGAGAAAGTAAAATTGGTAAGTACTGCACAACTCAATATGCACTGGTAAACTTGACATATAGTAAGATACTCAGTTTACACTGCTAATCATCAACTTTGTAGTAACTGCTCGACGCAAACTAAAATTTGTCCAAAGGAATTGGTAGCAATTAAAATGCTTGGTTAACACAATTAACTGTATAATAAGCTCAGTATGAACTTACAATCTGAATAATTATAAGTCACTAATAACAAACATGACTGGAATGTCAACAATCTCCCCCTTTGGCATTAGTGACAAAAATACTTATTAATCAAAACTGAATTCAAAAATATCTTTATCCATCACTTTATGTCTCCAACTCGGTAGAGTATACTATTTTTGATATTTTTCAAAATTAGTTTTGTAAGAGATATATTCTTGTATATGGTAATGCTCCCCCATACATAATATATAGTATACTATACATATTTATACAATATACATCTATATACATCTTCTCCAATCTTTATACGATATACATTTTCTCTACAATCTGCAATTTTCTTTCAATTTTCTCCCCCTTTCTCCTTACATCTTCTCACATCTTTTCACCCTTATATCTTCTTATAGCTTCTCCCCCTTTTTGACATTAATGCCAAAGATTTATGAAATATGTATTTATGCAATAATGCCAAAATGTGAAAGAAGTCTGAAAGTGACATTTGGATGAGTGCCAAAGTCTTGTTTCAATTCTCTTGTAAGACCTTGCATGTGTGCGATGCAATCTACACTTTTATTACCAATTTAATCATGTGGTCTGTAATGGAGAAGTTATTGTCATATATGAGCATTTTTGAATGTGCAATGTGCTTCTGCAGTGCATCCATATTTGGAAGAATCATATTATGAATATCTATCAATGTAGATCTGATTCTTACTTCTTCTCTAAGAAATTCTACTTGCATACCTATCAAAAAATTTGATCTTATTGAAGTGGGTAGAGCTAGAACTTGGGTTAAGATGCAATTGCCATGCACTTGCCTTAAGATCCTCATCAATTTTTGATAGTTTATCTCTTATTTCTTTTGTGAAAATTGATGTATCACATATTTTTCCAAAAAGTAAAGATACATTAATACAAGAGGTTTCTAGAGAGCCTAAAATAGTAGATAGCTCTACTTGATGAATGGAAATTTGTTGAGCAATAAGTTCTAAAACTTTATTCTCAAACTTTTTCTTGGCTTTTTGTAATAATTTATCATGTCCATCCAAATATTCATTATATTTATGGACTACCTCTTCCAGTTGATACAAAATTGGTTAAGAAGTATCAACCTCTATGCCTAGAGCCTCTGCTAGAATGTTCTTAGCATCCTCAATTATTTTGAACTCTTTGTTTCTTTCCTCTCTAAGCCTTTGTTGCTTGGCTTTCTTTTGAAGTTGTTCACCAAAAAATTGCATCTAATTTGGATTTAATCTTGAGATGTCCCATTTTGGAATGATAATATCCTCATTAAGATCTATATCCTCTTCCTTTTCTTTTCCTTTACCCAAAAAATTTGTGTATAGTTGAGACTTGGTCTCAACTATCATTGCACTTATTGCTTACATACTAGGAATGGAAACAATTATTGAAATAGTAGGATTTGCAACAAAAATGGATACTGCACTCATTGGAATACTAGTATTAGGAATACTTGATGTAGCCAAAACTGATGTAGAGGGAAGAGCTTGCAGCTTGGTAGATGAAGTGCTTGGCACTATTATCAATGAAGTGCTGACCTGGACTGGTGTAGAGATTGAATGAGTGCTTGTGCTTTCAGTGTTGGTCATAATCAATCCTACTGAGGCTATCTCTATGCTTAATGTTATCAATATTTTATTGAGAGAATGAGGAAGTGAGGCTATGACCATTGTAGCAATCTTCACGGGGTTAGTCTCCTCAGTATCTTGCACATCTTCCTCGGTAGCTTCCTACCCCTATTCTTTTTCATCATCTACATTATCAAAATGAGTCACTTATTCATCATCTTTCTCTTCATATTTCTCCTCTTGATCATCATCATCATCCTTATCACTTATACTAACTACAAAATCACTTAGTTTGTGAAGAAAATAGACATTCTTCCATGTGTTTGTAGCATTCTTCATAATATGCTCAATTTCTTTCAATGGAATAAGACAAGTGTTGAATCTTAAAGCCAACTTTTCTTCATTTTTCTTCAAAGATTCTTTCACCTCCTTGTCATTAAAATTTGGCATAAGTAGCCTTAGGGTGTGATCATGTATATCTTTTTTAGTTTGCATTGCATTCTCCCATCTTGGCTTAATCTTGTCCATTACAGCATTAGGAATCTGCTGAGTAAGCTGGTCAGGTAAGTATTTCCACTTACCAATTTTGGATATCAATATATCTTCTATTTTTTTTGCTCATTAGTAGTTTTGGTCCCATATTTCAATGCCTTAAAGTTTTTTAATTCTGGAACCTAATTCTAACTCTTTCATTCTTTCCTCAAATGTGGGTGGAGACCTCTTGAAAATTTTGTCTCCTCCTTCTTTATCTACTTTCTTCCTAGAGGATCTTCTTGTGAACACAATAGTGGATGTCTTGGAAAGTTTGGCAATGATTACCTTACCCTTCTTCTTTAGTGGCTCCTCTTCTTTTGACTTTTCTTCATCCTCTACTTCTTCATCCTCACCTTTTCCTTTAGTTAACAGAAGAGTAGAACTAGTTTTCATTTTGGCAATCCTCTTCTTGCCCTTGTTAATTGAATGAAAAAGCTTTATTTCTATTTCTATCTTGGTCTTTGCCTCATGACAAGTACCAAAGTAAGTATCCTTGCGATCCACTAGCTCATTTATTAATGCCTCAATTATGTCTTTTATTTCATCAATGTTTACCTCATATCCAAGAGGTTTTACCCATACAATTCTTGGCCTAACTGCCTGAATATACACCTTGTCACTATCTACCATGAAACAAACATCATCTTTATAATCCTCAACTAATTTTCTATGGATTTTGAATTTTTTATTTATTTTCTCCTTAACTGCATCAAAATAGTTGTCCATGGTACTTGCATAATTCTCTCCCATTTCAACAATGTACTCATTAATCTGATAAAAGATGGTACATCTTTTCTCCAAACCACAATATCTTTTGATGGGAAGAATTTCTGAACATAGAAAAATAAACATGTCAAGGGTGAACCAAACTTACATGGATTTTTTTGAAAGTCTTGATGCTCTCCATGTTTTTATTGAACTGGTTCAATAGTAACTCAACAAGGTCAAGAGAAAGGTTATTCTTGACTACCTTATACGCCAAATCAATTGCTTTGAAAGATATCTACTTGAACTGTAGATTTTGTGGGCAATGACATGAATACCAAACTTCAATTCCATGTCAGTGACTATTTATCTTCATTCCCCTTCCAGCCCACTCGATTAGGGTTTTCTTCTCCAATTCAACCCGATCTAGGGTTTTAGTCATTTTAGCTTTTGCCAATATTAGGAGACTAGTGATCCTATGGATCATCTTGTTAGTTATCAACACTAGTTGCTCCAACCATAGCTAAGTTTTATGCACACAACTAAGGATAAATTTATCTATTTCACTTGAAAATCCCTTGGCATGTGAGGAATGTGAGTTAAACCTTTTGCCTCGAGATGTTGATGTTTAGGTTTCAACACACCATCAACACATAAATCCTTCAAACATTCATCCATCTCTAGTGTATCACTATCTTGAATTGCCCATTTGAAATACGAATGAATATCATTAATCAATAGTACCTTGAGAGGGATTTGAGATTGCACTCCACTTGGATCTAGGGTTTCTGCAGCTGCAAGAGTCAACTTGAAATCTGGTGCCTTCCATCCTACACCATGAACCAACATGTCTTAACCTCTTTTCACTTTTTTGCTAGTCGATGCCATCTTCACTCGATAGGGTTTGAGAGAGTTTGAAAAATTTCAGTAAAAATTCACTCAAATTGCTTAATTGCTCAAAAGATTGCTTTGCATAAATAGCTATCAAAAATTCATAGTGAGCAATGACTTTGATTTGACCCTTTTTATCAAAATTTTCCATAAATACTTGGTACTATTGTTTGCTCAAGTGACATACTATCACCCACTTCACTTGCATTGAATACTCGATAGAGTCTTCCATGATTCAGTAACCACATTAAATTTAGTTACTCCCAACCTTGCTTGGTAGAGTTTGTAACCTGACCTTGCTTAGTAAGAATATTAACTCAGTAGTAACTGCCATCTTACTCGGTGATCCCTTTGCATCTTGAATGCTGATATGGATCTTTTGTCCTATTAACTAGAACTAATATTAGATGTCTTCTTCAATATCCTAGTTCTAATTCTCCTTTGAGAAATTAAGTGGAAATGGTGGAGTCACCCAATTCTTGAGTGAATTGTTCATCATTACTAGGACTTGCATTCTCAGTAGATTTTGGAACTCATTGTTGTCTCATTTGTTTTATGATGTTATAAGCTTTTTCCTTCTTTTTATCTTCAATTCTTCTAGTATGCATACAATTCTTGGCAAGATGATCAAATCTGTACATATGAAACATCTTTTGGTAGTATCTCTTTTCCTCATGTGATGTTTCTCACAATTCATTCCAATGTGTCCAAATTCTCCACAATAATGATATCCGTACCAAGTGTTATAGTCCCAACCAAATATAGTTTTTACAATATGTTCTATTGGATTCAATATCTAAGTTTTGCATTCTGATGACCTATGCCCATGCTTCTTACATTTGTGGCATTTACCTTCAAATCTTGGTTTTTCTTTGCATTCATTTGCCCTATAACAATGCTGATTACAATTGTAGCATTTTCCATTGAATTTTTCTTTCCCATTGCTCCAACATTTGTTTGATGTATGACCTATTTTACCATAGTGACTACAAGTAGGTTTATTCTTTTGAGCTCCTTTCTTGGATGATTCGCCTTCTTTTGTATATCCAATTCCTTCTTTTCCTTTTTGTCTGTAATGACTTTACTCATTCAACCGATTCATGTCTGGTTAGGATTTCATCATTCTTTCATTGGTTTGCCTTTCAGTATTTAGATCATTCTGCGATCTTTCATTCTTTGATCTTAGATTCATTATTTCTTCATTTGCATTGGTGAGTTGATTAATGAAGTCTGCTTGCTGAAGGGATAGGTGCTGAATTTCATTGTTCTTGCCTTCTATCTCTTCTCTTATCTTGTTTTTCTCTTCCACTACTTCACAGAATCTTACTAACTAAATTTCTTGCTCTCTTCTTGAAGAGTACTATTCTTTTCCAATAGTTCTTTGATTTCTTTATCAACTTCATCCGAATTTCTTGAATGGATGTATTTAATTTTTTCTTCAATATAGAGTGGATCATTCATCTAGATTGCAAGCTCTTTTCTTCTTTTTAGGGATTGAGAGAGTTTCTCTTTTTCTTTCTTGAGTTGTCCAATAGCCAATTCCAAATCTAGCTTCTCATTGTCAATAGCTTTGTCAAGTGTGAATACCTCCATTGCCTTTGATCTTTGCTCAAGCTATTAAACTTTTCTCTGAGAACCACAATGTTTTGATACCAATTGTTGGAAATATTATGATAGGCTAAGTTACTAAAAGGGGAGGGGTGAATCAGTAACCAATAAAACTTTATCCTTAATTAGCAATTAATCCTTCATGTATATTCTAATCTAATTACATGCATGAGAAAATGAAAACATTAAAGCATACATAACACTTTTGACACACAATTTTGGTGACCCAAAAACCTTCCAAATAGAAAGTAAAACTAGGGTGGGGATGATACCCACAAGCTTTAGTACTATAGTATAAAGTTGGCATATTAAGGCTTACAATGAGCACTTGTAATAATTTGTCCTATTAGGAGCAATAAGGACTACTAGGTCCACCTTGCAAAAGGATTTATAAACATAAAATGAACTATGCACTCGGTAAAGAGATTTACACAAGACTGTTAGGTCTACCTTGTTAAAGGATTTGATTGATTCACCTGTTAGGATGAAATAGTAGTGGATCTCTAATTTTCAATTTGGTTTGCTAAATAAGATTCCTTTGAGTGTACAAATCACCTTGCTGTGATAGATAAATCTTTGTTGCTCCTTATACTACTATAGCCTTTGTAATTTGCTCTTATAATCTTCTTTAATTATTAAATTACTCCAATTCAATGATTTGGATGTGATACAATACATTAAATATATACAAATCCAATTACATAATTATAAAATCAATCACAATACAAGATTACACAAATATTACAAAGTCAACCATTGCGTAAAAACTTGGGTTCTAAAGACTGACTCGATGAAGTTTTGATACTTGACATCCACTATCAATGCTTGGCATAATCATGCACTTGGTATACATAGAAGCTCGGTCCATACTGATCACTTCCAAATAGTCTTGAACTCAATTTGCATTGGTGACTCGACGAATATTGTGAAACTCAGCATATAAACTGAATCACTCGATTCTCACTACATATCTCGATCAACACTATTACTTCAAGCTCGGTATAAACTGAGCCACTTGGTTAACACTAGACTTGCATCATATTAATTGTGAACTTGTTAAGTACTGCACAACTCAGTTTGCACTGGTAAACTTGGCATACACTAAGATACTCGGTTTACAGTATTGATCATCAAATTTGTAGTAATTGCTCAGCACAAACTAAAATTTGTCCAAAGGACTCAATAGCAATTTTAGAGCTCGATAGCAACTAAAATGCTTGGTTAACATTGTTAACTCTATAATAAGATCATCATGAATTTACACTTTGAATAAGTGTATGTCACTAATAACAAACATGAATGGAATGTCAACAAATATATATCTCCCCCCTTTTGACACTTATGTCAATGGGCTATACACTTACTATGTGTTTGTCCAGAAAATATTTATGGACCTGATGGACTTGTTATTATCTTGAGGGCTACATCTTGATTGTCACATGTAGCATCCAATGACTTGATTTGGATGGAAAGCTCAGTAGCAAGGTGGACTAGACCATCTAAGATAGAAAGATTGGGGTCTTTCTTGTGTAGAGTTTCAGCATAGCCTAGCTCCTTGTGCAAAATTTTCACATGTGGGGTGAGGGTTACTTGGATGCTAGTCAGTTTGGCTCTTATGTTAGCCTCATCTACTATCAATATAGCTAACTGACTCTATGTTTGAAGTAATGTCCTGAAATGCTTCTCAAATTGAGCTAGATTCATTGGTAGATTTGCACTTGATGCAGTAATTCGGCTCTCCAAACTCAAAATGTGACTTCTAGTCTCTTGGGTGAAGAGTGATGGATTGAAAAATTTAGTGTACAATGAGAATATTTTTTCAAGTACCTTCTTCACATCATCAAACTTAGTTACCAATGCAACTTGTGTGAGTGCTATGCCACCAGATATTTTCTCATTCACTTTGTTTTGGAAATTCTTTTCTGACCATTCCAATAATTTGGCATTAGTATCAAGGTCTTCATTATTGACCTTTTTTGCTATACCTATTATCTGTTCTAGTAGTGGCTTGGTCTCTTTAGGATTTGGTAGACTAAATGCATTTAGAAAGATGTCCTTAATGTCTTGTAGTGGCTACTTCTGCCTATGTTCTCTCCTAAGCATTTCGTGATGCTTTTTCCTTTCTAGAGCATGTTATAATATGCTTATTTGTTCTAATGTCATGGTATCATAATCATATTTGGGTATAACAATTTCTTCATCGAGGCTTACATCTCCATACCAAATTACCTTTTCAGCCTTTGATGAACTTGGGCTTGGCATTGAGATTTGCAATGGAATAGCTTTTGTGCTCAGTTTCTAAAGAGTATGACTAGATGGAGTACTAGATATTGGTAAGATTACCAAAGATTGGATGGAAGTTTTCTCCTTTAGTTGTGGTGCCATTTTACTCTCTTCAGGCTTGCCCTATTCTCCCATAGTGACTTGTCTTGCACCTTATCCTTGTGCTATAGGTGCATATAGGTCTATCTGACCTATTTCTTGCTATCTTTCTGTGGTGGCTTGTTCTTTTGCTATCTCCTTCTCAACAATATCAATCTTGACATTCGTATCGACCTTGGTAGATGTATAGATTTTGGCATTTGGACCAAAGGTTGTACATTATTGACTAAATGGATGATATAAGGTGGTTCTTGTAGATTCACCTTTTCCCTTGCAACATTAGTCACTAACTTTTGTAGTTCATCTACACTTACCAAAACTAGATTATCACAAAGCTTGGCTTACAGTGTAGACTGATCTAATATCTTTTTCAAATCTTCTTTAGTAAGGGGATTGATGTTTTGAGATGATAGATCAGAAATATCCTTGATAGTTATTGTTTCAGTAGTCTCAGTTGTGTCATGTGGAGGATTGACACTCGACAATTGTGTGTCATGCACACTCAGTTCTTCTGTCTGCTTGGGCTCAGCTATTGCCTTGTCATTTACATCCATTTATATTCCTCCTCCAATAGTATTATCTTTGGCATTATCTTCTTCATCATCATCCTTGACCTCAGAAGGTTCAAGTTCTCCTTTCTTTTCTATGGTTAACCCATAAACGAGTTTCCATATCTATGCTAGCTTTTTGACAACATCCTCAATATTATTTTGTAAAATGCTAAAGGCTCTATATTTAGGTGTGAAACTAACTACATATTTCTTTACAACCTTAGCAATTTGTCCCTTAGTTTAATTCAAGCATCACTTGGGCCAGTGTGGTCTCCCTAATTTGTCTTTTCCTCTACCTTTTGTGTAGTTACACATGTGCTGGCTCTTGTAGTAGGTGTAGTGGGCTTAGCTTGGCTTGGTTCAACAATTTTCTTAGCCCTTGCCACATGTTGTGCTTTGGCCTTTCTCTTCTTTGGCTTGGTAGGACTTGGTGCTTCCTTGGCTTCTTCTCCCTCAACACCTTCAGTCTCCTCCTCTTCTTGATCTTCTCCTATACCCTATGTCAATGCTAGAGGTTCTTGTGTTTGGGTTTCTTCTTCCTCTTAATCCTCTTCTTCTTCTTCTTCCTCGAAACTCTCTCCAAATTTGGCTTTCAACTTTTTCACTATCTTTTCCTTTTTCTTTAGAGCTAAAGTAGTATTCAAATCCTTGGTAATTTTGGAATTTACCAACTCATAGTTTCCAAAAACTTTAAAGTTTTATCTACCTCTTATTCTAGTAGAGTTGTAATAGCTATAGAGGCTTCATCCACATTTATCTCATAGCCTAAGGGTCTCAACCATCTTGCCCTTGGTGTGGCATCTTGTACAAATTTATAATTAGCATCCACAAGAAAACATACATCATTATAATGTTTTTCAATTAAATATATTGGTATTGTTAGCCTTTCCTCCATTGACTTCTTGAAGTCTTCAAAATAACTTGTCATCAAAGATTCAAAATTTTCTCCTAATTGATCAATATACTCACCAATTTGTACAATTAATGATCTATTTATTTTCCATCCCATAGTACCAATGAGGGAAATGTGTTTTGCACATAAAAGAATATATAAATCAAAATTGAACCAAATTTGCATTGTACACTCTTAGTTTTCCTGATTGCTCCAAGGTTCTCCATTAGTTGTTGCAATTGTAGCTTTGCTAGATCATATGTATGATCTTTCTTTACAATCTTATATCCCACATCCGTAGCTATACAGGGCATGCTATTCAATCTACTAGATTGATAGAACTTATGTGATATTACCCTTACAAAAAATTTAATAAGAAGATCAATGATTGTATCTATTGTTATACCTCTTTTTTTCTAGACAACTCCAATGTTCTTCTCAATCACCTCCTTAGAATAACTTCTCAGTGTCTTGGGCTGATCTAGTGTTGGGTAACTAGTAACCCCATGGATAATTCTCTTAGTAATTTTAATAGGTCCATTGTCTAGTCATAATGAATCATCATGGATTCGGCTAAGCACTATCCTAATCCACTCTGTCTTGAATACATTTGCAAAATCTAGGGCTTGCGTTAATCCTTTCTCTCAATAATCTTGAACTCTTCTTTTAAAACACCATTTTCACTAAGTTTTTTGTATGATTCCTTGATTTCCATATGCCCAATGCTTCCTATCTTATAGTTGTAGCATTTTCTCACATCTTGCACCATTATTACATTCGATGGAATCATTGATAATGCACTAGAAGGGTCTTGCTTATATGCAATGCTAGGAATGGTTTTGAAAATGGGTTGCTTGACCTCATTAATTACTAATTGAACATTCAAAACTTCATTCCCTTCCACATTCTTTGAACTCAATTTCATAATGCAAAACTAGGGTTTACAAAATTTTAAACCACGTAGCTTGGCTCTTGATAAATACCTTGTAAAATTTGATGAATTGGCATAGAATCACTACTTAGATCTTTCTATAACTAATTCAATGGATTTCTAGATCACCTTTTACTTTGCTCACTCTTGCTTGAATTTGAAATGATGAAAAATGAGCTAAAATTGATCAAATACCCTTTGAAAACCTTGCAATTAATGCTAAGTGCTTACACAGTTGTAAGCTTAGCATCAACCAATTTTAGGCTCACACGACATCCACTAAAATTTCCATCACTCAAAATCACTATGAGCTTGGCATCAACTTAGCCAGATTGCTAGCTCAACATCTTCTAATATTTCACTTGACACAGATAGCAAATATTTCATGTTCAGCAACAACATGAAAAACTTAAATATTTATCTTGAATTCCTATCAACATCTTGCATCTTTATTCATGCTAATGTAATATTTTTAGTACTATCTCCTTTTGGAACTGATGTATGATATAGCCTTTAAATATTAGTTCCACATACCTCTTGATTGCCTGGTTTGATGAGGTGTGATCACTTGATCCATTGGGTGAAGTGATCCCTTCTCCATTTAATGTGCTGCAACCATCTTTTTTTTTCCATGTCTTATTCATCTCATCTCTGATGTGTTCAACATTTGCCTTGCCTTTGCCTTTATTAAATTCACAACTTGGTGCCTTTGACCTAGTTGGACAATATTTACTAATGTGACCAGTCTTCAAATAGCTAAAACATGTGATTTGACTTAACCACCTTTGATAATTACCTCTAAAGTGTGTCCTAATACAATTCTCAAGAACATGTCCATATTCTTGACAATAATGATAGCTATATCTTGTATTATAATTCCAGTTATAAGAGTTTCCATAGTTCCTTACCTTTGTTTGCCTATTTGATGATTACATGGGTTTTGATCTGCATTCAAATGGTCTATGTCCATACTTCTGACAATTGTAGAAATATCCTTCAAATCTTTATGTATGCAAGGTCTTGGTTCTGCATTCATGTGTCTAATGACCTTGCTTGTTGCATTTATGGTAGTGAACCATGCTCTTGGGCTTGACATTTTGATTTATACTCTTGCTTCTGCACACATTAGCAACATGTCCTTTCTTACCAAAATTATAACAAGTAGGTTTGGAGTTCTTACCTTTTTTGTTCCTTTCTTCTACATTTTTGGATGATTATACTTCTTTAGTGCTTGTATATCCTAGTCCAAATGTGTCATTATTGGATCTAGGGGATCTCAATAATTGCTCAAAGTATTTGATGACTTCATTTGGTTTGTTTAAACTTTCAAAAAATTCCTTTTCTCTCTTTAGGTCACTCCATAATTGTTCATTCTACAAATTCAATGTAGTTATCTCAATGTCCTTGACATTCAACTCATGGTTGGCATTCATTATTTGACTTAAAGTGTCCAATTGCATGTTAAAAATCTTGGTTAGCTTTGTTGAATTCTCTTCTAGTCTATTGGACAAAAGTATTTTGTCTTCTTCAATCATGGCTTTTTCTTCCATAGCTTTATTCTTTTGTTCAATTACCTCACACACTAGTATGGCTTGTGATTCTTGCTCCAACTTGAGATTTTTGATTTTCTCAACTTGGCCTCTATTCTTTTCCATTAGATCTGCAAATGCTACATCAAATTCATTGGAGTCTCCATCTAGAAATAGCTTATCAGTGTTTATCTCTTTGTATTGTGTGTCATTCTTTTTAATACAAATTTCTTTCCTTCTCTTCAAGGAATTCTTTAGGTCTTCTCTTGCTTGATTTAGTTTATGTAGCATGAGATGTATTTCAATCTCCTGGTTCTCAATAGTCTTTCCTAACTTGTAGACCTCCATTTGAAGATCTTTCCTCAAAGATGCATGTAAGCATTCACACACATAACACCAGATATGATTACCCAAAAACCCTTCGAGTGAGAAGGTAAAACTGGGGTGGGGATGACACCCACAAATATTCACTACTACAACAATAAAGTGTATCCAATGAAGGTTACAATATTTTGATCATGAGTCATGATCTACCCTATGAAAGGTTTTCCCTTTTAAAGGCTTACAAATACTATTAGGTCTCATCTTGTTAGAGGATTTCAACACCCTGTTAGAAGTGTGCCTGCATAAAGGACTTTAACTTACAACTAAGTAAGCACCCTGTTAAAGGATTTCATACAGCTTGTTAGGATTACTCTGTTAAGAGATTTTATTGAAATCACCTGTTAGAATGTATCAACATAGATGTTGTGGTTGACACTTTCTTTCCTAATAACAAATCACCTCTATACATATTTTCTTGATGCTTCTTGATCAAATGTCTCTTTGCTGTATCCTTTTCTCTATCCTCTATTCTACTCTAGCTAATTTTACAATGTGGTTTCATTTCATAACTTCTAAGTCACCATGAATTCTATATTTACACATGTAAAATATCTTCTTTTCTCCTTCAACACTCTTATAAATTTTAGGGTTTCATTCTCCTTAAGAAGACTTTGGTGGCTTAGGGTTAGATATGAATCTACAACTGAGATTCATTCATTTTGCTATTTAATCCTTCCCATTTTCTAATTGGCTAAATGTAATTACATAGGGAATCCAACTAGAGATTTGTCCTTATCTCAAAAATATCATAATTCATCCTTAAGTTGGCTAAAAAATGGTTTACATAGTTATTTGTGCCATTATAAACAAATATGTCAAAACTATCTTACTCGTCATCTGAAGTCTCTGATGCTCAACATACACTAATCTTTCTGCTATGACTTAGCACCTGTATTGCTCGACATCCACTATTTACTTAGCTCCTAAATCACTTGTCATGGTCTATTTGCTCGACACTTGAGTGAATCGACACATGAGTGGCTCAACACTCATTATCAATCAACATGGTCTAATATTTACATGTTGTGCTTGGTATGCATTACTAGTTTGGTGTGAACTAAGTAAATAACTTAAGTGTATTGACACTCACTTGTCAAAAAAAAAATGAGATCAATAGGTGGACCCTCAATTTTGGTAAGCTCTAGATGGAGGAAGAATATTAATTAGTGGGGAAATTCCCTCTATAATAGATCTTCATAGATGTCATTCAAAGCATGGGAATTTGAGTTTGACATCTACTCTATCTATGCCCCAAATAACCATTTAGAAATAATTAAACTTTGGGAATGGTTAAACCACCTTTCCTAAAATTCCATGGATTACAAATGGTAATTTAAATATGGTGGAAAGGGCCCAAGAGACATATGGTGGTTTAAAATTTGAACGAAAAGGTAATGAGAAATAATTTTGGAATAGGCTTCTGGGAAAGCTTAACTTTATTGACCCTCTTGTAGAGTTTAAGAATCAATCTAAAGGAATGTGGTTCACTTGGTTTAACTTTCAAAAAGGTGATAAAATAATCTACTCTATAATAGATAGATTATACTTTAATAAGGATCTCTTCAGTTGTATCAGATCCCTTGATGACAATCATGTAAGAGTCTTACCTTACTCTCTTTCAGACCATCAACCTATATTGACTAAAACTTTCAAATTAGGTTGTCCCAATTTAGGTGTCAAAAAGTCCAAGTCATTTTCCCTTAATGAATCCCTTCTAGAAGACCAAGATATGTTGATTGTTGTAAAAGTTGTCCATTGGTACAACTCCTCTATTTTTCAACATGAGGACCCTGTTAGTAGGCAGAACTAGGCTATGACCTCTTGGAAGAACTTATTCAAAATAAAAGGAAAAAAAGAGAACCAAAGATAGTAGGTCCCAAGAGCTTTCCCTTATAAAATCCATGCAAGTAGCAAAAGAATTAGTTTAGAATCAATCGTCCAATCCTCAAGCTATGGAGCTTGTCTGTAAAACAAAACATGACCTCAGGAAGCTTCAGGCTAAGAATGTCCAAGAAGCCATCATAAGATCAAGGGTTAATTGGTTGAAGATGGGTGATAAGGATCTAAAATTCTTCAGGGTATTGAAATATAAGGAATCCAAGGATAAAATTGATTGTGTATGTGAAAATGGGACTACCCTCATAGAAAGTATTCTTAATGCTTTTTCCCAATACTATAAACTCCTTTTCACTTCTGAAGATGTGGGAAATGACATGAAGAAGTATACATCCCTAATAAATTTTTTGATCAAGAATCTTCTCAACTAGAAGAACCTATTTCTATCAATTAGACCAACAACACAATTTTTATCATGAGAAAAGAGAAAGCCCTTAGCTTGGATGAGCTACCTATAGATTTTTTTTTATAGTGAACTGAACTTGGATTTTCTTAGTTCTAAAAGAAATATATCATTATGCTCTAACCAAAGGCTCTCTAGGATAGGGAATTAATGCATACCCCATTAAACTACTTGCTAAAGTAGGGGATAAAAACCTTATAAAAAATTGGAGACCAATAATACTTCTCAACATTTCTTAAAAGATTCTTGCCAAGGTGTTGACCTCTAGAATTGAACATATTCTGCCCAAGATTATTAATACTACAAAGATCAACTTTTTCAAAGTGAGATTAATTTTGAAAAACCTTCTCACCTATTGGAAGACCATGGATTGGATTAAGGAATCAGGGAAAAATGTAGGGATGTTGTTGATTGACTATGAAAAGTCCTATGATAGGTTTGAATGGGGGTTTATTCTAATAATGATGGAAGCCCTTAGCTTCTCCTCTACATTTTATCATATAATGGAAATTCTAATGAAGGATTCCAAAGAAATAATAGAAGTGAATGGAGAAAGACCAGATTATTTTAACCTTAATAGATCAATCAACTGGGGTTTCCCTTTGGCTCCTACTTTCTTTTTGATAGCAAACTAATGTGGCATACTTAGACTTCAATAGTCATGATCAATAATTTATTTCATCTATAGAAGGATGAAAATACATGTCATGTGTACCAACTACAAAATAACACTTCACTTAATTTCTTCATTTGGTTGATTGTGCATGTTTATTGAAGCTAAGCAGGAAGACTTACATTTATAGAAATTGGGATTTTTTTTTCAAACCTTTTGTGTCATTCATATAAAATAAAGGTTGACAAGATATTATGCTCCAATTTATCTATTTGAGTCTTCAAGGTTACAAGAGAAATAGCTTAGCCAAGATAATATTAGTATAAGGAATTAAAATATGAATAGGTCTTATCCATATTCTTACACCATATTTTAATTTTATTATTTAACTCTACTCCCCTACTATACATTTTACTCACTTGCATGAGGTTTTTTTGTTCATGTGCATAAAAAAACTTTACATCTATTTGTTTATTTACTACCCACCTTCCTACCTCCACTACAATATCACATATTTTTCTTCAAATTGTTATCTCATGCTTATATAAGATTCTAGAGTATTTGTAAAGAAACATCCATATATTATATATAGTTATTCTCATTTCTCCTTCTATAATCATGTAATTATTCAACACATCCATTCTTGTTACATACCTTTATATAAATCTTTGGATAATGAATCTTTTTCTAATGTTCACTTGTGATTCCATGGATGGATTAGGAGCCAACATTATTCATAATTAGATTTTTTTTCCCATCAATACTTTTTTTTTATTCTATCAATAAGATTAAAAACATGCTATGCTATTGGGACCATGCATTTTATTCCAAGCACTTGACTTTTGTTTCCACTGATACCTTCCATCTTTGTATGTTTCATTGTTTATCTCTCAATATACTTTTCTTTTTATCATATATCACTATTTGAATTATCATCTTATTATGAAACTCCCATAATGATAATTTGGACTTCCTTTTGTCTAATATTTTTTTCTAATTTTTATTCCTATAATATCTCATCCCCTCTCACAATTTCACTTATTCTTAAAAGTAATTCCTTTATCACTCTATACATCATTTCATTTTCTATGCCCTTGTTTTTTTCTACTATTTTTAATTGTACTTTCTCTATAATGGATGTTATGATGTGTTTAGTATATCTTTCTTTACAATAAAATTTGATACAATTTCCTTGTACCTTGAATAATAATTTATTTTAATTTTTTGTTATTTCCTTTATTTGTGATGAAAATATATCACTCTTTGTTTTGATATGAAAACTATACTCCATAGAGTCACCATTTATGCTTTGAATTTAACCGAATTTTTTTACTCTTGTAATGTTTTTTTCATAGAAATTGTTTGAATAGATTATAAATTGTAAATGATTATTTTTCCTTTATTAATTTCTCCAAAAAATTGTCATTATTTACTAGATAAGCACAAGAAATGGCTTAATTTTGTTAAAATAAAAAGAACTTTAGAGGAAAGTGAGACTTATCTCATTAGAAGTAAGAATTCATAAACCATACAAAGAAAAATAATATTTTGATCAAAGTGAAGAATTGGGGAAACAAATACTATACTTAAGGCTTCTATTTCACAAAATAAGAAAGTGTAAGGGATGTAGTAGAAAGATATTTCCTGCTAAAATTTTCAACCCAAACAATATTATCATATAAGATCCCACTTTAAAGGGGAAACATGAGGATATCCTTTGGAGAACCAAAAAACAACAAATTTGGAGCAATAGGATGACAATTCAAGAGAATAACACCAATCTTATGAGAAACAAGAAAGTTACAAAGAAGAAACTGACATAACAAGAAAATAATATGTAGCAGGAGGAACCTACATAGGTACCTCAGGGCCCAAAAATATCTATGTTAGAAGGAATACTCTATTATCTTGGGAGACATCATACTCTAAATTTTTTGGATCCTACATAGTTAAGTGATCATCATTAGTATTATTCCACCAAGTAGTGGTTCCTTTCTTACACAAAAAAAGATAGATCTCAAGTCAAATGATTGGTAAAAAATGATGAATACATATGAGGGGGGTGAATTCATAATCCAATAATTGTGTCCAAGACCTATCTCCAAAGATCATAATCTCACACTGTTGGAGATGTTAGTGTCCCACAAAATAAAAGTGTAGGTAGAATGTCCCACATGAGAAGTGGAACCATCAACCTTGAAAAAATGATCAATATAATTATTGATGAATTCATAATAAGGAAGCTTCCAAAAATAAAAGGGAAGCTTAATAAGTATAATACACATAAAAAACACATTAAATGGTTTGATTAGGGGGATATCAAAAGTATAATGTGGTTCTACTAAGAGAGCTCTTATAAACTCAATAAATCACTTAGAACTAAGTTTTTATTCTTAGAAGAGGAAAATGAAGGAATAGTAAAACCTTTAGAAGTGGGGAGAGTTCTATCTTTACAACTACGTAGGGCTTCCAAAAATCCCAAATTCAATTGTGTAAATTGGGAAAATAGAGCTAGAGGTTGGAAAAAAAACTAGATCTCTACATTGGTATAAATCCATGTTTTTGATTACATCATCTTGACATTTCACCATTACGAATATTTTGGCACAAGGAATATGGAGAGACTTCCATAGTTGGAAAGTAGGTATTTAGACATCAACCTAATTATAGCCATCACTAATTTGAAAAGAGGTAGGGTTAATCTTTCCTATAGGAGCGACATCCACCATAATCAACTTAGTAAATCTATGATGGTAAGATTGGTGCCAACTAGAGAAGGTGTATGGGTAGGAGAGATGAAAACCAAGGCTTCCATGTGCATAAAGACCCTAGGTTGTAGAATATAAAGGGTTGAATCTTAATAGAAGAAAAAATTAGAGGTGGTATAAGTCCATTTGCATCTACATTTAGAGGAAAAACATGCATCTAGAGATGATAGGGGTGGAATAAGTGTATTTGGATATGCAACTAAGGACTACAAGTATAGAAGTGGGAGTACATTCATTAAAAAATATAATATCCTTTGTTAAATATATCATTCTAGACTAGATAAAATCATGTTTAACCTATGTTTACTATAAGAGCAAAGAATATCTAGTTTTAATTTCTAAGTTCTTTCCTTAACAAATGTAGATTTATAATGTTGGTGAAAGAGGACTAAGGTGTATGACCACTAGCCTATGCAAAGTAGGAACTTGAAATATTTAACTCTTCTCAATTACATTGAAGATAGTGGATCGAATTGGCTCAGCCTATATATTATTTAAAAGTATTGGGCACATGGTGGTGTATGTAGGGAAATTTGCAAGACTAAAAATAGAGATTAGTAGCAAAATTTTTAATCAAAATTAGCTAATAATTAAACTAACCCCACATAACAAAAAAAATAAGCATGATAATTAGAATATGAAATAAATAGAATTAACAAAATTGAATGATGTCTAATATCTTTCATTTCTTCTCTTTGTTCAATTTGAAGTGTACATTCAATTATGAATTCAAAAATATGTAGAGTCTGAGCTTTGAGAAAATGATCAAATTATAGAAAAATATTGTAATTAAAATATGGTAGAGGCTGAATGCAAAAGTTTGTGATGAAATTGTGAAGGATCAAGGCTATTTATATAGAATTATGGGTTAAAATGAATAATCAAGATTAATCACTAAAAACCATGATCGGTAGATGAGAAGAGATAAGACTGATGAAAGAATTAGAGCTCTCCAATTTAACTTAAAAAATTAAAGAGAAATGGGAGATAAAAATGAGAAGACATTTCTTATTTTCAATAGATAAAACTTCCAAATAACATGAGAGGAAAGAATTTGATATAATGAGTTTTATTTATGATTTTGAGACATATTATATTTTTTAAAATTTTGATTTTCAATGAATGAGAATTTTGGACTTAAAAAATTTGATAATTTCTCATAATTCAGTTTTTCAATATTTTGAGGATTTAGCTAAATTAAAATTCAATTAAATAAGAAGGATGAAATTAGATGAAATTAACACAAAATTAATCTAAATCAATGGAAATTGAAATTAAGATGAATTTAAGATGAAATCAAATTAAATTAATTATGTAAATTAATTTAATAAGAGGAACAAATTAGCTAATTTAACTAATCAATGATAATTATTTAAAGTATAAGATTTAGAAATTAAATAAAATTATATGATAAAGATAAATTAATTAAATAATTTATTGACAAAGGTATGGTATTAACCACGATAGAAATAAGATCACCATTAGGTTAGAGCATAAATTGTCACGATGCTTTCAACTACTGGAATTTCATCATCTAGGGCATTGTATTCCACTATTTCTAATAGACTCTTCCTAGCAGCATAATGCTTAGATTTCTCTTCCACAACCCCATTTTAATGATTTAGGTTAGTCCCATAGAAGTAGAGGTCACCGAATTAAAGGAATACTAGTTGGTTGAGTACTTCTAATTACTTAATTCCTATTTTAAGGATGATTAAATGATGAAAGTGTTGGATTTTGGAAGAATGGAGATCCCATTTTAATGATTTAGGTTAGTCCCATAGAAGTAGAGGTCGCCAAATTAAAGGAATACTAGTTGGTCGAGTACTTCTAATTACTTAATTACTATTTTAAGGATGATTAAATGATGAAAGTGTTGGATTTTGGAAGAATGGAGATGATTAATTAATGATTAAATAATTATTAATTAATGGAGTAATAATTAGTGTGATAAATGTGTGCTTTCAAGATGTCCATTTTTGGGTGTCTACATCTGCCCCACTTTGATAGAATGTGATTTTGACCATTGTGTCAAAGAATATGATCAGGTCTAGCCCCAACATATCCTAACAATAACAGGTGTGATTGATGCCCCTTTAAGAGATCATTTGTGCAAGAAAGGCATGAATGATCCCTCAAAAAATGTTAGATGAAATGATGAAAGGGAAGAATAGTTAGAAATAAATAAATACAACTTTGTAGATTTTGATGACTAATTGATTTGCATTGGATATAAACATTGTTAATGAAAATCATGTCTGGTTTTAGGAAGGACCCATCCTATATAAGATTAGTAATAGTGTTTGGTTTTAGGGAAGACATATCCTATATAATACAAGTGATAATGTTTAGTTTTAGGAAAGATACATCCTATATAAGGCACATGATCATTGATTGATTGACTGAGTGATACAATGACTTGAAAATTTTGATAAATTGATGGATTAATTAATATGTCTAATATAAGAAATATTAGTGAGAGGTATGAACTAGCTAGGTGAATGTATTAGTAGATATGAACTATAAGAATTTAACTTATGCTATTAAATTGGATGATGGATTGAGTTATTGTCATTTTTTTCATAGATTTTTGTCATCTTTCTTTATTAAAAAAAAATAAATACAAGAGTACCCATATATTTACATACAAAAAAATAAATAGGGAATGTTTCAACATCATTCAAGGGCTATCTCAAATCATGGTTGTGTATGACTACCAGATGTGTGGTAGTACTTATCACATTCACCCTACATCATCGTTGCCCCTAGTATTTTATCAAAATACTTCAAACAAAAAATAAAGAAAATAGGATGATGAACCATCATTTCCCTTCTCACCACTTAGTTGTATCCTTGAGAAGCATAAAAAAAAAAAAACTATAAAAGATAAATCAATAATACAATGACAAGAATAATATTGTCAACAGCCTTACTATTTGTTGATTGGATTAATTTTTATGTTTGATTTTATTGATTGTGGATGTGTCTGGTTTTAGGAATGGACTACCTATATAAGAGTGATCTATCTAGTTTTGATTTAATTTGTCACTGTATAAGACAATTGATTGATTGAAAACATATTTGATTATTGATAAAGATAGATCTCATGACTCCATTGTTGATTTATGAAGCTCATTATTTGATCTAATTTGATGCTTGATCACTACTTTCTACTTATCATGATATAGATGATTTTACTGTAGTTTTTTTTGGCATATTTTGATGTGTTTGATGCATCTTATGATTCATATGTTTGGAATTGAGGTATGTGTGACTACCATGGAAATATTAGTGTTTGTCACATACACCCTAAATATCATTTCCTTAATGTAACATATAAAATAGGAGGCATAAATATGTAAGATAATAAATTTAGGTCTATATATTGTTTATTCCTAATTTTAAATTTCATATCAGGGAAAGTAAAAGAGGGATCTTCAACCATAATCATCTTAAGGGCCCAAATTAGATCAATACTACCCAAATATGTATGAGATACCAATGCTCAATCTAAACCTTCTTACAAGATGTATGATCAAGGTATCTCTTTCTAAATGATGGTCTTTCCCCTTTATTGTTGTGTTAATGATTAATTTGATTATGTGTTTATTTAGTGCAAGTAAAATAACCAATTGAAATGCAAGTAATAAGAAACATGTTTGAAAAAGAAGTACTTGAAAGGATCACATTATATACATGAAATAAATCACTACTAGATGAAAAGTAAGAAACCAAACTCACCTTGAGGATCAATAGGAGAGACTAGTTCAAATATGAAAACCAGGTCACACATACTAACAACAACTAAAATAGATCTAGATCTAGGACCTACAAAATGATATTCATAGAATCTAAAAATATGGAGGTCTCTAGATAGGGAAGAACCAAAGTTAAGAGATGAATTGAGTGAAAGGAACTACTTAGTTAAAGAATAAGGTCATCCTTGACTTTCTTCACACAAAATTATAGAATTTGAAACTCCATTAGAGATCTGAAATCTTACTTCCAAGATTCAAATTTTTTTCTTTAAAAATCCTATAGATTTGCACCAGCACATGAGAAAAGTATTCTTTTATGGGGGAGGGTATTTCCTTGGTAAATCTCAAATTTAGGTATTAACCTAAAAATAAAAAAGCATGTAAAATCAAGAAAAATGTAACTATTCACTTCACTTGTCAAATCTCTATAGATGAATCTCGATATGCTATCCACAAAGATGTACACATTATTGTATGTATATGTATGTAATATATAGAACTATAATGTATAATTTATCTAAAAATAAAATATACTACAAGCTCCAAATCATAGATATGTAAATATAATAATGCTCTTGAACCCTCAAAGGGTTGAATGCTTCAATGCTTGTGCAAGGTGGGTGAATGTGAATCTCCTTCCTTGATGGACAACTCCTTTATCTACAATGAAGAAGGAAGATAGATATTGAGAAATAAATTCATGATTGATGAGATGGAAAATGAGGGCCTTCAACAAATCCTTTCTTTCTTATCTTAAACTCCTTGAATGCTAATTAAAATCTTACTTGAATGGTTCTTACTCTTGAAATTGATAGCATGGTTGAAAGAATGGATTTCTTGTTTGTGTAGTGCATGACCAAACTAAATGAGAATTATCCTTTTATAGATATTTTAGAATAAAAATGGAAAGAGATGACTGCACTAGGTGGGAAAATAAATTGAAAACCCCAAAATTGGCCTAGTATTTGAGGAAAAAGATATCAAGTAAGGGTAGACATTATCCTTTACTAGGGACAAGGGATGAGATCACCCCTAAGCTAAGGGTATGGGATGACACGGGACCTTACTTTAGGGTTTATATGCCTCATTATGTCCACTAATAACTTGAAGATTGAAATCAAAAAGTGAGAATTGAGCATAAAAATGAGGAAATGAAGTGATTCAAGAAAAAATGTGACCATGGACATAGGAGATCACTAAAAGGAGGGCTAAAAGGTCTTACAAAGAAAGTGTACACTTTTTAAGATGATATTGCTAGTCCAACTTAAGAGGGAGTGTGAACCTAACTCAACCTCAAGGTAAACTAGATCAAATACATAAGATGATCTTGTCAAAACTTAGGAGACAAAGAAACAATCAAGATCCTAATAGACTTGAGTCCTCACTGAAACCAAAATCATGACAAGAGAGAAATTTCCAAAAAAAATGAAAAAAGGTCTGATTACCTCATGCGGTAATTTTTTTAATTTCTTATTATAAACCACACAAAATATAGGATTAAATAGTCTAGTAGGTTTGTGTTCTCGGTAGTCAATCCCATAAGAACCATGCATAAAAATGAGCCTCCAAGGTATAGGCTAACAATGTTACAAGAGTAACATAACATGGATTTAAATGAATTTAAAAAAAAATAGTATTGGAAAAGAACTCTTTGTGAGATGATACACATATAATAACATTATCAATGAGATGTTTGATTTTGTAATGTAAATCTTGAAATTCATTATTGGAGTGATTATGATATCTATGATACATGTGAAAAGGAATAGTTATAAAATTTTGAATTTGTTTCTCTTTGTTTTTAGTTCTACTAATTACCTTCACACAAAAATTAGACAAAATTATTTCTTGATTAAAAGTGAGTGCACGAGAAGGGAAAAGGACATGGACAAAGAACAAGCTCAAAAATTTGTTGTGCACATCCCAAATTATGTATTGAAGTATTATTTGCAATGGAATTAATTATTTTTCACTTCTTGTAAGTGTTGAATCCTAGTCTGCAATAATTCTCATGTCCCCAATTTTAGTGTGAAGAGTGTACATTACATTATTTTACATACTTGAAAGAAGGTTTTAATTAAGAGGTCTACACATCAAATGAATAAACATTATCAAAAATATGTATAGGAATATTATAAAGTTGAACCGTCAAAAATTTGACTTTAATTTCTTTGAGAATATCCATAGTACAATCATTAATCCCAAACCTATTATCAATTAATTTCATATGAATGAGATTACTATTGATGAGGATAGATACCATAACAACATAATACCGATATCAAATTTATTTAGGAGGTAAATCATCTTGAGTAAACACAATTTAAGGTTGGATAGAAATACCATATATTCATTAAAAAATGGAATTTATGTTTTGATTAAGTAAAAACAAGTTTTGAAAGGAACTGAAACCGTTTACAAAGAGCAAAGAAAAGTATCTATAAAAGTCCAAGAGAAACTATGCATCAACATCAAAAAGATAAACAAGCTAGAACCAAATGCCCTACAATAGCAGGCAGATAATAAAGACAACAAAAAAATAGTAGAAAGATAACAAAAAGACAACTATAAAGTCTTTAGCAAGTTAGCAACCTAATTAGCCAAATGTTCATGTTCACAATAGAAGCCCCCAGCTCATCGATCTCTTTATCATCCATGGCCTCTATCTTCTTCAAGTTTTCGCTTGTGCACTTGCTGGGGCCATGATCATACTTTATATCCTTTGTACCCTAGTTCTTCCTCCCTACTCCAGCTTATCTAGCAGATTCTTGATATTTTTAGCAATAGCTTTCAAAATGGAACAACTTTGATCAATAATCTTTCTCAAAAAATTCTCAGTGCTCTCAACTATACTATTCAAAGTATCAATCTCCTTCTACATTTCCTTTACCATTTGATCTATAGATTTAGTTTTAACTTCAAGAGGTGGGAATAGAGCTCTGATTCTAATTACCCTTCATATACCCATGTTCATTTGGGATAGAGCTCTGATTCTAATTATCCTCATCCAAGTCCAATTTATGTTTCTCTACAACAACATCATTATTATATTTTTCCTTAGCATCCCCTTGAGGCATATTCTTCTTACCTTTCATATCCCACTCCTTCTTTTAAGTCAGGGGATCCTCATCCAAGGGGATGTTCATGCATCTCTCAGTTTTCTACATTTTATTTTTAGTTTTAATTCTGCTACCAATTGTTCTTGTGATAGTTTTTTTCCCTTACTCTTCTTCCCTTTTTTCTCCTTAGCCTGCTCATTAGTTTTAGTCTTTGTCTCATATTCCCCCTCATTTCTTTTCCTATAGGATGAACCCCTAGGGGTTGGCTTCTTTCTCTTTTTCTCCACCGATTCATCTTCTTCCTCCTCATTTTCCTCTTCATAGGCCTCTTCCAAATCACTCCCCTTAGTTTTGAATTCCAAGGTATTTTTAATTACATGAGGTCTATCCACTTTCTTTGATTTTTACAAACTCATAATCAAAACCATCAATTCTTCATGATATACATGATCCCATTCTGGTTCATTTTGAAGGGTTAAAATGGTACTATCCAGAGATTGCTAAAGATAGAAGGGGAAGTTTATCCTAACCCCATTCCTAAAGTGATTAACCGTCATGAAATGGTGACCATAAATCTTGGTAAAGTGACCATCTTAGATTATGTACTCAATCAAAACAAATAGAATGAACCTCCAAGGTCTAGAAATAGAAGTAGGGCACAAGTAGGAATTGCTAATTTTAGCCAACCTATTTCTCTCTTTGGTCAACTCCACAAATTCATCTAGAACTCTATCAGACATCTTCCTATTCTTGTAGAAGTTAATCCCTTCCATGTCCATGCTAGTGGCTTTGACAATGATTTCCTTTGTGACCTCCATTCTTTGATCCAACTAGAATGCTATCGTTCTTCCAAGTTTTGAGAAGCTACTTGGTGATAGATAGGTTACTTCCCCTTAGTTTTTGCAGATATCCTGTAAAATTTCCCTACTCAAAAATGTCCCATATCTTTAGTTTTTGCTTCCATTCCTAACAATTCATAGGCTCACACCTCTTTCTCTTGCCTCCCATGTTCTTGGTTTTGCAAAAAAAATTGATCTTGCCAAAGATCTCAAGTAGGTTCAAGTTCTCGGCTTTGAAGTCACATGAGGATTTTATTTTTTGCAAAAAAATCCACAATCCATGTGTTAATAAGTGAGTAGTCAAGTCATACTTAATCATCATCCAAAAACCCCCTCTCCACCACATATCATAATTACTCCTCAATACTGTTACCCTCATTATTAAAACAAATTTGTTTGCTTCCAATCCTATCGTACTCCATCAGAGATAGCCTGTCAATTGGGATGTCATTGCCATTATTCTATATCATCTTCTTATGACTTTTACAAGCTACATTTGTTTCCCAGCCAACCACTTTATTAGTTTCTTTGTAATTATGAGTAAAAACACATTCAATGAAGGCATTAATCAAATTTATAGCTTTGCATATAATATTATGTATAGTCCATGAGGGGATAGTGATCCTGTTAAGACAATTGATGATATTTAAAGAATCTCCTTCTACCCATATTTTCTCCATATTCATACTCTTATCATATAAAAGTCCATAAAGGGCAGTGCTAGCTTCTTCTATGTGATTCATTTTCTTTCCAATAGGGATTTCTATTGCACCAATACTATACCTATTTTCATTTTTGATAGTAATACCACAACCCACAATCCTAGGGTTGCCCTTTGAGGCCCCATTAAAATTTACCTCATACCATCCCTTTGGTGGGTAGTCCAATCTAGCATAGATTCTAAGATTTCTATCAATTTGAGGATAACTAGCCCCTTCCACATTCAAATTCTTAATGACTTTGGTTTCCCACTCATCTTTAGGCTCTTGGAATTTACCACTTAGCCTAACATTCTCAGTCACCATCCTCTTAATCTTATGAAAGATCTAATTGAATTTGACTCCTTACCTTGGAAGACCCTATCATTCCTTTACTTCCAAAAACCCTAGCATAAATAAGGAAAAATGTAATTCCACAAGTTGTTAATCAAAGGAATTACAAGATGACGAATTCCATGTTAAGAAGATGACTTCCATGTTAAGAACAAATCTTGAATATTTTAAGGGAGAACCAATCCATTTCTAGTAGTCTAACTATCCTTTCCCATAAGTTTGTAGTATAGGAACACTATATGGTCAAGTGATTGACTGACTCCTCCTCATCCTTGTAAAGATAATATCTACTAACAAGACAAAGTCCTTTTTAAAAAAGATTTTCAGTATTGATAATTTTATCCTACAATAAAATCCAAAAAAACATGTTAAATTTAGGGGTCATGCCCTTGAACTAGACTTTAGCCCAACAAGGTTCATGGAAATCATCAAAGGTATTACCACACAAAGAGGAGAAAGAAAACAATCTATTAGGATTAAACTTCCAAATGAGAGAGTCCTCCTCACTGAATAAAAAGACAACATTCAACATTTTATTAAGGTCATTAAGAGAGTCATCCACTCTAGTAAGATCCACCCAGTTTTCTCCTTCCTAGTAGTCAACAACAAATGATCCAAAGGTAGTCTTTCATTGCATCATATATCCATTCCATTACTGATAGGAACTAAGGGCATGATCAAGAATCTAGATATCATCTTATAATTGAATAGTCCTACCATTACCCACCTTCCATCTCACCCCTTTATTGATTATCTTCTTATTTCTTTTGGGCCTATTTCCAAATAACTGAACCAACTTAAACCTCATCACTAGTAAGGAAATAGTGGAATCTTTTGTTTTGCATATTATATTTATTTTTCTAGATGTCTTTCCATTCTTCAACATCATTGTAGAGTCTCCATATGAGCTTATCCATTAATAAATGATTCATATTATTTATCTATCTTAACCCCAAACCATCTTTTTTAATGGGCTTGTAGACCTTATCCTAGGCAATAAGGGCCATTCTTTTCTTTTTTCCCATACTAGTCTATAGGAAGTTTCTCTGGATTTTGTCTATAGTCACAAAATATTTTCTAGGTATCTTAAAAACACTCAAAGCATATAGTGGAATATTTTTAATAGTATGTTTTAGCACAATTATCTCACTAGCCTAGCTAAGGAGAGAGCCTTTCCATCCAACCAAATTGGTATGGATTTTATCAATCAAATAACTCCAAAAAGACTCATGAGGGTCAAAGTAGAGAGGTCAGCCAAGATAAGACTCCAAAAGGTTACCCACCTCACACCCTATAATTCTTTGGATTTTATCTTGTCTTTTTTGCATTAACATTAATGAAATAAATAGATATTTTGTTCTAATTTATAATCTATCCCATGGCCTACCCATAATCATCAAGTGCCTTTTTGATATTCCTAGCATTTTTAATTAAGGCTTCTCCCATCACAATCAAGTCATCCACAAATTTTTGATGTGAGAAAATCTATTCCTTTGATGAAGGTCTTAACCCCAAAAAATCCCCCTTTTGAGCCATTTTCTCCACATATCTTTGCAAGCATTCAACCATTAAAACAAATAGAATAAGGGTCCCCTTGTCTTAAGCCTCAGGAAGCATGTAAAAAAGGAGTCGGTGACCCATTAACTAAAATAGAAAAAGTGGTAGAGGAGACCAACATGTGTACCATATCCAAGAATATGTTATTGAAACCAAAACTTCTAGTCCACACCTCAAAAAATCCCAATCCACCCTATCATAGGCCTTAGAAAAATCAAGCTTCAATAAAAACCCTTCTTTGTTTGATTTGGTGAGGGGGTGAATATTTTCATGGACTAAGATAATAGAATAAAAAATTTTCCTTCTTGAAATGAAACTATTCTGCTGTCTCAAAATCAGAGAAGGTAAAAAAGTCAAAATCCTAAGAGTGAGGACTTTGGAAATGATCTTATAAAAAGAGTTACATAAACTAATGGGTCTAAGTTGGTCCATACTATCTTCCCCTGATTTATTGGGAATCAAGGATATAAAAGTACCATTCAATTCTTTTAGAAGTTTTCTAGAACCAAAGAACTCTTTAACCCCTTTGATAACATCCTCCTGTATGATGTGCCAGTAAGTCTAGGAAAAAAGAAAGGGGAAACCATCCAGGCCAGGTTCCTTCTCTCCATCAAAGGAAAATATAGCATTTTTAATTTCCTCTTTAGATGAAATAACAGTGAGGCCTTTGTTCCAATCTTCAGTAATGCTCTTGGGAATACAGTGTAGGAACTCCTTTTGTTTCTCCTTATCAAGTTGAGGTTCTCTTCCCAGAAGTCCAGTAAAAAACCTAATAGCTTCTCTTTTCATATCCTCATCATCCTTAGTACAAATAATATTTAATTTTAATCTAGAAATTTTGTTAACCATTCTATGTTTCATAGTGGTCATATAAAAATACTTTGTGTTCCTGTTCCCTTCTTCGATACAATCTTTTCTGGATCATTGCCTCTAGTAAATCTCCTCCTTGAAGCATAATATTTGAAAAGTCCTAAATTGGATCAATAGTATCAAAGTTTATGTAAGGGGTGCCAATTCTAAATCTAAATCCTTTTCCAAGATGTATACTCAAGGGATATCTTTCTCTAGGATGTTATTTCCCCTTTGTTTTGTGTAAATGATTAATTTTATTATGTGTTTATTTAGTGCATGTAAATTGAGTAATTAAAATTCAAGTAATGAGAAACACATATTAAAACCAAGTACTTGAAAATATCAGATTAGATACATCTAATTAAAAACTATGAAATGAAATAAACCAAACTCACCTTGAGGATCAACAGGAGAGACCACCTCAAGTCAGAGAACTGGGTAGTAGAAAGTGACAAAAACTAAAATAGATATGGATCTAGGGAATTCACTAGATCTAGAGATGGTCAAGGGAATTCAATGAATCCTTTCTTTCTTGGATTCAACTTCTTGAATTTATCTTGAGAGATTACTTGAATGGATGATGACTTGAACGGTTCTTCCTCTTGAAATTGATAGCATGGATGAAATAATGAATTTATTATGTGTGTATTGGATGGCCAAATAAAATGAGTAAGCCTTATTTTATTGAAATTTTGGAATCAAAATTAAAAGGATTGACCACACTAGGTGGGAAAATAAATTGAAATACCCAAAATTGGCCTTGGATCTGAGGGAAAACACCTCAAGTAAGGGATGAGCTCATACTTTACCATAGGGTAAGGGATGAGATCATGCCTAATATGAGGGTGAAGGACAACATTATCTACTACATAAGGGTATCTTAGCCTCAAGAAGTCCACTAAGATCTTGGGGATGGCAAATGGAGGGTAAAAAATATGTAGAAATTCAAGGAATGGAAATAGTTCAAGCATAAATGCATCCATTGACCTAGGGGATTTCTAAAAGGAGGGCTAAAGGTCTTCTAAAGAAATTATACACTTTTTTGTTGTTATGTGGAGCCTAATCAGACTTGGAGGTTCATTCTTCCCAGTTTATTTGGTGTGGTTTCTCCCTAGATTATTACTACAGGGTTTGGGGGTAGCACCCCCAAGATAGGGTCAAGGAGTAGTAACCATTGTGGGGTCCTAGGGTAGCACCCCAAGTGTGCTCTGTATTGTAGTAGAGGGTGGGGTCAAGGAGCAATGCCCCAATGAGGGGTTTTTGGGGAAAGCACCCAAGAAAGATCAAATGACTTTATGATTGTAAAATGTGTGGGTTGCTATTTTTTTATTGGATGACTTATTCTAGCCCTATTTTGTAAGTGGAAAAGGGCTTGTATAAAATGAATTAGGGTTAGGGATTTCATAATGTACAATGAGATTATAGCTTTTGGTAGTGCTATTGAGTTGTAAGGGATTGCATATGGTAATCACTAGATAATAATAATATTGGACTTGCTATTGGTGGATGTAGCCCAAGGATTGGGTAAACCACATTAAATTTTTGTGTCTCGTGTTATCTTCTATGAAATTTTCTTTTTCTTTTGATATTAGTTATATTTGTATGTAATTATTATTTCTATTTGTGGCTAATCCTAACAAGTTATATCACAATGAGGTTTTGTCTTTTGTTTTTTAGCTATCCTTTGCAGGAAGGTCTCACGGTTGAGTGGGAGTCTTGTAGTTGAGTGGGAGCAATGGAAAACAAGGATAAGCTAAAGGTTGAGAAGTTTAATAGGCATACATTTTAGTTATGGAAAATGTAGATGAAGGACTATCTTTATTAGAAAGATTTATGATGACCATTGGAAGGAAAATCTAAGAAACTGATTGCTATAACAGATGAAGAATACAATATTTTGGATAGAAAGGAACTTAAAAGTATTTGTTAGTGCCCGATGTAATAAGTGGGGTTTAATATTACAAAAGTGAAGATGACTGAAGAGTTAATGCAAACCTTAGAAATGTTGTATGAAAATCCCTCAAATAAGGTATTTCTCATAAAGCATTTATTTAATATGAAGATGGAAGAAGTTGGATTTAAATGATTTTAATATAGTTACAAGTCAATTGTCTTCTATAAATATTAATTCTCATGAATAAATTAGGGCTCTCTATTGTGATGTGGAGCCTAATTAGACTCAGAGGTTTATCCAGTGTAGTTTTCTTGCTATATTATTTCTATGGGGGTTTGAGGGCAGTGCCCCCAAGACAAGGTCAAAGGGTAGCACCCTAGGTGCTCTCCTTGTCATAGTATAGAGTGGGGTCAAGGGGAAATTCCCTCACAAGGGTTTTGGGGGTAGTGCCCTCGAAGCCAAAAATGCCCTTATATTATAAAAGGTGTCAACTACTATTTTTCCTATTGGATGACTTATTTTAGCCCTAATTTTATAAGCGATAGAAGCTTTTATAAAAAGGCTCAGGGTTAGGGATTTCATAATGTAATGGTGATATTTTAGCTTCTTGTAGTGGTATTGAGTTGTAAGGGATTGTAGATTGTAATCATTGGATAATAATAATATTGGACTTGTTATTGGTGGACGTAGCCCAAGGATTGGGTGAGCCATGCTAAATCTTGGTGTCTTGTGTTCTCTTTTATGTGATTTACTATTTTATGTTGTTGGTTATATTTGCATGTAACCGTTATTTCTGTCTAAAGTTAATCCTAACAAGTGGTATCAGATCCAGATGGTTGTCATTTTTTTAGCTAGACTATCATTATTTTTTATAGCGATCCTTTGTAGGGAGGTCTCACAGTTGAGTGGTAGTCTCATAGTTGAGTGGGAGTGATGAAAAATAAGGGTAAGCTAAGGGTTGACAAGTTTAATGGGAAAAAATTTTAGTTATGTAAGATGAAAATGGAGGACTATCTCTATCAGAAGGATTTATGGAAGCCATTGGAAGGAAAAAATAAAAACTAGGGAATTATGAAAAATGAGGGATGTGAGATTTTAGATAGAAAGGCGCTTGGAAGCATTTAGTTATGCTTGGCACCATCAGTCACATTTAACATTACAAAAGTGTAGACAACAGGAGAGTTGATGGAAACCCTAGTGAAATTGTATGAAAAGCCCTTTGCTTCAAATAAGGTATTTATCATGAAGCATTTATTTAATATGAAGATGACAAAAGGTGGATCTATTGTAGATCATTTAAATAATTTTAATATTGTTATTAGTCAGTTATCTTCTATGGGTATTAATTTTTATGAAAAAATTAGGGCTGTCTTGATTTTGTGTTCTTTTCCTAAAAGCTGGAATGGCTTGGTAATGACTATGAGTAATTATATTTATAGATCTAATACCCTAAAATATGATGATGTGATTGGTGTTATTTTGAGTGAGGAAACTTGTAGGAAAACCTCAAGTGGATCTACATTAGGAAGTGCTTTGAACATACAAAGTAGAGGCAGAATGACCGAGAGAGGAAATAATTATGGAAATCATGAGAAATCAAGAGAAAAATCAAAGGGGAAGAGGTCTCAATCTAGAGGACCAAGAGATTGTTGGTACTATGGTAAATCGGGGCATAAGAAGAAAGATTACTAGACTGGAAAGAACAATGAAAGAGATAAACTAGAAGGGAACAAGGAAACAAATATTGTAAGTAACAAATACGAAGAGGATGCTTTTCTTCTTTCTATATAAAGTATTGATGATTCATGGGTTTTAGATTCTAGTGCTTCATTTCATGCTACACCTCATAGATATTATTTTATTGATTATGTCCAAGGGGGTTTTGGGCTTGTTTATTTGGGAGATAATGAATCCTATTAGATTGTTGGAAAGGAAAAGTTAAGATTATGTTGTAGAATGGGAATCATTGGCTACTACATGAGGTAAGACATATTCCAAGGCTAAGTAGGAATTTAATTTTAGCAGGAAAATCAATGATGAGAGTTGTGTAGTTACTTTTAATGATAAAAATTAGAAGGTTTCAAAAGGTTTTCTTTTAGCAGAAAAAGGTGTGAAAGTAGGCACCTTATATATTTGTACAGGTGATATTATTCCTTCTACTTTGATTATTTCAGAGAAAAATGAATGTTCAGAAACAATTGTTGCAATTGAGCAAGGAGAACAAATAACTATTGTAGATTTTGATACAACATTGTGGCGCAATAGACTTGGGCACATGAGTGAGAAAGGTATGAAAGTACTTCATTCAAAGAAAGTTTTACCAGGTCTAAAATGTGTCGATATGGATTTCTATGAATGTTGTGTGTATGGAAAATAAAAGAGAGTGATTTTTTTGAAGATTGGGAAGGAAAAGAAAAGTGAGAGATTAGAGCTTGTGCATACAAATGTATAGGGATTAGCTCAAGTATCTTCCCTTGGTGACTCTCATTATTATGTTACATTTATTGATAATGCAACTGGAAATGTATGAGTTTATTTCTTGAGACATAAATATGATGTATTTCAAACTTTTAAGAAATGGAAATGCTTGGTTGAAAATGAGACTGGAAAGAAATTAAAATATCTCAAATTTGATAATGGTGGTGAGTATTACAGTCACAAATTTGAATATTATTGCTCCACTAATAGTATTTGTAGAAAAAAAATTGTTCCAAGGACTCCACAGGAAAATGGCATGGCTAAATGCATGAAAATGACTATAATGGAGCATGCAAGAAGCATGAGGTTACATGCAGGGTTTCCCTTAAACATGTGGGTAGATGCTATCAATATTACTATATATTTGATTAATAGAAATCCCTCTACTCCTTTGAGTTGTGGTATTCTAGAGGAAGCATGGACTGGTAAGAATGTGAGTTATTCTTGTCTTAAAACTTTCAGTTGTGGAACATTTGCTCATATAGATTCTGACAATAGAACCAAGTTAGAAGCTAAGTTAAAGAAATGTATATTTTTTGGATACTGCATTAATGAATTTGGTTATAGGCTTTGGGATTTTGAAAATCATAAAATTGTAAGAAGTAGGAATGCCATATTCAATGAGAAAGTGTTGTACAAAGATCTATTGTAGCAACATGAGAAGAAAGAAAATGATTATGTAGTGCTGGATGATACTCCAAAAGCTGATGTTCCAACAATTCCTCATGATCTGCAACAACTACAACAACAAATACCACACACCTAGTGAATGTTAGATGGTTAACAAGGCTAAGTAGACATCTAGAAAGATTTTTTCCTTCTTTGTATTGTATTTTACTTATTGATGTTGGTGAGCTTGAATGTTATGATGAAGCTATGCAAGTGGATACAAAGATTTAGTGGGAGTCTATAATGAAAGAAGAAATGGACTCTTTTTTGAAAAATAAGACTTAGGATTTATGCAAGTTGCTTGTAGGTAAAAGGGATTTACAAAATAAGTGGGTTTATAGGTTTAAAGAAGAGGATGGAGGTAAGAAAATATTTAAAGTGAGGTTAGTGGTAAAAGGATTTATACAAATTGATTTTGATGAGATATTCTCTTTTATTATTAAAATAACTTCTATTTGCATTGTTTTAAGTATTGTGGTTACTGAAGATTTACATTTGGAGTAGCTAGCTTGATGTTAAAACAACTTTCCTTCATGGTGATTTGGATGAAGAGATATATATGACATGACAATAGGGATTTGAGGTCAAAGGTAAGGAGAACTTAGTGTGCAGATTGAAGAAAAGTTTATATGGCTTGAAGTAAGCACCTTGACAATGGTATCTAAAATTTGACAGGTTTATGCATGAGAATGGATACAATAGGTGTCATTTAGATCATTATGTTTATTTTAAGAGGTTGGATGATGAAAACTACATTATTTTATGTTTATATTTTGATGATATGCTTATAGCTGGGTCTAGCATGGATCACATTAAGGGGTTAAAGGAACAATTAGCACATTCATTTGCTATGAAGAATTTGGGGGCAGCAAAACAAATCCTTGGTATGAAAATTTGCAGAGATAGGAAGAACAAGAAATTGACATTATCGTAGGCTAATTATATTACGAAGGTGTTGCAACATTTCTCTATGGAGAATACTAAAGATGTCAGAACACCTTTACCTAGCCATTTGAAGTTGACTAAGGAGATGTGTCCCAAGACACAAGAAGAGGAGGATAAGATGTCTAAGGTACCTTATGCTTCAGCTATAGGAAGCTTGATGTATGCTATGGTATGTACTAGGCCAGATATTGCACATGCAGTGGGATTTGTTAGTAGGTATATAAGTCATCTAGGAATTGAGTATTGGAATGTAGTTAAATGGATTCTTAGATATTTGAGAGGGACATATAGTAAGTGTTTACATTTTGGGGCTCTACTATTTATTTATAGGGATATATTTACTCAAAATTGGTAGGAGATATTGATACCAAATGGAGTACTATAGGTTATGTATTTACTATTGGTGGAGCAACAATGAGCTAGGTTTTGAGGTTGTAGAAGGCTAATGCTTTATCCACTATAGAGGTAGAGTATATTGTTGCTACAAAGGCAGCCAAGGAGATTATATAGCTTTAGTTCTTCATGGAAGAGTTAGGACATCCACATAGGGATAATTATTTGCTCACAGATAGCCAAAGTGTCATTCATCTTGTAAAGAATTCAACTACATTCAAAGACAAAACACATAAAATTGTAGTACCATTTCGTTTGGCTAGTTTTGGATGATGGAAAATTAAAGCAAGAGAAGATACATACAAATGACAATCCAACAGATATGTTTACAAAGATAGTGACAAGGGAGAAGCTGAACACCTCTTTAGCTTCGATTGGTCTTCTTGATTGAATAGAATAAAAGAATAACATAGTCCAAGATGATTTGATATATTCTAGTGGGATCTATAGGTTTAGCAGTACTATGATTAGTCTCCAAGTGGAAGGTTATTATTGTGGATTATGATAAGTCTCCAAGTGGGAGATTGTTGTGATGTGTAGCCTAATCAAACTCAGAGGTTTATTTGATGCAATTTTCTCCCCATATTATTTTTATGGGGGTTTGGGGGCAGTGCCCTTGCAGGGTCCTAGGGTAGTGCCCAAGGTGTGCTCCCTATCACAATACATGGAGGGATCAAGGGGCAATGCCCCCATAGGGGTTTTCATCAAAGATGCCCTTATATTGTAAAAGGCATTCACTGCTATTTCTCTTATTGGACAAATTATTCTAGCCCTAATTTTGTAAGTGAAAAAAGCTTGTATAAAAAGGCTTAGGATTAGGGATTTCATAATGTAATGGTGATATTGTAACTTCTTGTGGCAGTATTGAGATGTAAGAAATTGTAGATTGTAATCACTGGATAATAATAATATTGGACTTGTTGTTGGTAGACATAGCCCAGGGATTGGTTGAACCACATTAAATCTTGGTGTCTTATGTTCTCTTTTATGTGATCTACCATTTTATATTATTGGTTATATTTGCATGTAACTATTATTTCTATTTGAGGTTAATCCTAACACTCTCTTGATTTTGTGTTCTTTGCCTAAAAGTTGGAATGGTTGTGAGTAATTTTGTTTTTGGATCTAATACCATAAAATTTGATGATGTGATTAGTATTATTTTGAGTGAGGAGACTAATATGAAAACCTTAGGTGGATCAATATCAAGAAGTGTTTTGAATGCACAAATTAAAGGAAGAATGACTAGGGGAGGAAATAACTCTAGAAATCATGGGAAATCAAGAGATAAATCAAAGGGGAAGAGGTCTCAATCTAGTGGAGAGATTGCTGGTATTGTGGACAACCAGGGCATAAGAAAAAAAATTTATGGAATCAAAAGAATAATGAAGGAGATAAACCAAAAGGGAACAAGGAGGAAAATGTGGTAAGTAAAAAAATTGAAAAGAATCCTTTGTTTATTTCTTTAAAAAGTGTTGATGATTCTTGGGTTTTAGATTCTGAGGCTTCATTTCATGCTACACCCCATAGAGGTTATTTTACAGATTATGTCCAAGGGGATTTTGGGCTTTTTTATTTGGGGGATAATGAGGATAATGAACCTTCACAGATTGTTGGAAGGGGGAAAATAAAGATTAAGTTGCAAAATGGAAATCATTGGCTACTACAAGAGGTAAGACATGTTCCAAGGCCAAGTAGGAATTTAATTTTGGTAGGGAAACTAGATAATGAGGGTTGTACAGTTACTTTTAATGATGAAAATTAGAAGGTTTCAAAAGGTTCCATTATAGTAGCAAAGTGTCTAAAAGTAGGCACCTTATATCTTTGTACAAGTCATAATATTCCTTCTACTTTAATTGTTTTAGAGAAACATGAATGTTTAGAAATTGTTGCTGCAATTGAGCAAGGAGAACAAACAAATGCTATAAATTTTGATACTACATTATGACACAACATAATTGGTCACATTATAAATTTACTTCATTCAAGGAAAGTTTTACTAGGTCTATAATGTGTTAATATGGATATCTATGAAATTTGTGTTTATAGAAAATAAAAGAGAGTTAGTTTCGTGAAGAGTTGGAAAGAAAAAGAAAAATAAGAAATTAGAGCTTGTGCATACAAATGTATGGGGACAAAATTAGGTATCTTCCCTTGGTGGCTCTCATTATTATGTTAAATTTATTGATGACATAACTAGAAAAGTATGGGTTTATTTTCTTAGACATAAATTTGATCTATTTCAAACTTTTAAGAAATGGAAATGCTTGGTTGAAAATGAGACTAGTAAAAGATTAAAATGTCTCAAACCTGATAATGGTGGTGAGTATTGCAATAATGAATTTGAAGATTATTATTCTACTAGTGATATTCATAGATAGAAAATTATTGCAAGGACTCCATAGGAAAAAAGAGTGGCTGAACATATGAACATGACAATAATGGAGTGTACAAGGAGCATGAGGTTGTACGCTATGTTCCTTTAAACTTGTGGGTAAAGGCTATCAATATTTCTCTATATTTGATCATTAGAGGCCCCTTTGATCCTTTGGGCTATGATATTCTAGAGGAATCATGGACTTGTAAGAAGGTGATTTATTCTTTTCTTAGAACTTTTGGTTGTGAATAATTCACACATATAGATTCTAAAAATAGAACCAAGATGGAAGCTAAGTCAAAGAAATATATATCTATTGGATATTACATTGATGAATTTAGTTATAGGCTTTGGAATTTTGAAAATCATAAAATTGTAGGAAGTAGGGATATCATATTCAATGAGAAAGTGTTGTACAGAGATTTATTGTAGCAACATAGGAAGAAAGAAAATAATTATGTAGTGCTAGTTGATACTAAAAAAGATGATGTTCTAGTAGTCTCTCATGCTCCACAACAACAAATATGTGAATGTTAGATGGTCAAAAAGGGAAATTAGACCTCCAAAAATATTTTCTCCCTCTTTTTATTCTATTTTATTAATAGATGTTGGTGAACCTAAATGTTATGATGAAGATATGTAGGTGGATACAAAGATTTAGTGGGAGTTTGCAATTATTGAAGAAATAGACTCCTTGCTAAAAAATTGGACTTGGGATTTATGTAAATTTCCTACAGGTAAAAGGGCTTTACAGAATAAATGGGTTTATAGGTTGAAAGAAGAGGATGGAAGTAAGAAAATCTTTAAAGCTAGGTTAGTGGTAAAAGGATTTGCATAGAAAAAGGGCTTTAGATTTGATGACATATATTCTCCTATTGTTAAAATGACTTCTATTTGTACTATAGAGGTAGGTCATGGCCAAAAAAAGTTTATTGTTATGGCCAAAAAATTGTGATTGGGTCAAAAAGGGACCCTTCAGAGCCTACAGGCATGATGATGTAGTGATGATGTCATGCTAACATTAGCAAATGACTTGGTTAAAATTGATAGCTTGTCAATTGTCGTGGCAAAAAAGGACTTCCACGTGGTAGCCATGTGGTAGTATTTGCTGAGCTATCATGTTGACATGACAGGGGCCATGAGGAAGATGTGAACATGGCACCTATGCCACATGGTGCTCAATGACTGGTGCCAAGTGTCAATTGTTGGCTGGCTATAGGTACAGGTGGTAGTGGCTGCAGGTGGGCAGTGGTAGGGTGATAGATTGGTGGTAGAACTTGGCGGAGGTGATGTCAGCTGGAGAAGGCGCTAGTGTAGGCAAAAAATGTTGGTGGCAAGTGGGTGGCCAATAGTGCATTGACAACCATAGAGCCATAGTGGCATCACAAGTGGTGGTGATGCCATAGGGGTGGAGCTATGGTGGTGCAGTGGTGCTCCCCTTTTAAAAAAAAACCAAAAATGTCCTTACAACTCCTGGACTAATTTTTTTTTGCCTCCCAGAGTGACTTTCTCCAAAATCAAAAAAATTTATATGGATTTGGACTATAATAGGCTTTTTGAACTCAATGGCAGCATCTATTTAGGCCCAATGTGCTCTAAAAAAATGCTCTTCCCCTAGATTGAAGAAAAAAATTACAAACAAACTAGGGTTTGTGTCTTCGAATCGTGGCTTCAAAAATCCTTCAACCAAGAAGTAGCAGGGAGGCTTTGATACCATGTAGAACTTGACGAAAGCCAACTTCATAGCTTGCCAAAATCACCTGTATGCAAGTAACCTATCAAAGGGAAATTAAAGAAGGAAGAGGTGGAGCTTGGAAAAACTAAATAGACTGAGAGAGAAGATATTGCAAACAAAGAAAAATGTATTGCTATACAATATGCCTTGAAAAATGAGTTATGAAATACAATGAGAAAGCCCAAATATTAGGGCCTCAAGGAGCCTTCTAGAACAAGGTAGAAGGTGCTAGGAGATAAGTATGACAACTAAGGAGCCTTCTATTTGTACTTTTTGGCTCTCTTATTTTTAAAATGACTTCTATTCGTAAAAATGACCTCTTTAAGTATTGTAGCTACTAAAGATTTTCATTTGGAGCATCTTGATGTTAAAAAAACCTTTCTTCATGGTGATTTGGATGAAGAGATATATATGGAACAACCACAAGGATTTGATGTCAAAGGTAAGGATAATTTAGTGTACAAATTAAAGAAAAGTTTATATGGCTTGAAGCAAGCACCTCGACAATGGTATCTTAAATTTAATAGTTTTATAAATAAGTATTGTTATACTTGGTGTCATTCTAACAATTGTGTTTATTTTAAAGAGGTCAGAAGATGACAACTACATTATTTTATGTTTATATGTTGATGATATTCTTGTAGCTGGGTCTAACATGGATCATATTAAGGGGTTAAAATAATAGTTAGCACATGTATTTGCTATGAAGAAATTAGGAGTAAAAAAACAAATCCTTGGTATGAAAATTTGCAGAGATAGGAAGAACTAAAAACTAACATTATCTCAAACTAATTATATTGAGAAGGTGTTGCAATGTTTCTTTATGGAGAATGATAAAGTTGTTAATACACCTTTACTTGGTCATTTAAAATTGACTAAGGAGATGTGTCCAAAGACACCAGAAGAGGAGGCTAAGATGTCCAAGGTATGTTATTCTTTATCTTTTGGGAGCTTAATGTATGTCATGGTATGTACTAGACTAGTTATTGCACATGCAATGGGAGTTATTAGTAGGTATATGAGTCATCCTGGAATTAAGCATTGGAATGTAGTTAAATGGATTCTTAGGTATTTGAGAGGAAAATCTAGTAAGTCTTTACATTTTTGGGGCTCTACTACTAATTTACAAGACTATATTGACTCAGATTTGGCAAGGGATATCGATACAAGGCATAGTCCTATAGGTTATGTGTTTATTTTTGGTTGGACAACAATGAGTTGGATTTCTCAATTATAGAAGGTTAGTGCTTTATCCACTATAGAGGTAGAGTATATTGTTGCTACAGAGGAAGCCAAGGAGATGATATGGCTTCAATTCTTCATGGAAGAGTTGGGCCACCTATAGATGGAAATTTTTTTGTTTATAGATAGATAAAGTGCCATTCATCTTGCCAAGAATTTTGTTCTACATTCAAAAATAAAGCACATACAGTTGTGATACCTTCTCATTCAGCTAGTTTTGGATGATGGAAAATTAAAGCTGGAGAAGATGCATATAGATAATAATCCAACAAATGTGTTTACTAAGGTAGTGACAAGGGAGAAGTTGAACACATCTTTAGCTTTAGTTGGTCTTCTAGACTGAATAGAATAAAAGAACAATAGAGTCAAAAGTGGTTTGATATTCTAGTAGGAGTTAGAGATTCAGTGGTGCTATGACCAATATCCAAGTGGCAGGTCACTATTATGGAGTCTGATTAGTCTCCAAGTGGGTGATTGTTGTGATGTGGAGCCTAATCAAGATCAAAGGTTCATTTTTTCCTAGTTTATTCGACACAATTTCTTGCCAGATTATTACTATAGGGGTTTGGGGGCAGCACCCCCAAGACATGGTCAAGGGACAATACCCCTTGTAGGGTCTTGGGAAAGTACCCCAAGTGTTCTCCCTATCACAATATAGGGTGGGGTCGAGGGGTAACACCCCCAAAAGGTTTTTCAGAGACTGTGCCCCTGAAGGATCAAATGAATTTGTGATTGTAAAAGGTGTCGACTGATATTTTTATATTAGATGACTTATCTAGCCCTAATTTTGTAAGTGACAAATAACTTGTATAAAATGGCTTAGGGTTAGGGATTTCATTATATATGATGAGATTGTAGCTTCTTGTGGTGGTATTGAGCTGTGAGGGATTGCAGATTATAATCACTAGATAATAATAGTGTTGGACTTGCTATTAGTGGATGTAGCCTAGGGATTGGGTGAACTAGGTTAAATATTTTTGTCTTGTCTTCTCTTTTGTGTGTTTTTTCTCTCTCTTTTTGATATTGGTTATATTTTCATGTAATTGTTATTTTTGTTTGTAGTTAATCCTAACATTTTAAAGACAATACACTTAGATTATGTGATTTTTAAGTTTTATCAATTTTTAGGATTATTTATAGATCTTATATGATATTTTTTGACCATTTTTCAAGATGTTATATCTGCAACTTTTTTTTGTAATTTTTTTAGGATGATTATCTAGATGTTTTCAAAAAATAAAATTAGGAGTTTTTTTAACTATCCCCATTGTCTAGAAAGGCAAAGGAATCATGGATTAATGGATGGGCTAGTAGATGGATGAAGGTAAACTGGTTTCTTATTGTAGAATTGGAGTAGTTTGAGAGCCAAGGACTATCCATGGGATGGGATAAAATATTTTTTCCAAGCTTAGGGATTAGATATGAACAGATACAGTAATGATATGGTTGATTAATTAGCACGTGGTTTACAAGAATGAACATGTTAAGAGGATGTTGAAAATATATTTGTATTTTATGTCCTTTTTTCTCTCTCAAGACCAATAGAGGGATTTCAATAGGATAATGATAGGATACACAATACCAAGTAGAATGGATATAAATTTAAGGTTATAATAAGATAGGAAATATGGACAAGATAATGGATATGATCAACTTAAGGGATATGGAGCAAAGGTACATGGATAGGATAAGGGATATGGACCAAAGGGATGTGGAAAATATAAAACATATTCCCAGTCTTTCCAAGATCAAAGTTGGGGAAAAGGAAATATGTATTTTGATAAGATAAGGAATACGAGGGACGACATAGGATGCTAGAGGAAATTGAAGAGATGTGATTTTATAGGAAGAATAAGATGGAAGTTGGCCCTAAGTATGAAATACAAGAATTTAATAGATTAGACATAACACCTATTTTCCAGGTTTTCATCATGGTAGTTATCCAAAGCTTTTATTTTTTATGTTTCACTATTGGATGATTTTTTTTTGTGTTACCAGGATGCATGTTTGCCAAGTTTTCATCAAGTCAATGATTTTCTCTATATTTATTTTTTACCATTTTTGAATTTTTGACTTTTTGGGAAGATGATAGACACATGATAGGACATGGATGAACAATCAATCATCTTTCTCTTTTTATAGTTCTCTTGAAAGATATGAAATAATAGACATTGGCTTTTGGTGGTATGCTTAAAGATCCTGATAGGGTAATGACAAAGGGAGATTAAATGGATGGTTGGACGAAGTTTGTTTGAAGGATTGGATAAGGGGTATGGAAGGATATAATGTATGATTTGAATATAGAAGGGATATTAGATGATTTTTATAGGATTGGCATGCACCTTGAGGGGTGATAGATTGATGGAGGAAAATGCAATATTGGATTTGATGAATGAATGGCTATGCATTTTGGATTTAATAGGAAAGTGAATATGGATTCTTATTTTGGGAGATAAGAAATTTTTTTTTTTTTTAATTTATTGAATTTGTTTGGATGGTGGGTTTGAGGAAGCCTTGGGAAGCTTGAATACCAATTTTGATTTTTCTTTAGTATTCAAGTCTTTTATGAGAGACTTGGTAATCCACATAGTTCTTGAATTTTATTTTCTTTGTGGATCTTTAGAATGCATTAATTTAATTAGGGATTTAAGAATCCATATTTTTTTACTATTTCTTTTTTTATGGGCAGTTGTAGCATTTTGGATTCATTTTTATTTTGGTAAACATGTTGATCAGATAGGACATGTTGATTCTTTAATGGATGTGGATTTTTAGGCTTGTCAATTTTACGCTTGATATTGAAATTTCTTCTTAAGGAATTAGAATTTATGGATGGATAGTAGTGATTTGTAGGGTTTTTTTTTCTATGTGGTAGAAGAAAATTTCAAGGATGTGTACCCTTTTTTCCTTGATTTAGGAAAGGATAAGTGGATGGTGAACTAGTAGATGCAAAAATATATGGACTTTAGATGGATGGAAGGCATAAAGGGTAAGGTATACACTTGGATTTAGATTTGGAAGGGATACCAACATATTTATAATGATATTTTAAACTAATGCCATGATCATTTGATTTTCTTAGATATGGAAAGGTTTTACTATTTTTTTTGGTTGAACCATGTTACTTGATAATGCTTTTGACTAGTAGGATACTTGCTATAAGATGTGAGTCCTTTTTGAGGTGGATAGGAAATAGAAGACATAATAGGATCATGTAGTGGACTAGACTAAATTGAAGTAGAGGAACCCATTTGACATGTATGGGGTTCATGAACAACTTGTCCAAATGTTATTAGAGCTTAAGACATATTAGGAGCAATAATGAGATTCTACAATGGAATAGGAGTAGTAACAAAATCATTTGGTAGGATAGGCTCTTATGGAGGGTATGGAGTATTAGGATATAGAGATGATGGTTTGGTAGGCTCATGAGGAGGATATAGAGGGTAGGATGAGATCTTGTGGTAGACATGGACGTGAAGGAATAATTTGATCTTGACTTTGGAAGGGACCATTGGAATCCATGTTAATGGTAATTTTCTTTTGAATATGAATGCAATCATTTTGTATAATGAATAGGATGACATTGTCTTTAATAGGACTAGGAAGTGGAAGGTTCATAAGACTTGGAAGGATACCTTGTTCTTGGGATAGATGATAATCCTCATTGTTAGGATGGATATGGATGGTAGGACCATTATAAAATTCTAGGAAGATAGCATCTTGGTTAATAGTTGGATAGGTTTGGTCATTCTTGGGATATTGATCATGATTTAATTTAGGAATCATTTTTTCATTCTTTGTATCACCTTCTTAACATGGGGTATGGAATGGAATATGTACGGTGGATTCTAGGAGGGTTCTAATGATTTGACTTGGGAGAGGACTTTGAATGGTACTCATTACATTAAGTTTATCTTAGAATGGATCATATTGTGGCATTGGATATAGGACTCCTAAATTATAGAAGAATATTATATCAAGAAAAGGAATAACCTAGAAATCCATTGAGGATAGTTCTTGGGAAGTCTCATTAATGGATATATAATTTTATGGAAATGGAAAAGAGTTTTCTTGTAACAATTTGGGAGATGGACTAGTGGGAAATATGAAGGCTTCTTGAGGGATAAATTCACATGAGGAATATGTGTCATCAATGTGATTATCTTGGAATGTTTAATTGTTAGACATGGGTAGATGATTTTAATTTTGTTGAAGCATAAGATGATGATTATGAGCTAGTTTTTGACACAAATAGTAGAAATATTTTTATTAGAACTTTTATTTTTTATGGGTGATCTTATTGGTGGAACCACATTGAAATTTTCATGTTGTAAGTTATTTTTTGATTGAAAATGTGGTATTATAGGTTTCTTCTTGATCATGATTGATTTACATTAAAAGGGTGACATATTTTCTAATGTATTTATTTCACCAATCCTTGATTCTGATGGATTTGAGGAAGTAAATAGATGTTCATCGATATGTGATACCCCTAAAGGAATATATATTGTTTGATTAACAAGGTAGGGATATAAATCCTTCATGGTGTAAGACTTTGTTTCCTCTAAGTTTTAAGATCATCTACATGGGTTTGCATGTCTTGAAATTATTCAACAAGGATATTAGTTTCTAATTATTATTGTGTCATATTGAAGAACATTTCTTGATAAAAAAAAATGGATTAAAGTACATGTCATCTAGGTCATTCCTTGTTTGGGATCTAGTTACTAATCTCCAACCAAAAGGGTGTAGAAGAGAAATATTGTGATTGATTTTAAGTGTGATTCAATTTTTTATTGTATAAATTATAAGATTAAAATTTGTGTTTTGGATTTAACTATGATAGAGAAAGACTCATTTGTATGATTAATACTTTTTGTTTAAATTCAACCTCTTTGTTGCAAGGATTTGGGATCCTTGAAGGGATTTTTTTACATTTGATATAAATGTTGTTTTAATGATATTTTACATCATGGAATTTGAATTCAATAAACAACAAGACACAAATACAACACTCCCTTTAATCAATAGTCTTATGAGATAAACATTGATTATATGCTCCAAAATATTTTGACTTTACAAGAATAACTTCCATAAAATATACTTAAGGTCAAATTTGATTGAACATGTCCAAACAGGTGGTTTATAATTAACAAAGATTTAGTTAGGATTAATCTTCAAAGAGCCTTCTTTATCTTTCTTTCAAGAGCTTCCCACAAGTGCGTGAAGACTCCTCAAGGAAGTTCTATTACATGATCTTTGTCCTCCAATCCATTAAGAGTGGAGATGTTTGGTTTTATAGTGGGTTAAAATACAATGTATGAAGTAGTTGTATCCATTTTTGTGATTTACCTCTCACTAGCCTCACTAAGATAGAACTCAAGAAATATGCCCCCATGGCTCAAATTCATCTACCTACTTGAAAGAAATATAATGAGACCAAAAGTAGCTCTAGGAGTTTGATAACCCTAATAAGGATGAGAGAATATCCCTACTAATTTTAATTTCCAAATATAATAGGCTTGGTTGTTTTCATTTCTAGACCTTTAATGTAATAGACAAACAAAGAGGCTTTCGAATTATGTATTTGTTCATTCCTTAACTCATTTTTATTGAAAATATGACATGTTTAGCATTTTGACCAACTTAAAAAAGTGAGAGCATACACATAATACTATTTTTAACAAATAAGTGAGTCTTTGCCTATTTAGACTAGATCTAGAATTAAAATGTACAAGATAAATAAATGACAAAAAAGAAAAGGTTTGATATTTACCTAATTCTAAGCTATCCAAGCCTATTTTCTAGATTTTTTTTTTTGTGTGCATGTACCTAGGTGATAATTCCATCTCCTTGGCATCTAGAGTATCTTTCATTAGTGTTAGTCCAACACAAAAACAAATCAAGATGAAGGGAAATTGACATAATTAGCATATTAAAAATCTACCAAGAATGAGCATGCAAATCAATTGAAATAAGAACAAGTACGCCTAATTTTTTTTTTCTTTTGACCTAGTTATTCAAATCCAAGTTTTAGATATATTGTTTTCCCAAAATAAAATAAATGCAAATAAGTAACCATTGCTAAAAAAATAGTGGGCTTTCCAAAAATGTTTTTTTTTTTTTGAATTCTTTATTTGTGCCTTAGGGAGATAATTTATCAAAATGTTCCAATTCTCAAAGATACTGTAATCACAAAAAAATAGCCATCTAGACTATTGTTGTGGTCCTACAACACACGCCCCATTCCCTACTAGGAATGGGTGGCCCCCTACTTTTTTTTTTGGAGTTCTCAAATTCATGATTCGAGATTTGGGAAAATGTTAGAGTCAAAAATCAAAAAAATTGAAAGGTCAAAAATTGGAAAATCAAAAAAGAAAAAAATTGAAAAATTGAAAAAGGATAAAAAATATATATATTTGAAAAAAAAAGAAAAAAACCACTCGCGCACCACATACGATGCGTGGGGCATGCACCACCTACAGTGGTGCATAGCGCACACCTGCACACAAGTACAGGGGCGTGCCGCACACCTTGGGAGTGGGTGTGGTTATAAAAACCCTCCCCCCAGCAGACTTCATCACTATTTTCTTTGACATTGTGTTTGAATAGCTTTGGTTTTTTTTTGCACATCGTGCCCTTACATTTTCATAAGGTGTGTTTAAGTTAAGATTCACATGTGCAACACATTGCACGTAGGCAATGCTATGCGCATTTGGCACTACGAACCCATTGTGGTTTGATTTGGCACCACGTGCCCATTTTTGCTTGGCACTATGTGCCCATTGTGGTTTTGTTTGGCATTGCTTGCCCATTTTGGCTTGGTGCTACATGCCCACTGTGGTTTGGTTTGGCACCGCATGCCCATTGTGATTTGGCACTGCACACTCATTGTGATATCCATTGTGATATGGCACCATGCGCCCATTGTGAGATGATGTCACATGTCTGTTCTGATATGATGCCGTGCACCTATCATGATACTTTTCTTCTTAACCCTTGCCATGTACTTCACAAGGACCACGCGTATTACACACGTGCACCCCCACAGCCACCCACTATGCAGAATGATGTGTGAGGGATCGTCTACATGCACCTCACAACTCTACTCGTGCTGCAAGTTTCATCACACACACATCCCGCAAAAATGCCCCCTTTGCCCCCACATGTGCATATAACACTATGCCTCCAAAACTGGGTCACACACACATGTGCACACACCATGTCACTTACCACGTGCGCCATTCACGCATTCATGCTCACTTCATGCACATAAACACTTTCACCTCCAAGACCTAAAAAAGAAAAGTAATCATAATAAAAATATAAAATAAAAAATAAAAAAATAATAAAAATATTAATAAAATAATAAAAAATAGAAAGACACAACTTAGTTTCATTTTTTTTATTTTAATAATTGATTGGAGAAGAAATTGAATGCTTTGGCACTTTTTTTAAAATTATTTATTTCTATGTTCTCACTATTTTTACTAATAAACATTTTTTCTTGTATCACGCAGATATTATGACATCCACATCTAGAGAGAAGATGGAAACCAAGCCTATTGTATTCAAGTTCCAAGGCATACCATCAAAGTCAAGGTTTCATGATGATCATGCAAAAATAAAAAACATTGACTTGGGATATACAGACTTGGGAGAGTTCCTCAAAATCTGTAACAAACCCACTAAAAGGTTAGCTCTGGTATCCACCTTGGTCCGTTCTGGGTTGGTAAGTGTAGCTTCACATCCAGTATCAGTCTAATCAGTAGAATTGCTCATGACATTGACACAATATTTTGTTCTTGAAGAGAGAGTGGTTAAAAGTGTAACCAGAGAAGTGGTACTAGACCTATGACGCGATAACATTGAAAAGGTCTTCCATCTGCCAAGGGAAGATCAATTTATTAGACTCTCCTATGAAATGACAAAGAGATGGTACAGGGAACACCCTAAAGGAGCATACAAAATCATGCAATCGTCATATCTCATTGAGAAGACTCAATTGGGCAAGATCATAGGGAAAGTGGACATGACTAGGGGATACAAGAAGGATGACATTGAATATTCCATCATTATTTTGAGCAGAGTCATGGGTCTACTCTCAGTTGGCCACCTTAGCACTTTTATGGTCAACTTCATTAAGATGATCAAAATGGCAAGGATCCACTAGACTGGGCCACCACACTAAGTGAAAAATTGTGTGAACAATTGGGGGTAGTTAAGGAGAAGAAGAATTTTTGCATGACTTCTTACATGGTTTATCTTCTTGCAGCAAGGGTGACAAATTATTCTTGTTATCTCGGCTGAAGCGGTCTCCTTCTTCTCTTCTCTTCTCTCCGAGGACCCCCTGTTTTCCAAGGTGGATCAAGAGGATATCATCTCTTGTATTCCTCAAATTATTCAACCCCACCATAATAAACTTCTCTATGCTATTCCTAATGCATTGGAAGTTAGAGAGGCCCTTTTCTCCCTACCTGGTGATAAATCACCTGGTTCGGACAGGTTTCCCACCTTTTTCTTCCAAATGTATTGGCCGGTGGTCATGGGGGATGTGGTAAAGGCAGTTTAGGAGTTCTTCAGAGCTAGAAGTATTCTTAAGGAGATTAATTCTACCTTCTTGGTTCTCATCCCTAAATCCCCAGGGGTTGACTCTTTTGACCAGTTCAGGCCCATCAGTTTGTGCAACTCTTTCTACAAGATTATCTCTAAATTTCTCACTTCCAGAATGCTTAAAATCCTGCATTTGATCATTTCACAACAACAATTGGGCTTTGTTCCTGGGAGACAAATCTTGGACTCGGTGCTGATGGTTCATGAGGTTATTCATTCTTTAGAAGCTTCCAAGCAGGAAGGTGTGTTGCTCAAATTGGATCTTTCAAAAGCCTATTATCGAGTGGACTGGTCCTTTCTTGGAAAGGTCCTTCAGGCCTTTGGTTTTGACAATAAAGTGTGTAAACTTATTTCTCAATTGGTGTCTACCACCTCTCCTGCTGTTCTGATTAATGGAGCCCCCTCCGAGTTCTTTAAACCTTTTAGAGGTCTCAGGCAGGGAGACCCCCTATCACCTATCCTCTTCATTATTTTAGCTGACTGCATTGGGAGGCTTATTGAACATAAAAAGTCTGATGGAAGTCTTATAGGGATTAAGCCTTCTTTAAGAAATTACCCCTTTACTCACCAGCAATTTTTGGACAACACTATAATGGGGGGGGAAGCTTCTGTGAGAGAAGCTAAGACTTTGAAAGAGGTTCTTGATACTTACTCCAAAGGGACTGGTCAACTGATTAACTAGAACAAAAGCTCGACCTTCTTTGTTAACACCCATGAAGTAAGACAAAGGAAAATTGCCAGAATCCTTGGTTGTGGGGTGGGTTCTCTCCCTTCATCCTATCTAGGACTCCCCTTGGGCTCTTCTCCCCCTAACTCTTTCTGGAATGGTATTTTGGATAGATTCAACAAGAAGATGGTTGGATGGAAAGGTGCCTCTCTCAGCTAGGCTGGGAAATGTCTACTGGTCAAATCCACTCTTCAGAACCTTCCCATTTATGCTCTGAGCCTTTTTGGAATTCTTGTGAAATTTGCAGAGAAAATGGAGAAAATCCAAAGAGACTTTCTATGGACCGGACTGGAAGGAAAGAAAAGGTACCCTCTTGTTGCTTGGGAGAAGGTCTACCTCCCCAAGAGGTATGGAGGTCTGGGCATCAGAAAGCTTACCCATCTCAATAGGGCGCTTCTTGCCAAACAAATCTGGCATATCTTCAATAACACTGGTGAATGGAGAGACATTCTAGAAAATAAATACCTCAGAAGACCCTCTCTTCATTTTACTTTATTCAATGAGGACATCCCTAAAGGGTCAACTATTTGGAATGGTATCCTGAAGGCCAGGGGCTTGGCTAAGGCTAGGGTCTCTTAGAAACTAGGCAATGGGGAGGACATTCAGTTTTGGGCTGACAGGTGGTTATGTCAAGGCCCACTTTCTAGCAACCCAATTTTTGAGAGATGGGTGCAAGAATGCACAGAGCTATATGGGTTTAAAGTAAGAAATTATAGGGTTAGTTAGGAATGGAGAGACCTTTCCCTCATTTCTGAGGACTTGAAACCAATAATGACTATGCTTAATGCTTTGATCCCTAGTAATAATAAGGATGAGATGGTCTAGAGGGATAATCCCAATGGAAGTTATTATGCTGCTTCTGGCTACAACTCTCTCTGGGGTTTAAAGGAGAAACCCGCTTGGGCAGATGCCTGGCTCTCGGGCCTCACTCCTAAGATCAACATATTTTATTGACTGGCCCTTTAGAACAAAATTCTAATGCAAGATAACCTCATGAAGAGAGGCCATGCTATGCCCAGCAGATGCTTGCTCTGTAAAAACTAGTCTGAGTTAGGAAATCATATCTTCATTCAATGTGACTTTGCTAGGGAGGTGTGGAATTCTCTTAATTAGGAAATGTAGATTCTTTGGTGCTGGTCAGATAACCTTATTGACTTTTTTAGTCATTGGAAAAGCCTCTCTAAAATTGCAGGCTGACAGGATAATTATGCCTGGTTTTTTCCTCACTTTTGCTGGAGTATTTGGAAGGAAAGGAACAACAAAATTTTCAAGGATAGAGAGGAGCTGGCTATAATTCTGGGAAGGAAGATTTTGAAAAACATAAAAGAAAACCTTCAAGTGATGAAGGAGGGGGAGGTTGATATAGGGGACATGAAGATGGTTAAAGAAAAAGATAGGGATCCCAAAAGACAGGATGCCAGATGGATTCTACCCCCGAAAGGATGGTCAAAAGCCAACTTTGATGGCACTTCTAAGGGCAACCCTGGCCCCTCTGGAAGTGATGTAATTATAAGAAACAATTTTGGGGAGGGGATTGTGGCCTTTTCTCTCCTGCTTGGAACCCAAACCAACCATTTGGCTAAAGCCAGAGCCGCGTGCAGTGTGGTAAAGCTGGCTTTTGAAGCTGGAGTTTCCAAACTTTGGCTTGAAGGGAACTCCAAAAACATAATTAACAATATTAATGGTATCTCCCCTCCCTCGTGGTTGATTGCAAATATAATTGATGAGACACGTGCCACCCTCACAAAATTTGAGATGATTCACGTCACTCATGCGTTTAGAGAGGCAAACCAAGTTACTGACTGGTTCACTAACAAAGGGGTGGGAGCAGACAAAGAGATGATCTGGCATTCTAGAAAAGATATTTTGATGGAGGCTAAGTCACTAATCAAGCTAGAGAAAATCTATGGAAGTACGGGTCAATCTAACTATAATCATGTTTAATAAAGAAAGAATGGATGTTAGTACAAGCAATAATATGTTTCTTGGTTTTCGTAATGTCAAGGGATTTTCTTCATCTTTTTGACACATTTGGAGGATCGTTATCATTTTCACTCGCTATTGTATCAGAGAGGCGAATGATCATGAACCCAATAATAGAAATAGAGCCAAAATCTTGGCTAGAAAAAATTTGTAGAGGTTGGGGCTCATGAGAATTGTTGAAGAAAAAATGAACGTCATGACTGGAGAACGGAGTAGAAAGGAGCTAGTGGGTGAAGTGGAGAAGTTGAAGAATATGGGAAAAGTTTGGAAAAAACTAGAAAATGGCAAAGTTGCAATTTTTTTTGAGAAACTCCATGTTTTTGACCCTAAGGTCACCAACAACATGGTAAACTCGTGGAACAACGACAAGGTCAAGGTGAACGGGGTTTCTTTCCAAATCACAAAGGAGGTGGTTGTAGAGGTCACTGGTATCCCTATGGAGGGTTTCAAATTCTACAGGGACAAGAAACTTTCATCCAATACAGTCAAGGAGTTCGTAAAAAATTCTACAGAGATGAACAAGCTGGAAAAGAAAGAGTCTTTCTATGTGACGGAGACTATAAAGAAGTTCTGGGGGTATGTTTTATATGCCCTCATTGATTATGTTACCCTGGACCCTATGTTTGATTGGGTCAAAACTCACCATTTTGTGATTTTAAATCATTTTTTCCATAAGAAAAGAATTTTCATTCCCTTTTACCTTCTCACTTCTATGAACAAGGAAATCTCTAGTTTCAAGAAGAAAGCCACTGTTAACCCTGCTTTGCATGAGGGATTATTGCTCCTCATCCATGAGCATTTCAAAGCTTAGTCTATATTCAAGAACCCTCCTCATGTTGAGGATGTTGATGAAGGCAGCTCCAACTTTTCTTTAGACTCTGATGACATTAAGAGCATTAGCTCGGAGGAGGAGAATGTTTCCTCAGGAAAGAAGAAAAAAGGTCAAGCCAGGAAACTGTCCACTACTACAACTCCCAGCAGGAAAAGCCCTAGGGATCATAGCCAAGCTCAAGAAAAAGAGGCTTATGCTGAGGAGGAGGATGAAATGGATATGAAAGATTCTAACAAAGTGTCAGAGGAGGAGGTGGAAGAGGAGAAGCCTGGGAAAAAATGGAAGAGGGAGGTTGTGAGAGTTGAGGAGACTAGAAATTAGAGGACGAATGCTATTCCTCTTCCCCTCTCCCCTATCCAGTCTCAGCCTCCTTCGGAGGAAAAAGTGAATTTCATCACTGGTGAGAATGAGGGGGAAGTGTAGGTCAAAAATAGGATAAAGGCCTCAAAAAATTTCAATGTGAGGACTGCTACTATGGGGATTTTTAGGGAAGCTATGAACCCTTAGATCCTGGTGGACAACCTGGAATAGCCTAGGCTCAATGAGCTCATAGACCCAGCTATCCTGGTCATCTCGGACAATGCAAGGGAGACTGGAATGAACCTTCTGAATAATGCCCATAGTAGTATGATTGACAACTTCAGATCAATCAAATGGCTCTTCCATGAGCTAGAGGAAGTTAGAGAAAGGGTATCCCAGATGGAAAGTATTAAGAATAAGATAGGTAATGATAGACAAAAGGACCAAGAAAATAGAGAAAGCTTAAATGAAAGGAGATTAAGAAATCTTGAAAACTACAACCACAACCTGGCACGTCAGATGATTTCTCTCCTGAGTTTGATGAATGACAACATCCAATTCTTTGCTGGTAAACTTAAGGACAGGGGATTGCTGGTGGAGGAGGGAGGATAGAACAAGGATAAGGCTAGGTTAGATGATGACAAGGCCACAATCAATACTCTCACCAGCATGGATGAGGGCATGGAGAACGTCTAGGATCAAATGGAAAAGGAGCAACAAAAGATAATCGAGGTAGATTAGACTATGCAGGAAATGGAGAAGATAACTAAAGACTAGTTTTCTTGTCTTTTGTCTTTTTGTCTTCCTGGCTTTTGGCTTTTTGACAGGCTTTCTGTAGTCTGTTTTAGTTTGTTTGGTTTTTGGCCTTTCTATGGGCCTTTGTTTTGGGCTGGGCCTTCGGGCTTTTTTTCAGCTGTTGGACCTCTGTTTTGGCTGGGCTTCTTCGGCTTATTATCAGCCTTGTTTTTGTAAAACTTATGGGTTTTAGGATCCCTTAAAACCTATTTTTCTTATCAAAAACTACCTAGGTTTGTATAAGAGAGGTAGTATGCAAGATCCTAATGCTTGGCCCTACATCTTCTACCCTTAGTTGGTGAAGAAGAATCTCTCAATGCAAAGCAAGGAGTATAAAATTGTGAATGACACATTCATTTTTGTGGTCATCTGATTCATAGAGGGGGATTATGCAAAGAGGTTATTCGATGAGGCAAAAGCACAGATAACATCTCTCAGGGCCTACTTCATCCAATTAAACACATTCACATATTTTCAGGTAGCTAGTGGCACTATCAACTACAAGGATCTCCCTAGATATCCAAGTGACAAACTAGAGTTATTAAAGATTGCATGGCAGATTAAATCTATGTATGAGAGGGTGAAGAGAAAAAGGAGACCCTGTTGGACATGGCCCCTAATCATAGGAGCATACCAAGTCAAATGGAAGCAAGATATTCCATCCTTTGAGTGGGAATGGGAGAATTATCCCCTCAAGGCGTACAATTCCCCTAGGATCTATTTTGATAATATTGGGAGAGTGGAGATTCTGGTAGCAAGGAGTTCCACCATGAAGATGCCATTAAGGATCATTGGATGAATGCAAAAAATGACTATGTTTTTCGCATACGAGACTATTATAGGATGAATTTGTATCTATTAGAGAAGGCTCTCAAGTTGAACATCTTGGAAGAAATAAGGCAACATGATTCACAGGAGTTGTTGGACCCCCTATTCAACTCAGACAAAATAGGAGAAAGGCCCATCATGAATGCCAAGGTTGATAGGGAGGAGGGTGATGATATTAATCATTGAGTGAGGCACATAATTAGAATGACTAAAGATTGGATCAAGAAGCTTTTTCAGCTTGACCCAATACCTGACATTGCAGTCTTTCATGCTCAAGCCTACCTTGAGAGAGGTAGAGGGAAGAAAGTGACAATTCCTACCTTTGCGGCCTAGTCTTTCCTATCAGGCTAGAAATAGTATACCAACTTGATGACTCGATTAGATACTATCATCCTCTAGAGAGGAAAGGAAAGAAAAAGAGGAAGAGGACCTCCCCTCATATGATTCAAATAGAATAGTGCGAAGCACAAACACCTTCCCAGTAATAGGAAGAGAGTGTACAAGGGTTTGAGGATACTGGTGCCTCCCAAGTCCAGGATGACCCTCAACTAACTCCCTTTGTGCCTAGCCAATCAGAGAGGGAGAGATTCAACAAGTTTCTATTCCTCCTTCATAAGAAGAGCCAACATCCCCTTCTGCCTCCAATAAAAAAAAGAGGATCAAGATTTGAATGAAGAAAAGACAAAGGGTGACTAGGAGAATGGTGCCTTTTTCATCTATTCCTAAGACTATTTTGGAAGGAGAAGAGGAGGAAGAAGAGGAGAAAAATATAGAAGAAAAGTTACCCCTACAGAGAAGAACCTGGCTAGCCAGAGCCACTGAGAAAGCAAGGAGAAGAAGTACCATAGGAGTATTACCATCCACCCCAGCAAGACCCTTGGAAGTCTCTTCTTCAGAAGATGAAGTACAACAATGGGTGGATGAGTAGAGTGAAGAAGGTGATGACATTTTCAAAATGTCAAATTTTTATTTTATGCCTATCAATATAGAGCTAGTTGGGGATAAGATTAGGGATACCCCTACAGGTGAACCTCAACAAGAAGACTAGATGCAGATGTCACCAGACTCATAGGGTCTAGATCTTACTACCTCAACTCCACCACAAGTCATGGTGGCAGATAAAGGATTAGTTACTTCCACCTCAGAGTTCAAAAGAGGAACATGTTCAAGAACCATCACATGGGGAGGAGCTAGAACAAATGGTGACTGATGAAGTGTTTAAGGTGGGACAAATGGTCGAATATTCTCAACCACCTTCCCAAGACATTGAGGTGCAAACTACAGGGTCTATGAAAATAGAGGCCAATGAAGAAGAATCCTCGCAGATGGAAACAACTCTGAGAAGGAGTGATAAGGGAAAGGAGGTAGCAGAACATACTCCTTCATCCTCAAGAGGCAAGTCTTCTGCTAACCATATTCCAAGATGGCTCTAGAAACAAATAATGAGGAGTACCCGACCTCAGTTTTGAGCCACTAAAGAAGACATTTTTAAGATTGCATATATTTTAAATAAGCCCGAGTCTCGATTGCATGAGGTAGGACCATTGCCCTTTGTTACCAATACACATAACTAGGAATTGTTTGTGCAAGTGGCTGTACCTCCTAAAGACACAGATGTGGAAAGCCTTGGTCCCCAAGATTATCAATTGAAAGAGACCATGCTTGGGAGACCTACACGAAATACAACTTGATTGATGGTGACTTTGGGAATTAAGGAAACCTTTAGAAGCATGGAATAGGAAGAGGTTGAACTCCAAGCACTTCAAAGGTAGAATGAGATCCTGAAAGGATATTTAGCTGAAGTAGTTGGTCCTCTTGATCTTGAGCACCCTGAGGACACATTGAATACCATTCTTAGAGAAGGGGGAAGCGTACAGTTTGACCCATTTTTGAAAGCCTGTCAACAATGGCAGGAAAGTTTTGAGGATAAAGGATTTTTGATTATTTAGGGGAACCTAAAGTTACTACATGCTACATAGGAGAATGTGAATAAAATGGTAGCAATTTTGAAGCAAGACTTTAGTATCGTGGATGAAGTAAGGGCTTGGAGAAAGGACTTATGAATTTTGTAGACAATAAAAGGATAGAGGTATAGGATTTTGGTAGATGTTTATACTACTAAAGAGTTATATTTGATTAATTATTGGATAGAAAAAATTGTTGATAGCAATAAAGTGATGGAAACATTACATGCGAAGATCCATTGACTCAAGGACCAAGCTCGAGAGCGAATTTTGGAAGCAGAAAAGCATTATAGCAATGCTTGTTTAGATATTTCTAAGGATGAAGAACAAGAGAAGTTATTACCTGTACAAGTAGTGGTAGATAATTTTAAGAAGATTTTTGTCGAAGCCACTGATGACGAAGATATCTGACAAGCCTTCAGGACTAAAGAAGCTTTGTTAGAATTAGATACCAAACTTGGGGATTTTGTTGACACCCAAATTGAGGTAGAAAATTATAGGCAAAGGGTCAAGGACAAGTATGAGGCTTTGGATTTACCAGATGTGTCTAGAATTGCTAAGATTATAGAGAAATTTAAGGGAAAACATCCAAACATAGCTCTGGGATGAAGAAGAACAAAACCTAGATGCCAAATTTTTGATTTTGACACTGAATAAAATTTTGAGATTTTGGACCATTTTGAGGTGCACAAGTCTACAGGTCCACAGCTTTGCAGGTTTACATTTTTGAAAGTTTCACTGACAGTTGACTACCAGTTCCAAAAATAGAGCTTTTTGTGCATCGGGAACACATTTTGACAGTAGTTTAACTTTGACAAACACCTTGTAAAGGATCAACTTTCAATTTTGGCACTTCCAGATACTTCCACTTTGACTCAGAGCTTTCTCCTTCTTTCTTCTCTCATATTTCTTTTTTTTCAACATGTAAAGGCTCATGCATCCAATTAATGAATAAAATATGGATGGAGTCTTGTTTAGCACCAATTAGATTGTTAGTTTGTATATAATTAGTTTATTTTGTTAATTAAAAGCATTTTATTGCATGAAGAATATTTGTCACTCTCAACACAAATTGAGGAGACAATTTCTTATAAATACCCCATTGTAATATGTAATGAGGGCCACCATTATTTTGCAATAAAATTATGCTTTTGGTGCTCACATTTGGAGTGTAGTAATTTTTTCCTGAATGTGTCATATTTTTGTGAATTTTGTTCATGGAATTGTGATTGAGCCAAAGGTTTATTGCTTTATTTCTGGTTGTGCAATCTTTTAGTTTTGGTGTTTGCTATGGTATTTATGAATTTTGCTGACATAATGAGCTTGTGAAGAAATCATTGAATTGTGCCTCCATAACTCTCTGTCTCGCATGAGTGCACTTTCTGTGGCCTTGTGATTTGATGAAGAGTGAAATATCATATGATCATTAAAGTTTCTCATGGATGATTGCATCAATAGAATTGAGGAATCCCTGCTCTTACTTTCATTGGTTACCTACTGATCTCTTCGAAAGATTAACTCATAGACGTGTTGTTTTCTATAGCTTATGTCCATTAGGGTTTCAATTTCACATTATTTTCTTTATTAACCCCCTTGTTAGAATATGATTTCATATTAGTTGCATTGTTAGATTGCATTCATAAAAAAAATGTAAAAATACAAAAACATAGTTCTTTTAGTGTTATTTTTGAAATAGTATGCAAATTCATCATTTCATCCAAAATAAAAATGAACCAACAAAGGCCTCCTCATGAACATTCACATTTATCTTCAACTGAGTGGATTCCAGTAGGTCACAAGATTGCCCAAAACTTTGGAGTTGATCCTCATATTAGCTTTTTAAGAGAGGAGTTCGCAAGAATTCCTACCATTTAGCATCATGTAAAATGACAGCTCAACAAAAGTGGTGCTAGAAGGAGGGCTGTGCTTTTGATTCTCAAAAAAAGAAGGAAAATTGCACTTTTTTGCAAAAAGTTGTGCTTCACACAAGTTCAAATTTTTTTTTGAGTTTTGAAAAATTTAGGTGCGTAACTCTGCAGGTACATAGATTATAGCTATGCAAAACTTTATGGAGTGCAAAATCCAGTGGTGTGAGAAAGTGTACTTTTGTAGAGGTGTGCTTTTTCTAGAATTGATGCAAACTGGAGGGTTCTGATCCAGAATCCCCATTTCAATGAGCATTGAGGTCTATTCCAAATGCACATGAGTTTGTTGAGCTTACCCACTTCTGCAAACCACATAGTGACAAGGGAATACCCTAAATTCAACCACTTCCATTCAAACTTTCATCATCTTCTTCAACTCCACCTCCACTCCAACCACCTAGTGGACCACCACATATTCCAATAGCTACACCTCAACAACCACCGTTAGGTCCATCAAACCCTTCGATGGCCTTTTTTGCAAATACTATAGATTCACCAGTAAAATTTAGAGGTGCACTCCATGACCTCCCTAAGAATCCTGAGATTTTTTGCCCAAGGTTCATCTATGGTGAGACACGAACTTCTGAAGATCACATCAAAGTATTCAAAGAAATTTTCAATCCCAAGCAAGTTGCTAATAAGGATGTGGTTCTTCATTTATTCCCCTACTCATTGGGGAAAATTGTTTTCAATTGGTACATTAATTTGCCACCTGCATGTACTGGAGATTGGGATACTTTCAAAAAATTATTCCTAGAACAATTCAAAACATTCATCAACCTAGTTGTGATACATCAACAATTCATATCAATTAAAAGAGATCCAGCTGAGATGGTTTCTTGCTTCAAACATCGCTTTCATATGGCATATCGCAAGTTAGAGACACCATACACTATACCAGTTGAAGCCACTATTCAAATTTATTTGAATGCTATGGACCATCTTACTGCTATTTTCTTGAGAAGACTTCCTACAAAAAATATCGACACATTGGATAAAGTCTTCGTAGAAGTAATTACCTTCACTAAGCAAGCTAATCCTAACAAAGGAGGATTAATGCTTCCAGCTCCAGCTATCACAACGATGCCAACATACCTCACAGAGTACTAACAATGTGTAGTCACTTCATACCTATGAACCCAATTCCATTGCAATAGGCACCCACTCTGCAAAATCCTGCTCTAACATATCCAATGTTTGAACCTCTAATAGCTGCCTTCTTTGAGCAAAAGGCAGAAGTACCTGCTGAAATAGACAATGGCTTTGTTTCCAAATTTGGATAAGATGAAAAAGACTATGTCCCAAATGAATAACAAATTGAATCATCTAAGGTTGTCACAAAGACATAACAACAACTTCTAGAGAAACAATGCTGGTCCTTACAACAACAATTGTGGCCAAAATTATAACAAGAACTTCAGTGGAAACAACAACAACAACAATGCAGGAAATGAAAATGGGGGAAATAATTTCAATCCTCCTGATTGTAATAATGGCTTCCAAAGAAAAACTGATAGTGGAACACTCAACCAAATAATGGAAGCATTCCTATTGACAACAATAATAATAATGTTCAGTATGTAGATATTAATTAGTATGATGAAAGTTATAATGTATCCAACAATGATGGTTTGTACTATAATGAAAATCAAGAGATGAATCAAAGCTTGCAAGCAAATGACAATGCTCCTCCTATACAATTTAATGTTACGCTACTAGAATCCTATGATTCTACACAGAATGTGAAGGTAGAACAACTAGCTAGCAAAGATTTCTCTTTTCCAATTAGTCAAGAACCCGACCTTCAGCATGAAGAAGTGTTTTCTTTTCACAATGACAATTGAAATACATATAATATGAGAAATAGAAAGGAACCTTTGACAGATGGAATTCCTCCAGCTTTACAACCAACTCCTCCCGACCTAAGAGTGAGTAACAATCCAACACCAATTAGGCCACCATATGGAGGACAATAGAATTAGAATCAAGTAAACATGCCAACAATATTGAAAAATTTTGCTTGGTCTATTGAAAAGTATAGCACCATTGAAGATTTGAAACAAATGAAAGAAAATATGTCCATGTTTGACATGTTGCAAAATTTTCCATAACAGTGAGAAGCACTCATGAAAACTCTGGATCATACAAAGGTACCCCATAATATGAATACTATTCCTTAAAAGATAGTATCTCAACAAGTCAATGCTGCAGAAGTGATGCCCACTATGTTTAAAGAGAATGTTGAAGTATCCCCATTTTTGCTTAGCATTAGGATATATGGAAAGAATCTCCATAATTGCTTGATTGATTTGGGAGCCTCATGTAATGTCATTCCATTATCAATAGCGCAAAGGTTAGGGGCGAGTCCTCAACCTTCCAATTGGAAGTGATACAGTTAAACAAAATAGAGCTGAAAGTCATTGACATGTTGAAAGATGTTTGAATATAGTTGAAAGTCGATCCCTGGATTCTAGATGTAATTGATATACATGTGGTTGACATTCCAGAGATGTATGGGTTGCTCCTAAGTAGAGAATGGATGAAATTACTAAGAGGGTGGTTTTCTACAAATTTCACTCTACTATGGATACCATGGAAGGGATTGAACAATCAAATCAAGATAGATGTTAAACCTGAATTGAAAATGATGGTCACAAAATACAATACTCTAATTGAGGTGGCATTCCTCTAATCAGATTTGGGCTCATACAAAGTAATGACATTTGATACAATCCACACTGGAATGTCAAGCAATCAGGATGAAAAATTCAATATATCAAACCCAAAGGATGAGATTGTGATACAATTCATAGATAACATGGTGACTAATTTTCAGTTCTTGGGAGGAGAAGTCGATCCTAGTATCTTACTACTCCCCAAATTTTGCTGATTACACAAAGTTAGCCACTCTGAATTTGAATGCACTTTATGCCAAGAAGTGGTTGCAAAGGTGTTAACACATATCATGCAAGACAAGGATAACCACATTCTAGAAAAGGCACCTGTGGGAGATCAAAGTAATATAAACTCAATTGAGTCAACAGAGATGATCAAAGAATAAATTGAAGATCTAAATTTATCATATAGTGACACCTCTTTAGATGGCAGAGGTTTGTCTTCTCCTCCCCTAGGAATGATCAAGATTCAGAGAAGAGGATAGTACATGAAGGGCAAGGGGTGGACTTCTATCATCATTCATCCTAAACCCAAAATAGATGGAATTAAAGAATTGATAGAGGAAATTCAAGACAAATAAGAGAAACTTACATTTCCTCTATCAACATATTACAAAGGAGAATCATCAAGTCCACCCGGCGAGACATTACAATGGGTTCCCAAGAAACAATCTTTTAACTCTTAGGTAAGAGAGAAGTTAAGAACAAACAAACACAAGGTTAGAAAGCCCAATGAGGATCCAAGTTGGACACTTTGCTTTGATAGTTCCTGAGGCAAATTAGGGGCCAACGTAGGTATAGAATTGGTTAACCCAAAATGTAAGTCTTTTTGTGCAACATATCGATTGCAGTTTAGATGTACTAACAATGCTGCAAAATATGAAGCATTGATCTGAGGACTTCTCTTTGCACTCGAGAAAGGGATCATGGCTCTCATAATAGAAGGAGATTCTTAGTTGGTTATTTAGAAAGTAAAATCATTATACTCTTGCAATGACAAAAGGTTACTTTCTATTAGATTATGGTGATTGATCAGGAAAGTACTGTACATACTTCATAATTAGTAAATTTTTTTTGGGCCCTATTTTATTGAGATTCATAGATTCGCCATTCATAGATTTGAGCTGACATGTTATAACCCTAAAGTGGTTTAATATTTGTATAAAAGGGCTTAGGGTTAGGGATTGTATTATAGTGTGATACAAAATCTCTTCTTGTGGTGGTATTGAGCTATAAGGGATTACAGATTGTAATTAGGTTGTAATTACTAGATTGCAATAACATCAGACTTGTTTTTTGGTGAACGTAGCCCAGGGATTGGGTGAACCATGTAAAATCTTGGTGCCTTGTGTTCATTTCTGTGTGATCTATTATTTTTCTGTTATTTGTTATATTTGCATGTAGTTTTTATTTCTGTCCATGGTTTTATCCTAACACTTTCTTCCAAGAAAAGAGTATGGGATTTACTAGATGATTTTAAAGCTCTAAACATAAGGTCCATTCCAAGGAGGAAGAACATGGTGGAAAATTCTCTCACTATTTCAGCAAGCACATTACAACTAGTTGAAAGAACAAAGTTGAAAAGATTTTTAGTAGAGTTGGTTGCTGTCCCATCTATTCTAGACAATAGTCACTTTAAAGGGCAAGAAATTGATGACAATTTGGATTACAAGCCTGAGGATGATGAACTTGAAGATGGAAATGGGATCTTGAATTTAAAGACTAACACTATTCCCAAGGGGCTAACACTTCCCAAGGGGATGGTAAAGTTAGAACACATTTTTGATCATGATGAATCATGACTTAACCAAAGAACCATCCAAGAAAAGGGGATTGAGGAGTGTGATGAATACAACTTAGGAACTAAAGAAGATCCAAGGATGGTCTGAATAAGGAAAGCATGCAATACACAAGAAAGGGAAGAAATTCTCAAGTTGCTTACTGAGTATAAAGATGTTATCACTTGGAGCTATGAAGAATTAAAGATATATGATCCTAAGATTATAACCCATGACATTCCGTTGAAACTAGATACCAAGCCTTTTCAACAAAGACAAAGGCCTATTAATCTTATCATTGAACCATTGATAATGAAAGAAGTTAAGAAGTTACTGGATGCCAAGATCATATTCCCCATCTTCCATTCTACATGGGTCACTAATTTGGTTCCCGTGTGGAAGAAGACTGGAGAGATTTGCCTTTGTGTTGATTTTCGTAACTTGAACTTGGCATCTCAAAAGGACAATTACCCTCTAACCTCACTTGATGAGGTTCTATAAATTGTAAATGGTTCAAAAATGATGTCTTTCCTAGATGGATATTTAGGATATAATCAAGTGATGGTTGATGAAGGAGATCGACTAAAGATAGCTTTCATGACTAAATGGGGTACTTTTGCCTATAGGAGAATGCCTTTCGAACTAATTAACGTAGGGTCTACATTTAAGCAAGCCACGGATGAAGCTATTAAGGGATTGGTAAATAAGTATATATTCATCTACATGGATGATTTAACCATCTTTTCAAAAGATCGAAGCACTCACATTGTTGATTTAAGGCAGGTATTCACTAGATGTCATAAGTACAACATATCCCTTAATCCCAAGAAATGTTCATTTGGGGCCACTAAAGGAAAGCTCCTAGGTCATATCATTTTTGAAGCTAGGATCTCCATTGATCTTGATAAAATTGAAGCTATTCTAAAGTTTTCACCTCCCCATAGTTGAAAAGAACTCAAGTCTTTCTTTGGGAAGATAAAATTTTGTGTGCAAAATTCATAAGCGAATTTGCAAAAATAGTCCATCCCCTTAATGATTTACTCAAAAAGGGGGCTAAGACAAAATGAGTTCCAGAGATTAAGAAATCATTCAAAGATATCAAAGTGGCCATTTCTATAGCTTTGGTCTCAGTAAGTCCTGACTAAGATATACTCCTTTGCTTTAGAACATTCTTGTGCTAGGATCCTAATGGAGAAAAAGGAAAAGGAATATGAAAGACCAATCACTTTCATGAGTTTCCCTTTGAATAATACCAAGTTGAAGTACTCAAACCTTGATAAGAAGTCTCTTGCATTGATCAAAGCTATGAAGAAGTTCTATCATTACATACTAAGAAGTAAAGTGTATGCAATTGTACCTGATCTAGTAGTAAAGATACTTTTGATGCAAAATTAACTCAGTGAAAGGAGAGGTAAATGGATGGCCATACTTCAAGAATTTTATCTCAAAATTCAACTTTTGAGATTAATAAGAGGTCAAGGGTTGTCAATAATGATAGCTAATAACTAGGGTAAAAATGAAAGGGAGTTCAAGTTTGATAGTAAAAAAAATGAGGATGATTAGAATAGAATGATTGTATCTCAAGTTGATACTGGTCAAAGTGTGGTGACAGATGTTTGGTATCAAGACATTATTTATTATCTTCTATAGGACCAATGTCCTAGTTGGATGAATAGTTCACAATGTAGGGGACTCAAAATGAAGTGCGAATCTTATATGCCACATGATAAAAAGTTATACAAGAGAAATTATGAAGGGATATATCTAAAGTGCTTAGGCTGTGAGGAAGCAAAGGAAGTCTTAGAATATTTTCATGACAAGTATGGTAGAGGACATGGTTCAGTAGAAGCAATAGCTCACATGATCTTAAGATTGGGTTATTTTTGGCCCTCGATATTCAAAGACACTTTTGAGCATGCGTGCTCTTGCCATATTTGTCAAACTAGTGCCAATAGAGAAAGGAACCTAACAATGCCATTACAGCCAGTATACGAGGTGCACCCCTTTGCAAAGTGGGGGCTAGATTTCATTGGTCCAGTCAATCCACCATCATTGATTGGACATGCATTTATTCTCATAGCTACATATTACTACACACGATGGATGGAAGTAGAAACATTTAGGAACTGTACTGCTAAGGTGGTAATAGACTTCTTGGAAGAACACATTATTACTAGATTCGAAATGCCATTTGCCCTTGTGTGTGACAATGAGTCTACCTTTGTCTCAGCATTCTTGGCCCAATGGGCATTTGAAAATCAAGTCATTATCAAGTTCTCTTCAAATTATTATCAGCAAGGAAATTGATGCAGGAGCATCTTGCATCCAAACTAAAGGGAAGACATGTTGAATTTATTTTAAAAAAAAAAAAAAAAAAAAAAAAATCTGGAGGAGAGAGAAAGTGACAAAAATTAGAGGAGAAATAATAAAAAAAATTAAAAGGAGAAAAGAAAGGAAAAGAGGATTTTTATTTTCGAGGTGCATAGGTGGCATAAATAGAAAAATAAGAAAAATAGTTGTCATTACATTAATTGAGGTGTGTAGGTGGCATCTTAGAAGCTTGTGGAAACTTTCTTAAATCTTGCATTTAATATTTGTTGTGATTCATAAAGGAAATGTAATTTTCTAATTGGGCCACATGGTGGTGTTTAGTTGTAATTCTAGAAGGTTATGGAAGTTTTAGAATATTGTGGATATTGTGTAGAAGGTTGTGGATAAGTCATGCATTGGGTGGTAAGTGCCTATTTAAGCAAGGCATATGAGCATTTCTAATGAAGTTTGAGAAGTAGAAGCTAGAAGGTGTGAAGACTTCAAGGTGTGAAAACTCTAAAGGTGTAGCTCTTCAAGTAGAAGTTATTGGTGAAGCTCTTGGTGTGAAGACTCTTATTTAGGATTTCTCTTATGTTGAAGAAGTCATATCATCTTGCGGGTGTTGTAAGGATTTCTCAAGTATAATAAAATTATTTGTGAAGCATTTTTTTTCTCTTGGTCTCCATATTGTTGCACTCTTGATTGCAAGTGGGTAAGGGTGGTGTGGCCCTCTATCAAGTGGTATCAAAGCGAGAGTTCTTGAGTGTACAAGCAGATCGCCGAAGTGTGAGGCAGTTTGTACCAGGACCTTGATTGGGTGAAGTTTATCAGAGTGGGAGTTCCTGAGTGTGTGGATAGATTGCCGAACGTGAGGCAGTTTACACCAGGATTTGCAAAGAAGGTTGATCTTGTGGCTGATTGATCTTTTAGATTGGTGGATTTTTTTTGCTTAGGGTTTGCTAAATTTCTAGAAGATGCCTCCAAGAATATTGGACCCCAAGGAAAATGATGACCTTAGTGAAGCTATGGAAGAAAGAATCTTAGAGAAGATAAGAGCAGAGGTCAAATTAGAGATTGCATTGATGAAGAGTGACATGATTGCTGAAATTGTGAGTGCTTTGGGTGGTGTACCTAGGCATGTGGGTACTGAAGACAGATATGATGAAGTTGTCAAAGACTTTGAAGTTGCTAGTGAGGATAGAAGTGATCATGAGGAGAGACCTATTGGAATTAGGTCTAGCCAGTTTGCTCGACCTGGATCTTAGTTGAAGATGAAGCATAAGATGGAGGTTTCTAATTTTTTAGGTACTTTGAATCTTGAAGACCTGATTGATTGGATTGGTGAATTAGAGGACTACTTTGAGCTTGAGGGTATTGAAGATCCATTGAGAGTAAGGTTGGCACAAACTAAGTTGAAGGGACATGCTGCTCTTTGGTGGAAGGAACTGCAAAGAGATAGAGAAGAGGAAGGTGAAATGAAGATCACTAGATGGAAATTGATGGTGACTAAGTTAAAGGAAAAGTTCATTCCTGCTGATTATGAACTTGAATTGTTTATGAGGTTGCAGAATCTAAAACAAAAGGATATGACTGTGAAGGATTACACTAAGGAGTTCTACAAGTTGACTATCCGATCTGGGCATAGAGAATTGTTAAAGGAGAAGGTAGCACGATACATTAATGGTTTGAGATTCAATATTCAGGATGAGGTTGGTATGCTAAATATTTTGACATTTGAGGATGCTTATCAGTATGCTTTGAGAGCAGAGGAGAAGCTAAAGAGGAAGAATCAAGGTAGTTCTCGAGGGAAGGAGAAGTAGGATAGTTCGATACAAGCTAAACCAAAAGTAGAAGGCGAACCAAAACCTATGGAACAAAGAAGAAGGATAGGTGGAGGTGTATTCAGAGGCAATTGTTTCAAGTGTGGTCAAGAAGGGCATAGATCTTTTGAATGTTCTATTGGTAGGACAACTACTATTGTGAATGAGGTTGAAGTCTAGGAAAGCAACCTGAGGAAGGAGAAATTTTGTTGGCTCGGCGAGTACTAATGGGTAAGAAGACATTGGATTCTTGTCAGAGGACTAATTTGTTCAAAACTTGTTATAAGTCTGGTGGAAAAGTTTGCAAGGTGATTATAGATAGTGGTATTATTGATAACCTTGTTGCTGAGGAGATGGTTCACAAACTTGGTTTGAAGAGATTGAGACATCCTTGTCCTTATAGGATTGGCTGGTTTCAAGGTGAGCATGCTTTGGAAGTGAGAGAGCAATGTCTTGTTGATTTTCAGATTGGGCAGTATAAGGATCAAGTATTGTGTGATATTGTGGATATGAACAGTTGTCATGTGTTACTTGGTAGACCTTGGCAATATGATTGTAGGGCTATGCATGATTATGTTAGGAATGTGTTTACTATTGAGAAAGGTGGTAGGAAGTTTTCCTTGATTCCTTTGTAGAATGAAGCGCTCGGTAGGAGAAACCTGAGTGTTGGCAGTCGAGTTGAGTTGGAAGATTTTGAGAAGATTGAAAATCAGCATGGGAAGCAGACCTATAGAACACCTGTGGTGGATGTAAATGAGAAGAAGAAAAACAAGGGAAAGAGTGTGCAAGTTGAAGATTTGGAAGACATATATGTGGAGAACCAGTTTGGGATTTATGTGTTGAATCTCGAAAGATGTTCTTCCAGCTATTAGAACATCTTTTCGAACCTAGGGAGTCTGATGCAGGAGCATCTTGCATCCAAACTAAAGGGGAGACATGTTGAATTTATTTTTAAAAAAATAAAAATAAAAAAATCTGGAGGAGAGAGAAAGTGACAAAAATTAGAGGAGAAATAATAAAAAAATAAAAAGGAGAAAAGAAAGGAAAAGAGGATTTTTATTTTTGAGGTGCATAGGTGGCATAAATAGAAAAATAAGAAAAATAGTTGTCATTACATTAATCGAGGTGTGTAGGTGGCATCTTAGAAGCTTGTGGAAAGTTTCTTAAATCTTGCATTTAATATTTTTTGTGATCCATAAAGGAAATTTAATTTTCTAATTGGGCCACATGGTGGTGTTTAGTTGTAATTCTAGAAGGTTATGGAAGTTTTAGAATATTGTGGATATTGTGTAGAAGGTTGTGGATAAGTCATGCATTGGGTGGTAAGTGCCTATTTAAGCAAGGCATATGAGCATTTCTAATGAAGTTTGAGAAGTAGAAGCTATAAGGTGTGAAGACTTCAATGTGTGAAAACTCTAAAGGTGTAGCTCTTCAAGTAGAAGTTATTGGTGAAGCTCTTGGTGTGAAGACTCTTATTTAGGATTTCTCTTATGTTGAAGAAGTCATATCATCTTGTGGGTGTTGTAAGGATTTTTCAAGTATAATAAAATTATTTGTGAAGCATTTTTTTTCTCTTGGTCTCCATATTGTTGCACTCTTGATTGCAAGTGGGTAAGGGTGGTGTGGCCCTCTATCAGAAATGGGGTAGTAGAATCTACAAACAAGAACTTGATCATAGTAATAAGATGATTGTTTAAAGAGAACCCTAGAGATTGGCATACACAACTCAAATATGCCCTATGGACAGATTGAGTAAGAGTAAAATATGCTTTGGGGACTTCTCTATACTTGCTTGTTTATGAACAAGAACTAGTGTTCTTGCTTAACCTTAGAATTTATATTATGAAGTTCATGAGTGGATACACTGAAGATGCTAATAAAGTACAAATTAGATTGATGAATATTTTGGAGATGGATGAGAAACAAATAGATGCATTGGAGCACATGGCTAAACATTAAGCTATCATAAAGGGATGGTTTGACAAGAGGAATAGGAAGGGGAAGGTGAAGGGGAAGTCCTAAGTTAGGTAGAGGAGAGGCTTTTTAGGGCCATTTCTAAGCTTGGAAAAAGACCTAAAATTGATGTGGATATATTTTCAAGAAATCTAAACTCAGATGAGTTGATCAATTGGATCAATGAACTAGAGGAGTATTTTGAGTATGAGGATATTAGGGATCCAGACAGGGTTAAGTTTGCAAAGGCCAAAATGAAAGGTCATGCCAAAATTTGGTGGCAAGAGATTGCACTGGAAAGAAATAGAAGAGGAAAGGAGAAAATCACAAGATGGGATCACATGGTGGACAAACTAAAGAAGCAGTTCATTCCTATTGACTACGAGCTTGATTTGTTCAAGAAAATGCAAGGATTAAAGCAAGAAGGAAAATCTATCCAAGAATATAAAACATAATTTTAATGACTTCTTATTGGGGTAGGGCGTGCAAAAGAAAATAAGGAGAAGGTTTCCCATTACCTCAGTGGGTTACGACCTAGCATTCAAGAGGAGTTTAGTCTGGTTAGAATGACTAGTATTGAAGAGGCATACTAGTTTTCCCTACGAGTCAAAGAGAAGCTAAATAAAAGGTTTGAAGGAAGGAAAAGATAGTGTGGTCAAGGAGGAAGGGGTGGCAGTAGGTCATCTAGAGGCTGAAATGAAACCCAAAAGAAAAATGAAGATGTGGGTACTAGTAGAAACTAGAGAAATGAGGGTTCCAACTGCTCCCATGAATAAAAATTTGGAGATTAGAGAGGAAGAGGTAGAGGACATGGACAAGGATCAGGAATAGGAGGCTTCTATGGTACCTATTTTCATTTCAATGAAGAAGGTCATCATGCCTTTGAATGCCCTCAATGAAAAGGAAGGATAGGTAGGAGGGCTGATGGTCAAGCAAGGGTTGCTCATGTGGATGAAGATGCATAGTCATCAAATTTTAAGGATGCAGAAAGAGGAGAGGTTCTTGTAAATGAAAGGGTCTTACTAAGTGGTGAGATTGAACTTGGACAAAAGAGGAGTTTTTTTTGTACTAGGTGCAAGTACGAGGATAAGTTTTGTGATATGATTATTGATGGTGACAACACTGACAACCTGGTGTGTGAGGATATGGTCTCTAAGCTAAAACTCAAAAGGGAGAAACACCCCCAACCTTATCAAATTTCTTGGGTGAAGGATGATCATAAGGTCTTGGTCAGTGAATAGTGTTTGGTGAAGTTCAAGATTGGGAGTTACCATGATGAAGTTCTCTGTGACATTATTCCAATGGATGTCTGCCATTTATTGTTGGGAAGACCATGGTAATTTGATAGACATGCTGTACATGATGGTCATGAAAATACATACTCTCTGACAAAGGATGGATTTCACCACAAATTGAAGCCCATGATAAAGGAAGTCAAAAAGGCATGCAGTAGTGCTAGGATATGTCTTGTTGATGGAAGAAATTTTTTAGATGGTATGAAACATTAGTGTATGTGTTATGCTTTGATTCCTAGAAAAGATAAGGAAGGTAGTAGTGAAATTCTACCTAAAGTTTCAGGCCTATTAAGTGAGTATGGAGATGTCATCTCTAATAATTTTTTAGATGGGTTGCCACTGGTAAGGCAGATCAATAATCAGATAGATTAAATCCATGGAGCTAGTTTTCCTAACAAGGTTGGTCATAGGATGACTCATATTGAAACTAAGGAGCTAAACAAACAAGTTTAGGAGCTATTAAGGAAGGGTTTGATTCAAGAGATCTTGAGTCCATGTGCAGTTCCTACAATACTAGCACCAAAGAAGGATGGAGAGTGGAGAATGTGCATAGACTCTTGAGCTATAAATAGAATAACCATCAAGTATTAGTTTCCTCTACCAAGAATGGACAATCTTATGGATTAAATAGTGGGGCTCAGTACTTCAAAAAGATAGATCTCAAGAGTGGCTATCACTAGATACAAATAGGAGAGGGAGATGAGTGGAAGACTACATTCAAAACTAAGGAGGATCTATATGAGTGGTTAGTCATGCCTTTTGGACTAACCAACGTGCCAAGCACCTTCATGCAACTTATGAATGAGGTACTAAAGAAATTCTTGAGAAAATTTGTTATTGTCTATTTGGATGATATTTTAATTTTCAAAAAGACTTTGGATGAAAATTTATTTTACATTCATAGAGTCCTTGAAAGGTTGAGGGAAGAGAAAATGTTGATTAATTTGAAGAAGTGTAGCTTTGTAAAAAAAGAGTTAGTCTACTTGGGGTTTGTTGTATCATTTGATGGTCTCAAAATGGATCCAGAGAAGGTAAAATCCATCTTGGAATGGCCTACTCCAAGGTCTGCTACTGAGGTGAGATCATTTCATGGTCTGGTTAGTTTCTAGAAAAATTTCATTAAGAATTTTAGTGGCATATGTGCACCCCTGACTGAAACAATAAGGGGGGATAGGAAAGAGTACAAGTGGACTACAACAGCTGCAAGGAGTTTTGAATTGTTGAAGAAGAAGGTGACAGAGAAACCTATGTTGGCACTTCCAAATTTTGGTAAAGTGTTCCAGATAGATTGTGATGCTAGTGGCAATGCTATTGGGGTTGTATTGAGCCAAGAAGGTAAGCCTATTACATATTTTAGTGAAAAATTGAATGATGCAAAGAAGAAGTATTTTGTTTATGATCAAGAGTTCTATGCAATCATTCAGGCCTTAAATAAATGGAGGCATTATTTATTGCCAAAAGAATTTATCTTGTATACTGATCACTAGGCATTGCAGTACCTAAATAGCCAAGGTAAATTGAACCAGAGACATATGAAGTGGGTAGAGTTCTTGTAGAGATATACATTTGTGTTGAAACATAGAAGTGAAAGGTCCAATAAGGTTGCAGATGCATTGAGTAGGAGACAATTGTTGCTTACAGTAATGTAGGTTGAAGTGGTTGAGTTTGATGAACTCAAGAATCTGTACCTTTAGGATCTTGATTTTGTTGAAGCATGGAAGGATGGCAAAGAACCTATTACTGTAGACATAACTAGGTGGCTAGATTATTTGATTCAGGATGGTATGCTATTCAATGACAGTCAATTATGCATTCCAAGGAGTTCCATGAGGGAAAACTTGATTAAAGAGAAACATAGTGGGGAAATGGTAGGACACTTTGGTTGAGATAAGACCATTTCCATTCTTAGAGGACATTATTTTTGGCCTCAAATGTCACAAGATGTGAAGAAATTTGTGTAGAGTTGTCAAGTATGTCAAGCAGCCAAAGGATTTAGTCACAATACTTGACTTTATTAGCCATTGCCTGCTCCATCAAATCCTTGGGAGGAAATAACTATGGATTTTGTTCTTGGATTGCCAAGGACACAAAGGGGTAATGAATCAGTATTTGTGGTGGTTGATAGGTTCTCCAAGATGGCACATTTTATCCCATGCCACAAGACTCATGATGTTGTACATATTGCAGATTTTTTTTTCAGAGAGGTGGTGAGGCTACATGGTCTCCCAAAGAGTATTATTTCTAACAGAGATACTAAATTTGTGGGATATTTCTAGAGGACTTTATGGAAGAAGTTGAGGATGAAATTGAGGTTTAGTTCTACACATCATCTACAGTCTGATGGATAGACCAAAGTGGTAAACATAAGTTTGGGGAATTTGCTGAGGTGTTTAGTGGGAGATAAGCCCAAGGGATGGGATTTGATTCTACCACAAGCAAAATTTTCTTACAATAACTCTATAAATAGGAGTACTATTAGATCACCATTCCAAATTGTGTATGGATGTAGCCCAAGGACTGCACCAGAATTGAGAAAGATGGATCAAGGGGAGAGGACAAGTGCCAAGTCAGAAGAATTTGTTGAACATATCAAGAGCCTACATGAGGAGGTTCATGCACACATCACCAAGATTAATCAATAGTATAAAGCTAGGGCATATCAAAGGAGGCGACATAAGGAGTTTTAAGTAGGGGATATGGTTATGGTACACTTATGAAAGGAACAGTTTCCAATGGGTACTTACAACAAGCTAAAGATGAAGAAATTTGGCCCCTGTAAAATTTTGAAGAAACATGACTTGGGAAATGCATATGAGGTGGAGTTACCAAAAGGGATTCATATTTCTCCTATAATCAACATTGTAGACTTAATAGAATATCATGATGATGACACAAATGAGGGTTTGATGCTAGAACCATGTATAATTCCTACTTCTAAGAAGGAGGAGATAGAAGAGATTCTAGATAGTCTTGTGGGTAGGAGTACCAGAAATGGGAAATATGAAGAGTATCTAGTGAAGTGGAAAGGATGACCAATAGAGGACTCAACTTGGATATCAGTAGCAGAGGTTTCCCATTTGGGTTTTCCTCTACCATAAAGTGATAGGGTCACTTTTCAATCTACCCTGGGTGTTTGATGTAGGAGCATCCAATAGTGTAAGGGCAATCTTGTATCAACCAAAAATATGCTTAGAAATAGTTTTCTTTTAATGTGTTTTCATTTATGGATACCCATTTGGGTCAAATAAAGGTTCCAACTCTCACAATTCCACTATTAGTGTTCTGGGTTAGAGTTTTTAAGCACCTTGGGATACATGTAAATGCCAAAAAAATAGGACTATGTAATTAAGCCATAATTATGGTGAGTTAGAGGGTGTAAATTGGAGGTATGGTTATATTTTTAATTTAAAACACTCTAGAAAAGGAATCAGGTCAAAAGGCTTCATGGTTAGAAAGTTATTACAATTTTTCAATTTCTGGAGACCTCTTAAGAGCACTTCAAAGTTAGATTTGGAGCACTAAATGGACTTGTATAGGGCCAAAAAATGGGGGATGAGAAAATATTTTCCATAGGTCTATAGAGCACTTTGAGAGCTTTCTAGAAATGTAAACAGTTCGTTAATCAGAGATACGGTTCAAAAGTTATGCCTCCCGAAAGTTGGACTACTGTTTCATGATTCTTCTAATTTTACACTAACTTCTTATGTGATTTCTAGAACCTTCTATTTTGGTAGTGGATACCAACTAGCATCTTCTAGAATGTATTCCTAACCCTAAACCATTTGGGGCTTATTTAAGAGCATTTCTGGCATTGTAAAGGCAACTCTTAGTGGAGTTAGAGAGAAGGTACTCTGTGGAGGATTTCTTTCTCCAAAATCATATTGTTGTAAGCCCATAGGGAATTTTGCATTGATAATAATATTTCCCTTTTTCTATTTTTTCATTCTAGTCTTTGGTTGTGTCTCCATCTAGTGGTATCAGAGTGGGAGTTCCTGAGTGTACAGACATATCGCCAAACATGAGGCAGTTTGCACTAGGACCTTGGGTTGGGTGAAGTTTGTCAAGAAGTTCTTGATTGTGTAGATAAATCACCGATCATGAAGCAGTTTGCACAAGGTTCTTGTGTGGCATGAGATTTGTCTTCTAAAGACTTGAGCATGGAGAAGAGAAAGAAGAAGATGATTTTTGTGATGGGATGGATTCTAAGGATTCCTCGACTTGAGAAAATTAGAGAAAGAAATAAAGAGCCATTGCTAGTTGATTTGCAGAAGCAAGTGAATGAATTAGAAGCTAAGTTGTAGAAACTAAGAGTGCATCACCAAAAAAGAGATGTTGATAATTCTTTGGATGTAGAAAAGGAAGAAGATCCAGTGGAGTATCATACATGTGGTACAAAAGAAGAGCAAGAGGATGAAGAGGAAATTATTTGTGAACCTAAAGTTGAAGAAGATGAAAAAGAAGAGGAAGAACATGAAAATAACTAGATTTTTGCACAAGAAGCAGATGAAGATGATTTGAAGACTGCAGTAGTAGAGGATGCATACAATTCCTTGGTTGGAAGTCAAACAAGTGAAGCAGTTACATGCCTTGTTGAAGACATGGAAGAAGAAATCAAAGATGAAGACGGGAAAGAGAGGAGAAATTTAAGCAACAAACACTTGTTCTGGCTAGGTGTTGGAAAAGAAGAAAGAAGGAGATATATTGACTGCAGATACTTGTTCCAACTATGTGTTGGAGGAAGAGGAAAAATAAAAATAAAAATATGGCAACAGTAGCTACTTCATTTTGTGAATCCTTATTCACAAAATTTTTCCTACCATGGGAGTCGGATGCAGAAGCATCATGCATCAAGAAAAAAAGAAGAAGTGGGCATCTTCAAAGTTTAAAAAAAAAAAAAATTAAAAAAAAAATTGTAGAGGAGAGAGAAAGTGATGAAAATAGAAATAAAATAATAAAAAATAAAAAAATAGGAAAAAAGGAGGAAAGAGGAATTTCTATTTTCAAGGTGCATAGGTAGCGTAATAGAAAAATAAAATAGAAATGGTTATCATTCCATTTTTATCGAAGTGTGTAGGTGGCATCTTAGAAGCTTGTGGAAAGTTCTTTAAATCATGCATTTAATATTTGTTATGATCCATAAAGGAAATTTAATTTTCTAATTGGGCAACATGGTGGTGCTTAGTTGTATTTAGGTGAAAATTTTAGAAGGTTGTGGATATTGTGTAGATGGAATTCTAGAGTGTTGTGGATAAATCAAGGATTGGGTGGTAAGTGCCTATTTAAGCAAGGTTTATTATCATTTGTAATCAAGTTCAGGAAGTAGAAGTTCTTGAAGTGTAAGCTCTTCTTGTAATGAATTTCAAATATTAATGGATGCTTTATGAAGCATTTTGTCATCTCTTTGTCTCCACATTGTTGTGATCTTGGTTGTGAGTTTATAAGGGTGGTGCGGCCCTTCATTAGAGGGCCACGATAAAATCATTCAAGATTTCTGATCTTGTTCTATTGTGGGATAAGGCAAAAGAAAATTCGAGCAGCCATACCAAGTTTCAACACTTGTGGACAGGTCCTTATCAGATTGCAAAAATTCTCAGAGAAAACACTTTTAGGCTCAGTTCCTTATAGGGGGAATTTCTTCCCTTGCTCGTAAATAGGCAATTTCTAAAACATTATTTTGAAGCCTAGAAGAAACAAAAGGAAACAAAATTAGTTAGATTTTACTTCTGCATTTAGTTTAGATTTTTTTAATTTTTGCAAGTGTGTTTATTTCCTACAAGTGTGTTTTCTTTCAATTGTGTGTTTTCTTTTAGTCACGTGTTTATTTTCAAAGTTGTGTCAATCCCATAGGGTAAGGTACACTCGATATTTTATCTTGAGATATTTTACTGACCACTTTTTGGTTCCAATTTCACTAACATTGTGTTTGAATAGCTTTGGATTTTTTGCATGCTGTACCCTTACATTTTCATAATGTGTGTTCAAGTTAAGATTCACACGAGCAACACATTGTGCACAGGTGTCATCTGCCCATTGTGGTTTGATTTGGTGCTACACACCCATTTTGGCTTGGCACTATGCACCCATTTTGGTTTTGTTTGGTGCCAGACACCCATTTTGGCTTGGCACTGTGCACCCATTATGGTTTGGTTTGGCGCCGCACACTCATTGTGATTTGGTACTGTGCACCCATTGTGATATCTGCTGTGATATGGCACTATGTGCCCATTGTGAGATGATGCTACATGCCTGTTCTGATATGATGCCACACACCCATCATGATATTGTGCCACTTAACCCTTTCCATGCACTTCATGAGGGCTGCATGTATTACACACGTGCGCCCCAACACTCAACCACTGTGTACGATGCCATGTGTGGCATCATCTATGTGCACATCACAACTCTACTTGTGCCACACATTTCATTGCGTGCATGTTATGTAGTGACACCCCCTTTGCCCCCGCATGCACATATTGTGCTGTACCTCCAAAATTGTATCGTGCGTGCATGTGTGTGCATCGTGCCACTTGCCACGTGCGCCATTCACACATTCACGCCCACTTCATGCACACACACAATTTTGCCTCCAATATCTAAAAAAAAAAAAAATAATAATAATAAAAATAATAATTTAAAAAAAAAATGAAAAAAATAAATAAAAACAAAAATAAAATAATAAATAAATAGAAAGGCACAACTTAGTTTCATTTTTTAAATTTTAATAATTGATTGGAGAAGAGATTGAATGCTTTCACATTTGATTATTATTATTATTTATTTTTAAGTCCTCACTATTTTTACTAATAAACATTTTTTCTTGTGTCACATAGATATTATGACATCCACATTCATAGAGAAGATGGAAACCAAGCCTATTGTATTCAAGTTCCAAGGCATACCATGAAAGTTGAGGTTCCATGATGATCATGCAGAAATCAAAGACACCAACTTGGGACATACAGACTTGGGAGAGTTCCTTAGAATCTATAACAAAACCACTAAAAGGTCAACTCTGGTATTTTCCTTTATCCATTTTGGGTTGGTAAGCACAACTTCACATCCAGTATTGGTGTAATCAACATAATTGATCATGACACTGGTGCAACATTTTGCTCCTAAAGAGAGAGTGGTTAAAAGTGTAACTAGAGAAGTGGTACTAGACCTATGACTTGATAACATTGAAAAGGTCTTCCATCTCCCATAGGCAGATCAATTTATTAGAATCTCCTATGAAGTGACAGAGAGATGGTACAGGGAGCACCCTAAAGAAGCATCTAAAATCATCCAATCGTCATATCTCATCAAGAAGACTCCTTTGGGCAGGGTCACAGTGAAAGTGGATATGACTAGGGGATAAATGAAGGATGACATTGGATATTCCATCATTCTTTTGAGCAGAGTCATGGGTCTACCCACAGTTGGCCACCTTAGCGCTTTCATGGTCAACTTGATTGAGATGATCAAAATGGCAAGGATGCCACTAGACTGGGCCACCACACTAAGTGAAAACTTGTGTGAACAATTAGGGGTAGTTAAGGAGAAGAAGAAGTTCTATATGACTTCTTACATGGGTTATCTTCTTGTAGCAAGGGTGAAAAACTACCTAGGTTTATACACGAGAGGCAGTATGCAAGATCCTAATGCCTGGCCCTACATCATCTACCCTTAGCTGGTGAAGAAGAAGCTCTCAACGCAAAGCAAGGAGTACATAATCATGAATGATGCATTTTCATGGTCATCCAATTCATAGAGGGGGATTATGCAAAAAGGTTACTCGATGAGACAAAAGCACAGATAATAGCTCTCAGGGCCTACTTCATCCAATTCAAGACATTCACATATTTGCGGGTAGCTGGTGCCATTTTCAACCCCAAGAAACTCCCCAGATATCCAAGTGACAAACTAGTGTTATTAGAGATTCCACAATAGCTTGAATCTACGTATGAGAGGGTGAAGAGACAAAGGAGACCCTGTTGGACATGGCCCCTGGTCATAGGAGCATACTAGATCAAATGGAAGCAAGATATTCCATCCTTTGAGTGGGAATGGGAGAATTATCCCCTAAAGGAGTAAAATTCCCCTACACTTTATTTTGATAATAACGGGAGAGTGGAGAGTCTAGTTGGCAAGGAGTTCCACCATGAAAATGCCATTGAGGATCATTGGATGAATGTAACAAATGACTGCAATGTCCACATAAGAGACTATTGTAGGATGACTTTGTATCAAGTAGAGAAGGATCTCAAGCTAACATCTTAGAAGAAATAAGGCAATAGGATTCACAAGAGCTATTGGACCCCCTATTCAACTCAGACAAAATAGGAGAAAGGCCCATCATGAATGCTAAGGTTGACAAGGAGGAGAGCGATGATATTAATCATCAGGGGAGGCACATAATCATAATGAATAAAGATTGGATCAAGAAGCCTTTTTAGCTTGACCCAATACTTGACACTGTAGTCTTTCATGCTCAAGCTCACCCTGAGAGAGTTAGAGGGAAGAAAGTGACAATTCCTACCTTTGCGGCCTAGTCTTCTATCAGGCTAGAAATAGTATACAAACTTGATCGCCTAATTGGATACTATCATCCTCCAAAGAGGAAAGGAAAGAACAAGAGGAAGAGGACCTCCCCTCATATGATTCAAATAGAATAGGGTGAAACAAAAACACCTTCCTAGAAATAGGAAGAAAGTGTACAAGGGTCTGAGGATACTAGTGCCTCCCAAGTCCAGGATAACCCTCAACTACCTCCCTTTGTGCCTAGCCAATCAGAAGAGGGAGAGAATCAACAGGTTTCTATTCCTCCTTCACAAGAAGAGCCAACATCCCTTTCTACCTCCATAAAACAAAAGAGGATCAAGATTTGAATGAAGAAAAGACAAAGGGTGACTAGGAGGATGGTGCCTTTTTTTTCTATTCTCGAGACTATTTTGGAAGGAGAAGAGGAAGAAGAAGAGGAGGAAGAAGAGGAGATAGATATAGAAGAACAATTACCCTTGCAGAGAAGAACTTGGCTAGTGAGAGCCATTGAGCAAGCAAGGAGAAGAAGTACCATATGAGTGTTGCCATCCACCCTAGCAAGAGCCTTGGAAGTCTCTTCTTCAAAAGATGAAGTACAAAAATGGGTGGATGAGCAGGGTGAAGAAGGTGATGACATTTTCAAGATGTAAAATTTTTATTTTATGTGCATCGATACATAGCTAGTTGGGGATAAGATCAGGGATACCCGTATAGGTGAACCTCAACAAGAAGACTAGACGTAGATGCCACTAGACTCATAGGGTCTTGATCTTACTCCCCCATCTCCACCACAAGTCACGGTGGCAAATAAAGGCTCGGTTACTCCTCCACCTCAGAGTTTAGAAGAGGAATAGGTTGAGGAACCATCACATGGGGAGGAGCCAAAAAAAATGGCAACTAATGAAGTGTCAAAGAAGGAACAAATGGTTAGATATTCTCAACCACCTTCCCAAGACACTAAGGTGCAAACTATAGGCTCTATAGAAATAGAAGTTTCCGAAGAAGAATCCTCACAGAGGGAAGCAACTCTAAGAAGGAGTGATAAGGGAAAGGAGGTAGCAAAACATACTCCTTCATCCTTGAGAGGCAAGTCTTCCACTGACCACATTCCAAGATGGCTCTGGAAAGAAATAATGAGGAGTACTCAACCTCAATTTCAAGCCACTGAAGAAGACATTTTTGAGATTGCAGAGATTTTAAATAAGTTTGAGTGTCCATTACATGTGGCAAGATGATTGACCTTTGTTACCAATACATAGAACTTAGAATTATTTTTGCAAGTGGCTGTACCTCTTGAAGACACAAATGGGGAAAGCCTTGGTCCCCAAGATTATCAATTGAAAGAGACCATGCTTGGGAGACCTACACAAGATATAGCTCGATTGATGGTGGCTTTGGGAATTAAGAAAATCTTTATAAGCATAGAACTGGAAGAGGTTGAACTCCAAGCACTTCAAAGGAAAAATGAGATCTTGAAAGGATATTTAGCTGAAGTAGTTGGTCCTCTTGATCCTGAGCACCTCGAGGACACATTGAATACCATTCTTAGAGAAGGGGAAAGTGTATAGTATGACCCATTTTTGAAAGCCTGTTAACAATGGTAGGAAAGTTTTAAGGATAAAGGAATTTTAATTATTTAGGGGAACCTAAAGTTATTGCATGCTACATAGGAGAATGTGAATAAAATGGTAGTGATTTTGAAGCAGGACTTTAGTATCATGGATGAAGTAAGGGCCTAAAGCAAGGACTTACAAATTTTGTAGACAATAAAAGGACAAAGGTATAGGATTTTGGTAGATGTTTATACTGTTGAAGAATTAGATTTGATTGATGATTGGATAGAATTTTTTTTTGATAGTAATAAAGTGATGGAAACATTACATGCGGAGATCCATCGACTCAAGGACCAAGGCCAAGAGTGAAGTTTGGAAGTAGAAAAGTATTATAGCGATGCTTGTTTAGATATTTTTGAGGATGAAGAATGATGAAAGTTATTACCTATAGAGGTAGTGGTAGAGAATTTTAAGAAGATTTTTGTGGAAGTTGCTGATGACAAAGATATCCAGCAAGCCTTCAGGACTGAAGAAGCTTTGTTAGAATTGGATACCAAACTTGGAGAATTTGCTGACACCTAAATTGAGGTAGACAATTATAGGAAAAGGTCAAGGAAAAGTATGAGGCTTTGGATTTTATAGATGTGGCTAGAATTATTGAGATTATAGAAAAATTCAAGGGCAAATATCCAAACATAGCTTCGGGATGAAGAAGAACAAAACCTAGATGCTAAAATTTTGATTTTGACACTTAGTAAAATTTTGAGATTTTGGACCATTTTGAGGCGCACAGGTTTGTAGGTCTATAGGTACATAGCTCTATAGCTCTACAGCTCTATAGCCTTGTAGGTGTACATTTTCAAAAGTTCCACCAATAGTTGACTGCTTGTTCCAAAAATAGAGCTTTCCATGCATCGAGAATGCATTTTGATGGCAGTTTATCTCTGACAGATACCCTGTAAAGGATCAACTTCTAATTTTGGCACTTATAGACACTTCCACTTTGACTTGGAGCTTTCTCCTTCTTTCTTCTCTCATAATTATTTGTTTTCAACATGTAAAGGCTCATGGATCCAATTAATGAATAAAATATGGATGGAGTCTTATTTAACACCAATTAGATTGTTAGTTTGTATATAATTAGTTTATTTTGTTAATTAAAAGCATTTTATTGCATGAAGAATATCTGTCACTCTCAACACAAATTGAGGAGATGATTTCTTATAAATGCCCCATTTTAATATGTAATGAGGGCCACTATTATTTTGCAATAAAATTATGCTTTTGGTGCTCGCATTTGGAGTGTAGTAATTCTTGTTTGAATGTGTCATATTTTTGTGAATTTTGTTCATGGAATTGTGATTGAGCCAAAGGTTTATTGCTTTGTTTCTGGTTGTGCAATCTTTTAGTTCTGGTGTTTTCTATGGTATTTGCAAATTTTGCTGACGTAACAAGCTTGAGAAGAAATCATTGAATTGTGCCTGCATAACTCTCTATCTCACATGAGTGGAATTTCTATGGCCTTGCAATTTGATGAAGAGTGAAATATCATACGATCATTAAAGTTTCTTACCGACGATTGCATCAGTGGAATTGAGGAAGAGCTGCTCCTACTTTCATTAGTTACCTACCAATTTCTTCAAAAGCTTAACTCATTGACGTGTTATTTTTTGTAGCTTATGTCTGTTAGGGTTTCAATTTCATATTATTTTCTTTGAATTTCCTATTATTTTCTTTAAAGTTCTTATTCTTTTCTTTATTAACCCCCTTGTTAGAATAGGATTTCATACTAGTTGCACTGTTAGATTGCATTCATAAAAAATGTAAAAATACAAAAACATAGTTCTTTTATTGTTATTTTTGAAATAGTGTGCAGATTCTTCATTTCATCCAAAATTAAAATGAACTAGGAAAGACCTCCTCATGAACATTCACATTTATCTTCAATTGATTGGATTCCAGTAGGTCGCAAGATCGCCCAGAACCTTGGAGTTGATCCTCGGATTAGTTTTTCAAGATAGGAGTTTGCAAGAATTTTTGTCATTTAGCATCATGTAAAATGATAGCTCAAAAACTATGAGCCCTGTTTCTATCATTTTTGCATAATTTATCTAAAGCTTATCCTTGATCAAATCTCCAAAAATCTATTTATGCGATTTTATCGTATAGTTTGACCACTTTATCCTAAGTTCATATTTAATTAAAAGATCATGTCCCCCTTTTAATTAAATAAAATTCCCCACTCATATCTTATCCTAAGTTGAACACACAAAAGCATTTCCCTTATTTAAAAATAAAAGAAAGGATATTTTTGTTTCACATGGGGAACAAAGTCAACTCTTCATCATGATTGGTGGAAATGCTCATGCACATGGATCACACCCACTTTAAAACTCCACCCTTGATCACATGCATCTTGCCTCATGATCTCTATTGTCCATTTCTCTTTAAAAGGAGGAGCTCTCTCATCACTTCACAACTCCATTCTTTTACTAATGTTATGCTACAAGATTGAATATCTCATACTTGTGGAGCTCCTCTTCTTCTATCTTCTATTCTTCATTCTTCATGATTCTTTTTCATTCTAGTTTCTCTCTATTCTTATAGCTTAAATAATCTCATCTAAATTGGGATTTTAATTATTATTTTCTAGTTTATCTTACATTCTACTTTCTCTCATTTAGCTTTCATTTGAATTATATTTATTCTAGATTCTTGAATGTTAACATTATTGGTCCCATTTTTGAATCTCTTGTTCTATGGTGCACCTTGCAAGAGTTGCATAGTTTGGTTCATTTGAGAGCCACCATCTCATAGCCTTTCCACATCATAGATAGAGAGCTATAAGATGCCTCTTAAGATACCCTCTTTCATGGGTATTGTCAAGAATAATGGTTTATATAAGTGTGACACTTTTTTTGCACACATTTTTGGTGCTCACTATGGGGCTAGAACCAAGTTTTTAACTCCATTTTCTTGCTATTATTTTAGTTGTATTCTCATGCTTGATTTTTTACAACTTATTGCATATAATCAAGTGGTTTTGTAGGTTTTCCACTTTGAATTAAGGTTAACTCCTTGTGTAGATTGGTTTGAAGGCCAAAACTCAAATTTTTCAAAGATTTGATAATATATTTCCAACCACTTGGTGTTTGGATTTGAATTTCTTTTTTACAAGTTATAGATGCATCCAAAATGTCTCATTCCAAATTTTAGCTTGTTTTGAGTTGATGTGCACTCGTTATAATTTTTCTTGTTTTCATAAAAAGTCATTTATGGTCTCAAATTAGTGATATTTTCAAAAAACATTACATTTTCAAAAAGATAATTAAATTATATAGGGGGTTAGTTCTTTATGTTTTGAATTTAGAGGTCATATGAGGGCTTAATAACTCAATTTGAAAAAATTGGTCTATTTTGAAAAAATGGGTCCTTAGGGCACAAATGAAGATATATTGCTGAGTTTCCTAAATTTTTGAAAGTTCTCTAGCTTTTAGCAAGGGTCTCTTCTTTTCATTTATGTTTTTGGAGCTGAAATATTAAAGAAAAAAATTTAGATATTGTTGACTAGGTAGAAAAAAAAAGTTAAAAAGAGAGCATTTGTGATTAGTTTGCACTTTTTATCATATGCTTGATTGGAAGACAACTTGGATATTTGAGGAAACTAACCACTTTATGTTTCAGGCATTACTTATTGTTGATGCCCTAAGCTTTTTTTTTTTGTAGGGGTTGCACACTTAATTTCCAAAACAAAACAAAGGAAAACATGTCAAAGACTCAATGCTAAGAGGCTACTAATTCTTGTTTGCAAGGCTACCTAAAAGCACAAGAATAAAAAAACAAGTTTACTTTATTTCCCTTATTTTTGTGTGCAAAAATATTACTAGTTGTTCATATTTTATAGGCACAAAAAAATTTCAATTGGGATCTCTTGCTGGTAGGAAATTATGCTCTTCACCCTTATGGGCAATCAAAAATCTTGACCCACACTTAGATATCAAAATTAACTGGGTTAATTGAGATTCTTGGTGTGTTTGGGGGAAATTATTGGAATAAGAGAGTATGCTCTTCACCCTTGTGATGAATTAGAAATCTTGACCTCCAAAAGTGGATCCATTTTGTGTAGTTTAGAATCCTTTAGAGGGTCTCCTCTTGAGAAATTGAGAGGAATGACTCAAGTGGGGACAAATGAACCCGGTTCTTCCAACCCACTATAAAATCAAGGATATCAAGGACACAAAAACTTGGCATACACAGTACTTATCTTCATCTAGTGGAAGTACTTGTGGGATTGTGACCATGAGGAAATCACTAGGTGAGAATGCTTAAGGTACTCTTGTGCCCATGAGGTCTGTTATTTATCATATGATAAGGTGCCTTGTGTCAGAATCAAGGGGAGTGCTATGAATGAAAGCCCTTTCTAAACACCATAGGATTAGAAGATACCCTCTTTTTCTGCTCAACATCTTGGTGCAAGGATCGCTCTTAGCAAATTACCTAGATCACCCCAAGACTTTACACTCACCATTTGGGTCCTTTTGGTTGTGCCATTGGCATTTCCATGAAAAATCCAACATCTATTGTGGGAGACCACTTTGTGTGTGGTAAGGGGTAATTAAGCATGGGCCAAGTTATTAAGTACTGAACCATGACCTTAGGTAGTTTTTCTTGGAATGTGTCTTTCCATATGAAAAGACTTGTGAAAATATTTTGAACATACATATGGTGTTATTTCTAGGTATTTCTTTTGAGACCTCACATATGCTTGTATCATTCAATGTTTATTTGTCCTTTTCTTTATTGTTTGAATACTACTCCATGTATCACTACCTTTCTTAAAAAACTTGCTATGCAATCAATTATTGTTAGACTTTATCAACCAAGTCTAAACATTTTTCTTATGTTTCTTACTAGGGGAGTTTCATCATTTGACTTTGATTTGCTATGTCTTTAGTGATTGGGCATGCTTAAATTAGCTTTTGGTCTTTTCCACCTTCTTCATCTATGTCCTCTTTCTAGGACCCTTTTTTCTAAAGGTCACCTTAATCTATTGACTAAATTCTTTGATTAGAAGATTTGTTCACTTTTTTTTTTCTTATATATCTACTTGGCTATTTGGGTTTCTTGCCTAGCTCTTGACTTGAGTCACTAGTGTCATAATCTTCTTGGACACTTTTCTTGATAAGTCAATCTTTCATTGATACCTGTATTTGACAAGTGAACACTCTACCTCTCTAGTTTTGAAATCAAGTTATCTTGTGTCACCTTATTAGCTTCCTCTAGTCTCCTTCATGCTTGATTATCTATTTACCATTATGGAATTCAAACCTTGTGCTTATACCAAACCTCAACCAAATCTAGATGATCATATATCCTCCATGCCACTAAGAGTTTCAAGATCTATATGCTCAATACAAAGAACTAGAAGAGACAAATAATCTTTCTTACCTTCATCTCTCTCTAAGCGCATGATAGAAATGAAGTCTAAACTTGAGAAGATGTTAGAGGAGAAGATTGAATTCTTAAATTAATCTCCCTTAATACCTTTACATACACATGGGTCATCTTCTTCAAGGTCTACATATTCTACTCTGAGACATCAAATGTATTCATCTTCTAGATCTAAAGATCTCTTTAGAGAACAAGCAAGTGATGCCTCCTTTGAATCTATTCCAAGCTTTCATGAGGGATGTATCTTTGACCAAGCTAGTGATGAAGACATGTATGCATACTATTCACTTCAAAAACAATAAAATGATCATGGAGATACATTTGAGATAACTTTTACTCCCTTGGAAGATTCTTATGATAAAATCTTGCAAACACTTATTGATAATAAATCCATCATATTACCAGACAAATCTAGACCTTATGAACCTAAAACCAAAGCTCCATGTTGGAGAAATGACCATTATTTTCACTTCCATAAAAAAAAAGGTCATACAACTTAAGATTGCATAGATTTGAAACATAAAATCCAAAATCTCAATGATGATAGGATTGTTGATACTTCTAATAACTCATGTGGTGAGGATATTTCTCTTGAGCAATATCATGTTGATGAGCCTATGTCAAGTGATGGTTTCCTTGAAACCTTCACTTCTTCTAACACTCATGAACCTCCTAAAGTTTCAAAGCATTCCAAAATTCCTCCACCAAACAAAGAACCTAATTCTTTCCCCACTGACTATAGATATCCTCAAGGGCTACCTCTAAAATAAACTCAAGCTAATTTTCACTTGAAAATATTTTCCATGCTACTAAGACTAAGATACCCAATCTTCATATGCTACTATGGCTACTTTGATAACTACTCCATTCTCTCTTCATGCTTCCTTGTCCTTAGAAGTGGTTCCAAGTCAAGAGGACTCTATATAAAGATATAAATATCAAGAAAGATCAAGATCAAGCACCATTTCATCTCCTTCAATATATCAACCCTTCATATCCTATGTATTATCCACCTTCTAAGTATGACAATGACACAAATTCCAATAGTTCCACTAAGCTTACTAAAAATCATGATAAAAGTTCTATTTCTATACTATCCAAAGAAACTTTTCAAGATCAAAGTATCCCCTCTTGTTCTACTTCTCCATATCCACTTCAAAACTATTGTCAAGCTTCAAATTCTCCAATCAAAGAAGTTGCTCCTATCAAAGATACTAATGAGTCTATTGATGGCCTTGGTCACATTGCTCACTCTAAAGATGTTGATATCATTATCCACTATCCCTTTGAATTTTCTAAATCTATCCTTGGTTCTTATCCATCTAAGATAAAGTATTCAAACCTTCCATCCATATTGGGACCTTATGTTCCTTCTTCTCCTAAAATTTCCACTTCTAGCTCTCCTATTGTACCTCAATATCAACAAAGATATTCACCCTTGAAAAATATCCATCCACTCAACTATCTAAACCAGTCATATCAGCCTTATACATCCATAAATCCAATTTGGATGTTCAACATAAAAAATACAAGAATCCATTTAAAAATGAAGATTACCATGTCCCATATAATCAACATGTGAATGCTAAGAAAGAACAATTATTCAAGAGACCACAAAGGTCCACTACCCAAAGAGATAAATCAAATAAAATATGGGTTCCTAAACCCATTATTGAGAAAATGCATTCTAAAGTATCCAAAGTAAAATATAAAGCTATATGGATTCCCAATTCTCCCTTGAAAGACTTGAATATTTACCACAAATCTAAGTTGACATTTAAGCTTCCAAATTCTTCCACTCCATCTTCATCCAAAATTTCTTTCCTACCTCATACATATAAACCTCAATCATCATTCAAACATCCCTCATGGTGTGTGTCAATGTTTATCTTTCCCAATATTTCACCTACCCTCATGAAATCCTCTAAAGCTTACACTTACTTGCTATCCATACTCCTACAATTCTTCCAAGGCATGAACTCTTATCCTCCATATACTTATCCTACTACCATCTCTCTTCCTTCACCCTATCAACATATTTGAGCATACTTTTCTATGATCTTGTCTTATCATGACTTATCTTTCCTATAGGAACACTATCTAACTTGAAAAAGCTTGACCTATTTATAAAAATCCAAAAAAAAGAAACAAGAAAAAAAGAAAAAAAATGTGCCTCGGTGAAAACCACTTCTTGTGGCATCTTGGATAATTATCATGATGAAAACCTAACAAACAAGAATCATGTGTAATTCTTCCATAATTATCCATCTTCTCCATATTTCCTCTTTGATCTTAAAAATGTTGAGCTATCCTTGCATATTGTCTATCTTATCCATCAACTTCCCTATTGTTCTTTCTCATTCACTCATATCCTACTAATTGACCTTCATTCTTATTGCTTTATCCTAGTGCTATCCTATCCAATTGAACCCTTGGTCTTGATCACAATAAAAAAAATTATGGTTCTTAGGCCTCTTGACATATTAATCTTTTGGATTGCATGATTTCATGTTATCTCTCTTATTGGATTTCACTACTTATCCTATATGCTATTCTCACTTATTGGCTTTAACATCTTATACTACATGCTATCTCCTTTCATGGATTTATTTTCTTTTCCAAAAAATACTTTATATGATTATTTTACACTTTCCATATCTTTGGAGCTCTTGAGGATTTAGTCCTTGAGGATCACTTTCACTTGCTTCGTGCTCCTTTCTTATCCATCTCTACTTATCTACCAGCTTTTTGCTCCATCATTTCCTACACCTTTCTAAACAATGGAACAAAATGATCTAATCTTTCTTGAGAACTAGTTATCTCTAAATCATTCTAAAAAATCCAAAAAAAATCATATATGATGCTGAAAAAATACAAAAAGTCTTGAAAAAAATTTGCCAAGTGGTGAAAACCTAGAAACAAGTGCTACTTGAGACCCTTGCACCTACATTTATCAGTCTCATTCATTTCACAACACTTTTTCTAGCTTGAATTTGTCTCTTATCCTCATGTAGGGGGCACATATACTTAGCTTATTGGAGTCTTCTTGTGCATTAGGGTTTCTTTGACAACTCATGCAAAATAGTGTTTCTCAACACTCTCCCCTTGACATCGATTGTTTCTCAACACTATTCTAGGAAGCTACAATATTTCTCACTATTAGATGCAAGTCTTGAAGAAATGGCCATGTGACTTACACACATAGATACACACTTAAACATTAAACTTGTTAATATATGATGAAATTTATCATCTTTTTGTGCTATCTATGAAGATTTCTTTGCTAATTATTCCATTCCTATATAGTCTTTCAAAGATATCATGGACTAGAAGACTATGGGCATGACATGTTTTATTTGTTTTCTACTTGTGGGTGTACTTTGTTAGTCTAAGGTGTTGAGAGCCTTTGTGCTTGTCCTACTTAACACTTTGGGCCTACTATTAGAGAAAAAGGGTAATTTTATTTTATCTATTAAATTACCTTTTCTCCTTTCTTAGGATTTTGCTTTATGCATTTTTTTCTTTATCTATTTAATAATTATTTTGCAATTATTAAATAGATTTCACCTTTAGGTTACCCTTTGTAACTTATTAGGTTACCCTTTTCAAGTTTCGATCTCCTTTTATAAGGATTGATCTCTTTGTAATAATAATCTCTTATTCATCTGAATATACAATTTGCATGTTTTCAGATCAAACCCTTGCCTCTTTTTGTCTTTTTCTTCTTTGTGACAGGTTTTCTACATGTAGGTACTCATGGGATTCATTGATTTGATTCTCATATTTTCTCAAATCCTACATGGTATCAGAGCTAGATCTGTTGTAGCTTGATTGGTATTTGGAGAAAAAGAAAGAACAAGGGTTTGACAGATTAGATCTTGATTTTTTAAGGTATTTCCTAAGAAAATAGGGGGCTCACCAATTTTTAGAGTAGTTTGAGGCTAAATGGACTTCATGGATGAATTCAAAAGGCATCAAAATCCCCGTCTCCATATAAAGTTTTTCTGTTTTGGACAACATTGATCTGAGAGGCAAATTTTTTTTGCCTAGTAGGGCTATATGACCTCTACATGCATCCAACATAGGTTTTAAAAAAAAAATTGCAAAAAAAATAAAAAATGACATTTTAAGGCTGTGACAATTAACTAACTGCTAGTAGTGCTGCTATGGTCACCATTGGCTCTCTCTACCAATGGCTCTGCTAGTAGTCCTATGGTGGCTTCATAGTGGCCCACCTCTAGCCCTCCACCCATACACAACCATGGCCATGGCTCCATTGATAAAGCACTGCTCCATTGCTGCTCATGGTGGCCCGGTGTGGCTTATGATCTGTATCATCCATTTCTCTTTAAAAGAGATAGCTCTCTCCTCACATCACAACTCCACTATTTTACTAATGTTATGCTGTAGGATTGAATATCTCATACTTGCAGAGCTCCTCTTCTAGTCTTCATTCTTCATGTTTCTCATTCATTCTGGTTTCTCTCCATGTTTATAGATTAAATCATCTAGTCTAAATAGGGGTTGTAATACTTATTTTCTAGTTTAGCTTTCATTCTAACTTATCTCATTTAGCTTTCATTTTCATTATATTCATTCTAGATTCTTGGATGCTAGCATTCTTAATCCCATCTTTGAATATCTTGTTCTATGGTGCACCTTGCAAGGGTTGCATAGTTTGGTTAATTTGAGAGCCACCATCTCATAGCCTTTGCATGTCATACATAGAGAGCTATAATCTACCTCTTGAGATGACCTCTTTTATGGGTATTCTCAAGAAAAATGGTTTATAGAAGTGTGACAATTTTTGTACACATAGATGCTTTCTTCAAATCCTCTTCATCAATAAAATGATATGGTACTCTACTAAACTAGGATAATGTCTAGCCAATTAACACTTGACATCAATGATAATATAACAATTGATATGAATCTTTTACATACATTCATAACATTACCAATTAATGCTAGGATTAACCATAGATAGAAAATAACAATAAATGAAAATATAACCAATATCAAAAAACAATAAATCACACCGAAGAGAACACAAGACATTAAGATTTAACATGGTTCACCCAATCCCTGGGCTACATCCACCAAACATTGAGTCCAATATTATTACTATCTAGTGATTACAACCTGATTATAATCCATAGTCCCTTACAACTCAATATGACTGCAAGAAGAAATTATCACATCACACCTTATAAAATTCCTAATCCTAAACCATTTTATACAAGTATTTTTGCCACTTTAGGGTTAAAACTAGTTACAACATGTCAGCCCAAAAATGTTGATAAAATAGCCCCAAAGGAATTATGGAGTATGTAGAGTACTTCCTTGATCAGTCACCACAAACTATCAATCTCCCACATGGGGACTAATCAGGCTCCTCACAGACACCAATCTCCCACTTTGAGACTAATTGTGTAGAAATATTGCTACTCCATGAGGTTCCCACTAGATCAAACCAGCTTGGACTTAGCTATAATTTTATTTTATTTAGTCAAGAAGACCAACTAGAGATGAATAGGAGTTCAAATTCTCCCTTGTCACTACCTTTTCAAACATATCTATTGGATTGTCATTTGTATGTATCTTGTCTAGCTATAACTGTCCATCATCCAAAAATGATTGAATGAAATGGTACCAAAACTATGTGTTTTGTCTTTGAATTTAGAGAATAACTCCTTGAAAGATGAATAAAACTCTGGCTATCTGTAAATAAGTAATTATGCCTCTATGGGTGTTCCAATTCTTCTAGGTAGAATTGAAGCCATATCATGATCTAATAGGTCAACATTGGGGCAAATATTATGAAAGAATTAACAATTTATGATGAAATTTGGATGGTCTATACGTGTCAATCCAAGAGTGTACATTTGTGAAAGGTGTCCAAGTAGTATGCTATCAAGGGATGATAGTTGTGAAATGAGGGATTATGAATGTAGCTACAACACACAGAATTTAGTCTATGAGAAATGAAATAAACCCAGTGATAGGAACTATCACTTCATCGAGACAAGAACATAAGAAACATAAATGAATAGAAAGACAATGATAATAACAAATGTAACAATTTAAAAATCCAATGAACATTAATCTAGAAGAAACAAACAAACATCATTCATAAGAAAATAATAATACAATAATTTTCTAAATAGAAATATGACATGAATTTCTATAAAAATGATAGGAATCTATTAATAATCTACACATGAATACAAATAATTTCCTATATGGGTTCAAGAGCAAAAATTTGCAATATGAATTACTTCAAGAAAATGAATACAAACTTTGTAAACCATTTCACTATCTTTCTCAATTAAAATATTAATTGGATTAGATACGTACTCATATGAAACCTTAAATACAAAGCATACTAAATTGCTGAATTATGAATCACACAAACCATAATTATATTACAAATATCACCAGCATTCTACAAAGTGGGCCCTTCCTGAGTTTTTCGAGTGATGAAATTCAAATGTCTCTCTTAAGCTATTTCAATCATATGTGGTACTATATTTCTGATCAGAGTCTTATTCCCCCAAACTCTTTGCCTGAGCTGTTATATATAACTAGAGGTGGTGACAATGGAATAAAATGATGTGGTCTATATTTGACTTGCAACCAAATAGCTAACAAAAATCATGGAATAGATTATGGTTACAATAGAAGATAAATTTGAGGATTAAATTGATAATTGGTTATTCCATCCTCATGATAATGAAAAAAGTATCTCAACTATGAGATATTTCTTGTCAATTTCTCACAACAGCCACACACAAAGGTTCTATGTACAACTAAAAAACTAAATAATGGAATGATCCATATAAGCCCTTCATTGTTGTCTATAGAGAAGAAAGAAATTTTTTATAACTTTTGAGAAATGGGAAGGTGATGGTCTCAAATGTTTCCCCATTATTATTCCACACAGATGTAATAAGTATTGTAGTAATATGTTTTCATAAAAACCTATGTAGCTAGAAAATGCGTCCTCTACTAGTCTTCAATGTCCTCTCTATGTACTCATATAGGGTGAATGATATGTGTAGAAAATGTATCTATTTTTAAGTTGATATTAGTGAAAGAGCTATAGGAAGATGCATAGAGGGTGATAGGAAAAATCATAACTTGTTAGATAAATATAATCTCATCTATTTATTCACATATTCTATCTAATAACTATATTAAATATTACTCATAAATATTCAAGCATATGCAACATAGAAGGAGAAAATGGAATAGAAGATGGGGATTGAAATGAGTGTGAAGGCTTGTATGAAGGTTAAAATATGGTATAATTTGGGACATAAAATGCTCTCATCATTCTCCCCAACTTAGCTTATTAGACCTCCTCGTGCATTCATTATGATCAGGACCTCTTTGGTTTGAATTAAAAGCACTTGGATTTATGGATTTAGACTTTGTCTCCATCTTGAACCATGATGACTCATATAGAAACAAAAATCCCTTTCTTTGCTTCACATGAAGAAGTTTCTTATATTTTTCTTCTCCACTAGGGATATCTCTTTCAAATTTTCATAAGTTATTTCTCTATTCTCTTTTCTTTTTCTTTTCATTTCAATTTTTTTATAACATCATGGTTTAAAAGGTTTCACAGAGGAGATTTTATCTCAATTTGCACAAGTTGAGTTTAAATGGGTGAAATAGGAGAGATGGAAGACAAAAAAAGGCTATTATATGATGGATATAATGGATAGTGTGATGGAAGTATTAAGAGTGATGGATGGAAGATAATAGGATGACATCCCCCCCCCGCCCCCCCCAACCCCCCCCCACCAACTTAAAGGTTGACTATCCATAGGAAACAAGGAGAGGCTAGGAAGGGGTGTTGCATAATGATCAATATAATAAGCAATACAAATAAAGTTAAGAGATAAAATAAGGAAAAACAAAATCGATTGTTTTACCAACATGCATGGGTAGAGAGACCAAGGTAGGAAGATGGAGTAACTCAGAAACTATCACCACCAAAAGCAATGAATCAACCAACAAGGAATGAAGAAAGGCACCCAAAATTGTATTGCAACACCATAGAAGACCACCATATGATTGAAAGAAGCAAAGAGAAGATCATTGGAAGCAACCATAAAACATGGGACAAAGAGGGCAATTTGTGGGGCCACCATCATCAAATGAAGCACTAGAGATCATACAATAGGTACCAAAATCCACTAAAACACCTCAATAAATAATGGAACATGTATTAGGGGTGATCAAAGATTGGAGGATCATACTGAAAAGGAGTAGAGCTATAGGTGTGAGTTATAGCAGGTGCCAAAAAGGAAAGAACCACTGAAACCAATGAGTGTTCCTAAAAATAATGATTAGCAGGAACACCAATTATTGTTTTTTTTTAAAAATTTTTTAATTTTTTTTCTTCTCTTTTATTATTATTTTTTTGAATAAATTTTGATAACAAAAAGTGACCGCTAACAAGCTAGCTTTCAATCACTTACTGCTTAATGGCATTGTAAAAATAGTTTTCACCATTAAGGATTTATTTTACAGTTAACATTTACTAGAAACTAATTTTTAGATATTAATGTTAGAATTATTTAGAATGATTGAGGGGGGGGGGGGGGGGGGGGGGGTGAATCAGTTATTCAAAGTCCAATGATGTCCAATAAAACTTTTTCTACAAATCCTTAATGGCACATAACTAAAATTATCATGCATGCAATTTAACATTAAACAACCATGAAAAGTAAACATGCATCACACCATAACACTAAGGATTTGATAACCCAAAAACCCTCCAAGAATAAGAAGGTAAAACTGGAGTGTGGATGATACCCACAAAATAACTGCGCAATTGATTTCAACCACTTCTGATGGTCTAACCTATTAAAGGCTACAACACATTGTTAAATGTAACCTTGTTAAAGAATTTAAGAACATTCAACTTGGAATGTCACCCTGTTAAAGGATTTACATAGAGCTATTAGGCTTACCCAAGTCCATGGGATTTTTAGCCACCTTCTCAAAAGAATCTTTCATCCCTCCCTAAGGATCTCTTATCCTCCTCTTAAGGGTCTCTTATCCCTCTCCTGAGGATCTCTTTGTCCTTCTCTTGGGGATCTTCTATTCTTTTCCTAAGGCTTATCCACCTAGCTGTTAAGCTAACCTAGCAATGTAGGGTTTTCTATATCTAATACAATGGTAAGAAAGTATTAGAAGGGTTTTGACCTAATATAGATTGGAACCCTAAGTGTACAGATTTTAGATCACTCTTCAATTCCTTTCTTTTCTTGGCTTCTCTACCTTGTAGTGCTAACAGCTTGTTCACCCTTCAAGATCTGTCTCCTTGAGTTCTTTCACTCGTTATGCCAATGCAATCTCTGGTCACTTGATCAACTTAGAGTCTTGATACTCTGTTCTTACTCCTCTTGATTTCTTTGCATGACCACACTTATGACCAACTCCCTCTCATGCATGCGCATTTTGATCTCTGACCTGTAACTCCCTATAAAGAAGTTCTGTTTTGGATTTCCCGCTGAAATCTTAATTTTCTCTTGAGAAAATGGTATTTTTTCCCTCCAAATTGTTTCTTCTAGAAAATTTATGATAAATCCTTTAGCATTCACCTTGGATTGGTTTGCATTGATTACATAGAATTTTGTGACATCTACTCATCATTCATAACTTCCAACTACTTCACAAAATTTTATGTAACAACCTTATCGCTGTTGATCTTGGGAATCTTGTCTTTAACAAATTATGTAGCAACTTGGCATTATTGGTTTACTGATGCTTGAAACCTTCTATGTTACTCAACTTCTTAATGTTATTTATTGGCGCTCGACACCTGAAGCATTTTGGCTTTTCTCAACACTTGAAAACTTAGCATCCATTATCTTTTTTTGCTACTTGACACCTAAAGGATTCTATGTTACTCGGCATCTGAGTAATCACTCAGCTTATACTGAAGTTGAACTTGCTCGGCTTCAACTAAGAATCTGTTCTGCTCCAACTAGCTTGCTCGACTCTTAATGAACTTAGTTAATCCTTACATCTTTGATATGTCTTAGTGTGTCCATCCTTTGTGTCTTAGAATATGTCATCAATACACTATTTCATCAATGTCTTAGCTGATCCTTATACTTCATTACATCATCATAACTTCAACCTTTATCTAGGTACTCTAGTTACATCTTATTGATTTCCACCTCCTTGTCAATTAACCAATTAATAGTATTTGGATCACTAAAGCAATTATCATTCCTGCAAGTAGCAAGTTTGACATCAATGAAAAAAAAATGATTGAAAACATTCTTTACCAGTTCCATTATCCTTCATTCATTATCTTTTCAATCATTTTGAACAATCTCTCTCTTTGGCATTGATGGCAAACCAAACTGATCAAATGATTAAGCTAATCAACTTAGTTTCCACCAAAATCTGAATCCTTTGTTTCACTTCTCCTTCTGGGATGCTGCATCCTTACTCTGTATTTCTGATCCTTCATAGTTGCTTGCTGAATCTTATTTCTTTTGAATCTCCCTCTTTCTTATACATCTTTCATATATATCTCCCTCTTACTTTATATTGATCAGTTTCTCATATATCTCCCTCTTTGACATAAATGCCAAAGATGTTGCATCTTTAACATGCTAAATATAAGCTTTGCATCTCATGTTTTCTCCCTCTGTCACCATGCTTGTGACTAATTTGGAGTTCCTACTCCTGCTTTCATCCTTTGCATCATTCTTCTGATATTTCAATGATTTGTTGCTGTTGATGTAGGGTAGCTTCTTTGTTTCTTTAAACTGCTTGAGTTAGGGGCATTACCCCCAACGTGCCTCTAAGATATTCATAAGAATCCTTGGGCAATGGTTTGGTGAAGATATCAGCAATTTGTTCCTTTATGTGAATGTATTCCATCTTCACTTGTTTGTCTTCCACCAATTCTCTGACATAGTGATACTTGATTGCAATATGCTTGGTTTTTGCATGCATTACTGGATTCTTGGATATGTTTATAGCACTTGTATTAGCACAATACAGTGTCACAGGTTTAGTTACCTCTTCTTTCATTCCTTTCAATAGATGTTTGAGCCACACAATGCTTGTGCAATTGACTGCTGCTACCATGTATTCTGCTTCTGCAGTGGACTAAGACATGCATGTTTGTTTCTTGCTAGTCCAAGTAACTAACCTTTTTCCTAAGAATAATGCTCCTCCACTTGTGCTTTTTTTGTCATCAAATTTTCCTCCCCAATCTGCGTCAATGTATGCATTGAGCTCAAACTTCTCATTCTTTTTGTAATATAGGACAAAATCATTAGTTCCTTTGAGATACCTCATTATCCTTTTTACTACCATGAGATAATTTTCTCTAGGATTAGCAGAGAATCTAGCCACTATACCAACTGCTAGTGCTATGTCTGGTCTGCTATGTACAACATATTGTAGTTTTCCAATCATGGATCTGTACATTGTTTGATTGACTTTAGAAGATTCATCATTTTTGGATAGCTTGTGTCCTATTACCATTGGTGTGCTGACTGGTTTGGAGTTTTCCAATCCAAACTTCTTGAGTATCTCCTTGATGTATTTTGATTGTGTCAAAAATATACCATGGTTTAGTTGATGTACTTGCAATCCTACAAAGAATTTGATTTCTCCAAACATAGACATTTCAAACTCATGTTTCATTTTGTCAGCAAAACTTTTGCAAAGTGCTTCCTTTCCTCCAAAAACTATATCATCCACAAATATTTTAGAAATAGGAATATCCTTACCTTCTTCTGATTTGATGTACATGTTGCTATTATCATTAGTTCTTTCAAATCATATTTGCACCAAATACTTGTGAAGTCTCTCATACCAAGCTCTAGGGGCTTGCTTCAATCCATATAGAGCCTTATGCAGTTTACATACTTTATTTTTGTTCTTTTCATCAACAAAACCTTCTGGTTGCTCTATGTAGATTTCCTCTTCAAGTATACCATTCAAAAATGTGGACTTAACATCCATTTGATAAACTTTAAATCCTTTGAAGGCTACATATGCCAGTAAGGTCCTTACTCCTTCCATTCTAGTAACTGGAGCAAATGTTTCTCCATAATCTAGTCCTTCTTCTTGTGCATACCCTTTACAAACTAGTCTTGCCTTGTTCCTTGTGATTTCACCATTTTCATCTAACTTGTTTCTAAATACCCACTTGGTTCCAATCACATTCTTATTAGTTGATCTTGAGACTAAAGTCCATGTCTTGTTCTTCTCAATTTGTTCTATTTCTTCTTTCATAGCATTATACTAGTCATCATCTGTTATGGTTTCACTTACTATTTTTGGTTCCATTTTCTGAGTAGACATGTTTCATTTCTAAGTCTATTCCTTGTCATTGGTCTTGCCTCTTTGTTTTCAATAATTTGATCTATAGGATGATGTCTTTTCACATACTTAGCCACTACAGGTTCTTTCCTTGTTTGCATGTTATTTCTTTCAAAATCTGTATCCTCATGCATGTTTTCATCAGGTATTTGTTCATTTTCTTCTTGTTGGCTATTTTCAAAGTCTGAATGAACATTTTTTGTATTCTGCAGCTCGGATTTTGAATGTGTCTATTGTTCAGCATTTACTATTTCTGACTCGACAGATACTAGATTCTGTTGCTGATCGTCATTCTAAGTTGCAATTTCACCATTATTAGGTATACCTTCATAAAAGTATACAAAGGTCTTGTATTCCTTTTCTTTCATGGTGTTCTCAACACTTTGAACTTCGGCAAGCTCATCAAATTTCATATTTGTGCTTTCTGCTACTTTCTTAATATTAACATTCAAGCACTTATAAGCTTTGCTTCTAGTAGAATAACCAAGAAATGTGCCTTCCTCACTCTTTGCATCAAACTTTCCATTTCTAGACTCTTTGTACAAATATCATTTGCATCCAAATATTTTGAAATGTTTTGCATTAGGAGAATGCCCATACCATAATTCAAAAGGTGTTGTATTTGTTCCTTTCTTGACTTGAACTCTATTGAGTGTGTAGACTATAGTACTTACGGCTTCTCTCTAGTACTTGAGTGCAATATTTTTCTCCATCATTAAGGTTTTAGAATAGTTAATAATTGATCTATTCCTTCTCTTTGCCATACCATTCTGAGGTGGAGTCCTAGCTGCTGATGTCTACCTTTTAATTCCTCTTTCATTGCAAAACTCTTCAAATTCTCTTGATGTGAATTCACCTCCTCTATTAGATCTGAGACATTTTAGGCTCTTTCCAGTTTCTTTCTTAACTCTGGCCAAGTACCATTTGAATATTTGGAATGCATCTGATTTTTGTTTCAGGAACATGATTGTCATCATCCTTGAATAGTCATCTACAAATAACATTATGTATCTGTCACCTTTGTAGCTTTGTACTTCAATAGGACCACACAAGTCAGTATGAACTAGCTCTAGTACTTCATTAGAAGTATAAGTCTTGCTTTTGAAAATTGACTTGGTCATCTTCCCTAGTTGGCATTGTTTGCACATGATGTTATCAGGTTTCTTCAACTTTGGTATCCTCTGACTTTCTTCATCTTGCTGATGCTTATCAGATTGTCAAAATTTACATGACATAGCATCTTCTACCATAACCATACATCATTAGTTTGAACAATAAGACAAGAAGCATCTTCCATGTCTAGATAAAACAAGTTACTCCTAGTCTGATCACCTTTTCCTATTAAACTTCCTTGAGAATCATAAATCTTAGCAATTCCTTTTTCAAATTCAACCTTACATCCTATGTTGCCTAAATATGAGACAATTCACAAGTTATAATTTAGGCCTTCAACATAGTATGCATTATCACATGATATCTTTTTAGTAAGCTTGATACTACCTTTCCCTTTGATCTGACATAGTGCATTGTTACCAAATGTAACACTATTTCCTTCATATTAAATAAAGGTAATGAACTTACTTTTGTCTCCAATCATGTGATGAGAGCATCCACTGTCTATGATCCATCTATCATTCTAGTTCATGCAGGTTACTAGAGCATTTGCTTCTTCTTCATCTAATTCATCCTTCATAGCCACATAGACTACTTCATCATCATTTTCGTCAGAGTCTTCTTCAACAATATAGTATCTTTTGCCTTTACCTTTGCAGTCCTTGTTTTCCTCTTTTTTGTTCTTGAAATTGCCTCCATCCTTGTAATTTTTCTTTTGTGTGCATCTGGCTGCAATGTGACCAACTTCATTACAATTGAAAGAAATGATTGGTAGCTTACCTTTGAATTTGCCTCTTCCTCTATGAAATCTTCTTGCTAGTAATGCCTCCAATTGGTCCACATCATCTTCATCAGTGTTGCTATCACTGGATACATACTTTCCTTTTCCATTATTTTTCTTTGTTTGAACCTCCTCATTGTCTTTCATTGTCATCTTAGCTTTGAATGTAGATTCAAAATTTTTTGGCTTGTATTTGTCAAAGTTGGATAACTCAAAGGCAGTGAGTCTTCTAATTATTCCTTCAAATGTCACTGTGTTGCCTGGTACACACCTTAGTTCTTGGATGGTTAATACTCTAATAGCATAGATGGGAAGAAAAGCTCTCAAGTATTTTCTACATACTATTTCTTCTATTAACTGTCCTCCTAGGCTTCTTATGGCACTGACTACTTCCTTCATCCTTGCATCATATTGAGTAGCATTCTCTCCTTCTTCCATTTTCATATCATCAAATTTTCCTCTTAGGATTTCTCTTTTGGCTCTCTTGACATTATCATGTCCTCCATAGATTCTTGATAATGTATTCCACATCTAATGTGAAGTATCACATCCTTTGATGTCATGATACTCGGCATAGCTTAGTGCTGAAGCAATATCTAACATTGTTTGATTGTGCTCCTTCTTCTTGCTCATATCATCTGAAGTGAGGGGTCTTGCAGGGTCTACATGATCAACTATAATTGAGGACTGTGCATAGTCACCTATTGATCCGAGGTGTAGCTTCATCAAACTTTTCCATGCAACAAAGTTGTCTTTGTTTAGCTTGGGAACTTCTCTCTTGGACATCTTGATCTTCCTGCTGCTAGTACCTTGAAACAAATCAGCAGTGGGCTCTGATACCAATTGTTAGAATTATTTAGAATAACTAAGAGGGGGGGGGGGGGAGGGAGGTGAATTAGTTATTCAAAGTCTAATGATGTCCAATAAATTTTTTTCTACAAACACTTAATGGCACATAACTGAAATTATCATGCATGAAATTTAACATTAAACAACTATGAAAAGTAAACACGCATCACACCATAACACTAAGGATTTGATAACCCAGAAAACCTCCAAGAATAAGAAGGTAAAACTAGAGTGGGGATGATACCCACAAAATAATTACGCAATTGATTTCAACCACTTCTGATGGTCTGCCCTGTTAAAGGCTACGACACATTGTTAAAGGATTTAAGAACATTCAACTTGGAATGTCACCCTATTAAAGGATTTACATAGAGCTGTTAGGCTCACCCAAGTCCATGGGATTTTCAGTCACCTTCTCAAAATTATCTTTCATCCCTCTCTAAGGATCTCCTATCCTCCTCCTAAGGATCTCTTATCCTTCTCCTAAGGATCTCTTTGTCCTTCTCCTAGGGATCTTCTATTCTTTTCCTGAGGCTTATCCACCCAACTATTAAGCTAACCTAGCAATGTAGGGTTTTCAATATCTAATACAATGGTAAGAAAGTATTAGAAGGGTTTTGACCTGATACAGATTGTAATCCTAAGTGTGCAGATCTTCAATTCCTTTCTTTTCTTGGCTTCCCTCCCTTGCAGTGCTGACAACTTGTTCACCCTTCAAGATCTGTCTCCTTGAGTTCTTTCACTCATTATGCCAATGCAATCTCTTGTCACTTAATCAACTCAAAGTCTTGATACTCTGTTCTTACTCGTCTTGATTTCTTTGCATTATCACACTTATGACCAACTCCCTCTCATGCATGCGCATTTTGATCTCTAACCTGTAACTCCTTATAAAGAAGTTTTGTTCTTGATTTCTCGCTTAAATCTTAATTTACTCTTGAGAAAATGGTATTGTTTTCCCTCCAAATTGTTTCTTTTGGAAACTTCATGATAAATCCATTAGCATTCACCTTGGATTGGTTTGCATGGATTACATAGAATTCTATGACATCTACTCATCATTCATAACTTCCAACTGCTTCACAAAATTTTATGTAACAACCTTATCACTGCTGATCTGGAAAATATTGTCTTTAACAAATAATGCAGCAATTCAGCATTATTGGTTTACTGATGCTCAACACCTTCTGTGTTACTTGGCTTCTTAATGTTATTTATTGGCGCTCAACACCTGAAGCATTTTGGCTTTGCTCAACACTTGAAAAATTACTTGGCATCCATTATCTTTTTCTGCTACATGACACTTGAAGGATTCTGTGTTACTCGTTATCTGAGTAATCACTCGACTTATACTAAAGTTGAACTTACTCGGCTTCAACTGAGAATCTGTTCGGCTTCAACTAGCTTGCTCAGCTCTTAATGAACTTAGTTAATCCTTACATCTTTGGTATGTCTTAGTGTGTCCATCCTTTGTGTCTTAGAATATGTCATCAATACATTATTTCATCAATGGCTTAGCTGATCCTTATACTTCATTACATCATCATAACTTCAACCTTTCTCTAGGTACTCTAGTTACATCTTATTTATTGCCACCTCCTTGTCAATCAACCAATTAATAGTATTTGGATCACTAAAGCAATTGTCATTGTTGCAAGTAGCAAGTTTGACATCAATGAAAAAACAATGATTGAAAATATTCTTTACCAGTTCCATTATCCTTCATTCATAATCTTTTCAATCATTGATATATATATATATATATATATATATATATATATATATATATATATATATATATATATATGCTGATTGCCTTTATCTAGTCTGAACTGACCACTTTGTTCGATTATGGCTCATTCATCCCCCGATGGATGTGGAATTCAACTCTCTATAGTTCCTCGGTTTTCATCATTGGATCTTTTATGGTTTTTTTTCTCTTTCTCTCTTTTTTTCTTTTTTCTTTTTCATTTTTATTTATTTTTCCAATTTTTCAATAACTGCATAGAATAACCAAAGAAATTAAATCTTGACATGGATGATAAAAAATGATACCATCCAAAGCTCTATTTTTGTCCATGACCTCACAGAGGGCACCGTTGAAGCTTGATTGCATAAGGAACTTGAAATAATGACCAAGAATAATCTCCAAAAAGTTGGGAAGACTAAAACATTACACTATCAACCTTGATCTACATATCTCATGCCACTAAATTTGAAAGCTATGTGAAGAGATTTAGAACATACTGGGACCCTTGGGTAACAATATTACTCACATGGATGATGATTCTCATATTTCTCCATGCTGATAGAATAAGAGGACATCTCCTCAAGATATGAATCCTATTCTTGTGAAGCTTGTGAAACATCCACTTTAGGAAAATATAAAGTTGCAAGTAACACACCTTTGTTACCAAATACATGAGTATGGAGTGAAAACCAATAGTAGTCATCAATGAGACACAGTTTGAGGAAGGAGTGTAGCAGCTAGCATTGTATTCAAAGTATCATTAGATGTGTTCTTGAATAATCATGAATCTCATAGACCATGCTGCATATTTTCCTCCATGTGAAAAATAAAATTTTATCTCAAGGTGGTGAACACCTTATGCCACAATCTTCTTGTGATCTCCAATAGTAAAGCACAAGCAAAATTGATATGCACCAGATAACTAACAAGCCCACACAATGTGAACAAAGCCAAGATAGCGTGTTATGCAATTATTGTGTAGAAAAGAATCATTAACTGGTATTGGTTCTAAGATCATCACACCACAACAAGCGACCTGTAACCATATTCTCAAAATCAAGTAGATCAAGCATAGTAAAGAAATAACATCCATTCAATAACTCTATCATTAATTAGGTTATTTTTACAAATGATAGATAGAGTTATTACTATGAATAGATACTTGATGGAATGGATAAATACAAATAAACTCTTGTGTTCATTTAATAGCAATGCTAATTAACACTAGAACACATACCTTGAATGATGGAGTTGTCACATGTGGAAGTTTGTTAAAAGAACCAATGGAACAACCAATGAAGCTTAATTTGAAATCATCCAAGAACCACAAGATTGGAGGGATTCCTCCCAACTTAACTTCATGCTACAAGGTCATGAAATCATTGGGATAACAAAACAAATTAGGTAACCCTCAAAGATTAACACATCCTAATAATTTTGTGAGTCTTATTGAATCAAATATTTTAATAATTCGATGGATGGATTCCCAAATTAACTGTAGGTTATAAAAACATAGGGAATTTGAATCATCCAAGGAATCAAGAAATCAACATGTGTAATCAATGAATAATCATCTGGAGATAAGAACCAAGAATGAAAAATATATGGATAGTAATACCTTGGTCCTTGTGAAATAAATGAATCATCCAAAGTGTATTTGGTCATCAAATAATGCTCATCTAATTATAACATATGTTGTTTGGTCATTAATGCATATAATCCCTTATGATTGTGCTTAATCAATTATTGGTCCCAAATCAACAAGCATGTGAGGGATGCACCTTTTAACCATAGTTCTCCAAATATCAATATGTATAAGTAAAAGAGTGATAAAATATATATATTGGAGGATTTGGAAGCATGTTTGTGGAGTATGGAATGCATATGGCTTAAAATTACTTAGTGCATGGTTGATATTAACACACATACTCATGAGTCCATTAATTAAAATTGATGCAATTTTAAGTATGGGCTCATTTGTAGGTATTTGGAATTCACTAAGTGGAAAAGAAGAACAAAGTTGATTATAATTCAATAAGTAATATTGTTATTCTAATTTAATTAAACCAAAATCACATTCCTTATATGCATCAATACATTCCAATGTTGATTTACCGAATTCAAGCACATCATTATATGGTAAAGGGATTTGTGAAAGTTTATTAACCACCTTATTATGAAGTGTTTTATAAGGCAATATAGTTTCATTTGATGGATATGGTGGAGTGGGTAGAACATTATGTGAATGCGATAATGAATATGGTAAGAAGTGTGAAGGAGATAATGTAGATGGGAATAAGTAGGATGGGTGGAACAAAGATGGTAAAGATGGATATAGTGGTTGTTGTGAGTATTCATGATTCCATTTATTGTGCATATTATGTAAAGATTTATATTTTGAAGAAATGTGTTGGCTTTTTAATGAAATAGAGTGACAAAACATGTTACCAACATGATGCATACCATGATCCTCTAGAGTTGGTGCTTGAGATTGTTCATCCATTATAAGGAATACTTGGTCACTTCCACCCTTATCATGGTAAGATTGACATATAACTTGTTCCTCATCCACCATGAACTCTTGGTTTTTTGAGCATATGCATTGGTCATCTTCCTTATAGCAATTAGAACAATAAGTGGTTAGATTTTCATCATCAAAATCACATTGTTCTAAGAATTCATCAATGATATTTTCTTGGTCAGACATAAAGATACCATTTCTACATACCTATTATGATGGAAGATCAATATCTTTTAAGATGCATTCATTAGGTAGAGAGGGTATTAAAACATCACCTTTGGTCAGCGTGATTTCCTCACCAATTTCTTCATTTGCTTTTAAATTTGAAGGCGAGGATCTGGGGGCGGTAGCCACTAATGGGGTCAAGGGGCAATGCCCCTTGTGGGGTCCTAGGGTAGTGCCCAAGGTGTGCTCCCTATTGTAGTATAGGGCGGGGTTGAGGGGAAGCACCCCCGATGCCAAGCACATTTTGCCTCTTGTATTCCCTTCAAATTTTGCATTTTTGAAACAATTTTCAACCAAAATTGATATACTTGAACAACATTGAAAAGGCATCATTTTTAACATTTTTCATTAGAATATGCTTGTCTTTAACAATAACTCACAACAACTTATGATAATGTAAAATTTAATTACCTTCTAAAGAAACTAATGAATCTCATTTCTAAGGCCTATTTGCAAACTCTAAAACAATGCATCTATATGATTTACACAATGCAAATTAACATTAATTACTTAAGCAAGGCTAGAAATTGCAAAAGCTTTCATCCTAACACATTGTTCCTAATGCAAAAAAAAAAAAAAAAAGCCTTTGACACCTTTCCTCAGCAACGATGCCAAAATGATAGACTAATACGTGGGAAAATATTATGAAAGAATTAACAATTTATGGTGAAATTTGGCTAGTCTATACGTGTCAATCTGATAGCGTAAGCTTACGAAAGGTGTCCAAGTAGTATGCTATCAAGGGATGATAGTTGTGAAATGAGGGATTATGAATGCAGCTACAACACACAAAATTTAGTCTATGAGAAATGAAATAAACCCAACGATAGGAACTGTCACTTCTTGGCGATAGGAACATAAGAAGCATAAATGAACATAAAGAAAATGATAATAAAAAATGTAACAATTTACAAATCCAATGAAAATTAATCTAGAAGAAACAAATAAACATCATTCATAAGAAAATAATAATACAATAATTTTCTAAACAGAAATCTGACATGAATTTCTATAAAAATGACAAGAATTTATTAATAATCTACACATTAATACAAATAATTTCCTATATAGGTTCAAGAGTACAAATTTGCAATATGAATTACTTCAAGAAAATGAATACAAACTTTGTAAACCATTTCACTATCTTTCTCAATTAAAACATTAATTGGATTGGATACGTACTCATATCAAACCTTAAATGCAAAGCATACTAAATTGCTGAATTATGAATTAAAAAAACCATAATTATATTACAAATATCACCAGCATTTTATAGAGTGGGCCCTTCCCCCTCAGTTTTCTGAGTGATGAAATTAAAATGTCTCTCTTAAACTATTTCAATCATACATAGTACTATATTTCTGATTAGAGTCTTATTCCCCCAAACTCTCTGCCTAAGCTACTAATATAACCAGAGGTGGTGACAATGGAATAAAATGATGTGGTCTATATTTGACTTGCAGCCAAATAGCTCACATAAACCATGAAATAGTTTATGGTTACAAAAAAAGATAAATTTGGGTATTAAATTGATCATTGGTTATTCCATCCTCATGATAATGCAAAATGTATCTCAACTATGAGATATTTCTTGTCAATTTCTCATAGCAGCCACACACAAGTTCTATGTATAACTGGAAAACTAAATAATGGAATGATCCATATAAGCCCTTCATTGTTGTCCATAGAGAAGAAAGGAATTTTTTATAACTTTTGAGAAATGGGGAAGGTGACGGTCTTAAATGTTTCCCCATTATTATTGTAGAAATATGTTTTCATAAAACCTATGTAGCTAGAAAATTCATCCTCTACCAATCTTCAATGTCCTCTCTATGTATTCATATAGGGTGAATGATATGTGTAGCAAATGTATCTAGTTTAAAGTTGATATTAGTGAAAGAGCTATAGGAAGATGCATAGAGGGTGAGAAGAAAAACCATAACTTGTTAGATAAATATAATCTCCATCTATTTATTCACATATTCTATCTAATAACTATATTAAATATTACTCATAAATATGCAAGCATATGCAACATAGAAGGAGAAAATGGAATAGAAGATAGGGATTGAAATGAGTGTGAAGGCTTGTACAAAGGTTAAAATATGGTATAATTTGGGACATAAAATGCTCTCATCATCATCTTGTTGGCTACCTTTGTAGCAACAATATACTCTACCTCTATAGTGGATAACACATTCACCTTCCATATCCAAGAAACCTAGCTCACTACTGCCCCACCAACAATAAATACATAACCTGTAGTACTCCACTTGGTATTAATATCCCCTACCAAATCTAAGTCAACATAGACCTGTAAGTCAGTAGTAGAGCCCCCAAAATGTAAACACTTACTAGATGTTGCTCTCAAATATCTGAGAATTCATTTGACTATATTCCAATGCTCGATCCCTAGATGACTCATGTAGTGCCTCTCTCATTTGACTTTTGTAAGTCACCCTAATGGATGCACCCTTGCTGATCTTTTGTTGTGATGGATCATGATTGTGACCTTGAGTGGTCTACACCATTGAGGTGTTTGGATTTATGTTTCTTTATCAGTTGCGTTGATTATGCTTTTGACTGATCTTTGAGATAATGATGTGATTTTTTGGTTCACTGAGGTTTGTGCCAGTGGTTACCAGGATCGATGTGGTATCATGAGGTTGTTTCGTGATTACCTTGAGATTTGTGCAGAGATTGCACTATGTACCATTACCATGCTACACTGGACTAGGTTCCTGTAGCAGTGGTTAGTCATGTTTATGACTATGGTTGTTTATGTGTTTTAAATGCCTTTTTATTGTAGAGTAATCAATCTTTATTAAATGCATTAATGATTAGAAATGGATTGTCCATGTTGATTTATTTGGTTATGTGCTGCGGACATTTACCTTGTTATATTTCTGATCTGAGAGATATTTGTTACTCATGTTATTTTTACATTTGAGAGGACCCGAGGGTCAGATGTTATACTTTGATTTCAGTATCATAGATTTTAGACTACTATGCTGTTCAGTTAATCATATTGCATGATGATGCCATTTTGAGATGACAGTGTGTTTTACGATGTTATCTGGTTATCTGGTATTTGGACATACCTCTGATTTTGCTATATGATGGATTTAATACTATGGTTATTTACTTCATTCCTGCATTGCTATGCTTTATGCAAACATGAGTGATGTAAATAGATTATTTTAATATAATTAAATAAATGGTTAAATTAGGTGATTTAATGCATTTATTGCTTCGGCTATATTATTATATGCAATTGCACTTGATCATGTTGTTTAGTGTGCAGGATTATATCCCTGGCAGTGGCACATGGAGTTAGTGATTCAACCATTCATATTTTACCAATGTCGTCCTTGTATGGTCGACGTATCCTTAATTAAATGTTTAATTTAAACCTTTCGGTGATTATTAAATCCAAACTCATTTGCATTATGTGATTAGACTAGTAAGTGTGTCTGTGCATTTAGAGGTTCGCATTGTCGCGAAAAGTTATTAAGAAGGTTGATGTGTTTTTGGGTTTTCGGGCTTTTTAATTGATTTATTTTATATTTTTGGCAGCTTTGCCATAGATGAATTCCTATTTATAGGAATAGCCTGTTTTCGTTTGGGTCGATGCGAGGTTTAACTAGATTGGCTGGTTAAATGCCCTAATCGATTATTCACCTGAAAAGTGAATAAATATCCAAAAAGGAATTTAATTCCTCACTTCTCACTTTCAAATTGGAAAGTTGGAGAGTAAAACCCAAAATCCTCTTCATGAGGATTTACTGTTTTGTTCGTTGTGGGAGCTACAGGCGTGGGATCGTCGTGAGGTTGGGCTCGTTGGATCCAGCTCGGGGAAACCTTGGATTGCCGCAATTTTTAGCTACTTCTGTGAGATATTTATTTTATGGTTCAGATTCCCGTTTTGCCCTTTTGGCTGTGAGGTAGGGCTTTCCCGTTTTATCATTTCTACTCCATTTCTACTTCTGTTTCTGGTAGCCGTTTGTTTGGATGCTGAGAACTAGTGTTCCCCTCCGTTTCTATATGCTAGTTCTACCCGGTTGGGCGGGTATGAACATTTGTCTTTTTTTTGAGATGAAGGTTTGGGTTTTTACGCCGTTATGCTGGCTGTTTTTGCATACGGTGTCCGATTCCATTTATTTTTGGATTTTTGGGGTTTTTGAACCCAAAGGCCAAATGGGTTTTAATTTTGAAGTTTTCCAAATTTTTGGAGTTTTTACCTCGTTTTGTGTGCCGCCCTATTTTCTTAGGTTTTCTTGGTACAATGTGGGTCGTGGACTTTGATGATCCGTTTGGATATCAGTCAGACCACTTTTGCACTGTTATGTTGCATTGGGATGCGTGTTGCATCCGTACTCTCGACGTTGTGTTCAGTTGAGTGATTTTATACTTGTTATGGTTTTTTTTTGGACCTTTGCTTTTGTTTCGTGAACGCTAGGATTCCTGTAGAATCCATACTCTCGAATTGAGGCCGGTTGAGTGAGTTCATGATGTTTGGTCTTGTTACATCATTGGGATTTGTGTAAAATCCATACTCTTGGATTGAGGCCGATTGAGTGATTTCATGATGTATGATTTTATTGGCTTTGGGATTCGTGTAGAATCCATCCTTCCCGTGTTACTTTCAATTTGGTTTTTTCTTTGCACTGTGTTCTCATTCCTATCCTTGTGTTATGATCTTCGTGATGGTGGTGCGCCACACACGAGTACGTACGCGTACATTTTTTGGGTGACTTGCGAGGCCCGATCTTCTGTGGATTTGCCGAAAGTTATGATCATTGAGGTTGGGATGGGAGTATGCATGCCCACGGGCACTTGTCATAGGATGAGCATGGGTAGGGTAGGGTAGCATATGGAGGGGGCTTCTACCTCGCAGCCTGGTGATCATTTTGCCCAGAGGGTTGGCGAAGGAAGCTTTAATTAAGTGAAAATTAAATATAATGTGTGACTGGTAATAAAACTTAAGCTAATAAAAAGGTCTGGGGTGCAAGAGCCTTTCCATTTGAGGGATGTTGAATCTGCGCAAGTCCTAGCTTGGGCTTTTTGATGCCAAGCGACTCTCCATGATGTTAGTCCCTACATAGTAGCCTATTGAGTGTTTGACCAGGACCTGTACTCCTTGCATTGTCTTAGGTTCTTGGTTGTAGCCATCATACTGTCTGGCGTGAGTGTTAGCCTTGGATGTTGTGCTTTTGTGTGTTTGTGGTTGGATCATTATCTCCATCAGCACGGCGGGTGTGGACCTACAGGTGCCACGTGGTTGGGAGGCGTAGCTACCTTCACCACTGTTAGGGATCGGTGTACAGAGACGATCTTTGTCCTAGTGCGATCGTTGCTGGATGTCTTCACTTGGTAGTTCGAGTTCTAAAGTATGCTTCCCTGTGATTTATGCTTTCATTGGGATGCTTGTATATCATGTTTAGATGATGTTAGTTTACTTGACGCATTCCCTTATCATGATGTTTAGCATATGATTATATGACGTTATTTGATTTAGTAGTATATCTATTGCTTACTGTTGTTTAGCATGTGATAGGTGATGTTATCTACTGTAGGATTATCTTTATGCTTTACTACTAGCATGTTAGATTTCCTTATGCTTATATTGTTGCATGTTTTAGTAGTGACATCCCTATTATGACAGTACTGACGATCTGGTCAGTGGCTTGGGATGTTATGCGCGAGGGATGGCTAGGACCCACGATGGTCTTATGATGCTATTGACGGTTGGGAGGAACCGCATACTTATTTTGGTTGTTTTGTTCCTGAGATGTATTTATGTACATTGCAATGTTGCTTTTGTTCTCTGCGATGTTTATATTCAGTGTGTTCTATGCTATTGTAGTTTAGATGGTTGATGTTCTCCATTTTGTGTTGTTCTTGCACTCGAGTGTTCATTCCTCGAGCCTTTGTGGATCCGGTACTCCCTGGTGTGGAGGTTCTTTGCTCTATTTTGGTCCTTTTTGCTTCTGGGAGTGTTTTTGTGTTTCTATGGGCAACATTTGTTCAGCACGGTGCGACACTTTAAAAAGTATCGCACGCCCATGCAAACTATGTCGTACGACACTGTAAAGTATCACACAGCTTCTTGAGAAATGTCGTACGACACTGGAAGAGTGTCGCACGCCTTCTTGAGAAATGTCGTACGATGCTGAAAAGTGTCGCATTCCTTCTTGAGAAATGTCGTACGACACTGGAAGAGTGTCGCACGCCTTAAGGAGAAGTATCGCCCTCCCATAGTAAAAAGTGTCGCATGGTTTTTGTGAAAAACCTGCGCGTGCCATCAGCGAGCACTTTTCTTCGTGATCCAATCTTTTTGAGAGTGGTTTTGGATACCCTTTTGGGCATTCTTCGACCCTATGCTGTTGCATTTTGAATTCTGTCAGTTTCTCTTGAAATTGAGTTTTCGTGTTTCTGTTTTAGTCTCTTGTTTCTGTTTTTGTCTCTTGGGGTTTAAAATATATCGTTAAAGTATAAGTTGACGTATATTTAATTCCTTATACTTAAGATATATTTTAATATATGCGACAAATCGTTTGAGATAGGTTTCAGACCTCTCAGAGATAAGTTATGGATTCTAGGAAATTTCAGGGCTTCAGAAATCCAGACTTAGCCAATTTTCAGGGCTTCAGGATTTCAGGCTTAGCCAAATTTCAGGATTTTGCATATTACCCCAGCTTGGTGTTTTGTTGATGAGTGGTTGTTTCTTGTGCCCTCATCATGTGTGTTGTCCTTGTTGGCTTTGGTTGTGTGTGTCAGTTTGGTAGTGGCGTTTGGAGATTCGTTGGTTGCCGGGATTGTGTTGAAGTCTTCTGTTGCGATCTTTGTGATCCTTGTATGATGTTTTCTTGTGCATTCATACTTGTTAAAAAAAAAAAAAAATCTTGGCTTGATTTGAATCCTTGATTCCAAGGATCTCCGGGTGGGGCATTACAACTCATATACTTGATAACAAATCCCACTTCATTAGAATTATCTAGCCTTGTACATACCATGACATACACCAAGCTTCTTACAATTAAAGAATAAGGTACCTTAGACATCTCATACTCCTCTTCTAGTGTCTTTCGACACATCTCCTTAGTCAACTTTGAATGACAAGGTAAAGGTGTGCGCACAACTTTAACATTCTCAATAGAGAAATGTTGCAACACCTTCTCAATGTAATTAGCTTGAGATAAATTCAATATTCTATTTTTCCCATCTCTACAAATCTTCATACCAAGGATTTTTTTTTTGGACCCAAATCCTTCATAGAAAATGAATGTGCGAACTATCATTTCAACCCCTTAATGTGATCCATGTTAGACCCAACAATAATCATAACATTAATATATAAATATAAAATAATGCAGCTATCTCCATCTAACTTCTTAAAATAAACACAATGGTTAGAATGATATCAAGTGTAATCATACTCATTCATAAAACTGCCAAATTTATGATACCATTGCCAAGGTGCTTGCTTCAAGCCATATAAACTTTTCTTCAATCTGCACACAAAGTTCTCCTTACCTTTGACCTCAAATTCCTATGGTTGTGCCATATATATCTCTTCATCCAAATCGTCATGAAGATAGACTATTTTACATCAAGCTTCTCTAAATTAAAATCTTTAGTAGCCACAATACTTAACAAAATACAAATATGAGTTATTTTAACAACATGATAAAATATCTCATCAAAATCAGTGCCCTTTTTCTATGCAAATCCTTTTATAACTAACTTGGCTTTAAATATTTTCTTACCTCCATCCTCTTCTTTCAACCTATAAACCTATTTATTCTAAAAAGCCCTTTTACTTGTAGGAAACTTATATAAATCCCAAGTCTTATTTTTTCAGCAAGGAGTCCATTTTTTTCTATCATTGTGAACTCCCACTAAATCTTAGTATCCACCTGCACATCATCATCATAACATTTAGGTTCACCAACATCAGTTAGTAAAATAGAGTACAAATAGGGAGAAAATATTTGTGGGGGTTACTTAGTCTTGTTGACCATCTAACATTTATTAGAGTGTGTAGTATATCTCAAATTCCTATGGTTGTGCCATATATATCTCTTCATCCAAATCGTCATGAAGATAGACTATTTTACATCAAGCTTCTCTAAATTAAAATCTTTAGTAGCCACAATACTTAACAAAATACAAATATGAGTTATTTTAACAACATGATAAAATATCTCATCAAAATCAGTGCCCTTTTTCTATGCAAATCCTTTTATAACTAACTTGGCTTTAAATATTTTCTTACCTCCATCCTCTTCTTTCAACCTATAAACCTATTTATTCTAAAAAGCCCTTTTACTTGTAGGAAACTTATATAAATCCCAAGTCTTATTTTTTCAGCAAGGAGTCCATTTTTTTCTATCATTGTGAACTCCCACTAAATCTTAGTATCCACCTGCACATCATCATCATAACATTTAGGTTCACCAACATCAGTTAGTAAAATAGAGTACAAATAGGGAGAAAATATTTGTGGGGGTCTACTTAGTCTTGTTGACCATCTAACATTTATTAGAGTGTGTAGTATTTTTTTGTGTGGTTGTTGTAGAGCATGAGGAGCTACTAAAACATCTTCCTTTTGAGTATCATCCAACACTACATTATCATTTTCTTTCTTCTCATAATACTGCAATAGATCTTTGTACAACACTTTCTCATTGAATATGTCATCCCTACTTCTTACAATTTTACAATTTTTAAAACTCCAAAGCCTATAACCAAATTCATTAATGTCATATCCAACAAATATACATTTCTTTGACTTAGCCTCTAGCTTGGTTCTATTTTTAGAATCTATATGTGCAAAATCTTCACAATCAGAGGTTTTGAGAAAAGAATAACTCACCTTATTACTAGTCCATGCTTCCTCTAGAATGCCACAATCCAAAGGAGTAGAGGGACCTCTATTAATCAAATATACAATAATATTGATAACCTCCACCCACATGTTTGAGGGCAGCCCAACATGTAACCTAATGCTCCTTGCACACTCCATTATTGTCTTGTTCATGTGTTCAACCACTCCATTTTCTTGTGGAGTCCTTAGAATAGTTTTCTATTTACAAATACCATTAGTGGAGCAATAATCCTCAAATTCATAATTGCAATACTCACCACCATTACCATATCTTAGAAATTTTAACCTCTTACTAGTCTCATTTTCAACCAAGCATTTCTATTTCTTAAAATTTTGAAATACATTAGATTTCCATCTATGGACATGAAATCATACTTTTCTAGTTGCATCATCAATAAATTTAACAAAATAATGAGAGCCACCAAGGGAAGAAACTTGAGCTATCCCCCATACATTTGTATGCACAAGCTCTAATTTCTCATTTTTCTTTTCCTTCCCACCCTTCACAAAACTAACTCTCTTTTATTTACAATAAACACAACTTTTACATAAACCATATTAACACATTTCAAACCTAGTAAAAATTTCTTTGAATGAAGTAATTTCATACTTTTCTCACTCATGTGCCCAATTATATTATGTCACAGTGTTGTATCATAATCTACAACATTTGTTTGTTCTCCTTGCTCAACTACAACAACTATTTTTGAACATTCATTTTTCTCTAAAACAATTAAAGTAGAAGGAACAATATCACCTATACAAAGATATAAGGTGCCTAATTTCATACCTTTTCCTACTACAAGGGAACCTTTTGAAACCTTCCAATTTTTATCATTAAAAGTAATTGTGCAACCCTCACTAGCCAGTTGCCCTATTGAAATTAAATTCCTATTCAGTCTTGGAACATACTTACCTCTTGTAGTAGACAATGATTTCCATTCTACAACTTAATCTTTATTTTTCCACTTCCAAAAATCTAACATGGATCATTATCTTCATTATCCCCCAAATAGACAAGGCCAAAATCCCCTTGGGCATAATCAATAAAATAACCTCTATGGGGTGTAGCATGAAATGAAGCCCCATAATCTAAAACCCAAGAATCATCAACACTTTCTAAAGAAATAAGCAAAGTATCCTCTTCAAATTTGTTACTTACCACATTTTCCTCTTTTTTCCCTTCTGGTTTATCTCCTTCATTATTCTTTTGATTTCAATAATCTTTCTTCTTATGCCCTATTTTTCTATAGTACCAACAATCTCTCAGTCCTTTGGATTGAGACCTCTTCCCATTTGATTTTCCTCTTGATTTCCCATGATTTTCAAAATTACTTCCTCTCTTAGTTGTTTAGCCTCTATTGTGTGTGTTCAAAGTACTTTATGATGTAGATCCACGTGAGGTTTTCCTAGGAGTTTCCTCACTCATAGTAACACCAATCATATCATCAAATTTTAGGGTATTAGATCTAGAAATAAAATTACTCACAACCATTACAAGGCCATTCCAACTTTCAAGAAAAGAACACAAAATCAAGAGATTCTTAAGTTTTTCATCAAAATTGACATTCAAAGAAGATAATAGAATAGTAATTGTATTAAGCTCATTTGAATGATCTCCAACATATCCACCTTCTACCATCTTCATATTAAATAAATGCTTCATGAGAAATACCTTATTTGAAGTAGAGGGATTTTCATACAACTTTGCTAGGGTTTACATCAACTCTTTTGTCATATTTTCTTTTGTCATGTTAAATATCACCGATGGTGCCAAGTATAATTGAATGCTTCCAAGTGCCTTTCTATTCAAAATTTCCCAATACTCATTTGTCAAAATTCCCCATTTCTTGGCTTTTCCTTCCAATGACTTCCATAAATCCTTCCAATAAAGATAGTCCTCCATTTTCATTTTCCATAATTGAAAGTTCTTCCCATTAAACTTCTTAATCTTCAAGTTACCCTCATTTGCCATCACTCCCAGTCAACCATGAGAATCCCAGTCAACCATGAGACCCTAGCTCAACCATCCTATAGAGGATAACTAAAATAAACCTCACTCTAATACCACTTTTTAGGATTAACCATAGAAAAAAAAAAAGTTACATACAAATATTTTCAACATTAGAAAAATAATAAATCACATAGAACAGAACACAAGAAAAAAATATTTAATGTGGTTCACCCAATCCCTAGGCTACATCCACTAAACAACGAGTCCAATATTATTACTATCTAGCTATTAGAACCTGATTACAATTTGTAATCCCTTACAACTCAATACCACCGTAAGAAGAAATTATTGCATCATACCTTATGAAATCCGTAATCCTAAGCCATTTTATACAAATATTTTTGCCACTTTAGGGTTAGAATTACTTACAACATGTCAGCTCAAAAATGATAATAGAATAGTGTCAATTTTTTTAGGGGCTATGCCCTCAAACTTCCAACATTCACCCCCAAATCCCCACTTAGGGCCTAATCTAGCCCCAAACCCCATTGAGTAATTATGGAGTATGTACAATACTTCCATGATCAATAACCTAAAAGTAACAATATTATTATAAGTTGGGGCTAAAAATCTCCCCTTTTGGCTTTGATAGAAACACATAACATTTGATTTTACATTACAAAACATTACATAAGATAATCAAATGTCTACATTAACAATTATACACATTTTTAGCTCTTTGTCTTCATCGTTAGACTCTTTGTAACTTAGTCTATATCTTCAACATAAAATATCTTCATCAATATTTCTCCCTCTTAGGATTATGATTTCATTCTATTTTCTAGTTCAACTTTACTTTGATAATCACTTATCTCATATCTCCCTTTGGTTCTTGTTTTTACTAATTTCCTCTTCTATTTTCTTGTTCAACTTCACTTTGATAATCACTTATCTTGTCTCTCCCATTGGTTATCCCTTTTACTAATTTTCTCCCCCTTTGAGTATTCTTGACCTATTGATAATCTTCTCCTTTGACATACATCTCCCTTACTCATTATCTCCTCCTTTGACAATAATGCCAAATGTCATTATAAATTTCAATTTAAAAATTATAAAACTTTGTAGTTATCCTTGTACCTTGCATGTGCAATTTACATTCATTTCATCACAGTCATCTTCACAACTTTAGAAATGTTCCTAAAGTGTGAACTCGTTGCATCAACTCCATAAAAATATTTCTATTCATCCATGAATTGATGCATAATACATCTTCAACTAGTAAATTTTGGAGAGGTGTAGGACCCCTAGTTTATGTCTTAGACTCAAAAACATCATGTTAGGAAATGGCTTAGTAAATATATCTGCAATTTTCTCTTTAGACTTCACCTATTCAAGGCTTGTTTCTCTTGTACTTTCTCCCTCAAATAATGATACTTGATTGATAAGTTTTTTTTGCATGCATTGCCAAATTTTTTGAAATATTTTATTGCACAAGTGTTTTTTCACAATAAATAGTAGTAGGCTTAGTTAGCTCTTATTGTATGCCTTCTAATAGTTTCTTAATTTATACAATATGTGAATAATTTTTTATAGAAGAAACATATTCAGCCTCAGTGGTAGATTGTGAAATATAATTTTGTTTCTTGCTTGTCCATCTTATCAATCTTTTTCCCAAAATGAAAGCTCCACCACTTGCACTTTTTCTATCATCAACATTACCAGCCTAATCAACATCCATGTATACTACAAGATTAAATTCATCATCTTTTTTATACCATAGGCCTAATCTTTAGTTCCTTTCACATGTTTGAATATCATCTTCACAACATTCATGTGTGTCCCCTTTTGACTAGACGAAAACCTTGCAACTATAACAACAACATGTGTAACATTTGGTCTACTATGCATAACATACTCTAGTTTTCTAATAATAGATCTATATTTTGTCTCATTTACCTCTCTGATAATATCTTCTTTTTCTAATTTTATTGTAATCACCGTAGGTGTACTGACTGGATTAGACTCATTCATCCCAAAAGTCTTCAAGTTTTCTTTCACATACTTAGATTGAGTTGCATATATACCTTTCCTTATTTGATGAACGTGTAATCCAATGAAAAATTTCATCTCACCAAACAATGATATCTCAAATTATGTACTCATTTGATTAGCAAATGTCTTACATAACATGTCATTTCCTCAAAATATAATGTCATCAACAAATATTTCATCAATCAACACCATATTTTTAGATTCACATTTCAAATATAGATTATGATTCTCACTTGTTATAGGAAATCTAATCTTAGTTAAATAAGAATGTAACCTTTCATACCATTCTCTTAGTGCTTATTTTAATCCATACAATGCCTTGTTTAGTTTGCAAACCATGTTCTTCTAATTAGGGCAATTAATCCTTCAAGTTGTTCAATATATAATTCCTCTTCAATTATTCCATTTAGAAATGCAGATTTGAGATCAATTTGATAAACTTTAAACTTCTTGTAGGTAGCATAAGCCGACAATGTTCTTACACCTTCCAATATTTCCACAAGTGCAAAAGTCTCTCCATAATCTATTCCTTCTTCTTGTGCATAACCTTTGCAAACTAGTCTTTCCTTGTTTCTTACCACTTCTCCATTCTCATTGAGCTTATTTTTGAAAAACCATTTGGTTCCAATCACATTCTTGTCTATAGGTCTTGATACTAATGTCTAGGTATTTTCCTTCTCAATATGATCAATCTCTTCATTCATAGCATTTATCCAATCCTCATTATCCAATGCAACATTTATTGTTCTTGGTTCAAAATCAGAAATAAAACATATACTATCTCTTAACTTACTTCTTCTCTATACTCCAACACTTCTATCTCCAATTATTTGTTCATGGGAGTGATTCTTTCTCACATTTGGCCAATATAGGCTCAATTCTTTGGTTTTCAACCATTTCTCCACTTGGTACGGGTTCAACTTCTTGCTTTTCTTGTACATTCTAATGCTTGGGGAAAGAATTCTATAACTCAAGTGATATTATCTAGTGCTTGATGGATCTCTACTATAATTTAGGTAGTGTATTGAGTCAAGGTGCCTCTTCATACACATATAAACACTTTTTGTAATTTCCAAGTTTCTTCTTTCTTTCCCCATCATTCTCATCTACAAACTCATCAATCCTTACATTCACACTCTTAATTATCTTGTTAGTAGCTTTTCTCAAACACTTATAATATTTTCTTTTAGATGAATAGCCAAGGAATATACATTCATCTCCTTTGAAATCAAATTTACCATTCCTTACATCTTTGTGAATATAAAACCTACTTATACAAATTTTGAAATAACTTACATTCAATGTATGACACTTCTAGAGTTCACAGGGTGTCTTATTTGTTCCTTTCTTCAACTGAACTTGGTTAAGAGTATAAATAGTAGTGCTAATTTCTTCTCTCTAGAATATATGAGCAACCTCTTTTTCAATCATCAATATCTTTTCACAATCCACAATTGACCTATTTTTTCCCTTAGCAATCCCTTTTTTTTATGTGTGTCCTTAGTGTAGATAACAATCTTTTAATACCATTCTCAATACCGAAGTTAGTGAATTCAATAGACATAAACTGACCATCTCTATTAGATCTTAAATATTTCAAAGATTAACAAGCTTCTTTTTCAACTCTAACTTTATACCATTTGAACATATTAAAAGAATGTGATTTGACCTTGATGAACATAATAGTCATCGTGCTCTAATAGCCATCAAAAAACAATATGAATATATGTCAACATAGTAATTGCAATACCTATTAGACCACATAGATCAGTATGCACCAATTCTAGGATATCATTTGAAGTGTGTGCTTTTTTTGAAAAACTATATTTTGTCATCTTATTGAATTGAAATTATTTACACATATCATTCTCTAGTTTTTGTAGATTTGGTAAGCCTCCTACTCTTTTCTTTATACTAACTTTCACCATGTTCTCAAAGTTTACATGAAACAACCTTTTATGCCATAACCATGCATCCTCAACTTTAGAAAATAACCATGTCTCGATAGTTGGATCAAGATTAAATAAGGTACATCTTTTTTCCATTGTAGTTCCAATCTTATTACATTCATCATCATAAATTTTAACCTTTCTGTGCGGAAACTCTAGCTTGTGACCTAAATTATCAACTAAGAAGCACTCAAAAGATTATACTATAGTCATTGTACCCAATATGCATCATCAAATCTAATCTTATCATTCAAAATTAGTGATCCTCTACCTTTCATGAGACATGTAACATCATTACCTAGCTTAACAGTTCCACCATCATCAATTTCTTTAAACTTATTAAACTTAGATCACCAATCATGTGATGTGAGCATTCACTATCTATAATCCTTGAATCATTCTTTCTAACATGTAAAATAAGGGCAGTTTCACTTTCATACCTTTCTCCATTAGGATCTTCCTTGATTGTAACATATATCATCTCAACTACTTCCTTTTAATCATCAGTACTAGACTCAGTGTGCTCTTCTTCATCAATGTAGCATGATTTCTTCCCTTTGTCTTTGTAATACCTATTCTTTCTATAGTTGAAATCTTTCTTTTTCATTTATGTCACTCTTACTTCTATTAGGATATTTAGCAAAAAAATTACCAACCTTATTGTATTTGAGACAAATCAGGGGTAGTTTACCTTTATATTGACCTTTACCTCTTAACAATCTTCTTGCAAGAAATGCTAATTCAAGTTCATCCAGATCATTCTCAAATTTAGATTCACTTTCTTCCTTACTTTTCTTTTCTTTCTTATAACTTCCATTGGTTTATAAATATTTAAAAGCATTTCCAATTATAACCATACTATTGTCATAATTGCTCAATTTAAATGCAGTCAACTAACCAACTAAACAATCAAGTGTTAATACATTACCAGGTATAGCTCTCTCTTCTTGAAGTATAAAAAATTTGATAGCATAAGAAGGAAGAAGAGTCTTAAGGAAATTTACTTACAATTTTAGAATCATTGATAGCTCCTCCAACAACTTTGATTGCACTCACAACTTCCTTGATTTGGTTTACATATTGTACAACATTCTCACCTTCTTTCATTCTCATGTCATCATACTTTCCTCTAAGAATTTTATCTTTGGCTCTCCTTACATTATCATCTCCTTCATGTAAAAGTATTGATTTATCCCACATTTTTTTGGTAGTAGTGAAATCCTTAATATCTTCAAAATTGACATCATTGAGTGCAGAAGCAATCTCAATATTAGGCTATTGTGATTCCTGTTCTCATTCATTTTCTCCATATTTAGAGGACCAACAAGTGTAGGTGCCAACCAATATGTGACATTCTCTTTAATTCCAGATAGATGCAACTTTATTCTATCTTTCTATGTTGAGAAGTTCTCTTTATTTAGTCTTGGTACCTCTTTGTTGTACATCTTTGATCTTTAGTTCAAGTTCCTTTTAACACTTATTTCTCCAAGCACTATGCTCTGGTACCAATTGCTAGATAACTGAGTGGGGGGGTCTAATTATTTATGTCTAGTTATCCTCCCTTCAAATAAATTTAGTATCAAAAAAATTCACAAAAATCATAAGTATTCACTTGGTATACTCATTCAACTTATCATTTAACTCACTCAATCACTGTACTCCAAACTATTCATTTACTATTCCATTATAACTGGTTGATAGTAACAAGACTTAGTTATTATCGACCTTTAACTTAGTTGTTATCAATTTGTAGTGAAATGAAAATAACATATAAAATTACTTGTAACATAACATCATTCACACATTTGACACCAAGATTTTTAACATGGAAACCTTGTAAGGAAAAAACCACTTAGAACCTACAACCCAAAATTTTCACTCTTTTGAAGTCATCTCAGCTAAAAGAAAACCTTGTTACATGTTACATAGACATTGTTAGTGTGACCATACTAGAGGATTTTAACCAACAGATTATCTAAACCTTATCACTCCTTGATCTTGTCTAAAGAACAACCTACTCTAAAGGACTTACAAACGTCACTAATTGATGTTATCATATAGGATTTCATAGACTTGTTAGGTCCACTCATTTTACAATATACTATATTATAATGATTATGAAGTAATAGTATAAATGATCTTTTAGGTATAACACTACCTTGATTTCTCATATCTCATTTATGCATAGTCTCTTTTTGATCCCTCACCTCTGATCTATTTTTTTTTCTCTTGATTGGCTATTCACTTCTTCTCTCTTTCTCCTTCTTTTCAACTCTATTTGATTCACCTAGATCAACTATCTTTATTTCAACAACTTTGTATAATCACCACCTTAACAATAATAATCAACATCAACTAGTAACCTTTTCACCATTTGATCAAAAATAGAAATTATCTTGAACATCTCCTTAAATAGTCATTTCTATGCTTCCAACTTCTTCAAAATTATGTCACTTTCTCATAATCATCAATCTCAATTTCATACCTCATGCAATGAATCCAGGCACTCAGAAAATACAACTTTCATAGAGCTTTTTGATCTTAGATTGCTTTTGACAATTGAGTGTCAACACAATTAAGAAATTTCTAAGTTTATGCCAAGTATAATATGGATTCCAAGTTATAATATGTGTCAAGCCAAAAATTCAACAAGTGTCGAGTCATTCAGATGCTGAGCAAATAGACAATGCCAAGAAAGTTTCAAGTGCTGAGTGACTAATAGATGCCGAGAAAAGTTCAAGTGATGAGCAAGGTAGAATTTAGTATGTGCCGAGCATTAGTGATCAACAAGTGCTGAGTACCACATAATTAACATGAGATTTTATGCCTTCAAAAACTAAGATGTAAACCATTTTTGAGCTGACATATGGATAAATCTTGAAGGATTAAAAGATAAGAATGAATCTATTTTGGATTCCCTGTGCAATCAACATGCAACCAATCAAAAAAATGGAAAGATTTGAGCAAAAAGTTGGATGAATCTCAATCATAGATTCATACCTAATCCTAAGACATGAAATCCTTTTTAAGGAGGTCAAAGCCCCATAATTAATAGAGAATGAGAAAGAGAATGCATTTGAGGAAATAATACTAGTGAAGTTTGAAGGAAGTGAAAGGGGTGAATTGATCAAGTTGAAGGTGAGTTAGAAGAAGGACAAAACTGCAGATCAGTTAGAAGAACAAAATATTAGTACTACAAATAGCTACATATCAGATTAGCAAGGATTAGATTGGATTAATAACAATCTAAAATTAGGAATTGAAAATTGCAAGTGATCAGGTCAAACATTCTACTATACCTTCTAACAATTGTATTAGCAGAATGAAATCCTATGGAGATAGGTTGGTTTAACAACCATTGTATATAACCTTTAATAGGGTGACATTCCAAGTGAATATTTTGTAAATCCTTTATCTAGGTACACTTTTGATAGAGTGTTAAAATATTTTAATAGGGTAGGATCTAACAATCTTTGTAAGCTTTTAATAGGGGATGCCTTTCATAGGGTAGATCATGAGAATGGTCAAAATATGTAACCTTAACAGGTGAACTTTATTGCTACAGTAGTGAAGAGTTGTGGGTGTCATCCCCACCCTAATTTTATCTTCTCATTGGAGGGTTTTTGGGTAATCATATTTGGTGTCAAGTGTTTATGTGGATGCATTTTCTTTGTTTTCTCTATATGTTTGTGCATGCAATGTTTTAAAGTTAAAAGTTTTATTGGTTAAAGTTTAGTACTTCTGATTCACCTCCCCTCTTAGAAGTATACTTCCCACTTGTTAATCCCAATAATTGGTATCAGAGCTAAGTTCTCATTAGGAGAATCCTTACAGCTTGGAGAAAATGTCTTGAGATGGAAGTCTACAAGTTGGGAAAGACCATTGAGAATCAGGAGATTGAGATACACCTCTTACTACAACAATTGGATGAAGCTAGAAATGCCTTGAGGAGTTCACTAAAGAGAAGGAAAGAGATTGCCATAGCTAAGAATGACACTCAATACAAGGATACTGATACCAACAAAATATTTGCAGATGGTAACTCATGTGAGTTTGATGCAACAATTGCAGATCTCATGGACAAGAATAGAGCACAAGCTAAAGAGATCATAAATCTCAAATTGAAGCAAGAATCACAAGCAATACTACTATGTGAAGTGACTAAACAAAAGGAGAAAGCCATTGAGGATAACGTCATGATTGAAGAAGACAAAAGAATGTTGTCAAATAGATTGGAAGGAAAATTAGCAAAGTTTTCTGGGATCTCAAACATGTAGTTGGATACCTTGAGCCAAATGATGAATACCCATCCCGAGTTGAATGTCAAGGAAATTGCAATAACTACATTGAAGTTGAAAAATGAGCAACTACTGAATGACCTAAAAAGAGAGGAGTTTGCTAAAAGCTTCAAAAAGCCAAATGAATCCATCAAGTACTTTGAACAACTACTAAAATCACCTAGATCTAGTAAAGACACATCAGGTTTGGGCTACACAAGCATTGAAGAGGGAGAGTCATCCGAGACTACTGAACAAAGGAATGACAAAGGTAAGAACTCCAAACCCACTTGTCATTTTTGTGGTAAGAAAGGACATGCAACTAATGTTTGTAGGAACAAGAATGGTAGTTAGAATGCCAAGCCAAAGAATTTGACACATTGTTATAGTGCAACAAACAAGGTCATCAGGCACATGAATGTAGAACCATAACCATGCATGCACCAAGATTTGAAGGATGCTGCTACAATTTTTAGAAGTTTGGACATAAAGCCTTTAAGTATAGATCCAAAACCACATGGTCATCAAACAAGGGAAGAAGTCATGAAAATTCCTATAATTGGGACTACAATACAAGACATAACTATCATTAACTATCAAGAGCATGGACACATCCCTGCGAATTGCATAAGAACACATTTCAATGGAAGGTATAGTAGATGGTTGAGCCTAACTACATGCTTTAGTTTTTTTAAGACTGGTCATACTAGCAAGCACTATCCAGCAAGATCAAAGGCACCTAACTTAGACTCAAACAAGGGAAAAGGCAAGGTAGATGTTGAGCACATTAGAGGAGAGATGAATAAATCATGGAAGAAGAAAGATGGATGCAACACATTAAATGAAGGGATCACTTCACATAAAGGGTCGAGTGGTCATACTGCATCAAACTAAGCAAGAAGGCATGCAAGATTGATATTTAAATGCTTTATCATACATAAATTCCTAGAATAAGTTAGTATTAAAAGGGATAGATCAGCATGAATAAAGATGCAAGGTTAAATCTTCAAGTTTTTCATACGGTTGTTGAGTAAGGAAAGTTTCCTTCAGATGCCAAGTGAAATCCTAGTGTATGTTGAGTTGTTTGCCAAAGTCATTAGGAGCTGAGTTAGTGGTGGTTGCTAAGTTAAAGGGAAATTCTTATTGAAGCCAAGTAAGGAAAACTCTAGTGGATGTCAAGTGTTGGAAAATCAAAGGAAGCTGAGTAAAGAAAAATTACATAAGGAGCTTAGTGGACAAATGTATACGCACTAAGCATTAAATGACATGTAATGAAGGGTATAAGGTTGAGTTTTCAATCATTTCTCATCATTAAAAACCCAGAGTAAGAGTGAGAAGAGCACATAAATGATTTCCAAGAAGAGGTTGATGCTTTTGTGAAGATTTCAACAAAGATTCAACATTGTTTTGTTTGTCTAAGGTATTTACTCAAGTGCTGAGCTACACAGTTACACAATTTTTATCTTGAAACCCTAAGTTTTTAGAAATGACATCTATCTCTAGGAATCCCAAGGATAAGGAACCATTTGAGGTTTAATTGGCTAGTAATGAAGTTAAACAACTAGATTTTAGGAAAATTCCTGAAGTGGCTTACAAAAATGACCCTATTGGCGCTTTATCTATTATTCCACCTAAGGTTGTTATGGTGCAAGATGTTCGAAAATGTTAAAATTGTAAAGTTGGAGCAATAGGTGACATGGAGATTTGGAAAGCCTATGATAAATTTTGTGAGAATGGGGTATTAAAGGAGGAATTTGAGATTGTGGAGAGAAAGGGCTTAACCCATGCCCTAGATTTCCCTATAGTTTTCAAGATGAAGTGGATAAAAATTGTGCTAAGTAAAATTCATGATGGATGCCTATGGTTGGAGGATGGACCTATTAAGTTGTCAAAAAGAATCATACATAGGGTAATAGGGTACCCAACCCTAGAATGGCCAAAGACCCTAAGGAGTGATTCAAAAGAAGCCATAGAGAAGAGCACTGGGGCAAAGTAGAACAAAAGGGGCATGATAATTGACACAATCAGAGATCCACTTGTAAAATTTTATGTTAGGGTTATATCCCATAAATTCTACCAGTCAATCTAACTAAATAGTGTACCATGCATTGTAGTTGATGTGGGATACAAACTGTAACACCTCGCTCGGGAACCCAAGAAAAATAAACCTAACATGTTACAATGTTTACTGAACTATTTTTTTTTTTTTTTTTTTTTGAAGTTTAAAAGTTTAAACAACATCCAAAAAACATTAATGCGGAAGCAATAAGAACATACACAACAAATACACATTTGCAATTACAGATATAGTTTCAATTCCTCAAAGGTTCCTTTACGTTGAGTCACATTTAATAATTTTAAATTAATTAGTTTAGGTTTCCAAGTACAATGTCTCATGATCATAAAGAAATAACTAATACAAGATTGCATAAGCAAATGCATAAGTATAACTAATACAATGAAAGTACATCCAATTAATAACATCCACTGCACATGTCGCAGGGTATGTGAGAAAAGATACAATACATCAGAATACATGACAATATATATACATCATCTGAAAAGAAGTCTCTGAGATAAGAAATAAGAATGATAAAGGTACATCTTCTGCAATGAACATCCAATAGCTAGCAATGTGAAGGGGAACCCAAATGGTAAGAAGGCACTACCTCCCGATCGCGTGGTTACCTAGTCAGGCTTCCACTCCCACCGTGCAGGGAAGATAATGAACAATCCACATATGACAAATCAAACATAAAACATTCCTAGGCAAGGTACCCCTAATAGCCAAAACTACCTCAAAGGTAACACATGCTACTCAAGAAGATAAAATAATCCAAAAGTAAGAACACTCACTCCAATATCGACACCACATAATCAAACATCATACATGAACCAAGTATAAACCAAATACCAAGGTCATAAGATAAAGTCAACAAAAGATAATCACCTCAAGTCAAAAACCACACGTCAAAAGTACAACATAATGAAACACCAATCATCATCAATGAAAGTAAGTAACCACAATAAACACATCCAACAATAGATACACCACCAGAGATACACAAAACTACAGAGGAGACTCAGGCTACATACTAGGGAGTGTCATCACATGGCTGCTTGAGTTACCCTGGACTAATCTCTAAATAGACCCGGGACCCTCAAGTGTTGAGTTACCCAGGACTGGTTACTCTGAACCCTGGACCCTCAACATCACACATATGGAAACTAGAAAGCCCTCTCAAGAAGACGAGGCACTCATCTCATTCCCATCCTTAGTCTATACAAGAACTAAAGGCATGGGTAGATCAAATATCTCTAACTTATCTTTTTAGTGTGTTTTCCCCCCATAAATTTTACTTACTAGATTATCACTTATTACATAACTTGCATTAGGTTACCCTGGTACTGACCACTTTGGGTCCCAGATCCCTATGCAAGCCACTCTCAAGTCATGTACCTAGACAACCTCTCCTAAGCACATAAAAAACACAGTTGTGTCCCATACCACAACACCCATAAAGATCAAATTTGGTTCCTTAACAGGCAACCTGATAATAAGATGGTTCTCGCACCCAAGTACACATAAATGCTCCACAAGTAAATCTCACAAATATAATCTCAATTTGAATCACATAACACATCATGACATCTAGTCCCATAAATAGTATACAAGAAATCTCACAAAACCTCTAGTGTACATCCTAGACTGGTCAACACCTAATTAACACCAAAAACCCAAAGCATAGACAGTATAAGCAAAACAATATAGTTTCTTAGTTTGCGTTTGATTTACAATAATACACAATAAGGTAAAAAGTAAAGTTTCAGTTTTGTGTTCAATGTATGTTTCAAGTGAATGAATTCTCAGTTTATTCCATAAGTCAACTCTATAAAATTACCCCCATTTATTTATTTGACTTAAATATGTAAAATTACCTTCATAATAATAGTCATTTTCCCAAAAGCATTATTTGAAGATAATCGATTATTTATTTAAGTTATAAAAATAACAATTGCTAAATTTAATAACATCATTACAATCTTATTAAATTTACACATTTAATAAAATTATACATTGTTATATAATTTTCGTATTAATCATTCCTAATTAAATCAAAATTTAATTAGCTTAATTAATAATCATTTACTATGTCCGACTCATTAATAATCCTTAATTAGATCCAATTTAATTAAGTCAATTATTAATTATTTTTTAAAAATATCTCTCAGTTATTAATAATTAATTTAGTTATTAATACAAATTAATGATAATATAATTTTAAATTTTAATAATTAAAGTTTTATATAATTTAAATTTAATAACTTAAAAAAAATCTAACACAATTTAAATTTATTAAATTATAATTAAATTACAATAAAAAAAATTCATAAATTAAAAGAGGATGTTTAAAGCCCGTCGACTTTTGGCCGCAGCCTTTGCTGGGCCGGCAGCAGCTCTGCCGTAGCAGGCTGCTGCGGCAACAGCCTATGCTGCCTACCAAACGGTAAGGGGGGTAGGGGCTAGGGTAAAACCCACCCCTCCCCAATTTTAATATATTTTAATTTTTTTTATTATTTAATTTTTTTTTAATATGCAAAGTAAATAAATAAAATCATTTCCCATAAATTATATATATATATATATATATTTTAACATATCTTGCAAATATGGTCTGATAGAAGAGTTTTCTAGTAACCATATATATAAATATATGATGTACAAAGTCCTATTTCAATTTTTTTTAAAATTCTTCCCAAACCATCCGATAAAAGGGTTTATCTAACATTCGAATTTCTTAATTAAATTTACTTTTAAACCTCAAACCCTATTTCAATTATCTAATAGATTCTCATAGTGTTTGATTTCTTATTCAATCTTATGTAATCCTCTAAAATAAATTCAATTAAGTATCCATCTAAGCCATGTATAGATATTTCCCAAACAAGAACAATATTGCATACCCGAAAAACAACACATGCAAAAGACACGGAGCAGACAGAAACTTGAAAAGCGAAAACTACTATACAATTAAACCACGAGATCCTACCTGGATCTGATGCTAAACAATGGCAGCTAGATAAAGATTTCTATTGCAAGTGAAACCCTTCAAGCTACGAAAAACTTTCCTTCTTTTCCAAACCCTCTGATTTTATCTTCAAACCTGTGTGTGTCCTTAAATCTGTGTCTGAAAAACTCTCTCCTAAATAATGACCCCAAAAACCTCTAATATAGACTCTAATTACCCTTTAGGGTTTCTATCACCACCAGTCTAAAATTATAATAATTTTATTTAATTAATTCATTCATGCACAATTAATTTTCTTTTTTTAATTAAGATATTCTTTTATTAATCCTTCATGCACTTTAAGTGAATTGTTAAATTACTTTATTTAACTTTCCACTTTACTTTTCTTTAAATTAATTTATTAACTTCAATCTCATGTGCACATTATTAAAATATCTTTATTCAAGTTCACATGTTTTATCTTTTAATTAATTTCTTATATTTAAAACTCATTCATAAATCATGCAAACTATAATCTTTATGATAATTAAATATCTTTTCACTTTTAATTTCATTTTTAGAAACTTAATTGATAAAATATTTATTAACTTAAATAACAATAATATTTAGCATTTATTTAAAAATGCACTCTAAATATATTATTATTAAATTAAATAAATATAATCACGTTCTAAATTTAAACTTTAACTTTTTAATATATTTAGAATGTTTAATTTGATAAATATTTATTAACTTAAATAACAATAATATTTAGCATTTATTTAAAAATGAACTCTAAATATATTATTATTAAATTAAATAAATATTATCATGTTCTAAATTTAATCTTAAAACTTTTATCTTCAATTTAATTCTTTATATTTAATTAATTTCTCAATTAATTAAATATAATTAAATATTCAAAAAGTCATAATAATTTTCCATTAAATTAAATTATTAATTTAATCTATTAATTAGACTTAATTAATAGAAATTCATCAAAGACTCATAAAACAACATATGCACAAAATACTCACGGGTTTAAAAAGGGTAGACAGTCTGTTATGAGTCCTCCTTGTAGGACAAGTATTATAGGCTTATGGCTAGGATTGGACCTGATCATTATCTTCCCATTCTCACCATTTGAGTATTTGTAATAGGGCACGCTCATTCTGGCAATTCAGGGAAGTCGATGCCCGGTACCTACATCCTGCATAAAAGATGAGCATGTACATGTATATAATATATCTAAACTAAATAGACAATGGAAGGGAGTGGTTCATTGTGTAGATCCCGACTAGCAGGTGACTACGACTCCCTCCCTTAACCACATCAAACACTTCAGACAGAAAGATAAAATAAACACGCGCACCATACACATGCAAGTATGGGGTAAGTATCATAAAAATCACAAATCTAAGATCAAATGCGTACATATAATAATGCATCTCTATCAATACAACATAATCATCATTAAAGACATCCTGTTAACATTTATATAAAAGAAATCACATTTACTAACTAGGATCATTAAAACAAAACATGAATGAAATCAACTAAGCAATAATAACTGATACATTTGTAATCAAAGTCATGAAATAATATCATAATATTACAATTCTAGTATCTCTAAAGCTAATCAAAGCATAAAGTCAACCTAAAAGAATTTGATAATGATAACAAAAATGCGATCTAGGGGCAGGCACTAGACAAACTTTTCAAGAAGGACCATACATACGATCTAGCAGAACTGCAACTGCAACAGATTATGGAGAATTTGGGAACAATAAGGAGATCCAAGAGTGCTTAGTGTAAGTTTCGATCAATTTTGATATGCATATTTTTCTATATTTAGAATGAATTCCCTTCTTTTTGTAAAATAAGTTGGAAGACAATTAGGTCTATAGCAGTACAAGTTAGTGAGTATATAGAGCAGATGGGAGCCAATTTTGAAACCTTAATGACAAGCTATTTTGAGGACATTAAGAAGTCTATGAAGCAAAGGCTCAGAATACTAGTTTCTCTAGTGGATCAACATGTTAATGAAATTTTTTTTGTAGTTGACATTGAGTACACCTATATCCAAGAAATAGTACCAAGGATGAAATGGCTAAGGCCACTTGGATACAAAATTAACATTTATGAGGCATCAGCAACAATCACAACATTGTTTGTAGAAGACATCGATAAAAGTGCAAAACCCCTTGGCACTTTTGATGTTGCGAAGTCCAAGGTAGAGATGGAGTTGAAGACTACTTCAACCCTAAAGAAGAAGGACAAATTGGTCAAAAGTCTTAAGGCCAAATTCAGTGAAGGAACATCTAAAGCATAAGAAGAAGAAGAAGAAGAAGAAGAAGAAGAATAGGGCCAAGGGCCACCTGCCTTGACACAAGGAATGGGTGAAGATGCTAAAGAGGAAGAAGGTGTAGAGGAGAAAGAGAAAGCCAAGGAGGCACCTACTAGGTCAGAGCCAAAGAAAAGAAAATTTGAGAAACAACCTGCAGTTCAGCCCAAGGGCAAAAAGATAGCCAAGCCAAGCCTAACTAAGCCTACTACAAGGGAAAGTACAAGAGCTACAACAAAGGAGGCTAAGGAGAAAGAGAAGAAGAAGGCTAAAAAGAAACAAGGACTAGCAAAGAAGAATCTGAGAAGAAAATATTTTGTTCAACTCGACTCAGATGAAGAGAGAACAAAGTCAGAAGACACTAGCCAATTTAGAGTGGTAAGTCACACCACCAAGTCTAATTTAGAAAATATATGTGATAATATTAGAGATAATGTAGACTTAATTAGCTTAAAGAGCATTAATTTTAATAAGTTGAATAAAGAAGAACAAAACATGATTGAAGAATCAATCTACACCATGATGGAAAAGTTCAAGAACACCCCACTTGAACTTGATAATTCAATGCCCAAAGAGTTGTATTCTATTGTTGAAAATAAATGGTATTATTGCCTCAACATGGAGAAAGAAATAAGAGAGTCAACAATGGCTTGAGTAGTGCCTAAATTCACCAAAAGGAAAATAACCAAGACAAACAAGAAGCATGGGAGAAAATTTGCACCCAAATATAGAGCCTTTAGTATTCTTCAGAATAAAGTTGAAGATGTTCTTAAGAAGTCCACTCAAATGTGGAAGTTAATTTATGGGCTAATAACTATTAAAGAAGGAGAAGAAGATCCATTTGAAGGGAGAAAAAATGGAGAAGAAGATGAAAATGAAAAGGAAGGTGAAGATGAAAAAGAAAAGGCAGATGACATAATGGAGAAGGAAACCCAAAAGGATGATATGGCAACTGCTGAAGAGCAGCAAATAGAAAAGATGTGCAAGAAACTTCTACATCTATAGAAATAATAAAAGTAAAGGATGTTCCTAACAATTTTGGTCAGAACATAAACTCATTGACTACAGAGGATCTCAAAAAGATCCTTGACCAAACAACTCTACAAGCCCAATTATGTAGTAATCTAGTGTTGGTCAGTATAGATGAGTTGCAAAAAGTAGTAGCTAACTTGACTAGGGATAAGATGAAAACACAAGAAACATCTTCTATCATTGTGGTATTGCTATCAGGATTTAACTGTGTTATCTTGAGTCAAACTCATTGACCCATATTTCATGAGTAGTGATTCAACATGAATCCATCTCTCATGAGAATAAATGGAACACTTAACACTCATTGGATCTAGGTGATGCTCATAAGGATCCAATGAGTGCTAAGTGTTCCATTTATTCTCATGAGAGATGGATTCATGTTGAATCACTACTCATGAAATATGGTTCAATGAGTTTGACTCAAGATAACACAGTTAAATCTTGATAGCATTATCACAATTCGACTTGATGTGGAAATTATCTCCTACTTATCAATATTCTGTCATCCCTACAACTACAAGTGGACAACCTAAAGAGAAAGCTGCATAAGATACATTAGTTAAGGTTGATTCCATAGATAAAGTCACTACAACTGCTAAGGAGCCAACAAAGGACCAAATAGGATAGATGGATACTTCTATTCCTATTGCAAAAGTATAAAGTGCACCACCATAGATAATAGTCATTGATCAAGGAAGATCAGAGGAGGAGAAGGATACCCCAAAGGAAAAGGAGCAAGAAGTAATTCAAAATTTGGTTAATCTGCCAACCTCTAGGACTCCAACAAGAATGCCACAAAAGATGAGCATTGAAGCAATACCACTTCAAATTTTAGCACCATGATTGATCTCTACAAAGGTTGCAAGGGTACTTCACTATGGAGACCCTACACTAGATGAATAAATAGTCATTCCTAAGTATGAGTATGCAACCATGAACATTGATCAAATCAATGAAGTGCAAGAGGCACTAGAGAGGAAGAAGAAGCAAGAGATACTCAGAAATGAGTATAAATAAAGGCAAACACTAATTGAAATAAATGACATCTTTCTAGATGAATTTAGCTTGTAGGCACTTGATGAAACAAAGCCCATTATGGAGAAACTTTCAAACATAGTGGACTAAGTGCAAAGTGAAGAGCATGATACTAATGCAAAATTGATGGAATGATCAAAAAGAAAGTTTTAAACAAAGGAAAATGAAAGAATATCTAATGAGATAGCACTATCATAGGTAGAGCTGGCTAAGAAAATTAAAAAGGTGAAGACATTACTTGAGAATATCTTCTCATTGTACTCAAAACTATGTGATGCTTCCATATTCACATAGGAAACTAGCCAAATAATCATAAGCTTGGAGAGAAACTTAAAGATATCAAGCATGCAATTGCCTAAAGCTCTAGCTCAAAGTGAGAAGCATTTTAACACAACGCTTCACACACAAAAGGAACTAGTTGTCTTAACATTAGAAGAGGCTAACACAAGAGAAAAATTGGTGCAAATACAAGCCTCCCTCACCCCTCACATGGAAATTTTACAAAAGGAACTAGCCTATGCAGAGAATGTGATAAAGAAAGATCCAAATCTTTCTACATTAGATGGTTTAGTTCACCTTTCAGCGAGACATCCATCCAAATTAAATCCCTAGAAGTTGCAATACAAAATTGGAATGCTACTCTAAGAATTGTAATGGAAGTGAACAAGAACTTCTTGGCCAAATATTCAATCAGTGTCTAGACCCTTTGACATAAGTGTCAAAAAGGGGGAGATAAAATTAATAGAAAAGAGGGAGAAATTGAAAAGATAGAAGGATACTTAATCTGCAAGGGGAGACATGAGAAAGGGGGAGTGATAAAACAAATAGAAAAAAGATAGGAGTAGATCAAAACAAGGAAACAAGGTATAACAACAACACATCAGATAAAGAGTATCAGATTTGAAGACAAGGAGTATCAACTAAGGCACATCAATCTATTTAGAGATATTTTGGTTACAAGGATATGGAACATCAACTCAAGGGGAGATACAAAATTTTGAGGTATATAGTCCTTCATAAAATTTTGAACAATTTTAAAGTTTTGTATATATGCCAAACAATATGTATATTATACTCAAGGAGATTAGTTTCATCATGTATAGTTAAGTTTTTTTGACACTCATGTCAAAGGAGGAGATTGTTGATCTTAGGTTGGTTTTGACAATTGAGTGTCAACACACTTAAGAAATTTTTTAAGTTGATGCCAAGTATAATATAGATGCCAAGTTGTAATATGTGTTGAGCTAGAAATTCAACAAGTGCTGAGTCATTCAGATGTCTTGCAAATAGACAATGCCAAGAAAGTTTTAAGTGCTGAGTGACTAATAGATGTCAAGCAAAGTTCAAGTGCTAAACAATATAGAATTTAGTATGTGCTGAGTATTAGTTATCAGCAAGTGCCAAGTAACACAGAATCAACATAAGAGTTTGAGCCTTCACAAACTAAGATGTAAACCCTTTTTGAGCTGACATATGGATAAATCTCAAAGGATTAAAAGATAAGAACAAATCTATTCTGGATTCCCTATGCAATCAACATGCAACCAATAAAAAAAATGGAAAGATTTGAGTAGAAAGTTGGATGAATCTCAATCATAGATTCATACCTAACCCTAAGACATGAAATCCTTTTTAAGGAGGTTGAAGCCCCATAATTAATAGAGAATGAGAGAGAATGCATGTGAGGAAATAATACTAGTGAAGTTTGAAGGAAGTAAAAGGGGTGAATTGATCAAGTTGAAGGCGACTTAGAAGAAGGACTAAACTACAGATCAATTAGAAGAATAGAATATTAGTACTACAAATAGCTTCATATCAGATCAGCAAGGATCATATTGGATTGAATAATGATCTAGAATCAGTAATAGCAGATTGCAAGTGATTAGGTCAAACATTCTACTATACCTTCTAACAATTGCATTAGCAGAATGAAATCTTATGGAGATAGATTGGTTTAATATCCATTGTATAAAGCCTTTAATAGGGTGACATTCCAAGTAATGCTTTGTAAATCATTTAGCCAGGTACACTTTTGATAGAGTGTTAAAATCCTTTAACAGGGTAGGATCTAACAATCCTTGTAAGCTTTTAATAGGGCAAGCCTTTCATAGGGCAGACCATGAGAATGGTCAAAATATGTAACCTTAATAGGTGAACTTTATTGCTGTAGTAGTGAAGAGTTGTGGATGCCATCCCCACCCCAGTTTTACCTTCTCATTGGAGGCTTTCTAGGTAATCATATCTAGTGTCAAGTGTTTATGTGGATGCATTTTCTTTACATGTTATCTCTATATGTTTGTGCATGCAGTGTTTTAAAGTTAAAAGTTTTATTGGTTAAAGTTTAGGACTTCTGATTCACACCCCCCCCCCCACCACTTGTTAATCCTAACAGAGCTTTGTGTCCATCCTTATCCTTCTTAAATCTTCATCATCAAAGATTCATTGAATTTTCTCTATAGTTGATCTTGTAACAAAATTTGACTCATGCCTTTGAATATCTTAAACATTCCATATTTTCATCAAAAGTCAGCCTTAGATTTCATCTTTACAAATTTGTTCTTCCACTTGTTACTCGGTGAACAAAATATTTCACTTGGCTAATATAGTACTTGATTAATACTAGAATTGCTCAAGAAATACTAAAATTCCAACTTAACTTTTTCAATTGGTCAGTGAACAATGTAGTCACTCAACAAAAACCATCATCCTTCTTTAACCTTGTCACTCAATTTAGCTTGCGTAACTCAATACATTTTAATATTACATGATTGTAAAAAAATAAAATCAACATTACATTGTCACTGTCCAACTCATTCAAGTGCTCATTGAATACCATACTTATCAACTTTGCCTTCAACATACTTTCTTCAAATCCTCGTCATCAATCAAATGATATGTCCCTCTACTAAATTAGCATAATGTCTAGCCAACTAAGGCTTGACATTGTACACTTAAAAGTGTCAAACTCTAAACCCTTCTATCCAAACAATTCTATGAGTTCAGAATGTTTGAATGTCGGCTTAGAGCTCCCTATCTACGGAGTGCAAGAGAGTGTATTTCAAGAATAAGAAGGATCTTAGATGAGACTTAGAGATACTCTTCTTACTAGTAAACCATGCAATGGGAGGTTCTAAAGACAAAATGCAAGAATGCAAATGTCCCAAGGAGTTCCTCAAGGATGCAATGCAAATAAAGATTAAGCTAGAATGAATATGAAAAGTGCAGCTATCCTAAGCATGGATGAGAGTGTTACAATCCAAATATTAAGCTATGTGAGATAGATTATTACAAAATAGAAGCTTAAAAAACATGCAACATGAATCTAAGCTAAAATGCTATGGTATGAGAGAATGTAGACAAGAAATAGAAGTTCTCCACAAAGCTCCAAAGAAACTTGTTAGAAAATCTGTAGCATAACAATATTCAAATGAGGGATGGATTAAAGGGGAAAGCTCTCTCCCTTTTAAAGATGTACGGATGGTAGAGATCAAGATGAAGATGGTGGATGATCAACGGTGGAATTAAAAAAAAAGAGTGATCCATGTGCACACACAAGTCAACCAATAGAATATAACTTGACTTGTCATATAAGAAAAAAGTCACAAAACTTTTTCTTTTAATTGCAAAATAGAAAAAGGACTTTATGTGTGCACTTTAAGTGGGTTAGAAGAGTGGGGTCTTTTATTTAATTAAAAGGGGACATGTTCTTTTAATCAAATAATGAACTTAGGACAACATAGCCAAACTATAGGTTATAATCAAATAAATTGATTATTAGCAATTTGGTCTAGATAAATGATTAAATTAATTTAGCCAAAATGTTGAAAAGGGGGCTAATAGTCTAGATGACCATTTTTAGGTGATTATTCCATCATTGATCATCCACCATCTTCATCTTCATCTCTACCGTCCGTACAACTTTAAAAGGGAGAGAGCTTTCCCCCTCAAAGGATCCATCCATCATTTTAAAATTGTTATGCTGCAGGTTTTCTAACAGGTTTCTTTGGAGCTTTGTGGAGAATTTCTCTTTCTTGTCTACATTCTCTCATCCATGGCATTCTAGCTTAGCTTAGCTTTCTTTTTTTACATTTAGCTTAAATCACATACTCTAATAGTTGGATTGTAACACTCTCATACATGCTTAACATAGCTATACTTTGCATCTCATTCTAGCTTAATCTTCATTTACATTGCATTCTTGAGGAACTCCTTTGGACATTTGCACTCTTGCTCTTGTCTCAAAGAACCTCCCATTGCATGGTTTACTAGCAAGAAGCACATTTCTAAGGTTTGGCTGACAACCTTCATGCTTGAATACTAGCCTCTTGCACTCTATGGATAGGGAGCTCTAAGCCGACATCCAAACATTCCGAACTCATGGAATCATTTGTATAGAAGGGTTTAGAGTGAGACACTTTCGAGTGTACATTTTTGGCACCCACTGTGGGGCTTGAATCAAATTTCTAGCTCCATTTGCTTTCATTTCTTATCTTTGGTTTTTTACAGCAGCATACTAGATCTAATCAAGTGCTTTTGTAGAATTATCACTTTGGTTTTAAGACCAACCCATAAGTAGATTGGTTTGAAGGCCAAAAATCTAGTTGGTTTAAAGATTTGATCATATCTTTTAAACCGCTGGGAGTTTCATTCTAAATTTTTTTTTGCAAGTTGGGTATGTGTTCAAAATGTCTCAATCTTATTTTTAGAGCATTTTGAATTTATTTGCGGGAGTTATGATTTTTTCTTTATTTTTCATAAAAAGCCATTTTTGATCGCAAATCAGCGCATTTTTAAGAAAAAAATACATGTTTAGAATTTTTTTTGAATTCTAAGAGAGGTACTCTCTTTGTGTTTTGACTTTTGAGGTCGTATTAGGGATCAAAAACCCAATTTGATAAATCTGGCCTATTTTGACAAAATTGATCTCTAGGGTGCAAATGAAGAGATTTTTTTAAATTTTTTAAATTTTTGGAAAGCTCTCTGATTTTTTTTAGGGGTCTTTTCTTTTCATTTCTATTTTTGAATCTGAAATCATAGCAAACAAGTCCAATCTTGTTGACTAGGTCAAAATCAAAGAGTAAAAATGAGAGCATTTGTGATTAACTTCCACTTTCTTTGCATGCACTTGGTTGGAAGATAACTTGGATATTTGAGGCAACTAACCACTTTTAATTTTAATTTTTTATGTTATTTCACACTAACTTTTGGTGCTAACAAGTTGTGATTGTAGGTTGCCATCTGTGTGAAAAAAATGAAACATTGCATAAAAAGAACGCATGTCAAAGCTTCAAATGCACAAGGGCTACGAACGATTGTTTGCAGGGCTTCCCAATGCATAAAACCCCAATTTTACTTATTTTTTACTTTTACATGTGTGGCATATACTAGTTGTTTATTTTTAGGCACATTAAAACTTACAATTGGGATCTTTTGGTGATAGGAGAGTATCCTCTTCACCCTTGTGGTGAATCGGAAATCTTGACTTACCATTTGGTTTCAAGAGTAAGAGGCAACTGAATCTTCTTGGCGTGTTTGGGAGAAAATGATTGGAATAAGAGAGTATGCTCTTCACCCTTGCAGTGAATCAAAAATTTTGACTTCCAAAAGTTGATCCACTCTTTGTGTAGTTTAGAATGCTTTAGAGGGCCTGCTCTCGGACAACCTGCGAGGAACGACCCAAGTGGGGACAAGAAAATTACCCGGCTCTTCCAACCCACTATAAAATCAAGGCTATCAAGGACACAAAACCTTGGTAGACATAGTGTTTATCTTCGCCTAGTGTGATTGCTTATGGGATTTCGACCATAGGGAGATCATTAGGCAAGAATGCTTAAGGTACTCTTGTGGTCACGAGATTGGTTACTCATCACAAGGTGAGGTGTCCTGTAATTGGGAGCAAGAGGAACACTATGAACAGATGCCCTATCTAAACACCCTAAGTTAGTAACTACCTTTTTTAGCCACTCAACTTTTTGGTGCAAGGATCGATCCTAGTGGACTACCCAGATCACCCCAAGATTTTACACTCACCATGTGTGTTCCCTTAGTTGTACTTATGGCATTTCTATGAAAAGTCAATATCTCTTGTGGGAAACCACTTGGTGTGAGGCAAAGGAGCATCAAGCATGTGCCAAGTTGTTGAGTAATGAACCATGTCCTTTAGGTAGATATTGCTTGATGTGTTCTCGAATGTGGTATACCTATGCAAATCTTTTGAACATACACATGATGATAATTCTAGGGATTTCTTTTGAGACCTCACATATGCTTGTATCATGCAAGGTTGCTTTTTCCCTTTCTTGATTGTTTGAAGACTACTCCATGTGTCACTATCTTGCTTGGAAAGAAATTTCTTTTGAACATCAAACTTGCTATGCTATCAATTATTGTCAAAATTTTTCAACCAAGTCAAAGCATCAAGTCTTAACATTTTTCTTGTTTTTCTTGCTAAGGGGAGTCTCATCATTTGATTTTTATTTTTCTATGTCTCTAGTGCTTAAACATGCTTAAAGTAGCTCTTTGGTCTTAGTGCTCTTGGTCTTTTTGTCTTCATGGTCTATGCATGCTTGCTAGTTATCCTTTTGCTAAAATGGTTACCTTAATTTCTTGACTACACTCTTGGGTTGGGAAAGTTGTTCACTTGTCAGCCCACTTGCTCTATCTACTTATCTATTGGCTTCTTTCCTAGCTCTTGACTTGAGTCACTAGTGTCATAAGTAACTTGGACACTTTCTTGACAAGTCACTTTACTCTATCATTACTATATTGGCAAGTGAATAATCTACCTCTCTAGTTTGGACATCAAGTTATCTTGTGTCACTTTATTAGCTTCCGCTAGTCTCCTTCATGCTTGATTATCTATCTATCACTATAGAATTCAAAGCTTGTGCTACCAAACCTCAACCAAATCTAGATGATCATGATATCCTCCATGTCACTAAAGAGTTTCAAGATCTATATGCACAATATAAAGAACTAGAAGAGACAAATGATCTTTCTTACCTTCATCTCTCTAAGTGCATGATAGAAATGAAGTCTAAACTTTAGAAAAGGTTAGAGGAGAATATTGCATCATTACATGAATATTCCTTAAGGTCTTTACATGCATGTGAGTCACCTTCTTTGAGGTCATCCTCTTCTTCTAGGTCTACATGCTCTACTTCAAGACATCAAATGTCTTCATCTTCTAGATCTAAAGACCTCTTTAGAGGACAAGCAAGTGATACCTACTTTGAACCTGTTCCAAAATTTCATGATGGAACTATCTTTGACCAAGATAATGATGAATACATGAATGCATTCTATTCACTTGAGAAACAACAAGAAGATCCTAGACATACTTGTAATAGAACTTTTTCTCCCTTGGAAGATTCTTATGATGACACCTTGCAAAAACTTCTTAGCAATAAGATCATCATGTTACCAAAGCCTAGCTCATATGGAAACCCATTCTTGGATATATATTGTGCTTATCATCAACATAATGAGCATAGTACTTTAGATTGCATTGAGCTAAAACATAAAATCCAAGATCTTATTGATAATGAAATTATTGATACCTCTAATGATTCATGCGATGAGGATACTTTTCTTGAGCAAGATTAAATTAATGAACCTATGTCTAGTAGCAGCTCTATTACATCTTCCACTTCTTCCAATACTCATGCATCTCCCAACACTTCAAATCTTTCCAACAGGCCTCCATCAAATAAAGAACCTAATGCTTTCTACATTGACTATGTGTATCCTCAAGGGCTATCTCTAAAAGAAACTCAAGCTAACCTTCACTTGGTTGCAAACCTTTTCCATGCTACTAATCCTAAACATCCTCAACCTTCATGCACTACTATGCCTCATCCAAACACGACTCCATTCACTCTTCATTCTCCCTTGTCCTTGGAAGTGGCTCCATGTCAAGAGGACTCTCAAAAAGAAAAAGCTATAAATTTCAAGAAAGATCAAGATCAAGTACCCTTTCATCTCTTTCAATATTTTCCCCCTCCATATCCTATATCTTGTCCACCCCCCAAGTATGATGAAGATACCACTTCCATTATATCCCTTGAGCTTACTGAAAATTATGAGAAAAGTTTTCTTCATATGCTATCCAAAGCTACTTGTCAAGATCAAAGCATCCCCTCATGTTCTACTTCTGCACATCCACTTCAAAATTGTGCTCAAGATTCAAGTTCTTCTATTAAAAATGTTGTTCCTATCAAAGATACTTATGAGTCTATTGATGGCTTTGACCATGTTGCTCATTCTAAAGATGTTGATATCCCTTCCCACTATCCCTTTGCATCTTCTAAATCTATCCTTGGTCCTTATCCATCTAAGCTAAAGCATTCAAACCTTCCATCCATATTGGGGCCTTATGTTCCTCCATCTCCTACATTCACTCATAGCTCATTCCCTAGCTCTCCTATATTACCTCAAGGTCAACAAAGATGCTCATCCTTGATGACTTTTCACCCATCTATACATCTAAACTAGTCATATCATCCTTATTCATCACAAATCCCAAGTCCTTTGGAAGTGATAATAAACATAAGAATCCATTGAAAAAGAAAGATCACCATGTCCCATCTAATTGACATGTGAATGCTAAGAAGGAGAATGCACAAAAGAGACCGCAAAGGTCCACTACTCAAAGAGCTAAACCAAAGAAAATATGAGTTCCTAAATCCATCATTATACAAAGGCACTGTCAAGCACCCAAAGAATGAGGAAAATCTAAAGCTATGTGGATTCCCAAGTCTCTATTAAAAGACTTGAATATTGAAAATATTTCAAAGTTGACATTCAAGCTTCCAAAGACTTCCATTCCATCTTCTTCCAAAAATCTTCCTAAAATTATTCCAAAGCCTTCCACTTCACTTTTTTCCAAATCTCTTCTACCAACTCATACATCTAAGCCTCAAGCTACTTCATCCATGATTCCTCCATCATTCCAATACCCTTCAAGGTGTGTGTCAATGTTGATCTTGTAAAATATTTCAACTACCCTCATAAAATCCTCTAAAGCTTAGACTAACTTTCTATACATGAACTATTATCCTCCATATACTCTTCCTACTACCATTTCTCTTTCATCACCCTATCAACATCTTTGAGAATACCTTTCTATGATCTTGGATTATCATGACTTATCTTTTCTATAGGAGCATTATCTACATTCAAATAGCTTGAGCTCTTTCTAAAAATTCAAAAAAAGAAAAAAATAGAAAAAATAGAAAAAATCAAAAAAATGAAAATGTGCCTTGGTGAAAACCACTTCTTGTCGCACCTTGGTAGCAAAAGTAAAGAGAAATAAATTTATCCTATGGTGAAAACTACTTCTTGTGGCACCTTGGATAAGTACCATTATGAAAACCTAACAAACAAGCATCATGCGTAATTCTTTCATCATCCATCTATCCCCTCTTCTCTCTTTGATCTTGACAATGTTGAGCTATCTTTGCATATTGGCTATCTTATCCATGAGAGTTTCTATTGTGCTCTCCCATTCACTCATAGCCTCTATCTTGAGCTTTATTCTTATTGCTCTATCCCATTGCTATACTATCTAGTTGACCCCTTGGTCTTGATCATGATAAATAAAAACGGTTGTTAAGTCTCTTGACATGTCTACTCTTTTGGACTACATGCTTCATGCTATCTCACTTGTTGGCTTCACTACTTATTCTACATGCTATCTTGCTGATTAATTCCATTTCTTATCCAAAACATGCTTCATATGACTATTTCACCTCTTTCCCTAGCTTGGGTACTCTTGAGGAGTCAGTCCTTGAGGATCACTTTTACTTGCTTCATGCTCCTTTTTCATCCATCTTTTCTTATCCACCGACTTGTTTCTCCATCGTGTCCTATACCTTGCTAGACATTGGGAGAAAATGATGTAATCTTTCTTGAGAACTAGTGATCTCTAAATTATTCTACAAAATCCAAAAAATCATATATGATGCTGAAAAAATCCTAAAAATCAAAATATGTCCTAAAAAAATGATCATCTTAGTGAAAACCTAGCAATAGGTGCTTTGATGTATGACCAAAAAAATCAAAAATACAAAAATAAAAAAAAATGAAAAAAGTCCCAAAAAAATCTGTCAAGTGGTGAAAATCTGGAAACAAGTGCTACTTGAGACCCTTGCACCTCTGTCTATCAGTCTCAATCACCTATTTTGCTACACATTTCCTAGCTTGGAATTGTTTCTTGTCCTCGTCTCAGGGGCACAACTACTTAGCCTATTGAGGTATTCTTGTGCATTAGGGTTTCTTGGACAACTCACAAAATAGTGTTTCTCAACACTTCCCCCACCTTGACATCAAGTGTTTTTCAACACTTTTTAGATAGTTTACCTATAGTCTCTGATGTTGCGATATTTCTCACTATTAGAATCAAGTCTTGAAGAAATGGCCAAGTGACTTACACACATGCACTTTAACACTTAAACGACTAAGATATGCTTATCTTTATCTACTTTGTGTGCTATCTATGATAATTTCTTTGCCATGTGTTCCCTCCCTAATAGTCTTTTGAGGATGTCGTTGACTAGAAGACTGGGGGCATGGACATACTTTCTTGATTTTTGCTTGTGGGTATACTTTGTTTGTCTATAGTGTTGTAAGCATTTATGCTTGTCCTATCCAACATGTTGACTCACAAATGTATCATCCTTGACTATTTTGCAAGACCACACTTGGGGGTTATCTTGGCGCTTATGCCTTGATACAGGTTAATCTTGCTAAATTAAACTTAGGGAATCTAATCGTGTAGTTATCTTGACTTACATGTCTCTGATGCTTAGATTGGATTTCCACATACCTATCTAATATCAATCATATTCTTATCCCCATAGTTATACTAGTTATGGTTGTATGATCTCACGATGTCCCTAATAAATGCTCAATGATGAAATTAAGAGTCTAAATGTTATGCACTTCTTGCTGGTAAACCACTTTGCATATTAGCTTGCATTTTAGGTTCATTTTCTAGCTTAGTCTTGCATTCGTGCATATGGGAAGAGCTCTCTCTTCATCTTTTTGTGGACATATCAGCTAACTCCTTTCATATATTTCTTTACTTTCTTCTTGTTCATGTCTTTTCACCTTCTTAATCTTTCACTTCATCTCTTTTCTATCTTATCATCACATTATATAAAGTTATGACCTCTTAAATAATTTCAACATCCTAGATTCATTTTCGGGATCAAAATCCAAATTCAAGTTTATCTTGATGGTCAAAATTGTCTTTTAAAATTCTACTTTCTTCTGAGCAGTTAGCTGACCTTTTGAGGTCTAATCTCTAAATCATCACTGGGGCATCTTCATTTCTTCAAGTCTTCATTATTTCCATACTTCATATCTACTTCAATTCACTATTTCATGTCTAAAATCACCTTTCTACTCATTTTGACCTAATTTTTATGCTATATCCTTCAAGGTCAACTCTAGTCAAACTGGGGCATTTTATCAATTTTTTTATAGTCATTCTTGGGTTCTAATCATCTATCTATCATCTTGGACATTGCTATATTCTAATTTTCTCATGTCTATCCAATTTTTGCATCCCCTTACCTCATTTCAATTTTGATCCTGAGGGGGCAGAAATACTCTATCACTGATTGCTACAACTATCTATTTCTTAGGAGCATTTGTTTGATCTTCTCACTTGTTCTCGATCTATCTACTTTTCTAAGTGTTAGAATTCTTCTTGAATTCTGACATCATCTTTTCCTAGTTTTCAGTACTACCACTATGAGGCTATACATTTAGGACTTGCTATCTTTTTCTACATTTCGTTCTTCAAAATTAGATATCTATATCTATCACCGCCTGCTTGGCTTTCTATTTTCTTTGACATAATGTGTTCCTAGATCGATCACGCATTAGTCAAAGAGGGGAAAATGTAATCACCTAAAAATGGTCATCTAGACTATTAGCCCCCTTTTCAACATTTTTGGCTAAATTAATTTAATCATTTACCTAGACCAAATTGTTAATAATCAATTTATTTGATTATAACCTATAGTTTGACTATGCTATCCTAAGTTCATTATTTGATTAAAAAACATGTCCCCTTTTAATTAAATAAAAGACCCCATTCTTCTAACCCACTTAAAGTGCACACATAAAATCCTTTTTCTATTTTGCATTTAAAAGAAAAGGCTTTGTGACTTTTGTCTTATATGACAAGTCAACTTATATTCTATTGGTTGACTTGTGTGTGCACATGGATCACTCCTCTTTTCAAATTCCACCGTTGATCATCCACCATCTTCATCTTGATCTCTACAATTCGTATGACTTTAAAAGGGAGAGAGCTTTCCCCCTCAAAAGATCCATCCATCATTTGAATATTGTTATGCTACAGGTTTTCTAACAGATTTCTTTGGAGCTTTGTGGAGAACTTCTCTTTCTTGTCTACATTCTCTCATCCATGGCATTCTAGCTTAGCTTAGCTTTCTTTTTTTACATTTAGCTTAAATCACATACTCTAATAGTTGGATTGTAACACTCTCATACATGCTTAACATAGCTATACTTTGCATCTCATTCTAGCTTAATCTTCATTTACATTGCATTCTTGAGGAACCCCTTGGGACATTTGCACTCTTTCTCTTGTCTCAGAGAACCTCTCATTGCATGGTTTACTAGCAAGAAGCACATTTCTAAGGCTTGGTTGAGAGCCTTCATCCTTGAATACTAGCCTCTTGCACTCCGTGCATAGGGAGCTCTAAGCCAGCATCCAAGCATTCCGAACTCATGGAATCATTTGGATAGAAGGGTTTAGAGTGGGACACTTTCGAGTGTACAATTACATTTGCCCCTCTTTGACTAATGTATGATTTATTTGTGAACACATTATGTCAAATAAAATAGAAAGCCAAGTAGGTGGTGATAGATATAGATATTTGTTTTGAATAACGAAGTGTAGAAAAAGATAACAAGTCCTAAATGTACAGCCTGATAGTGGTAGTACTAAACACTAGGAAAAGATGATGTCAGAATTCAAGAAGAATGCTAACACTTAGCAAAGTAGATAGATCAAGAAAAAGTGTGAAGATCAAACAAATTCTCCTAAGAAATAGATAGCTATAGCAATCAGCAATAGAGTATTTCTGCCCCCTCAGGATCGAAATCAAAATGAGGTAAGAGGATGCAGAAACTAGCTAGACATAAGAAAATTAGAATATAAAAATGTCCAAGATGATATATAGATGATTAGAACCCAAGAATGACTATAAGAAACTGATAAAATGCCTCAGTTTGATTAGAGTTGACCTTGAAGGATATAGCATAAAAATTAGGTAGAAATGAGTAGAAAGGTGATTTTAGACATGAAACAATGAATTGAAGTAGATATGAAGTATGAAAATGATGAAGACATGAAGAAATGAAGATGCCCTAGTGATGATCCGAAGATTAGACCTCAAAAGGTCAGCTAACTGCTCAGAAGAAAGTAGAATTTTAAAAGACAATTTTGACCATCAAGATGAACTTAGATTTGGATTTCGATCCTGAAAATGAATCTAGGATGTTGAAATTATTTAAGAGGTCAAAACTTTATATAATATGATGACAGGATAGAAAAGAGATGAAGCAAAAGATTAAGAAGGTGAAAAGACATGAACAAGAAGAAAGTAAAGAAATATATGAAAGGAGTTAGCCGATATGTCCACAAAAAGATGAAGAGAGAGAGCTCTCCCCATATGCAAGAATAGAAGATTAAGCTAGAAAATAAACCTAAAATGAAAGCTAATATGCAAAGTGGTTTACCAGCAAGAAGCACATAATATTTAGACTCTTAATTTCATCATTGAGCATTTATTAGGGACATCATGAGATCATACAAACATCACTAGCATAACTATGAGGATATAAATATGATCGATATCAGATAGGGATGTGGAAATCCAATTTAATCATTAGAGACACGTAAGTCAAGATAACTACGCGATTAGATTCCCTAAGTTTAATTTAGCAAGATTACACCTGTATCAAGGCATAAGTGCCAGGATAACCCCCAAGTGTGGTCTTGCAAAATAGTCAAGGATGATACATTTGTAAGTCAAAATGTTGAATAGGTCAAGCATAAATGCTTACAATACTATAGAAAAACAAAGTATACCCACAAGCATAAATCAAGAAAACATGCCCCATGCCCCCAATCTTTAGGTCAATGACATCCTTGAAAGACTATTAGGGATGGAACATATAGTAAATAAATCATCATAGACATCACACAAAGTAGATAAAGATCAGCATAGCTCAGTTTTTTAAGTGTTAAAGTGTGTGTGTGTAAGTCACTTGGCAATTTCTTCATGAATTGATTCTGATAGTGAGAAATATTGGGACATCGAAGACTGTAGGTAAACTATCTGAAAAGTGTTGAAAAACACTTGATGTCAAGGTGGGGGAAGTGTTGAGAAACACTATTTTGTGAGTTTTCAAAGAAACCTTAATTCACAAGAATACCTCAATAGGCTAAGCAGTTGTGCCCCCAAGACAAGGATAAGAAACAATTCCAAGCTAGGAAATGTGTAGCGAAGTAGGTGATTGAGCCTGATAGACATAGGTGCAAGGGTTTCAAGTAGTGCCTGTTTCTAGGTTTTCACCACTTGACAGATTTTTTTAGGACATTTTCTAAGTTTTTAGATTTTTTTAGCATCATATTTGATTTTTTGGATTTTTTAGAAGGTTTTAGAGATAACTAGTTCTCAAGCAAGATCACATCATTTTCTCCCAATGTCTAGCAAGGTGTAGGACATGATGGAGCAGAAAGGTGGTGGATAGACAAAGATGGATAAGAAAGGAGTATGAAGCAAGTGAAAGTGATCCTCAAGGACACACTCCTCAAGAGTACCCAAGCTAGGGAAAGATAGCCATATAAAGTAGGTTTTGGATAAGCAATGGAAGAAATGAGAAAGATAGCATGTAGGATAAGTGGTGAAGCCAACAAGTGTGATAGCATATAAGATAAGCGATGGAAGCCAATGAGTAAGATAGCATGTAAGATAAGCAGTGGAAGCCAATGAGAGAGATAGCATGAAAGTGTGCAATCTAAGAGAGTAGACATGTCAAGAGGCCTATGAGAACCATGTTTGATTTATTTTGATCAAGACTCAAGGGTCAACTAGATAGGATAGTAACGGGATAGAGAAATAAGAATAAAGCTCAAGATAGAGGCTATGAGTGAATGGGAGAGCACAATAGAAAATCTTATGGATAAGATAGCTCAAAATTGTCAAGATAAAAGAGAGAAGAGGGGATAGGTGGATGATGGAAGAATTACGCATGATGCCTATTTACCAAGTTTTCATCATGGTACTTATCTAAGGTACCAAAAGATGTAGTTTTCACCATAGGATCCATTTATTTCTCTTTACTTTTGCTACCAAGGTGTTACAAGAAGTAATTTTCACCAAGGCACATTTTAACTTTTTTTTTTCAATTTTTTTTTTTTTTTTGAATTTTTAGAAAGAGCTCAAGCTTTGTCAATTTAGATAGTGCTCTTATAGGAAAGATAAACCATGATAAGCCAATACCATAGAAAGGTACGCTTAAAGATGTTGATAGGGTGATGAAAGAGAAATGGTAGTAGAAAGAGTATATGGAGGATAAGAGTTCATGTATAGAAAGTAAGTGTAACCTTTAGAGGATTTCATGAGGGTAGTTGAAATATTGGACAAGATCAACATTGACACACACCTTGAAGGGTATTGGAATGATGGAGGAATCATGGATGAAGTAGCTTGAGGTTTAGATGTATGAGGTGGTAGAGGAGATTTGGAAAAAAGTGGAGTGGAAGGCTTTGGAATATTTTTAGAAATATTATTGGAAGAAGATGGAATGGAAGCCTCTGGAAGCTTGAATGTCAACTTTGAAGTATTTTCAATATTCAAGTCTTCTAAAAGAGACCTGGGAATCCATATAGCTTTAGATTTTCCTTTGGATAATTCAAAACACATTTCTTCAATAATGGGTTTAGGAACCCATATTTTCTTTGATTTAGCTTTTTTAATAGTGGACCTTTGTGGTCTTTTTTGTGCATTCTCCTTCTTAGCATTCACATGTTGATTAGATGCAACATAGTGATCTTTCTTTTTCAATGGATTCTTATGTTTATTCTCACTTCCAAAGGACTTGGGATTTGTGGATGAATAAGGATGATATGACTGGTTTAGATGGATAGATTGGTGATAATTCATCGAGGATGAGTGTCTTTGTTGATCTTGAGGTATTATAGAAGAGCTAGGGAATGAGCTAGGAGTGAATGTAGGAGATGGAGGAACATAAGGCCCCAATATGGATGGAAGGTTTGAATGCTTTAGCTTAGATGGATAAGGACCAAGGATAGATTTAGAAGATGCAAAGGGATAGTGGGAAGGGATATCAAAATATTTAGAATGAGCAACATGGTCAAAGCCATCAATAAACTCATAAGTACCTTTGATAGGGACAACATTTTTAATAGAAGCACTTGAAGCTTGAGAAAAATTTTGAAGTGGATGTGGAGAAGTAGAACATGAGGGGATGCTTTGATCTTGACAAGTAGCTTTGGATAGCATATGAAGAGAACTTTTCTCATAATTTTCAGTAAGCTCAAGGGAGATAATGGAAGTGGTATCTTCATCATACTTAGGAGGTGGACAAGATATAGGATATGGAGTGGAAAAATCTTGAAAGAGATGAAAGGGTGCTTGATCTTGATCTTTCTTGACATTTATAGCTTTTTCTTTTTGAGAGTCCTCTTGACATGGAGGCACTTCTAAGTACAAGGGAGAATGAAGAGTGAATGGAGTAGTGCTTGGATTAGGCATAGTAGTGCATGAAGGTTGAGGATGTTTAGGATTAGTAGCATGGAAAAGGTTTTCACCAAGTGAAGGTTAGCTTGAGTTTATTTTAGAGGTAGCCCTTGAGGATACATGTAGTCAATGTGGAAAGCATTAGGTTCTTTATTTGATGGAGGAATGTTGGATAGCTTTGAAGTGTTGGGAGATGCATGAGTGTTGGAAGAAGTGGAGGTATCAAGGAAACCATCACTAGACATAGGTTCATTAATATGATCTTTCTCAAGAAAAGTATCCTCATCACATGAATCATTAGAGGTATCAATAAGATCTTGGATTTTATGTTTTAGCTCAATGTAATCCGAAGTACTATGCTTATTATGTTGATGATAAGCACAATAGATATCCAAGAATGGTTATTCATATGAGTTAGACTTAGGTAACATGATGATCTTATTTCTAAGAAGTTTTTGCAAAGTGTCATCATAAGAATCTTCCAAGGGAGCAAAAGTTCTATTCGAAGTATGTCTAGAATCCTTTTGTTGTTTCTCAAGTGAATGGTATGCATCCATGTCTTCATCATTATCTTTTTCAAGGATAGCTCCATCATGAAATTTTGGCATAGGCTCAAAGGATGTATCACTTGCTTGTTCTCTAAAGAGGTCTTTAGATCTAGAAGATGAAGACATTTTATGGCTTGGAGTAGAATATGAAGACCTAGAAGAAGAGGATAACCTTAAAGAAGGTGACTCACATGCATATAAAGACCTCAAGGAAGATTCATGTAATGATGTAATATTATCTTCTAACATTTTCTCAAGTTTAGACTTCATTTCCATCATGCGCTTAGAGAGATGAAGGTAAGAAAGATCATTTGTCTCTTCTAGTTCTTTGTATTGTGCATATAGATCTTGAAACTCTTTAGTGATATGGAGGATATCATGATAATCTAGATTTGGTTGAAGTTTGGTAGCACAAGGTTTAGATCCCATAGTTTTAGATGCAAAGCCAAGCATAAAAGATCCTAGAAGATAACTTGATGTTGAAACTATAGGAGATAGAGTGTTCACTTGCCAAGATAGTAGAGAGAGATTAAAGTGACTTGTCAAACAATATGTCCAAGAAACTTATGACATGAATGACTCAAGTCCATAGCTAGGCAAGATGCCCAAATAGCCAAATAAATAGAGCAAGCAGGGTGACAAGTGAACAAATTTCCCAACCCAAGAGTGTAGTCAAGAAATCAAGGTAACCATTTTAGCAAAAGGACAACTAGCAAGCATGCATAGACCATGAAGATAGAAAGACCAAGAGCACCAAGAACAAAGAGTCACTTTAAGCATGTTCAAGAACTAGAGACATAGAAAATAAAAATCAAATGATGAGACTCCCCTTAGCAAGCAACATAAGAAAATTTTTGCATTTGATGTTTTGAATTGGTTGACAAAGTTTGACAATAGTTGATAGCATAGCAAGTTTGATGTTCAAAAACAATTTCTTTCCAAGCAAGATAGTGACACATGGAGTATTCTTCAAACAATCAAGCAAGGGACAAAGAAACCTTGCATGATACAAGCATATGTGATTTCTCAAAAGAATTCCCTAGAATTATCATCATGTGTATGTTCAAAAGATTTTCACTGGTATACCACATTTGAGAACACATCAAGCAATGTTTACCTAAAGGAAATGGTTCATTACTCAACAACTTGGCCCACGCTTGATGCTCCTTTGCCTCACACCAAGTGGTTGCCCACAAGAGATATTGACTTTTTCATGGAAATGCCATAAGCATAACCAAGGGAACACAGATGGTGAGTGTAAAATCTTTGGGTGATCCGGGTAGTCCACTAGGATCGATCCTTGCACCAAGAAGTTGAGCGGCTAAAAAAGGTAGTTACTAACTTAGGGTGTTTAGATAAGGCTTTCGTTCATAGTGTTCCTCTTGCTCCCAATTATGGGACACCTCACCTTATGATGAGTAACCGATCTCGCAATCACAAGAGTACCTTAAGCATTCTTGCCTAGTGATCTCCCTATGGTCGAAATCCCATAAGTGATCACACTAGGCAAAGATAAACACTATGTCTACCAAGGTTTTGTATCCTTGATAGCCTTGAGTTTATAGTGGGTTGGAAGAGCTAGGTAATTTTTTTGTCCCCACTTGGGTTGTTCCTCTCAGGTTGTCCGAGATTAGGCCCTCTAAAGGATTCTAAACTACACAAAGAGTGGATCGACTTTTGGAAGTCAAGATTTCTGATTCACCACAAGGGTGAAGAGCATACTCTCCTATTCCAATCATTTTATCCCAAACATGCCAAGAAGATTTAGTTGCCTCTTACTTTTGAAACCAAATGGTAAGTCAAGATTTCTGATTCATCACAAGGGTGAAGAGCATACTCTCGTATCACCAAAAGATCCCAATTGTAAGTTTTAATGTGCTTAAAAATAAACAATTAGTATATGCTGCACATGTAAAAGTAAAGAACAAATAAAATTTGGTTTTTATGCATTGGGCAGCCCTACAAACAATCGTTAGTAGCCCTTGTGCATTTGAAGCTTTGACATGCGTTCTTTTTATGCAATGTTTCAATTTTTTTCACAAGGATGGAAACCTGCAATCACAACTTGTTAGCACCACAAATTACTGTGAAATAACATAAAAAAACTAAAATAAAAAGTGGTTAGTTGCCTCAAATATCCAAGTTATCTTCCAATCAAGTGTATGTAAAGAAAGGGCAAACTAATCACAAATGCTCTCATTTTTACTCTTTGCTTTTGATCTAGTCAACAAGATTAGATTTTTTTGCTATTATTTTGGATCCAAAAAATAGAAATAAAAAGAAGAGACCCGTACTAAAAATTAGAGAGCTTTCCAAAAATGCAAGAAATTCAAAAAAATCTCTTCATTTGCTCCCTAGAGATCGATTTTGTCAAAACAGGCCAAATTTATCAAATCAGGTTTTTGATCTCTAATATGACCTCAAAAGTCAAAAAAAAAAAGAGAGTACCCCTCTTAGAATTCAAAAATTTTTTGAAAATGTATGTTTTTGTGAAAAATTTGCTGATTTTCGATCAGAAATAACTTTTTATGAAAAACAAAGAAAATATTATAACTCACACAAATCATGTCCAAATACTCTAAAAATCTGACTAAGACATGTTGGACACATATCCAACTTGCAAAAAAAATTTCAGAACTAAGCTCTAAGCGGTTTAAAAGATATGATCAAATCTTGAAACCAACTAGATTTTTGGCCTTCAAACCAATCTACTTATGAGTTGGCCTTAAAACCCAAGTGATAATTCTACAAAAGCACTTTATTAGATCCAATATGCTGCTGTAAAAAATTAGAGATGAAAAAAAAAAAAATGGAGCTAAAAACTTGGTTCAAGCCCCACGGTGGGTGCCAAAAATGTACACTCGAAAGTGTCCCACTCTAAACCCTTCTATCCAAATGATTCCATGAGTTTGGAATGTTTGAATGCTGGCTTAGAGCTCCCTACCCACGGAGTGCAAGAGAGTGTATTTCAAGAATAAGAAGGATTTTAGATGAGCCTTAGAGATACTCTTCTTGCTAGTAAACCATGCAATAGGAGGTTCCGAAGACAAGATGCAAGAATGCAAATGTCCTAAGGAGTTCCTCAAGGATGCAATGCAAATAAAGATTAAGCTAGAATGAATATGAAAAGTGCAACTATCCTAAGCATGGATGAGAATGTTACAATCCAAATATTAAGCTATGTGAGATAGATTATTGCAAAATAGAAGCTAAACTAACATGCACTATGAATTTAAGCTAAAATGCTATGGTATGAGAGAATGTAGACAAGAAATAGAAGTTCTCCACAAAGCTCCAAAAAACCTGTTAGAAAATTTGCAGCATAACAATATTCAAATGAGGGATGGATTAAGGGGGAAAGCTCTCTCCCTTTTAAAGATGTACAGACGGTAGAGATCAAGATGAAGATGGTGGATGATCAACGGTGGAATTAAAAAAGAGGAGTGATCCATGTGCACACACAAGTCAACCAATAGAATATAACTTGACTTGTCATATAAGACAAAAGTCACAAAGCCTTTTTTTTAAATTTCAAAATAGAAAAAGGACTTTATGTGTGCACTTTGAGTGGGTTAGAAGAATGGGGTCTTTTATTTAATTAAAAGGGGACATGTTCTTTTAATCAAATAATGAACTTAGGATAGCATAGTCAAACTATAGGTTATAATCAAATAAATTGATTATTAACAATATAGTCTAGGTAAATGATTAAATTAATTTAGCCAAAATGTTGAAAAGGGGGCTAATAGTCTAGATGACCATTTTTAGGTGATTACAAACATCAATAAAAACATAACAACTGATATGACTCTTTTAGATACATGCATAGCATTACCAATTACATTATTAGTTGGGGCTAAAAAATTTCTCATAATTCTAATTTTTTAGTTTTATGAGGATTAAATTAAATCAAAATTTAATTAGATAATAAAGATAAAATTACTATAAAATTAATCTAAATCAATAAAAATTGAACTTGAGATGAAATAAAAATAAATAAATTATGGAAATTAATTTAATCAAGAGGATTAAATTAACTAATTTAAATAATGAATAATAATGATTTATAAATTTAATTTAATTAGCTGATAAAGATCAATTAATTAAATAATGTTAGGTAATTAATTAATATTTTGAGGATGATGAAGAGCCTACAACACAATGGTAAATTATGAGTCTCTTATCTAGGAGGTCTTGAGTTCGAGTCTACTCAAGCTTAACATGTAATAATGTTAGTGTAAATAATTAATTATTATTTACACTTTACTTAAGTTTACTTAGGTTAATGCATTATTTTATTATTTATCATGTAGACACCTAGGAGTATGCGTACTCATATGAGTTGTCTTGTTGACAACACAAGAGTTAGCAACTCATTTTAGCACATGGTGTCTACAACACAAGAGTTTGCATAATCAACTAAGTTTTCATGTAGAAAACATAGTTGTTCACACTCTAATTAAGCACATGGTGTCTACAACATCTTTTTACATGACACACCTATTTAAGTTTATCCTCTCATCATCGCACTAACTTCTCTGCTCAATGGAGGATAATCCACTCTTGGTGGACATGTGACTTATCATTTTGCTAACTCCTATTCATTCTAGAGGCCTTTATACACAAGCACTTCTAGTGTACTTGTACATAAATTCATTCTCATATTGTTATTATGATCATACATCACTTGATCCATATTGTGCTTTGTTCTTGAGTTTGTTGATCTTGGCGTCATTTTTCCCTAAGGCAAATTCTTACAAATAATAATTAATTTGAAAAAATAATAAATAATCTAGGTTGTGGCCATTACCTATCAAAAAAATTATTTTGAGGATGATCATATGATGATTAATTAACAATTAAAGAACCATTAATAAATAAAGGAATAACTAGTGCATAAAATGTGAACTCACAAGATCTCCTTTTTTGTGTGTCTACAAGAGGATATTGAAAATAACTGCAAAATATGTGAGTTTGATGGTAGATCTAGCACCAAAGATGATAAATTTAGGTTTTCTAATATTCACATTAACCTATATATATATATATATATATATATATATATATATATATATATATATATATATATATATATATATATATATATATATATGTTACAAATCTAGAAAGAAGGAAAAAAAGAACTTATGTTTTAAATCAAGGATAAATTAAGGAACTCTATTGGCCTTGACCTAGGAAGGTCAATTGCATATAAATTGCATTGTGGGATCGCAATGTTGCTCAAAACCTTTCCTAGAATATTTATCAAAAGTGTAGGTCAATGCTAGGTAGAGCAATCTCAACCTTTCTTTTTTGGATCTATTAAATCTTGATTTATAGGTCTTGTCTACTCTATTTGATTCCCTATCCATGTCTCTTGAACCCTCATCACATACACATACAAAGAAGAGAAAATGTCAGATAGATAGGGTTTTTCCTAGATCAAGCTTCAATTTTGGTATTAATCTTAAATTAATTAAAATAATACTTTTTTGATGGAGTAGAGGCTAGATTTGAAGCTAAAAAAATTTATTTAAATATTATACCTTCATGAGTCTTTTTTGTTTTGAATTCTTCTTGAAAAGTTTGATTTTGACTTCTAGAGTTTACTCCATAATAGGTTTATAATGGATTCCTTGTTGAATTCTTGAGATCTAAACTTTTACTTTTTTCTTTAACACCTTGATGATGCTTGATTAATTTATCAATGATGTATTTCTTAAATTGATAATTAATGTGTGTGAATATGATGTCTCAAGTGAGAGGGATAGGATTTCTTTTATTCCTCTCATTGTGAAATGTATTTGAATTTTTGAACTAGGTTGACATCTAGGAGAATTTTTTCCCTCACACTAATCTTTGGAGGGTCCAAATTGGGCCTGTTTTGGTGGGTTAAGATTGCCCTACATGATATTGACCATCTAATCAAGTATGATCTAAGGACCAAAGACTAGTGATTTGCTAAAGTTTCCAAATTTGAGCCAATATGAGTAGATTCTAACATGATCAAACATGGAAAACCAAAAAAGATAAAATGAAACCTAGGTGAGCATGAAATTTTATAGCATGTTAATTCAATGTTGTGAAATTAAGTGTGTGTGTGTGTGTGTGTGTGTGTGTGTGTGTGTGTGTATTCCTCTTTTTCTTTTGAATTATATAAATATAATTAAATATGCACTTATTAAACTTTACTTAATCTTACTTAGGATAATACATTACATAGTTATTTTTCATAGAGATTTCTAGGAGTTTGTACCTCTATTAAGCACATGGTGTAACATGATTCCACTTTAGTTAGTGATTTTTGTTATCTCATTCCATCTTATGCATGAGATAAACCTATAGTGCACATATAATATTATCATCCTCATCATGATACATACATCATTGTATAATTAAGGATGATCCACCTCTAGTGGACATGTAATTCTCCCTTGTCTAGGTGATAGCTTATCTAGTTGTTATCACCGTCTCTTATAGAATTGCCTATATATGTAGGCATATTATGTGAATTTCAATTATGTAACATGATTATCTTTTATCAATAATATCATTCTTGCATATTAATGCAATTGTCTTTCCATTCTCTTGTGGAAGTTATATCGATATTTTATTTGATCCTAGGGGTGTTGTAGAGTCACCTAAAACTCTAACATGGTATTAGAGCTCTTAAGGTATGAAGACCTCTTCTTAAGGGGTGAAATCTTGCCTTGATTTAGTTGTGTCTAGGAGGCTATTTTAGTGAAAATTTACTATTTATACATCTATCTTTGGTGAATGTCAAATTTGAAGAAAAATATATTTATTTGTAGAGTTATTTTCCGAGTATTCTTTGTAAAATTTTGGTTTTGGGACCCCTATATGTAGTATGTGTTTTCCTACAAAAGGTTGAGAGACATCTATCAAATCAAAAGTTGTATGGTCTAATCACCATCAAAGATAATACATATTCTAGTGGTTCTAGTTTAAATAAGCCATATACAACACTGAGCCTATAGATAATTTTCTTCAACTTGGTGGACTTTATTTTCAAAATAGAGGAAAAATTCACAACCTACTAAATGTGGTATAATTCCCACAAGTGGAAACCTCTAATTGTACTACCCATCCCTTAGTGGTGACCTCATCCAACCCTAGATAGTAATCTCCTATGCCACACACAATCCAAATAGTCCCTTCAAGAGTTTCACCACCTAAGAGACCCAAACCCAACCCTCTATTATGAAAAACTCCAAATATCAAACCTTGGGAGATCATGGATCAAATCGATCCCCATCAGAAGTGCATCCCACACTTGTGAAAAAATATGATTCAACCCATCCATTGAGATCATGATCCAAACTATCTATCATTTATTTTTCTATATAAGAACTCAAAGATCATTCATGGACAACCAATCAAGAGGTAGCTTAAGACCATTATACCTCAAGCACTCACTCTTACAATTAATCTAGTTGGAGATTCCCACACCTTTTCTTGGCCCTATGTAGTTTTTTTTGTATACATGTAGAGGGTTCCACATCAGAAAACTTTGTATCCTTAGATCCAAATCTTATATAGTCAATGAACACTTTTTTGCCACAGTAAGATTTTCATTGTCTTTAATTAGAAATTCATATGCTCATTACTCTAGGCTCAATGGATTTTTTTTTTTCTATAATGACTATATGATCATCAAATTAAATTACAATAGTTGTTGATGTCATTGGATTGGTTTTCATATTTTCCTTCAACATTGAAGTTATGGATTTTACAACCAAACTTCAAAAGCTCATTCTTGCTTATTTTTAATTCTTTTTTTGAGTCTTTTTTTTATTTGGGCTAGAATTTCTTGAATATTTTAGTAGTGGTGTTAATTTTTCATATTGTTGCCCAATTTAATCTAAAATTGTAGATTTTTATGACTATTCCTATCTAATCCTGCATTATGTAACTTCTTTCCAAAATTAGGATCCTCTGGATACAAATTCTTGAGTCCTTGAACTTAACCACCTCAATCTTTATCTCTGTCAACAAAAGCTATCTTCTACTAAGAGCATCTACAACTCTATTAAACTTCCCACTCTTGTGTTTCAAAAAAAATGTATAACTCTTCAAAAAATCAACCCACTTCAAATGCCTTTTGTTTGATTTTCCTTGACTATTCAAATATTGTAAACCTTGATGATCAATATACAAAATAAAATCCTTAGGAAGAAGATAATGTCTCCACTTATTCAATGCCTGAACTATAGCATGTTAGAATATATAATCCACAAATTTAATTGAGAGGGGGGGGGGGGAGGGTGTGAATTAGTTATCCAACTATTATTAAAATCATCAACCTTAATCAAACTTAACCATGTGAACAATATAATCATAAACCCAACAAGATACTCATGCACAATAACACTAGATATGTTAACTAGGGAAACCCTTGATCAGAGGGAAAACCCTGGTGGGGATGGTACCCACAAGATGATGTACTAATATAAATATTCCTTGTTAGAGGATGGAACCTATTAAGAGTCTATAACAACATTCAAAACATATCAGTCCCTGTTAGGAGACTTTGAATCCCTATTAGGAGATTCCATCCCTATTAGGAGTTGTAGAAGGAAAATGGACCCACTGTCCAAACAACTTTAAGGGAAAGACCAATAAGCCCACTATCCAAATGATCACTATATTATTCCTTGTAGAATAATAGATTTGAATTGTACTTCCTTCCTCTTTCTCTGTCCTGTCAATCAAAGCTCTACTCCTTCTAATCTTGATACAAGACCACAAATCCAATAATGCCGTGGATTTCTTACTCACATTCACCAAACACTCTGCTCCTTTTTCCACTTTGCATTCAAAACTTGATACATACACACTTCCTCATATTAAAAAAAAGGAAAACATCTTTCTGTTATACCCTATCTTCAAAATAATTCCTCGAGTCAGCATTGAGGCTTTCCTAATTAATTATAATAAGATAATTAATTGATTCACAATTACAATAGTAATTTTGGCTCATAGTTTATACAAAACTTCACATGTACAACTTCAAGACCTGCACACTTTCTTACATCACCAACATACTATCTTCTGTCAATTGTTGCTGTGCATCACCAGATTATATCTTTGCTAGAAGATCTAATAGGATCATCAGAAACTACTTTCCATGCACTCTGTCTCTACACTGCTCTTCATAAATCACTTGTAGTTTCTATACATCTCTGACTTAGACTCTGCACATTGAAATTTTTCATTAGGACACAAGGTAAAATATATCCTCAAACACACTTCACTTGTACATCAAAACTTTTTTTGTACAAGTACAATCTATGTCTACTATTTTGCCAGTCTTCATAGACTTAGTACTACATTGACATCAATGAAAAACATAGTCATGAATGAAACATGTCAATACTCTCCAATGCTTAGGATACTACCCAAAAGGACTACCATCAACATTCATGCTAACATAGTATACAATTCCTGATCATAAACATAATATTTTCTTGTGGCATTATTCAAATTCTCATTGAAATAAGAAACATGTCTGGCTTCTTGGCTCAAAATAGCTCCACTAGCATCACAACCTACTTTGAAACATCTTGTTAAAATTTGGAAGTGCTAAAAAAGGCTACTTTGTAACCTTCTATTTCAATAGATTAAAATTCTTAGCTTCTCCTATAGTCCACTTAAATTCTTTCCTATCTCCTCTCATTATTTTAGTCAAAGGCCCACAAATATAGCTAAAACCTCTCATAAACTTTCTATAAAAATTAGCTAGCCCATGAAAAGATCTTACCTCTATTACACTCCTTGGAGTAGGCTATTCAAGGATAGCCTTCACTTTCTGTTGATTTTCAAATCTTCTACTGATACTATGAATCCCAAGTACACCAACTCTTTCTTCACAAAACTAAACTTCTTCAAATTTATTAGCAACTTTTCTTCCCTCAACTTATCAAACACCTTAGGAATGTACGTCAAATTCTCCTCCAATGTCTTACTAAAGATCAATATATAATCTAGGTAAACAATGATAAACTTACCCAGAAACTCCATCAGTCATGAGCCTCATGAAAGTGATCAGTGCTTTAGTTATCCCAAAGGGCATGACTAACCAGTCATATAATAGTTCCCTTGTCTTGAAGGCAGTCTTCCACTCATATCCTTCTTTGATGTGAATTTGATTCTTCAAATCTATCTTTATGAAATACACAACTCCACTCAAACAGTCCATAATATCATCTATCCTTTGAAATGGAGATCTACACTTGAATGTGGTCTTGTTGATAGCCTATGAATTTATGCACATCCTCCATTCTCCATTCTTCTTTAGTGCTAATATTACTAGTACAACACATGGTCTCAGACTCCCTTGAATCAAACCCTTTTGCAACAACTCATGCACTTGTCTATTCAACTCTTCACTTTCTATTGGCCTCATTTTTTGCATTACCTTGTTTGGAAACTATATCTTGGAATCAAATCCATTTGGTGATTGATCTTTCTTATTGGGGTAATCCATTAGGTACATTATCTGACATAATATCAAGAAACTTTCCCAATAAATTTTGCAACTTCTATAGGTACCTCCTCTACTTCTTCTTTACCATCTTTTGGGATTACAAAAAAACACATATTCTCATGCTTCATACCTTAGAGAAACTCCTTTCCATCAACAAAACATATTCTAGTAGCATTGCATACTTTTCCTTCTTTCTCCTTTAATGAATTTAACTTATATTTTACTCCATCCTTTGTTAGAATGTAGGTATTTTCTCACCCATCATGTGCAACATGCTTTTCAATCTTCCACAACCTACCCAAAAACATATCACATATGTCCATAGGTATGATATCACAAAGCACCTCATCTTGGTAGCTTCCAATCTTGAACTTCACTAGGAACTACTCATTGACCATGTCCTTGTGGTCATCCTGCACCTAGGTAATACAGTATGGATACAAGTTTTTCTAGCTCTTGATATTTAACTTGATGAAAATCTTTTCTAACACTAGATTTTTAGTACTTCCACCATCAATGATCACATCATACCACTTATCTTCACATTTCCACCTGGTGTGAAACAAACTTCTCCTTTGATCAGGTTCATTCTCACCACTTAGCAAGACTCTCCTATTAACTAGAACTTCTCCTCTTTCAACATCTTCAAAATGAGATTATTTGGCATCTTCATTATAGGGATTCTACAATAGATAAATATAATCACATTGTTATTCCTCTCGAGGATACTATGTCTATTTTGAGAATTATCTCTTCCATCATGAACTACACTTGAATTGTCAACCCAAGGATGTAGAACTTGAAATGGGTCAGCACAATATGTGCACTAAGTTCCTTTAAGTCATAACATCTATGCTGCAAGAAAGTAAAATGCACGAAATTAATCTATACTACTGATACAAAAAAATAAACATGGTTGGACTAACAATAGATAACTATAGAAAATTTTAGAAAAGGGATTCTAAGCTAGTTAACAATTCAAACATCCACTATAATCTTTTTTCACAAGTGCTGTAGGACTAATATAGTAAGTCTATCTTAAAGTAGGAAATTGCAAGAAATGAATCTACTCTACCTAAATTAATTCCACCTCCCAAGTGGGCCCCCTTGGTTGGCTTCAACTAACTAAGAACATGATAGGTATTCCAAAATCACGTTCTCATTAGAATTCTTCTTTTGGTACATGACTGAATAATTTGTAGAGAACAAAATAGAGAAACTTTGGAATTCCTTTGACTAACTAACTAACTTTTCCCCTCTTTTCTTCTATAGAGAATATTGGAACTTATTACATAACATAAAAATTGTGAGAAAAAAATGTCAAAGAAAAAGGTGGAATGTCAACCATGACTTTAAAACATTGATTGAGCAACAAAATAATAGTCTACAAATAATGTAGCAAGTTAGATCTCCTGGAATAACTTTTCTTGTAGACATGGCTTAACACTCAGAACTGACTTGCGCTTCTCATGCTATGTCTAATCTTCATTACCCCTTTAATACAATGTTCACCACTCTTTGTGCCACTTCTCCATTTCCTAAAAATTAGAAACATTTGAATTCATATGCACAATAACATTTCTATTCTTATTCAAATATTATAACATAGCTTAAAATATTTATATGAAATATTGCACTTTATATATAGTATTAAGCAAGGTATGTCATATCCATTATCCATAGGTTTAATAAGTTTTGGCTACATCCAACATAAGACAAATATGTTGGAAATTTTTTTCACAAGGATTAAAGAGAAAGTTTAGACTATATAAAAGCTATATCAAATTTGAGACATTAATATGCCTCATCGTCTACCCCCCACTATGCAAATGCTTGTCCTCAAGCATTATACTTCTTTGACATTGCTTTGAAATCTCCCACTATAGTCTTCCCCTATTTCCCACTTTTGAAGGTGTAGAAATATCCTCTAGTTCATCTCCAATGATCACCCAAGTGTTCTTCAACTAATGGGTCTAACTTGGTAGCACTATTTTCATATAGGGGCCAGAGAAGGGTAGGAGGTTGAAAAGTTAGTGGCATCCATAGCTCTTTCCTAATTTGCCTTCCCAATTGCATATATTTAGCCACTCTATTAGCTATTGCCTCAAAATTAATAGGGCTATAAGGTTCAACCTTCTTAAAAGGTTTAGGCAGTTGAATCCATCTATTTCTAAGCCCTGCAATTGCTCTTTGTTTTGTGAAATTAGGAAGTGTCTGATATTCTTTGTAAATGTTTTCCCTTTGTTCAAACACTTTTTCCCTAATTTCTAGTTTTGGCCTTCCACAAGTTAATCTGAACCAATCTCTCAAGAGATCATAAGCCTTATGTGATTCAGCCTAGAGTGGTAGTGGTTTAGACTTTTCAAGATCCCTATAGGTATCCAACTATCTATCATAATTTTTTTCATTGTGCATCCATGACATTAGAGCTCTTAAGTGAACATCCCTTATGTAAAGCAGGGGATTCCACTTTGTTTCATGTGGAATTGTGAAATTATTGCAAATAGAGCTCACACAACAAGTTCTTTTACCATAAAGGAAAAGTTTGATACACATTATACAAATCTAAAGCATTCTTAAATTCATAATCAATATTTCTTATTGTCATCATTAATTGAAATAACAGAAATTGTTCTTTTAAACAAATAGCATACACACTTGGGGGTGGTCTATAGGCCATAACTTGATTAGCTAACTTGAAAGCTTTATTCATTTGTTGCTTCTATTTTTCTAGTTTCTCCTTTAGTGATTCAATTTTCTCATCTCTGTCAAATATTGCCTTCTACATTTGGTTTCTTTCTTGCTTCCACAAGGTTTTCTAAAAAATAAAATGATTGTATAGACCAAACAATATTGACTAAATTGTGGATTACAAAAATTCTTAAGCTTCAGATTTCATCTTTTGTTCTTTGGAAACTTGATGGAAATGTTGGGTGTACCTGGAAGATTTATAAGGTAGAAGAGAAACATTGGAATATTTAGGGACTAATAGCATGATAGGTTGATCATCGCTAGGGGCTTTTTCTGGAACAACAGTAGGATTTGATTTGCACATTTCCCAATTCTCTTGTAGTATCTCCTTGACAAGCACATTTTCATGTATTTCTACATTTTGGGGCTCTAATTGCATAGGAGAATCATTTGGGACATTTTCAACTACTGATTCTATGTGAGACTTTGAAATTGGGGTATTTATATTTCTAATGGAAATTGGGGATGACCAGCCTTGCATACAAGGGCTTCTATGCATAGGAATCTCTTTATCTTTGACCATTTTACTGGTCCACTTTGGTTTAGCTATGGTTGTAGTAGATGTTGCAGGAATAGTTGCTATAGAAACAAACCTTTTCCTTTTTGTTACTTTAATAGAGGGGTTTTGGGCTTCCTTTTCAAGGTTAGTGCTTTCTTTACTAACCTTATGCTTGCCCTTTTGTGTAGAAGAACTTTGTATAAAATTCTCTAAAATAGGTTCAACTGTCTTATCTAGAGAGGGTTCTTCTTTTGATTCAGCTGAATTTTGACTTGGCTCTGTGATTTCTTCCTCATTTTCTAAGTTTTGAGGAATAGGATTGGCTTGAGGCTATAAGGTCTTGGATTTAACAAATTATTCTCATGAAATTGGGGAGGAATCCCTAAGAGATCTTTCAACTAGAAGTTTAATGAGGGAAAAAAACAAAATTTTCTTTTCCTTTTTGAGCTTCCTTAGCACTTATACACAACATATTATAAAGAAAGCTGAGAACATTAACTTGCATGTTATGTCTTATGCAACTAAGCAATTTAAAATGATGAGCATGCAAGTTTGAAAATCTACCTTCACAGGTTAAATACCTAATAATGTGGGTTGGTAACTCTAGATATGGAGGTGGAAGAGAAAGTCTCTTACATCCTTGTTTTGTAATGTATAGTTGAGGGTCACTTAACTGAGTGAACTATGCCCTTGAGGACTTGGCATCATGTCCATTTGGATAATGTTCCCCAATTACAAATAATCCTATGATTTGTGCTATCCTTTCTTCGATAGAAATCACTCTTAATCTCCAAAGCAAGGCTTCCCCTTCATCAAATGTCATCATGAACTCCATTGCCGCTTCTTCATTGAACTTTGTTAATTGTAAGAAGTAACCAAGCAATCCACAAGCATGAAATCGCTGAACTACTTCAATGTCTGTGAGTAAAACATTGTAAATGAATGGCTTATACTTCTTTAACTATCCCCCCATCTTCAAAATGTCTAGCTTCCACTTGCACCACTATGATAAATTTTTTCCTCTTTTACCTCTGCAAATTCCCTCTTTCTCTAAGTTTTAAACTAATCTTTATGAAAAATGTCGTATGCTATTTCCACTTCTCTTAACAAGACCCCTTTTTATCTAGCATGTAAAATAATGATACATTAATAATGAAGGACATCAAGGCTTTAATTGAAGGTGTTCTAGCAATAACTCTTAGTCCTTTCAATCATGCCAAGTACGGGTGATCTTTTCCCAAAAATTTCAATGAAAAGGTATGACAAATATAGAAAGATTTTTAAAATTAATGAAAAATATCAGATTGCCACCAAAGTATAGCCTATAATGTGGACACGACTTAGGATAATGTGGAGATGACATTTGGAAATTAATACACTTTCTCAACCCCCACTAAAATTTGACAAGTCTCCACACTTTAAAAAAATTTAGTATAGGAATGAGAAACTAGTTTAAGTCTTATATGATATATATATATATATATAATGCAGTATTATATATAAATATCAAAACCTATACTCTAAAAATGAATAAGTTAAAATAAATTGTTATACCTAAAAATTTAAGAGTGTACATCAGCATGTAGGTTGATGAGGTGGTGAATGTTGATGACCATAGAAAAAGTGTTGACGAAATTATTTATTGGAAGCAATAATAATAGAATGTGTGGGTGACATGGAGTGTGGGTGGATGGTAGATAGAGAAATGAGATGGGTTGATATGAAGAAAGAGAAAAGTGAATGGATGAATGGATCTCATATTAAATGAGGTTTTATTCTGAAGGCTCCTAAAATTCTATCATGGTATGGCTGCAGGAAGAAGGTTTTCACCCTCTGTTGTAGGAACTATGTTCATAGGAGTTGGTGTACTGGTTGGTTGGAATTGATATAGGAACTATGCTTTAGTCTATGGCTTGGCCATTTACAAGTAACTTAAACTAGACAAGATCAATGGTTGTCAATTGTATTGTGCCATTGTCAAATACATGCTGAATTTTATAACGCCCTAACCATCGAGTCTGCAATTTCCCTAGATTCTCTTTGAAGTGAGAATCATAGAGGAGAGCCCAATCTCTTGCTTGAAATTTTTTATTCCTAATATGTGCATCATGCCACTACTTTTGCTACTATTGAATAATTTATGTTCTTTCCAAAGTTGTCTTTCTTATTTCATCCAGTGAATTCAAGTGGAGAAGTCTTTCTTCTTGTACTACAGGAAGACTAATGTTCAACTCTAAAGTAGTGTGTAATATTTTATGCTCAAATTCAATAGGTAACATGGTTGCTTTACCATAGAAAAAATCAAATGGAGTGAATCTAGTTGTTGTTTTCCATGTGGTCCTATATTCGCAAACAACTTCAGTTAATCTACTAGTCCAATCCTTCTTGTGTATGTGCACCGTCTTAGTCAGAATGGCTTCAATTTCTCTATTGGTGACCTCTACTTGCCCATTTTCTTGATGGTGATAGGGACTAGATTTATAGTGTCTTATACTATATTCTTTCATAACCTCAATGATCAAGTTTGATGTGAACTGGGCTCCTTGATCTGTAACAAGTTCTCTGGGGACTGCATAATGGGTGAATATTTCTTCATATTAGAATTTGGCTACTTTCTCATCTCTTGCATGTTTCATTGCTCTAACTTCCACCCATTTGGTTACATAATCTATGCATACTAAGATGTAGGATTTTCCACTTGATGGTGGGTCAATTGGACCTATGAAGTCCATAACACATTTATCAAAAGGTGTGACTACAATATGTGGAGTGGGTGGCATCTCATCAATTTTGGTCGATCGACCCATCCTCTGGCATTTGTCGCAATTGGTTGTATAAGTCACTGCATTCTTATGTAAGGTTGGCCAATAATATCTAGTTGTAAGTACCTTTAGTGTTGTTATTTTCCCTACAAAATGGCTTCCACATGGTTCATCATTACAAGCATGCAGTATATCATATATCTCATCTTCCCTGACACATCTCCTTGTGACCTGATTTGGTCAAACATAGAAGAAATTGTTATCTATCCAAGAATAATGAAAAATTTTCTTTGCTAACTTCCTCCTTTCTTTGTGAGAGAAGTCTGGGGGCATTCTATTTGCAACAAGATAATTTTCTATGTCTACATACCATGGTGTATGAGTTGTTATATGGAACAAGTGCTCATCTAGAAAGGTATCTTCAATTAGAGTTGGATCTTCAGTAGTAATTTTTAATCTAGAAAAATAATCAACAATGATGTTGGATTTTCCTAGCTTGTCGATAATGGTAATATCAAACTCCTATAATAACAAGAGCCATCTTGCTAGTCTACCAGTGACAGCTAGTTTGTTCATTAACTACCTTGTAGCTAAGTAATCTGTATGAATAGAAATAGGATATCTAGTTACATAATGTCTAAATTGTTCAATGCATAGACTATAGCTAAAAGTTCTTTTTTGGTTACTATGCAATTTAGCTTAGGTCCATGAAGGTTTTACTAATATAGTAAATGGAATTCTCAAGATTAACAAGCTTTTGTCCTAATACAACTCCTACAACATAATTTGATGCATCAGTATGGATATGAAATGGAATTGACCAATTAGGTTCCTTTAAAATTGATGCTATAGTGAGGAGTTTCTTAAGCTACAGGAAGGCTTCATCACATTTGGGTGTCCAGATGAATTCAGCTTCCTTAGTCAACAATGTATATAAAGGACTAGCTATTTTACTAAAGTCTTTTGTGAAACACCTATAATATCTAGCATGACCTAAAAAAGATCTTACATATTTTGGTTTTTTAGGTATTTATAGTGGTAGAATTACCTCTATCTTAGTTGGATCCACTTATATTCCTGCAGTTGATATGAAATGACCAAGCATCACTCCTTCCTACATGAGCATGAAACATTTCTCACTATTGAGTGATAGATTATGTTCTTTACATCGGATAGGAACCTTTTCAAGATTCATCAAGGCTTCTTGAAAAGTGACTCCAAATGTTGTGAAATCATCCATATATATTTCCATGCAATCATGCGATATATCAGCAAAAATGCTAATCATAGCTTGTTGAAATGTTGCAGGGGCATTGCACAGGCCAAATGGAAAAATAGAATATGAAAAAGTACCCCATGAATATGTAAATATGGTTTTGTCTTTATCTTTAGGAGTGATACTTATTTGATTATAACCACTATACCCATCTGGAAAAGATAAATACTTCTTTCTAGCCAGAGTGTTTAGAACTTGATCAATGAATAGTAAAGGAAAGCGATCCTTCTTAGTTTCCTTATTCAATTCTCTATAATCTACAAAAATCCACCATTTCCCTCCTTTTTTAGGCACTATGACCAGAGGTGACACCCATCTACTATCAGATATAGGATATATAAAACCAGCATCAAGCAATTTTTGCACATTAGTTTTAACTATTTCTCTAAGGGCTAGATTAATCCTTCTTTAGGGTTGATGGAGTGGTAGGTACCCTTCATTGATGTATATTTTATGAGTGCATAATGTAGGACTCAACCCTTTCATATCCCCATAGTCCCATGCAAAAGCCTTTTCATATTTTTGAAGAAGCTCTATTAACTGTTTCATCTATGTAGAAGATAATTTGGTATTGACATGGAGATTATGACCTTTTGACAACTCAACAGTAGTTGTAGAATTAATTATAGCAGCTTCATAGATTGGAATTGTATCTAATTCACATGGTAAGAGTTGGTGGATAATGTTTGGCTCCTTGACGAAAGAAAAAATCTCATTACATTCCTCATATGTGGTTAATTCTAACAGAGAGCTATTAGATACATCTTTTTCTACCACACAAATATTATTAAGAATAATCTAAATTACTGAATCCTCTTCCTACAACTTTAGAAAAGATTGTCTATGTAACATCATAAGCTATGCTATAGAGTTTAAATCTTCTTCTCCATCCCCTAAATCTAGCCATATAGATGTAATTAAATTTGGTTGTAGTTGTGCTAAAGGATATAGATCAAATTTCTTTGTTGCTTGACCATTAGATATGGTCATATTCCCTAACCCATAATTTATATTTGCATTAGCTATAGCTAACCATGGTCATCCTAGAATGATATGGTAACTAGATAAATTGACTTTTGGGGATAAAATCATGAAATTTGTAGGGTACTCTAGAGAGTCTAGGGTTACTACTATGTTTTCTATCATCCCATTAGGAGTGATAGTAGAACTATCTGCAAGTTGCAGGATTATTGCGGCAGCCCTTAATCCTTCTATATTCAACTTTTTCATAGTATCCTTAGTCATGACATTTATAATAGCACCAAGATTAATTAAAGCATTTTTAATAGGCTAACCATTTATAATCACATTCACAATTGGACTTCCTGGATCAGAATATTTAGGAATGATCAATTTTCCTAACATAATGTTAGCCAATTGTCCTACAACATGGACTGTTGTTGGCTCTTTTTTCTTCCTCCTAGAATTTTTTAGATAGGCTTCCCTAATGGGTTTTCCATAGATAGGAACATCTTTAATAGATTGGAATAGGGGCATTTGGACATGCATGTTCTTTAACTGATCAATAATATAAAAAGATTGTTCCTTTATTTGTGCAGGTTTACTTTCTATGAGCTTCTCTAGAAAAGGAGGTTCAACTACTAGTTGAACTTGAGCTAAGCTAGTGGCATTAGTTGGATCAACCTCTTTAGAAACTACAGGTTCTGATGTTGTAGGAGTATTTAGTATTTTAGTTATAAGAGGTGGTTTAGGCATTGGTAGTGTTGTACGAGATCTCAAATGTATATTTGCAACATTTAGAGCATAACCAAGGTATTGCTGAGCATCAACATAATACATTGGTTGTTGTGACTACTGGCTATTTGGATATGGCTAAGGTTGTATAGGTAACTAGGTTTTCTTTTGAGGTCCAAGACCTACAGATGGTGGCATCAGTGTAGGTTGTTGGACTGGAGGTGGTAATTGTGGATTGCCAATATTTTGGTTAGGCCATTGTTGAGGTCCTCTCCATTGATTTGTAGACTACTAATTCGTTTGAGGTGGTTGCCATTGGTTCTACTAATTTTTCCATTGATTATTATATTGGTTTGGCTAGGAAGATTGGGAATTTTGAGGCCATTGAGGCTGTTGTGGATTATTTTGCCAAGCATTATTCCAATTAGGTTGACTATATTGTGAAGGACCTTGGGTATTACAGTATTTCCATTGATTACCATATAGATTTGAATTTTAGGACCCATGGCCGACGTTGAGCAACAAAGAATACTTTCTCATCCTCTCCATCTATTTTGATGTACTTAGTTGGAAGATGCTAGTTTTCAATGCTAGCAACCAATTTGCATTGGCAATCTTTCTTCTACTTTTGATAGTGTGGGCAATACTCAGCTAATTGTACCTTAGCATACTTAGCTAATTGTACCTCATCTTTTGCATGCTTCTTTTTTGTATTCATTATGTCAAGATGTGTAGTGACATCATTTATGATCTCCTTCTTGAAATTTGAGAGCAGATTATGTCCTAAGAAGATTGATATACATCGCCACTAGTCATCAAGTCTAATGCTTCTAGATAATTATCATTCATGCCTCTCAAGAAGATTAGCTTTTGTGAATCCTCAGACAATACATCCTAAGGGTTCTTCTACAGTGTATACAGGAAACATGAAACATAGTCTTCCAATGTTTCTTCCTCCTTTTGTGATATTATAAAGATATCATCTCCTCTTGAATCATTTTCTTTGCAATACACTTTGTATTTGTCTAGAAACAAAGTTTGAATTTCATCCCAAGTACTTGCAACATTGGCTCCTAAGCTCATGAACCATCATAAAGATGACTCTTTCAGTGTTGCTGGAAACAACTTGAGCTTATGGGCATCAATGTTGTAGTCAAAGCTATGACATAGTATGTCAAACTCAAATAAGAAAGTATTAGGATCTTCAGTTGCAAGGCCATAAAACTTTGGAAGAGCATCTGAAGGTATATTTTTAAGATTAGCATTAGTTACAAGGCTTGGGAGAGGAAATGGAAAAGTAGGTTTTTCCATTACTAGAGGTATTTGATTATGAGGTTGCTATTGAAAAGGAACATTGGGTATGGGATTGTTAACAATTTGTGTATTTGGAGTAGTACTATCAAGGAAACTGGTCAAAATTTTAGCAAAAGGTTGAAGACCACTTGTATCTAGAGGTTCTGCTCTTGAGGATGATTCTGTAGGAAAAACAAGGCTTGCATCCTCAAAAGGAAACTCAACTTCTTATTCAATTTCTTGGTTTAGATTTGCAGATTCCCATGGAAGAAATCTCCCATATTCATCTCATTATCTTCCTCTTCAATGCATGCAGGTGAATTGGTGACTTGTTAATCAAGCACACAATCTTGTGGTTTCTAACTAACACACTAATCTAAAAATAGAGGACTCATGAAGATTCCTAGTTTGACACCATCCCCAACAATGATGCCAAAAATGAAAGGATTCTACAATAGATAAATATAATCACACTTTTATTCCTCTTAAGGATACTATGTCTATTTTGAGAATTATCTCTTCCATCATGAACTATACTTGAATTGTCAACCCAAGGACATAGAACTTGAAATGGCTCAGCACAATATGTTCACTAAGTTCCTTTAAGTCTTAACATCTATGTTGTAGGAAAGTAAAATGTGTGAAATGAATCTATACTACTAATACATAATAGTAAACATGCTTGGACTAACATTCTAAGCTAGTTAACAATTCAAACATCCACTATGATCATTTTCCACAAGTGTTGTAGGAACTTTCACAATAACTATGCTGTAGGACTAATATAATAAATCTATCTTAAAATAGGAAACTGCAAGAAATGAATCTACTCTACCTAAATCTATTCCACCTCCCAAGTGAGCCCTCTTGGTTGGCTTCAACTAACTATGAACATAATAGGTATTCCAAAATCACTTTCTCATTATAATTCTTCTTTTGCTACATGATTGAATAATTTGTAGAGAATAGTAAAGGGAAACTTCAGAATCTCTTTGACTAACTAACAAAATCTTCCCCTCTTTTCTTATATATAGAGGATTGGAACTTATTACATAACATAAAAACTATGAGCAAACATTGTTAGAAGAAAAAGGTAGAATGCCAACCATGACTTTAAAACATTGATTGAGCAATAGAATAACAGTTTGTAAATAATGTATCAAGTTAGGTCTCCTAGAATAACTCTTCTCATAGATGTGGCTTGACACTCAGAACTGACCTGCACTTCTCATGCTATGATCAGTCTTCATTACTCCTTCTTTAATATAGTGTTCACCACTCTTTGTGCTACTTATCCATTTCCTAAAAATTAGAAACATTTGAACTCATATGCACAACAACATTTCTACTCTTATTCAAATATTAGAACTTAGCTTAAAATGTTTAAATGAATACTACACTTTATATATAATATTAATCAAGGCATTTCATATCCATTATCCATAGGTTTAATAAGTTTTGGATACATCTAGAATAAGACAAATATGTTGGAAATGTTTTTCACAAGGCTCAAAGAGTAAGTTTAGACTATATAAAAACTATATCAAATTTGAGACCTTAATATAACTCATCATTCATCAACATGTGCAACTCTAGTCTGGCCTTCAGTTCTCTAATTTTTCCTTCCTTGGCACTGGGAACATTCAAATTCTCTATTCCTTTCCTCCTTGTAGTGAAAATATATTCCACAAAAACCTCCTCTTCTAGATCCTTGCCCTCTTCTTCTTCCTCTTCCTGTCTAATCTTTGTTGTTATTTTCATGGAAATGATTGGAATTTTTTCCCCTTTGGTTTTGACTCCTACTACTCACCTTATTATTTTTCTTATGTTCATCATTTTGGCCTCCATAAACCATTTGCCAGATCTTCCACCATGTCCTCTTCCACTATTCTTGCTATCAAACTTTTTTCTTAGTTTCTCCTCAATTATTAGGGGAAACTAGTACACCTCTTCAATATTGGTCATTCAAACCAAACTTAGCTCCGCCTAAATTCTTGGCTTTAACCCATAACAATAATGGGAAACTTTCTTCTTATCAGCTTTTGCATGACCAATTCTAATGAGAACTTTGTAGAACTCTTTACTAAACTCTTGATTAGATCTACCTACTTGTTTCAACCCTTGCATTTTATTTAGTAGATCAAGCTCATAATCCATGGGAATGGATTATAAATTTATTTTAGCTATTATTTGATCCCATCTGGTGATTTTTTCCTTCCCTTTTCTATTTCACTCCAATTGGATCTCCTGCCACTAGATCTTTCAATGACCCTTCAGTTTGGCCTTTGCAAACTTGACCCTATCTAGATCTTCAATATCTTCATACTCAAAGTATTCCTCCAAATTATTGATCCAATATATCAATTCCTCTAGGTTAATATTTCCCAAAAATGTGGGAACATCAAACTTAGGTCTTTTTCTAATCTTGGAAATATCCTTAAAAGGCCTCTTTTCCTTTAGGTTCAGTACTTCATCCACTACTGCTTGATCAATGTTTCCTTCTTCTCTTTCATCCTCACTTTCATCATCTCCTACATAATGATTCATTCCTCTATGTATTTTTTCTTATAATTCTTGTATTTTCCTTTGGAGGGATCTACAACCCAAACCATGGTCCTAGTACAACTACCTTACAGTTAGAAATCTATTTACACACTCATGAACTCCTTCTCTAATACCACTTGATGAAGGGTGTTCCTTTTAATACAACAAATACATAACAAAAACAAAGCTATAAAAACAATTGGAAAGAACAAAATAAGGTCTTCTTATTATCACCACAAATGCATAATTATAGAATTTTGAAATATAATATGCAAACCCACATGGGTTCCTTCCTTACAATAATTTGCAACATGGAGTTGTGAACTATCACCTAGAGTTGTCCTAGACAGTGTATGAGCATTCCTTAAATAGGCAATTTTACACCACCCAAGAAGTTTGTAGACATCAAACCTTTGCACTTGAGACCAACTAGCCCTAAAATTACATATAGAGTTGTCCCAAGACACATTTGACACTTATTTTAGAAATTTTGGTGAGCCCAACTTTGGAAGGCCATAACTTTTGAACTGTTGCTCTGATTGGCTATTATAACCACTTTTTAGAATCTTCAACTTATGATCTATGTGGCCTAAATTGTGCAAGCTCTAGTTGACCTCATTTTGGAGCCCATCTAAGGCCTCTAAGGTCTTAAATGGTGATCCTGAAGTTTTCATACATAAATTAAACACCAAAAATATGTAATAAATCCATGAATACTCATGATATGGCACTAAGACTTAATTGGTAGGCTGATATATCCAAGATAAAAATCCACCTCTAAAATTAGGACATTCTGAGCTCGTATGAACAACTTACTAAGTAGAAAGCATCTAGAAGCAACAACTCTACACTAAGAAACCCTTATTCAAGAAACAAAAGGAATTTTTTTTGGGTCATGCAAGATTTCTCTTACACGCAAGATTCTCTTAAATCAATTTGTGTGCCTGATAGTCAATCATGTGCACCTGTTAGTGGCTTATGCATGCATATGTATATATATGTGTGTCTATCTGTGGATTAATTTATTGCTATCACCATAGAGTGTGTGTATGTGTTTGCATTTCCATTGGATGGAGAAGTATGACTAATACCCTTTGAGGATTTAGAAAAAAAAACAAAAAGTAAAAAGGTGTGTTTCCTCAGGGTGGAGAGATGTCACTCATAACCATTGAGGATTTAGTGAAAATGCATAAAAACAAAAAGTATAATACAAAGAGTGCATATGTATGCCCTTGGTCCTTATGATGATTAGGTATCCATATATATCATATGGAAGAGAATAAAGGATAACTATTTATAAAAACTTAGCAAAGAGAATTGACTCTTATAAGCTTAGGAGATAGATAAATTATGAAACAATATGTCACTTATGAGAAGAGACCCTCAAAATGAAGAGATCATTTGTGCAAGACATATACCTTTAAGAGGAGTGTCATAAAAAATATAACAACTTCAAGATAAAAGAGGAGAAGAATGAGAATGCTCCTATTTAGCCTCCCTATTTATAGGTGTAATTGGGATCCTTGGATGAAGGATGGAAAATTTTAGAGCACATAGTAAGTGAAAGTGCTCATAATGAACATGGTTTTGAAAATAAAGAAAATGTGATGATCAAAGACATACACCTCTTGTATAAGAGAGAGTCATGATCAAGACACAATTCCTTATAGGAAAATAATGTTACATAATAAAAAATAATAATTACACTAAGGAAATTTGATCCTTAGAGAAAGAGATATAAATAATGTACAAAGGAACCTTGCCCCTCAATCATGAAACAAGAAAGAAAGTCTATGCTAAGATAATGCAACAATCTTTGGAAGGTATAAAGATGAGTCCTCATAAACAATTAATAATCATGCTCAAAACACTAACATCCCATAACCAACAAGAAATATCATTGAATAATGCCACACCATAAATTTTAAAAAACAAGAAACATCATAGGATACCTCAACTGAAAACAACAAAAGATCGTAGAAAAGATAGTAGACATGAAGTGAACTATAGATGATTATTAAATGAGAAATATTGAAATCCAAGGTATAAAAAGACATTTTCTAGGCATACAAACATGACCCTACATTTAACAAATCTTTTCATTTTCAAAGATAACAATGTTTCATAAAATAATGCAATATATAGGGAAATAAATGAAAGGATGAAAGAAAGGACTCCATACCCATAAAAGTATAACATGAGGGAAGAGGATAAGAACATTTTACTAGCATAAATTATTTATAATATACATAATACAAAGATAAATTTGTACATAAAAATGTAACAAAACCAAGTAATTTAAAGAACACACACCCAAAAGGCTAGAAAGGAAAAGGGATGACTTATTAGGATAACTCAATACCAAATTATGCTATTTCAAGAAAGGATATTGTAATGCCCCACCAAGGGATCCAAAAGAATTAACCTAAAGTTTCACTAAGTTTGCTAAACATTTTTTTTTTTTTTTTTTTTTAAAGTAAGAAAGTATGACATACACATCACACAAATAGTAGCGGAAGCAATAACATGTAATCATCGACAAACATACATTGCAAGTTACATTTCTTAAAGATCCCAAGACGTTGAGTCACGTTTAAATTTAATTAATTTTAAGTCTAAAAACTAACACATACATATAAAATAATAATCAGAAACTCCAATGTCCATAATATACATTTGTTCCGAATGCTCCTTGGCAAATTAATTCGGAATGCTCATTCATCCACTGTACATGTCACAGGGTATGAAAGGCTTAAAAGAATATACATATGTAAAGATGAAGATACAACATCCCCAAATCCATGATACAAAGTACAGTAAAAATATATGAAACTATTCACCATACATGATACATCCATACATCCATAATGATAAAAAATCTATCATAAAATCTAACCATCCATCATACTAATCCAAGAACATAGTGTAGGTAAATGTCAATCACGAAATCTCCAGCCACGGTGACCACGGAACGGATCTCAATGGTAAGAGTAAAAGCACTACCACCCGACCGCATGGAACCTAAATGGTCCACTCCCACCGCGCTGAGGAGATAGTCTCAAGTCCCAAATAGGATAACAAAACCTATAATCATAAATATTCTCTAAGTCCAGGAAATCCTATAAGTATGCTAACTCAAGGGATTCCTAAAAAGATCGACATCTAAATCCCAGAGGTACCACAAGACACGTAGGAAACCTAATATGCAAGCGGGAAAGTGTCATCGCAAAAGTCATGTAGAAGTTACCCGAGCAATCCCTTAGGAATCCCGAGTCCCTACTAATCCTGCGGCCACTAGTATCCTCTCGTACTGACGAGGCATACTATGGAATGCAAGGTCGTAACCAAGCGTCCTCTCTACCCCATCCTAGTCTGTACTAGCACTCATGGCATGGGAGAGAACATACAATTATCTTGTTAGGTTCATTTTCTCTCATTTAGTGTAAATGTTTTCACTTATTAAAAAATGACTTACAATGGGTTTCTCAAGGCAGCCTCGTAGGGCTCCGACCCCCATTGCAAGCCACTTCCTGACTCTACACATAGATAACCTACCCTAGCTCATGAACTCATAAATCAAAGAATCATAATAAAACCATCTCAGTCCTATGCGAGCAACTGAAAATATCATAAAAAGATAATCCACAAAATATATCAGTTCTTCATGAGCAACAGATAACATCAAATAGTAATCAAGTAATCACGACAGTTCTCTATCAGCAACTGAAGGCATCAATGATAAGTCACAAAATCCAATGGTTCTCTAATGAGCAACCAGAAAGTAATACAAGTATAACTGATCGAGACTCAGAAATGGTTATCAAATATAACTGATCGAGACTCAAAAATGGTTAAGTTAGGTATTCTCAATTACATACATCTCAGATTCACACAAGGAAACTAGAAAGCAATCACAAACAGTAAACACAATCATGTCATAGAGCACTTCATCACATTACCATGGTCAGGTTAAGAAAGATCGAGACCAAATCATCAAGACATCACATTCACAAAACCCCGAGCCTCTGGTAACAACCTGAACTAGTCAACGCTAAACCAACCCCAAAACATTCAAAGTACAAAGACAACATCAAAGTCAAGAGATTGGATCTGAAAGTATATTTTTTTTAAGTTAAGGTAAGGTTTGTGATTTAGTTTAATGTCGAATTCAAGTAACAAAGTTTTCACAACTACCCTTTTTCGAATAACCTAGTTCTATAATAATTTTCATTAAATCAATATCCAAATTGTAATTTAGTCAAATAAAATTCATTATTAATTAACTTAATTAAACTAATTATAATTAAATTAATCAATATTCATTAGATCTAATTAATTATTTTAATCCAACTAATAATTGTTAATTTATTAATATTTAAACAAAATTATTATTAAATTAAAATTTACAACTATAACAATGCAATTAATATTTATTTATTAAATATTTATAAAGTTTAATATATTATAAAAAAATTAAATATATATTATAATTTTTATTATTTAAAATTTTTAATTAAATAAATTTCGTTTTTAATAAATTTTTTTTTTTTAAATTATAAAAAAAATAAAAATAAAAAAACGAATTTAAATCCTCCCACGTTTATAGCCCGTCGGCTTTGGCCGCAGGCCCTGCGACCGCAGGGCCTGCGGCGGCAGGTACTCTGTACCTGCCGTCGCAGTACCTGCAACGCAGGTACTGTCGGCCTGCGTCGACAGTGGGGGCGGGTACGGGGTACTTCCCTCCCCCCCACTAATATTAATATATACCTTTTTTTTTTATATATATATTTTTTATATGATTTTATTTTATTCGAAATAAAATAAGTTTTTATTAAAAATTAATTTTGTTTAATTTTTAATACAAAACAATTTCTTCCAAAGGATAATTATGTAAAATATAAATATATATATTTATTTATTTTTATTTTATTTTATTTTTTTTATCTAGAACTTTTCAATATCATTAAAACAAAACCCTTATCAAATTAGATCTTAATTTCTAAATCAGGAAAACAAGGGTTCTAATTAATTCATCTAGTCTCCATGGATACAGAAATTATTGACGAATAATTAATAGCTTCACAAGATTGAAAGCTTAAAACTTTTATCACAGAGAATACAGATCTTCAAACCCCAGACACGAAGAAGGCAGGAAGGGATAATTGCATATTTAATGGATAAAAAACACAAGACCCTACCTGATCCTGATGCTATTATGCAACCTCCAGAAAACTGTATGCGAATTCGCTCCTCTCAATAACCTTCCCCTTCAAGACTTTCTTCGTATCAGCCTTCTGAAATTTGCTTCCAAAAATTGTCTTCCTCCAAAAATTCTCGTCCAAATTCGTATCTTCCGAAAATGAACCCCCAAAGTTGTGATAAGCAAATTCTCCTCAATTCGGGGCACTAATTGTGCGTTTACCCGAGAAGACTCTTTGCACAACTCAGTTAACTCAAATTAACTTTTATTATCTTTTCTAATTCTTTTGCATTCAACTTTCATGCACAATAAGTTGAATTATTAAATAACTCTATTTAAAATTTCACTTGACTTCAATTCTTAATTAATTTATTACTTTAAATCTTATGTGCACTTTTAAGAAATTAAAATAACATTATTAATTTTTATAATTTAATCTTTTAATTTAATTCTTATATTTAACTCATGATTAGATCATGCGATCTAGAATTCTTAATAAATTTATATCTTTCAACTTTTTAATTTATTTTAGAACTTAATTGATAACATATTTAATTAATTTACATAACAATAATATTTAGCATTTATTTAAAAATGAACTCCAAATATATTATTATTAAATTAAATAAATATTATCCTGTTCTAAATATATCTTAAACTTTAATTTCCAACTTTAATTCTTTTATTTATTTAATTAATTAATTAATTAAATATAAAGATATCATAATTAATTCCTTATTAAATTAAATCATTAATTAGTCTTTTTAATTAGACTTAATTAATAGAAAATACACCAAGGACTCATAAAGCAACATATGAAAACCCATCATAGAAAAATACATACCAAATCAAACACAAGGGTTATAATCACCAAATTACATCATTTGATGCATTCGGAGGGTACTTAACTCAGATACTTGTCCTAATTATCAATTAGGACAATTGGCTAAAGGGTTTAGGATTTGGACTTAAGAGTTTATCTCCCCTCTCTTACCATTGAGACAGTGCGATAGGGTACGCTCATCCTGACAATTCAGGGAAGTCGATACCCGGTACCTGCAACCTGCATAAAATCCACGCATGTACAAACACAATATTCTAAGCTAAACAGGCAATGGCAGGAAGTGGTGCATCGTGTAGATCCCGACTAGCAAGTGACTATGACTCCCTTCCTTAACCATATCAAAAACACCATACATAAATAAAACAGCACGCACACCATACACATGCAGTATGGGGTAAGTATCCATAAGAAGCACATGGAATAATGAACCATCTAACTAATTATCATCGATAACTGAAACCATTGAATAATCATCATACATGCATGAAATATAGAGTACCAAGTAATCTCATCATATAATAAGCTGAGTGTAAACATCATCTGATAATCTCTAAAATAATAATACTACTCATCAAACATAAATTGGCCTAAAAGAGTTTGGCAATCATATCATAAATGTAGCTCGAAAAAAATGTAAACTAGGGGCAGGCACTACATCCACCCCCCCTAGACTTAGGCTTACTCCTGGAAGCCTATAAACAAATAGGGATATAAATCCCGTAATCTAGATGCATCCTCCCATGTAGCTGAAGAGTCATCAGTAGGGTCCCATTGGACCCTTACCTGCTTTATGGTTCGACCCCTGAGGGGCAACTCCCGCTGCTCCAGAATACGTATTGGCTCCAAAGCCAGCTGCTCGTCCTCTACCTGTAAAGCATTCCAATCAAGAATATGTACAACATCAGGAATATACTGTCTAAGTACTGAAACATGGAAAACATCGTGAATGCGAGCAAGGCTGGGCAGTAAAGCAAGACGATAGGCAACTGGACCAATCCTCTCAAGAATATCGAATGGTCCCACAAAGCGAGGTGCTAGCTTCGAGCCCTTTCCATAACGGATCAGACTCTTCCGTGGACGCACTCTCAAGAAAACCTTCTCTCGCACAGCAAACTGCTTATCTGACCTATGAGCATCAGCATACTTCTTCAGCCTATCCTGTGCCGTTGTCAAGTGCTCTCGGATACGCACCACCTGTTGCTCCATGTCACGAAGCATCTCTGGGCCCAACAGGATGCGATCCTCAAGGCTATCCCAACTCAAAAGTGTATGACAAGGGCGACCATATAAGGCTTGGAAAGGTGCCATGCCAATAGAACTGTGATACCCGTTGTTGTAAGCAAACTCCACTAGGTAGAGATAGTCCTCCCAATGAGTCTGCCTATCCATCACGTACATCCTCAACATATCCTCAAGAACCTGATTCACTCTCTCTGTCTGCCCATCTGTCTCTGGGTGATATGCTGAACTGAAGTTCAACTGTGCTCCAAGATCATGCTGTAGTGATGTCCAAAATGCGGAAGTGAAAACATGATCCCTATCAGAAATGATCTTTCAGGGAATACCATGTAGTCTCACTATGTCACGCATGAAGACATTAGCTACTGAAGCTGCAGTGTAGGAAGACCTGATTGGTGCAAAATGTGCCACCTTGGTCAACCGATCAACGGTGACCATGATAGCATCATGACGACGAAGAGTCATAGGTAATCCTACTATGAAATCCATAGAGATGATGTCCCACTTCCATGAAGGAACGAGATTCGGTTGCAAAAGTCCTGCCGGATGCTGGTGTTCTGCCTTGACTCTCTGACACTCAAGACATCTAGCCACAAAATCAGCAATGTTGCGCTTCATCCCGGACCAATAGAATAAACGTCGCAAATCTGCATGCATCTTCTTGACACCTGGATGTGCCGAGTAAGGTGCACGATGGGCCTCTGATAGGATCAATATGCGAAGCTCATCCAGTAGCGGCACATAGATCCTTCCTGAAAGTCTCAAAAGGCCATCTGACTCTAGGACATAGCCTAAAAACTTTCCCTCCAAGGATCTCCCTGAATTGATCTCACTGCACACCTCCAGATACCATGAATCGGTGGGGAGTGCCTGAAGTATCTGACATCTCAAATCGACACTAAGAGTCATAGATGATATCACATGTTTCCTGCGACTCAAAGCATCAGCTACAACATTCTCCTTCCCTTGGATATACTTCACCTCAAAGTCATACTCGCACAAAAACTCCATCCAACGCCTTTGCCTAGCATTCAGATTAGGCTGCGTGAATATGTACTGAAGACTACGATGATCGCTATGTAGTTCAAATCTGTGTCCCAACAAGAAATGTCTCCATCTCACTAAGGCATGAACTACTGCTGCTAACTCAAGGTCATGTGTAGGATAATTCAACTCATGATCCTTGAGTTTGCGTGACTCATATGCAATCACTCGACCATTCTGCATTAGAACTGCTCCAATACCCTCGAGGGAAGCATCTGTACACACCATGAACTCACCTTCTGGATCAGGTACAGCTAAGATCGGTGCACTGGTCAGAAGCTCTTTGAGTTTTTGAAATGCTTCTACACACTTTTCTGTCCAAAGAAACTTCTTTCCTTTCCTCTAAAGGGAGGTAATAGGGTGTGCTATTCTGGAGAAGTTTTGAACAAATCTGCGATAATACCCAGCTAGACCCATGAAACTACGAATCTCTGACACAGTAGTGGGTGCAGGCTAATCTACTATTGCCTGGATCTTTGCAGGGTCTACAGAGATACCTTCGCCTGAAATAACGTGTCCCAAATACTGTATCTCTGATTGAAAGAAATCACACTTTGCCGCATTGGCATAAAGTTGATTATCTCTCAAGCACTGCAAAACTAAACTCAAATGTTCCTCATGTTCCTTTTGGGACTTAGAATATATCAGAATATCATCGAGGAACACAAGAACAAATCTATCAAGATAGGAATGGAACACCCCATTCATTAAGCACATGAAAATTGATGGAGCGTTCGTCAGCCCAAAGGGTACCACTGTGAACTCATAATGCCCATAGCGAGTTCGAAAGGCGGTCTTATGAATATCAGCCTCCTTGATGCGAAGTTGATGGTATCCTGACTTAAGATCAATCTTAGAGAACACTGTAGCTCCCTTGATCTGATCAAATAAATCATCAATCCTTGGTAAAGGATACCTGTTCTTTATTGTCACCTTATTCAGCTGTCTGTAATCGATGCAAAGGCGCAAAGAACCATCCTTCTTCTTCACAAAGAGCACTGGAGCTCCCCATGGTGATACACTAGGTCGAATACTACCCTTGGCCAAAAGTTCCTCTAACTGCAAACGCAACTCACTTAGCTCTTGAGTGGTCATATGGTAAGGAGCTCTAGAGATAGGTTCCGCTCCTGGAGTGAGCTCAATGCTAAAATCAATGTCTCTCTTCGGAGGCATGCCTGGAATCTCACTCAGGAAGACATCAACATACTCCTGTAAAATAGGGTGATCTAGGGTCTTCCTCGTAGATTCTTCCTCATCAAGCTCATTTACCGAAACGGCAAATACCTGACACCCCTTATGAAAGCTTCGCTTAAGTTGCATAGCAGAGATCATTCGTAGGGATATAGGTCTTGGTATCCCCACAATCTCAACATCCTTCCCTTGGTCATCCTGACACATAATGGTCTTCTTTCTGCAGTCAATACTAGCCCTATGAGAGCCAAGCCAATCCATACCTAAGACCACATCGTAGGAGCCAAGAGGAATAACTCAAAAATCGACTGAAGTCTCAAACCCTCCTATGCTAAGTCCACACTTGTGAACTACCGAATCTGTGGAAACTTTAGCACCAGAGGCTAGTTCCACTTGCCAACCATGGTCTTGCTTAACCGACTCCAGCTTACACTTATCAACTAGAGATGGAGAAATGAAAGAATTTGTAGCACCTGAATCAAATAATACAGAGAGAGGTGTACCTCGGATAGCTCCTGTAGTCTTGACTACTGTCCCCTGATGGTCTGCCTGACAGTGATCCACCGCTGCAAATACTCTATGAGATCCACCTGTATTTCCAACTGTAGGCTCAGATGCTGCTGGCCTGGGTCCTGAATACTGAGATGCTCGTTGTGGGCAGTATGCTGCAATATGACCAATCTGTCCACACGAAAAACATCCCGTGCCTCTGCCAGATCCTCTCCCTATAGGTGGTGCATTCGACCGCTGGTGGCTACCCCTGCTAGCAAAAGACTAGTTGCTCTGTGCAGGCCGAGATTGCTGATTCTGCCTATTACGTTGAGCATTGCGATTGATCCTAGGGTTGGATCCACCGCCACCACTCTGTGCCTGAGGGTAAAATCCCTTATGCTGCTGAGGCTGCTACTGAGAATGCTGATGAGAATGCGGCTGAGAATACTGATTCCTCCTAGGGAAGGGAGGCTTCCTGATTCCACCGGAATTGTGGTTGCCCTTAGATCCTGCTATAGTAGGCGCTCCCACAAATCCTCCTTGCCCAAAGTTGACACTCTACTCTACCAGGATAGCTCAATGTACCGCATCCTTGAGGGTCTTAGGCTCAAATACCTTAACACCCCCAATAAAACAGTTGTTCAAGCCTCGAATGAAATGTTGTGCCAACTGTGCTGGGTTGTCACTGAATCCTGAAAAAGGCATGAGCTCATAGAACTTGCGCTCATACTCTACAACGGTCATAGTGAATTGTCTCAGGTTATGGAACTCATCTGCTCTATGCTGCTTCCATTCCTCTGGTAGGAATCGCTCATGAAAAATCTCCAAGAAAATATCCCAAGTGACACTACCCATGTCAATGCCCAACTTCTTCTCCTCAATAGTCCACCAGGTGGCTCCAAATAACTCTAGATTGGTAATGGCAAACCTCGCTTTGACATTACTGTCAAAGTCTTGCATAGCAAAAATCCTGTCAAGGGCAATAAGCCACTGCTCAGCTACATACCCAGAACCTTGCCCATTAAAGGGCTTGATCTTGGACCTCTGAAGATCGTTCATCTGAGAAGATACTATGAATCTATGTCGATCCCTCTGAGGACTCCTAGATTTGCGTCTATGCTCATGTCCAACCTGGTGTGCTCTATCCTGCTCAAGAATAGGAGGTAAGCGATCAATAAGGGTTCGCATCATTTGCCTCAGATCAACCTCCTCAGAGTCGGCATGTCTCTCATCGTGGTTCTCTTCCTGATGCTCACTGACATGCTCTTCCCTATTCTCTTCCTGAATGGGACTCTCATGGATAGACTCATGCACACTAACATCTCTGCCTCGTCCACGACCTCTGCCACGGCCAAGGCTACGGCCCCTAACGGAAGATCTCGTCCCAGATACCATCCTACAATAATATCCAAGACACAAGATGCTAAAATAACCATGAAACATACTACTGAAATACATAGATAAAAGACACATGTTTTGCAAACAAGATATTTTCAATTTTCAGTTTACCTATAATTTCAGTTTAAGTATAATTTCAGTTTTGAAGTTTTGAGTGTTGAAGTATGAATAAAATAGGTAACTAATAGTTTATATACAGTTTTCAGTTCAACTAGCTTCAAGTTTTAGTTTAAGGTTTGCATTTTTATTCAACTAGTTAACACTAGTGGCGTTCCAATATACCCAGAGCTCCCAATGTATAAACTTGCGCTCTGATACCAGATGTAACGCCCCGCCAAGGGATCCAAAAGAATTAACCTAAAGTTTCACTAAGTTTGCTAAACATTTTTTTTTTTTTTTTTTTAAAGTAAGAAAGTATGACATACACATCACACAAATAGTAGCGGAAGCAATAACATGTAATCATCGACAAACATACATTGCAAGTTACATTTCTTAAAGATCCCAAGACGTTGAGTCACGTTTAAATTTAATTAATTCTAAGTCTAACAACTAACACATACATATAAAAGAATAATCAGAAACTCCAATGTCCATAATATACATTTGTTCCGAATGCTCCTTGGCAAATTAATTCGGAATGCTCATTCATCCATTGTACATGTCACAGGGTATGAAAAGCTTAAAAGAATATACATATGTAAAGATGAAGATACAACATCCCCAAATCCATGATACAAAGTACAGTAAAAATATATGAAACTATTCACCATACATGATACATCCATACATCCATAATGATAAAACATCTATCATAAAATCTAACCATCCATCATACTAATCCAAGAACATAGTGTAGGTAAATGTCAATCACGAAATCTCCAGCCACGGTGACCATGGAACGGATCTCAATGGTAAGAGTAAAAGCACTACCACCCGACCGCGTGGAACCTAAATGGTCCACTCCCACCGCGCTGAGGAGATAGTCTCAAGTCCCAAATAGGATAACAAAACCTATAATCATAAATATTCTCTAAGTCCAGGAAATCCTATAAGTATGCTAACTCAAGGGATTCCTAAAAAGATCGACATCTAAATCCCAGAGGTACCACAAGACACGTAGGAAACCTAATATGCAAGCGGGAAAGTGTCATCGCAAAAGTCATGTAGAAGTTACTCGAGCAATCCCTTAGGAATCCCGAGTCCCTACTGATCCTGCGGCCACTAGTATCCTCTCGTACTGACGAGGCATACTATGGAATGCAAGGTCGTAACCAAGCGTCCTCTCTACCCCATCCTAGTCTATACTAGCACTCATGGCATGGGAGAGAACATACAATTATCTTGTTAGGTTCATTTTCTCTCATTTAGTGTAAATGTTTTCACTTATTAAAAAATGACTTACAATGGGTTTCTCAAGGCAGCCTCTTAGGGCTCCGACCCCCATTGCAAGCCACTTCCCGACTCTACACATAGATAACCTACCCTAGCTCATGAACTCATAAATCAAAGAATCATAATAAAACCATCTCAGTCCTATGCGAGCAACTGAAAATATCATAAAAAGATAATCCACAAAATATATCAGTTCTTCATGAGCAACAGATAACATCAAATAGTAATCAAGTAATCACGACAGTTCTCTATCAGCAACTGAAGGCATCAATGATAAGTCACAAAATCCAATGGTTCTCTAATGAGCAACTAGAAAGTAATACAAGTATAACTGATCGAGACTCAGAAATGGTTATCAAATATAACTGATCGAGACTCAAAAATGGTTAAGTTAGGTATTCTCAATTACATACATCTCAACTTCACACAAGGAAACTGGAAAGCAATCACAAACAGTAAACACAATCATGTCATAGAGCACTTCATCACATTACCATGGTCAGGTTAAGAAAGATCGAGACCAAATCATCAAGACATCACATTCACAAAACCCCGAGCCTCTGGTAACAACCTGAACTAGTCAACGCTAAACCAACCCCAAAACATTCAAAGTACAAAGACAACATCAAAGTCAAGAGATTGGATCTAAAAGTATATTTTTTTTAAGTTAAGGTAAGGTTTGTGATTTAGTTTAATGTCGAATTCAAGTAACAAAGTTTTCACAACTACCCTTTTTCGAATAACCCAGTTCTATAATAATTTTCATTAAATCAATATCCAAATTGTAATTTAGTCAAATAAAATTCATTATTAATTAACTTAATTAAACTAATTATAATTAAATTAATCAATATTCATTAGATCTAATTAATTATTTTAATCCAACTAATAATTGTTAATTTATTAATATTTAAACAAAATTATTAATAAATTAAAATTTACAACTATAACAATGCAATTAATATTTATTTATTAAATATTTATAAAGTTTAATATATTATAAAAAAATTAAATATATATTATAATTTTTATTATTTAAAATTTTTAATTAAATAAATTTCGTTTTTAATAATTTTTAAAAAAAAAAAATTATAAAAAAAATAAAAATAAAAAAACGAATTTAAATCCTCCCACGTTTATAGCCCGTCGGCTTTGGCCGCAGGCCTGCGGTCGCAGGGCCTGCGGCGGCAGGTACTCTATACCTGTCATCGCAGTACCTGCGACGCAGGTACTGTCAGCCTGCGTCGACAGTGGGGGCGGGTACGGGGTACTTCCCTCCCCCCCACTAATATTAATATATACCTTTTTTTTTTATATATATATATATTTTATATGATTTTATTTTATTCGAAATAAAATAAGTTTTTATTAAAAATTAATTTTGTTTAATTTTTAATACAAAACAATTTCTTCCAAAGGATAATTATGTAAAATATAAATATATATATTTATTTATTTTTATTTTATTTTATTTTTTTAATCTAGAACTTTTCAATATCATTAAAACAAAACCCTTATCAAATTAGATCTTAATTTCTAAATCAAGAAAACAAGGGTTCTAATTCATCCAGTCTCCATGGATACAGAAATTATTGACGAATAATTAATAGCTTCACAAGATTGAAAGCTTAAAACTTTTATCACAGAGAATACAGATCTTCAAACCCCAGACACGAAGAAGGCAGGAAGGGATAATTGCATATTTAATGGATAAAAAACACAAGACCCTACCTGATCCTGATGCTATTATGCAACCTCTAGAAAACTGTATGCGAATTCGCTCCTCTCAATAACCTTCCCCTTCAAGACTTTCTTCGTATCAGCCTTCTGAAATTTGCTTCCAAAAATTGTCTTCCTCCAAAAATTCTCGTCCAAATTCGTATCTTCCGAAAATGAACCCCCAAAGTTGTGATAAGCAAATTCTCCTCAATTCGGGGCACTAATTGTGCGTTTACCCGAGAAGACTCTTTGCACAACTCAGTTAACTCAAATTAACTTTTATTATCTTTTCTAATTCTTTTGCATTCAACTTTCATGCACAATAAGTTGAATTATTAAATAACTCTATTTAAAATTTCACTTGACTTCAATTCTTAATTAATTTATTACTTTAAATCTTATGTGCACTTTTAAGAAATTAAAATAACATTATTAATTTTTATAATTTAATCTTTTAATTTAATTCTTATATTTAACTCATGATTAGATCATGCGATCTAGAATTCTTAATAAATTTATATCTTTCAACTTTTTAATTTATTTTAGAACTTAATTGATAACATATTTAATTAATTTAAATAACAATAATATTTAGCATTTATTTAAAAATGAACTCCAAATATATTATTATTAAATTAAATAAATATTATCCTGTTCTAAATATATCTTAAACTTTAATTTCCAACTTTAATTCTTTTATTTAATTAATTAATTAATTAATTAAATATAAAGATATCATAATTAATTCCTTATTAAATTAAATCATTAATTAGTCTTTTTAATTAGACTTAATTAATAGAAAATACACCAAGGACTCATAAAGCAACATACGAAAACCCATCATAGAAAAATACATACCAAATCAAACACAAGGGTTATAATCACCAAATTACATCATTTGATGCATTCGGAGGGTACTTAACTCAGATACTTGTCCTAATTATCAATTAGGACAATTGGCTAAAGGGTTTAGGATTTGGACTTAAGAGTTTATCTCCCCTCTCTTACCATTGAGACAGTGCGATAGGGTACGCTCATCCTGACAATTCAGGGAAGTCGATACCCGGTACCTGCAACCTGCATAAAATCCACGCATGTACAAACACAATATTCTAAGCTAAATAGGCAATGGCAGGAAGTGGTGCATCGTGTAGATCCCGACTAGCAGGTGACTACGACTCCCTTCCTTAACCATATCAGAAACACCATACATAAATAAAACAGCACGCACACCATACACATGCAGTATGGGGTAAGTATCCATAAGAAGCACATGGAATAATGAACCATCTAACTAATTATCATCGATAATTGAAACCATTGAATAATCATCATACATGCATGAAATATAGAGTACCAAGTAATCTCATCATATAATAAACTGAGTGTAAACATCATCTGATAATCTCTAAAATAATAATACTACTCATCAAACATAAATTGGCCTAAAAGAGTTTGGCAATCATATCATAAATGTAGCTCGAAAAAAATGTAAACTAGGGGCAGGCACTACAGATATCTAAGTATTAGTTAGCCAAAATAAACCCCAATAAATGATGAACCTTTCCCCTAGTGAAGGTGAATAAGGAGAAAGACCTATTGTACCATGCCTAAACATATTATGTGAAATAACATGGAGTGGCTACAATAGGGATTGGAAATGTTAAGTATTTTTTATAAAGAAGAGAGTAGATATATTGTGGTTACATCCTAATCAAAACTTGAAAATTCACACCAATCCTTTACCATATCACTCTACCAACATAATATTCCAACCTTCTTTTGTTGGTATTATAGGTCTCATTGGCATGAAGATTGTAGAAAGGTAATGCTAAATCTTAGCATGTCATTGTGTTGTCATTGATTGGCAACTAGTCAAGGGAGATCAAAGAGTTGAAAAGGACATGATACAACTTCCAATAGAAATATTTATCATTTAATATAAATTTAGTAACTTAGTTAAAGTCATGAAAGGAAAAATGGAAAAGAAAAGAAATGATTGTAGTGAATCAAGGAATAAGCATGAAGGGTCACTGTTGATATGACAAGATAAAAGCACAATTAGCAAGAGTTACATGATATGAATATGAGCCAAATAAATGGAAGGATGCAAGGATAGAGGTTACATCCAAACTCATAGAAGGATTGGCAGGTCTATAATTCTAGACCCCTACTAGTAGGTTTCACAAGTTTTCTGTGAATAGTTCGAGTATGAATTTGAAATTTGAAATCAAGTAGGATTTTGTTTTTGGGTTAAGGCACCCAAACATTATAGAGTTCATAAAGACACTTAGGCTCTTTTTTTTTAGTGGTTGGTTTTTGTAGAAATTGTTTTCATTGTGAGTGCAAGCTATTGAAGGATATCACAATTTTAGACAAGAGAGTTGAACAAAAGACTAGCTATTAAGAATAATGAGACAGAAGTGACCTAGGAAAGTTCACTAGGAAAGTAAGAGAAGGAAAAATATTACTGCATATTAAAGAAAACATAATGGAGATATAAAAGGTAAGATGGTGCTATTCTTAGTTCGTTCACTTATATTGCTTTCTTACCATTACATCTATATGTAAGCCTTTGATAGGGAAAGGTTTAGTAGTAAGCTTTTGTAAATCCTCTTACAAGGTGTCTCTTAGAAAGAGATTCATAATCCCTTTAACCAAGTAGCTTTCAAAGGCTTTTATAATCCTAATAGATTTTTAGAAGGAATAGTTGTAGGCTTTACTAGGGAAACCCTTTATATTCATTATAAGGGCTAGTGGACATATTTCTCCCACCATGGTTTTCATCCTCATCTCGGGTTTCTACATATAAATCTTTATGTCATTAATGTAAATATTTGTATGTGAGTTTACTTTATTTTACAATATTTAATTCAATATTTTATTGTTGTTTAGAACACTTAAAGTAAAGTATTAAGAATCTAGTAGATTTTTAAACTAGTAATAAAGTTCATACTAATTCACCCCCTCCCCCATCTTAGTATTGGTTAGAACCAACAATTGGTATCGAAGGCCAAACCCTAACATCAATGAGCTTAACTACTTGAGGGGTGATTGGATGGAAGTCTTGAGACTATAGAAATACATTAATGAATAATTTGATAGTGTTAAAGGAAACGTTGAGGAAGTCCTTGACCAAAAGGAAGAGCTAATGAAGATCATCAATGAAAGCTAAGAACTCATTAAGTAATTGAAAGATTAAAGTTGATCTGAGGAGTCTAATGAAACCATAACTAATCTAATGGATAACAATGAGAAGCTGAAGGGAACCATTGCACATATGAGGAAAGTTAAGGAAGAGTGAGAAAATAAAGCAAGAAAAGCACAAGATGAATGAGATAATTCCATCTTAGTTAATGATGAAGCTGAGGAAGAATCAAGAAGAAAAGATGCACAAATAGTGTATATGAGAGAAGAGAAAAATCTTTCTCACATGGAGTAGCTCACACAACTGACCTAATAAGTACTCAAGCTAACTAAAGAGATAAGGAGTATGAATAAAAGATGAAAAGTTGAGAAGATTCAATGAGATCTTAGAAAAGATTGATAAACAACTACAAGCCCAAAGAAGGAATAAAAGTACCAGTAGTCTGGTGATGAGGATGACAACAAGATTGGAGAAGGTGAGACTTTAGGAGGAGAGAACCTAGATTTCAAGAAGTTGGGAACAACATCTCCAAAATATAATAAACCTACATAAACCACTTATTATTACTACGGTAAAAAAGGGCATATGTAAAATGCATATTGGTTTGAGAAAAAATCACCTATTAAGTAGTGTACCTATGATGGGTACTATAATAATTTCCATATATATAGCCATAGTGCACAAGTATGGATATATCATTTCAATGAGAAAAGAATAGATGGAAACTTCTAGTACTATAATAAGTATGACCATTAAGCTAAGGACTATAGATATAACCATTGTTCTCCAAAGTTAATGAGTCCCACTAGTAGGGACAAGTTTTCCATAGTGGTTTGCACTACCTATGGAAATGATGGTCATCTTCCAACTCACTACAAGTTGAGGATGAGTTAGAGGAACAACACTAGACCATGGAATGGTACTAGAGTGTTATGCTTCAAGTTTCATAAGACTAGTCATCTCATAAGAGATTAAAAAAGTGGAAGACCACATTGCAAGTCCTCTACTGAAAAAGTGAAGAGAAAGACTATAGAAAAAGAGAAATATGAGAAGGAATTCACTAAGATCTAGATTAATATTAGAAAGGAAGTAGAGATAATAAACTCTACAAAGGATGTGAAATCATAATTCAGCGGTGAGACCTCAAGGTAAAACTAAGCTAAGTTATAGCTTAAGAGGTTATACATGACAAAGGTAAATCTTACACTAGTCCCCTAGTCTAAATTGGTAAGTCACAATGTAATACATGAGGATATTGAGTAATTGGTTTCACCAGTGAATATGCACCACCTACATCTCACAAGAAGAATGGTGAAAAATGACCACCATTCAATATATGTAAAGCATTACAATCCTAGTGGTAGGTAAGGTTTTTTATTACTAGTATAACCCTAACATTACAAATCCAAACTAAAAATAGATTCACCACAAGAAATTTATCACTTTTCATGACTAAATATCTTTATATTTCAAAATTTATTTCTTAAAAATCTACGAGTAATATAATTTAGAAAATAATAGATTATAAGAAGCAATCACTAAAAAGAAATAGTGAAAGATTTTGTTAGGATTAACCTCACACATAAATAATAATTACATTCAAATATAAAAAATATTAGGAAATAATAAATCACATAGAAGAGAACAAAAGACACCAAGATTTAATGTGGTTCACCCAAACCCTAGGCTACATCCACCAAACGATAAGTCCAATATTATTACAATCCAGTGATTACAACCTAATTACAATCCATAATCTCTTAAAACTCAATACCGCTGCAAGAAGTAATTTTTTGCATCACATATAATAAAAGATACCTATCCTAAGCCCTTTTATACAAGTATTTTAGCCACTTTAGGGTTACAACATATCGACCCAAAATGTTGGCCATACATCAACCACATCCCAATTTTTTTTACTTTGATCTCTCACCTTTGATCTATTTACTCTGTTCTCTTGACTACTTGATTCACTTATTCTCTCTTTCTCCTTCCTTTCAAATCTATTTGATTCACCTAGATCAACTATATTTATTTCAACAACTTTGTACAATCACCACCTTAATAATAATAATCAACATCAACTAGTAACCTTTTCAACATTTGATCAACAAAAAAGATTGTCTTGAACATCTCCTTAAATAGTCATCTCTATGCTTCTATATTTATCAAAATTATGTCCCTTAATCATAATCACCGATCTCAATTTCATAACTCATGCAATGAATCTAGACACTCACAAAATAGAACTTTCATATAGCTTTGTGTCCATCTTTATCCTTCTTTAATATGCATCATAAAAAATTCATTGAATTTTCTCAATAGTTGATCTTGTAACAAAATTTGACTCATGCCTTTGAATACCTCAAATATTCCATATTTTTATCAAAATTCATACTTAGATTTCATCTTCACAAATTTATCCTTCCACTTGTTACTCGGTAAACAAAACATTTTACTCGGGTAATATAGTACTTGATTAATACTAGAATTGCTCAAGCAATACTAAAATTCCAAGTTAATTTTTTCAACTACTCAGTGAACAACATGGTCACTCAATAAATATTGTCTTCCTTCTTTAACCTTGTCACTCAATTTAGCTTGTGCAACTCAATACATTATAATATCACATGATTGTAAAAAAAAGAAAATAGTACATTATCACTGTCAAAATCATACAAGTGCTCATTGAATGCCATACTTATAAACTTTGTCTTCAACATACTTTCTTCAAATCCTCTTCATCAATCAAATGATATGGCACTATACTGAATTAGCACAATGTCTAGCCAAATAAGACTTGACATAAATAAAAACAACCAACGTAAGTCAGCCATACGTCGACCAAAACCCAATATTAACTTCCTTCTTTAACCTTGTCATTCAATTTAGCTTGCACAATGCAATACATTATAATATTACATGATTGTTAAAAAGTAAAATCAACATTACATTATCATTGTCAAAATCATACAAGTTCTCATTGCATAAAATACTTATTAACTTTGTCTTCAACATACTTTCTTCAAATCCTCTTCATCAATCAAATGATATGGCACTATATTGAATTAGCATAATGTCTAGCCAACTAAGACTTGACATAAATAAAAACAAACAACATATGTCGTCCATACGTTGACTGCAACCTAATTTTTTTTACTCTAATCTCTTGCCTCTAATAAATTTACTCTGTTCTCTTAACTGGCTGATTCACTTCTTCTATCTTTTTTCTTCCTTTCAACTCTATTCAATTCACCTGGATCATCTATCTTTTTTCTAACAACTTTGTACAATCACCACCTAAACAATAATAATCAACATCAAATAGTAACCTTTTCACCATTTGATCAACAACAAAATTTGTCTTGAACATCTGCTTAAATAGTCATCTCTATGCTTCTAGATTCTTCAAAATTATGTCACTTAATCATAATTGTTGATCTCAATTTCATACCTCATGTAATGAATCTAGACACTCACAAAATAGAACTTTCATAGAGCTTTGTGTCCATCCTTATCCTTCTTTAATCTCCATCATCAAAAATTCATTGAATTTTTTAAATAGCTGATCTTGTAATAAAATTTGACTCATGCCTTTGAATATCTCAAACATTTGAATATCTCAAACATTCCATATTTTTATCAAAAATCAGCATTAGATTCCATTTTTGCAAATTTGTTCTTCCACTTGTTACTCAATGAACAAAACATTTCACTGGGGTAATATAGTACTTGATTAATACTAGAATTTCTCAAGCAATACAAAAATTCCAACGTAACTTTTTCAACTACTCAGTGAATAATGTAGTCACTTGACAAATATTGTCTTCGTTCTTTAACCTTGTCACTCAATTTAGGTTACGCAACTCAATACAGTATAATATTACATGATTGTAAAGAAATAAAATCAACATTACATTATCATTACCTAACTCATTTGAGTGCTCATTGAATACCATAATTATCAACTTTGTCTTCAACATAATTTCTTCAAATCCTCTTCATCAATCAATTGATACGGCACTCTATTGAATTAGCATAATGTCTAGCCAACTAAGACTTGACATCAATAAAAATAACCAAAATATGTCAGCCATACATCGACCACAACCCATTTTATTTTACCTTAATCTCTCACCTCTAATCTATTTAGTATATTCTCTTGACTAGCTAATTCACTTCTTCTCTCTTTCTCCTTCCTTTCAACTCTATTTGATTCACCTAGATCAACTATCTTTATTTCAACAACTTTGTACAATCACCACCTTAACAATAATAATCAACATCAAATAGTAACCTTTTCACCATTTGATCAACAATAAAAAATGTCTTGAACATATCCTTAAATACTCATCTCTATGCTTCCAGATTCTTCAAAATTATGTCGCTTAGTCATAGTCATCGATCTTAATTTCATACCTCATGCAATGAATCTGGGCACTCACAAAATAGAACTTTCATAGAGCTTTGTGTCCATCCTTATCCTTCTTTAATCTCCATCATCAAAAATTCATTGAATTTTCTCAGTAGTTGATCTTGTAACAAAATTTGGCTCACGCCTTTGAACATCTCAAACATTCAATATTTTCATCAAAAATTGGCCTTAGATTCCATCTTTACAAATTTTTTCTTCCATTGTTACTTAGTGAATAAAACATTTCACTCGGGTAATATAGTACTTGATTAATACTAGAATTACTCAAGCAATAATAAAATTTCAAATTAAATTTTTAAACTACTTAGTGAACAATGTAGTCACTTGACAAATACTATCTTCCTTCTTTAACCTTGTCACTCAATTTAGCTTGTGCAGCTCAATACATTATAATATTACATGATTGTAAAAAATAAAATCAACATTACATTATCACTATCCAACTCATTCAAATGTTCATTGAATATCATACTTATGAACTTTGTCTTCAACATAATTTCTTCAAATCATCTTCATCAATCAAATGATATGACACTCTACTGAATTAACATAATGTCTAGCCAACTAAGACTTGACATCAATAAAAATAACTAACATATGTTAGGCGTACGTTGGCCACAACCCAATTTTTTTTTACTTTGATCTCTTGCATATGATCTTTCACCTCTAATCTGTTCACTATGTTCTCTTGACTGGCTAATTCACTTCTTCTTTCTTTCTCCTTCCTTTGAACTCTATTCAGTTCACCTTGATCATCTATCTTTATTTCAACAAATTGTACAATCACCACCTTAAAAATAATACTCACCATCAACTAGTAACCTTTTCATCATTTGACCAACAACAAAAATTGTCTTGAACATCTCCTTAAATAGTCATCTTTATGCTTCTAGATTCTTCAAAATTATGTCACTTAATCATAATCGTCAATCTCAATTTCATACCTCATGCAATGAATCTAGGCACTCAAAAAATAGAACTTTCATTGAGCTTTGTGTCCATCCTTATCCTTCCTTAATCTCCATCATCAAAAATTCCTTGAATTTTCTCAGTAGTTGATCTTGTAACAAAATTTGACTCATGCCTTTGAATATCTCAAATATTCCATATTTTCACCAAAAATTGGCCTTAGATTCCATCTTTCCAAAATTTTTCTTCCGCTTGTTATTTGGTGAACAAAACATTTGACTCAGGCAATATAGTACTTGATTAATACTAGAATTTCTCAAGCAATACTAAAATTCCAACTTAACTTTTTCAACTACTTAGTGAACAATGTAGTCACTTGACAAATATTGTCTTCTTTCTTTAATGTTGTCACTCAATTTAGCTTGTGCAACTCAATACATTATAATATTAAATGATTGTAAAAAATAATATCAACTTTATAGTATCACTATCCAACTCATTTAAGTGCTCATTGAATACCATACTTATCAACTTTGTCTTCAACATACTTTCTTAAAATCCTCTTCATCAATCAAATGATATGGAACTCTACTAAGTTAGCATAATATCTAGCCAACTGAGACTTGATATCAATAAAACAACCAACATATGTTGGCCACAACCTAGTTTTTTTTTACTCTAATCTCTCGCCTCTGATCTATTTAGTTTGTTCCCTTGACTAGCTGATTCACTTCTTCTCTCTTTCTCCTTCCTTTAAAATCTATTCAATTCACCTAGATCAATTGTCTTTATTTCAACAACTTTGTACAATCACCACCTTAACAATAATAATCAACATCAACTGGTAACCTTTTCACCATTTGATCAACAAAATTTTTTTTCTTGAACTTTAGGGTTACAACATGTCGGCCATATGTCAACCATAGCCCAAATTTTTTTACCAAGCGTAGGCCAAGCATGAACCCCAAAGAGTTATGAAGTATGTATTGTACTTCCTTGATAAATCACCACAAATTAATAGATTTAGCATAGAAAACCTAGATGAAAGAAAAGAATCCAATGGATGAAGATGCTAACAAAGTGATGTTGATTGACTATGGAGAAATTGGTCATCTTGAGTATGATGCCATTTTTTTGAAAGGAGATGTAGAAAAATAAGGAGAAGTTTTGGTGTTCTACTTACAAAGGATGTGTGTATTTGGATGTCATGATACAAGAATTGGGTGACAAGTAAATCTGTGATTTGTATGATACATTTTTCTCAAAAGGAGCTTTAAAAGAAGAACACATACAGTTGGAGAAGTCTACCCTAAATTAAGTTTTAGACATACTTAACTTCTTTCATGAAGAATGTGTGATATTCTTGTTAAATAGGGTTCACAACTAATATATATGGCTAGACAAGCCATATAAAATAAAAAATTTAGTAATACAGAAAGTAACTAGATTCAATTAAACTGGAATTGGGCTAACCATGAGTTTAATTTTGGAAAAAGAAAGCTATAGAGCTCACAATAGGATTTTTGTATTAGAATGGAAGGGAATGTATAGTGAATGACATCCCAAACATGGAAGTAAGAGTTAAAAAAATGGTAATAGGTTAGATAATGTATTGCTCAAGCAAGGAGAACCACATCCCTATTGGATCAACACATGGAGCTCACAAGATCATAAATGAAAAGGATACACTTGACCCTAGAGGATGGTTGCATAGCTAAATCATGGAGAATATAGGTATAATCACAAAGTACTTTAGCAACCAAGTTCTTAAATATAAATCAATATTATTTTTCATGTTCTTCTATTTCAGAGGATAATTCCTAGGGTTCTAACCCTTCAAATGGCTTCAAGAGAAACAAATAACTACACAAATTAGAAAACTATACATGAAACTTGAAGGCATAGGAAATGATGTTATGTGGGAATATTTTAGAAGTTTTCAAAAAGAGATGCATAGGTGGGTTCCTTCCAACCTGGTGTAAAAATACAAGAATGATATATATTTCTATATCCCCAACTAATAATGTAATAGTTAATTCTATGAATGTATGTAAGAGAGTCATATCAATTATTATATTGTCATTTATGTCAAAGTCTTAGTTGGCTAGAAATTATGCTAACTTAGTAGAGTACTATATCATTTGATTGATGAAGATGATTTGAAGAAAGTATGTTGAAGACTAAATTGATAAACTATATGGTACTCAATGGTACTTGAATGAGTTGGACAATGATAATGTAATGTTGGTTTGACTATTTTACAATCCTAAAATATTGTAAAGTATTGAAGTACACAAGCTTAACCAAGTGACCAGGTTAATTAAGGTAGATTGTATTCATTGAGTGACTATAGTATTGACTGAGAAATTTGGAAAAGTAAGAAGAAACTCCGTATTGCCCAAGAAAGTCTAGTATTGACCAAGTACTATATTACCCAATTGAAACATTATGTTCATTGAGTAACAAATGGGAAAACAAGTTTGGAGAATTGGAATCTAAGGCTAACTTTTTATGGAAATATGGAAAGTTCAAGATGGTCAAAGGCATGAGATTAATCTTGTTACAAGATCTATAGTTGATAAAATTTAATAAGGATTTGATGATAGAGATTGAAGAAGGATAACGATGAACAAAAAGTTTTATGAAAAGTTATATTTTCTATGTGGTTAAGTACATTGAATATGAGATCAAAGATTTTTATTAAGTGACAATAGAAGGAAGAATCTATAAGCATCAAAATGACTATTTAAGGAGGAACTTGAGACAATTTTTGTTGTTGATCGTGTTGTTGTGAATGAAAAGTATTGAGAAGAAGAATAGAGCAAGGTGAACTAAGTAGAGAAATAGAAAGAAGGGAGAAAAGTTAGTGAAAGTGAATGAATGAATCCACTGAGTGAGATATCAAAAGGAGAAAGAGCAAAGAATAGAGATATAAACAAGAAAAGGTAGTTTCTATACTTAACAAATCACTTCTACTATTACTTTCTAATCATTGTAGTAGAAAATCTTGAAAATTTGAGTGGACTTAACAAGTTTGTGAAATCCTATATGATAACATTAACTAGTCATTTTGGTAAGTCCTTTAGAGTAGGCCACTCTTTAGACTGGATTAAGGAGTGATAATCTCTAGATGATCTTCTGGTAAAATCCTCTAACAAGGTACCTATAACAAGGTTGGATCTTAACCAAGCTCACTTTAGAAGACTGAAAATTTTTGAGTTGTTGATCCAAGGTGGTTTTTTCCTTTAAGTGTTTCTACGTTAAAATCATGGTGTTAAATGTGTGAATGTTATTTTTGTTGTAAGTTGGATTATATATTATTGCAACTCAATAACAACTAAATAGCTACAAGGTAAATAGTTAAGTTATTTTACTAATATATGACTATACAAAGAATAGTAAGCTAACAAGTTTGAATGAACTGTATGATAACTAGACATAAATGATTCACCCCCCTTCTCTCATTTATCTAGCAATTGGTATCAATTCACAGTTCTTGGAGAAAGAAGTTTAAAGGAACTTAAGCCAAAGATCAAAGATGTATAAGAGAGAGATACCAAGATGAAACAAAGAGAAATTCTCATCATGGAAGGACATAATGAAGCTACATCTATCTACAATTAGAGATAATGTCACACATTGGTTAGAACATGAATATGTTACATGTTACACTTGATGGTCCTCTGACTATGGGGAAAATGAATGAGAAGAGAAATCAAGTAGCCTAATGATTGAGATTGCTTCTACACTCGATGATGTCAAGTTTGATGATATCAATGATTGCACTATTGCCAAACAAATGTGGGATAAATTGACACTTGTACATGGAGGAGATTAAAATGTAAGAAGAGCCAAAGATGAAAGTTTTAGAGGAAAGTATGATGACATGAGAATGAAAGAAGGAAAAAATTATTCTCAATATGTAAACCGAATCAAAGAAGTTGTAAGTGCAATCAAAGCTGCTAGAGGTGTTGTTAATGACTCTAAAATTATAAGTGAAGTTATCATAACTCTTCTTCCTATTTATGTTATCAATTTTTTTGTTATTCGAGAAGTGAGAGCCATGCCTAGTAATGTATTGACACTTAACATTTTAGTTGGTCAATTGACTGCATTTGAGTTGAAAAATTATGAAAAATAGTATGGTTACAATTGGAAATTCTTTTAAATCTTCTCTAACCATTAGAAGTTCCAATAAAGGAAAGTAAAGAAAAGAGATAAGTGAATCTGAACCAGAGGATGATCTAGATACACTTAAAGCATTTCTTGCAAGAAGGTTGTCAAGAGGTAAACGTAAATGGAAAGATAAATTATCCTTGATTTGTTTCAAAAGTAATGAGGTTGGTCACTTTGCTGCTAAATGTCCTAAAAAAATTAAGAGTGATAGAATAATAAGAAATATTTCAAGTATAGGAAGAACATAGATTGCAAAGACAAAGGGAAGATGTATTGCTACATTCATGAAGAAGATCATATCGAGTCCAATTTTGACAATGGCAAGGAAGTAGTTGAGATGGTTTATGACGTAATCAAAGAATATCCAAATGGTGAAAGGTATGAAAGTGAAACTGCCCTTATTTCATGTGTTAGTGATAATGACTCATGGATTATTTATAGTGGTTGCTCACATCACATGATTGGTGATCTAAATAAGTTTGTTAAATTTGAAGATATTGATGATGTTAAAATGGTTAAGCTAGGTAATGATGTTCAATGTCTGCTAAAAGGTAAATGATCTCTAATTTTGAATGCTAAAATTAGATGTGATGATTGATATTGGATTCAAGGAATAAAGTATAATGTTTTGAGTGTTGCACTGTTGAATAAATTAGGTCACAAGCTTAAATTTTAGAATAGAAAGGTCAAGATTTTCAATGATGCAGGTATTCTAATTTGAACAAGAATTCAAACAAAAGGTAACTTATTTTATCTTAATCCTACTAGTGATACATGTTTATTTTCTAAAGTTGAAGATGTATGGTTATGACATAAAAGGTTGTGTCATGTGAACTTTAATAATATGGAGAAAATTAGTAGAAAGAAAAGAGTAAGAGGCTTACCAAATTTGCAAAACCAGAGAATGCTATGTGTAAAGAATGTTAGCTTAGTAAGATGACAAAGTCTAGTTTTTCTAGCAAGGAACACACTTCATATGATATCCTAGAATTAGTGCATACATATCTATGGGGTCCTATTGGTGTTGAAAATTACTATGGCGACAAGTATTTCATATTTTTTGTTGATGACAATTCAAGAATGATGACTTTTATGTTCATGAAGGTGAAATCACATGATTTTGATATCTTCAAATGGTATAAATATAGAGTTAAAAAGGAAACTAAAAAATCTTTGAAATGTTTTAGATCTAATAGACGTGGTGAGTTTATATCTACTGAATTCACTAACTTTTGTACTGGGAATGGTATTAAAAGATAGTTATCTACACTGATGACACCATGAAAAAAAGGGATTGTTGAAAGGGGAAATAGATCAATTATGGATTGTGCAAGAACAATGATGATTGAAAAGGAGGTTTCTCAAATATTTTAGAGAGAAGCAATTATCACTATTGTTTACACTGTCAACCAAGTTCAATTGAAGAAAAGATCAAATAAAACAACATGTGAATTTTGGTATGGTCACACATCTAATTTAAGTTACTTTAAAATCTGTGGAAGTAGATTCTATATTCACAAATATACAAAGAACGGAAATTTTGATGTTAAATCTTATAAATTTTTGAAAAAACCTAGTAACAAGATGATTGAAAGTACATATATAATTTTTTATGAGTTTGTAGAAAGGAATGATGTGGATAGAAAGAAGGCACCTAAATATTATAACAAGTTTGTATATTTTTATGAAGAGGCACCTAATACATTTCCTAAGTTACAATAATGATTCACTAAGCAATAATAGTCAATGACACTCAAGTTATAGAATAATTTACATAAGCATTAGACAATTCAACCAAAGGAAGAATTTCAACCCCTACCAAGTGAAAAAATTGTTGGAAATCAAAGAAATTAACTTCTATTGGCCAAATACGTAAGAAATAATCATTCACCTAAATAGATAGTTGGAGACAAAAATATTGGAGTACAAACAAAAAGTAAGTTAAGAGACAATACTTCTTTAATTACTGATTTTGAACCAAGAATAGTAAAGGCTACATTGGAGAATGAATATTGGGGCAATGCTATGAATGAGGAGATTGATCAGATTAAGAAGAATAATACTTGGAACTAGTGTCGAGACCTTCTAACAGGAATGTGATAGGAACCAAATGGATTTTTAGAAACAAAATGAAAGAGAGTGTAAAAGTGGTAAGGAACAAGGAAACAATAGTTTGCAAAGGTATGCACAAGAAGAAGGAATAGATTATGGTGAAACTTTTTCCCTCGTGGAAAGATTGGAAAGAGTAAGTACATTGTTGGCTTATGCTACTTACAAGAAGTTAAAGGTATATCAAATGGATGTAAAATATGTATTTTTGAATGGACTACTTTAACAAGAAGTATATATTGAACAACTTGAAGGATTCATTGAACTTGAAAAGAAGAACATGGTTTGTAAGTTGAACCAGGCATTGTATGGATTGAAACAAGCACCAAGAACATGGTACAAAAGGTTACACTCTTATTTGATTAAGATTGGATTTAAAAGAACAAGTGATAATAATAATCTATATCTACAAAATGAATCTGAAGATATGGTATTGATTGCTAAGATATTTGTTGATGACATAATAGTTTGAGAAAATGACATGTTGAGTAAGACATTTTTTGAACAAGTGAGTACCTAATTTAAAATGTCAATGTTTGGTGAGATCAAAAAGGTTCACTCTTTTAAAAGTTTATAAAAAAGAAAGAAAGGTATATATGTCAGTCAACCTAATTATGTGAAAGAAATATTGAAGACATTTGGGATGGATGAGTCTAAATTAGTTGGTACACCTATGGTGACTAGAGTGAAATTATCAAAAGAAGACACCACTAAAAAGATAAATGACACTCAATATAGATCTATGATTGGTAAATTATAGTATGTTGTACATAGTAGACCAAATATTATAACTATGTTTGGAATTGTTACAAGGTTTTTCATCTAATCCAAAGGAGACACACATTACAATAGTAAACAGGATATTTAGATATCTCAAAGGAACTAAAGATTATGACCTTTGGCATAAACAAGAGGATGAATTTAATCTTAAAGTCTACACAGATTTTGATTGGGCTGGTAATTTTGATGACAAAAAAAAACCAGTGGTAGAGCTTCCTTTCTAGGAGAAAGACTAATAACATGGATAAGAAAGAAACAAAGTTCTATTTCACAATCTACTACTGAAGCTAAATATGTTGTTGTTTCAATCAACTATTAAAATATTGTATAGTTTAAGAAACTATTGGAAGGAATGCGGAAAGAGGTAACCAATCTTGTTACTATTTATTGTGATAACACTAATGCAATAAATATTTCAAAAAATCCTATGATGCATGCAAAAACAAAGCACATATCAATAAAGTATCATTATTTGAGGAAGCAAGTACAAGAGAAATAAGTGAGGCTTAAATATGTAAAGTCTAAAGAACAAATTATTGATATATTTACCAAGCCCTTGCCTAAGGATTCTTTTGAGTATCTAAGAGGTTGATATCTTGTCCCTATCCAAAATTCACTAAGTGAAGATGCATTTGTATCAATTCACAGATGAATTGTAATATCTTTGAGGAGTTGATACAAAAATTCACACTTTTGAAATATTTATGAAGTTGTGAAGGTAACTATGATGAAACTGATGTATACTATATATGCAAGGTATAAGGACAACTACAAGTTTATATAAGTTTCATATTGAAATTTATAATGACCTTTGGCATTGTTATCAAAGGGGAGAATAACTAACGAGAGAGATTTTGAAGGAAAGGATAATAAAAAGGGGAGAAGAAATATTTAAGAAGGAATGAAGAAATTAGAAGAATGTTGAACAAAATGAGATTATATCCTAAGGGAGAGATATGTTGAAAAATATTGTTGTTGTTTAGAAGATATAAACCAAGTTACAAAGATTCTGAAGATGAAGTCAAAGAGCTAAATAGTTGTATTGTTGGCAATACATACATTTGATTATCTTATGTAATATTTTGTAATGTACAATCATGTGTTTTATGTTGCCATCAATGCCAAAGGGGGAGATTGTTAGCCCCAACTTATAATGTAATAGTAATGCTACAAATGTATGCAAGAGAGTCATATAAATTTTTATGTTATCATTGATGCCAAAGTCATAGTTGGCTAGACATTGTGCTAACTTAGTAGAGTACTATATCATTTGATTGATAAAGAAGATTTGAACAAAGTATGTTGAAGACTGAATTAATAAGCATGGTATCCAATTGGTACTTGAATGAGTTAGAAAATGATAATGTAATATTATTTTTATTATTTTATAATCATGAAATATTGTAAAGTAGTGAAGTACACAAGCTTAATTGAGTGACAAGGTTAATGAAGGTAGATAGTATTCACTAAGTGACTACTATGTTTAGCAAGCAATGTGGAAAAGTAAGAATAAATTTAGTATTGCCTAAGAAAATCTAGTATCAATTGAGTACTATATTACCCAAGTGAAATATTATGTTCACCAAGTTACATCTCAAAGAAAAAATTTGGAGAATTGGAATCTAAGAATGACATTTGATGAAAATACGAAAAGTTTGAGATGGTCAAAGGTACGACAATTTTTTTGTCATAAGATCTATGGCTAGGAAAATTCAATAAAGATTTGATGATGGATATTGAAGAAGGATAAGGATGCATACAAATTTCTATGAAAAGTCATATTTTCTATGTAGTTAATTAAAATGAATCTAAGATCAATTATTGTGATTAAGTGGTAATAGCTGAAAGAATCTGGAAGCATCAAAATCACTATTTAAGGAGGAGCTTTAGATAATTTTTGTTTTTGATCATGTTGTTGTGAATCTGAATTATTGAGAAGAATAGAGAAAGGTGAACTAAGAAGAGTAGTGGAAAATAAGGAGTAGAGTTGGTGAAAGTGAATATGTGAATTAGCTGAGTGAGAGATCAAAAGGAGAAAGAGAAAAGAACAAAGATCTGAACAAGTAAAGGTAGTTTCTATACTAAATGGATCACATATACTATTACTTTATAATCATTGTAGCATAAAATCTAAGAAATATGAGTGGACCTAACAAGTCTATGAAATCCTATATGGTAACATCGATTAGTAATGTTTGTAAGTCCTCTAGACTAGGCCACTCTTTACACAAGATCAAGGAGTGGTAAAGTCTAGCTAATACTTTGGTAAAATTCTCTAACAAGGTTAGATTAATAATGTGTATGTAACATATAACAAGGTTGACTCTTAGTCAAGCTCACTTTAAAAGAGAGATTTTTTGGGTTACCAGTCTCAATTGGTTTTACAGGAATTCCACATTGAAATCATGGTGTTAAATGTGTGAATGTTATTTTTGTTGCAAGTTTTTTTACATGTTTTACATATTATTGCAACTTAGTAAAAACTAAGTAGTTGCAAGGTAAATTTAACTTAGTTATTTTACTAATATACAATTATTGAAAGAACACTAAGTTAATAATTTAAAGTAAAATGGTTGAAAGAGTTAAATGATAAATTGTATGTGTACACTAAGTGATAATTCATGAAGTTAAATTGGTACTAAAATTGTTTGAAGGGACTATAGGATAACTAGATATAATTGGTTCACTCCTGCCCTTCTTAGTTATCTAGTAGTTCCATTGCAAACACACAAAAAATCTATCATACAAGTTGTGCAACCAAGGGCTCACTAGTTGACACCTTTTCTAAATGAGGTAAGTGAAGAATTGGAAAATTCACACATAAAGAAGCTATTGGATATGTCAAAAGCCAAGGTTTGAAACGTGTATTGAGATACAAAAGAAAATTCTTAGAAAATAGAAGGAAGGGGATAGTTCACAAAAGAGGGTAACTCAAATTCAAGAAGTAAAGTCATCTAAAGTTATACAAATCAAAGAATGAGAGATGAAGAGAGGGAGGAAAAACTTCTCAAAGACTCTCCACCAAAATCTTGAGAATATATGGAGGAGAAATAATCATCACTGACACTATAGGTGAAAGGGTCATCTGAGATAGAGACCAACACTAAGGTAGAAAAGATAGTGAAGAAAGGTAAGAGGAAATCAACTTCACTCTTAATAGATGATTTTTTAGATGCAAGAATGATGAAAGGTATTTATGCTATACTAAAAAATATATTCTCTAAGTTCACTAAAGATAATAAAAATAAAGTCAAAGTTAGTTTTCATAATCATGAAAATAATTGACAAGAAGCCATTCATCAAAAGCCTATTACCTAGGGAACTGAGAAAAATATTATATGAGAAAGGGAGTAGTGGTGTACATAGCTTTGGAAAGATTATATATTACACCATATACTAAATGAAACTTGACATATAAGAAATGAATAAGAAGATATTGATAGAAATCTACTGGAAAAACTTCATCATGCATAAAAAGATAATCAATATACTCACTAGCCAAACAAAAGTATCTCATGGAAGTATAGTCAAACATTGGCAAGAGGAATCCAATCAAATAGATGAGTTCATTCTAAAGAACCAAAAAGGAAGCATTAAGGTACAACTAGAATCAAAAGGTAAAGTTACCAGTGAAGAGGCTAAGGAAAAATAAAGTAAGGTGGTAGAACAAGGAGTGAGCCAAGGTATAGGAGATGTGGGACATGTTGAAGTTACATGCAAGAACAAGCATAATTTTCTAAGAGAAATTCTAGAAAAAAAAAACACAGAAAAGTGCACCAAAAATTCAAACTATGGATTTTTAATAGGAAGGAAATGCTTCACCAAGTGAGACAATGCACATGCAACTGATTCCCCAAAAAGAAAGGGAAGTGAAGATCAAATTGACTCATCAATCATTATAACTCAATAGAAGATTTAAGAAACCATTAGAGTGGCTAAAAAAGTAGTAGATTTATCTCTAGAAAGAATTTAGGAAAATGAAAAGAGAATACACCCAAGATTATAATAGGGATCCTAGTAAAGAAAGATGCACCCCAAAGGCAAAATATCTTGAGAAGGAGAAAACATAAAAGGAGTCATTGGAAAAGGACAAGTTTGACACTATAGTAGAGGAAGTGCAACATAAATAATTTATGTTACCAACAAGAGAAGTGACACCTTCAAGATCCAACATGTCTAAATGAAAAACAATTTGAAAGAAAAGTATGAGGAGCCCAAGAAGTATTTTGAGAATTGAAAGAGAAGAACTTGATAGGAAGAGAGGATGAAAGGGTTAACAAATATTACCATATTCATCATCATATAGTTCTAAACATGAAAGAGAACTCTTTGAACATGATATAGAAACAAAGGAAAAAATGAATTCTTTAAAAAAAATATTGTAGAAGGGAAACCCAAAGTATAGGACATGGTTCTAGAATAACTCAAGGAATACCCAAAGATTTTGGAGAGGCATGAGAAGCTCAATGTAATAAGTAAAGAGACAATAAAAGGAAAGAACATTGGTTACAATAATTACAAATATAACCTTAGACACTACATATGATCTTGATACAGATCTAATTAATCATCTTATAGGTTTAGTTGACAACATTAAAGAACATCTTAGAAATATCAAAAATATATCAGAAAAGAAGGTAGAATAAAAGAGAATAGAGTAGCTAGTAAACCTAGTCAAGATAAAAAAGACAACACTAGTAGAGGAGAAAGATGAAATGATTGAGGTAATCAAGACCACTACACAGATAATATAAAAGGTGTCTAATCCAAGCTCACTCACAAAGGACTTAGAGAAGACTATATAGAAAGTTCAACAAGAGCTTCAACTAATGAAAAAATAATTCAATGCACTAACTAATTCAACAACATACTATATATCCAAGACTCAAGGTACCCTTTATCTAATTGAAAGGGTTGAGGTTGAACAAGAAGAGAGAAATATAATACTTCTAGAATTCCAAAGCATATGAGTTGTTAATCTCAGATTGGCTTTAACATATGAGTGACAATATACTTAAGTCATTTACTTAGTTCATGTCGAACAAGTAATACATGTCGAGCATAAGTTGTCAATTAGTATCTACTGAGTGATAGATATTTAGTATGAGCTGAGTAACTAGTAAGTGTCAAGTCACTCAAATGCCAAGCTATTCAGATGGTGAGTGATCAGTGGATGCTAAGTCATTTAGAGGCCAAGTTACAACATTGAAGCTACATTTGACGCTAAGCATCAGGGACTTCAAGTGTCGAGTTTCACCATTTTGATCTAGATGTTTGTAATGGCACAAATTGCTATGTAAATCATTTTTGGGCTGACTTAAGGATTTTTTAAAAATCTTTCATGATAAGAACAAATATTAATTATGAATCCCTATGCATTACATGCATCCAATCAGAAAAAGAGAAGGTTTAAGTGGCAATATGGGCAAATCACTACCATCGGTTCATACCTAACCCTAAGTCACCTAGATCTTCTTAAGGAGGAAAAACCCTAAATTTTTTATGAATGCTTAAGGAGAATTAAAGAGAGTCTGCATGAGAAAACTAAGTATTCATGGTGATTAAGGTGTTATGATTGAGTTACATTGCACAATTAGTTAGAGGAGAATAGAGGAAAGGAATTAGAAGACAACAAAGTTACATCTAATCAGTAAGGATCAAGTGTACATCAGGATAGAGGTGATGTGACATCAAGAAATAGAGTGCTAACCGAAGGAGCATTACTAAGACATTCTAGTAGGTGAACCAGTTAAATCTCTTAATAGAGTAGTCTTGACAAGCTATTGTATATCCTTTATTAGGGTGCTTACTTCATTGTAAGTTAAAGTCCTCTTACCAGGCACACTTTTAGTAGAGTGTTTAAATCCTTTAACAGGGTAGGATCTAACAATATTGTAAGCCTATAACAGGGAAGACCTTTCATAAGGTAGATCATGTTTCATGATCAAACATTGTAACCTTCATTGGATACACTTTATTAGTGCAGTAGTGAAGATTTGTGAGTGTCATCCCAGCCTAGTTTCACCTTCTCCTTGGAGGGTTTCTGGGGAACCAAATGTCTTGTATTATACATGTGTTGAATATTTTACTTTCATGCTATGGATATATATGTTTAATTTGGTATTTCAAGTTTATATGCATAGATTGTGAGATGGATGTGTGGTGAATAGTTTTAGATGTTGAAAGTTTTAAGTGTTGATTCACCCCCCTCCCCTCTCAGAGTTTACTTCCCTATTGTATTTGAAACACTAGTCACCTCAAACAAGTATTATTCAAGGACACATCAAGGATATAGAAGTGTTTATTGCCAAAGCATCACTCAACACACTAGATGGAATAAAAAAATAGCTAGCTAACATCACAATTGATGCCATCATGCTCACAAATATAAAGACATCATGGGAAGTGCATCTTTCTATTAATACATAGAGTCAATACAAGAATGTATTTGACAAATTGTATTCCTTCATCATTAATGAAATAAGGGGGAGATTAAGAAATGGGACAAAAAGCAGTAGAAGATATAAGATGAAAAGGAGGAGAATGAACCAAAAAAAACCAAGAATGTGAAGAATGATAACACTAGATAAGGATTGAGAAAGGGGGAGAATAAGAATAAGGATAATGAGAAGATTGAAATAGGGAGTATGGAGAACAAAGCGACATACCCACAGGGAAAGAATAAGAACAATGTACCTAGGAAGAGGAGATCATTTTAAGGTGGAGCTCCAATATATTTTTGACCAAGTCCACACACTAGCATAGACCTCTCTACTAATAAAGTTTGAATAATGTAGAGAGGATAGTCGTTAGCCTAAATTCTGATAATCTAGGTCCAAGTGTTAGCCCAAATTGATATTGTAACTAAGAATTCTATTATTATATATAAAAGAGTCATATAAGTTGTTATGTTTTCATTGATGTAAAGCCTTAGTTGGTTAGACATTATGTTAATATAGAAGAGTGTCATATCATTTGATTAATGAAGAGAATTTGAAGAAAGTATGATGATGTAAGAGTTGATAAGTATTGGTAATCAATGGACACTTGAATGAATTAGATCCTTATAGTATAATATTGGTTTGATTATTTTGCAATCATGTAATATTATGATTAGGTTCATAACTATTTGGTCAGTGAAAGAAAAAATACAATATTCCTCACACTACTAAAGTATTAACCGAGCAACTAGAAAGGAAGATGGAGTTTAGTGTTAACTAGGTGATTCTAGTGTTAACCATGCATAGTATTACCTGATTCAAGTTGTAATATTCTCTAAGAATGAGCTAGAAGAACAAGTTAAGAAAGATAAGATCCAAGGCTTACTTTTGATGAAAATAAATAATGTTCAAGAAGTTCCAAGGCTAAAGCCAAATTTTGTTGATCTATTGATGGAAAAATGTAATGAAGATCTAATGAAGGAGATTTGAGAAAGATAAGGATGAGCACAAAGTTCAATTTGGAAAATTATGCAAGGATTTGGAAGGCCAAAGTTAACTATTTAAGGAGATGATTGAGACCATTTTTGGTTGAAAATTACTTTTTAATCATTGTTGTTAGGTAGGTGATTGTGCAAAGCGAAGAAGGAAGAAGAAAAAACTAAACCGAGTAGAACTGAGGAAGGAAGATCAAGCATAGGAAGTGCATGGTGTAAGAGAAAGAGTTTGAATCAGCTAGACAGAGATCAAAAGGTAGAAGAACAAGAAAAATGGAGATTTAATAAAATAAATATATTTCTAAAATGAAACAAATCATTTGAATGTCACTTTGTTTCTATTTTAGCACATAAAATCTCTTAATCAAGTGGACCTAACAAGTCTATGAAATCCTATATGAAAAAATTGGTTAGTGATGTTTGTAAGTCCTTTTAAGCATGAAACTCTTTAGAAATGTCAAGGAGATATAAGGTTTAGATGATCTTTGGTAAAAATCCTCTAACCAAATCACACTAAAAATGTGCATGTAAACCTTTTACAAGGTTGGCTCCTAGCAGAGCTCACTTTAGAAGAGTGAATTATTTGGGTTGACAATCTTAGATGGGTTTTTCCTTTATAGGGTCTCCACATTAAGATTATTTGTTCATTTGTATGATTTATTGTGTGTTGCAAAGTTTGTTTCATGTTTTGTATTTTTTGTTACAACTTAGTATAAGCTAAATGGTTATTTTGATACTCAACATAGTCATAAATAATGAGTTAACAGTTTGAAGTAAACTATTAATAAGTGAAATATAAGATGTTGAATGTGGTTACCAAGTTAGTGCTGAGAAATTTTATAAAGTTTAATTTGGAGTTGAATTGTTTTTAAGAACTATGGGACAACTATATAAATTGATTCACCCCTCCCTTAGTTATCTCACAATTGGTATCAGAGCATGGTGCTTGAAGGAAAGAAGTTTAAAGGGACTTAAGCTAAAGATCCAAAGATGTCATACCAAAGAGAGGAACCTAAGATAAACAAGGAGAACTTCTCATCATGGAAAAAAAACAAAGCTACACTTATTTAGAGTTGGAGATCATGCTCTAAATTGGCTAGTTAATGCATATGTTTCTCTTGTTGATCCTATGACTAGATGAAATGAATTAGAAAAGAGAAAAATTAATGTAATGATTGAAGCTACATCTACTTTGAATAATATGAAATTTTATGATATCAAGAACTATAGAGATACTAAAAATATTTGGGACAAGTTATACATGGTTGAGATGAGAATGTATTGAGAGCCAAGTCAAAAAGTTTGAGAGGAAAATATGATGGCATGAGAATGAAGGAATGTGAGAATGTTGTACAATATGTGAATAGAATCAAGGAAACTGTGAATGTAATTAGATTTGTTGGAAGTGTTATTAGCGATATATAAATTGTAAGAAAAGTTCTTAGATATGCAATTCAAGAAGTTAGAGCTATTCCTAGTAATGTTCTCACACTTGATGATTTAGTTGGTTGATTGACTACATTTATATTAAGCAATTATGATAATAGTATGCCTACACTTGGTAATGATTTTGAGTCTTCACTAACCCTTGGAAGTTCAAATAAAGACAAAAGAAGTAAACATGAAAGTGAATTAGAATCAGAAGATGATATAGCTAAGATTGAAGCATTTCTTACAAGGAGGTTATCTAGAGCCAAATGTAAATTACTCCTGATGTGTTTTAGATGTAATGAAGTAGGAAATTTTCCTGCTAGATACCCTAAAAAGTATAGGGAGAAGGATATATATGACAAGAAAGATTACAAGTATAGGAAGAAAAAAGACTAAAAAGAAAAAGGGAAGAAGTCATGCTACATTGTTGAGGAAGAGTACACATTGTCTGACACTAGAGATGAGAAAGATGGAGTACAATTTTTGTATGTTATAGTGAAAGAAGACACTAATGAAAAAAGGTATAAGGAAACTAAAGAACTTATTTCACATGTTAGCAAGAATGATACTTGGATCATTGATAGTAGATTCTCACAATCATATAACTATTGATCTTAGTAAGCTTGAAAATTTTGAAGAATGTGATAGTGGAACTATTAAGGTAGGGAATGATATTCCATGTTCAATGTAAGGTAGATGACCATTGATTCTTAATGATAAATTAAAATGTGATGATTCCTATTGGGTGAAAGGACTAAGATATAACATATTATATGTTACATAGTTGAATAATATAGGTCATAAGCTTGAATTTCAAAATAAGAAAGTGAAAATATTTGATGGTGATGAAAAAGTTGTCAATATTGGTGGACAAACTAGAGGTAATCTATTCTACCTTGATCCTACACTTGATACATGTTTGTTTGAAATAGTTAAAGATGTATGGTTGTAGCACAAAAGACTATGTCATGTTAACTTTGAGAATCTGCAAAAACATGAGAATGCTATTCATAAAGAATGTCAACTCGATAAGATGAAAAAGTCAAGTTTTGCAAGTAAAACACATATTTTTTTACAATGTCTTAGAACTTATTTATTTGTGTGTAGTAATGAGAATCAGAAGTTATTATCATGACAAATATTTCATACTATTTACTAATGACTATTCTAGGATGATGGTTTTCATGTTTGTGAAAGTTAAATCGTATACTTTTGATATGTTCAAACGGTAAAAAGCAAGAGTTGAAAAGGAGACTAGAAAAAAATTTAAATGTTTAAGATCTGATAGAGGTGGTGATTGGTGATTTTACTAACTTATGTATTGAGAATGGAATCAAGAGACATATATCTTCCCTAAGGACACCACAATATAATGGAGTTGCTAAAAGGAGAAAAAAATCTATTTATGATTGTACAATGGTGCCAATGACTTAGAAAGGGATTGCTAAAATGTTTTGAAGAGAAGTTGTAGAAACTGTAGCCTATACTCTCAACCAAGTTCAACTAAAGAAATGAACAAATAAAATACCTTATGAACTATGGTATGATCATATACCTAGTGTGAGTTATTTCAATGTATTTGGAAATATATGCTACATTCATAGAGATGCAAGAAATGGTAACTTTGATTCTAAAAGTGATGGAGCTATTTTCCTTGGTCATTCCTCTAAGAGAAAATCTTATAAATGTTTGAACAAAACTACTAACACAATGATTGAAAGTGCAAGTTTGAGGATTGATGAATTTGCAAAAAAGAATGATGAAGATAGTAATATTATTGGTTTTGAGCCTATATTGTTAAGTTATAATATATAACTTAAGTAAGGGTCATGATATCATAAAAGGGGCCATTATTTCAATTAATTGTGGGTCCAAGCTTATGGAAAAAATTAAAAGGGATTTTCTAAGTTTTAATGTAATAAAAATTTTAATGTTATTATTATATCTTTTATCCCACATTGAGTGTGGAGACTCATTCTAGAGTTGAGAAGTCCTTATAAAAAAACCGTGTCTTCCTTTAAGAGCAGGTTATGAGAATAACTTAAAACTTTGCCTTGTGAAATTTCTTGAAGTTGTAGCAACAAGGGTTTCTACAAGTTTGAGAAGAATTCAAACTATGGAGGACGTAGTATCTTCATAGTTGATGCAATTTGAGGGTGTGAAATATCACTTGAATTTTTCCTCTAAGTTGGATTCATTCTGGAGTCAATATTGTGTTTCAGTAGAAGAAAATTGGATGAATCTATTTATAGGTTGGAAGGGATTATAACATCAGCTACAGTGACGTGAACAGTGTGCTATAGTGTCATGAACAGTGCACTATAGTACACGTGAACAGTAACATGCTACAGTACCATCGTGAATAGTGTGCTACAATGCCATGAATAATACAATGCTACAATAAATTAAAAATTAGAGATTTAATATCTGTGATGTCCCCTTCTAGCTAGAGACATCACTTTAGCTTGTGATTAGCCTATCAAAGACCCTCGTAGGCTAACAAGATTGGATAGAGGATCAACTTGGTGTGGAGATCTTCTAAGGACCAAAATAGAGTACTCTTTTGGCTTGGTCAGGCTATTTTTAGTAGTTTTGGAGCTATAAAGATAGACCCCTGCTATTCTTAGAAAAGGGGGATGGTCATATGCAGTTCTATCATGTTAGCTCCTAGTTCAGATGACAGTCAAAAATGCTGAGTAATAATGGAGATATTAATGTTTATTTAGTTAAAATAAATATTATTGGTTTTGAGCCTATATTGTTAAGTTATAATATATAGCTTAAGTGAGGGTCATGATATCATAAATGGGGCCATTATTTCAATTAATTGTGGGTCCAAGCTTATTAAAAAATTAAAAGGGATTTTCTAAGTTTTAATGTAATAACATTTTTAATGTTATTATTATATCTTTTATCTCACATTGAGCATGGAGACTCATTATGGAGTTGAGGAGTCCTTATAAAGAAACCATGTCTTCCTTCAAGAGCAGGTTATGAGAATTACTTAAAACTTTGCCTTGTGAAATTTCTTGAACTTGTGGTAACAAGGGTTTCTAGGTTGGAAAGGATTATAACATTGGCTACAATGCCATGAACAATGTGCTACAATGCCGTGAACAATGTGCTACAATACACTTGAATAGTAACATGCTACAGTGCTGCGATGAACAGTGCACTACAGTGCCATGAATAGTACAACGCTACAGTGAATTAAAAATTAGAGATTTAATACTGTAGTTTTTGATAGGTGTTGCCCAAGGAGGAAGAAATCAACAACATGGTTGCATATTGGAGACAAAATTAGGTTTTTTCAACTATTAATGGTGATGTTTTTAATGTATTCTTCCTATAATAAGTATTGTACAAACATTAGGAGCCATCTAAATAAATGAATTTGATCAGCATTATAATCAGATTTGAGTTATAATTTTAGGTAGAGTAGTTTCAATATTTGTATTTTCTTTTCGTCAACTCAAAAACCCAAAAATAGCATAAAACATTAAAAAAAAAACCAAAAACAATCATTACACTCAGGGAAACAAACAGTGATCAGCATAGAGCCTATTTGGGTTCCTACATTGGTATCAAAGCCAAGTTCCTGCCATTCTAAGGGTTTGGGAGTCATATGCAGCCACTAAAAATTGGACCACACAGGTACTATACTCGTAGGAGAGCTCTGATTGACAGAGAACATCTATAGGAAATAGGAAATATGGAAGAGAGGCATGATGGTAATCCACCTAGAAATAGGAGGAATAATGATGATCAAGATACCAGAGAATTCTTTCATGCTATGGTTACAGAGCAGCAGTAGATGGCAGAGGCATTACAGGCATTCACTACTATGGTAGAAAGAATGAACCCACCTATTAGACAGAATGGGGAATAGGAGTGCTATAGGTAATTAGAGACCACAACGGACCCATTCTAGAATAGCTAATAGGCCTACACACCCTACATTTTTTTTAGAGGAGCCAGAAGAAGCTTCGATAGAGGAGGCAACATGAGACCTCATATTCACAGATGCACTCATGGCTGCAAATGATGAATGGGAATTATTAGCTCCAAAATTTTGAGAGAGGATGACCTTTGAACACTTTATAAATCAAAGCAGAGAGCATTACAGGTCACTCAGACAGGATAGGAGGCCTAAAGGTCAAAATAGTGAGCTAAAGAGGGCTACAAGAAAGCTTACTATGCCTACATTTGATGGGAGTGGTAAGATGATAGCTCAAGCTTGGATTCATAAGCTTGACACATTTTTGGCATTGAGGCCAATGATAGAGATTGAAGCTATCAAATATGCCACCTTGCATTTGGAGGGAGTAACACATGATTCGTGGTACCATGGTATGGTAACACTTCAACATAACTAGGTGACAGAATACCAGGACTTCGTGGATAGGTTGGTTGAAAGATTTGATAAGAAAGATCTAGAGATTTACTTCTGGGACTTAGCAGAGTTGAAACAAACAAGAAACTTGGAGTATTTCATTGGTGAATTTCAGCGGTTGGTAGTCATGGTGTCAAACATTTCAGAGCGTAGATTGATAGTTCTTATCATTGAGGGCCTATCTGAACCACTGAGAGGTTGGATAAAGGCATTTGATCCTATTTCTTTATAGGAAGCGATGAAAAAGGCAAGAAGTATGGAACATGCAGTCCCAACAAACAAATTTCAGTCTAAAGGAGCATCTTCTAGTAAGGATAACAAACCATTTTATAAAAAACCAGAGAGGATTGATTTTTAAAATGATTCTAAAGATAAAACTCCAGCACCTTTTGACAAGGAAACATTAAATGATTTGAGGAAGAAAAAATTATGTTTCTATTGTAAGGGACCCTATGATGCAAACCATGATTGTTGTCTTAGGCCAAAGGGAAAAGCTAACAAAGTTATGTGGACATACTATGAGGAATTAGAATCAGATAATTCAGATCAACAATCTGATATGGAGGAAATAGATGGTGAAAAAGAGGAATGCAAGGCTGAAAACTTGTCTAAAATGGAGTCCAAGGATGGGGAAGGAGATGGGAAACTTAGGGAAGCTCGTCTCACTAGTATTAAGCAAGAAGGGTCATTTTGGATGAGAAGAGTACTTGCTGGACAGTGAGTTATAACTTTGGTTGATACAGGTGCCACTCATAATTTAATTGATGCTAGGATGGTGGAGAAGTGTGGCATACAAACAGAGGAGTTTGGGGGAATTAGAGTGAGGGTAGCAAATGGCTATGTCCTTAAATGTGATCATAGGATCATTGGACTCCCATTGAAAGTTAATAATTATGACTTTAAGGCAGATTTTTATGTTGTACCTATGGGAGATATAGATATAGTTCTTGGGATGAGTTGGTTGCACGATATTGGTGAGTTCACTCTTAAACTCAAGGAGATGGAGATGAGGTTTAAAGTGAATGGGAAGACAAATATTCTTAAGGCAATCAGGGACAGTGATCTCAAGATGGTCTCTTTTTGGAGAATGGCTAGATTGATTCGACATGATCAGGTAGAGTGGGCAACAGAGTGCATGTTGATTCCATCACAGGAGGGACAATAGAAGATTGAATATCCTCCTTATATTTAGGAGCTTAGAGTTAAACACTCTAAGGTGTTTAGTGACATTCGACCAAGTAGACCACCAGACATAGGTATTGAGCACATCATTGAGTTAGAGGAGGGGGCTAAGCCCATCATGATTACACCTTACAGGCATTCAAAGAGGTTGAAGGATGAAATTGAGAAAACCATAAAGGAGTTACTTGCTATGGGCCACATTAGACCAAGTAAGTCTCCTTTTGCTTCTTCAATGGTGTTAGTAAAGAAGAAGGATGGGACATTGAGGATGTGCATTGATTACAGGGTGCTTAATAGGAAGACAATTAAAAATAGGTACCCTATTCCCAAGATTGATGAGTTGATAGATGAGCTTCATGGAGCTTGCTTCTTCTCAAAGATAGATTTGAGATCAGGTTATCACCAGATCAGAGTTAGAGAGTAGGACATCAAGAAGATAGCCTTTAGATGTCATTGTGGCCATTTTGAGTTTGTAGTTATGCCATTTGGGCTAACTAATGCACCTGCTACTTTTCAGGCAACAATGAATAGGGTTTTCCATCCTTAGTTGAGGACATTTGTAGTTGTATTCTTTGATGATATCTTGGTATATAGTAGATCTTGGGAGAAGCACTTGGTTCACCTTGACATGGTGTTGTATGCAAAGGAGTTGAAGTGTGATTTGGGTATGACAGAGTTGTTGTACTTGGGTCACATCATCAGTGCAGAGGGTGTATGCATGGATCCTAAAAAGATTCATGCCATTGTAGAGTGGCCTTCACCAGTGAACCTTACACAGTTGTGGGGCTTTCTAGGACTATGTGGTTTCTACAAGAGGTTTGTGGATGAATATTCTAGGCATGCAACTCCCTTGATAGATTTGATGAGAAAGGGAGCTTTCTTGTGGACTCTTGAGGCACAGGAGTGTTTTGAGAAATTTAAGGAGTTGATGACTTCTTGTCCAGTGTTAACATTACTAGATTTTAGCAAACCTTTTGAGCTACACTATGATGCTTTTGGAGAGGGCATTGGAGCAGTGCTCATGTAGGAGAAGCACCCTATCGCTTATGAGAGCAAGAAATTGAGAGGGCTAGAGCGGAGCTTCAACATATATGATAAGGAGATGTTAGCCATTATGCATGCTTTGGCCAAATTCAGGCAATATTCGGTAGGTAGAAAATTTTGTATCAAAACTAACCATAATAGCCTAAGACACTTTTTGGGGTAGCGAGATCTCAATGATAGGCAGCACAAGTGGGTGAGCAAGTTACAATCCTATGACTTTGACATTACATATTTTAAGGGGACACAGAATGTGGTGGTTGATGCCTTATCACATAGGCCCCATTCAAGCTTATTGATAGACATATCAGAGGATTGGAGACACTTGATCCTTACAAAGTATGCAAAGGACACTTGGGCAACTGGATTCATAGATGGGACTATTCAGGACAACAGATATACCCTTGTGAATGAGCTCATCATTTACAAAGGACGAATATTTTTGGTCTCAAGATTAGTAGTGAGGAGGGTGGTTTTGAAATCTTTTCATGATTCACCTATGGCAAGACATCCTAGTTTCTACAAGACATACTGACAAATTAGAGAGTGCTTCACATGGAAAGGGCTCAAAGTAGAGGTACTTTAGTATGTTAGGGAGTGTCCCACCTGCTAGCAGAATAAGCAAGAATACTCCTATCTAGCTAGTTTACTTTAGCCACTTCCAATTCTTGATAGGAAGTGGGAGTGCTTTTCTATGGACTTCATCACATGACTACCTAGAGCCCAAGGTAGGGACTATATATATGTGGCTATGGATCACCTTATGAATTTTGCACACTTCTTTCCGATCACTGCTACATTCACTGCTACATAGTTGGCAGAGTTGTTCTTCAAAGAGATATTCAGATTACATGGCTTACCTCAGAGCATTGTGAGTGATAGAGACAATAGGTTTATGAGTCCCTTTTGGTAGGAGCTATTCAAGTTGTGTGTGACAGAGCTCACTTCGAGTACTAGCTACCACCCTTAGACAGATGGTCAGATAGAGTTAGTAAACAAATGGGTGGAGGGATATCTCAGAAATTATATAGCAGGGCAACAAAAGGCATGGGTGAAGTGGATTTATCTCTGTGAGTATTGCTACAGTACCACTTATCACATGTCTATTCAGATGTCACCCTTTATGGCCCTGTATGGGTATGAGGCACCCAATTTTATGGATCTTCTTTTGAGTGACAGTAGAGTGCCCAGTGCAGGTGATTTTTTACAAGAGTCAAGACCTTGTTAAGACTCTTAAGGATAATCTAACTAAGGCACAAAATTAGTAGAACTAGTATGCAGATCAAAAGAGGACTAAGCAAATTTTTGAGGTTGGAGATATAGTGTATCTTATGTTGCAACCTTACCATCAATCCACTCTCAAGAAGAGTGGTGTTGAGAAACTCTAGCCATGATACTATGGTCCATTTAAGATTATCAGGAAAGTGGGAGAGGTGGCTTATGAGTTAGACTTGTGAGAAGAGAGCAAGGTGCATAACATTTTTCATGTGTCATGCCTCAAGAAGGTTCTAGGGCATCATATTGTGCCTTTTATAGTACTACCACCCCTGGATGATGAGGGAAAACTTGTTTTGATACCAGAAGCTATCATTGATTTCAAAGAGAGGAACTTGAGGAGACGTACCATCTGGGAATATTTGGTGAAGTGGAAGGATTTTCCGATAGAGGATGCTACTTGGAAGAGTGAGGAGATTTTATAGCATCCAGAGTTGAGATTGCTTGAGGACAAGCAATTTCAGGGAGGGAAGACTGCGATGTCCCCTTCTAGCTAGAGACATCACTTTAGCTTGTAATTAGCCTATCAGAGACCCTTGTAGGCTAATAGGATTGGATAGAGGGTCACCTTGGTGTGGAGATCTTCCAAGGACCAAAACAAAGTACTCTTTTGGGTTGCCAGAGTTTGTTTATAATGAGTTTTGCTTTGAGTTTGGCTTGGTTAGACTATTTTTAGCAGTTTTGGAGTTATAAAGATAGACCCCTACTATTTTTAGAAAAGGGGGATGGTCATATGCAGTTCTATCATGTTAGCTCCCAGTTCAGATGACATTCAAAAATGTTGAGTAATAATAGAGATATTAATGTTTATTTAGTTAAAATAAATATTATTGGTTTTGAGCCTATATTGTTAAGTTATAATATATAACTTAAGTGAGGGTCATGATATCATAAAAGGGGCCATTATTTCAATTAATTGTGGGTCCAAGCTTATGGAAAAAATTAATAGGGATTTTCTAACTTTTAATGTAATAATATTTTTAATGTTATTATTATATCTTTTATCCCACATTAAGCGTGGAGACTCATTCTGGAGTTGAGGAGTCCTTATAAAAAAACCTTGTCTTCCTTCAAGAGAAGGTTATGAGAATTACTCAAAACTTTGCCTTGTCAAATTTCTTGAAGTTGTGGCAACAAGGGTTTCTACAAGTTTGAGAAGAATTCAGACTGTGGAGGATGTAGTATCTTTAGAGTTGATGCAATTTGAGGGTGAAATATCACTTGAACTTTTCCTGTGAGTTGGCTTCATTCTGGAGTCAATATTGTGTTTCAGTAGGAGGGAATTGGATGAATCTGTTTATAGGTTGGAAGGGATTATAAAATTAGCTACAGTGCCATGAACAGTGCACTACAGTGCTGTGAATAGTGTGCTACAGTACACGTAAACAGTAACATGCTATAGTGCGCTACAGTGCCGTGAATAGTGTAGCACTATAGTGAATTAAAAATTAGAGATTTAATATTTTAGTTTTTGATAGGCGTTGCCCAAGGAGGAAGCAATCAGCAGCATGGTTGCATATTGGAGACAAAAATCAGGTTTTTTCTACTATTAATGATGATGTTTTTAATGTATTCTTCCAGCAATAAGTATTGTACAAACATTAGGAGCCATCTAAATAAATGAATTTGATCAGCATTATAATTAGATTTGAGTTATAATTTTAGGTAGATTAGTTTCAATATTTGTATTTTCTTTTTTTCAACTCAAAAACCCAAAAACAACATAAAACATCAAAAAACAAACCAAAAACAATCATTACACTCAAGAAAAAAAACATTGATCAGCATAGAGCCTATTTGGGGTTCCTACATATTTCAATGTATTTGGAAATATATGCTACATTCATAGAGATGCAAGAAATGGTAAATTTGATTCTAAAAGTGATGAAGGTATTTTCCTTGGTCATTCCTCTAAGAGAAAATCTTATAAATGTTTGAACAAAACTACTAACACAATGATTGAAAGTGCAAATTTGAGGATTGATGAATTTGCAAAAAAGAATGATGATGATAGTAGAAAAGAACTTGATGATTAAAATAAGTTCATCTATGTCTATGATGACATACTTGATATAGTATCCAAGTGACAACATGCAATACCCAAACAATAGTATAGTTCTATTGAGCATCAATAAAATGCTACCAAGAATCATCCTATTCTACTTGAGCCATGAATAATACAACCCAAGTAGAGTGATGAGCCCCAAATGAGTGGAGATAATGTTAGAGATCAGAGAACTGAACCTATCCTAGACAAGTATTGAGAAATAACTATTCACTTGAACAAATCATTGGAGATGGAAGTGTTGGAGTCATGACAAGAAGTAACTTACACTTGAGAATGAATATTGGATGAATGCTATGAATGAAGAGATTGATTAGATTGAGAAAACAAGACTTGAAAACTTTTATTGAGACATCAAAAAAAAAAAAATTTTAGAGACAAACTGAATAAAAATGGTGAAGTTGTGAGGAACAAGGCAAGGATGGTTTGCAACGGACAAGCTAAAGAAGAGAGAATTGATTATGCTGAGACTTGTCCCTTTTTCCAAGATTGGAAGAGGTTAGAACATTTTTGGCCTATGTTACTTATAAGAGATTCAAAATGTATCAAATGGATGTTAAATCTTCATTATTAAATGGAATACTTGAAGAGGGGGTCTACATAGAACAACGAGAAGGATTTGTTGAACTTGATCAAAGGCACATGGTCTAAAAATTAAACAAATCATTATATAGAATGCATAAAGCACTACAAGCTTGGTATGAAAGGTTACATTCATACTTGATTAAAATTGGATTTACAAGAACTAGTGAAAATAAGAATTTATACTTGAAGAGTGAAGTTGGAAACAAGGTATTGATTGCTGAAATTTTTGTGGATGATATCATATTTCGTGGTAATGATTTTATATCTAAATTACTTGCTAATCAAATGAGAAAAGAGTGTGAAATGTCTATGTTTGGTGAGATCAAAATTTTCAATGGTTTACAAGTTCATCAAACAAAGAATGGTATATTTGTGACTCAGTATAAGTACATAAAGGAGATCTTGAAAACTTTTGGCATGGATGAGTTAAGGCCATTTGGTACACCTATGGTTACTAGATGAAATTTATCAAAAGAAGATACTATAGATGAGGTAAATGAGACAAAATAAAGATCTCTATTTGAAAAATTAAATATGTTTTGCATAGTAGACTAGATATTGCACATGCTGTTGGAATTGTTGCAAGGTTTTCCTCTAATTCTAAGGAAACACACATGAGTTGTGTTAAAAGTAAAAGTTGTAGACTAAAGATTTTTTATTATGGTAAAAACAAGATTTTGATTTTGAACTAAAGGTTTACACTAATGTTGATTGGGATGGTAATGTGGATGACAAAAAAGAGTACAAGTCGTGGAGCTTTCTTCTTAGAAGAAATATGAATAACATGGCCAAGAAAGAAATAGAGATTCATTTCACAGTCTATTGCTAAAGCTGAGTATGTTGATGTTGGAATTATTTATTCTAATATTGTGTGGATTAAACAACTATTAGAAGGGATGTAAGAAGAAGTTATTGATCCTATCACTATCTATTGTGACAATACTAGTGCAATAAATATATCAAAGAATCTAGTCATGCATGCAAAAACCAATCATATATCTATCACTACTTGAGAGAAAAAGTACAAGAGAAGAAAGTGAGGCTTGAATATTTGAAGTCAAAAGAATAAATTGCAGATATATTTAAAAAGTCATTTCCTAAGGATACTTTTGAGTATCTAAGAGGTAAGTTATGGGTTCTTCCCCTATCCAAGATTTACTAACAAAGATTCATGTTGCGTCAATTTATGAATGATCAGATATATCTTTTTGAAGTTGATGCAAGAGTTTTCTCATTAGGGATATTTCTTGAAGTTGTGAAAATGTTTGTAATGAAACTAATATAAAAAACACCTGTAAGGTACAAGGTATAAATAAAATGCTTTATAAGTTTCATATTGGGACTTATTGTTACCTTTGGGATTATTGCCAAAGGGGGGAGAATGAAATGATGACTCAAAGGGGAGAGAATGAAAGAATGGGAGAATGGATGGAATGAATAAAGGGAAAGAATATGTAAAGATGTTGCTAAAGAATGAAGTATACCCAAAGGGGGAGAAAAATTGAAGGTGAAGTTGATTATATAGAACAATTGATTCCAATGTTAAATCTATTGTAGAGAACATGAATGATGTTAGAGAGAAAAAAAAAGTTGTATTAGTGTCAATGCATACATTTGATTATCATATGTGTAATATTTTGTAATGTAAAATCTTATGGTATGTGCTACCATTAATGCCAAAGGGGGAGAGTGTTAGACCCAACTGATATTGTAACTGAGAATACTATTGTTATATGTAAAAGAGTCATATAAGTTGTTATGTTGTCATTGATGTCAAGCCTTAGTTGGTTAGACATTATGATAATTCAGTAGAGTGCCATATTATTTGATTGATGAAGAAGATCTAAAGAAAGTATCATGATGAAAGAGTTGATGAGTATTGGTATTCAATGGACACTTGAATGAATTGTACCTTGATAGTATAATATTAGTTTGATTATTTTGAAATCATGTAATGTTGTGATTCAACTCATAACTATTTGGTCAGTAAAAGAAGAAATACAATATTTCTTGAGCTACTAAATTATTAAACAAGAATCTAGAAAAAAAGATGGAGTTTAGTGTTAATTGAGTGATTCCTATATTGATCAAGCATAGTGTTACCCAAGTTAAGTTTTGATATTCACTGAGTATGAGTTAGAAGAACAGTTAAGAAAGATGAGATCTGATGCTGACTTGTGATGAAAATAAATAATATTTGAGAAGTTAAAAGGCTAAAGTTGAAGTTTTTTACAAGATCTATGGCTCAAAATATGTAATCAAGATCTGATGAAGGAGATTAAAGCAAGATAAGGATGAGAACAAAGTTCAATAAAGCTCTATTTTCCAAGTGACTAGATACGTTGTACTTGGGAGAATTTGAGATCTACAATTGTGTTTAATAAGAAAAAATTGAAAGCATATGGAAGGCCAAAGTTAACTATTTAAGGAGATGATTGAGACCATTTTTGGTTGCTAAATAGTTGATGGTTGAATGTTGATCATTTTTGTCAGGCTCGTGATTGTGCAAAGTGAAGAAGGAAGAAGAGAAAGGTCCACTAGAAAGAATAGAGGAAGGAAGATCAAGTAGAGGAAGAGCAATGTGAAAGAGAAAGAGTGTGAATCAATTAGATAGATATCAAAAGGAAGAAGATCGAGTAGAATAGAAATCTAATAAATAAAAAGTGGTACTAAACCTAAATAGATCATTTGGCTATTACTTTATTGTCATTGTAGCAAAGAAAATCTCTTAACCAAGTGGATCTAAGAAGTTTATGAATTCCTATGTGGTAACATTGATTAGTGATGTTTGTAAGTCCTTTAAAAAAGGTCACTCTTTAGAAATATCAAGGAGTGATAAACTCTATATGATCTTTGGTTAAAATCCTCTAACTAGGTCTTACTAAAGATGTGCATGTAAACCTTTTTAGAAGGTTGGTTCCTAGCAGAGTTCACTTTAAGAGTGAATTATTTGAGTTGTCGATACTAGATAATTTTTCCCTTTACAAGGTTTCCACATTAAAATTATATATTAATTTGTGGGATTTCTTATATGTTGAAAATTATGTTTATTGCAACTTGATATATAACACCCCTCCTTTTATATCATTTTAGACTTAGTTGTTAAAGTTCTATATTGATAATTGAAATGCAATACTTTGATATATTGAGTAATTAATTATGTCAGGTATTAATGATTTCCTACTTGTAATGATGATGCTTTAATTTCTCTTAGTTAACAAAATTACTTTCATGTTGATGTCATATGATGTGTCTTCAAAATATGTTTATTTTATCCCCATGATGATGAGATGTTCATATCTGAATATAATATTATTTATATTTATAATTTAATATTATACTTACCCCATAATTTTGTATACTCATTTTGTGCATTCTCTAAACCCTTCTATCCAAGATATCCCATAGATTGGAAAACTTGAATGTTAGCTTAGAAATCCCCTATCCATAGAGTGCAAAGGTGTGTTTTTGAGCATATGAACAGCTCTTAGTGAAGCATTAAAGACACAACCCTTTCTAGTAAACTATGCAATGGGAGGTTCTTGAGACAAGAGCAAGAATGAAAATGTCCAAAAGAACTCTAAAAAATCCAATGCAAGAAATGAGCTAAGCTAGAATGAAATGCATAGTATTACAACCATTGATAATTAGACTATGTGAGCTATACTATGCCAATAGAAACTAAGCTACTCTAAATGAACCTAGTGCTATGATGAAGGATGAAAGAATGAGATGAGAAGTAAGAAGTTCTCCACAAATGCTCTCAAGAAATCTTGGCAAGAAACCTGCAACATAATGATACTAAAAAAATTGATCCTTAGAGAGGAAGAGAGCTCTCTTTTTTAAAGGGATACAAAGAGTTGAGATCAAGATCAATAAATGGATAATCAAGGGTGGGGTTTGAATTTTGGCATGATCCATGTGTAAGAACAAGTCAACTAATGAAAAAGGAGTTGATTTTTCATGTAAGACAAGATCCTTTTCTTTTAATTTTAAAAATAGAAAAAAGATTTTTTGTGCACATTGAGAGGGTTAGGAGAATGTGGTCTTTTATTTAATTAAAAGGGGGCATATTCTTTTAATCATATGTGGACTTAGGATATTATAGTCAAACTATAGGATAAAATAAAATACATTTATTTTTATTAGTTTGGCCTAGATAAATGATTAAATAATTTAGCCAAAATGCTAAGAAGGGGACTAATTGTCTAGATGAACATTTTTAGGTGATTACATTTACCCCACTTTAACTTATGTGTGATCGATTGGTGGACACATTATTGTTAGAAATATAAGAGGAGTAACTAAGAGGGGAGGAGTGAATCAGTTACCAAAAATAAATCCTAGATCCCTTAGATGTCAGTACACAACATAAAATTCACTAAAAATATTGATGCTTAGTAAACACATAGGCACTTAGTTAATACTAAAAATCTATTGTAACTCAACAAATGCTTAATGTGAAAATATTAAGATATTTGTTGATATTTGACTAAAAAGATCATTGATTAGAAAGATTGTTATGTGTATCAATCATTGTTTTGTCACTGATGTCAAACTTGCTATTTACTAGTAAGACAATTGCTTATAGGTTTCAAGTACTATCACTTAGTTGATTGATGAGGAGGATTTGATCAACAAGATGAAACAAAAGTACCTAGAGGAAAGGTTGAGTTATGATTATGTAATGGAGTACAAGGATTAGTTAAGACAGTGATAACATAATGTATTGATGATCTACTTGAGGTTACAAAATGGTTGGCTACACTTAGAAACTTCAGAAGAATAAGTTAAACAAAGTTCATCTGCCAAGCTTGACCAAGTGGATAGTAGGTGTCGAGAAAAGTTAGTTTAAGAAAAGAAAAAAGTTAGTTGGAGCTGAGTGAAATCAAAATTCTAGTGGATGCCAAGCAAGATAGTAGATGTCGAGTAACTTTTAGTTGATCTCGAGCACCAGTAAAATCTAGTTGATGTCAAGTGATTTTATAGTTGATGCCAAGTGACACAGTATGTGCTGAGCATCAAAAGGTTGATAATGCTGAGCTACTAAATTATGACAAAGATCAAAGATTTTCCAAATAAAAGATGATAAGTTTGTTTTCTTGAAACTTGTGAACTAGGAGGAAGATAAGATTGATGAGCTAGTGGCTCAGAATCTTATGTAAACCATTTTGGAGGCAAATCTGAATGGATTCTAAGAGAAATTTCTAGAAAAGACAAGATATGGGGTAGATACATTGTATCCTACCTAATCCATCCAAAACCCTAATTTAGTCAATGGATAATGAGTGGGAAACTTTTTTAATTTCCTATATATAGGAATGATTGGTCATGAAGCAAAAGAGTTAGAGAGTTTTGGTCAAAGTTCACTTTTAATAGGGTGATTGAAATCCCTTAACTGGGTCACATTTAATAGTGTGTATTGTAACCTTTAACAAGGTTGGCCTTTCATAGGGCATCACTTTAGAAGAGTGGAAAAGGAGTAGCATGTTACTGGTGGTTTTCCCAAATTGGGTTTTCACATTAAATCATTGTGTCAAATGTGCTTATGAATGTGTTGTGTTTCATGCTTTATATTTTTGCAAATTGATTTGATAGTAACATATAAGTTTTAATTGATACACAATGAGTGCATGCATGGGTATGAATGTTTTATGGGTTCACTAAATTATGAGAGAAGCTTTTTTTGTACATCTAGACCTTGAATAACTGATTCACCCCCCTCTTAGTTATTCTAAAAGAATTCCAACAATATTATCTATGATTAACCTTAACTTTAGTTACATATATATAAAAGAAATAGCATGAACATAAATGACACCAAGATTTACTTAATTTGGAAAAAACTATCAATTGCAACTAGTTACTGATTTTCACTCTTCTGAAGTGAGCCCTATTAGGAGCCAACCCTGTTAAAGGTTACAAAACACACTATTAGGTGTGACTCTATTAGATGATTTAATCACCCTGTTAGGAGTGGACTTGTTAGAGGTCTTTAGACACTTCAATAGAAATGTCACCTTGTTAGAGGATTTATAAATAGTTTTTAAGCCAACTCTATTAAGAGATTTAGATCACTGCTACAATGGTTAGAGAGTAACAATGAGATGCCCTAATTTGATGCAACTAAATTGCTGATTATAGATCTCAATTATGGCTTGTATTTTTTATCCTTTCTAATCAAATGTATCTTTGCATCTCTACAAGGATATTTTTCTTATCCTTCTAATTTGCTTCCTCTAAGCATCTTCTATTCTTCAATACTCTTCCACACATTTAATCATCGACTTGACATTGTACTTATACCTTATGCATTGTCAAGTCAACTTGAATACATATTAGAATAATTATTATTTATTACTTTAGTTGGCTAGAAACAAAAAAAAATCTATTGAACTCAATATGCCAAAATAAGAAAATTCTTCATTAGCAAACCTTACTCAGTAGACACAAACTGAGAAATGATTTTTTCTATGTTAATCAATGGACCTTGGTTAGCACTGCATCTTCACAAAATTTCTTTGGTAACCAAGTGAGCTTAGTTAACATTGGTTCCATCCAAATTTTCCTTCATTGTTTGAGTGAGATCAGTTAACACTCATCTTCTTTGAACTTCCATTTTTCACCTAAGTGAACTCAGTAGTCATTGAATTTTGACTTGGCAAACTTTGGAATGCTTGGCTAACATAGGAAACTATCTTCAATACTTGAGTGAGCTTGACATACACTATTTGGTAAAGATATGACATTTTGTGTAACATCAAAGACAATACAAAATTAGCCAATTGTTTTCAACAATCTCCCTCTTTGGCATTGGTGGCAACACAACATGTCATAATACAATGAAATTTTAGAGAAAAATAATAGTAAGGATAATATACTTAGTTTCATTTTGATTCTCATCCATGAGAACTCCCTCTATCAGTGTGAACTCCCTCTGACTTTAGTTTCTCCTTCTATCAGTAAACTTTATCTTAAACATCTTCTTTTGATAGCAAATTTTGCCTCTTTGATATTAGACCAAGTTCTTCCTCTTTGAAATCTTCAAGCAAACTTTCTATGAATCCTCGCCCAATTTTCCCTAGCATAGATGACATATTTACATTATGATACTTCTAATTCAACATTTTGATACACTTTTGAGACTATAGGGTTATGTCATTTTAATATCTTCATTTTGATGATATGCACTTATGTCTACATGTTAGGACTTAATTGATATATTTAATGATCTCATTTCATGTTCTAAATTATTTCAATTGCTTTAATAGAAACTAAATTGTATAAATGCTTGAAATGTCAGATTGTAATGTTTAAATAGAAATTAGTTTTAAAGGATAGATCATGATATTGAATAGGACCTAATTCGCATGCCTGGTGACTTAATAGTCATGGATTCAATATTTCATCACTATGATAGAAAATAGATTATAAGGTTGTTCAAAATGTTGTTTAGATCATGTTAAGTAAAGATCAATATTGATATGTAAGGATTGATATTTTAATGTTTTGAATATTTTAGATGAAAATGATTAGAAAAGGGAAATTTAATTTGAAATTATGAAATATGCAAGCCTAATGTTGAATGGGATAATGATTTATTACACATATTTACTTATCACTTACATGATTTTCTTGGACTACTGATGCTCGAGTTTAGTGTGCAAGAATTTGACCATGGGTTTTGATGGGGAACCAAGGCTCAAGCCCATGTGAAAATAGCATAGCCAAGGAAAATCTTTGGAAGATTCAAAGCCTCATTGTGATGTGTTTATTTTGTAAATGTGAGTTTATATGTGTAGTAAATTTAAATTCATGAATACATTAGAGACATGTTATTGTGAATGGTGATGTGTTTTAATGTGTCACTTGACACTTGTGTTGTCCATGTGGAGATGACATGTCATTTAGGGTTTGGCAAGAAGTAACCTAACCTAAACCTAACCCCAATGTAGTACACAAGTTAACCTCACATGGAAAAATGTTATGAGAAGTCTCCATCAAGGGAAATTCGAATTCCAACTTCCTATTAACTTTTAAGGATCAAGGCCTAGGGGATTATTTTGGTGAAAAATAAGTGCTCTCATGATAGTAATATGGGTTGGGGTCTAAATTTAACCTTTACTAGGCCTAGATGACCTGGGAACCCTCCAAACAAGTCACTTTCAAACCAATTCAAAATTTGAGTTGTCCCATGAGTTTACCTCCACCTTTTCCACTTAGTCAAAGTAGCAATTTTGGTAGGGACAAGGGTGTAAGAAATAGTGGCTTGATGTTTTTGCCAAAAAAGATAGGGGGAGAGTCTTTTTAGTGGACTTGGATAAAATAGTAGAGTGTCTACCCACTCTCTAACTTTAGAGACTCTTAGGGTTTGGAAGCTTGGAGGAGGGAGCTTTTCTACAACCTATCATATCCATTTTGCAAAGGAATTCAAGGTTGGTTTTTCTTTCCATGTAGTTAATTCCTTCCATTTGAAGTTGAATCTTGGTATTGCATTCATGAGAATGTAGGTAGTGAGAATACCATTGTAGGAAAGATGTGTTGTATCATCTTGTAGCATGTTGTGTTGTGTTGTGATGAGAATGAGGTTTGGATTTTCATTGTTTTCTATTTTAATTTTCCATGATTTTGTGCATGAGTGTTGTTATGGGTGTGAGGGCATCACTCTCCCTTTGGGAAGGGAAGAGAAGTCTAGGGTGAAGGGGTTAGTTGGGCTTAAAAATGTATTGAGAACCTTGGAGTATGGGCTCCATTGTATGGCATAATCATTCATATCTTGCTGGGGGTGATAAGGGAAGTATGATGTATAAAGGAAGTTTATGGAGTATGGGCTCCAAGAGAGCTACAACTGATGGTAGAATGTTTGGAGGATGATTGTGAAAGCCTTGAAAGGGCATGAAATTTTTATTTGTGAAAGCTTGAAAGGGCATGAAATTTATTTATTGCAAGTATTGTTTGATATGGAAAATCTCCATTTGAAAAGCACACCTCACCCTATGTTTATGGTTCCATTGGTGAACCATTGTGAAATATCCTTGGGATGGAATTGTTCAAGTTTGAAATGTAATGTATATGCATTTTCAAGATTGTATGTGAAACTTGGTTTGAGCCTTGTTCCCCCTAGCACAAGGGTAGTCTTTTTGGAGGCCTATGGTTGGGTGGAGAGCACCCATGGTCCTTGTTTTTTTGTGTTATTTTGTAGGTTTTGTGAGGGTGGTTCCTATGAAGAGAGTAGGGTTTTACCCTTGACCTTATTGAAGAATCAAGGGTTATGAAGAAATCAACCCTTTCTTGTCACCTCATAAAGTGTTGTGGTATCAAACTTTCATTGTTGTTCTTTGTAATGTGAGAGGGATTTACTTCTTATTGTATATTTTTGTAAATTTTTAAAGTGAGGTTTGAGGTTATGTATATAGTTGTCTTTGCAAGAGAAAGTTTGTACCATCTTCATAGTTGTATAGAAAGGAAAGAATTAGTTCATTTAGAAGAATAACCATTGTTGTGAACCTATGTAGAAGTTATGAAAAAATTAGTTATTCTTCCTTATGAAGATTTACTTATAAATCAATGGTCAAATCTTATAGACATCTTGTATGAGAGCAAACATTGTAAGTGTTATTCAATGTAAACTTAATGATTTCTTTGGAAGGTTCTCTATTATGTATCTTGGTGCAATGGAAATATAAAGTTCCTAATAGTTCTTATGTATGCATAGAAAGTGATCCAATGTGTTATTAATTTCATTTATGGGTATATTCATTTTTGGAAACCATTTATAGTTTATTTGTATAGATAGTATGTAAATTTGGAGCATCTAGTACTGATAAATCTCTAGAATATATAGATGCATGAAGTCATATTAACTTATCATCAAATAAACTATCTTTAGTATATAGTTGTAATAGAATAATATCGCTCCACATATCACAAGGTTTAAAATCCATAAGAGAAAGCGTGCTATAGAGGCACTTTCACTCTCTGGAAATTGTATTGGACAAGAAAATAATTCCTATCCCAATTATAGACAATAAAATAATCATAGGTATATTCCAAGTACCTTTTCCTGCCAACAAAGGGGATCCATCAAATAATGATTCAAAAAATAAACCTTTCTTTATTCATCCCATTCAACATTATTATGTTTATGTCAGTAATGTGATTGTATTTCACAATCTACAACAAAAAAAAATGATAATAAAACTAATACCTATGTAGGTAATATACATAGTAGTTAATCCATGCAATTAAAATAATAAAAATGATAATGATATATTATGCAATGTCCACCCATAAAAGACCCCACACCTAAGAGCTATGTACATTCAAACACAAAAATTGACAATTCTTGAGAAGCCACCCCTTGGTTAGAAAAGACATCCCATATAGCTTTTTAAAAAAATATATTTACAAAATCCTTGGAAACCTTCCCAAGGCTGACCACCATTGGATTTTCACCATAATCCCTCTCTTCACACGTGGAAAGGCTCCTATCCTCCCAAGGAATTCCTAGGGAATGAAAAAGATGGATAAGACAATAAACAAATAAAAAAGAAGTTTGAAAAAAGTCCAATCATTTCCCTAGATCAATGTAGACTTGACCCTTCCTTAGAATCTAGTGGGGAGAGCTCCAAAAAGGGACCATGTTAAAATTAGATGCTTCCCCATGTAAATCACATGAGCCATAGGAGAGATACATTGGGAATAAGGGGGAAAGGGTTAGGTAGGTTAGTATGTATAGTTAGGGAATTATGGGTTAAGGGGAAAAGTGTTTGGGAAAAGAGGTGTAGATATTATAGTATTTAGGTTTTTTTTTTTTTTTTGTGGGTCTTGAGTTATGATTAGAAATTAGTTAGTAATGTTAAAGTAGAGTGTTTGGGATAGTGGTAATAATTGGTAGATGTTAGCTATTTTGTTAGAAATTAGTGCTTGGAATGGGAGTGGATAAGAGTATTGTGGGATGATTGATATGTTTTAGGGTAGAAAGTATTAACAAATAAATAGTTTTTTAGTAGCTAATTAAAATTAACTAGTTAACTAAGTAATTGGTGTTTATTAGTATTTTTTTAATTATTGTTAATTAGATAGTAAGTATTGGTAGGCTAGTTAAAATGTAATCAATTGATAAAATTCTTATTATTGAGTTAGTAGTTTATTAATGATGTAGACTAGTGTAGCTACATGCTAATAAATGTTTTTAAATGATTATATAACTTGTCAAGTATGGTAACTAGGAAGTGGTAGAGTATGTAGTTATGTGTGTGTGTGTGTGTGTGTGTGTGTGTGTGTGTGTGTGTGTTGCAAATTGGTTTAATGAGTAGTGTAGATTAGATTATATATGGGGAATTTTTGAATAATACTTGCAAATAATTAATTAATTCTTATATTAATTATATCAAATTGTAGCAACAAAATATTGATTGACTAGGGAAGAATATTATTAAGTATAAACATATAGACCTATCCTTTTATTTTATTTTTTAGAGAAAGGACTCGATGAAGATTGAAATGTGATAATTATTGTGTGCCTATAGATGTTACATTTTAGATGCAAAACAAGTCCCCTTTATATAGATATAAGTTGAGGAATCTATTATTATTTTATAACTTAAGTATTATATACCTTCTTATCATTCAATAAGTAGTGAATAAGTGAGTGTGGACGTTAGTGGATGCAAGCAAGGGTAAGTTGTTATCATAAAAGACCTTCTAGTATGTCTTTGACATTCTCCAACTAGTACATAAGGTTAGTTAAATGAATCAATGGAAGTCTTGACATCATGTGCCTTTGTAAATATGACCTCACTCATGACTAGGATATGAGTACCTTGTGGTAAGAGTTAGTGTCGAGATAGGATTATGTTTTGAGATATGTTACTGAACATGTTAGTACCATCACTCTAATTTCCAATTAGGATATTTATTTCATGGAGTAGTGAGGAGTAATGTACTCATTCAACCACTAGGAAGATACCCTTGATTTAGAAAACAACATTTATAAACTTAATGAACATAATAGTACTATAGGGATCTTAAATCGTTGTGTCTTGATCATACATCTAGCTGATAACCTAATTGTAACATGTTATGTTGAGGAGTAAGTAACCTAGGCTCACCTATATAGAAAATAATAATAATGATAAATAAATAAATAAAATTGTTGTAGTTGTGTTTTGCCCTGTAAATTTTGGGCATGACATTATCAATGATATGACACACACAAACTTCTTGCTCTTTGACATGTTATGTTGAAGAAAATATTCAATAAATACTAATGTACCTTATGTACTAATTCATATGCAATCTTCCCTTTTCAATACTGCATCAACTGACTGATCTTCAAATATGCTCTTATTGATGCATCAGTAAACTTCATTTAGTGAGTGTTAGATAAGAGAATGACCCCTAACTTACCTCTTATATACAAAAATGCATCCTTAGGTAAGGGCTTAGTGAATATGTCTACAATTTTTTCTTTAGTATTCACATTTTCCAATCTTACCTATTTATCTTGCCCCAATTCTCTTAGAAAATGATATTTTATAACAATGTTCTTGGTCTTGTTATGCATCATAGGATTCTTTGATAGATTAATTCAACTATTTTTATCATAGAATATAACCAATGGATCCTTGATCTCTTCCTTCATACCTACCAATATTTGCTTGAACCAAACAACATTGGAATAATTAACTATTTCTACCATATATTCTGCCCCTGTTGCAGATTGAGAAATATAGTTTTACTTCTTACTTGTCCAAGACACTAGTATTTTACGAAGAAAGAATGCTCCACCACTGGTACTCATCCTGTCATCAACACTTTCTACCCAATCATCATCTATGAATGCTTTCAAATCCAAATTGCCTCCTTTTTTGTACCATAATCCATAGTCTTCAGTACCCTTCATATACCTCAAAAATCTCTTGATTTCCATCATATGGTTTTCTTTGGGATTTTTTGAGAATCTTGCCACCATACCAACTGCTAATGCAATATTAGGCATTGTATGCACTACATATTCCACTTTTCCAATAATTGATCTATATCTAGTTTGATCTACCTCCTTGGAATCATCATTTTTCAAAAGCTTATGTCTAGTAGACATAGGTGTTCCAACTAGTCTTGAATCATCCATTCCAAATTTCTTTATCTACTTGATATACTTGGATTGAGCTTCTATTGAATTTATAATCCAATAAAGAATTTTACCTCTCCAAACATGGACATCTCAAATTCTTTACTCATTTCTTTTGAAAAATATTTGCATAAATAATCATTTCCAAAAAATATAGTGTCATCCACAAAGATTTCTATCAACACAATTTTCTTGTCTGGTCCTTCTTTGATACATAAGCTACTATTATCATTTGTTCTTTGAAAACCAATCTTTATCAAGTAGTTATGAAGTCTTTCATGCCAAGCTCTAGGAGCTTTCTTCAAACCATACAATGCTTTGTGCAAGTTACAGACTATATCCTTTTTGATAAGATCCAAAAAACTTTAAGGTTGTTCTATGTAGACTTCCTCTTCAAAAATTCCATTCAAGAATGTAGATTTCACATTCATTTGATAAAATTTAAATCCTCTATGTGCAAAATAAGAAAATAAAGTTCTAACACCTAATCTTGCAATAGGAGAAAAAGTTTCACCATAATCTTCTTCTTGAGAATAACATTTGCATACTAACCTTTCTTTGTTTATGAAAAGTTCTCCATCTTCATTAAACTTATTTGTGAAAACCCACTTTGTGCCAATCACATTTTTATCCTTAAGTCTAGGAGCAAGATTCTAGGTCTCATTCCTCTCTATCTATTCTATATCTCCATTCATAGCTTCAATCTAACTTTCATTATCCAAAGCATCTTTCACTAATCTAGGTTCAAATTCAGCAAGCAAACATGTACCTTTCAATTTTTTTCTTGTCATTGTTCCATCTGACTTATCTCCAATGATTTGATCAGATGCATGGTGCCTTTTGTCATATCTTGCTAACACAAGTTCTTTGGCTTTAGAACTTGTTCCATTATCCTATCCATGATCTTCTATATCAAGCTTAGGTCCCATTTTCTATGACTCGGGTCCTTCAGACTCATTTTTCTTTAGTTGAAACTCGATAGCCTCTAATTGTGACCTAGGTCCTTTACATTGTAACTTAGGTTGCACTGGTTGCAACTTGGGTGCTTTTGGAGATTTTGGGGACTTGGGAGGTGAGGCCTCTTGACTTCCAATCATATTTGGTAATGTATCAGATTCATAGTAAATAAACCTTCTATAATCCTCAAGTTCTTTACTACTCTCTTCTTCATTCTTTTTTGCAAACTCATCATTTCTCACTGGTGCACTTTCTATGATCTTGTGAGTGGAAAAATTCAAAAATTTATAATTTACTTTTGTAGGAGTGTCCTAGGAATAAATTCATCACCTTTGACATCAATTTACCTTTCCTAGACTCTTTCAGAATATAACATTTGCTATCAAATAATTTCAAGTAACTTACATTAGGTTTGTAGCCATACCATAGTTCATAAGGAGTTTAATTTGAGTCTATCTTCAGTTGTACTCTATTCAAGGTATGCACTATAGTACTGATTGCTTCCTTCCAAAATTTGATTGCAACACTCTTTTCTATCATCAAAGTTCTTGCACAATACATGATGGAGTTGTTCCTTCTTTCAACTATACCATTTTACTAAGGTATACTAGGGGTTAATACTTGTCTTTTAATTCCTCTTTCAATGCAAAACTCATTGAACTCATTAGAGATGAATTCACTACATCTATCTAATCTCAAACATTTTAGCTTGTTTCCATTTTTGTTTTCTACTCTTGCCAGATACCATTTAAACTTTTGAAAATCTTCTACCTTCTCTTTAGATACATCATAGTCATAATTATAAAATAATCATCAACAAAAAAAAAAACTTATCTCCACTATAGATTTCTATTCCAATAGGCCCACATAAGTCTGTATGAACTAGCTCCAAGACTTCTTCAGAATGATAGTTCTTGATTTTGAAACTTGTCTTGCCCATCTTACCAATTTCACAATTTTTGCATAGGCCCATACCAAGTTTACTCAGGCTAGGAATACCTCTCACTCTTTTGTTTTTTCTTATCTTTATCATATTATCAAAGTTCATATGACATAAACTTTTATGCCATAACCAACTTTCTTCTACTTGGGTAATGAAACATGAACTTTCACTAAGATCTAGGTAGAATAGATTACCTTTGGTTTGTTTACTAGACCCAACCAGATTTTCTTTTCCATCCAATAGCTTGCCCTTCCCATTCATGAATTCTACCTTGAATATAATTTTATTCAACTATGCCAAACTCAGTAGATTATCCTTTAGTCCTTCAACCTAATAAGCATGATCACATCTAAGTTCATTGGTTAGTGAGATACAACCTTTTCCTTTTATGAAACATGGTTCATTGTTTCCAAATCTCACACTTTATCATAATGTTTCATATGTTCAAACTTTATTTTGTCACCAGTCATATGATGTGAGCAACTACTATCAATAATCCATGCATCATTTTTTCTAACATGATAGATAAGTGTCATTATCTTATTCATCATCAAATTCATCTTTCATGATAATATAGACCATTTCATCATCTTCACTACTATTTGAATCTTTAGCCATAAAACAAGATTTCTTACCTTTTTCCTTGTGGTCCTTGAAGTTCTTGAAATCCTTCTTGCCTTTTTATTTTCTATGGTTCTTTTCATCTTTGTTTTCTTTGTTTGGACATCTTGTAGCAATGTGTCCAACTTCTTCACAAGGGAAAAATATCAAAGGAATTTTACCTTTGTACTTTCCTTTACCTTTGGGATACATTTTTGCAAGTAATGCTTCAATGGCTTCAAAATCACTGTTAGAATTGTCTTCTTGTTCACTTTCAACTTGTTTTTCATTTGACCTATTTTCTTTCTTCTTGAGTGATACCTTGGCTTCAAATGAAAACTCAAGATTGCTATAACTAGGAGTATAATTATCATAGTTATCTAGTTCAAGTGCCATCAATCTTCCAACTAGAGCATCCAAAGTTATATTACTATTTGGATGACATCTCATTTCTTGAATATCAAACACTCTAATTACATAGATAGGAAGAAGGGTTCTATGTACCTTTCTTACCACTATTAAATCTTCAAGTGTTCCTCTAGAGGCTTTGATGGAATTGATACTGGCTTTGATTCTTTCAACATATTTTACAATGTTTTCATTTTCTCTCATCTTCATCTGATCAAACTAACCTCTCAATCTTTCTACCTTGCCTCTTTTCACATTATCATCACCTCCATAAATATCCTTTAGTTTGGTCCACATGTCGTGAGCAGTAGAACATCCTTTGATCTCTAAAAATTAAGCATTGTTAAGAGCTGATGCTATGTCAATCATCATGATATTATAATTTTTATTTTTAGCAATCTCCTCCACAGTCATTGTTCTAGTAGGAGATTTTTAAGTAGTGTTTAAATATTTCAAACTTGAATCATTGATGGTTACTAGATGCAACTTCATAAGTTCCTGCCATGCTTCAAAGTTATCTCTATTTAACTTGGGAATCTCTCTTCTGTAAGACATCCTGATCTTTAGCTTAGGTCCTTGAAACCTTCTCTATAAGCACCAAGAAGCTCTGATACTAATTTTTGGAAATATAAGAGAAGTAACTGAGAGTAGAGGGGTGAATCAATTACAAAAAATAAATCCCAAATCCCTTAGATGTTAGTACATAACATAAACTTCATTGAAAATACTGATGCTTAGTAAACAAATAGGAACTCGGTTAATACTGAAAATCAATTGTAACTCGGCAAATACTTAACATATAAATCTTAAGATATTATTTTTGATTAACTTTACTTAACTTTAGTTGCATATACATAAAAGAAATAGCATGAACATAAGTGACACCAATATTTATCATGGAAACCCAATTTGGGAAAACCCACCAATTTTAAATAGTTACTAATTTATCATGTTGAATCACTACTCATGAAACACGGGTCATCGAGTTTGACTCAAAATCACACAGTTAAATTCTGATATTCACATCACAATTTGATTAGCTGTGGAAATCATCTCCTACTTATCAATTGATGAGCTTAAGGGGCTTTCTAATGAATGGTTCATAAGACACAACACTTGGTGAAGGTTTTGCAAATGGGGTTGCAAGCTTTGGGTTTAACTATGGAGGAAGCTCTATAGTTAAGCGCGCTCAGGCTGGAGTAGTATTGGGATGGGTGACCACCTAGGAAGTCCCGGTGCTTCACCCCTGTGAGCATCACCTAGATCCAATGAGTGCTAAGTGTTCCATTTATTCTCATGAGAGATGGATTCATGTTGAATCACTACTCATGAAATATGGGTCATCGAGTTTGACTCAAAATCACACAGTTAAATCCTGATATTCACATGACAAGTTGACTAGCTGTGGAAATCATCTCCTACTTATCAATTGATGAGCTTAAGGGGATTTTTAATGAATGGTTCATAAGGCACAACACTTGGTGAAGGTTTTCCAAATGGGGTTGCAAGATTTGGGTTTAATTGTGGAGGAAACTCTGTAGTTAAGCACGCTGAGGCTGGAGTAGTACTGGGATGGGTGACCTCCCAGGAAGTCCTGGTGCTTCACCCCTATGAGCATCACCTAGATCCAATGAGTGCTAAGTGTTCCATTTATTCTCATGAGAGATGGATTCATGTTGAATCACTACTCATGAAACATGGGTCATCGAGTTTGACTCAAAATCACACAGTTAAATCCTGATATTCACACCACAATTTGACTAGCTGTGGAAATCATCTCCTACTTATCAATTGATGAGCTTAAGGGGCTTTCTAATGAATGGTTCATAAGGCACAACACTTGGTGAAGGTTTTGCAAATGGGGTTTCAAGCTTTGGGTTTAATTGTGGAGGAAACTCTATAGTTAAGTGCGCTCAGGCTGGAGTAGTACTGGGATGGGTGACCTCCTGGGAAGTCCCGGTGCTTCACCCCTATGAGCATCACCTAGATCCAATGAGTGATAAGTGTTCCATTTATTCTCATGAGAGATAGATTCATGTTGAATCACTACTCATGAAACATGGGTCATCGAGTTTGACTCAAAATCACACAGTTAAATCTTGATATTCACATCACAATTTGACTAGCTGTAACAATCATCTCCTACTTAGTTACTAATTTTCACTCTTCTATAGTGAGCCCTGTTAGGAGCCAAACTTATTAAAGGTTACAAAACACACGGTTAGGTGTAACCTAGTTAGAGGATTTAATCACCCTATTAGGAGTGGCCATGTTAGAGGTCTTTAGACACTTCAATAGAAATGCCACCTTTTTAGAGGATTTACAAATAGTTGCTATGCCAACTCTATTAAAGAAATTTAGATCACTGTTGTACACTAGAAATTTGTCACACTCTAAACCCTTCTATCCAAACGATTCCATGAGTTGGAATACTTGGATGTCGGCATAGAGCTCCCTATCCATGGAGTGCAAGAGAGTGTATTTCAAGTTCAAGGGCTCTTAGTTGAGCCTTAGGAATACTCTTCTTGCTAGTAAACCATGCAATGGGAGGTTCCAAAGACAAGATGCAAGAATGCAAATGTCTCAAGGAGTTCCTCAAGAATGCAATGCAAGTATGGAAACTAAGCTAAGATGAGAATGCAAAATGCAGCTATGCTAAAACATGTATGAGAGTGTTACAATCCAACTATTAGACTATATGATTTAAGTTAAATGTAAAAATGAAAGCTAAGCTAAGCTAGAATGCCATGGATGAGAGAATGTAGACAAGAAAGAGAAGTTCTCCACAAAGCTCCAAAGAAACCTGTTAGAAAACCTGTAGCATAACAATATTCAAATGAGGGTGGATCCTTTGAGGGGGAAAGCTCACTCCCTTTTAAAGTCATACGAATAGTAGAGATCAAGATGAAGATGGTGGATGATCAACAATGGAATTCGAAAATAGGTGTGATCCATGTGCACACATAAGTCAACCAATAGAATATAAGTTGACTTGTCATATAAGACAAAAGTCTCACAAGCCTTTTCTTTTAATTGTAAAATAGAAAAAGGACTTTATGTGTGCACTTTAAGTGGATTAGATGAATGGGGTGCTTTATTTAATTAAAAGGGGACATGTTCTTTTAATCAAATAATGAACTTAGGATAGCATAGTCAAACTATAGGTTATAATCAAATAAATTGATTATTAGCAATTTGGTCTAGATAAATGATAAAATTAAATTAGCCAAAATGCTCAGAAGGGGGCTAATAGTCTAGATGACCATTTTTAGGTGATTACATTTGCCCCTCTTTGACTAATGCATGATCGATCTGAGAACACATTATGTCAAAGAAAACAGAAGCCAAGTAGGCATCAATAGAAGTCTATGTTTGATTTCGAAGAATGAAATGCAGAAATAGATAGTAAGTCCTGAATGCATAGCCTGATAGCAGTAGTACTGAACACTAGGAAGATGATGTTAGGATTGAAAAAGAATTCTAACACCTAACAAAGAAAATAGATAGAGAGCAAGTGATAAGGTCAAACAAATGCTCCTAAGAAATAGATAGCTATAATAATCAGCAATAGAGTATTTCTGCCCCCTCGAGATCGAAATCAAAATGACGTAAGGGGACATAAAAAAAACTAGACATGAGAAAATTGAGAATATAACAATGTCCAAGATGACAGATAGATGATTAGAGCCCAAGAATGAATATAAGAAAGTGATTAAATGCCCTAGTTTGACTTAGAATTGACCATGAAGGACATAGTGTAAAATTAGGTCAAATCTAGTAGAAAGATGATTTAGATGTGAAAAGTTGACTAGAAGTAGATATGAAGCATAGAAATGATGAAGACATGAAGAAATGAAGATGCCCCAACGATGATTCAAAGATTAGACCTCAAATGATTAGCTAACTGCTTAGAAGAAGGAAAAATTTTTAAATGCAATTTTGACCATCAAGATGAACTTGGATTTCAATTTTGATCTCGAAAATGGATCCAAGACGTCGAAATTAGCTAGGGGTGCAATTTTTGCGCAATTCTGAGGAGTTTGAAAATTAGGTCAAAATGAGGTTGGAGGCTATAAAAGGGGTCCAAGTGTCATTTTCACTATTCATTTTTCTTTTTTTGATTTGAGAGATTTTGTGAGTGGTCCACATAGCATCATGGCTCATGCGAACATTCCTCTTCATTGACACCTTTTCGAGCATAGTCGGTTGCACAACTGGCCAGAGATTACTTTTTTTGTCACTTTTCGAGCTTTTTTGCACATTTTAAGGTTTTTTGAAAAAAAGTCATGCAATACTTTTATAGTATTTCACAGGCATTAAAACAATGTTGCACGAGACTTTTTTTCAAAAAAATTATCGCATCACTAGGGAAAACTGTTGTTGCGGCCATACCCAAATGTTGCATGGAATGGTGTGAAATGTCACACGACAAAAATATGTCACACAAACTCAAAAAAAATTTGCGTGACACTGTTGCAAAAAAATGTGTCGTACGAGGTATGTAAAAAGTGTCACATGGATTTTTTTAATTCTTTTTTCGTCATGAGACTGTTACTGATAGTTGCATGTTTTACCTGGATAGGAGGTATTCTCGACATTACAGATCAGAGCTCCCAAGGTGGTGGGTTTGCACATTTTGCAGCATTTGAGCGATGAGGAGTAGACTATGCTAGTGGCTATGGGCTTGCGAAGGGTTGTACGGATGCCCCATATTCAGGAAAACCATGGTTTGTTGTCTGCACTGGTAGAGAGGTGGTATAGCGAGCATAACACCTTTCATTTACCAACCGCCCAGGCGTCTATTACCTTGGAGGACATAAATCACATTCTGCGAGTACTATGCCACGGCGAGTTGGTAAGTTACTTGATTAGTAGGTTGTTGATTTAGCAATTTCAATGTTGAATGCCAGGTGTACTGATGTTAAGTTTGATGATGGCATAGGTGTACTATGATACGACCCCGACAGAGGGGCGAGTGTGAGTGTAGGAGCTTTTCCAGAATGTGACCATTCTGGACCATCACTTGAGTTGGGAGAGATTGATGACTAAGTATAGATATGATTATCCTTCGCCTAGCATGTTATGTTCTTTGGTAGCCCAGCCCCTAGTGATAGACCTAGGCCAAAAGGGCTTTCCACTAGGATGGGTTCGACTGGTGTATGATTTGATCTCTCCACCATGTAGGATGGCATGGGGGCCTGCCATATTGGTAGAGATGTACCATGAGCTCCATGAGATAGTATACCCTGAGGGTGGGTCATGGGCATGTGGAGCAGTGTTAGCACAGATCTGGGCTTGGGAGCACATCACAGTGATCCAACCGCGGGTGCAGCTACGAGAGTGTAGCCAACCTTATATTTTTTGTTATAGAGGTTTTATCTCATAAAGACATAGTGGGGATGTGACCTATTATCAGAAGGTACTTGATGAGCTGACGACATTCACATGGTGGCCATACTGGGAGTGTCAGCAGTGGTCAGATTCATGGGAGCTAGACTACATGCGGTATAGCAGAGCACAGACATTGTGGAGCAATTTTTGATCAGTCACGTATGGTGGCAGTTTGTAGAGTGGAAGGTGGTATTAGTGGAGACTACTACCTATGCTCGAATGCGCATAGATAAGGGATTAGGGTGGCTATCGATGTTGGACTATCATATAGTAGTTTAGGATATGGTAGCGCTAGTAGCAACTCCTTGGGATTATCGCCTAGATGTGGCAGATGCAGGGGCAGATCCAAGGTATCTTTATGAGATGCAAAGACACTCCTTCCCTCTGTTCATAGATCTAGATGTGGCACCTATAGGAGGGGGAGGCAGAGGTGGCAAGGGAGGAGGAGGCGGCAGGTAGATGGAGGGGGAGAGCTCTCGAGCAGAGTGGAGGAGGATGCGAGCGCAGATGATGCAGGAGGTGGACGAGTCATCAGAGTCTAATGATAATGATGGTGGGGAGGAGGAGGTGCCCCTGAGGAGATGGTGAGCGATGAGGGTAGAGGCACCTGCAGAGCAACCAGCAGGAGGAGAGGATCAGGGTGTGAGGATTCGTGCCTTGGAGGCAGAGCTGCAGGTAGGTTGGGTGACTATTATAGTATGGGATCAGCAGTTGATGGATAAGTGGGCACGAGCAAATGAGCTACGTCGAGAGTGGGATACTGCGAGGCAAGAGGTAGCACATCATGGTGCATGAGCTACATATTATTATGCCACCTATAGGAGTGTGGTACCTCTAGGACAGGGTCTTCCTGACTATTCAAAGCGAGCGGGTAGATTAGAGGGTGCAGTGCAGCCGTCAGATAGGAGACAGGCTCCTCCACTAGGGCTAGCACCAACCGTAGAGGGTGGTAGTCAGACATGATGTGATAGCTATGTTTTGATTGTACCTTTTTTATTTTTGAGACATATATCTAGATTTTGGATCCCATATATGTATATATACCATGACACATTTGATATATATATGAGATACTGGGTTTATTGATATTCTTGTGTACTTGTCTCAAAATGTATGCTTCAGCTTTCATGTGGTGTTTCAGTTTTTGTTTTTAGCTCATGTATGTGTATATGCTCATGTGTATTGATTTTGATCTCTCATATGGATGGTAAAGACTTAAATGTTTTTGTGAAAATGTGACACTTGGATAGAACATATGTGATATTTTTGGATTAACCCCTTGTGATGATAGGATAGGAAAGGAATGTAGTGAAAGATTAAGGAGGTGAAAAGACATGAAGAAGCAAAAGATGAAAGTAGCTAGCTGATATGTCTATGAAAAGATGAAGAGAGAGCTTTTCCACATATGCAAGAATGCAAGACTAAGATAAAAAAATGAACCTAAAATACAAGCTAATATGCAAAACTAGTTTACCAACAAGAAGTGCATAACATTCAGACTCTTAATTTCATCATTGAGCATTTATTATGGACATCATGAGATCATACAACCATCACTAGTATAACTATGAGGATATGAATATGATCGATATTAGATAGGTATGTGGAAATCCAATCTAAGCATCAGAGACATGTAAGTCAAGATAACTATATGATTAGATTCCCTAAGTTTAATTTAGCAAGATTACACTTGTATCAAGGCATAAGTACCAGGATAAACCCTGAGTGCGGTCTTGCAAAATAGTCAAGGATGATACATTTGTAAGTCAAAATGTTGAATAGGACAAGCATAAATGCTTACAACATTATAGACAAACAAAGTATACCCACAAGTAGAAATCAAGAAAATACGTCCCATGCCCCCAGTCTTCTAGTCAATGACATCCTCGAAAGACTATTAGGGAGGGAACACATGGCAAAGAAATCATCGTAGACAGCACACAAAGTAGATAAAGGTTAGCATAGCTTAGTTGTTTAAGTGTTAAAGTGCATGTGTGTAAGTCACTTGGCCATTTCTTCAAGACTTGATTCTGATAGTGAGAAATATTGTGACATCAGAGACCGTAGGTAAACTATCTGAAAAGTGTTGAGAAACACTTGATGTCAAAGTGGGGGAAGTGTTGAGAAACACCATTTTGTGAGTTATCAAAGAAACCCTAATGCACAAGAATACCTCAAAAGGCTAAGTAGCTATGCCCCGAGACGAGGACAAGAAATAATTCCAAGCCAAGAAATGTGTAGCAAAGTGGATGATTGAGACTGATAGAAATAGGTGTGAGAGTTTCAAGTAGCGCCTGTATCTAGGTTTTTACTACTTAACAAAATTTTTGAATTTTTTTTTTTTTTGTATTTTTGAATTTTTTTTTTTTTTTGGTGATACATCAAAGCACCTATTGCTAGGGTTTTACTAAGATGATCTTATTTCAGGACATTTTTTTGATTTTTTTGGATTTTTGCAGGATCATAGATATATACAAGATAGCTGAGCATCAAGCCTTTAAGCATAGAACTTCTTCAAGTCTAGGATGTTGATAGGCTTTGCAAGTTCTTCACCCTCTAAAGTAGACAACTAATAAGCACCAGACTCGAATGCTGCTATGATAATGTAAGGACCCAATCGGTTAGGTTCAAATTTCCCTTTCTGCTCTCGATGTTGCTAATTTTTACGATTCTCTCTAAGCACGAGTTCACCTACTTGAAACTCATAGGGGTTAACCTTCTTGTTATATTGTGTAGACATGCACTTCTGATAAGCTCTCATGTGATCAAAAGTAGCCTTGCGACATTCATCGAGAGTTTCCAATTCTTGTACTTGCATAGCTCTATGATCTTCATCAATTATTAACTCATGTAAGGAGACACGCAAGGAAGGTATCTCAACTTCTAATGGGAGAACAACCTTAGAGCCATAGACTACAGAAAAGGGTGTAGCCCCTCTAGGAGTAAAAATGGTGGTTCTATAGGCCCAAAGTGCCAAATTTATTTGCAAGTGCCAATCTTTCCCAGACTTGTGAACTGTGTGGTGTAGGATTTTCAGCAATGTTTTATTAGAGGCCCCAGCTTGGCCATTCCCTTGGGGATAGTAAATAGAGGACCAATTTTTCTTGATTTGATATTTTTTGCATAGCTGCTTTAAGTCCTTATTCTTGAACTGCCCTCCATTATCTGTAACAATAGAGGATGGGATACCATATCAAAAAATGATGTAATTTAGTATAAACAGGGCAACATGTTTGCCTGTGGCAGCAAACAATGGTACAACTTCAACCCATTTAGTGAAATACTCCATTGTTGTGATGATGAATTTATGATTGTTAGATGAGCTTGGATGAATCTTTCCTACCAAGTCAAAGGCCCATTGTTGAAATGGCCAATATGTCACAGAAGGGATTAACTCTCGCCCGAGAGCATGTATCAAGTTGCCATGGAGCTAACATTTCTAACAGGACTTTGCATAGTGCACAACATCAGCTTGCATGGTGGGCCAATAATAACCCATCCTAAGTAGTTTTTGAGCAAGTGCTAGGCCATTAGAATGTGCCCCACAAATGCCATCATGGACTTTGGCAAGTGCCTTCTCGGACTCTTCTAGCTCTAAACACCTAAGAAATGTTCTGTCTAGACCCTTCCTATACAAGTCACTAGAGGCCAAAGTGTAGTGTGAGGCATTATGAAGGAGTTGGCATTTTTGGTTGCATGTCAGGGTTTCGAGAATAACTTGATCACGTAAGTAGGAGAAAATAGCTGCATAGCAGGAGGGATCATGACCCAAAATAGTGTAGATCACCTAGTTATCCGAGGAATCATAGGCTGGATGATGTAATTCTTCCACTAGGAACTCAAATCGCAATTCATGTTCTCGCAATTGGAGGATAGATGCTAAGGTGGCCATAGCATTAGCAGCCTTGTTTTCTGCTCTAGGAATCTGTTGGAATGTTACAAAGGTAAAATAATTCGTTAGAGTGTCTATCAACTTTTTATAAGGGATCAACTTGTCATCCTTTGTTTGATATTCATTATTCACTTGGTTCACAACTAGTTGAGAATCCCCATAGATGTGTAGCTCAGTTATTTTCTGTTCAAGGGCCATTTTGATCCCATTTGTTAATGCTTTATACTCTGCAATATTGTTTGTACATGGGAACAATAGTTTGTAGGACTTTGGGATTGTATAACCATGAGGGGAAACAAACAAAACCTCTATGCCAACTCCATTCTATGTATGGGATCCATCAAAAAGCATCTTTCATGTTCTGTCAGTAATGTACATGATCGAGGCATCTAGAAACTCAATTTGCATAGGTGCTACATCTTCAAGTGGAAAGTCAGCCAACTGGTCAGCTATGGCCTGTCCTTTGATTGCCTTATGTTCAACATACTGAATGTCAAATTCAAAAAGAATTATCATCCATTTAGCAAGTCGACCAGTAAGTGCAGCTTTACTTAATAAATATTTCAAAGGGTCTATCTTGGCAATCAAGTGAACTGTATGGGCCAACATATAATGTCAGAGTTTTTGGGAGGCAAAAACTACAACAAGGCATGCCTTCTCTATACTAGTATAATTTAGTTCATAAGCCACCAAAGTTTGACTGATATAGTATGTGGCTCTTTCTTTACCCATCTCATTACTTTGGGCTAAGAGTGCTCCTAGAGAAGAATCTGTAGCTGAAATGTACAGGATCAAAGGTTTTCCCAAAATGGGTGGCATCAAAACTGGAGGTTTTGCGAAGTATCCTTTGATTTGATCTAAACTTTGTTGACAGTCACTGTTCCAAATATGGGTAGATCCTTTATGGAGATTTTTATTGAAAGGTTGAGCCTTATCAACTAATTGAGAGATAAATCTTCTTATGGATTGTAGTCATCCTTGCAGACCTCTAAGCTGACTGATAGTCTTTGGTGGAGGCATATCCATGATAGCTTGGAGCTTTTCAGGGTCAACCTCAATGCCTTTTGTTGAATGATATAACTTAGCAATTTTCTAGAAGTGACACCAAAGACACATTTTTTTGGATTTAGCCTAAGTTGGAATTGTTCCATATGGTCCAATATCAAACTAAGGTCTTTGAGATGTGTGTCTCATTTCCTTGATTTTTCCAATGTGTCATCAACATAGTCTTCCATGTTTTTATGCATCATATCATGAAAGATGGTTGTCATTGCTCTTTGATATGTAGCGCCAGCATTTTTAAGCCCAAAAGGCATGAAATTCCAACAAAAGGTACCCCATGCACATGTAAAAGCTATCTTTTCTTGGTCTGTTGGAGCTATCTTGATTTGGTTATACCCACAAAATCCATCCATGAGTGAGTACATCTCATAACCTGCAGTCATGTCCACTATCATATCGATGTTTGGTAGTGGAAAGTCATCCTTGGGGCACACTTTATTGAGATCTCTAAAATCAGTACAAACTTGTATGGATTTGTCATGCTTGGAGACAGGTACAGTGTTGGAAATCCACTCTGCATAATCAATGGCCCTAATGAAGTTTGCATTCAATAGTTTTTCTAACTCTATCTTGACTAGTAGGGCCACATGTGGATGCATTTTTCTCAACTTCTGTTTGACAGGCTTGAAATTTGGTGAGATTGATAAGTGATGCATGATGAGATTTGTATCAAGCCCTGGCATATCATAGTATGTCCATGTGAAGTTGACCTTCTTGTCTTGAAAGAATTGAGCAAATTGTGTCTTTTCTTCGTCTGACAAAGATTGAGCTACATGGATAATCTGAGGACATTCTTTTGTTCCCAAGTTGATAGGCTATGTAGGTTCAATGAGAACCAAAGATCTATCCTAGAAATAGCTTGGCAGACTACCAAGTACCTCATCCATAGGTTCTTCAGAGAGGTTTTCACCATTAGATACACCTTTATTTTTACTTTTTTGAGGATCAGACACCCCCACAATGTGGTTTTTGCCATCTGATTGCTTATTTTTCCTTTTAATTTTTTAACTAAGGTACTTGATATCTGATTCCATCATGTTAACCATAGGTTCACTGGTGGAAGAAGTGACAGGTTCAATTGCATTCAGATAACAAGCGATCTCATAGTCATTTTGGAAAGACTGTATTTTAGGTCTTTGATTTTGGATAGACCAATCTATGAGATCTGGGTGAATTAGGAAGAGTGAGGGGGAAGTTTCAATGTGATTAACATGGAAGGAGTCATCTCTAGTGACCTATGAAGTTGAGCCTATAGAAATGTTGCAAAGGAGTCTAGATCAGGAATAGTCTTGTAGGGACTAGCGTGATCCATTGAGACATGTTGTGAGTCACAATCATCTGACCCTATACTAGACCATTCGACTACATTGGGTTGGGTTGTATAGGCATGAATGACATCCACCCCTAGCTCACAAGATACATTAGAGAGACTTTCCCACTCATACTCATGAGAATATGTACTCTGATCCCTAGCTATGAGATGAGTAATATTCTGCCTAATTCGTCCTCTATTTATGTCCTCAGAAGTAGACCCTTCTTGTTCCTATTGTTGGGAGGTAGAAGCTTCTTCATTATTAGCAGTCACTATTTCTTCTTCCCAAAGGAGGGAAGTGAGAGGAACAAAGTCTTTTCCTTTTGCAGTGGTAGCAATTATGGGAGAGTCATCATCCTTTGATTCACTAGACATGAGCAATCTTCGATCACAGGTTGGTATTTCATTGTTTAGCCCAAAGCCTAGACCAGCGGTGTCTCGAGTATCATGACCTTGAGTGTGACTTAAAGATTCAACTAGAGCATTCTTACAACTAGTTAAGGACCCATGGCCATGGTAGCCCATTTTTGTCAGAAATTTATAGCCTTTTCCATATCTTTTGGGAGAAATAGGAGTAGTCACTGTAACCTCCTCATCTTCCTCTTCTCTATAGATCCAGTCCCTAATGACCTATTCTTCCTTTTCTGCTTCTAGAGGTATGGAAGATTCCACAAAAGTGCCAAAAAGTGTCATAGTAGAAGCAGAAGACTTCTTTGCAATAGTTGGTTTCCCATAGGACCAAGGGGAAATTGGTAAGGCAGAAATAGAGTCCAAAGTGTACTCACCCATACCAAGGCTCATCATTTTTAGTTTTTGTTCACATTCTATGAAAGATGGTGCTAGCTCATGAGAAGAGTGATTGTGTGGGACTAGCGTTTCAGCAGCAGATAGTGTGTTGATAGACATGGATTTGTCATTGAGGACAACTACTTCGGTACCATTAAAATGGAACTTAATGTACTAATGGTACGTAGAGGGTACTGCTTGCATATTGTGAATCTATGGGCATCCCAACAACAAGTTGTATGCAAGTGGTATGTCTAAGACTTGGAAAATGACATTCTTCTCAATTGGACCAACTCTGATTGGAAGTACAATTAGACCTTTAGAAGGCCTTTTGACCTCATCATAGGCCTTTATAGTGATCTTTCACTTAGGATCGATGGAAAATTTAGACATGCCCAACTGTTGGATTACATTGAATGAATGATATTTAACCCTGCACCATTGTCTATCAGGACTCGGCAAATGTGAGTATGAAAGATTTGAACTTCGACATGAAGAGCAAGGTTATGGGGATGACTGAGAGCTCGGTCATCTTCTTCAGAAAAGGTGAGATAGTGAGGCGAGGAGATGTGGTTCACCATAGCTTGGAATTGTTCCGCATCAATATCTATGGGAACATTGGCAAAATGTAAAGCTTTCTCAAGGATATCCCTGTGCAAAGGAGATAACTCTAGCAATTCAAAAATTGAGATTTGTGCTTGTGTGCATTATAGTTGGCTAACAAGATCATAGTTGGAGATCTTGGAAGTAATTGGTTGCTTAAATGATGAAGCATTTTTAGGATCATTAGAAACTTTTAGGACAACCTTAGATTGCCCCCTAGTGACAGCATTAAGTGGTTCACCCTGAGAAGATGAAGACTTAGCCACTTAGAGTACCACCTTGGGTCTAGTATCAGTATGATCTTGAGGAGTGGATCATGTCCTTAAGACCACTCTTGGTCATTCATCTTCAGCATCATAATTTGGCCAATTTTCATTGTTGGAGCTTTCCATACATATGTATTCAACGGGCTCAAGCATGCCTATAACATTATCAGTGTCAGCGTAAGCATAACTAATTTTGGCGTCATGATTCTTTTTGGCAACTACCCTTGAGGTCTCACCCTTTTCATATTCAGGTAATGGTTTTTGGAAAGCCTTATGATCAGCATTTTTAACAAGGCCATCTGTGACAACTTTGCTAGCTTCGATGAGGTCTTGAATTACATCTTTGAGTTTGAAGCAATTTTCTATGTTATGTCCTTTACTTTAGTGAAAGCTGCAAGTATGATCTTCTCTCCACCATGGAGGTCTAATGGGTGGATCATAAGGACACGAGTTGTTTGGTAAGGTAACCAATTTTTTTGTCATTAAGGCTTTTGAAACCACTTCATAAGGTTTGACCATAGGTGTGTAAACACGTCGCTTCCTCGCAAATTTAGAGCCTTTGTCAAAGGGTTGTGGCTTTGAACCTTCTTGTTGTTTTTTTGCATAAATGGCATTGGAAAGGTTAAACGTAGGCTCCTTAGTCTTAGGAGTGTCCACTACTCCATCATTGACAAAATACTTGTTTTTGTTCCAAGGTTTGCCTTTGTCTTTACCATTTCCATTGTTAACTTTATCCTTGTTTATGGCAATGTCACCTCTTTTGATAGAAACATCCTCAATGCGATATGTACTTTCCACCATGGCATTGAAGGATGTGAATAACTATTTTCTTAGATCAAAGTATAATTTAGGTACAAGTGTATTGACAAAAATGTCATTTTTTCAGCCTCAAGCACTTGCCGAGGATACCGAGAGTATAAAGATCTCCATCGTTGAAGGTATATTGCAAAAGATTCTCCTGGTTTTTGTTTGATGTTGCATAAGTCTAGCACAGTCATAGGATGTTGAATGTTGTATGAATATTGTTGGATAAAGTGTTGTGTGAGTTCATCAAATGTCTTGAGAGGGGGACTCAATTTGGTAAACCATTCCATGGCTTGTCCTCTCAAACTTCTAGGGAACAGATGCATAAGAAAGGTGTCTTCATGCATAAAGTCCATGCTAATAGCATAGAAATGTCTCACATGGTCGTGAGGATCACCATTTCCATTGTATTTTTCATACTTAGGAACCTCTATATCCTTAGGAAATGGCAACATGTATAGACTCCTATCAAATGGAAGAGTGCAAATTGATTCAACAAATGATGTTTTAGGTGGCTCTTTTGAAGTTTGCAATTGTGTAAATTATTTCCTTAGTTCCTGTATTTCTTCCCTTAAGATTTTAGCCTCAGTGGGCTCTCATTTTGGAATAATATGCTCAACATTAAAACCTTGAGGCAGTTTCCATCCCCTAGTTGCCATGTATCAAAAGTATTGGTCTCCATTTTCCTCTAAAGCTCTAAGCATTAGTTTTTGGGCAAAGCCATCTTGTTGAAATTTGATCACGTCTTCGCTAGTTACTTCTTCATCACTATCATAATGAGATGGTTTAGGTGGTTAAGGACATGTGCCAGTGGCAGCTCTAGGAGTCCTTGGAGGCTTGTGATTACCATCATTGTTCTCAAAAGGATTTTGAGGAAAATTTCCTTTATATCCTTCATAGCATGCCTAATTGTCAATGATGACTTGTTAGTTTTCTCTTTCCATAGCATATATTGCCTCCAAAGTCTTTTGGGTTTCACGTGCTTGTTCTTCTAGGCGACGCTTAATTTCATTAGGGTGCACCATAGTGACTATACCACTTGTATCCTTGGGTGTCTTAGAGGGTGTACCAAATGGATTTTCAAAACTATAGAGCCGATTATGTCTAACGTTAGCTGTTGGTGTTGAGTAAACTCGAGATCTTCCACACAAAGTTGTTTGTGAGGATGCTTAGGTGGTGTCTCCAATTGCTTGAAAATGAAAGGCATGTGGCTACCATTACCAACTTGACATCTAGTTGTGATCAGCATGTAAAGAGTTGTCTTTTTTTAGTAGGACAAGAAAAGAGAGCCTAATTTGAAGCTTTTACGATTAGGACTAGTCACTTGTCAAAATGTGATAGATGGTTTGTCAAACAGTGCTCAAGATCTTACATCACGGGTGACTTGAGCCAAGTGGATGAGCAAGAAGCTCAATAGCGGATAGCTAGAATAAAATAATAGCTGAATTTTGACAAGTTATTCATCAAGATGTTTCAAGACTTACATTCAACAGACTAAACCCATCTTTTCAACCTAGGACGAATTCTTCACACACTAATACGGTAGCCAGGATCAAGGGTGACCAACATGATGCTCCTTAGACAAAAGAAATCCAACTGTAAACTCTATTTTTGACCCAAAGTGACTCTAGGAGATACATTCTCAAAAGGAGGGTGACATAAGTTTAGCAAATAGTGTCACACGATAGAATTATAACATGGGTCCGACACTTTTTGTCTAAGCAACAGATATTGTAACTGAGTGTGACAAAATTTTATAGGTTGTACGATAGAATTTACTACTGATATGTGACAAATTTTTGGGTAAAAATATGTCGCGTGATATTTCTCGTGAGAGCGTACAATAGAGTGCTAATTTTGTGCAAAAAAAGGTTAATCTTTGGTTTGAAGTTCATTTCAATTTGTCAATCAGACAGTTGTTTCAATCAGATAGTGTTTCATTTCAATTCATATCAGTAAACAACAAGGTTTGCAAATAGTAAGTATTTTAACATGTCTCAAAACAATTGATCAAGGGTAAAAAAACCTTGTCAATACACATTTGGGATATCAGAACGGCCTTCCTAACAACCTTTTATCGGAATGTTTATGTTACAAGAACGTTAACACTGGTCAAAACATCAAAAATTATAGCCAAGCAATCTACCTTAGAGTCATGGTTCATTACTCAACAACTTGGCCCACACTTGATGCTCCTTTGCCTCACACCAAGTGGTTTCCCATAAGAGATATTGACTTTATCATGGAAGTGCCATAAGCACAAGTAAGGGAACAAATATGGTGAGTGTAAATCTTGGGGTGATCCGAGTAGTCCACTAGGATCAATCCTTACACCAAGAAGTTGAGCGAAAAAATAAGGTGGATACTAACTTAGGGTTTTTAGATCGGGCTTCCATTCATAGTGTTCCTCTTGCTCCCAATCATGGGACACCTCACCTTGCGATGAGTAACCAATCTTGCAACCACAAGAGTACCTTAAGCATTCTTGCCTAGTGATCTCCCTATGGTTGAAATCCCATAAGCAATCACACTAGGTGAAGAAAAACACTACGTCTACCAAAGTTTTGTGTCCTTGGTAGCCTTGAGTTTATAGTGGGTTGGAAGAGCCAGGTAATTGGCTTGTCCCCACTTGGGTCGTTCCTCTCAATTTGTCCAAGAGCAGGCCCTCTAAAGGATTCTAACTACACATAGTGGATCAACTTTCAAAAGTCAAGATTTTTGGTTCACCATAAGGGTGAAGAGCATACTCTCCTATTCCAATCATTTTCTCCCAAACATGCCAGGAAGATTCAATTACCCCTTTCTTTTGAAATCGAATGGCAAGTCAAGATTTTTGATTCACCACAAGGGTGAAGAGCATACTCTCCTATTACCAAAAGACTCCAATCACAAGTTTTTATGTACTTATAAAAAATGAACAATTAGTCAATGCCACACATTGAAACAAAAAATCAAGCAAGTTTGGGATTTTATGCTTTGGGTAGCCCTACAAACAATGTTAGTAGCCCTTGTGCATTTGAAGCTTTGACATGCGTTCTTTTGTATGAAAGGTTTCAATTTTTCTTCACAAAGAGGGCAACCTGCAATCACAACTTGTTAGCCCACAAATTACTATGAAATAATCACAAAAACTGTGAATTAAACCTCTGTAAAATAGCCTAGAAATTTGCTTAAAAATAATAGTCAGCCAGCTAAGAAGAAATTTGATCAAATCCCTCAAGGAACGAGCAAAAAATTGTCAGGTGATATTTTTTGCTAAACAAATGTTGTGCGATACTTTATAGGATAGCAGGGCGACATTTTATGTTTAGGCCATACAGTTTCTTCAGTCGTATGATAGAGTTTTGCACAGAGGGTGATAGAATGCAGGCTTCAAGTGCGACACTTATTTCCAAAAAAAGTGTCGTACGATAGTACTGTGAACTATCGTGTGAAACTAGAAAAATATCACCCAACATTGCGACTATAAAATAAAAAAAAATTACAAAACAGTAAGGGAAATACAAGCGAAAATAGAGAAATGCAAGGTGAAATGTACAGTCCAGCCTCACAATGGGTGCAAAAAATGTACACTAGAAATGTGTCACACTCTAAACCCTTCTATCCAAATTATTCCATGAGTTGGAATGCTTGGATGCTGGCTTAGAGCTCCCTATCCACAGAGTGCAAGAGAGTGTATTTCAAGTTTAAGGGCTCTCAGTTGAGCCTTAGGAATACTCTTCTTGCTAGTAAACCATACAATGGGAGGTTCCAAAGACAAGATGCAAGAATGAAAATGTCTCAAGGAGTTCCTCAAGAATGCAATACATGGAAACTAAGCTAAGATGAGAATGCAAAATGTAGCTATGCTAAAACATGTATGAGAGTGTTACAATCCAACTATTAGACTATATGATTTAAGCTAAATGTAAAAATGAAAGCTAAGCTAAGCTAGAATGTCATGGATGAGAGAATGTAGACAAGAAAGAGAGGTTGTCCACAAAGCTCCAAAGAAACCTGTTAGAAAACCTACAGCATAACAATATTTGAATGAGGGTGAATCCTTTGAGGGGGAAAGCTCTCTACCTTTTAAAGTCGTACGGATGGTAGAGATCAAGATGAATATGGTGGATGATCAACGGTGGAATTTGAAAATAGGTGTGATCCATGTGCACACATAAGTCAACCAATAGAATATAAGTTGACTTGTCATATAAGACAAAAGTCTCACAAGCCTTTTCTTTTAATTGTAAAATAGAAAAAAGACTTTATGTGTGAACTTTAAGTGGATTAGAAGAATGGGGTATTTTATTTAATTAAAAGGGAACATGTTCTTTTAATCAAATAATGAACTTAGGATAGCATAGTCAAACTATAGGTTATAATCAAATTAATTGATTATTAGCAATTTGGTTTAGATAAATGATTAAATTAAATTAGCCAAAATTTTGAGAAGGGGGCTAATAGTCTAGATGACCATTTTTAGGTGATTACAACTACAACAATGGTTAGAGAATAACAATGAGATGACCTAATTTATGATGCAACTAAATTGCTAATTATAGATCTCAATTCTAGCTTGTATACTTGATTCTTTATGATCGAATGTATCTTTGCAGCTCCACAAGGATATTTTGCTTATCCTTATTATTCACTTCCTCTAAGCATATTCCATTCTTCAATACTCTTCCACACATTCAATCCTCAACTTGACCTTGAAATTATACATTATGAATTATCAAGTTGGCTTGAATATATCTTAGAATAATTAATATTTAGTACCTTAGTTAGCTAGAACCCACAAACAAATATATTCAACTCAATATACGAAAACAAGAAAATCCTTCATTAGCCGACCTTGTTCGGTAAACACTAACTCAAAAATGATTTTCTTGTGTTAACCAAGTAAAGTTCGTTAATGCTGCATCTTCACAAACTTTCTTTGGTAACCAAGTGAGCTTGGTTAACACTTGTTCCATCCAACTTTTCCTTCATTGACTGAGTGAGATTAGTTAATAATCATCTTCTTCAAACATCTGTTTGAAGCCTGTGTGAACTCAGTAGTCATTGACTTCTAAACTTGGAAAACTTTGGAATGCTCAGCTAACACAGGAAACTATCTTCAATGCCTGAGTGAGCTTGGCATACACTATCTAGTAAAGATATGACATTTTTATAATATCAAAGATAATAAACAATTAACTAATTGTTTTCAATAATTATGTCAAAGAATATAGAAGCCAAGTAGGTAGTAATAGATAGAGAGATTTGATTCTGAAGAATGAAATGCAGAAAGAGATAGAAAGTTCTTCATGTACAACTTGATAGTGATAGTGCAAAAAACTAGGAGGGGAAAGAATCAGGGCTCAAAAAGATTACTAACACCCAAGCAAAGTAGACAAATCAAGAGAAAAATGAAGAGATCAAGCATATGCTCCTAAGAAATAAATAGTTGTAGTAAGAAAGTAATGATAGAGTATTTCTACCCCCTTGGGATCAAAATTAAAATGAGTTAAAGGGAATGTAGAATTGAGCATGATATGAGGAAATTGAGATATAGAAAAGTCCATGATGACATATATGTGATTAGAACCAAAGACTGACTATAAGGAAATGATAGAATGCCCCAATTTGAATAGAGTTGACTGAGAAGGATGTAGTATGAAAATTAGGTCAATTTAAGTAGAAAGATGATTTAAAAGTGAACGATGTGAATTGAGGAGGTAGGAAAAAAATGTAGAAATGATGAAGACATGGAGAAATGAGGATGCCCCAATGAAGATTCAAAGATTAGACCTTAGATGGTTATCTAACTGCATAGAAGAAGGTAAAATTTTGAAATACAATTTGACTATCAAGATGAACTCATATTTTAATTTCATTCCCAAAAATGGATCTAGGATTTCAAAATTAGCCAAGGCTGCAAATTTCACAAATTTTGAGAAGTTTGAAAAATGAGTCAAAATGAGGTCAGAGGACTATATATGGGGTCCAAGGGTCATTTTCAATTCATTTATCTTTTGTGATTTTGGAGAGCTCTTGAGTGATTTTGAGAGAAATCATGGCTTTAGTAGGCATTCAAATGTACACACACACCATTTCAAGCATTTTCGGTTGCATAACCAGCCACTCGAGTATGAGGCCTTGGTAAGTCCTCAATTTTTTTGCTTTTTTGAGCTTTTAACACATTTTTAATGCAATTTTAGGGTTTTTGAAAAAATATCACGTGATACTTTAAAAATATCGCATGGCTACTTTGAGAAGCATCGCATGATACTTTTGTTACCCAAATTGTATCACACTCTTTAGAAAGTTCTATCATATTATCCATACCCAAATGTCACACAACATGGTGGGAACTATCGCTCAACAAGAAAATATCACATAGGTATTATAAAAAGTATTGAATGATACTTAATAAAAAAAAAAGTATCACCTAAATATTATGAAAAGTATTTCTTGGCTTATTATTGGGCTTTTTTTAATGTTCAGTGTCAAATTTTGCATGTGTGAGCACTATTTTTTGTTGTTTTGATCTATTTATGATGTTCTTGGTTTGTTTATAGTTGAAACTAAATTTTTTTATGTTTTCTTGACTCATTTATGCAAATTTTCTTCCCTTCCCTTTTGATTAGAGCCCCCAAGGTGGTAGGGTTGTGTGTCCTTCATCATATAGAGGATGACGAGAAGGTTTCCATAGATAGCATGAAATTTAGGTGGTTGTTATGCATGCCCCATATATGAGAAAATCATAGATTTTTGATCTCGAGCATAGCACCTTCCATTTTCCCACTAGAAAGGCCACCATTACTTTGGAGGATGTATATTGCATTCCTCATGTGCCATGCCATGGAGACCCTGTGAGTATAACCGTTATGTTTTGAGGTTTGTCCATTTTAAGTTTCTAATTTCCATATGAGATGTGTTGATGTGAGTTTCATTATGTCATAGGTTTGCTATGATAAAACTCTAATAGAGGGGAGGTTGAAAATTCAACAATTGTTCAAGGATGTCACCATCCTGTTATGGTTCCACATTGCACACACCATTCCCTAGGAGGAATGGGGACCCCCTACTTTATTCTTTTGGATATTAGGCTCCTAATCTAGGATCCAGATTATTTTGAGGTCTTACCTACCCTTCCCCTAGCTTAGGTCTTGGGTCCTGGTGAAGAAATTGTATAAGTGAAAGTCATATTATTAGAAAAAAAATGTGCACATGCGCACCTGATCTGGTGTGCTAGTGCACAATACAAGGAGACCAATGCAACACTGATGGGTGGGGCTATATAAGCCCCCACCCCCTCCTAACCCATCACTTTTTTTCTTACCACTTCATAATTCATAGCTCCAATACTTCTTCTATATCGCAGCTTCAATGAAGTCTTCCTCAGTTTGCAAATTGCACACCTAAGTAGGTGCACTTTCCACCTATTGTGTCCTCGACTCCATGAAACTAGAATTGAGTATGCACTTGTGCACCTATCCAGGTGTGAAACTATGCACCCAAATTCCAAAGGCTTAACAAACACAAAAAATGAAAACAAATAAAACATAAAACTTCCTCCTGTGAAACTAAAGTGTGAGTGTGGACTAGCGTACATACCTTGGTGTGCCAGTGCACACTCATGTGTACAAATTTTTAAAAAGAATGGAAACCCAAACCCAAGGTTTTGGTGCATATTTGTGCACCTAACATGGTGTGCAAGTGTGCACCTAAATTTTAACACAAAAACAAACACCAAACTTTGGTGTGCACTAACACACCTCATTTGGTGCGCAAGTGGGCACCCATAAAATAAATAAATAAATAAATAAAGGTGTGCACTTGATCTAGTGCACAAACACCTTATATTTTAAAATTTTGTTTTGAGGGAAATAGAGGAGAATTGGATGTTTTCATGGTTTTAACTTTTAGGTTTTGTCCAGAATAGGACTAAGAATTTTTTATTTTGAACTAATGGACATCTTCACTTTGTTATGTAGATATAATGGCATCTTCATCTAGTGTGAAAATGGCACTAAAGATCATTGTGTTCAAATTTCAAGGTGTTCCATAAAATTCAAGATTCCAAGATGATTATGTAGAGATTAAGGATACTGAATTGGGACACACTGACCTAGGAGAGTTCTTAAGGATTTGCAAAAAACCCATAGAGAGGTTAGCTTTGGTTTCAGCATTAATCCTATCAGGACTTGTGAATGCAGCTTCACACCCAACATCAGTGCAATCCTCAAAACTTATAATGACACTTGCACAACATTTTGTTCTTAAGGAAAGGGTAGTGAAGAGCGTAACTAGAGAAGTTGTCCTTGACCTCTAACCTGACAACATTGAAAGGGTATTTCATCTCCCTAGGGCAGATTAGTTCATCAAACTCACCTATGAGGCAGAAAAAAGGTGGCATAGGGAATCTTAAAAGAGGCTACAGATATCATTCAATCCTCTTATCTCATTGAGAAGACTCCTTTAGGGTGGAGGATATATGAAGGATGATATTAGATACTCAATCAAAATTTTGAGTAGGGTGATGGGTCTATTGGTAGCTGGGCACTTAAATTTTTTCATGGTAAATTTTATTGAGACTATCAAGATAGCAAGGATGCCACTTGACTGGGCCACCACATTGAGCAAAAACTTGTGTGAACAATTGGAGGTAGTCAAGGACAAGAAGAAGTTCTACATGACTTCATATTTGGTATATTTGTTAGTTGCAAGGGTGACAAACTATCTCAGATTATACAAGATGGGCAACATGCAGGATCCCAATGCTTGGCCATATATCATCTACCCCCAGTTGGTGAAGAAGAAGCTCTCAAGATAGAGCAAAGAATACAAAATCATGAATTATGCATTCATATTTGCCATCATCTTATTCATAGAGGGAGACTATGCAAAAATATTTTCTTATGATGCATTAGCACAGATAATAGCTCTCAGGGTCTATTACATTCAATTTAAAACATTCACATATCTAAGGGTAGCAGGTGCCACTATCAATCTAAGGAAGCTCCTTAGATATCCCAGTGATAGACTTGTTCTATTGGAGATTACATGATAAATTGAGTCTACATATGACAGAGTAAGAAAATAATGCAGACTGTGTTGGACATGGGCCCTAGTCATAGTACCATATCAAGTTAAGAGGAAGCAAGATATTCCATCTTTTGAATGGGAGTGGGATTAGTATCCTCTAGAGGAATACAATTCTCCAAGGCTATGCTTCAATAATATTGGGAAAATCCAAAGTCTAGCAAGCAGGGAATATCAACATGAAGAGGCTATCGAGGATCATTGGATGAATGCAACAAATGACTATGATGTTTGTATCAGGGACTATTATAGGATGACTTTGTATTTGGCTAAAAAGGCTTTAAAGGTTCAGATTCCTAAGGAGATATTGAAGCAAGAATCTATGGAGTTGCTGGACCCTCTATTCAACATAGACAATTAGAGAGAGACCCATAATGAATGTTGAGGTTGACAAAGAGGAGAATGATAATATTAATCATTAGGCAAGGCATGCCATTAAGATGAGATAGGATTGGATCAAGAAACCATTCCTACTTGATCCAATACCTAAAAATGTAGTTTTTCATGTACAAGCCTACCCAGACAAATGTAGAGGAAAGAAGGTTATTATTCCTACCTTTGTAGCCCAATCATCAATAAGGCCAGAAATAGTATACCAACTTGACCACCTAGTTGGATACTTTCACCCTCCAAAGAGGAAAGGAAAGGGAAAAGGAAAGAAGAGTTCTCCTCAAAGGGTCGAGATAGGAGAGGGTGAAGTATAGGCACCTCCTTAGTAGTAGGAAGAAAATGTGCAAGGGTCAGAAGATACTAGAACTACTAAAGTCTAAGTAGATCCTCAACTGCCACTAGTTGTGCCTAGCTAGATAGAGGGTGAAATCCAAAAAATCTCTTCTCCTTCATAGGAAGAACCAACATCCCCTTCTACCTCTAAGAAATAGAAGAAGATCAAGATTTCAATGAAGAAGAGGCAAAGGGTGATTAGAAGGATGGTTCCTTTCCCATCTATCCTAGAACTTATTCTTGAGGGAGAAGAAGAAGAAGAAGAGGAAGATGAGGAGGAGGGTGTGCCCATACAAATAATAACCCTACTATCTAGAGCCACAAAACAAGAAAGGAGGAGAATTTCCCTAGTGACATCGCCATCCACCCTAGGGGAGCCTTTGGAAGTAACTTCTTTAGAAGATGAATTACAAAAATGGGTGGATGAGCAAGATGTAGAGGGTGATGATGTATTTAAAATTTTATATTTTGACCTCATTCCTATAGGAATAGAGTTGGTTGGGGATAAGATTAGGGATTACTCAACAGGTGAGCCTCAATAAGAGGATTGGATGCAGATGCCACCAGAATCATAGGGTGCTGATCTTACTCCCTTATCCCCACTATAAGTCACTGTGGTGGATAAAGGCTCTATTACTCCCTTACCTCCAAGTTCCAAAGAAGAATAGGTTCAAAAGGATCCTTCACAAGAGGAGGAGCCATAGAAAATGGTAACCAATGAATTGTCAAAAGAGGGAAAAATGGTTGAATATTCTCAACAAGCCTCCCAAGATAGTAAGGTGCAAACTATAGGTTCTATGGAAATGGAGACCACATAAGGACAACCTTCAAAAATAGAAATAACTTTGGGGAGGAGTGATAAGGGAAAGGAGGTAGCTAAACATACTCCTTCATCTTTGAGAGGCAAGCCTTTAGTTGAATGAGTTCCACGGTGGTAAAGGAAGGAAATGATGAGAAACAAGAAGCCACAATTTTGTGCAGATGAAGAAGATATGATTGAGTTGGTTAAAGTTTTGAGAAAACCTAAGTCCCCATCAGAGGAGGAAAGACCATTGGCATTCATCAATAGTACTCAGGATCAACATCTATTTGCAGAAGTGGTTGTCCCTCCTTAGGATGTAGATGTAGAAGACTTAAGCCCACAAGATCATCAGATCAAGGAGGTCATGTTTGAGAAGCCCACATTGGATACAACCAAGTTGATGGTTATAATGGATATAAAAGAAAATTTCAAAAGCATGGAACATGAAGGGGCCAAATTAAGAACACTTTGTAGGAAAAATGAAATCCTAAGAGGATATTTAGCTAAAGTTGTTGGTCCCTTAGATCCCAATCACCCTGAGGAGACTCTAAATGCTATACTTAGAGAAAGGGGAGGGGTACATCTAGATCCATTTTTGAAAACCTATCAGCAGTGGCGGGAAATTTTTGAAGAAAAGGGTGTCTTGATCATCCAAGGGAATCTGAAGTTATTGCATGCTACCTAGGAAAATCTAAATGAGATGATAGCAATTTTGAAGCATGATTTTAGCATAATAGATGAAGTACGGGCCTGGAGTAAGGATTAATAGGTTTTGCAAGCCATAAAAGGGTAGAGATATAGGATTTTGGTAGATGTGTATATAGTGGAAGAGTTAGATTTGATTGATGATTGGATTGAGAAGATATTGGATAGTAATAAGGTAATGGAAACATTACATGCAGAGATTCATTGGCTCAAAGACCAAGCCCAAGAGTGAATTTTGGAGGTAGAGAGGCATTATAGTGATGTGTGTCTAGAGATTTTTGAGAATGAGGAATGAGAGAAGATAATGCTCATAGAGGTAGTAGTGGAGAAATTCAAGAAGATTTTTTAAGAAGCTTCTAATGATGAGGACATCTAGCAGGCTTTTAGAATAGAGGAAGCCTTATTAGAATTGGTTACCAAACTTGAGGATTTTGCTAAGATTCAAATTGAGGTAGACAATTATAGACAAAAGGTCAAAGACAAGTATGAGGCTTTAGATTTAATGAATGCAGCCAAGATCACTGAGATTATAGAGAAATTCAAGGGAAGACATCCCAACATAGCTTTGGGATGAAGGGAAACAAAACTAGAAGCCAGAATTTCAATTTTGACACTCAGTAAAATTTTGAATTTTGGACCCTTTTTAGGTGCGTAGGTCCACAGGTCCACAGGTCTCCAAGTGCACTTTTCTAGAGGTGTGTTGACAGTTAACTACCAGTTCCAAAAATAGAGCTTTCCATGCATCATAAATGTATTATAATGACAAGTTAACTTTGACAAATGCATAGTGAAGGATCAACTTTCATTTTTGGCACTTCTAGATACTTCTACTTTGACTAAAAGCTTTCTTATTCTTTCTCCTCTCATAAATTCTTTGTTTTTTGACATGTAAAGGCTCATGCATCCAATTATAGAATATAAAATGGATGGAGTCCTACTAAGCACCAATTAAATTGTTAGTTTTTATATTTTTAGTTCATTTTATTAAATTAAAAGCATATTATTGCATGAAGATATCTCTCACTCTCAACACAAATTGAGGAGACAATTTCTTATAAATACTCCATTGTAATATGTAATAGGTGCCACCATTATTTTACAATAAAATTATGCTTTTGGTGCTCATGTTTGGAGTGTAGTGATTCTTGCTTGAATGTGTGTTTTTTTTGTGAATTTTTTTTCATGAGATTGTGATTGAGCCAATAGTTTATTGCATTGTTTATGGTTGTGCGATTCATTCATTTTGGTGTTTTCTATGGTTTTATGAATTTCACTAACATATATAGCTCAAGAAGAAATTATCAAAGTGTACTTGCATAACTTTTTGTCTTGCATGAGCATACTTTTCGTGGCCTTGTGATTTGATGAAAAGTGAAATATCATACAATTACTAAGTTCCTCATTGATGATTGCATCGGTGGAACCGAGGAAGCACTGCTCCTTCTTTCATTGGTTACCCACCAATTTCTTTGAAAGCTTAACATGTAGACATGTTTTTTTGTAGCTTATGTCCATTAGGATTTTACTTTCACATTATTTTCTTTAAAGTTCTTGTTATTTTCTTTACTAAACCCCTTGTTAATTTAGGAATTCATTTTAATTGCATTGTTAGATTACATTCATAAAAAATTAAAAAAATACAAAAATATAGTTCTTTTTTGCATGTTTTATTTTGAAGCAGTGTGTAGATTCTTCATCTCATCAAAAATCAAATGAACCAGCAAAGGCCTCCTTGTGAACAGTCACATTTATCTTCAACTGAATAGATTCTAGTAGGTTGCAAGATCACTCAGAACCTTGAGTTGATTCACAGGATCATCTTTTCAAGAGAGGAGTTTGAAATAATTCCTACCATTTAGCATCGTGCATAACAATAGCTCAACTCATCCTAGACTACCACTAGAGCTAGAAAGAGGCTCATAGATGAGTATGGTGATTAGTATCTATTACCTTGCCTCATTTTTTCACTAGTTTCCCAAGCTCTTATCACTGACAAGGACTAGAAGGGCATCCCTTTGAGATGGGGCAGATAGGTTGCAGACTTGGTGGGCCAAACTAGATGCATGGTATAGGGGCCAGCTATACTTTTAGATATATACCATGAGATGCATGATATAGTGTACTAAGATGGTAGGACCTGGGCATGTAGCATTATTTGGCCTAGATATGGGCATGCGAGCATATTGCAATGAGGGGCCAACTATACTTGTAGATATGTACCATGAGATGCATGATATAGTGTATCGAGATGGCAGGACCTGAGCATGTGGCATTTTGTTGTCCCAGATATGGGTATGTGAGCATATTGTAGTGATCTGACCCTAGGTGTAGGCATGAGAGTGTAGTGAGCCATTTATTTATAAATATATAGGGTTCATCCTCAGAGTCATAGTGGTGATGTGACCTATTACCAACATTAATTTGATGAGCTCACATCCTTTGTTTGGAAACCATATTGCTAGTGTCATAGACGGTCAGATGCATGGGAGCTTGAGTACATGAGATAAAATTGACCATTGGTTGGTAGAATCTCTATGATAGTGGAGATATTTTCTATTAGCCAAGTCTAGAGATAGTTTGGGTAAAGGTAGCTGATTTTGATGGAGACCACCACATATGCCTACTTTCATAGAGAGGAGGACTAGGGGTGGCTGCCCATGTTAGATTATTAGATGGTAGTGAGGGATAGTATAATACTAATGCAAGAACCCTGGGACTACTACCCAAATTTAGATGAGATGTAGAGACATCATTTCTCATAGTTTACATGAATATATGCACTACCTATGGTGGTAGGACTAGGGGAGATGGTGCAGATGGTAGAGGTAGGGGTGGGAAGAAGATGGAGGTTGGGAATAATTCCTAATCTACTGGGGTGAAGTTGATGCATACCTAAGCCACTAGGGTGGAGGAGAGTGAGGAGGAGGAGGAGGAGCATCCATTGAGACATAAGAGAGTGGAGAGAGTGGAGCCATGGTAGGAGCAACCTACCGAGGGTGGAGGAGAGGATGATTGAGATTCTCATATATGAGCACTATAGGTGGAGGTGTAGGGATTGAAGACAACAATAGGATACTTGAGTAGAAATTGAGAGATGAGAGTAGGTGTTGAGGGAGGATCTAGGAGAGCCTTGATGGGAGGTTTAGTGATAGGGAGCTCAAGAAACATATTATCATGGTGTATACATTGTTGAAGCTCCTATGGATTGGCAGGTAACTATGTACTTGGAGAGAGCTAGTAGATCAGATCAGCCACCATTGAAGGCACCAATGGCTTCTCCTCAAATGTTTCCTACTCATGAGAGGGCGAGCCAATCTTAGGTCTAGGTTGATGTCTTTATGACTTTTTTTGTACCGTATGTATTTTTTGAGACAATTATCTAGATTTTGGATCCCATATTGTATATGTTTTTTTGACACACTTAATATATATGAGATACTGGATTCGATCAGTGTATTTGCATACTTGTCTCATTTTGTTCTAATTTTTTGTATATTGTATATGGATAGTTCAACTCTTGTGTTTATGTTTCTGTGTGATGTCTTAGTTCTTTCTCATGTTTATGTATGCTTAGTTTTATGTTTATATGCTCATGGATCTATCTCATATATAGTTTAGCTCTCATATATATGATGTAGATGCATGTTTTGAAAATTTGATACTTGGATACATTAGATGTGATGATTTAGAAAAATTCCTTGTGATGACATGATAACAAGGAGGTGACATGAAAGATCAAGAAAATTAAATATATTATTGAGAAGAAGCGATTTCGCTAATGTGTCCATAAAAGATGAAGAGAGAGCTCTCCCCATATAAAAAATGAAAGACTGATCTAGAATAAGCCTATAATGCAATATAGTATGCAAAGTGGTTCATTTTCAAGGGACACAAAATATTTAGACTCTTATTTCATCATCGGGCATTATTAGGGACATCAAAAGATCATACAATCATAACTAGTATAACTATGAGGATATGAATATGATCTATATTGGATAGAAATGTAGAATCCAACCTAAGCATTAGGTACATGTAAGTCAAGATGACTATTTTTTTTAGATTCCCTAAGTTTAGTATAGAAATATTACACCTGTATCAAGTCATAAGTGTTAGGATAATCCCCGAGTTTGGTCTTGTGAAAATAATTAAGGGTGACACATTGTAGGCCCAAAGTGTCAAGTAGGAGAAGCACAAAGGCTCTAAACACCTTAGATTGAAAAAATAAATCCACAAGAAGAAAATAAATAAAACATGCCCCATGCTCCCATTCTTCCAGTCCATGAAATTCTTGAAAGACTATTAGGGAGGGAACACTCAGCAAAGAAATCATCGTAGAAAACACACACAAAAAGATAAATTTCATCAGAGCTCAACAAATTTCATGTTTAAGTGTGTGTGTGTGTGTGTGTGTGTGTGTGTGTGTGTGTGTGTGTGTGTGTGTAAGTCACATGGACATTTCTTCAAGACTTCAATTTCATAGTGAGAAATATCCTAGCATATTGGACTATATGTAGAGTATCTGAGAAGTGTTAAGAAACACTCGATGTCAAGGGGGGAAGTGTTGAGAAACACTATTTTTCATGAGTTTCCAAAGAAACCCTAATGCACAAGAAGACCCTAATAAGTTAAGTAGTTGTGCCCACAAGATGAGGACAAGAGATAATTCCAAGCTAGGAAATGTGTTGTGGAGTGAATGAGTGAAACTGATAGACATAGGTGCAAGGCTCTCAAGCAGCACCTATTTACAGGTTTTCACCACTTAGCAGATTTTTTTTCAATTTTTTTATATTTTTGTATTTTATGTTTTTTTGGTGATTCCTGAAAGTTCTTGCTACTAGGTTTTCACTAAGATGGTCATTTTTTCAGGACATTTTCTATTTTTAGGATTTTTCTAGGATCAGTACATATATATAGATAGCTAAGTCATGAGCCTTAAGCACAGAAATTTTTTAGATATAGAATGTTGATAGGCTTAGAAAGTTGTTCCCCTTCAAGAGTAGAGAGCTAATATGCACTAGATCCAATTGTTACTATGATGATGTAAGGACCCAACTAGTTAGGCTCAAATTTCCATTTTTGTTCCCCATTTTCTTGATTCTTAGGGTTCTAATGAAGCACAAGCTCACCCACTTGGAACTCATGAGGATGGAGCTTTTTGTTATAGGTAGTAGACATCCTTTTCTAATAAGTCATCATGTGATCATCAAAATAAGCCTTGTGGTGCTCATTGAGGGTTTCTATCTCATGTATTCTCATAGCTCTATGGTCTTGATTAGTTATCAACCCATGCAGGGAGACACGTAGTGAGGGAATCTCCACTTCTAAAGGTAAGATAGCCTTAGAATCATAGACTAGAAAAAAAGGTGTACCCCCTCTAAGAGTATGTATAGTGGTCTTATAAGTCTATAGTGTTGGATTGATTTGTAGTTGCTAATCTCTACCTAATTTGTGGATCATTCTATGTAGGATTTTGAGTAGTGTCTTATTGGAGGCCTCAACTTGGTCATTCCCTTGGGGATAATATGTTGAGGAGCAGTGTTGTTTGATCTTTAATTTCTTACATAGTTGTTTAAGGTCCTTATTTTTGAATTTTCCTTCATTATCAATAATGATGGAGGATGGGATGTCATAACAACAAACAATGTGGTTGACAATAAACAAGGAAACATGCTTTTTGGTAGCAATAGTTAAGGGCACAACTTCAACCCATTTTTTGAAGTATTTCATTGTTGTAATAATGAATTTGTGGCCAATGGATGAACTTTGATGAATTTTTTCCACTAAATCAAAGGCCCACCAATGAAAAGATGTAATAGAAGGTATAAACTCACATCTAGGAGCATCAATCTAGTTAGTATGTAGCTAACATTTCTTGCAAGATTTAGCATATCTAACAATGTTAGCCTTCATAGTTCGCCAATAGTATCTAACCCTAAGTAGTTTTTAGATTCTTCTAGTTATACACACCTTAAAATAATTTTTTCTAGACCCTTCCTATTTAAATCACCAAAGATAAGGGTATAGTGAGAGGAGTTTTTGAGTTGGCATTTTTGGTTACACAAAGATTTTTAGGAATTATTTGATCACGCAGGTAGAGGAAAATGGTGGAGTAATGAGAGGATTGATGAATGAAAATAGTGTAGATCACATGATTTTCAGAGGAGTCATATGTGGGGTGATGTAGTTCTTCCACCAGGAACTCAAAACATGATTCATGTTCTTGTAATTGAAGAATAGATGCTAAGGTGGCCATAGCATCTAAAACCTTATTTTCCACTCTAGAAGTTTCTTGAAGTGTCACAAATATAAAGTAGTTTCGTAGAACATTGATCAATTTATTGTAGGGTACCAACTTGTCATCTTTTTTTTGATAATCATTATTAACTTGGTTAATAACAAGCTGTGCATCTCCATAGATGTGTAGCTCTATGATTGGCCTCCATTCTAAAGCCATTTTGATTTCATTAGTTAAGGCCTCATACTTTGCTATATTGTTAGTGCACGAGAAAAGGAGATTGTAGGATGTTGGGATAGTGTAGCCATCAGGTGTGAAAAACATAATGCCTACACCATCCCCATTTTGGGTGTGTAAGTCATCAAAGAATATCTTCCATGTTCTTTCAGTGACATACATGATGGAAGCATCAAGATATTAAATCTACATATAAGTGATATCTTTCTATAGAAAGTCAACAAGTTGATCGACTATGGCTTGTCCCTTAATGACTTTTTGTTCGACATATTGAATGTCAAATTCAAAGATAGTCATCATCCATTTAGAAAGACATTTGGTATGTGAAGATTTACTCAATAAATACTTAAGGGGATCAATTTTTTTAATGAGATCTATCATGTGAGCCAACATGTAGTGTCAAAGCTTTTGGGAGGAAAATACCACTATAAGACAAGCCTTTTCAATGTTGTTATAGGTCACTCTTTCCATTTTTACCACTTTGTGCTAATAATGCTCTTGGGGAAGAATCTATAGCTGAGATATATAGTATCAACCATTTTCTTGGTATTAGTGGCGTCAATATTGGATGTTTGGCCAAATATCCTTTGATTTGATCTAAGTTTTCTTGATATTCCTCATTCTAGATATAGGTGGAACCTTTGTGCAAGTTTTTATTGAAAGATTGATCTTTATCAGCCAACTAAGATATGAACCTCCTAATGGATTGAAGAAATCCCTAAAGACTTCTTAATTGATTGATATTCCTAGGAGGACACTTATCCATAATTTCTTGCACCAATTTAGGATCAAATTCAATGACTTTAGCATCTATGATGTATCCTAGTAATTTTCTTGATGTGATGCCAAAGGCACACTTTTTGGGATTTAACTTGAGATAAAATTGTTCCATGTGGTCTAATATCAAACTCAAATCATCAAGATGTGTATCTCTCTTTTTGGATTTGGCCAATATGTCATCAACATAGTCTTCCATATTTTTATGCATCATGTCATGGAAGATAGTGGTCATGGTCCTTTGGTAAGTGGCTCTTGCATTCTTTAGCCCAAAGGGCATGACATTCCAACAAAAATTACCCCATGCACATATAAAGGACATTTTCCCTTGATCCCCAGTGGAAATTTTTATTTTATTTTAGCCTGAGAAGTCATCCATTAAAGAGTACATTTCATAACCCACACTCATTTCCACTATCATGTCTATGTTAGATAGTGGAAAATCTTCCTTAGGACATGCTTTGTTTAAGTCTCTAAAATTGGTGCACACACGAATGGACTTGTCATGTTTGGACATAGGTACAATGTTGGAGATCCACCATGCATAATCAATAGCTCTAATGAAGTTTTCACTTGAGAGATTTTCTAATTTTTCCTTGACCAAGAGAGCCACATGTGGATGCTTTTTTCTCAACTTCTATTTGATAGGTTTGAAACTAGGAGAGATAGATAGATGATGCATAATTAGATCTATGTCAAGACCATGAATGTTTGAATAGGTCCAAGAAAATTTGATTCTCTTCTCTTGAAAGAACTTACTAGACTTCTCATTTTCTTCAACTGATGGAGATTGAGCAACATGAATGATTTTAGGGGACTCTTTTGCACCTAGATTAATATGCTACATAGGCTCAATAAGAACCAAAGATCTATCTTGGAAATAACTAGGTAGAATACCAAGTACCTCATCTTTAGGTGTCTTAAAGAGGTTTTCACCCTTAAATACATCTTTATTTTTACCTTTTTTTGGGTTTAGACACCGCCATTGAGTGGTTTTTTCCATATGAATACTTCTTTTTTCTTTTCTCTTCATTTTCTAACCAAGGTACTTGACATCTATTTCTATCATGTTAAACATAGGTTCACTGGTGGAAGATATCATAGGTTCAATAGCATGTGAGTAGCAAGGGATCTCATAGTCATTTTGAAAAGATGATAGTTTTGGTCTTTAGAATTGAGAATATCAGCCTATGTGATCATGATGGAGAAATGAGGGGGGTGTAGAGGCTTCAAGGTTGTTGATGTGGAATGAGTCACATTTGGTGAAATGAGAGGTCAAATCCAAAGGGAAAATTCCACAAGAATCCAAATCATGAATAGACCTAGAGGGACTAGCATGATCTATTAAAGTAGATTGTGAACCAAAATTGTCAAACCCTAGACTAGACTCTTCAACTACATTTGGTTGGCTAGCATGGGCATGAATAACATCCACTCCTATCTGACAAGATGCATTTGAAAGGGATTCCCATTCTTATTCACCAAAATTTGTACTTTGGTTATGAGCTATCAAGTGAGTAATATTATCTCTTATCCTTCCTTTGCTATGATATTCATGGTCAGATTCATTAGGTTCATGTTGTTAGAGGTAGAAGCCTCAACATCATTATGGGTGACCATTAATTTTTCTTCCCAAAGGAGATTAGGAGGCATGAAATCCTCTTCTTGGAAAACAATAGTAACAAAGGGTAGATCATCATCCTCTAAGTCACTAAACATGGGAGCCCTTCTATCAAACTTTAGTAATTCATCTTTGAGGCCAAATCCTAGGCTAGTAGTATCTCTATTTTTTTCACCCTTAGTATGACTTAAGGGTTCTACGAGAGTTTTTATTAACACTAGTTAAGGACCCTTGCCTATGATAACCCATGTTTTTCAAAAAATTGTATCCCTTTCCATAATGCCTAGAAGAAATAGGAGTGGTGAATGTAAACTCTTCCACATATTCCTCCTCCCTATAGATCCAATCTCTTATAGCTTGTTCTTCTTTTCTTCTTCTAAGGGAGTAGAGGACTAAACAAGGTTCCAAAAATGGTCATTATAGAAGCCAAGGGATTTAGTTTTTCAGAAAGTCTTGTATGATCTAGGAGAAACTGGTAAAGCAATAATATAGTCTAGAGTGTATTTGTCCATACCAAGGCTCATCATTTTTAATTTTTTTTCACACTCTTTAAGAGATGATTCAAACTCATTTGAAGACTGATTATGGGGAACTAGCATGTCAATTGTAGATAATATGTTGATAGACATTGAGCTATCCCCTAGAATAATTATCTTGGTATCATTGAAAGGGAAATTGACACATTGATGGTATGTTGATGACACTTATTTCATGTCATGGATCTAGGGTCTTCCTAGCAACAAATTATATCCCAACAAGATGTCTAAACTTGGAAGACCACATCTTTTTCAACACAACCACAATGATCGATAGCATAATAAGACCTTTAGAAGGTCATTCAACCTCATCATAGGCTTTGATGGTGATCTTCCACCTAGGGTTGATATTAAATTTAGACATGCATAGTCATTGAATAACATTAAAGGAGATGATGTTTAACCTAGCACCATTGTCTACCAAGACTCGACAAATGCAAGTATGAAAGATTTGAACTTCTATGTGTACAGTGAGGTTGTGGGGATCACTAAGTTACTTTTCATTTTCTTTATAGAATGTGAGGTAATGTGGTGAAGAAATATAGTTTACCACAGCTTGGAATCATTTAGCATCAATATCCATCAAAAAATTGGTTGTGTGTACATATTTTTAAAGAATTTCCTTGTGCAAAGGAGATAGTTCAAGTAACTTAAATATTGAAATTTACCCTGTGGTTCTTTGAAATATACTAATAAGATCATAGATGGAGATAGATGGGGTATCTTCTTGGTTGGACAATGAAGCATTCTTGGTGTCATTTCCAACTTTGAGGACAACCTAGGATTTCCCCCTAGTGATAGCATTGAGCATCTCACCATGCGAGGAGGAAGGTTCCACCACCCTAAGAACTACCTTAGGCCTAGTGTCCTTATGATATTGTTGAGAATCATGTGTTTGTAGGACTACCTTAGGTCTTTTATCATATGTGTCATAGTTGGGTTTCTTGTTGAATTTAGGACTCATCGTACAAATGTGTTCAACTAGTTTGAGCATGTTCATGACATTATTAGCATCAATGTAGGTATAGTTGATCTTTGTATCATGATTTTTCTTATTAGCCTTATATGATTAACCTTTTTCATATTTGGGTAATGGTTGTTTGAAGGCTTTGTGATCATAATTTTTGACTAATTCATCTGTTACAACTTTTCCACCATCAATGAGGCCTTGGATAATATTTTTGAGCTTAAATCAATATTTAGTGTTATACCCTTTTCTACTATGATAATTTCATAGATGATCCTCCCTCCACCAAGAAGGTATGATGGGTGGGTAATAGGACTAGGAGTTATCTAGAAGTGTGACAATCTTGTTTGTAAGGAGGGTCTTTAAGACCACTTCATAAGATTCTACCATAGGTGTGTAAACACGCTTTGGTTTAGACATTTTTTTGTTCTTGTCAAAAGTTTGAGACTTTGAGGTCTCTTTTTGTTTTGCAATATAAATAACATTATAAAGGTTAAAAGTTGACTCCTTGGTCTTAGGAGCATCCACTACTCCATCATTGACAATGTATTTGTTCTTAATCCAAGGTTTGTTTTTGTCTTTTCCATTCCTTTGCCATTTTTGTCTGTATTCGAGACAATGCCACCTTTTATAATAGAGACATCCTCAATGTGGTATGCACTTTCAACCATATCATTAAACGATGTGATTAGTTGTTTCCTAAAATCGAAGAAGAGTTTAGTTACAAGTGTATTGACAAAAATGTGAATCTTCTCAATCTCAGGAATATACCGAGGGTACCTAGGTGTAAAGATCTTCATCACTAGAGGTACATTGTAAAGGGTTCACCTTACTTTTGTTTAATGTTTCACAAATCCAACATAGTAATGGGATATTGAATGTTATAAGAATAATGTTGAATTAAGCATTGTGCAAGTTTGTCAAATGTCTTGAGAGGGGGGTATAGTTTCATAAACCATTCCATGGCTTGGCCCCTCAATCTCCTAGGAAATAAGCTCATAAGGTAAGTGTCTTCATGCATGAAGTCCATACTAAGAGCATATAAGTGCCTTTCATGGTCATGAGGATCACCATTTCCATAATATGTATTGTATTTGGGAACCTCTATATTCCTAGGAAATGGGATAATTTAAAGACTCATATCAAAAGTAAGAGCACATATTGATTCAACAAAGGAGGCCTTGGATTTCTCCTTGGAAACTTGTAGTTGTGTGAGTTGATTTTTGAGTTCTCATATTTCTTCCCTTAAGATCTTAGCTTCAATAGGTTCTCATCTTTGGATGATTCTTTGCATGTCAAAAGCACTGGGGAGCTTCCATCCTTTATCTATCATGTAATGGAAGTATTTGTCCCCTTTTTTCTAAAGCTTTTATCATTAGCCTTTGGGTGACCTCATCTTGCTCAAATCTCATGAGATCTTCACTAGTGACCTCATCATTGTTCTCACTTTCATGATGGGACTATGAGTTTCTAGGTGGTGATGGGCATCCACTAGAATTTATTCTATCATTTCCACCAACATGAATGTTATCAAATGGATTTCTATGATAACAATGTCTATTTTCAGCATTGTGAGCATCAGCATGAGCATCAACCTCATCTTGCTGATACAATCTTTCTCTATTAGCCACATGCATATGGCCTCTAGGCATGCTTGTTATTCTAAGTTATGTTTCCTCTCTTTTGGATTCATGGTGACTGACACTCCATCTTTGGCCCTAGGTGTATCAAAGGGTGTATTAGATGGATTATCAAAGCTATTGAGTGAGTTATGCCAAGTGTTAACCTCTTGTAGCTTATTAGAGGCAGGTTCCTCCACACAAGGTTGTCCACGAGGATGTCTAGTTGGAGTTTATAATAGTTCAAAGGTGAAAGAAGGATGAAACCCTTTTTTGACATAGAATCTAGTCATGATCGAGATGTAAGGGTATGTCTTCAACTAATAAAATGAGGTAAATTGTTTTAGATTTGAAGCTCGTAAGGTCAAGAATGATCACTTGTTAGAGATAGAAATAAGTAAATAGCTTGTCAAGAGTGCTCCAAAATTTACAACACTAATGACTTGAGACAAGAGAGTGAGAAGGAAGCTTGATAACAAGTAGCTAGCATAGAAAGGTAATTGGATTTTGACAAGTTACCATTAGTGATGTTTTGAGATTACATTTGACAAACTAAACCCATCTTTTGAACTTAGAATAGTGCCTAACATGAAGATTTTAGACCAGATTTGGGTAGGATGAAGTGACAACACCCCTAAATCAGCTAAGACAAAATTTTGACTCTATTTTGCAAGTAGCAAAGACTAGACAATATTTCTTAGAGAAGAAGGGGATACTAGGATAGAAAAATGTATCATACAATAGACTTCATAGTAGCTAAGTGATACTTTTGTTCTAGATGATAGTTTCCCCTAAGGAGTGTGATAGACTTCACTATTGTAAGGCAATAGACTTTAGAATAGGTAGATGATACTATATAATTAATGAATTGTTGTACAATATTTATCAAAAGGTCACGTGATAAAGGGAAAGTGAACTGCGAAATAAGGTAGTTTGAAGCTTGAAAATTCTATGTTTTGAGTTGATTTTTTGAATATTTTTAGACTAGAATGTGACATAGACAATATAGGATCTCAATTTACAGTAGAGAACAACATGATTTGAAAATAGTAAGGGTAATTAACATGTCTCAAACAGTTGGACAAGGGACAAAGAAACTTTCCAATACACAATTGGGATATAGAAAATTTCTACAGATACCAAGGAGATGTTTGATTTACAAGAATATTGTCATGTCCCCTTTTCAAATAATTAAAAATAATAATCTTTTCTAAGGCAGGCAGGCCCAAAAAGGTGAATTTTTGGAAAAAGGGGATAATCTTTGGAAGCTAATGGAATAATAAATGAAGATTATTATTAAAATATGTTTTATTAACCCCTCTTGGACATGAGTTAGGGTTATGCCCTCTTTTAAGGGGTTTGGAGGCATTTTGGGCTGATTCCAAAACTTGATTTTTGTGCATTGCTTTGTTGTTCTTTAGAGGCTGCCAAACCTGTGAAGAAGGAGACCCAAGAATGAGAGTTTTTAGATTTCCAAGAAGGCTAAGGATGAGATTTTGAAGCCATTCCATTTGCATGCTCATGCAGAGTTTTCCTTTGTGTTGAACAGTGCAGATTTGTGAGTTTTCGGGTGTATTTTTTGTAAGAGTTTGGTGTTTCTGGTTGAGTATTTCATATCAGTCTGGGTTGCTGCTGTATATCAGACTTTTAAATTTTAAAATAGAGCTGAATATATGTATTTGGATATGATTATACTTCTGTGATAGATTATTAATTTTTTGTGGTGATTTCGGGCTATTTTGTGCTATTTTCGGGAGCTTGATGAGCATTGTTTTTGTCCTCCGTTTGGGAGCTATTGTGTGCATGTTATACAGATTTGGAAATGTCATTTTATAGCCTATTATGCTGCTCAAATTTTTGTAAAAATTTCCACTTTCAGATTTATTAATAATAGGTGAAGCTGTGAAGCTTTTGGCACTATTTCTAGCATACCCGATTTGAGGTTTATTGAGAAATTGGTGGATCTTTGAAATATTGGTTGTTTGATTTTAAAGATCTAATTTGAGGCTTTAAATATCATATAAAATTAGAGAAAGGGACATTTCAAATATTTACATGGGTTTGTTCACATTCAAAGGCATATACAATTGGGATATCAAAGAAAATTTCTACAATTACTAAGGAGATGTTTGATTTTGCAAGAATATTTACATGGGTTTGTTCACATTCAAAGACATATGCAAAGCAAGATCTACCTAATAGTCATATTTTATTACTCAACAACTTGACCCATATTTGATGCCCCTTTGGCTCACACCAAGTGGTTTCCCATAAGAGATATTGGATTTTTCATGTAGATGCCATTAGCATAATAAAGGGGACACAAATGGTAAATGTAAAATCTTGGGGCAATTCGGGTAATACACTAGAATCAATCATTGCACCAATATGTTAAGCAACAAAATAAGGTAGCTTCTATCGTATGGTGTTTAGAAAGGGCTTTCGTTCATAGTACTCCTATTACACCCAATTATGGGATAGCTTGTCTCAGGACAACAGACCTCACGATCACAAGAGTACCTTAACCATTCTTGCCTAGGATTTTTCTCATGGTCCTAATCCCACAAGTACTCACACTAAGTGAAGATAAGCACTATGTCTACCAAGTTTTTGTGTCCTTGATAGCCTTGAGTTTATAATGGGTCAGAATAATTGGGTTCACTTGTCACCACTTGGGTTATTCATTTTGATTTCTCAAGAGTAGGCCCTCTAAAGGATTCTAGACTAAAATAGATTGGATCCACTCTTGGGGGTCAATATTTTTGATTCACCATGAGGATGAAGAGCATACTCTCCTATCCTAATTGCTTCCCCCAAACACACCAATCAAGTTCAATTAACCCTCTTTCTTTTGAAATCAAAAGGTGGGTAAAGATTTCTAATTCACCACAAGGGTGGAGAGCATACTTTCCTATCACTAAGAGACCCCAATCAAAAGTCTTATGTACCTATAAAAGATAAACAACTAGTAATATTGTTGCACACAAAAATAAGGGAAATACAAGCACTTATTTTTTTGGTTTTAATGCTTTTAGGCATACTTGCAAACAACCATTAGTAGCCTTTTGACATTTGAAACTTTGACATGTGTTCTTTTTATAGAAATTTTACAAGTGTTTAGAACAATCCTACAAACACAAATGTTATTCCAACAAAGCTTATTCCCAAAATAACATGAAAATTTACAATAAAACCTCTGTCAAACAGTAATGAATCTAGAAAACCCGAAAAGAAGACTACTAAAGACCCAAAATAGATCAAAGAATCCAAACAAAAAAAAAATCTTAGGATGGGCAATAGTTTTTCACTGATAGAATATTGTATGATACTTTTGGTCTTTACAATACTTCACACTATACTCGAGTGATAGATTCTTGTATACTAGTATGATAGACTTTTATATGGGTGCACGATACTTTTACTGGAAGAGTATTGCATAACAATATTGAGAACTATCACACAATACTGAGAAAGTATCACACAATAATCACAACTGTAGGAAAAAAAAAAAAAAAGGCAAACCAAGAAGGGGCAAATGCAAGAAAAATGTGCAAATTAAGAAGCAAAACTAATGATCCCTATCCATAGAGTGCAAAGGTGTATTTTTTAGCATATGAAGAGCTCTTAGCTGAGCCTTAGAGACAACCCTTGCTAGTAAACCATGTAATGGAAGGTTATTGAGATAAGAGAAAGAATGCAAGTGTCCAAAAGAACTCTCAAACATGCAATGCAAGAAATGAGCTAAGCTAGAATGAAATGCACAATATTACAACTATTGCTAATTAGACTATGTGAGCTATACTATGCCAAAGGAAATTAAGCTATTCTAAATGAGTCTAATGCTAAGATGAAGGATGCAAGAATGAGATGAGAAGTAAGAAGTTCTCCACAAGTGCTCTCAGGAAAACCTGTCAAGATTCTTGTAGCATAACAATACTAAAAATTGGATCCTTAGAGAGGAAAAGAGCTCTCTCTTTTAAAGGGATATGAACGATTGAGATCAAGATCAAGAAATGGATAATCAAGGGTGGCATCTAAATTTTGGCATGATCCATGTGTAAGAACAAGTCAACCAATGAAAAAAGAGTTGACTTTTCATGTGAGACAAAACCCTTTTCTTTTAATTATGAAAATAGAAAAAGGACTTTATGTGTGCACATTGAGTGGGTTAGGAGAATGGGGTCTTTTATTTAATTAAAAGGGGACATGTTATTTTAATCAAATATGGACTTAGGATATTATAGTCAAACTATAAGTTAAAATTAAATAAATTAATTTTTAGCAATTTGGCCTAGATAAATGATTAAATAATTTAGCCAAAATGCTGAGAAGGAGGCTAATAGTCTAGATGACCATTTTTAGGTGATTACAACTTGCTTGTGTGTGTGTGTGTGTGTGTGTGTGTGTGTGTGTGTGTATTTTACATTTCTATTTGACAAACTTGATGTAGTTGAATGAGGGAGTCATAGTCACCTGCTAGTCAGGATCTACACAATATACCACTCTCTGCCATTGTCTATTTAGCTTAGATATATATGCACATGTACAATGCTTGTCTTTTATGTAGATTACATGTAGTGGACATTGGCTTCCCTGAATTGCTAGGATGAGCATGTCATATCACAATAACTTAGTGGTAATTACTTGTCCTAAGAAGGACTTGTATCTGATTGTCTACCCTTTTTAAACCCACAAGTTTATCTTTTCATATGTTATTTAATTTTGAGTTTTTGTAAAGTTGTTCTTATATATATATATATATTTAACTATGTGATTTATTTGGTAAATGATTTAATTATAATATATGGGTTTATCATATAATTTTAAAAATTATTAAAAATTATTTGATTAAAAAGAAAATATTAAAATATGAGAATATTTATTTAATTAAAAACTAATTAAATATGTTCTTTAATTTAAAAGACTTAATTTGGAAGTCTAATTTGGAAAATTGGTTACAGAGAAATTAAAATATGATGATATTTAACTAATTAAAAATTAATTAAATGTGTGCTTTAGTTTAAAAGATTTAATTTAAAATCCTAATTTAACAATTTGGATTAAAAAAGAATTAAAAGATTAAAGATTTAATATTTCTTTATTATAATTATTTAATTAATAATAATTAAATTAGAGTTGTATTTAAATAATGCACATTAATTATTATTAATTTAAATAATAAACTACACTTTAAATAGTGCTTGTACTAATTAATAAAGTGGAGGCAAATAAAATAAAAGAATATTTTAATTAAAAAGTTCTTTAAGTGTGCATGAAAGAATTAAATAATTATAGTAATTATTATTTAATAAAGTTAGTGGCCTTTAGTGATTGGGGAATAGAAACCCTAGTTAGGGTTATGATTCTTTATTAAAGGGGTTTGTAGTTCACACAGGTTTTGGGGAATGAAATTTAGAATTGGAGCTAAAGAATTGTTGCAGGGTTTAGATTTGCACACATTCACAAATTTGTCTCAAATTTTAGTTGTTATTTTGAGGCAGGGTTTGAAAACCCAATGCAGAATTTTATGGAAATATTTGTCTACTTCTCTTTCCTGAGTGCTTTCATAAAGCTTATTAATTTATAGTATTGATTTTTGGATAATGAATTATGCTGAATTATGTTGTAGATTTTGAAAAGTAAAACTTATTAATCAAGAAAACTTGACTCAAGAAAACTATAAAAAAATCATCTAGATCCAATGAGTGCTAAGTGTTCCATTTATTCTCATGAGAGATGGTTTCATGTTGAATCACTACTCATGAAACATGGGTCAATGAGTTTGACTCAAAATCACACAGTTAAATCCTGATAGCAATATCGCAACTATAGAAAAATTAAAAAATTATTATGAATATATTCTTTTGAAACCCTTTCTAATATAGAGAAAATCAATTATAAAAAATTGGAAGAAAATAACAAATTGAATAGCTAGGGTTTCAACTTTAAATTTTCTATTAGAACCATGTGATTATAATAAATTTTCTAAATAAAGATAAATATTCTTCTTATATGTAAAAAAAATTTGCTTGCAAAGTTTATTGAAAAAGAAAAATATTAATTGAGAGGAAAGTATGTTGTAACTAAAATTACATGCATGTGAAAACAACTATATTAAAGATAGAAAACTAAGTATATTATGGTTGCATGATTTGAGAGATCAAAGGCATGCAAAAATGCTAATTGTATATTTATTTTTATTTTATAAAAATATAATATAATTTTCAGATTTAGAAAAAAAAAAAAACATTTTACTTATGATTACTACTTTTGAAAATTAAAAAATATTAATTTTAAAAAATATTTATTTATTTATTTTAAAAATTAAATAAATAAATACTACATATTTTCTTATATGTGGGTTTTTAATATTAATTCTTTTTAAAACTCTTAGTGGGTTATAACTTATTATATATTTAATAATGCAAGTGAAGTTATAAGTTAATAAATATATATTTGTGACATAGTTATATTTTAAGAGAAGTTATAGTGGAGTTCACTATATAATCATCTAGCTACTTTAATATTATGAGAGAAATTGTAAATAACATAATTATAATTATAATTTCAAGTTTGAGTTATCTAAAGTTGCATTATGAATTAAAGGAAAAATTAATAATTTTATATTAGACTTAAATAGAAGTCATGTTAATATTTTAGAAATAGAATTTATATCTGAAAAGGAATGTTAGGCACTGGATGATTAACAACTAGTGGATTCAAGGTAGTGTTATCAAGAAGACTGGTCACTATTTCAGTGAAAGGTTGGAGACCAGATATATCTAGGGATTCAGCTCTTGATGATGATACTGTGGGGAAAACAGGACTTGCATCTTCAAAGGTCAAATCAACTTCTTCATTCAAATTAACATATCCTTGTGGAAGAAATCTTCCATATTCATCTCGTCGTCTTCCTCTTCGATGCATGCAACTAAAATTTTCACACTAGTAAAAGAACTTAATCTAAAAACTATAACTCAAAAATGCTCCTAGCTTGACACCATCCTCGGCAACGGCGCCAAAAATGAACCGCCTCACAATAGGTGTTCCATACTCATGCGCTAGGCCTAGCTTAGGAGTAATCTATTCAAGCTAAGGACTACTTTTCCCCTACCATGAGGTGCATTTAGATTGTCAACCCAAGGACATATACTTGAAATGGTCAGCACAGTATGTGCACTAGGTAACTTGATGAGTCATTATGCTTGTGCTACAGGAAAGTAAAAATGAAAAGGAAGGAAACTACACTACTACTATGGAAAGGAAAATACTAAATCTATAAATGTTGAAAACACAATGACAAGATAACAGAGATTCCATCTCGACTCATCCACTAGACTATTCTCGCAGATGCTACAGGAACATTCATGAAGTGTGATGCTACAGGAAGGAATTAACTAGCTACATCTTACTTAAAATACTGCTAATGCTAGTAAAATGAATCTATTCTATCCTAATCTAATCCACCTTCCAAGTGGGCCCCCTTGGTTGGCTTCTCTAATATACCAACGTAGGATAGAAGCTAAAGAGAACTAATTCATTTCATTAATCAGTCATTACATGATTCAGAATTGTAAAACACAACTGCAACAAACTGTGAATTAATGTTCTCTCTTACCCGATAAAACTTATTAAAAACCAAAACTTCACACACAGGAGTCGATCTTGACATATATAGGGAATCTACTCTTTATTACATAATAGAAAAGTAACTATCCTAAGTTAAGTCTGCAGGAGAGAATATAGGAGAACAACTAAAAGCGGAAAGGAAGGATAACGAAATTGAGGAGGGAGCAATGAAGTCTCAGCATCTGCTTGTTACAACGTAAATGCAGAGAAGGCAATGGCTCATAAAAGCTCCTCCTTATTCGCTGCCATGTTTCCTGGAGTGGTTATAACTTCCTTTTCATGGTTGTTCCTTGATGCTTGTTTCTCCTTGAATGCTGTCGACAACCAACTTCTAGATTCTTCTGCTCATCTTTTAATCCTTATCGTCAGGTTAGTTATGATATAAGACATATTTGAAAATAAACACCCATCAAACTAAATTCAAGCATAAGAATGCACATTTGGATATTTATATGAAATACTACATATTAGATAAAATTTAGACAAAAGATGGCATAGTTTTTCTACCCCATAAATCATCAAAGGTTTATCGAACATAGGCTTATAAGTGCTAAAACAAGGATAAATAGAGTATCACAAAGTATCTTAAACATAACAAAATAAAGGAATTTTTTAGACTCATCAATATCCATAATTAAATCTAATAATATACATTTATGCTTTTGAAATTAAAAGTGACCAAAAGCAAGGGGGTCGGCCCTTAATAGTCAAAAGGCTGGTAACCAGCACATTACCAACCAGTAACAAAAACAGACAAAAAGAACAGGAGAACTAGCAGTCAGAGACAAGAACCTAAAACTAGAGAGCTAGAACCAGAAAGGAACCCTAGCAACTAACCAAAGTCCAACTAGGCAACCAGGCCAAATAAAAACTTAATTACAGCTGATAACCAACAAAACTATAACTGTCATAATAGTATATAAAGTCTTTGGATCCATGGACCCCATAACTGAATAGAAATAAAAAAAGAGACTTAGATTTATTTTTTCCCTTTTCCTCTTGCATGAAGAAGAATTTGGGCCCAATCATCAACAATGAACTTAAAGAGTAATTTATTGTCTTCCATGTCCAAGCCAGCTTCCTCCTTCTCCTATGCCAACAATTGGAGGGTAGTTGCAGTAGCATGAGTAACTTTAAGTCCAAACTTGGAGAAGGTGAAAAACCCCTCCTCCAAAGCTTTGAATCTTTCCTCTAGGTTTTTGTAATGCTCCTCCACTATCACCATGTCCTCTTTATGCTCCTCGACCTTCTTAGCAGCAACCTCCTTCATTTTGTGTCCCTTTGGTTTATCCTGCAGCACCTGTGGGTTAGAAGAAATCTTTGAATTTTCTTTAATAGGGGAAGAAATGGTAATTGGGGAGTTATCCTTTTTGCTCGTCTCATCACAAAAAGTAAAGGGTTTAAGTGAGAAGCTAGCTGAAACATGGGTTGTCTTAGTATTCCTTTCTTTGTCATCCGACACTTGAATTTGAGTGTCATCCATGAAAATGTTCCTAGAATTGAAACACCCCCCCCTCATTACCATCATCCATTTTAGAGTTGGAAATGCTTTCCTTCTCCCTTTTGTCACTATTATTGTCTGAGCTATCTTCTTCAACTTCCTCAATAGGGTATCTAATTGACTTCTGCTTACCCCTAGCTTGGGACTGAGCTAGCCTACCAGACCTTCTTCTTGCTTTTCCCCCAATATCTTCACCAGAATCCTCTCCAACAACCTCTACCACCTTATCAACTTTTAATTTCTTGTTTCCCTTTTGTTCTATGGCTATGTCAATTTTTTACTTTTTCTTAGTATCCTTACTAGGAGATGGCCTAGGAGTATGGATTTTCATCCCCGTATTGGAGCTCGAGGGGGAAATCCTACTATGGCGGGGGTTTTCCATAACAACCTCTCTGGGGGGACATAAAGCTAAGTGGAACTGATACAGACAAAAAATTAACCCCTGATGAATAATGGTGAATTTTAGGCCTTTACTTTTTTTTCCCTTAACATCCTTAATCATATCCTCAAGTGAATGTAGAAGAAAAAATGGAATGGAAATGAAATCCCTATTTCTAAAATGATTCAACAAGGGAAAATGATAGTAATAGCACACTTCAAACCTGCCTTCCATGGTGAGATACTTCATCAGGACCAGACACACATCATCCCGGGGCTTAGGTAGCTTATCCCTTTTAAACCCTCCTCTGTAGCGAATCGGCTCCTCATTCTCTGCAAAGAATTTTTTCATGCTATTCTCATCTGAGACTTTGGTGACTTTCTTCCACTTTTTTCCCTTCATTGTGTGTCTTGTTGCCATGGGAATAACCTCCTCCATGACTTGAAAAGTAATTCCATTGATGGTGACCTTCCTATCATCCCAATTATTCACAAATTGTAATGCACAATTTTCATCGTGCCCATCCATGGACAACATATATGGAAAAAAAACCCCTTCCTTCAGGAGATACTACGTCACCATCCTGTCCTTGAAGTTCTCAAGTCTCATTGGTTCCAATTGATTCAGATCACCTCTCATTTCAATTTCACCACTATCCTACCTCTCTTCCTCAAAAATACGCATCAAAAATTTATCGCTTTCCAATTCTCTGTGGTTGCTCTCTTGCTTTAATCCTTTGGGGGAATATGGATCAAAATTATAGACTCGCATATGATGAGCACCAGAATCCCATAACATCTTATTATGAGATTCGTGGGTATTAAAAAACCTAATTTTCTCTCCTCGTCAATTTTTGACATCCCAATCCATAATATCTATCGTACTTCCATTTGGCAAGCGATTCGAAGCTTGCCCTGAGTTACCATAATTGCGAAAAGACAATTTCTTTAATTCATAATTACTCCACTTGTCATTTTTATGGCCATGTCTATCTCTTATTTCCAAAATGCTAAAGTTAAATTTAGTGACAAAGTTCTCCATCTTGCCAAAATTGGCCTTACTTTTAAATTTAGTGATCATCATTTTGAATTTTGCCGCCTTTTTCCTTGAATATCAACATCCTTAGATTTTCGTTGATATCAATTAAATTTTCCCAGCACGTGATTTCCCTAATGTTAAACCCCATGGCATCTGCAGTGTTTTCCATTTGATTACCCTCCTAGTAGATATGTTGCAGGTGGACCATTCTCATTTCCTCCAATATATTTTTAATATCTAGGATGATATTTCTAATCTTCCATCCCAATTTTGCCTCCCCCTTTACCCAGTCGATCACCAGTTTGGAGTCCCCTTCTATAGTTAACTCTAAAATGTTTCTTTCCTTAGAAAGTTGTAGACCCCATAATAACACCATAGCTTTTGCCACATTATTGCTACCAATCCCCACCTGGCCTGCATAAACCAATAAAACATCACCATTCATGTCTCTCAGCACACCACCAGTCGCTCCCTATCCTCCTTTCGCAGCTCCATCAAAATTAGTTTATACTGTGTGATGGTGGGTGGTCTCCATATTATCTATTGTCTCCTTCTCTTAGCAGAGTTATCAAAAAGGAAGAAGTCCTCTTGACAACCCCAATTCTCAGCCACAATGCCTTCAATTCTTCATGGTTTCTCCTTTGGCATCTTGTATTTAGCTACTCTTATATTTTCCTTCAACAGTTTGTTCATCACTCCAAAAACCACTTCAACTGTCCTATTTTCTCCCCTAAATATCCTGTTATTCCTTTCTTTCAATATGTGCCAACATACATATGGTGGGATAAACTTAAATAAGAGGATTAGTCTTGGATGATGGAATGGGCAATCCCAATTATCCACAAACTGTCCCAAGTTATCTTTCATGACCCATACCACCCCCAATCTTTCCCAAACCTTAGTCTAGATGTCAACCGCAAACTGACATTGAATGAAAAGGTGGTAAATACTTTCTTCCTTATGTTCACAAAGGCAACAACAATTTGTTATGTAGAATCCCCTTTTTTTCAAATTATCGATTGTTAGGATTTTTCCATGTTGAACCATCCACAAAAAGAAATTAATCTTAGGTATAAGGTTACTGATCCATACCTTACTCTACATAGTTGGGCATAGTTCCTTACTGAACATTAGGGTATAACCAGATTTGACAGTGAAATTCCCAGTCGGAGTTAAATCCCAAGCTAAAACATCTTCTTATGGCAGCATTGGGATCCTCTGTTCCTTTATTAGTTCTTCCAGTTCCTCTATGAGAATGCCTATCTCCTATGGATACTCCTCCTTCAACAGCTTCTTCCATCTCCTCCCTTGATCAATGTAGTCTCCCACTCTAACCCCTATGTCCTCCTTAAGGAGTTCCTTTAAACTACTATATTTACTTAAAGCTGGTAGTTTTCCCTCCGTCCACCTGTCTTCCCAAAACCTTATATTGAAGCCATTACCCATAATCCACCTCAATCTTTCTCTTAGTAGTCCTCTATTTCTAATAATGTTTTGCCAGATCTTTGAACCACTCGGGAGGTCATTATTATACAGGTTCCACCTAAAGGAGGTATTAGACAAATATTTAGCTTTCATAATATTTCCTCACCCCATGTTTCCTTCTACCAATCTCCATCTAATTTTTGTAAGGAGATCTTTATTAAGGTCTTTCATTCTTCTAATCCCAAGCCCCCCCTTAGCTTTTGGTTTACACACCTCCTCCCAGTTGACCAGATTCAATTTATTTTTCTCTTCAGTCCCTGACCATAGGAAATTCCTTTGAATTCTCTCAATTTTCTTGGCCATATTAAGATTAATCTTAAATATGGATAATAAATAAATAGGGATTCCCTAAAGGGCAGCAGCAATCAATTGAAGTTTTTCAGCATTGCTTAATATCTTCCCTTTCCACCCTGCAAGCTTCTTTTGAATTCTCTCCACTATCAAATTCCAAAATTCATTAGACACCTCCTTGGTAGTGAAGGGGAGGCCTAAATAAGTGTCTAGGAGGCAAGCAGATTGGCAATCCAAAATTTTCCTAATCCTTCTTTGAAGTGAAGGATCAGTGTTAAAGAAATAAATCTTTCTTTTATGGTAGCTCACCCGTTGCCCTGAGCTTTCTTCATAATTATGTAAAATCATTTTCTAGGCTTCAGCCTCCATGATTGAGGATTCTCCAAATAGGAAGGTGTCATCCACAAATTACTGAATAACCTCAGCTTCAGCATTAGTGGCTGGTTTCACACTTTTAATGCAGCCTGAATCAGCTAATTTATAGAATGACCTTCCCAAGACTTCAGAAACCATGATAAATAGGTAAGGTGAGAGGGGGTCACCCTATCTTAAGCCTTTTCCTGCCTTTTCCTACCATTAATATACATTTATGTTATTAACTAAACCATTTATAATTTAAGATTACTTAAATAAATAGCATGATAATGTTGCATATTATTTTATATGTGCAAAGAGATTTGACATTTAAATAAATATTTATTTAAATAAGGATATTAGCACAACAATTTATATCAACATGTATATTCTTACTTTATTTTTAAACACATCTTTATAGCTCAAATTAAACAAGAAGAATGATGAAACTAAATCATATGATTGAAAATTATGTGTTTTCTTAAATATTCTATTTATAGTCTTGTGATATTTATTTTTGTGATGGTTTTCTTTGTGGGTTGCTTAGTTGGCCAAGTTAGGATGTGCACCAGAGGCATCTTTGAGTTTTATTTTATGATATTATTAGTTTGTAAGTCATGATGTACTTTACAGTTTAAATTGAGATTTATGTTATGATTTTTATTTTGATGAGTATTTATGAGAACTTGGGTTTTGAGAGCCAATGTTATTGTTGGGCTACCTATTAAGGAACCAAATTCAATCAATATTAATTTTGTGGTATGGGAAACAATTGTGTTTTGTGATTTTTGGGAAGGTAGTCTAGGTGCATGTCTATGGGAGTGGCTTGCAATGGGGGTCAGGGCCCCAAGTGGTTTCTAGGGTAACTCATTGTAAGTTGTGTAATAAGTGATAACATAGTAATTAAAATATTTTCCCCCATGCCTTGAGATAAATTAAAAAGATAAGTTAGAGATTTTGCCTCATCCATGCCTTGAGTGATTGCATAGGCCAAGTATGGAAATGAGATAATACCTTGATAGATATGACTAGTTTCCTCTTCTTCACGAGAGGTTATTCTGGTTCCACATAGAGTCACTAGGGGGTTGGGGTCTTTAGAGACTACTAGGGTAACCTTAAAGTTGATTCATGTGATGAAACTCCATAGTATGTAGCCCGAGTCTCCTTCATGTTTTCTTTATATTTGCCTACGGTGGTGTACTTATTGGATGTTAGTTTTGATGGTGTATTTATTGTGAGTTATTATTTATTGTTTGGATTTTTTGATTAAGTAAAATAGGTTTTTTACAAGGGTTCTTGAAACCCACTAGTTAACAACAAAATACTACTTCAACTCCAGAGATAGCAAAAAAGTGACATAAAAAAATAGGCCAAACCAGGCCTCCAAAACTAAACAAAATAAAAAAATAGCCACAAAGAGGAATACGAAGACTAAAACCACTAAAAGCTAGGGGACAGACAAAAAACTAGGAGAACCAATCAGGGCATTATATCTTTGACTAGCTCTACAATCATGAGTTCCAACTCTCCCATGGTCTCTACCCTAACCATCTTCAATTGAATATCATTTGAAGACTCCTTTTCCCTCTTCCTCTTGTTTGATCTCCTTATTTTTCTCAAGCTCTCATCCTACAGAAAGTAATCTTTATCTGTGACCCTAATTTCATCTTTGTTTATTTCCTCCTTCCCCCTATTGCCTTCCTCCAACATCAAATGCATCTAAATAATATTATTATTTAATCCTTTGATGATATTAACACACTGGTTAGTAGAGAAATGGAGAGAGCTATCCATCCTTTCCACTCTTTTTTCTATCTCTATAACCCTCACATCCAGCTTGTTTATTTTGTCAGTCCTGTTTCCCCCTTCGTTCCTTTCTTTCCCCTACATCTTGATCTTTATCTCTTATATTTCATGGAAAATCCACTTAATAGACTAGAAATTGTCCACCATACTATTGTGGGCATTTTTTAGGAGGTTCATCCCCATTTCCCTCACATTATCTCTTAGAATCACCAAAGTTGGGTCGATGAGTTCCTCCAACTGAATTCTACCATCCCTTCCCTCCAATACCTCTAGATGGATATGTTCTCTCACTAGACCCATTTTCATTGTGCTTGTTTCAAAGTTCCTCCATCCAGTTTTCCTACCCTGAACACCAAGAGTACAAGTGTTTTTTTCTAAACCATACTTCTCTTTATTCTCCTTCTGAGCTTCAAGATTAGTCTCCTTTCTCTTACCATGTGCCTTCTCTAATTCCTTTTCTCCACCCCTCCTCCTTTTGGTTGGGTTGTCATCCTTCCTTCTTCCTATGCCTAACTGGTGCCCACCTCTTTCACATTACCCTCCTCATCATTTACATCTCCTCCTCCTTTTCATTTTAAATCTCTATAGAGTTGACCTCAGGCTTAATATTCCTTCCCTTTGGTCCTTTCCCAATCTTCTTCTTCTTTATCCTATCCATGTCCTTCATAATTTTGGCTACCTCCTCTTCATCATCCGAATGTGTTCCTACGCTATCCTCTATATCAAAAGGAAGGTAAGAGATTTTGTATCCTTTGAGGAAACTTCCTTATGGTCTATAACTCCTCCATAGGTTTGAGCCTTAAAGTGCTCATATATAAGTATATAAGTAACAATAGACCCTCATGGAAGGCTGAGTTAGCATACACTTTCTTCTTAAAACCCATAATATTCTTATTTGCAGAGAAGAAAAGGTAGAAGGATATGAAGATTTTTGTTCCATACATAAAGTGGTTTAGGATAACAAAATGGTGGGTATGGATTCTATCATACCTAGTGTCAAGCGTTATGTAAGAGATAATCACCCTTAGAACAAACCTGCAAAAAACATTTATTGATGCAGGTTCATAGTACACACAAGTCTTCACTAATTCCTTCATTCCCTTGGCATCCTTGGCAAATTATTTTACAACATTCATGGATTTTTTTTGTCCCTAAAGAATTTAATGGCCTAATTAGGAGAATCAATGACCTCTGTTATAACCCCTTCATTGACCTACAAGTTAATACCATCTATCTTCACCTTCCCATCTTTCCATGACTTTACCAAAAGGTTTGTTATCTTTCCTAGCCATGAAGTTTCTCTATGAAGCTCATGATGTCGCCTTCCCTCAACTTCTCTACTTCACCCTCTAACTCTCTACAATGCCTTTCCCCCACCAAATTGTTGCAAAAATTAGAACACTAGTTTTTCTCACAAAAATTGTATGTAAACCTTTTTCCTCGGTAAAAGAAATGTAATAAAAATTTCCAATCACCTAGAAAATATGCCACAAAGCCCCCCAATTATGATAACTTTGTTTCAGCCCATGCCAAGCTTTCATTACTATAAAAGTAATATTGACAACATTAACTTTAATTATTACACTTTATGTTTCTTGTCCTCCCTTGGATTCTCTCAATCTCAATTAAACTTTTAGCGGCCAATAGAATCCCCTCACCACTTGGCCATTCATGTGATGTGTCCCTTCTCATTGCCTCATTGGCCATTTAGTTAGAAACCACTTTAGCCTCATAGTAAACATGTGAAACATAGACCCTCTCAAAGGTAAGTAATATATGTTTAGTTTCTTCCATCATACTCTTTATACTCTAGGACAAGGGGTGTTCACCCCTTAGGCATTTAATAATATTATTTGAATCCCCCTGAAGTTATAGGATTTTTACCCCTACCTCTTTAGCTAGATTGTTTGTTTGACGGGCTGCAAAAGCCTCATCATAGTAATTAGTTTGGTGTCCTAGAGGGAAAGATACCACCGCCATACCATACCCATGGAAATTTTTGATCATCCTTCCATAGCTTGTTGCTCTCAAGTTACTTTTAGCCACTCCATCAAGGTTGGATTTGTGCCAACTCTCTGAGGGTAAAGACTAGTGGCATTCCTTTCTTCTTTTTTGAGTATCGTTACTACTTCCAATTTTACCTACAAATGGGTTAGATCCTTTATTAAACATATAATTTTCCAAAAGGGTATTTTAAATTTTACCAGACACAATATTGGCATGAAGGCTAGCATCCCTAAAGATATGATTATTGTGTTCCTTCCAAATTCCCCATCCAAAATGAGAAAGATCCCATTTACTTATTGCTTGGAGCCTTGATCCCTTCCAAGAGTCATCCTAGTGCTTAAAGAATACAATGGTCGAGACAGGAGCACACCAGCTAAACACAAAAGCTTGACTGAAAATAGACCACACCTCTCTAGTGAAGGGCAATGTATAAATAGGTGATCCATAGACTCAACCTAGTTTTTGTAAAGGATGCATCTATTAGGAATTTGAAGACCCCTTTTACTAAGATTGTCTATAGTCAAGATCCTATTTTGGAGTAAAATCTAGAAGAAAATGTTGATTTTAGGGATAAGCCTAGGGAACCTAGCCTTTTCCTAGTCTGGGCTTGAATCCTACCTCTCATAATAGCTTGGTACCCTGAAGCCACCAAATAGATGTCATTAGAAGTGTTCTACTAAACAAGCTAGTCCTATTCCTCATTCAAAACCACATAGTGGAGAATAGTCATCAGAGGTATTAGGTCCCAATATATTGAAGAAAGGTCCCTCCATCCCTAGCCTTGTTTGTAATCACTAACATATCTATCATACCTCTGGGTACAAATATGAGCCTATCTTTCATATTCAGGAAATTTGTGAAGAGGCCCAAGCTAGATTAGCTAGTTGTCCTATTAGAAAAGAGTGCCCTTCCCATTACCAACACTCCATTTTGACTTACTATCAGTCATCTCTTTGGCTCTTAGAATACCATTCCATACATTTGATCCATTGGGAATTGACCCTCCAATAGTGCAAGTGTCTAATTGAATATGAAGGTATTTTTCTTCCATGATGTCCCTCCAGTCCCCCATGCTAGAAAAGATTCTCCAAATACATTTAGCTTAGAGAGATTTATTGAAAGGTCTCAATTTTCTTATACCCAACCCCCCATTTTATTTTGGGAGGCACACATTGTCCAATGCCACTAGGGGAAATCTCTTGTTGTCTTCTGATCTAGACCAAAGAAAATTCCTCTAGATCCTCTCCAAATAATCAACATACTTGTTGGGAATCCCATAGAGACTCAAAGGATAATTTGGGAGATTTTGAATAGTGGGTTTCACCAACTGAATCTTGCTAGCTTGGCTAAGAGTGACTCCTTTACAACTAACCAATTTCTTATTAAACCTATCAATTAGGCTATTCCAAAAAGAATTAGGGGGATTGAGGCCCATGGGGAGACCCAAATATATAGAAGGGAAGCTTCCCAATTCACAACCCAAAATATCAACAATCTTCCTTTGTCTCTCAACCGTAGTGTTAATGAAGAAAATAGAGCTATTGTTCCAGTTGATTAGCTACCCTAAGCCCCTACAGTAAGAGCTCCAAATCTTTTTCACCACCCTAGCTTCACCAATCATGGCTTTCCCCCCATAATAGTGTCATCAACAAATTATTGATGAGAGAAAACCAAGATGTAATGCACCGCCAAGGGATCCAAAGAATTATCCTAGAATTTCACTAAGTTTGGTAGCATTTTTTTAATTTTTTTTTAAAACATGGAAGTAATATCATTTACAACTAATACACAATAATGGAAGCAATAGCAATATCCATTTAAAAGTAAACATAACATACATAATAGGTTACATTCTTCATGGATCACTTAACATTGAATCACATCTAATTTATCTATTCATCTAACATCACATCCTCATGAAATAATAATGAAAAGTCCAATGTTCATAAATTACATTTCTAAATGCACAATCATCCACTGTACATGTCATAGGGTATGAAAGGCTTAAAATATAGTACATATGTGAAATAAAGTCTGTCAACATTATAATTCTTATCCATGATGCAATAACATAAAAAAATCCATACATCATAAATGATACATCATCATAAAAGATCAAACATAATAAACTAAGTGCACGGTTCCTCCCAACTATAAATAGCATCATTAGACCATCGTGGGTCCTAGCCATCCCTCCATGCGTAACATTCCAAACTATTGAAGAGATCATTGGTATTAACATAATAGGAATGTCACACCTATACATACTACATCATATGTAGAAAGTAATCTAACATGCAAATAAAAGCATAAGATAACATCATCTAACATATGCAAATCATCAATGAAAGGATACATATCCACCATCATGAAGGATGCATCAGCCATGATGTCTCATACGGATCTCAAATGATAAGAATGATAAAACACTACCACCTGACTGCGTGGTACCTAAGTGGTCCACTCCCACCGTGCTGAGAAGATAATCTCAAGTCCCAAACAGGCTATCAAATTCACATAGCACAAATCTGTCTAAGTCCAAGAATCCTAAAAGTATACTAACTCAAAGGTTCCAATCACAAAATTGACATCTAATTCCCAAAGGCACACAAAGACATGTAGGAAACCTACTATGCAAGTGGGAAAGTGTCATCGCATATATCATGTAGAAGTTACCCTGGTAGTTAGTTATACTCCACAGGTCCATACTAATCCTCATGCGGCCACAAGTATCCTCTCATACTGACAAGGCATACTATGGAATGCAAGGTCACAACCAAGGATTCTCTCTACTCCCATCCTAGTCTGTACAAGCACTCGAGGCATGGGCGAGAACAAAACAATTATCTTTTTAGGTTCATTAAGTCAGTATTAGGTGAGAATGTTTTCACTTATTAAAACAACTTACAATGAGTTACCCTAACAACCTCTTAGGGCCCCGGCCCCCATTGTAAGCCAGTTCCTAACACTACAAGCAGATAACCTACCCTAAGCTCATGGAATCATAAATCACCCTAGTCCTATACAAGTGGCTGCAAAGAAAAATCAAAAGATAATCCATAATAAGAACATCAAATATCCACAATAATAGCATCAAATCTCCATGAGCAACTGAAAAGCATCCATAGAAAATCATGACCACAACATCTCTCTATTGGCAACTAAAGCATCACTGATAATCAAAAGTATCCATTGGTTCTCAATAACCAAAATATATCTCAAATAATACTGATCGAAGACTCCAAAATGGTTGAGTCAAAACATGTCACAACATGACATCATAAATTAACATTTTAGTCCCATCATGGCGACTGGAAAATATCCCAAGGATAATTGATCGATGACTCAAAAATGGTTAAGTCAAGTGTCTCATACATAAGAATCTCAACTATAACAATTAGTAATTGCAAACATTACATAGAGCATTCCATCAAATATCCATGGTTGGGTTAATAAAGATCAGAAATAAGACATCATCATGACATCACAATCATAACCCCCAAGCTTTTGGTAGACGTCATATAACTGATCAACACTAGTCAACCCAAAACCCAAAACAAATAGCATAAAGAATACACAATGCAAGCACATGTTTTGGTTTAGCTAAAATTACATACTTGAATTAAATGTGGAGGTTTTCAATTTCCATTTCCAATTTTGGATAATGAATGGAGGAACATTTTGTACATTTTTCCCAACCCATGTATTTGTTTGATAGACAGAAGACTCAATTTTCTAATTGTTCTAACATTATATTGTTTATATAAACGTTGTTTAAAAGAGACCTCTATCAAGTTCCAATAATCAATTAACAATTCTAATGAACCCAATAATTACATAATTCAAAACTTCGATTTATAACACATTCTAATGATTAACCTTAATTAAACTAAGTTTAATTAAGTTAATTATTAATATCTTTCCACTTTTAATAATATTTGACAAGCTATTATTAATACTTTAGATCATTTATCTTTTAAGGAATAATCCATTAATTCAATCTTTTAAATATAATAATTATTTATAATTAATAATATATATTCATATATAATTATATACATACATACATACATATATATATATATATCTTGACAATAAAATGAAATATAAAAATCGAATCACAAATCGCATCATAAATTTTACCCACAATATTAATAATGAGAGTCGATACATATATATGACAAAAAATGTCACTGTGAGGAGGGGTACCATGCGGGCCTGCTGACACAGGCCTGCGACACAAAGCCTGCGGCAGCAGTGCCACCAGCCTCTACCGTGAGTACAAGATGGGGTGGGGGTACAGGCTTGTCCCTCCCCGCCCACTTTAATATGCGTTTCTCAAACAAAACGTATTATATATACGATTCAATTTTTTACTGGGCCAAATATGATTCAGGTTTAATTAATTTTTATATAAACATTTTTCATAAAACATAAATTGCGATGCGATATAACATTTGATCTTCCAATAATACATATATATATATGAATGTATTTATGTATATATATGTGTGTGCGTGTGTATATATATACATAGAGATTAATTAAGCATAACATATATATATATATATATATATTTATTTATTTATTTATATATAACTTCAATTTTAAGAAACCTATAATATGTTTGTTCTCCAAATTTAATCAATAAATTTCTTAATGGATTTGGCTATAATTTAAACCCTAGCCTCGTAATCTCTTCAGATCTATGCATATAAAGTTATCTCAAATAAATTTTAACTACCCATATTGAGAAAGCATACAACCAAAAATAGAAAAAACCCTCAGAAAACATATGGAAGCCATGAAGAAGACAGGAAGTGCAAGATGTGGAAATAACATAAGAAAAATCACAAGATTCTACCCAAATTTTGATGCTAATTCATTTTTCCTCATAAACCCCACAGAGCAAGCTCCTCCTTTCTCCAAAGTTCTTGAGTCTTCCAATGCTCCAAAAACACTCTCCCTAAGCCTCTAGGAGTGCCCGAATATAAAGGACTCTCAGGAAACACCTAGAATGTCTCTAGAAACAACTAGAAGGTGTCACCAACTAAGCATGCATCTTTTCCAACCTTCTAAATGAGTCATAAGGTTGTAGACACCATGTGCTTAATTGGTGCACTAACCCCCGTGTTGTTGACATATGAGAAATAAAAAGGTGTGTTTTCTCCTAGGCAAGCTTATAACTCTTATTTAATTTTTTATAACTTTCATTTTAATTTTTATAACTTTTATTATTATTATTTATTTATTACTTTATTATTATTTTATAATTATTATTAATTTTAATTTCTAATTTTCTTTTATTTAATTCTTTTTCTCAATTAATTCTCATTTAATTAATTATAATCAAAATATCAAAGATCATGATATTATATTAATTTTCTCCAATTAATTAATTTATTGATTAAATCTATTTATTAAGACTTAATTAATAGAAAATTCACCATAGACCTCCAAGATAAAATATGAAAACCCATCATAGAACAATTCATACAAAATCAGTCTAAAGGGTTAAAAATCACAAATTATGTCATTCGACACATTCGGTGGGTAAAATATTCAGATACTTGTCCTATCTTTCTAGGACAATGGTTTAAGGGTTTGGGATTTGGACTTGAGAATTTATCTCCCTTCTCTTATCATTGAGATAGTGTAATAGGGTACACTCATCCTAGCAATTCAGGGAAGTCGATACCTAGTACCTGCAACCTGCATAAAAACCACGCATGTACATACAATATAAATAATGCTAAGCTAAACAGGAAATGGCAGGAAGTAGTGCATCATGTAGATCCCAACTAGCAGGTGACTACCACTCCTTTCCTTAACCATGTCAGAAATGCCATACAATAAGAGCAAACACGCACACCATACACATGCAAGTATGGGGTAAGTATCCATAATAAAACACATGAGATAATAAACCATCTAACTAATCATCATCAATAACTAAAAGCAATGTAATGATCATCATGCATACATGAAATGTAATGTCTAAATGATCTCATCATATATCAACTAAATCCATAACATAATGTCTGATAGTCTCAAAAAAATACCACTAATCCATCAACATAAAACTAGTCTAACATAGTCTGATAATAATAACAACAATGTGTCCAGAAAAATGTGAACGAGGGTAGGCACTACACAAGGGACCAGAAGAAGGTTTGATTCCAGATAGTGCACCAAAATTCCTGTTGGAAAAAATCATCCTTCTAAGACATTCAGCCAAAATAATGAAAAGAATGGGTGAGTTTGGATCTCCTTGCCTGGGCCCTCTTGAGGGTTTGAATAAAGTTGGAGGGCCATTGACCAAACTAGCCAAAGAGGTAGTTAGCACCAATTGGTTAATAAGTTTGATGACCCTATATTTAAACCCAAAGGCTCTAAGAACTTTGAAAACAAAGGACCAGTCCACCTGATCATAAGCCTTGGACAAGTCAAGCTTGAGGAGGAAACCTTCTCTCTTTCCTTCTTCCAAAGAGTGGATAATTTCATGGATAGTCATAATTGAGTCTAGGATTTGTCACCCTGGGACAAAGCCAAATTGCTGACAAGCTATAATGGAAGGGAGGACCTTGATAATCCTTGAAGCCAACACTTTAAATATAATCTTGTATAAAAAGTTGTAAAGGTCGATAGGTATGAATTGGGTCAAAGAATTTACCCTAGCCACTTTTAGAATAAGCACAAAGAAAGTGGCATTTACCTCCTTAAGAAGACTCTTGGCTCCAAATAACTCTTGAACCACATTGGCGACATCTAGATGGACTTAATTCAAGAACATTTAAAGGAAAAAAGTTGGGAAACCATCCAGGCTTAGAGAATTGTTGTGATCCATAATATTAGATCTCTTGAAAAAATATTAGAGAAGAAAGATATAGCCTCATCATCTATATCATTTTCCTCTTCTAGAATAACTTCCCCCAGTTTGATTCTATTGCTTCTATTATAAACTCTATGTTTCAGAGTAGAGGTATGGAAAAACCTAGTATTTTGGTCCCCCTCTTTAAACTAGATAGCCCTCGATCTCTGTTTCCAATAGGCCTCCTCTTGACCAAATATATTGTGAAGCTCTATTAGAATAGTTTTTCCTTCCTCTAGCCTCTCTTCATTATACCCCTCCTTCTGAATGACATCTTGAATAATTCCAAGGTCCTCCAAAATCTATGCTTTGGAGTGAAATATGTTACCAAAATAAAACTTATTCTACTTTCTAATATTTAGCTTAATGTTTTTCAACTTCTTTGCCACCTTGAACATGATAGTTCCCTCTATGTGAATGCTTCACCACTTCAAAATGCAAAGAGAAATATCTAGGTGGGAAGTCCACATTCTCTCAAATTTGAAGGGGAAGTTATGTGTGATAACAATGGGGTACAAAGTGAGAGAAATAGGAGAGTTATCTGACCCTGTTTGGGCCATTAAAGATAGATTTCAATAGTTTTAATTCATCTAGTCTAAAGAAATTAGAGCTCTATCCAACCAAAATTGAATGCAATCTCTACCCACCCTCCTATTGGACCAAGTGAAGAGGCCTCCCGAAAGATCAACATCTAGCAAAGCCATTTCATTGATAAAGTCAGAAAGGTCCTTCCTACTATCTAGATTTAGAGCTAAGGCCCCCTATTTTTCATCACCCCTTAAGGTGGTTTTGTAGCCCATCATAATTATACAAATTCCCACTTGGAATCTAAATAAAATAGTCTTAATTTTAACCCAATAGTTCCTACTTCCATTATTAGTATTGGGAGTGTACACATTCAAAAGATACAAGAATTCTTTATTTTTAATATTTTCTATTTGAATGAGGAGAATATTACCTTCATGGTATAAATAAATTGACTTGAAAAGATTAGAGTTGCAGAGAGTAAGAAAGCCTCCAAAAGCCCCATCGAAATTCATAGCAAAGTCCTCCAAACTCCTACTAAAAGAGATTCTCTCCACTAACTCCTTTCTCATTTGGCTTCTTGAATTAGGATGAAATCCAATCTATGGTCGCTTAGCATATTTCTTATTACCTCTTGCTTGTGGGCTCCATTTATCTGATGAATGTTCTAGGATATAACCTTAATTTCTTCTTTACAAGGCATGCCTCTTTGATTGTCTTTTGGCCCCCATCCGCTAGATTCCTTCTAGTCTCCTCTTTCTTGTTCTAAATGTGACCATTTCTCCCAGTAGTCTTAGGTTTTTTTGCAACATCAGCTTTCACTCTACTTCTTTTTGTAGCTAGGGAGACCAGGGAAGGGTCTTGAATCTTCATTTTCTTTCTAATAGTTGTCAATTCCCCTTGTCATTCATCAATACAACTCCCAAATAGAGCCTGTATTCCATTCAGTTGATCCGATGAAGAGGATCTTATCAAGTCCACCACTCTTAAGATCATCCTAGGAGAGGCAATCCCCTAGCTAAGACTACTAGCTTCTGTAGGGTTAGGCCCATAGGATTGAGCTATCCCCATACTCCCTACCAGATCCTAGGAATTGGGGACATATGATATTTCCCCTACTATTTATGGGTTTGTACTTGCTATTCCTGAGAGATCCCCCTGGAAGATTTCTCCCATAGGACATGATTTCAAATTGTTATCTAAATCTTCTTGTACATAATCTAACCAGTTCTTATCAACCAAAATTTTTTGTGATTCATCTTCCTTAGTTTTGGTACTAATAGACTCTGCCCCTAGGACCCCAAAAATAGCTAATGGCTAGGTAGCCACCATCCCCTCCTACTACTACTCTTGAGCATCTTTATAGTTAGTTTTTTTCTTCTATCTCCTTACTTTCTCTCCCTCTCTGGAGCTATTGATTATTTTCTTTTTTATTCCCTTGGCCTTACTTTTATTTTGAATCTATTTCCTAGCTTTATCCTTTTGGAGCCTAGGGAAAAGCTTAGAAAAATGGCATGCCTTCATACAATGACAGCAAGCAAAGGGTATATTTTAAAATCTAGCTTCTAGATATGGGTACCCACCTTAGAGTGGAGATACACAACTTTTGACATATCTCTACCCTCACTAACCCCTATGCATATCCTAGCATATGTTAATCAGCTCCTTGACACCATGACAAGGTCTATGGATGGGAGCTACCCAAATGATTTAGCTATGCAATCAAAAACATCCACATACCTAAACTCCATTGGAAGTTTAGGTAGATGAACCTAAACAAGAGCTTGAAAAAAGAAAGAGTCATTGAGATCCAAATTTGAAGTCCATTTCTGCAAGGCTACAGTCAAATGTCCAAAGGATGAAGACCCAACATGCAAAATCCTAGTGAGATCCTTGAAGCAAGAGAACTCAAAGGAGAGGAAACCCTTAGCCATAACTACAATCTCCACATGCCCTTTTAGGTCCCATTTGTTTCTTACATAGGTCCTCTCAATGTCAATATTCATCCTTGGGCTTATGAACTTCCCAACCATAGAGGACACCAAAGAAGCAGTGTTGTGATCTACAACCTCATTGGGGATTTCAATAGCATACTTCCCATTTTCTTTATTTGAGATGTCTTTTATCTCCAAGAAGGAAGACTTACCCGTGGGTTTAATACCAAAGAGAGAAGACCATCATCCATTCAAACCTGCATCTAGGACATTCTGAGCTCTATTATCCCATATTTGTTGTGAGAAGCCTCTCACCTCCATAATTTTCTTTATAAGGGAGAGCTCTCTCCTCATGTTAGACACCCATGATTATGCTATCGTTATGCTGCGGGTTTGAAGATCAATTTTTGAAGGAGTTTGAATACAAAAGCTTTTTGTGGAGAACTTCTATTTTCTTGTCTTTTTCTCTCTTGCACCCATCATGGGCTTTTAGCTTAGATCTTGCATTTATAGATTAGATTTTGCTTTCATAGATTAGATCTTATTTTCATGCATATTTGAAGATCATGGAGACTAGCATTCTTGCTTTTCCTCTTTGAATCTCTCATCTCATGGTGTACTTGCATGGGCACAAAAATAGGTCAAACTGAGGGCCTCCATTGCAAAGCCTTGCACTCTATGAGTAGAGAGCTATGGATCGATTTGTGAGGGCTCATTCTTGAGTTTTCTTACATGTAATGATTCATAGAAGTGTGACAACATTTTGGCACACATTTTTGGCACCCACCGTGGGGCTTGAATCAAGTTTCTAGCTCCATTTGATTTTATTTTTCATCTCTAATTTTTTACAGCAGCATATTGGATCTAATCAAGTGCTCTTGTAAATTTTTCACTTTGGTTTTAAGGCCAACCCATATATAGATTGGTTTGCAGGCAAAAAATCTAGTTGGTTTAAAGATTCAATCATATCTTTTAAACCACTTATATTTTGGTTTTGAAATTTTTTTTGTAAGTTTCTTATGTACCCAAAATGTTCTAGTTCTATTTTCAAATCATTTTGACATGATTTGTGCGAGTTATGAATTTCTCTTTATTTTTAATAAAAAGTTGTTTGTGATCGAAAATCAGTGTATTTTTTAGAAAAATTTACATTTTCAGAAAGATTTTTTAATTCTAATTGGGTTTCTTTCTTTGTGTTTTGAATTTTGAGGCCGTATTAAAGATCAAAAACTCAATTTGATGAATCTGGCCTATTTTGAAAAATTGGGTCCCTAGGACACAAATGAAGAAATTTTTTTGAATTTCTTACATTTTTGGAAAGCTCTTTAGTTTTTACTAGGGGTCTCTTCTTTTCATTTCTATTTTTGGGTTCAAAATCATAGCAAAAAAAAGGTCTAATCATGTTGACTAAGTTATTCGTATTTTTTTTGCAGGGATTTTCGTGTTTTTCTAATTTTTTTCTGTTAACTGCTCACTGTTTTGGGTTTTTCTATGTTTTCTGATTTTTTTGGAACAGCATAGCAACAAGTTATGATTTCATTGGAAAAAAGTGCTAAAGTTGTTAAAAATAGGTAAGATCTACTAAGCACGTTGCGAGGACTTCAGGTATTCTTCTTTGGCTGATAACACTTTGATTTGGAACTTTAAAATGAACCTCTCATGTGTCTAGCTTGTGTGTTTTGCTTATTCTTTTATTTTTCAAACACATGCATAATTGATACTAGGTTGTAATCTCCATTGATTTTTATTTAGCAAGCTTGATTATTAGTGATAGATTTAGATAGCTATATTGGGTTATTGGACTCGATGAATCCGTCGGCCCCTCATTCCACCCCATAGTTGCAAGATTAGTGCCACATTAAAGGGGATGGGTCTACAGGATAGAAGCGTTAAGTGCTCCACTTGGAAACCCTCTTGTGCTTTCTAGAACTCACTAATCTTTGAGTTGTGGACTCTTTTTGGCTTGTGTGAGGGGTTAAGTGTTTCACATCTTTGGACTCACCTTGCATTAGTTAAAGCGTTAAGTGTACCACCTTGTGCTTTTTGATTATTCTTGGATAGATTTTCTTTTGGGGAATTAACATCTGTACACACATAGTAATTAGGCCCCATGAATACTATTCGTGGATCTTGAGAGAGTGAGTTCCTAGTGAAACTCCTCTCAAAGACAGATTCCTTGTAGATGGGGAGGATACTTTGAGAATCTCTTAGATAGATGGATCTTCAACTTGGTGATTGAGGCATCTTTTCTCCGGAGAGGTTGATAGATCACTACGGGTTGATATCATAGATCTTGAGATAATCTTAGTTAGTGTGTCAGATTAATCTGCTTGCTTTGATTGGGCTAAAAGTGAAAAGGTGTCAAAACCTTGGATCTGAAAGCTAAGTCCCCTTGTGGTCCACTATTGTCAGTCGGTCACCTTTAGAGAGGGTTAACCATAGCAGACAATCCCTATATAGGGCAAACTATGGACAAAACCTCAAGTGGTAATAGCCACTTCTGCCGTGGTTGCAACAATCGCTATATAAATGTCTTCATGGAAGAAATCTCCATGGGGTATGGTTCATTGTGGGTTGTCAGATCTCCCTAGCAGCTCTTGAAGATTAAGTTCTCAGACTGTGTCAAAACCTCGGTGCGTCGAGATTGGAGGTCACCCCTGTGAATCATAAAAGTTGCAGAGTCAAACCATTACTAAAAACTTTAGAGAGGCCAACTTTTATTTTCTAGGGATGTATGCAATGATGGTGAAACTCTTTGAGAACATACACAATTAGCTCTCCTAGGGATTAGCATAAACTAAGTCACTTGATTGCTCATGTGCAAGGTTGCTTTGCCCCTTGTTCATTGTTTGAAGACTGTTTGCTTGAAATCCCTGTTTTCTATCTTGCGTGCTTGGTTTATGATAAAGAATCTATTGATACATATAGTTGGATATTTAAAATGAACAAAATCTAAGTTCTTGAGTTGAGACTTTACAATCGAATAAATTTTTTATCCCATTATTTCTAGTCTCCCTAGGTTGGTCCTATTTGGATTAGGCTACTTAACCCATTGTTAAAAGCCTTTTTGCGCCATGGGTTATTGTGCTTTGACCTCTTGAATTAGTAATCATTGATTTCACAAGAGACCTTGTTTGGAGTTGGTAAGTTAGAAACCGTCCTTATTGGGAAAGATATACACTTGGATCCTTTGATATTACACTTGGAGAGTCTTAGTAATCTCTTATCCATTCACTTTCATCAAAATTCAATTTTAATTATTTATAATTTGGGTAAATCATCCTCCTGGTCCATATGTGCTAGGGTATTCACCCAAATTTGTGAGCACCTCTGTGGCAGTGTTGGTTTACACCTATTACAAAATTCTATCTTATCACATCTCTTTTGGACAAGTTAGTGCTTTTACTATCCTAGTTTGGTACCAACGTTTCTTAGGGTTATCCTATCAACTAGTGCCTTTTCTTTCATGTTGATTACAAGTGCTATTACATGTTGCTCAACATTCAAATGATCTCAAATGGTATCAAATTTTCCAAAATGACTCTTGGTCTTCTTTCTTCTTTATCTTCCATGTCTTTCTAATCTGTCATTTCCACTCTTCCTCTTCTTCATGTTTTCTTGATTCTTTTCCTCCTATTATCATATAGTCTACCTTCTTCTATTCATTCTTTCTCTTCTTCCATACTTGATTCTTCTTCTTCTAGAACCATGGATCTTGGATATCTTTTTAGGGATCCTCATTTGACCTCAGATGAAATCCACCTCCTTCTTGAATTTGAAAAGTGTTGTCACTCCAATAGATGCATGGATGCTAACATTGCAACAAAAATGATTAAAAAAATGGATAAGTCAGACACCTTTACTAGGATCATGTGCAAGATCAAATCACAATATCCTTCTTCCAAATATTTTCCATCTTCCAAGTCTTATCATGATTCTTCTAAATATCATACAGATTCTTCATCCTCCAAGTCTTATCATGATTCTTCTAAATATCATATAGATTCTTTATCCTCCAAGTCTTATCAAGATTCTTCTAAATATCGTTCAAATTCCTTATCTTCCAAGTCTTATCATGATTCTTCTAAATATCCTTCACATTCTTCATCTTCTAAGTCTTATCATGCTTCTTCTAAATATCATTCACATTCTTCATCTTCTAAATCTTACCATGATTCTTCTAAATATCATCAATCTAGGTCTTCACCTACTTCTTCTTCACAATATCATTCTTCTTCTACTTCTACCAAGAGTCTTATTCCTCTTATTGAGATAGATCTTAATGAACAACATGAAAAGTCTTGCGATATGCTTATCTACAATGCCTATAGTGACAATGATTATGATAATGATGATTATTACATTCCTACAGTTCCTAAAAGTCCTCCTAGTCCTATGATTGTGCTTAAAGGGGATGAGTCACAGATGGATATTGATGGTAATTCACATGAATCAAATCTTGAAAACAACATTGATAAATTTTTTGAACAATACCTAAATGATAAATCTACATTTTTTGATGAAGAGAAAGCATTTTTTTGTGCTGAAATACAACATCAATGGGATAAGAGTTCCTCTTCTAAGAACCCTCATGCTGAAAATAAAAATTACACTCTTGAGCAAGATCATGTTAATGTTGAACCTTTGTCTTCTGATGCTGCCCTTGCATCTTCTAGTTCCTCCACTATCCATACATTCCCTAAAGATTCTGAGACTCTCAAATCTTCTACCAATCATTCGTCCAACAAAGATCCTAATGTTTTTCATGCAGTTCCCTATAGTTATCCTCAAGGGCTACCTCTTAAAGAAACTCAAGATAACCTTCACTTGGCTAGAAATACCTTTGACAATGCTAAACCTAAAGAGCCTAAGCCTTCATGCACTATAATGCCTACTTCAGCTAGTCCTTCATCATCTATTCCAAAGTCTTACATAAAATTCCAACATGCTTCCTTCTCCTTAGCACTAGCTTCATGTCAAGAGGACTCTAAAAATGATAAAGAAAAGAATATAAAAAAAGATCAAGATCAAGGACCTTCCATGTCATCCAATCCTTTTCACAATGTTTCTGATACATTTCATGGTTCTTTTGATCCCTTACACCCTTTCTCATTCATTCCACCATGTCTTAAGCCTTCTCCTAAGCAAGATCAAGATACTGCTTGCACCACTGAGCCTATTGACAATAAAAATGGCCTTAGTACACTTTCTCCTTCCAAAGATGATACTTCCATTAAGGTTATTAAAAATGATGCTATTACTTCCAATGTTGAGCCTATTAAAAATCAAGAGAACAATTCTATGCTTATGTTATCCAAAGATCCTTGTCAAGATCAAAGTCTTCCATCTTCTTGTTCTACCACTCCTTGTTCCCTTCCACTTTCTACTCTTCCTAAGTCTTCTCAAGCTATAAGTTCTCCTATCAATGAGTTTTCTCCTATTAAAGATGTTTATGTTCCTATTGAAAATCTTGATGCTCACTCTAAAGATGCTGATGTCCTTGATTGTCATATAGATGTTAATGTACTTATTGATTATCCTTTTGCATATTCCACATCCATCCTTGGACCTCCCCCACCAATACTAAATCCTTCACATTTTCCTTCCATATTGGGTCCTTATGTCCCTTCACTTTCCCCTCCCAATTCTCCTAGTTCTTCATCCATTTTGGGTCCTTATGTCCCTTCAATTTCCCCTCCCTCTCCTATCTTTCCTCAAGATCAACATAGATGCATATCCTTGAATCCTTTTCATCCACCCACTCACCTAAACCAGTCATATCATCCTTCTTCTTCCACAAGTCCCAAGTCTTTTGGAAGTAACTTGAATGTTCAATACAAAAAAAAGAAGCAATTCAAGAATCCATATAAAAAAGAAGACCACCACGTCTCCTCTAATCGACATGGGGGCATTAAGTCAAAAGAGATATCTAAGAAAAAAATTACAAGACAAGTATGGGTTCCAAAATCCATCATTGAAGATATTATCTCTAAATCATCAAAAAGAAATGAAAAGAAGCCTAAGGCTATATGGATTCCAAAATCTCTCTTGAGAGAGTCTAATGTTGAACAACAATTAAATTTAACATTCAAGCTTCCAAAGAATTCTGCTTCATCTTCTTCCAAAAGCATTCTTCCATTCCATGTGCCTAAACTACAACCTTTTCTATCCACTCCCCATATTCCTTCACATATTCCTTCATTCACATTTTCTCCATCCTTTCACCACCCTTCAAGGTGTGTGTTGACATTGATCTTGCCTTCATTTCCATCTTCCAATCTCACTCGCTTTGCATAAAGCCATATCCTCTGTTTTTGTCTTCCATCCTCTTTTTCCTATTAGCATCTTTGAGCATATCATTTGAATTCCTTTGTATATCATGGTTTAAACATTCAAAGAGAATTATCTCAAAAGCTTGACTTCTTCCAAAAAAATTTGAAAAAGATTGAAAAAAAAAGAAAGAAAAAAAAATTAAAAAATTTGAAAATGTACCTTGGTGAAAACTTGGTAATCAGGCACCTTGGTAGCAAAAGTAAAGAGAAATAAATTCATCCTATGGTGAAAACCACTCCCTTGTGGTGCCTTGGATAAGTACCATGATGAAAACCTAACAAATAGGCACCATGCATAGTTCTTCTACATCTTTCATTCATTTCGTCTTCTCTCTTTGATCTTGACAATGTTGACCTATAGACAAACATTTGGCTATCTTGTGAGATATCTTATGATGATCTTGTTTTCATTCCTTTCATGTTTAGCCTTCATATCTATTTTCCTCCATTCATTCTAGTCTTTCGCTATCCTTTTCCCATTTACCCTTTTGGTCTTGATCTAATAAAAAAGAGTAAAATATGATGCTATAAAGTCTCTTGACATGTCTACTTCTTTGGATTGCATCTTTCCCACTTTTACATTATGCTTTCTTGAATTATCCTATACTGGCCTTTCGTTTCTTGTCCAAATGTTCTTTACATGACAAATTTTCCCTAACTTGGGTACTCTTGAGGAGTCAGTCCTTGAAGATCACTTTCACTTGCTTCATACACTCCTTGCTTATCCATCATATCCATTAGCTTATTGCTCCATCATGTCCTCCACCTTGTTAGACATTGACACTACACGATGTGATCTTGCTTGAGAGTTTGATGTCCATCCTGTCTGGGGGCATCTTTGTACATATTTATTGATTCTGAAAAAAATTCAAAAAAATTGATATATTTCAAAAATTCAAAAAAAATGATATATTGTAAAAAATCTAAAAATTGAAAAATGTCCTGAAAAAATGATTATCTTAGTGACAACCTAGCAAAAGGCACTTTGATGTATCTTCAAAAAAATTATATATTCCAAAAATACAAAAAAAAAAAAAAAAAATTCAAAAATTCAAAAAAAAAAAAAAGAAAAAGTGCCTTGGTGAAAACCTGGAAACAGGCGCCTTGGTAGCAAAAAAAAAATCGAAAAAAAAATAAAAAAATCCAAGTGGTGAAAACTTGGAAACGGGCGCTACTTGAGGCCTTTGCACCCCTGTTTCTTAGCACATGTCCTCGACACTTAGCCTTTCTCCACCTTGCCTTGTCCTTGTTACCTTGCTTTGGAATTGGTCTTTTTCTAGGGGGCATAACTATGCTAGCTTTGGTTTCTTAGATGTGTGAGTCTTTAGGACACCTCGCAAATGGTGTTTTTCAACACCCATTGACATCGAGTGTTTTTCAACACTTATTGGTTTGGTCTTACCTAGTATCATCATGTGATCTTACCTTCCTACAAGCATTTGATCCTTGTCCTCAGAACTCAGTATCAGTTAACACACTTAAATTTTTAAATGCAACACTTAATGCTTGACTTATGTCATGATCTTTTCTTTGTGTGCTGACTATTATCGATTTTTGTTGAGTGTCCTTGTCTGATAAGTCTCTCTGAGATGCATCGCTAGAGGACTTGGGGCATGGGACATGGTTTTATTTGGTTTTTTTTTTCTTGTGGGTGTGGTCTTGAACTCTAGAGTGTCTTTTTTTGTCCCCTTGAAAGACTTAGGAGATTTGAGACATCATCCTTGATTGTTTTTGCACAACCATTCTTATAGTCATCTTGGCATCTATGCCTTGATGCGAGCATAAATTTTCTATATTAAATTGGGTAAGCTAACATCGAAGTCATCTTGACCTTTATGTCTTTGATGCTTATGTTAGAATCTTTCCACATTTCAATCCAATATAAATCGCATTCATATCTTCATAGTTGCATTTGTAACTAGTGATGATTGTGTGATTTTTTGATGTCCGTTAATAATGGCCCAATGATGAAAATAAGTTCTTTTACATTCTCTAATGAATGATGAACACAAAATCCTATGTTACAGTTGCTCTTTTGCAAGTACACCATTGCATTTCATGTAGCTTGCATTATTAGACTTCATGTTAGTTTGCATTTTTAGGCTGCATTATGAGTTTGAGAGGGTTCTCCTTTCATCTTTATTGTGGACATTTAATCAATTGTGGTCACATTTTGATCTTCATTTCCTTATTTTCTTTCGTGATCTCAATCAAAATTTCTATCTTAAATAGTTGATTGATTTTTGGAGCATTTTCTTTTCTTATTTCTATTTCTTTCCATATCTTTCAAACTTCTATCTTCCGTTTTCTTTTTCCCCACTTCTTTTCTTCTAAATCACCTTTGGGGCATAATATTTCATGCTTGATGATATACCTTGGTTCTATGATTCTTATATCTTTCATCTTACATCAAGAACCTTATCTTTTGTTCGATTTGATCAAATTTATCAATTGGTTGTTTCTCCTCTATCTCATTTCGATTTCGATCACGAGGGGGCAGTAATTATCAATTTCAATCCTTGATTCAATTTTATCAATTTTATCCTTGACTTTTTCAAGTTAAAATTTATTTGTATTATTTGTCCTGATGTGTTCTCGAGTTGACCACACATCTGGGTTGTTTTGTGATCCCAAATTGACCTCACACTTCAATTTCTTTCTTTGACTACATGTGTTCCCGAATCGATCACACATTAGTCAAAGAGGGGCAAATGTATGCACCCAAAAATGGTCGCCTAGACTATGGGCCCCCATTATTCAATTTATCAATTTATCAAATTTTCTGAATCAATGGTTTGTAATATATTCAAATCAATTTCCTTGATCAAATTTGATTTATTTCATTTCTAAGATTGATCATTTTATTCCAAGTCTTATTTAATTAAAAGAAAATCTTCTCTTTTAATTAAATAAAATAAAATCCCCATTTAATTAAAAGAAAAGCTCTTTTTTAATTAAATAGTTCATCCACATTTAATTAATTAAGAGAAAAACCTCTCTTTTAATTTAATTAAATATCTTCTATTTAATTAAAAAGAACTTGCTCCCTTTTAATTAAATAAAAATCCCACTTAAATATCTCTTTTGATGAAAAAAGGAAATAAAATAAATTCTTTTTATTTAATTTCTCTACACTTAAAAATGTGATCTAAGTGGGATTTATCTTTCCACTTTCTCCTCAACCACTCCTCTTTTCTAATTGGTGGAATCTTGTCTCACATGGATCACCACTTTCTTCTCAACCACTCCTCTTTTCTCATTGGTGAAATTTTGTCTCACATGGATCAAGCTCTATTATCCCATATTTGTTGTGAGAAGCCTCTCACCTCCATAATTTTCTTTAAAAGGGAGAGCTCTCTCCTCATGTTAGACACCCATGATTATGCTATCGTTATGCTGCAGATTTGAAGATCAATTTTTGAAGGAGTTTGAATATAAAAGCTTTTTGTGGAGAACTTCTATTTTCTTGTCTTTTTCTCTCTTGCACCCATCATGGGCTTTTAGCTTAGATCTTGCATTTATAGATTATATTTTGCTTTCATATATTAGATCTTATTTTCATGCATATTTGAAGATCATGGAGACTAGCATTCTTGCTTTTCCTCTTTGAATCTCTCATCTCATGGTGTACTTGCATGGGCACAAAAATAGGTCAAACTGAGGGCCTCCATTGCAAACCCTTGCACTCTATGAGTAGAGAGCTATGGATCGATTTGTGAGGGCTCATTCTTGAGTTTTCTTACATGTAATGATTCATAGAAGTGTGACAACATTTTGGCACACAATTCATTGGTTGTGCTTTTATTATTGGAGTTATTAATTAGTGGTTTACTTTTATAAATGACAATTGTTATTTATTGGTTATTGTGCATGTGACACATGACATTGATTTGGAGGTAGTTGTATCTTTTTGGTTTTGATATTTGATTTGTACTTGGTATATGTTGTTGATTTTGGTATTTGTCTTTTCAAATTTGGTTATCTTTTCTTTATCAATAGTTTGAGTTACCCTTGAGGTAGATTGTGCTATTAGGATCCCTTTCCTAGGATTGTTTTATAATTTGATTATCATTCTGTGGATTTTACATCATCTCTCATGCATGGTGGGAGTGCAAGTATGATTAGGTGACCACATAGTTCGGAGGTAGTGACTTCTTACCATTGGATTCCCCTATAGATTGATAGTTATCGGATGTTTTTAGATACAATTGTACCATTATCATTCTTTTTCTTGTCTTCGGGACTTCTATTCATTCAATGTATCTAAATTTTATGTATCTTGTATTTTTAAATCCTATGAGATATATTGTATATTGATGTACTTGTATTTATTATTGCATATCCTATGACATGAGACATGGACGATGTTATCTGAATGTACTTTATCATATTAGTTATTTTGTGTATGTATATATGAGATTATGTATGTGTTCATTCATTGTATGATTATGGATATTTTAAGTGACACTTAAACGTATTAATAAAAATTCCTTAAATGTTACTCAACATGAAGTAACCCTTTAGGAATGAAATTTGTATTGTAATTACATTTATGTAAATATTGTGTTGTTGTATATTGCTTATGCATTGTTACTTTAATGTTGTTTAAACTTTTTTTTAAAAAGTTAAGTAAACTTTGTAACATATTTGATTTCTTTATTTTGGGTTCCTAAATAGGGTGTTACATTGTATAAGCTAAATGATTATTTTGATACTTGATATAGTCATAAATAGTGAGTTAACAATTTGAAGTAAACTTTTTAATAGTGAAAGATAAGATGTTGAATGTGGTTACCAAGTTAGTTTTTTAAAATTTTATAAAGTTTAATTTGGCACTGAATTGTTCTTAATACATGTGGGATAACTAGATGTAATTGATTCACACACCACCCCCCTCCTCCATACCATACCCATGGAAATTTTTGATCATCCTTCCATAGCCCATAGCTCTCAAGTTACTTTTTGTCGGTCCATCAAAGTTGGATTTGTGCCAACCCTCTGAGGGTAAAGACCAGTGACATTCCTTTCTTCTTTTTTCAGTGTCATTACTTCTTCAAATTTTACCTATGAATGGGTTAGATCCTTTATTAAAACATATAATTTTTGAAAAGTGTATTTTGAATGTTACCAAACACAATATTGGCATGAAGCTCGGCATCCCTAAAGATATGATTATTGTGTTCCTTCCAAATTCCCCATTGAAAATGAGCAAGATCCCATTTACTTTTTGCTTGGAGCCTTGATCCCTTCTAAGAGTCATCATAGTGCTTGAAGAATACAATGGTTGAGACAGGAGCACTCCATCTAACCCCAAAAGCTTGACTAAAAATAGACCACACCTCTCTAGTGAAGGGGCAATGTATAAATAGGCAATTCATAGACTCAACCTAGTTTTTGCAAAGGATGCATCTATTAGGAATTTGAAGACCCCTTTTACTAAGATTGTCTATAGTCAGGATCCTATTCTGGAGTAAAAGCTAGAAGAAAATGTTGATTTTAGGGATAAGCCTAGGAAACCTAGCCTTTTCCTAGTCTAGTCTTGAATCTTTCCTCATAATAGCTTGGTACCCTAAAGCCACCAATAGATTCCATTAGAAGTGTTCTCCTAAACAAGCTAGTCTTTATCCCCATTCAAAACTACATAGTGGAGAATAGTCATCAGAGGTTTTAGGTCCCTAGATATTGAAGAAAGGTACCTCCATCCCTAGCCTTGTCTATAATCACTAACATATCTATCATACCTCTGAATACAAATACAAGCCCAACTTTCATATTCAAGAATGTTGTGAAGAGACCACTAGATTAGCTAGTCGTCCTACCAAAAAAGGGTGTCCTTCCCATTACCAACACTCCATTTTTCTTTATTATCAATCATCTCTCTAGCTCTTAGAATGTCATTCCATATATATGATCCATTGGGAATCGACCTTCCATAGTACAAGTGTCTAATTGAATATGAAGGTATTTGTCTTCCATGATGTCCCTCTAGTCCCCCTTGCTGGAAAAGATTCTCCAAATCTGTTTAGCTCGTAGAGCTTTATTGAAAGGTCTCAGCTTTCTTATACCCAACCCCCCATTTTTTTTTGGGAGTCACACATTGTCCCATGTCACCAGGGGAAATATCTTCTTGTCTTTTGATCTAGACCAAATAAAATTCCTCTAGATCCTCTCCAAATGATAAACATACTTGTTGGGAATTCCATAGATACTAATAGCATAAGTTGGGAGATTCTAAATAGTGCATTTGACCAACTGAATCTTACCAGCTTGGCTAAGAGTGACTCCTTTCCAACCAACCAATTTCTTATTAAACATATCAATTAGGCTATTCCAAAAAGAATCAAGGGGTTTGAGGCCCATGGGGAGACCCAAATATATAGAAGGGAGGCTTCCCAATTCACAACCCAGAATATAAATAATCTTCCTTTGTCTCTCAACTAGAGTGTTAATGAAAAAAATAGAGCTCTTATTCCAGTTGATTAGCTACCGCAAGCCCCTAGAGTAAGAGCTTAAGATCTTTTTCACCACCCTAGCTTCACCATTCATGGCTTTCCCCCAATAATAGTGTCATCAACAAATTATTGATGAGAGAAAACTAGGGGACTACAAGAAGGTTTGATTCCAGATAGAGCACTAGAATTCCTATTGGCAGAAAGCATCCTTCTAAGACATTCAACCAATATAATGAAAAGAATGGGCAAGATTAGATCTCCTTTCCTAAACCCTCTTGAGGGTTTGAAGAAAGTTGGAGGGGGGGGGGGGGGGGGGGGGGGGGGGGGGGGCATTGACCAAACTAGCAAAAGAGGTAGTTTTTACAAATTGGTTAAAAAGTTTGATGACCCTATATTTAAACCCAAAGGCTCTAAGAACTTTGAAAACAAAGGACCAATCCACTCGATCATAAACCTTAGATAAGTCAAGCTTAAGGAGGAAACGTTCCCTCTTTCCTTCTTTTAAAGAGTGAATAATTTCATGGATTGACATAATTGAGTCTAGGATTTGTTGCCTTGGGACAAAGCCAGATTTCTGAGTAGCTATAATGGAAGGGAGGACCTTGATAATCCTTGAAGCCAACACTTTAGAAATAATATTGTAGAACAAGTTGCAAAGCTTGATAGGTATGAATTGGTCCAAAGAATCTATCCCAACCACTTAAAAAAACCACAAAGAAAGTGGCATTTACCTCCTTAAGTAGACTCTTGGCTCCAAAGAACTCTTGAACCACTTTGGTGACATTCAAATGGACTACATTCAAGAATATTTGAAGGAAAAAAGTTGGAAAACCATCCGGGCTCAAAGACTTGTTGGCTATAAGGGAAAATACAACCTTCTCAACTTATAGAAGGGAATGGATAGCCTTAATCATAGTGTTCTCCTCTGGTTGTATCAAAGCTAGGATATTCAAAATTATTTCTACCTAATCTTGATACACAATATTGGATCTCTTGAAATAATATTAGAGATGAAAGATATAGCCTCATCAACTATATCATTTTCGTCTTCTAGAACAACTTCCCCCAACTTGATTCTATTGATTCTATTATAAACTCTATGTTTTATAGTAGAGGTATGGAAAAACCTAGTATTTTGGTCCCCCTCTTTTAACTAGATAGCCCTTGATCTCTATTTCCAATAGGCCTCCTCTTGACCAATTATATTGTGAAGTTCTATTAGAGTAGTTTTTCTTCCTCCCACCTCTCTTCATTATACCTCTCCTTTTGAATGACATCTTGAATAATGCCAAGGTCCTCTGAGATCTATGCTTTGGAGTGAAATATGTTACCAAAATTAGACTTATTCTACTTTCTAATATTTAGCTTAATATTTTTCAACTTCTTTGCCACCTTGAACATGACAGTTCCCTCTATGTGAATTTTTCACCACTTTGAGATGCAAAGAGAAATATCTAGGTGGGAAGTCCAAATTCTCTCAAATATGAAGGGGAAGTTATGTTTGCTAACAATGGGGTACAAAGTGAGAGAAATAGGAGGTTGATCTGACCCTGTCCATGCCATTAAAGATAGATTACAATAGTTTTAATTCATCTAGTCTAAAGAAATTAGATCTCTATCGAACCAAACTTGAATGAAATCTCTACCCACTCTCCTATTGAACCAAGTGAAGAGGCCTCCCTAAAGATCAACATCTAGTAAAGTCATTTCATTGATAAAGTAAAAAATGTACTTCCTACTATCTAGATTCAGAGCCAAGCCCCCATATTTTTCATCACCTGTTAAGGGGGTTTTGAGGTTCATCATAATTATACAAATTCCCACTTGGAATCTAGATAAAAAATTCTTAATTTTAACCCAATAGTTCCTCCTTCCATTCTTAGTATTGGGAGCATACACATTCAAAAGATACTAGAATTCTTTATTTATAATATTTTCTATTTGAATGAGGAGAATATTACCTTCATCATATAAAGCAATTGACTTGAAAAGATTAGAGTTTTAGAGAGTAAGAAAGCCTCCCAAAGCCTCACCTCCACTAACTCCTTTCTCATTTGCTTTCTTGAATCAGGATAAAATCTAATCTATGGTCCCTTAGTATATTTCTTATTACCTCTTATTTATGGTCTCCATTTAACCAATGAATGTTTGAAGATATGACCTTAATTTCTTCTTTGCAAGGCATGCCTCTTGGATTGTCTTTTGGACCCCATCTACTAGATTCCTTCTAGTCTCCCCTTTCTTGTTCTAACTATGACTATTTCTCCCAGGAGTCTAAGATTTTTTTCCAACATCAGCTTTCACTCTACATCTTTTTGTAGTTGGGGAGACCAAGAAAGGGTCTCAACTCTTCTTTTTTTTCTAATAGTTGTCCATTCCCCTTGTCATTCATCAATACAACTCACAAAAAGATCCTCCATTCTAGTTAGTTGACCTGATGAAGAGGATCTTATCAATTCCACCACTCTTAAGATCTTCCTAGGAGAGGCAATCACCTAGTTAAGATTGCTAGCTTCTATGGGGTTAGGCCTATAGGATTGAGCTCCCTCCCATACTCCCTACTAGATCCTAGGAATTGGGGACATATGATATTTCCTCTACTATTTCTAGGTCTATGCTTGCTATCCCTGAGAGATCCCCCTAGAAGATTTCTCCCATAGGACATGATTTCAACTTGTTATCTAAATCTTTTGGTACATAATCTAACAACTAATTCTCAACCATAAGATTTTGTGATTCATCTTCCTTAGTTTTGGTACAATAGTCTTTGCCCCTGGGACCCCAAAAATAACCAATGGCTAGGTAGTCACCATTCTTACTTGTTGCTACTCCTGAGCATCTTTATAGCTATTTTTTTTCTTCTATCTCCAAAATTTCTCTCCCTATCTAGAGTTATTGATTTTTTTCTTTTTCATTCCCTTGGCATTACTTTTATTTTGAATCTATTTCCTAGCTTTACTCTTCTGGAGCCTAGGGAAAAGCTTAGCAAAATGGCCATCCTTCATACAATGAAAGAAAGCAAAGGGGAAACTTTCAAAATCTAGCTTCTAGATATGGGTACCTATCTTAGAGTGGAGATATGCAACCTTTGACATATCTCTACCCTCATTGACCCCTATGCATATCCTAGCATATGTTAATCAGCTCCTTGTATGGATAGGAGCTACCCAAATGATTTAGCTATGCTATCAAAAACATCTGCATACCTAAAATCCATTGAAAGTTTAGGTAGACGAACCAAAATAGGAGCTTGAACAAAGAAAGAGCCATTGAGATCCAAATTTGAAGTCCATTTTTGCAAGGCTATAGTCAAATTTCCAAAGGACTAGGACCCAGCACACAAAATCCTAGTGAGATCCTTGAGGTAAGAGAACTCAAAGGAGAGGAAACCCTTAGCCATAACTAAAATTTCCACATGCCCTTTTAGGTCCCATTTTTTTTCTTACATAGGTCCTCTTAGTGTCAATATTCATCCTTGGGCTTATGAACTTCCCAACTAGAGAGGACACCATAGAAGCAATGTTGTGACCTACAAGCACATCAAGGATTTCAATAGCATACTTTCCATTTTCTTTATCCAAGATGTCTTTTATCTCTAGGAAGGAAGACTAATTTTATTGGCTTGATACCAAAGAGAGAAGACCATCATCCATTCAAACCCATTTCTAGGACATTCTGAATTGATTGTAGGCCCAACATTGTCCAAGCAGATCTCAAAGCCTCCTTCCCTAGGACGTACATTGATTCCCATGGGCCCTCATTCCTAGAGGGAACTTTATTCCCCTTGTCATCCTTCTCTTGGTAAGCACCTACCCTTCTCTACTCCATCCTTAATAGAATGGCCCAAAGCATAATTCAAATTTATGATCTCTCTTATTCCTGCTCCTACTCTTGCTCCCTCACCACATGCCATATAATCATTGATTGGATGTTAGTTATTATTGATAGTTTACTTTTATTAACAAGTGTTAGTTATTCATTGGTGGTGCTTTTTTATTGTTGGAGTTATTAATTAGTGGTTTACTTTTATTAATGACAATTTTTATTTGTTGGTTATTGTGCATGTAACACATGACATTAATTTGGAGGTGGTTGTATATTTTTGGTTTTGATATTTGATTTGTACTTGGTATATGTTGTTGATTTGGTATGTGTCTTTTAAACTTTGGTTATCTTTTCTTTATTAGTAGTTTGAGTTACCCTTGAGGTAGATTTGGCTATCAGGATCCCTTTCCTAGGATTGTTTTATAATTTGATTATCTTTCTATGGGTTGTACATTATCTCTCCTACACAGTGGGAGTGGGATCTTGATTAGGTGACCACATGGTTGGGAGGTAGTGATTTCTTACCATTGGGTTTCCATATAGATTGATAGTTATCGAATGTTCGTAGATATAATTGTACCTTTATCATTCTTTTTCTTGTCTTGGGTACTTCTATTCATTTTATGCATCTACATATTATGTATCTTGTATTTTTAAACCCAATGAGATATATTGTATATTGATGTACTTGTATTTATTATTGCATCCCCTATGACATGAGAAATGGATGATGTTATCTGAATGTACTTTATCATATCATTTGTTTTGTGTATGTATATATGAGATTATGTATGTGTTAATTCATTGTATGATCATGGATATTGTAAGTGACACTTAAACTTACTAACACAACTTCCTTAAATGTGACTCAACATGAAGGAACCCTTTAGGAATGAAATTTTTATTGTAATTACATTTATGTAAATGTTGTGTTTGTGTATATTTCTTATGCATTGTTACTCTAATGTTGTTTAATTTTTTGTTTTTTTAAAGTTAAGTAAACTTTGTAACATATTAGATTTCTTTATTTTGGGTTTCCAAATGGGGTGTTACATGATATAAGCTAGATGATTATTCTGATACTCGATATAGTTATAAATAGTGAGTTAACAATTTGAAGTAATTTTTTTTTAAGTGAAAGATAAGATGTTGAATGTGGTTACCAAGTTAGTTTTTTAAAAATTTATAAATTTTAATTTGGCACTAAATTGTTCTTAAGGCATGAGGGATAACTAGATGTAACTGATTCAACAACCAACACCCCCCCTCCCACCCACCCACCCACACCCCCCCCCCCCCCCCCCCCTTGTGCCCCATATGTTTTCTATTGTAACTTGGTATAAGCTATTGGTTATTCTGATACTTGATATAGTCATAAATAGCGAGTTAACAGTTTGAAATAAAATATTTATAAGTGAAAGATAAAGTGTTGAATGTTGTTACTAAGTTAGTGTTGTGAATGTTTATAAAGTTTAATTTGGCACTAAATTATTTTTAAGGCCTATAAGACAATTGGATATAATCGATTCAACACCACCCCCCCCCCCCCCACACCACTAACACACACACCTCTTATTTATCTAACACCATTAAGGGTTTTTTTCACCAATTCAAAAGAGTGAGATTTTTGGACTTACAACTCTCATTGGCATGAATATTGTAGAAAGGTAATGCTAACACTTCACATACCAATGTGTTGTCATTGATTTGCAACTGGTCAAGAAAGATCAAAGAGTTGCAAATGAAATGATGCAACTACTACTATACCTAATATACATTTAGTGACTCAGTCAATGTCATGAAAGGAAACTAGAAAATAGGTAAAGAAAATGAGAAATTGCATTGAATCAAGGAATAAGCATATAGGGTCACTAATGATGTGATAGAATGAAAGGATAGTCACAAAGAGTGATGTGATAGGAATATAGGTTGAAGTAGTAGAAGGATGTAAAGGCATGTAGGTATATGATGAGGATATAGCATAATTTTTTTTAATTGATGTTCTAAGGAGCATTCAAGAAAATGATAAGGAAAATGCACTATTGGTATATGAAAGACACTATTAGTATACATAAATATTATTGGATTATAGTTATTGGGAAAATAACTATTGGTGTATATAGTTATAAGGAAGTTATTGACCTTTTATCAGCAATAGGTATTATATTAAGGAAGTTTTGTTTTCCAAACAACAACTAGAGGAGGAAAGTGATAAACCCTAAAATCCAAGGCCCAAATTACATGAAGGGTTGGTAAGTTAAATGATAAAATCTGAGATTAAATATGATCAAAGAGAGGATAAAGAAATAAGGACTAGAAGAGAAAAAAATAGAAAGGTGAATAGGAAAGCATAGAGCTAAAGGTTGAAGCAGAGAATAAAAGGGATTTGAGAAGCTTAAGATGAAAGAAGAATCAGGTCAACCTATCTTGTATCAATACCTAATCAATTTTCTACAGGTTTACTAAATCCTTTAATCGAGATAGTCTTTCATAGTTCTATTAAGTTCTTGTAAAAAAATTGTAAATCCTTTGACAAGGTGAATGCCAAGAAACAAGGATGTAATCTCTTATAAGAGTAGTCTTGATAAGCTAAAGATACAACTAAAATTGTATCGGTCACTCCTCACTGCGTGAGTCATTTAGAAGGTCACACAATTATAAGCTTAATTGACAACCTTTTTCAACTTCCCTAAATTAGTTGTGGGTATCATCCCTACCACTAATTTTATTTGTGATCAAGGCTTTCTTGTGATACCAAAAAAATTTTGTTATGGATGATAGAATATTTAAGTTTTGATGCTATTTACTTTATAGCATATGGATTTTCAAGTTATTGGTAATACTATTAGTTATATAAGAAGGATTATTTGTTTGAGAATTTGATAGTTTGATAGTTTATGGATATGTGTTATAAAAGGGTTAATAGATTTAAAAAAAGTACTAATTCCCCCCTTTCACCCTATAATCATCCAAAAATTTTCATCTAGACTATGATCCCCCTTTCTAAAAATTTTACATAATTTATCTAATGCTTATCCATGATCATATCTCCAAAATCCATTTATTTGATTTTAACCTATAGTTTGAACACTTTATCCTAAGTTCATATTTAATTAAAGGAACATGTCCCCCTTTTAATTAAATAAAACTCCCCACTCATCTCTTATCCTAAGTTGCGCACACAAAAGCATTTCCCTTATTTAAAAATAAAGGAAAAGACATTTTTGTCCCATGTGGCAGACAAAAGTCACCTCTTCATCATTATTGGTGGAAATGTGTGTGCACATGGATCACTCCCACCTTCAAACTTCACCCTTTATTGCATGCATCTTTCCTCATGATTTCTATCATCCATAAAAGGGAGAGCTCTCTACTCACTTGATGTAACACCCCAACCTTGCTTCCAAACCCCAAGCTCTCTCAGGGCTATGTTAGGTCATTCACTAGACCCACTAGGGCTTCTTCACACCCTATGCTTACTAGGACCTTTCCCAAGAGATCCTAATCCTTCAGTTGGGGCACACCAACAAAGTAACATCAAATTTCTTACTAGTCAACTCTAGTCCGCTACTAACCCTCAAGTCCATCTATAGCTCCAAGGGTACTAGTTCTTCATCCAAGGTTTTTTTAGACTCCTTCTAACATCCATGACCTAAAAAATACTGATTTCATAGGTGCATTCAATCTACTAGGGAAAATACACCAAATTGCTCCAAAAAGGCTACTAGGAATTAGCCCTCCTAAATAGCTGGAAACAAGATTTCTTGAAAAAATTCTTAACAACCCTACAAAAAAATTACATTTATGGATGCCCTTTTTGGAGTACTTCAATATTCTATGATTGTTCAACCCCCAAACTATTTGTACAACCAAAGTATAGTTTTAGGCCAAAAATGAGGATTTCAAGTGCTTTATGGTTGTTGGGATGGAAAACCACCTTGGAAAATGTTCCAAGACCTCTCCCTAGGACTAAAGAAAGGTTAGACCTTCTCCTTACTCATTGTGTTTCCGGATTGAGGTGTTTGCATGCTCAATCCCCTCCATAGCTCATTTTTCCAACTGTGATTCTTAGCCAAGTTGCAATTGGCTTGCCTAGGGAATCACTTTAAAAATGTTTGCTTATGCTTCCAAGGGCCCTCCTTATTGGTACATTATGTACATGGAACTTAGTTCCAAATCCCAAAATACCAGAGGTTTCCAATGGTGGGAAGAGGCCCTAAGATCCCATTTTCTAAGTGCAACCTTATTCAAATCAGCAACTTGGCAAGAACAAAAAGATTTTCTAAACTAATACAAATGAATTTAAATGATCAAACCAACACTAAAAAAAGATGAAAAAATATATTTTAGAACTTTTCCAACACAAAAATCAAGCCATTCAATCCTCCTCTATTAAAAATGCCTTCAAATGCATAAAATCGGCAACAAAATACTTGCACAATTCGTACAAATGCAAAACCAACTTGTCCAACCAATGAAAATGGTTGTCCTTGCCTTTTTAAAGGCTCCTCCATCAGTTCCATAACTTTTATAAATAGTTAGGATGTTGCAAACTCAAAAAATGCAAAAAGTTTCTTTTTGCAAGAAAATGTTGTCATGACAACATGACAACATTTTAGCAACTTTTGTTCTACATGGAGTTAGACCTCCAAATTTGGAACAAAGACCAAGTAGACATATAATATGAATAAAAAAAACTTCAAATAAACTATTCAAATCCATTTGAACCTTTATAGACCATTTTAGCCTTTACCCAACCTAAGTCACCTAGTTGACAATAGTCAGCAACTTCTAGCAACTTGGTCACTTTGGATCTTGCCAAGTCTCCTAAATGCACCTAATGACCACATAGGACCTATTATTAGACTAGTGATGTGGATAGCATCACTACAAGACAAAAATATATAAATACCTAGGTTTCACACTTAGCCTGTCTAGGTGCTCCTGCACCATACTCCCCCCTCCAAGGAGCTAAGAATAACTTGATGGTATCAGGTCTAGGGGTATGCCAATCTTCTTGAAATATACCTCAGCAACCCAAGTAGCCTCTAAAGTTTTTTTTCCCTTCCACTTGATGAGTTGCTCCATATACACCTTGTGCCTTGTAGACTTCTTCACCCTTGAGTCTAATACCTTTTCTACCTCCAACTTGTTGTTTGTAGGTGCTGCAACAGGTTCAAGATCTTCATGAACATCAAGAATAATCTAAGATGAGTCACCTTTGTATGGCACCAAGTCTTACACATTAAAAATAGGGGATATGCCCAAATTGGAAGGTAAATCTACCTTATAGGCATTTGCTCCATATTTAGCCAATATCTTGCAAGGCCCTACCCTCTTCATCTGTAGCTTAGTAGGAATACCTTTTTGAAGCCTTTCTTTGTTCAAATGGACCATCACATAGTCCCCAATAAAAAATTTAACATCCTTCTTTTCATCCACCTTGGCTTTGAGTTTTAGAGTGTTGTCTTGAATAGTCTTCTTTACTTGCTCTTGAATCTCCTTCATGGTTTGTACAAAATATTCAGCTTGACCACTAATCTTATCCATATTTCCAAGACACCTTAGTTCACACACACCTCTTGGATGCATGCCATAAACAATTTCAAAAGGACTCTTTTTGGTCATCCTATTCTTGCTATCATTGTAAGCATATTTCGCTTGTGAGATGATAACCTCCCAAGTCTAACCATACTCCTTAGTTAGGCACCTAAGAAGGTTACCTAAAGTCCTATTAACCACCTCAGTTTGACCATCAGTTTGAGGATGGTAATCTGGACCAAAAGACATGTTAGTTCCAAGCTTCTTCCATAAAGTCTTCCAAAAGTGACTCATGAATTTCACATCTTGATCCGACACAATGCTTAATGGAAGTCCATGAATCCTTACAACCTCTTTGAAAAAAAAATGAGCTATATGACTTGCATCATTAGTTGTCTTACATGGAGTGAAATGCCCCATTTTACTAAATCTATCAACAACAACATAGATGCTATCATATCCTTGCTTAGTTTTAGGAAAACCTACAACAAAATCCATACTTATTACTTACACAATCCCATGGCTGGTTGGGAATTGGTAGAGGCTAATAAAGACCTACATTTATCATTCCTCCTTTTTCCTTCATATACACCATGCATTGCTCCACATACTTGGTTACATCTTTGACCAATTTAGGCCAATAATAGAACCTTTACACTGGTTCTATTATCTTGCTGATACTGAAATGCCCACTCAAGCTACCATTATGCTTCTCTTGTATTAGGTTCTCTCTCATGGAACCTCTTGGTACACACAGCTGGTTACCCTTAAATAGCAACCCATTTTGCAAAGTCTATTCTGAAAATTTTCTATGAAAGTGGTTTTCAAAGTCCATGCATACCTTATAGGCTTCAAAAAAGTCCTCATCATTCTTGTAAAGATTGTGAAAACTCTCCACTCCAATGCTATGGAGTTGAATCTCTTGGACTATTAAAACCCTTCTACTTAACACATCAGCAACCTTGTTCATTTGGCCTTTCTTATGCTTGATTTTTAAGGTGAAGGCTTGCAAATATTCCATCCACTTTAAGTGCCTGTTGCTCAACTTCTCATGTGTGTTGATGTAGCTAAGAGCTTGATTATCTATAAATGCAACAAATTCTTTTGGCAGAAAATAGTGTCTCCATTTCCTAATACATTGGAGTAAGGCATAAAGCTCTAGGTCATAGGATGAGTACTTTTTCTTGGCCTCATTTAGCTTCTCACTATAGAAGGCTATTGGTCTACCTTCTTGACTCAAAACCCCACCCACTGCTAAGCCACTTGCATCACATTCTAGGGTGAATAGCTTGTCAAAACAAGGAAATTGTAGGATGGGTTGAGTGGCTACTTACTTCTTGAACATATCAAAGGAATTTTCAGCTTCTAAGGTCCACCTAAACTTAGACTTAACTCCCCCCTTTATGGTATCAAGTAAGGGTGCACAAATACCACTAAAATTTCTAATGAATTTCCTATAAAATTGGGACAATCCATGGAAGCTTCTTACCTTAGTGGTAGTGGTAGGTGTAGGCCAACTTAAGATAGCAACAACTTTCTCCTTGTCCATCTTCAATGTTCCCTTAGACACCACAATGCCTAGATACACCAAATATTGCTTGAAGAAGTCACACTTCTCAAGGTTGATAGATAGCTTCTCCTCATGAAGCCTCTTCAAAACTACTTCTACATGCTTGACATGTTCCTCTTTGGTCTTTCTGTAGATGAGGATATCATCGAAGTACACCACCATAAATCTACCTGTGAAGTCTTTGAGCACTTCATTCATGAGCCTCATGAATGTGCTAGGGGCATTGGGAAGACCAAATAAAGACCATCAGTAGTCTTAAAATGTTGTCTTCTGTTCATCTCCCTCCTTTATTCTGATTTGGTGATACCCACTTTTCAAGTCCAACTTAGTGAAATACATAACACCTCCTAGACAATCCATAAGATCTTCAATTCTGGAATAGGAAATCTATACTTGATTGTAATGTGATTAATGGCCCTTGAGTTAGTACACAACCTCCATTTTCCTCCCTCCTTGGATGCCAAAACCACCAAGACTGCACAAGGACTTATCCTTTTTTGGATCAGACCTTGGTCCGTCAACTCTTGGACTTGTCTTGCCACTTCAAGGTTTTGATTTGGAGTGAGCTTATAGGCTACCTTATTAGGCAAAGAGGCACTTGGTACAAAGTCAATTTGATGACTTATAACCCTCCTAGGAGGTAGGGTAACTGGGGTACCATCACTCACTATATCCTTATACTTTTCAAGCAAAGTTTGGACTTCAACCAGTAAGGGTTCCTTGACTAATTTTTCTTCATTAGTGGACTTCAGTATCACTACAAATCCTTGGCTCTCCTTATGCTTAAGGTCTTTTACAAACTCTCTCTCCACATAGCAGCACACTAGGAAATTGGGATTGTGGTTCTTCCCCTTCCAAAAAAGACTAAATTTTGAAAGTCTTGGCTCCCTTTTTGAATGTTATGGTATTAGCCCTGCCATCATACACCACCTCCCTATCAAATTTCCATGGCTTCCCTAGCAAAAGATGACAAGAATCCATTGGCAAAATATCACACAACAATCGGTCTTTATATCCTGCAATTGAGAAGTCCACCCATGCTTGTCCATTCACTAGGATGCTTTTCCCTTTGTTAAGGCATGTGACCTTGTAAGGGTTGTCATGAGGTATCTTATTTAGTTTGAGCTTTGTAACAGCCTCCTCTAATATTACATTATCAGTTGATCCGGAATCAACCACCACCTTGCATACTTTTCCTAGGATCTTGCACCTGATCCTAAATAATGCTCTCCTATGTCTAGGCTCATCAAGAGCTGGTTGCTTGATCAGCACCCTCCTAAACATGAGGTTCTCACCTTTTTAAAACTCAATATGGTCTATATCATCATCCTTACAACTTGTATTATCTTCTTGTACATATGCTAGCCTTTTATCTTGGCCTGAGGAAGAGGGTTTGTCTGGGCACCTATAGGTAGGATGGCCTAGTTGACCACAATTGTAACACTTCATTGTTGCAAAGTAAGAGCTTCTCCCCTTGATTGCCTCTCCATCTATTATAATTACCTCTTGAAGAGCGGTCACTAGTTTGCTCCATGGGTTTTCTTTCTCCTTGGTTCTTTTGATCACTACCTTTGTCTTGGTAGCCTCCTCTTTGATTTTTCTGATTTCTACCTTTGCCTCTATCTTTGAAGTTAGAATCTCCTTTCCTATTGTTCTTTTCTTCTACCTTCAAAGCTAGCTGATGACATCTTTGGATAGTGGTAGGGGCCCATAAGCTAAGCTCCTCTTGAATGTTCCACTTCAAGCCATCGAGATACCTTGCCACCTTGAGTGACTCCTCTTCTTGCTTCTTGGATCTCAAACACAACCTCTAAAATTATTCAGTATAGGAGGTCACATCAAGATCTTTTTGCTTTAGTCCTTGTCTTTTTTTATGGAGTTGGATCTCAAAGTCTTCAGGTAGGAAGTTCTCCTTGATTTTGCTTGCCATAGCACTCTAATTTGCAATTGGATTCTTGCCCATGCTGACTCTTTCATCTTGTAAATACTTCCACCATGTTAAGGCTGAGCCTCTAAGCCTTGACTTAGCCACCTTAACCTTTTGTGCCTCTGAGATACCCTCACACTCAAAGTGGTTCTCCATACCCTCTAACCAATCCATAACTGCATCAATATCCATCTTACCACTAAAAAGTGGAACTCCTTCCCAGGCTTTACCTCCCAAGGCTTTAATTGCCTTCAAGAAAGGTTCTTCTTGAAATATAGGATCAGGTTCAAGTATGATGTCTTCCTCTGCTACCTTCCTACCCTTCCCATCTTCTTCTTCTTCCCTTTTACTGGCTTCCTCTGCAACTACATCCAGTTTTTGCTTCACCTCTTCCAGTGCTTCTTCAAGAAGTCAATTTCTTTCTTTTTGTTCATTAACCTCTTTGGCTAATTGAACATTAGTCACCATCATGGATTCACCTACTAATTCTGTAGCTTCAGACATCCACTACTTCTTCCCAAATCTTTAACTCACTCTGATACCACTCTGATGTAACACCCCAACCTTGCTTCCAAACCCCAAGCTCTCTTAGGGCTACTTTAGGTCATTCACTAGACCAACTAGGGCTTCTTCACACCCTATGCTTACTAGGACCCTACTCAAGAGATCCTAATCCTTCAGTAGGGGCACACCAACAAAGTAAGATCAAATTTCTTACTAGTCAGCTCTAGTCTGCTACTAACCCTCAAGTCCATCTATAGCTCCAAGGGTACTAGTTCTTCATCCAGGGTTTGTTTAGACTCCTTCTAACATCCATGACCCTAAAAAATGCTGATTTCATAGGTGCATTCAATCTACTAGGGAAAATACACCAAATTGCTCCAAAAAGGCTACTAGGAATTAGCCCTCCTTAATAGCTAGAAACAAGATTTTTTGAAAAAAATATTAACAACCCTAAAAAATAATTACATTTATGGATACCCTTTTTGGATTACTTCAATATTTTATGATTGTTCAACCCCCAAACTATCTGTACAACCAAAGTATAGTTTTAGGCCAAAAATGAGGATTTCAAGTACTCTACCGTTGTTGGGATGGAAAACCACCTTGTAAAATGTTCCAAGACCTCTACCTTGGATTAAAGCAAGGTTAGACCTTCTCCTTACTCACTATGTGGCTGGATTGAGGTGTTTGGACTCTCAATCCCCTCCATAGCTCATTTTTCCAGTTGTGATTCTTAGCCAAGTTGCATTTGGCTTGCCTAGGGCATCAATTTATAAATTATTGCTGATGCTTCCAAGGGCCCTCCTTACTAGTACATAATTTACATGGACCTTAGTTCCAAATCGCAAAATACTAGAGGTTTCCAATGGTGGGAAGAGGCCATAAGATCCCATTTTCTAAGTGGAACCTTATTCAGATCAGCAACTTGGCAAGAACAAAAAGATTTTCTAAACTAATACAATCAAATTTAAATGATCAAACCAACACTACAACAAGACTAAAAACAATATTTCAGAAATTTTCCAACACAAAAAATAGGCCATTCAATCCTCCTCTATTAAAAATGCCTTCAAATGCATAAAATCGGCAACAAAATACTTGTACAATTCGTACAAATGCAAAACCAACTTGTCCAACCCATGAAAATGGTTTTCCTCACCTTTTTAAAGGTTACTCCATCAGTTCCATAACTGTTATAAACAGTTAGGGTGTTGCAAACTCAAAAAATGCAAAAAGTTGCTTTTTGCAAGAAAATGTTGTCATGACAACATTTTAGCAACTTTTGTTCTACATGGAGTTAGACCTCCAAATTTGGAACAAAGAACATATAGACAAATAATATGAATAAAATGACTTCAAATAAAATATTCAAAGTGATTGGAACCTTTCTAGACCATTTTAGCCTTTACCAGACCTAAGTCACCTAGTTGACAATAGTTGGCAACTTCTAGCAACTTGGTCACTTTGGGTCTTGCCAAGTCTCCTAAACACACCTAAGGATGACATAGGACCTATTATTTGGCTAGTGATGTAGCTAGCATCACTAAAAGCCAAAAATAAGGAAATACCTAGGTTTCCACACTTAGCCTGTGTAGGTGCTCTTGCACCATCACTTTAAAAAGATCCACTCTTTTACTAACATTATGTTGCAGGACTGAAGATCTCATACTTGTGGAGCTCCTTTTCTTCTATCTTCTATTCTTAATTATTTGACTTAATGTGTTCCCAGCCTGATCACACACTAGTCAAAGAGGGGTATCAAGCATGAGAAAATTTGTTGAGTAATAAATTGTGTCCTTTAGGTAGATATTTCTTGATGTGTTCTTGAATGTGCTAGACCCATGGAAGTCTTTTGAACATACACATACCAATAGTTCTAGGGTTTTCTTTTGACACCTTACATATTCTTGTATCATGCAAGGTTTCTTTGTTTCTTTCTTGATTAATTTAATACTACTCCATGTGTCACATCTTGGTTTTGAAAATTGAACTTTCTATGCTATCAACATTTTCATCAAAGTCAAAACATCACAATTCTAAACATTTTTCTTGTGTTTCTTACTAGGGGAGTTTCATCATTTGACATTGATTTTCTATCTCTAGTGCTTGAACATGCTTAAAGTGGCTTTTTTTCTTTCTCACCATCTTCATCTATGTCCTCTTTCTAGGACCCTCTTTTGCTAAAGGTTACCTTGATCTATTGACTACACTCATTGAGTTGCTAGTGTCATAATCTTCTTGGACACTTTTCTTGATAATTCACTCATTCATTGCTACCTCGATTTGACAAGTGAATACTCTACCTCTCTAGTTTGTACATCAAGTTATCTTGTATCACCTTATTAGCTTCCTCTAGTCTCCTTCATGCTTGATTATCTATCTACCACTATGAAATTAATATCTTGTGCTCAACCAAATCTAGATTATCATGATATCCTCCATGCCACTAGAGAGTTTCAAGATCTATACACTCAATAAAAAGAACTAGAAGAGACAAATGATATTTCTTACCTTCATCTCTCTAAGAGCGTCATAGAAATGAAGTCTAAAATTGAGAAAAGGTTAGAGGAGAAGATTGCATTCTTAAATAGATCTCCCTTAAGACCTTTATATACACATGGGTCATATTCTTCAAGGTCTACATATTATACTCCAAGACATCAATTGTGTTCATCTTCTAGATCCAAAGACCTCTTTAGAGAACAAGCAAGTGATACCTCCTTTGAGCCTATGTCAATATTTCACGATAGACCTATCTTTGACAAAGATAATGATGAAGACATGGATGCATTCTATGAACTTGAGAAACAACAAGAAGATCCTAAGAATACTTTTGAGAAGAATCTTACTCCCTTGGAATATTCTTATGATGACTTTTTTCAAACACTTATTGGTACTAAGTTCATCACATTACCTAACTCTAGCTCATATGGAAACCCATTCTTGGATATCTATTGTTCTTATCATCAACATAATAAGCATAGTATTTCAAATTGCATTTATTTGAAACATAAAATCCAAGATCTTATTGATGATGGGGTTGTTGACTCTAATGACTCACATGATGAGGATACTACTCTTGAGCAAGATCATGTTTATGAACCTATGTCTAGTGATGGTCTCCATGACACCCCTACTTATTCCAACACTTATGAACCTCTCAAAAATTCAAAGCTTTCAAACATGCCTCCATCAAATAAAGAGCCTAATGCTTTTTGCATACACCATGCCTATCCTCAAGGGCTACCTCTAAAATAAACTCAAGATAATATTCACTTGGGTGCAAAACTCTTCAATGTTACTAAGCATAGAGATTACTCTACCACTTCATACATCTAAACCTTAAGATATTTCCTCCATGATCCCTTGTCATTCCATCACCCTTTATGATGTTTGTTCATGTTGATATTGCCCACTTTTTAATCTACCGTTATGCAATCCTTTCAAGCCTACACTTACATTCTATCCATACTCCTACAATCCTTTCAAGAAATGAATTCTTATCCTCCATATACTCTTCCTACTATTATCTCCCTTCCATCACCCTATCAACATATTTAAGCATACCTTTCTAGGGTCTTGGCTTATCATGAATTATCTTTCCTATAGGAGAACTATCCAAATTGAAAAAATCTTGAGCTCTTTCTAAAAATTCAAAAATAGGAAAAAACAAGAATAAAAGAGAAAAAGTTCCTTGGTGAAAACCACTTCTTGTGGCACCTTGGATAAGTACCATGATGAAAACCTTGGAAACATGCATCATGCATAATTCTTCCACCATCCATCTATCCCCTTTTCTCCCTCTTTTATCTTGACAATGTTGATTTATCCTTGCGTATTGGCTATCTTATCAATGAGCTTCCATATTTTTCTTTCTTATTAACTCATAGCCTTCACATCCACCTTCATTCTTATTGCTATATCTTGTTGCTATTATATCTATTCAACCTCTTCTTATTGATGACACAAAGAAAAATATGGCTCTCATAGGCCTCTTGACATTTCTACTCTTTTGGACTACACGCTTTTATGCTATCTTGCTTATTGGCTTCCACTACTTATCCCATATGGAATCTTTCTTATTGGCTTCCACTACTTATCCCATATGCTATCTTTCTTATTGGCTTCCATTGCTTATCCCATATGCTATCTTTCTTATTCACTTCCATTTCTTATCCTACATGCTATCTCCTTTCATGGCTTGAGGGCTTACTCACAACTTGCTTCATATGGCTATTTTACTCTTCTCCCTAGCCTGGGTAGTCTTAAGGAATCAGTCCTTAAGGATTACTTTCACTTGCCTCATACTCCTTTCTTATCCATCTTTGATTATCCACCATCTTTTCTAACTCCATCATATTCTACTCCTTTCTAGACACTAGAACAAAATGGTGTGATCTTGAGAACTAGTAATCTCTAAATCATTCTAAAAAATCCAAAAAATTTATAGATGATACTAAAAAAATCTTTAAAAATAGAATATGTACTTAAAAAATGATCATCTTAGTGAAAACATAGAAATAGGCACTTTGATGTATCATAAAAAAATAAAAAATCTAAAAAAATCCAAAAAAATCATAAAAAGTCCTAAAAAAATTCCAAGAGGTGAAAACCTAAAGACAAGTGCTACTTGAGACCCTTGCACATATGTCTATCAGTCTCACTTATTCACTCCACAACACATTTCCTACCTTGGAATTGTCTCTTGTCCTTTTCTCGAGGGCACAACTTCTTATCTTATTAGGGTCCTCTTGTGTGTTCAGGTTCTTTTGGAAACTCATGCAAAACAATGCTCCTCAACACTACCCCCTTGGCATCGAGTGTTTCTCAACACTTTTTAGGTACCTTACCTATAGTCTAGGTTGTTACAATATTTCTCACTATCAGATTCAAATCTTGAAGAAATGACAATGTGACATTCACACACACATTTAAATAGTAAAACTCATTGAGCTATGATGAACTTTACCTTCTTTGCATGTTGTTTATGAAAATTTCTTTTCTAAGTGTTTACTTTCTTTTTTCTTGTGGATATACTTTGTTACTCTAAGGTGTTTAAAGCATTCATTATTGTCCTACTTGACACTTTGACTTACAGCATATCATCCTTGTCTATTTTCACAAGACCACACTTAGGGGTTATTCCAATTCTTATGCCTTGATATAGGTGTAATATTTCTATACTAAACTAGGGAATCTAATGACATAGTCATCTAAACCTAGATGTCGTTGATGCATGGGTTAGATTCCCACATTTTTATTTAATATAGATCATATTCATATCCTCATAGTTTATGCTAGTGATGATTGTATGTTCTTCTGATGTCACTAATAAGGCTCGATAATAAAAACTAGTACCTACTTACATAACCCTTGCAATTGTACCTTTTCATACTAGCTTGAATTCTAGGGTTCATTCTAGCTTAGCTTTGAATTTTGCATGTTGAGAGAGCTCTCTTCTTTATCTTTCATGGACTTGTCAACTAACTGTGTTCATCGTTCTCTTGCCTCTTCTCAATCTTAACTTATCTTTTCTTTCCTATTTCTCAGTTCTTTTCTATCTTACCATATCATTTATAATGCTTTTGACATATATTTTCTAATCTTGACATCCTAGATCCATTTTTGAGATCAAAATCCAAATTTGGGTTCATCTTGCTAGTCACAATTTCTTCCTTCTTCTATGTAGTTGGCTGATCTATTGAAGCTTAATCTTTGAATCTTTTTGGGGAAATCATCATTTCTTCATCATTTCTACTCTCTTCTACTCTTTGATTTCATTTCTATTTCATCTCATTTCATCTTTCTTCTTTCTTTGACCTAATTCTTATGCTTTATCTTTCTTGGTAAACTTAGTCAAACTGGGCTATATCTGCATTGCTTTTTGGTCATTCTTTCGTCTTAATCTCTTATCTATCATCATGAACTTTTCTTTGTTTTGATTTGATCAAATCTAGCTTATTTCTACATCTCCTCTGTCTCATTTCAATTTCAATCTTGAGGGAGTAGGAATATTCTATCATTGTTGCAAATTGCTTTCTGCTACAACTATTTATTTTCTCTTGATCTATCTACTTTCTTTTCTGAGCATATCAATGCTCATCTTAGGTATTGATATTATCTCTTCTCTCTCCAAATGTTCAATATTTCTACTAAAAATACTATGTATTCAACATTTTCTATCTCTATATGCTTCATTCTTAAGAGTCATATCTCTCTATCATCTTGGCTTCTTCATTCTTTGATGTAATGTGTTCCTAGACCAATCACACATTAGTCAAAGAGGGGCAAATGTAATCATCCAAAAATGGTCATCTAGACTATGAACCCCCTTTCTATAATTTTTACATAATTTATCGAATGCTTATCCTTGATCAAATCTTCAAAAATCTGTTTATTTGATTTTATCCTATAGTTTGACCACTTTATCCTAAGTTCATCTTTATTTAAAAAAACATGTCCACCTTTTAATTAAATAAAATTCACCACTCATCTCTTATCCTAATTTTCACACACAAAAACATTTCCCTTATTTAAAAACAAAATAAAAGACATTCTTGTCCCACATGGGAGAAAAAAGTCAACTCTTCATCACGATTGGTGGAAATTCTTGTGCACATGGATCACTCCCACTTTCAAACTCCACCCTTGATCACATGCATCTTTCCTCATGGTATCTATCATCCATTTCTCTTTAAAAGGTAGAACTCTCTTCTCACTTCAAAAACTCCACTCTTTTATTAACATTATGTTGCAGGATTAAAGATCTCATACTTGTGAAGCTCCTCTTCTTCTATCTTCTATTCTTTATTCTTCATGCTTCTCATTCATTCTAGTTTCTCTCCATGCTTATAGATTAAATCATCTATTCTAAATAGAGGCTATAATACTTATTTTCTAGTTTAGTTTACATTCTACTTTCTCTCATTTAACTTTCATTTTCATTACATTCATTCTAAATTCTTGGATGCTAGCATTCTTTCTCCCATCTTTGAATCTCTCATTCTATGTTGCACATTGCAATGGTTGCATAGTTTGGTTCATTTGAGAGCCACCAAGCCTTTGGAAACCATAGATATAGAGCTATAAGCTGCCTCTTGAGATGCCCTCTTCCATGGGAATTCTCAAGAATAATGGTCTATAGAAGTGCGACACTTTTTGTACACACATCCCCCTTAGTACTTATCATTTCCAAGTAACAATTGGAGTCCAAGATGAGTTCTCCTAAACAAAATCTAATAACTTGAGAGTAGATCAGGGAACATAGAAAGACATAAGAAGAAAAATTAACTAGAAGAAGTATTAGATGAAGCTATAGCCAAAAATTAAGAATTAAAGAAGAAGTTGAAAGTTTCATTTGCAAAATGAAAAGAACTATTGGAATGATTGTAGAAAAGTCTTGAAGATCTTGAGGAACTTTCCCAAAATAGTACAAGTTCAAAAGAAGATGATGTTGCAATCATAGCTCTATCAAAAAGAAACACTACTCTAGAGGAAAATCTAGAAAAAGTCGAAAGGGAACTGAAAAGTCAAGCTTTAAGAATGATAGAAATACTAGAAAGGATGAAAACTATTGAAGATGAAAAAGAAAAACTTGAAGCTGAAAAGGGAGATATGGGGAAAGTGATCAAATATAAGGGTAACATCATTCTCCACTTACAACATGAAAATAGTATATTGAATGTATCTTTAAGTGATGTAAATGAAGAAAATAGACAAGTCCTATTTGAAAATAAAACCCTAAGAAAAAGAGTGAAAGAATTGACAAATAAACTAAAAGTAGAACAAATAGTCAATGAAAATATTATTAAGTTTAACCTAATCATAAAGAATATTGATGAATATCTAAAAGGAAAAATGAGATCAGGTGATGCAACTAGACTTATCTATAATAAGAATAGAAATTTTAAAATCAGTGAATCATCCAAAATAACCACAATAAAGACACCACAATCAAGTAACAAACTAATCAATATCCAACATAAGAAACTTTCTTGCTATAACTATGGAAATATAGGAAAAATGACAAATGTGTGTAGAATAAGACCATCAAATAATTTTTCAAGCACACATTTTAATGATTACCATTATAACTATAATAAATTTGGACATAGACTAAGAGATTGCAAGATGAGATCATCAAACGCCTCAAAGGAATGAAACTTCATAGGATATTATTATTATACAAGGTAAAATGTGAAGTAATTAGAAAAGGTCTCTCAATTACTTCACACTTTAAGGTTTTATTTGATTAACCTTGCACCTCAAAGGGAAGTTAAGGAGATTCTTTAAAATCTAACTCTATAGTAACTAGATCTAGGAATATTAGTTCTGACCAAGTGGTAAAGGATCACTAATGCAAATAAAGATCCAATTGTCAAAGGGTTAAAGAAAGAATTCAAAGGTCTTTAAAATCCTAATCTAGAAAGAGTTATGAAGAGAAATTAAGTAGAGGTGCAAGGTAAGAGTTAAGTGAAAGGAAATGAAAATGTGTATTAAAATAGAAAAGGAAAGGAAACTCACCTTGTGAAATAAAAACTTGAAAAATGGGTTGTCAATGACCAAAAAAATGGTCAATTTCTATGATTTGAACCAAAAAAAAATGAGATGACCAAAACCTAGAAATTGCTCAATGATCAATCAAGGTTGAATTCCCTAATCAAGTTTGACCTAAAGCATCAAGGTTGAATTGAAGAATTAGGACCAATCCAATTGCACTCGATGGAATGGGTGTAACATTGATTCTAATTTTGCAATTCTATAAAAATCCAAAAAGGGTACTCATATTCTCAACCTATTCACCAATCCAAGATATGCAACCTATAATAAAAAAGGGTTTTTGTTGTTGATATGGGGTTTTTCCTTGGCCAAACCCTAGTTTAGGAATTAACCTTGAATTGAAATAATTGAATTGTAGAAATATAAAGTAAATGTATGAATTCACCTTATAATAGTAGGATATCTTGAATCAAATGTAGTGTTCTTACTTCACTAATTGATTGGGATCAAGAAGATGAATATGAATCGATATAAAAGATGTAGTAAAGGATCTTGAAGAATATCTTTCTAGATAAACTCCTTGAATGGCCTAATGCTTGGATCCTTAAACTTTAATGGATGAATTTCTTGAAGGATTTGAAGTCTTGAGTACTTGAGCACAAGTGTTTGATCTTGTGAATGCATGATCATAGAGTTCTTGGATGAGAAATGAATAAATGGAGGGGTTTATATAGAGCTCAGAATTGACTAACTCCCATAGGCTAACCTACCTAGGAATTAACACCATGAAGGCATCTAAACTCGAGACGTAAATAGAGGACCAAAAATAGGGCCCAATCAGGGATGTATTGTGGCCTCGATTATCTCATTAGGGGTTCTTTGCACCCCCTAAAAAATAGGGCCCATGACCTCTAAGATTCCAAAATAATTATTGAATCCCTAAAGTCAGGCACAGAGTCTAAGATATAGCTATTTTAATGTGGAGATAAGATTCCAAATGGTTAAATGAAGGTAAGGGAGAAGTTATGAAGATATATTCTACCTCAAGCTTAATGCTATGAAAATAGGAACTTTAAAGAGGATATATTAGGTTTTACCCCAATTCCACCTAGGAGATGGGACATGAAAGGGAAGAAAGAAGGATAGGTATAAGGAGATTAGTGATCTCCCATTAAATAGGTGCTAAAAATTCATTAAATTGGAGTTCTTCTACTTTAAGATGGTATAGTTGTACATGCAATATATTTAGTCATAATGTCAAACATTGTAGAAACAAAATGTTATGGACAAGGAAATTGAGAAACATGTTAAGTAATAATTGTGGATACTTTAGACAGATGGAAAAATATTATAGATTCATAAACTCAAATTTTGGTACAAGATCAACATGGATGATGTGCTACAACTATTACAAGCATAGTCATACAACAGAAAACTGTAAATACCAACAACCTACAAGTGGAGATAATGAAGAGAGAAATGAAATGATAAGAAAAACAAAAAAGAATAATGTTAAATATATTTGGATCAAGAAGGTAGAAAAAATCATATTTGATAGTAATTCATATAACCCATGTCATGAAGGAAAATCTTTAAACTAAGCTAGAAATTTCTTCTTAGGGAATCCCAAAGAATGGTAAAATCTCACTGTATCCCTACAAGACAAATAAAAGTGTTAAGATAGCATATTCTTGTTGGAAAACTAGGTAACAATGTTGGTAAGTAGAGGTAACCCTTATTGACAAAATTAATATCTATAAGAGAAAAGTTATTTTTGTAAATGCATTAATTGCATAATTAGTTTCTCACTCACATTTGTGCTATAAATGTGTATTAAGAAAATCCATTTGGTACCATACATTATGAAGCTAATGAGTGTGAAGAGAATTATGAAAAGATAGAAGCAATTAACTATGAGTAGTGAAAAGCAAGAATTTCTAAAAGATGATAAAGGAGTATTTGTGCCCTAGTTTGCAAAAGCTGAAGAAAACTCTATTCATAGATATCTCAAGTTTTGGAGAATCTTTGAGAAAATATGGTAGTAATAGTGAAGGCACCCTTTGTTATAAGCATCAATGAGGCCCTAGAGCCAAAATGTGAGATCTACTCTCTAGAATCAAGTGTAAAGGGTGACATAGGAGCTTTATCATCTATACCACCAAGGATACCATTAACAATTTACTTAGCACTTACATTCACAATAATATTGTAGTCTTGGGAAATACAAAAATTGAGAATATATGTAATAAAGATTTATGTACTCACAGAATACTAAAGGATGAGTTAAAGCACCTTGAAGCTCAAGGTCTTAGGTATATGGTTCACATGCCTAACATCTTTAATAAGGTATGGATAAGATATGTTCTTATTCATGCACATGATGTGCCACTTTGGATTTATGAGAAGAATCCCATAAAAATCACCAAGGAAATCATTTACAAGGTATCAGGGCTATTGGCACAAGGAAAGGAATGTCCCCTATAGGTTAGAATATGAGTGATTTGAATCAAATTCTTGAAACTACTGTAGAAAGAGGGCAATGGTAATTGATACAATCGAGAAATAATACACTCAATTTATAGCTATAATCATAGGATACAAGGTGTATCAATCCAATCACTCAAGGAAAAGTATATGATCTACTAGTTATGGTTGTTAACCAATAGAATGCTATTATTGAACTATCAAAGTAAGGAAGACAACAATATATCAAGTATGGTTCACTCTTGTTTGTATTTACTTATATATGAACAAAATTTTCCTTGGAATAGGAGATGTTTTATGGTAAGAGAATAAGCCCATTATTTACCAAATTAATGATTATGTTGAATAATTATGAGGATAATTAAAGAAGACCATGTGGGGATATTTAAATAATTTCAGCTCAAAATGCAAGAGTAATATCAGATTCCCACATTTTTTGTGGAAAATTTTAGAGATACTATATGTTTTGTAGCTCACACTGATCATTGTAGGATACAATTGATTGAACGCAGAGCATCTTGGGTTCTAGCATTCGACTATGGGCTTACTAAACAAGAAATCATTAGGTATGCCAATCACATATTGAGTTTTCCAAAGGATACCTCTAGAAAATATTTTGGTATATATGAAGAAGTCTTTAATAGCATAGAAATAGAAGACCAAGCAATGAAAAAGAAGATAAAGATAAAGAAATGCTCAGAGAGGCACCATGAAGAAACCAAAAGCTCATCTATGAGGGAGGTCACTCTTTGTATAGCCTTAGTACAATTAATAACACTTGAGAAGAAGAAGAAGAAAACTAAAAGCATAAATTATAGAAGAGGTCACTATCTCTATCTCTGCACAAGAAGAAAAGAAGAAGAAGAAATTGAAGATAATTATGAGATGAAATCCCCTGATGAAGTAGTAGAGGAAAGATTCATTAAAACTAAGAAAGGAAAAGTGTTTAAAAGAAAAAGAACACAACCATAGTAGTTAAAACAAGTTTTACCAAGAAGCAAATCAAGGCTCAACCCCATAAGAAAATCTGAAGTTGAATTAAAAAAAGAAGTAAGTTTATGAGAAAAGACAGTAGGCAAATGAATGTATACAATTCCTACCAACCCCAAAGAACTGGCACAATACATTATAGATATAGGATTGGTTGGAATGATGGATCCCACACCATTTTCTAAATTTTGGAAAATGATAAGAAAATGGTTAAGGACAAATTGATTAAATATTTTAAAGAGTTAGGAAAATATCCTAGAGATGTGAAAGATAAATTTCCTAAAGAATTGTATGAGATATTATTAGTAAGGTGGAACTCTATAGATCACAAAGTGGAGGAACTAAGAAAGAAAATACTAAGAGAATTACTACCCAATTTATTAGGAAATGACTTTGAAGTATGGATGGATAAATACTCTAAGGCATTTAGAATGAAAGTATTAACATCCATGGGATTGGGAAATTAAGAATTTATTTTGATAAAAAATAGTAAAGAAATATGGACTAACAAATTGATAAAGAATTAAAATTAAGCCTATGAAGAAGTAGGTACTTCAAATATTGATGATGTATTTACTATTAATAAGTTAGTTGGTAATGCACCTACTATATTCGAAAAGGCTTCTACCAAGGAACATGTGATTATTGATGATATAACTAAAAAACAAGGAGAGTTAGATGATGAAACTAGTATGTAAGAAAATATTACACAAATATAGAAAAATGAGAAAGATATTAGAAGAGATACTACTAGTAGAGTTGAACAAGGAGGAGATACAGTAGAGAAGGATACAAATAACAAAAATGCACTTGTATCAATAAGTACTATTACTGTGCAATAACTAGAGATACCAAGCTAGACTCTAATATCTATAGAGGAAGTATTAAGTGCTTTGAGTAAGAGATATGTTGTCTTGATTGTGATAGAGCAAACCCCCATACTAGTAGAACAAAAACAAATTCCACCAACTCCAAAAATATTGACAATAGTGAGAGATAATGTTGAAGAGAAGAAGGAAACCACATGAATAAGGAAACAAAGAATAACAAGGGAATAATGATATTTCTTAGCAAAAAAGCCAAGGAGAATCCAACCTATGCACTATTGGTTTAGAGAAGAAGGATGACACCAGAAAAGATGATAATGATGATGAAAGAGATAAAATGCAAACAAAGACCATGGAAAAGGTCATAGAAAACCTCATTTGAAGGAGAAATGAAAAAGAGAAGTTGAAGAGGAGGAGGAGGATGATCCACCATGTGATGACCCTAGTTTGATATTTTGAAAAGTGAAGTTCTAAAGTTGAAAATAATAGGAAGACTTTAAATGAGTCTTGGAGATCAAGACATAAATTAAAAAAATAAGGTCCAAATAAATAAAGAAGAAATTACTAAACAAGACATTGTATTTTTCTGATCATCTCATGCGTGATGTAGTTTTAATTAAAGAGAAATATGTGCCCAAGAAACTAAAAGTTTATCTAGACATGACGAAGGCATCTAGAACAAATATTGAGGAACAAATAGAAAAAGAGTTAGAATATAAAGTGGAAGAAAGAGACAAACAAGTTTTATCAAATAAAGTTTTATATTTGAAAGGAAAATTATATAAAAGTATAACTTTTGCATAGGATATTTTGAATAATCCAACCTCTATGTACACAATAGTATGTAATTTTGATATATTTACTATAGAGGTAGACACAAGAATTATCCGAGTTCAAATTGAGAGAATAGGTCATATTAGAGGATTGGATCCTTAGTTAATATTGTGGAGCATTCAATAAAGATGGAGTTAGTTGCAAAAGAAAAAGAGCTAAAAGTAGAGAAGAAGAAGACAATTGAATTTTTTTTGGAACTATAAGGTATGATCACTCTCCATAATGATGTTATTAAGATTAACTTAGTAGAAGCACATAAAATATTCAAATGCCAAATGTACATACATTAGATGGTTTAGAAAATTTTGCCTCAAATTTGTAGAAGCACATTCTAACCTTAATAACACTAAAGTGTTGGATATATAAGAGAAGTAACTAAGAGGGGAGGGGTGAATCAGTTACCACTAAAATAAATCCTAGATCCCTTAGATGTCAATATATATCAAACTCTGTGAAAACTGAATTCTACTGAAACTCGATAGAATGTTGTAACTCGATAAACACTAAAATAACTCAATAAATGCATAACATGAAAATCTTAAGATATATCTATGGTTAATATTACTTTAAATTAGTTGTAAAGATATAAGAGAAATAGCATGAACACAATTGACACCAAGATTTAACGTGGAAACCCAATTTGGAAAAAACCACCAACTATAACTAGTTACTAATTTTTATTCTTCTAAAGTGAGCCCTATTAGGAGCCAACCCTATTAAAGGTTACAAGACACATTGTTAGGTGTAACCCTATTAAGGGATTTAATCACCTTGTTAGAAGTGGTCTTGTAAGAGGTCTTTAGACAATTCAATAGAAATGCCACCTTGTTAGAGGATTTACAAATAGTTGTTAAACCAACTCTGTTAAGAGATTTAGATCACTACTACAATGGTTAAAGAGTAACAATGAGATGACCTGATTTTTGATGCAACTAAATTGTTGATTATAGATCTCAATTCTAGCTTGTATACTTGATCCTTCTTGATCGAATGTATCTTTGCATCTCAACAAGGACATTATGCTTATCCTTCTAATTCTCTTCCTCTTAGCATCATCAAATCTTCAATTATGTCCCACACATGCTTCTTTTTCTAATCCTCAACTTGATCTTATATTTATATCTTACATAGTGTCAAGTTGGCTTGAATACAACTTAAAATAATTAATATTCATCTTCTCAATCGGCTAGAACCAACAGACAATTCAATTAAACTCAATATGCCAAAACAAGAAAATCCTTCATTAGCCAACCATGCTCAGTAATTACTAACTCTAAGTGATTTTCCTATATTAACCAAGTGAACTTAGTTAACACTGCATATTCAAAAAGTTGCTTTGGTAACTGAATGAGATTAGTTAACAATGGTTCCACCTAACATTCCATCATTAACCAAGTGAGCTTGGTTCACACTCAACTTCCACAAACTTTCCTTTGTCACTCGAGTGAACTCAGTAGACACTATCTTCTAAACTAGGAAAACTTTGGAATGCATGGCAGACACAAAAAATTGTCTTCAATGCCCGAGTGAGCTTGACATACACTAACTAGCAATGATGTGACATTTTGCGTAACATAAAAAAAATACACAATTAATTAATTGTTTCCATCAATCTCCCTCTTTGGCATTGATGGAAACACAATATGTCATTTTAGAGCAAGAATAAAGTAAGGAACATATCCTTAGTTTAACTTTGATTCTCATCTGTGAGAACTCCCTCTACCTATGTGAACTCCTTCTGCCTTCAATTTCTCCCTCTATTAGAAAACTTCTACCTTCAATAACTTCTTTTGATAGAAAACTTTGTTTTTTATATCAAACCAAGTTAATTCCCCCTTTTTGACATCTCTTTCACTTTTATATTTATAAAATGTCTATGAGATATGACATAAAACTTCTCCTTCTTTGACATCTTATGCCAAAGACAATATTTAGTGAATATCAATGTACCTCATGCACTAATTCATTTGCAAGGTGCCTTTATCAATACCACATCAACTAATTGATCTTCAACATGCTCTGGTTGATGCATCACTAAACTTTATTTAGTGAGCTTTAGAGAGGGGAATGAACTCTATCTTACCTCTTAGATACAGAAATGAATCCTTAGGTAATTGCTTGGTGAATATGCCTACAATTTTTTCTTTGGTATTCACATATTCTAATCTTACTTCTTTATCTTATACCAATTCTCTCAAAAAATGATATTTTATAGAAATATGTTTTTTTTTGGTATGCATCACTCGATTCTTTGATATATTAATTGCACTAGTGTTATCATAGTTTATAACCACTAGATCCTTTATCTCTATCTTCATACCTGCCAACAGTTGTTTGAACCAAACAATATTAAAAAAAAATTAACTATTGCTACAACATATTCTGCCTCTGTTGTGGACTAAGAAATACAATTCTATTTCCTTCTTGTCCAAGACGCAAGTCTTTTATCAAGAAAGAATTCTCCACCACTAGTACTCTTTCTATCATCAATACTTCCTACCCAATCAATATCTATGAATATTTTTAAATCCAAATTACCTCTTTTTTTGTACCATAAACCATAATCTTTAGTACCTTTTAGATATCTCATGATTCTTTTGATTGCCATCATGTGATTTTCTTTGGGATTTGTTGAGAATCTTGCCACCATACCGATTGCTAATGCAAAATCAAGCCTTGTATGCACTACATACTGCAACTTTTCCAAGCATTGATCTATATGTCATTTGGTCTACCTCCTTAGAATCATCATTTTTGGAAATCTTATGTCTAGTAGACATAGGAGTTCCAACAAGTCTTGAGTCTTCCATTCCAAATTTATTTAGTATCTCCTTGATATATTTAGATTGAGTAATGTAGATACCATCTATCTTCTACAAGATCTACAATCCAAGAAAGAATTTTATCTCTCCAAACATAGACATCTCAAATTCTTTACTCATTTCTTCCAAAAATGCCTTTCACAAGTCATCATTTCCATGAATAAAGTGTCATCCATGAATAATTTTGCCAACACAATCTTCTTGTCTAGTCCTTCTTTGATATACAAACTTTTGTTGTTAGTTGTTCTTTGAAAACCTATCTATATCAAGTAGTTATAAAGTCTTCCAAACCAAGCTTTGGGAGCTTGCTTGAAACTATATAATGATTTGTGTAATTTATAGATCATGTCTCTTTTTTTGAGATCTACAAAGCCTTCAGGTTGTTCTATGTAGACTTCCTCAACAAGAATTTCTACAAAGCCTTCAGGTTGTTCTATGCTAGTGAATTTCTAACACCTTCTAATCTTGCAATAGGACCAAAATTTTCACCATAATCAATACCTTCTTCTTGAGAATAACCTTTACATACTAACCTTGCTTTTTTTTGGAAACTTCTCCATCTTCATTTAGCTTGTTTCTAAATACCCACTTTGTGCCAATTACATTTTTATCCTTGGGTCTAGGAACAAGAGTCCAAGTTTTGTTCTTCTCTATCTGTTCTATTCCCTCATTCATTTCTTCAATCCAAATTTCATTATCCAAAGCATCTTTAACATTTCGAGGTTCAAATTCAGCAAGTAAACATGTACCTTTCAATTTTTTTCTTGTCATTGTTCCATCTGACTTGTCTCCAATGATCTAATTAGGTGCATGATGCCTTCTAACATATCTTGCTAACATCGGTACTTTGGATTTGGTTTTTTTTCACTAATTTCTTCATGATTTTCTATATTAAGCTTGGGTACCACTATTTGTGACTCGGGTCCATCAGACTCAGTTTTCTCTAGTAACAGCTCAGTAGCTTTTGATTGCAACTTAGGTCCTTCAAACTATGACTTGGGTTACACTAATTGCAACTTGGGAGCATTTGGAGATTATGGGGACTCAAGAGGTGAGGCTTCCTATCTTCCAAATAGATTTGGCAAAGTGTTAGGTTCATAGTAAACAAATCTTCTATAATTCTCGGGCTCTTTCTTGCTTTCTTCATCACTCTTTTTTGCAAGCTCATCAATTCTCACATGTGCACTTTCTATGATTTTATAAGTAAAAAAATTCAAACATTTATATGCTTTACTTATGTAGGAGTATCCTAGGAATATGCTTTCATCACCTTTGAGATCAAATTTACCTTTCCTAGATTCCTTCAATATATAACATTTTCTGCCAAATACTTTCAAGTAACTTACATTAGGTTTGTAGCTATACCATAGTTCATAAGGAGTTTGACTTGATTCTTTCTTCAATTGTATTATATATAAGGTATGCACTATAATACTAATTTCTTCCTTCTAGTATTTGATTGCAACATTCTTTTCTATCATCAATGTTCTTGCACAATACACAATGGATTTATTTCTTCTTTCAGCTATACCATTCTACTAAGGTGTACCAAGCCCTAATACCTATCTCTTAATTCCTTTTTCTATGCAAAATTCATTAAACTCATTGGAAATGAATTCACCACCTCTATCTGATCTCAAACATTTCAGCTTCTTTCCAATTTCCTTTTCTACTCTTGCCAAATACCACTTTAATTTTTGAAAAGCTTCAGATTTTTCTTTTAGATACATTACAGTCATCATTCTAGAATAGTCATCAACAAACAAGATAAAAAACTTATCTCCATTGTAACTCTTTATTCCAATAGGTCCATATAAGTTTGTACGTACAAGCACTAAACTTCTTCAGAATGATAGTTCTTGCTTTTGAAACTAGTTTTTCTCATCTTACCAATTTGACAATTTTTGCATAGACCCATATCAAGTTTCCTTAAGCTAGGAATACTTCTTACTCTTCCATTTCTTCTTATCTTGGCTAGGTTATCAAAGTTCACATGACATAATCTTTTGTTCCATAACTAACTTTCTTCTACTTGAGCAATAAAACATGAAATTTCATCAAGATAGAGATAGAATAGATTACCTTTTGTTTTTTTGCCAAATCCAACCAAATTTCCTTTTCCATCCACCAGTTTGGCCTTCCCATTCATAAATTATATCTTGAATCTAATGTTATTCAACTCTGCCACACTCAATGGATTATGCTTTAGTCCTTCAACCCAATAAGCATTGCCACATCTAACTTCATTGGTTAATTTGATACACCCTTTTCCTTTTATGTAACAAGGTTCATTGTTTCCAAATCTCATACTACCACCATCATAATGTTCCATGTGCTCAAATTTCTTTTGTCTCTAGTCATATGATGTGAGCAGCCACTATCAATAATCCATGTATCATTTTTGCTAACATGAGAGATAAGTGCCATTTTATCTCCTTCATCATCAAATTCATCTTTTATAGCAATATATACCATTTCATCTTCACTCTTATCAGAATCTTTAGCCATAAAATAAGATTACTTACCTTTGTCCTTATATTTCTTGTAGTTTTTTAATCCATCTTTCCTTTGTACTTATTGCTTTTCTTTTCACCCTTTTCTTCTCTATTTGGGCACCTTGCAACAATGTGACCTTCTTCACAAGAGAAACATATTAGAGGAATCTTACCTTTGCACTTTTCTCTACCTATGGAATATTTCCTTGCAAGTAGGGCTTCCAAGACCATTGTCTAAATTTTCTTCTTCTTCTTCACTTTTTGATTGATTGGCTTTTGATTTCTTATCCTTTTTCTTGAATGAAAGTTTGCTTCAAATGTAGACTCAATACCTTTTGAACTAGGGACATAGTTATCATAGTTATCCAACTCAAATGTTGTCAATCTTCCAACTAGAGTATCCAAAGTTATTTTTGTATTTGGATCACATCTCATCTCTTGAATAGTAGACAATCTAATTCCATAGATAGGAAAAAGGGTTTTGAGTACCTTGCTTACATTTTTTTTTTCATCAATGTCTCCTCTAGATGCTTTGATTGCAGTCACACTTGCTTTAATTCTTTCAACGGATTTTGCAATATTTTCATTTTCTCTCATCTTCATCAAATCAAATTTTATTTTGAGACTTTTGGCTTTAGCTCTTCTTACATTATCATCTCCTCTATAGATGTCTTTCAGTTTGATCCACATATCACAAAATGTAGTACAACCTTTGACTTCATCAAATTTAGCATAATTAAGAGTAGAAGCAATGTCAATCATCATGATGTTATGATTTTTCTTTTCATCAATTTCTTCAACTAATAGTGTTCCAGTAGGAGTCTTGTATTCTCTATCAAGATATTTACAACTTGAATCACTAATATTTGCCAAATATAATCTCATAAGTCCTTGCCATGCTACAATGTTTTCTTAGTTCAACTTGAGAATCTCTCTTCTGTAAGGCATCTTGATCTTTAGCTTTGGTCCTTAAAACCTTATTTGCAAGCACCAAAAACTTTGATACCAATTGTTGGATATATAAGAGGATTAATTTAGAGAGAGGGGTGAATTAGTTATCACTAAAATAAATCCTAGATCCCTTAGATGTCAATATAAATCAAACTCTATGAAAACTCAATTCTGCTGAAACTCAGCAGAATGTTGTAACTCGATAAACACTGAAATAACTTGGAAAATACATAACATGAAAATATTAAGATATTATCTATGGTTAATATTAATTTAACTTAGTTTAAAACATATAAGAGAAATAGCATGAACATAATTGATGCCAAGATTTAATGCAGAAACCCAATTTGGGAAAAACCATCAATCGCAACTAGTTACTGATTTTCACTCTTCTGAAGTGAGCCCTGTAACGAGCCAACCTTGTTAAAGGTTACAAAACACACTATTAGTTGTGACCCCATTAGAGGATTTAATCACCCTATTAGGAGTTTCCTTGCTAGAGGTCTTTAGACAATTCAATAGAAATGCCACCTTGTTAGAGGATTTACAAATAGTTGTTAAGCGAACTCTGTTAAGATATTTAGATCACTACTAAAATGGTTAGAGAGTAACAATGAGATGACCTAATTTATGATGCAATTGAATTACTGATTACAGATCTCAATTTGGCTTTTATACTTAATCCTTCTTGATTGAATGTATCTTTTCATCTCAACAAGGATATTTTGCTTATCCTTCTAACTCGCTTCCCCTCAACATCATCAAATCTTCAATTATGTTCCACACGCTTCTTTTTCTAATCCTCAACTTGACTAATTTATATTTATATCTTACATAATGTCAAGTCAACTTGAATACAACTTAGAATAATTAATATTCATCTTCTTAATCAACTAGAACCAATAGACAATTCAATTAAACTTGATATGCCAAAACAAAAAAAATCCTTTGTTAGCCGACCCTGCTTGGTAAATACTAACTAAAGTGATTTTCCTCTGTTAACCAAGTGAACTCAGTTAATACTAAATATTCACATAGTTCCTTTGGTAACTAAGTGGGCTTTATTAACAATAGTTCCATCCAACCTTTCCTTCATTAACTGAGTGAGCTCAGTTAACACTCAACTTCTGCAAACTTTCCTTTGTTGCTCGAGTGAACTAGGAAAACTCTAGAATGCTTGATAGACATAGAAAACTATCTTCAATGCCTGAGTGAGATTGGTATACACTGACTAGAAATGGTATGATATTCTATGTTACATCAAATGCAATACATAATTAATCATTTTTTTCCAACATAAAGATCACATGGGAGATGTTAGTGCTTCTCATAGAAACAAGATATACATCTATTGCAACAAAATTGTAAATTATATTAAAAAAATCATATGCATACTATTACCACATTTAGTGGAATTCATTTCCATAAAAGGGGGGGAGAATTATATCAAAAAATAATAATTTTGAACAAAAGCAAATAGGGGAAGTAATAAGTATGGGGAATTATAGAGTAAAGTTGAGTACGGTGTAACTAAACAATAAGGTATACAATTATTGTTTTGTAATCAATGCCAAAGAAGGATATTGTTGGCATATGATGAGGATATAGAATTTTTTTTTTCATTGATTCCGAATATCTAAGAAGCATTCGAGGAATTGATAAGGAAAATACACAAAAGACACTACCAATATACAGACACATTATCATATTATAGTTATTAGGGAACCACTAAAAATGTACATAGTGATAAGAAAGTTATCAACAACAAGTATTATATGGAGGAAGTTGTGTTTTCCATTTAACAAAAAAAGAAGGAAAGTGATAAAGCTTAAAATCTAAGACCCAAATTGCATGAAGGGTTAGTGAGATCAAGGTTAAAAGCTTAGATAAGATGGGATTAAAGAGAGGATGAATAAACAAGGAACAAAAGTGAGAAACAACAAAAAGGTGAAAAGGTGAGCATAGAGCTAAAGGTTGAAGTAGAGCATAAAAGGGATCTAACAAGATTAATACATAAATAGATTCAAATCAAGTTATCTTGTGTGAATACCTAATCAACTTTCTACAAGGTTTACTAAATTGTTTAATCAAGGTAGTCTTTCATAGGACTATTAAATTCTTGTAGGAACTTTGTAAATCCCTTGACAAGATGAACGCAAAATAGGTTGGATGAAATATCTTAATGGAGTAATCTTAACAAGATTAAGATACAATGAACATTATATCAGTCACTCCTTACCAAGTGAGTCACTTAGAAGGTGACATAATTGTAAGCCTAGTTGGAAATCTTTTTCAACTGAAGTGAAGAAGATGTGGGTATCATCCCCACCATAGTTTTTCCCTCTGATTAAGGGTTTTCTACAATACTAAAACTTATGGGTGTTATAATGTTTATGTTTTGATGTTAATTACTTTTACGTATATGAATTTTTGACTTATAAGTAATGTTATCAGTTATATAAGAATGATTATTGGTTTTAGAGTTTGATAGTCTATCAGTCTATGTTATAAAAGGATTAATAGATAAAAAATTATAAGTACTGATTCACCTCCCTCCTCAATACTTAACCTTTCCAATTAATATGGCATAGGTTACATCTAGACTCACAACAGGATTGGCATGTCTACCAATCTAGACCCCTACTAGTAGGTGTCACAAATTTTCTATGAAGAAATCAAGTATGAATTCAAGTTTTGAAATCAAGTAGAATTTTGTTTTGGGTTAAGGCACCAGAACATTGTAGAGTGTATAAAGACACATAGGCTTCTTTATTGAATTGGTTGGCTTTTATAGTCTTTGTTTTCATTGTGAGTGCAAGCTAGTGATGAAGATCATAGTTTCAAAGAAGAGAACCAAACAATAGACCAGTTGTTAAGAACAACAAGGAAAAAGTAAACAAGGAAATTTCATGAGGAAAGTAAGAGAAAGGAATAATATTAGTGCATCTTCAAGGAGTTCAAATGAGTTCCAATACACACATTATTTATGGTGATAAAGTTAAATAATCCCATTATTTTTTCAACCATGCTGAAATGCCCAACCTAAACCTAAGCATCATCTTCCACTCAAAACTAAATCTCAAACTCAACCTAAACTTTCCATTATCTTTGATCATGTTGAGATAATTAAAGCACCATATGACCATCTTCACATTACTACTAGGGAAGATCATATCCCTTCCAATGGTGTTATAGTTTTCCATTTAATAAACAATTACATAAGTATTTATATGATTCATCTAAAGTATGGACTCAAACTTGAAATTTTCTTCTCCATCATTCTTATAGTTCTATCTCCCTTCCTATAGAACTTTGTGGTAATATTGTGCATACAATTTTTTTTAAGTATTCCTACTTTTTATTAATTTCAAGTTAAGTTTAGTATTCCTTGGTTTTATTCCATAAAAGATACAACTTATCTTATGCATAATTTTTTAATTTTCCCCATGATGGTGAGATCAAGACCATTAATCATAGCCTTTATCATCTTTCTAGGCCTTGGGACTTTTCTAAAATTAATTTCTTTTGGCCATCTATAAATCAATTGATACAACCATATCATGATAATATCTTGTACTCCTATCAACATTTTAAGGTCTAGAAGATTCATGAAACTATTTTTATATAATCTTGATCCTTGTAGTTGTCTTCCTCTAATACCACTACTTCCTCCTTTGTCAACCTCTCCACCTCATTCTCCTATTCCTACCTGTCAACCTAGTGTACATTCTTTCATTTTTTCATCACAAGAAGATAGGTACCCCATGTTGATTGATCCTATGCCACCTCAAGTATCTTCCAAAACCAAATATAACCTATGTGCTCATGGTCATCGTAAAAACATCAAGATAAAGCTAAATATCACACTCGTGCTCCTTAGAATGCTTCATCATCTCACATACCTCCTTCTTCACTTCCTTTTCATCATCCTATGTCTAATATTGTGGAATAAGTGATTAAGATAATGATAAAGTTTGAATCTTGGATTCTATTATGATTAATTTATATGAAGAAGATACCCTTGAGGATGTTATTTATGCTAACAATTATATACATGCTAGTGATTCTAATGATTTATAGGAGAATATTGATCATTATTTACTACAAATTATTTGTCAAAAATTAATAATCACTCCTAGTACTAAACATGGTGACCCAACTCCTTAGCACAGTCCTTGTTTGGAACTAGCTATTATTCCTTCTACTGTGTATTATGTCACTTCTCTTATGAGTTCTCCACCTTCCCTAAAAACTATAGACCAATATGGAGGGGCATGAGATATGTTTGATTAGCTCCTCTTGTGTAATGGTGTATATGCAATTGTATTTTATAATGCACTTCCCCTATGATGTGATTATTGTTAAATGTTTAATCTAGACTGTTTTGGAAAATTATTTTTTCTTTGTTGGTGCAAGGTGATAACAAAGTTGAACATGTTGTGCTCATTCTTCTATTTGTATCTTTCTTGTTCTGTATTTTGTTATATTTGGTATTGTACATATACCATTGTTCTTAAATGTTATGTGGAATAATTGACCTTGGATTTCGCATCAACATAGCACTAAATATTGTTTGGTCTCTATGATAAAAAAGAATCTTCTTCATAACTCTTGCATGCTTTTCCTAAATTAGGTTGTAGTTATTCCTTTGGGGAGTGCTGATATTTTATATTTCAAAAAATATTTGATATATTATCATATGACCATATTGACCCCAGAATTGGTAGATCCCTTATGTGTCCTCCTTTTCTCATATGCCTATTTCCCTTGATATATCCTTGCTTGGGGTTATACCATACTAGAAACATCTATAGTGGATGCATGTACTCTTCATTAAAGGCTTTTCTCATATTAATGCATTATCAATTTCTTTAACATGGGGGTATACACTCTGATTACATTTTAAGCACATGCAATATGGTATTTTGCATATTTGGATCCCTTTTTAGATTACTAATAATACATAAGGCTTCATCCCTTCATTTTTGTATGCTTCTTTGGATTAATAACAATCCTTGATACTTGATCCCTAAATTTATAGTTTTTGATCCCTTAAAAGGACATACACATCCTTATGCTTCAATCATCTTTGTTTGATTTCCCTTTTGATTACATGAATCTCTGAGGGTGTATCCTTGATGGTTTGACTAGCATGCCACACAAACTTTTTAGACTATCAATAACATATTTTGTTAAAGCATTCCTTTAGTGTGATTTACATTAAGAAACATATATCTTACAAGGTGTGTGGATAACACTTTTTTTGTTCATTTTTTTGTTAGTGATATCTCTCTTGTCTTGATTTTGGACTTGACAAGAACTCAAGTCTATTGAAGGATTGATTATTTTCTTAACTTCTTAGTCTTGATAAGATCATCTTTCATTTTGATCTACTTTGCCAAGATTTTTAGGTTTTCTCATACTCGCAATACAGTGGGGACATATTGTAATATCTTAAAATGGAAGCACTTTCTTTTTAAGAAATTTTAGCCCTCCTTTGTGTGATATCCTAGGTCCATTAATGTAATTGTGGTTGGATTTATCTCTTTTCTTGACTTTATACACATATTTATTCATTTTTTGTTCTTGAGGTCCTAGTACACATCTCAAAGGCCATAATACTTAGGATAAGGAATGAGGGCATCCTTAATCACCAAGTAAGGGACAAACTCATCCCTAATCCCCTAGTATTGGACAAGGTCATCCCTTACCTGAGGAATATTTCTTCAAATTACATGCCCAATTTAAGGGTTTTATTTATTTTCCACTTTATTGAGTCAACCTTTCTCAAAAAAATTAAAATTTTCTACAAAAGAAGGAATTTTTTTTATTAAGAAGTATTCAAGTGTTTGATCCTTAAAGAATTCAAGGGCATATCTATATTCATGGATCAATTATTTGGAAAAAATTGAAATATTATAATTTGTGGAAACATCCTACATCATCATCTATATACAAGAATTGATACATATTTATGGATAGTAAATATGAATCAATTCATGGATATTTGGCAAGCAAGGTGAATATTTACATGTGTCTTTATTTTACATGCTTATCATTTTTAAGTTGATTCCTTGACTAAGGCTTGATCAAGGAAAGCCCCTCCACTCCCTACTCCCTAATAAAATACCTTTTTCCATATTTTTAGGTCTGGGTTTGCAATTTTTTGGAGCAATGAACTCATATATCAAAACTAGGGTTTTAGTTTGTAGGCAAAGCTTTAGGTTTTTTAGTTTTGTGTAGAATAGCTCAAGGATGACCTTGTTAACCTAGTTCATCCCTATCCAAAGACCATATTTGGAAAATTTGTAGAAACTAATTTTCTAGTCTCGGATTCAAACAATTTTTTATTCTAATAGTTATTTTTCATATCTAAGTTTCTTTTCATCATTGGCTTACAAAATTAGTTATTTACTTCAATATACATTTTATAGCATCTATCTTTATGTATCAAATTTTTGATCCTTCTATGCATTTATTCATAATATATTTTATTTCCCTGTTTGCATCTCATTTAGTCAAATTGTAGTGCCTCCTATGATTGCATTATGTACCTTGATATATTTTGGTTTTGAGAGATACTTTGATATTCATGTTTGAGGATATTCAAGATGACTTGATGGTCAGATACTACATTTTGATTGCCAGTATCATAGATGTTAGATGCTATGTTGTTCAGTTTGATCATATCTAAATGATGATTCTTATTGATATGACATGATTCTTTATGATGATAACTGGTTATTTTGTATTCGGGCATATACTCTATTTATGATTATATGATGGACTTATTGGATACTTGATTTGATGCTATAGTTATTTACTTCAATCTTGCTTTGGAATTTTTTATGATGGAGTGAGTGATTTAAATAGAATATTTTAATGTGATTAAATCAATGGTTATTAATGTGATTTAATGCATTATCACTTTGGCTATATTATTATATGCAATTGCACTTGATTGTATTGTGTAGTGTGTAGGATTTATATCCCTGGTAGTGGCACATGGAGTTAGTGATTCGGTTGTTCTTACCTAGCCAATGTCATCCTTATATGGTTGATACATCCTAATTAATTGATTATTTAAACCCTCCTATGATTTATTAAATCTAGACTCATTTCCATTATGTGATTAGACACGTGAGTATGTCTATGCATCTAGAGGTTCACATTTATCATAGAATTTATTAAGGAATATAGTGATTAAATTGTTTTTGGGAATTTTATATTTGATTTAATTATTTTAATTTCAAAAAAAATTGTCATAGTTGAATTCTACTTGATTGGAATTACAAAATTTTATCTGGGTTGAGAAAGGGTTGTTTTAGTGGGCTAGTTAATTTCCTAACAATATCCTCCACTTTTAAAAATGAATATATATCCCAAAAGGGAATTAATTCTCGACTTCTCACTTGCAAAATAGGAATTTGGAGAGAAAATTCCAAAATCCTCTCTGAAGGATTTATCATTCTATTCACTATAGGACCTATAGGTGTGGGATCATCCCAAGGTTGAGCTTGTTGGATCTGGCTTAGGGCAACTTTCATTTGCTAAGATTTTTTATAGTGACCACAATATGATTATTTTATCATGCACTTTCCTATTCTATCCCTTTTGGATTCAAGGTAGGGCTCTAGTTTTATTCTTTCTAGTGCTTTATTTTGGAGTCTATTTCTAGTAGTAAATTGTTTGGAGGCAAAGAACTAGTATTCCCCTCCATTTTTGCATGCTAGCTCTACTTGGTTGGATGGGTACAAGCATTTCTAGCCTTTTTAGACTTGATGGTTTGGGGTTTTGTGTTGTTATGCTAGCCATTTTCACATACAGACTCCAAATCCAAATTTTATTTGATATTTGTCACTTTTCTACCCACTATCATAATGGGTTTTAATTTTGAGGTTTTTGGGCATTTTTGGTTTTTGCCTCAATTTTTATTCCACTTGGCTTTCTTGGGTTTTCTTTGCACTATAGTTGGTCATGGATTTATATTATTCATAGGGACATCTATCTGACCCTAGATGTATTTTTATTACACTAAGATTTGTGTTGAATATGTACTCCTAGATATAGGTCAATTGAGTGATTTATTATACTTGTGTTCTTATATGTTTCTCATCCAACCATTGTTATTTATTATCATTGTATAGTTGGTGTGCCCATACACAAGCATATGAGCATGCACTTATTGGGGTCTTGTGAGTCCCAAGCTCTCAGTTTCTTGTTGATTCAATCATGTTCATTGGGGTTGGGTTGGGAAATTGTATTTCCTACGGGTACTCGTCATGTGATGAGCATGGGTATGTAGGATACACTAGTGGAAGAGCTTCTCTCATAACCCTAGATCATGTTCCCAATGAGGTATACATGAAGAAGTTTCTAATAAGTGATAACTAAATAAGTTCATGGGTAATTAACTAAGATAAGAAAACATTGCATACCTACATGGCTATTCCAAAGGTGTGTACTACCCGTTTGGTTATCTAAGTGTAATTGTTTGTACAACTCCTCCAATGTATTGAGCACTATGGCCTCCGAAGGGAGTGGCTCCATTAGGTGTTAGCTTGGGTTCTACAATGCCAAGCAATCTACTCTCCACTAGAGTCCCTATATAGTAGACCCCTAGAGTGTTTGACCAAGACCTATTGTATTGCATTGTCTCATGATCTTTGTTTCATTCCTTTGTACTATTTGGCATGAGTGTTAGCCATGGATGATTTTCTTGTGTGTGTTTGAGGTTAGATCACTATCCCCATCAGTACAAAAAGTGTGGGCCTATGGGTTCCATGTGGTTGGAAGGTGTAGCTACCTTTACCACTATATGGGACTAGCGTATACAATTGGCCATTCTCCATGTTCAGTTCCAATGTTGGATGCTTATGTTGTTCTTTGTATCTTCCAGAGTATGTTTCCATGTGATTTATGTTATTTTAGTTCATAGAGATAGTTTATTTATGCACATTATATTCATTGCTATGTTGCTTTCCGCATGTTTACATCATATGCTTGGATTACATGTTATAGTTGAGATGTTAGAATTATGCGATCTTCCTTAAGCTTTCAAGTGTTTACTCTTTGGTTATTTTGGATTTGATACTAACTGGTGTGGAGGTTCTAATTCTTTTCCCCTTTTGATCATTTTTTATTTTGTTTCTTTGCAATACTGGGAAATAAAATTTCACCATTGGGTGATACTGGAAAACTATCACACACCTTTGAAAGAAATATCATGCAATACTAGAAAGTATCACATGGTAGTAGTAAGTTCTATCATGTGACATTGTTAAAGTATTGCACTATAGTAGTAAGGTATGTCATGTGATACTATAAAGTATCACATAGTAGTTATAAGAAGTATCGCGTGATACTAGAAAAGTATCACCCAGTAGTATTGTACAGTGTCGTATGACACTAGAAAATATCACTTGAATTCTTTACAAAAGCCTACTTGGGTAAACATGAAGTATCTCTAGACTTGTTGGCTGAGAGTCAAAGGGTGTTTTGGGTACCCTCTTGGGATGTGCACCTTCCTTGGTCCCAACAAGTAAGAGATTATGGGTTTCTTGTTTGCGTAAACTTTCATAGATGGCTTTGGATGTGTTGGTAAGTAGTGACACTTGGAGAACGATTGGATGTCTAGATTGCTTGGTTAAGTCTTCTATTATGATCTTTTGATCAATTGCATGTTGATGTGTTTGATTCCATGCTTGTTTTTTAAAAAAAAATTATTGGCTTTTATTTATCCTTGTTCCAAGGACCTCCGAGTGGGGCATTACATAAATTACTTGCACTTGATAAATACTTTATCAAATCAATCAATACTATTTCAATTAAGAGAAATAATATCCAACAGAAAGCAACATTTTTGGGTATAAATCATGAAAAGGTTCTTATATTTAGCTTTGGCATTCCTTACATTCTCTTTGCATTGTGTTGATCTAATTTGAGTCCTTCAAAGGGTTATGCTTAAGGGTTCTTCTTTCACTTTCTCTAATGTGACATTGAAAAATTAAGGGGAAATTGATCTTAAACTATATATTGCACAACCATAATTTTATGTTACATTTTGATGCTTCCTTATTTTTATGTTACACTAGCCAATAGAACATCTAGCCTATTAGGACCTTCCTAACTATTAGTTATATATACTATGTGTAGTAGCACTTGGCGTGTTCATGTTTTAGTGAACAAATATTAGACATTGTCTCTGCCTGATCTACAAGTTTGAGAGTATCTTTGTCCTCAATACTAGCATAAGAGATAATTACATTGATCATCTATAATTTCAGCCATTATTTTTCCTATAAAAAATAGTGTATCCTAATTGATGTATTTAACCTCAAATATTGTGTAAGTAAAACCTATACTTCATTTCCATTATTGTGATTATATAAGTGACTATTTGTGCATTATAATTATTTCTAGTTGTCGTGGAAAATAAGGAATTAAGTATTTGATTTCAATGCTTATTTTATTATTTTTCTAGTAAGTGTTGAAGTACATTCCTTTTTATAGAATCAAGTTAGGTTCATCCAATTGGGAATGGGATTTAATTTAATTATTTGGATTTTGTTCGCTTATGTGGTCTTTTATTGAACCTTTTTTTGTTTTGACCAAAAGTTCCATATAATGAAGAATTAGACTTAATTTTTGATAGTTAGTCATTAGTGGAGATTAATTTCTCTAAAATCCTCTTTGGAGCATTTTATTAATTTGCTTGTTAGGTTAGATCTGACATGTAGAATTTTTTGGGTAGTGGCTCATTGGATTCATTTTGTGATTTATCCCCTTTGTATTGACCATCTTTGGCTATTACAAAGCATTTTATTTCTTCTCCCCGTTTCAAAATTTTCACCATGTGTTAAGGTAGGGCTTCTTGGAACTTTAATTTTACTTCATTATTTGAATTGAAGTATATTGTTGTTAATTTGTGGGCTAAGTATTAATATCCCCTCACATTTTCATTCTATTATTTTTCCCAGTTGGACTTGTATGAATTACATTTGAAATTGAATGGGATATGTCAAGTTATTTTGTTAGAATTAATTTACATAAGTCTTGATGTTTTAATAAAGAAATGTTATTGACATTCTTAATAAACTCCTTATTAGTCTATAAAAGATTATCAACATGCTCAAAATTCAATCAAGAAGTCACTCAAAATAACAAATCAATAGAAGTAACTCAAAGCAATTTCTTTCAAATTAAACTAATCATTTAACAACACAAATATTAGAAAGGTTGTAAAAAAAGAAGAGAAAAATGCCCTTCACTTATGCCTTGGTCAATTTTAGTTTTGTTATTATCACAATCACTCAAATGAAAAACCAAAAAAATGGCAACTAAATTAGGTCAACTTCCAACCCAACATCTATATCCTTATTTAGCAAGAGAACCTACTATAGTTGTTATCAGGTTTAGTAGCCTCAAATTTATGCAACATAACGCATTAGAATGATACAATAGATAAAATACAATATTTGTGACAACTTATTTATTAGTAGAAGAAAAATATATTATGAATCATTATCTTTCTTTAAATAATGAAGAGAACCAAAAATTTGTTTGAACATCTTATCTTGGATAACTTAAATCAGACAAGAATGCCATATATTTGAAGAAAAGACCTATCTCAAACTCATTAGTATGATAGAATATCTTCTAATTTGGGATCTTATGTCTTGGTAAAATTAGTGTTATCATCATTTTCAACATCTTGATCTATGAGTGAGATTTATTCATATGCATGCATCTCAATCCCTTTAGCATCAAAATCAGATAACTCATTTTCTTTGCCATCTTCCATATTTTTTCCTCTTAGCTCCCATTTGATGATGAATTGGACTTGTTCTAGATTTATATACTTATGGAATTCTTCTTCTTGGCATCCTAATGGTCATAGATACAATGATAAGGATGTTCATGAAATTCACCTCTTCTAGGACTAGCTTCATTTGGTTCTCCCATGAAGCCTTTCTGATATGAATGCACCATAAGTGCAAACTCATCCAAACTCATGTTGTATCAATTAAAAAATAATAACTACAACTATTTAGCATTGGGATGAATTGTAGGCTTGTTTCTAATGCACTACCTACAATTGCCTTAGATATTTTTAGTGTTTAGAATATTATAGAAAGGCACAAAGTAACTCATACATAAAAAACAATTCTACACCTCCTTTCTTCCAACATTCTCTCCATATTTCCATTATTGTTTGTCACAAATACATCACTTTGATCACAATTAATATAATCAATAGCAACCATATGAGAGTAATATGATGAGAATTGTTATAGCTCCTCCTTGCTTTCAAGAGTATCTTTTGTGTAGAAGCTTGGAACTAGAGATTTCAAAGGTTCCAATGTCTCTTCTCCTTCATACACTTCACAAAATGCCACATAAAGGTGTACATCACTCCCAAAATCCAATGTTGTTGGAATTAACCCTACTTCTTGAGGAGTGAGAGGGCATTTCCCATGTCTACATTCTTTTTCTAGACAAATTACCTATAACAAGAAGTAAATAATGTTGATTAGTGGTTTTAATTTAATGCACTATGCATACTAAAAATGGATCGTAAGAAAGTTTTAAATTTGATCTAAACAAAAAATTTTGAATTCAAAGCCTTAAATGCAAGGTTTTCCAAATTTTAGATATGGCATCCAACTCTATCCTTTTAGTGCCTCCTCCACCATAGTAGCATCCAGAAAATGCAAGCATGGCAGGTTCAAACCTATTAAATATGTAGTTCTTAAAATCATAATCCTCTTAAAAATGTAGAAAAAATATTATTTTAGTTACAAAAAAAAAATCATTTAATCTTTGATACTTCAATTCAAGGAATAAACTACCTTGGCCCCAAAATAAATGGAATAACATTTAGATATTTAAATCCTTAAAGAACATTCAAATAACCTTAAGTGAAGAGAAAAGAAATGTTTTCTCCTCCACATTTTGTCAATCAATTCCTGGTCTATTTCTAAAATAGACATGGTAAATTGCAACATGTGATAATTCACTTTACAACATAACTTCTAAAATTTAGTGTCTAGTTTATTTCCATCAACAACACAAAGACTTAGGTTGATTTACTTTTGAGAAAATGAAAAGTAAAACCTTAAAGTGAATTTTAAAAAAACTACCATAATACACACATAGAAGTAAACAATAATAAACTAGAACATAATTGTTATTTCATAAATGCATAAATGACCCACCTTGTTACCTTTAGACCTAATATTTGAATAGTTTCCTACCTTACCATATGACACGTATGCATCATTACTGTCTCATATATCCTATTATACTAACAAGTAAAATGGGACATAGAACTCAAGTTTAGAAGAATGTCTCTTAATGGTAAAATCAAAGAATAAAAAACAAGAAGTTTGAAATTAAGCTTGGGTAACAATATTGCAAGTGCATCGAACAAGATTAGTAGGCTATGTTGTAATTTGGTGGTGAAATTTTAGTAGGCTTAGTAGTGATCTAAGATGAAGTGTTTCTAACAAAAACTAACAATATCAAAACATAGGCAGCGATCTTTGAGACCCTATAACAAATGACCAAAAAGGGTTCTTTGGATGATATTACAAAGCTTATGGTGAAGGTTTCTTTGATAATCTCAGAGTAACAAAGTGAAAAAATAATGAGTTAAATTGAAAGAGGTTAGAAAATATTTAATTGCACATGACTCTCAATAAGATGGGACCCCTATTTCCTAGGTCTTAATCTTTTCAAACTCACTTTTATCCTAGGTCTTCATCTTAGCAAGGATGAAGAGGACACCAATTTCCTAGGAGATTTCTCATTTCTGCCAAAATGTGTATATGAAGAAGGAGAAAGATTCTCTAAGAAAAGAATATGAAAGATTGATTCAATACAAAGAAAAGTACCTCTAACTCCATGGTGAAAATCCCATCAATGGCTATATGCATTTTCCTAGTTTTTGTACTCTGAATTGATACAATCACGCTAACTAAAAGTTCCCAATATACCAATGAAAATATCTATGAGGAAATTGGAGAGAAAGAATTTATCTTTAAGATTCCTCATAGTAGAATGCTTGATGGTAATGAGTATAATTGATACAAGACTTTAGGGGGTGGAATAAGAATCACAGTACTTACTTTGCATTTTGAACATAGTGTAGACCCAGTTAAACTTCAACAGGTGGTTTATGTTGTGTAGGAAAGCTATCCTCAATTGAGGTCTTGGTTGGTGTGTATGAATGGAAATCCTCCATTTCTTTGTGTCCAGACCAATATCTACAAGTCAAATTTATGGTGTTAGTTGAAACAAGTGATATTCTCTCTCATATTTCATGTCCAACAAGTGACAACTCTAGTATTGATGAAATTAGTATTGATAGTGATGGTAATGAATTAGATAAAAAATATTAGAAGCAAATGCATTTGGTGGAGCATGAATTGAATATAAATCCATAGTTGGAGAGTTTTGATTTTCAACAACCAAAGGATATGCTCATTGCTAAGATTTATCATCTTCCCCAAGGCATTTCTTCCTTGTTTATAATTAGGATCCATACTTCTATTTGTGATACAAATTTTGCAACTACAATTCTAAAAGAGATGTTACACTTATTTTATGAGAAAAAATTTGGGCACCCACCTCTCCATATAGCAGCCACTTCACAAAAAAAAGATTGGCTTTAATGAAGAAGATTTGAATTTTATGGCTATAGAAGTGGGGATTTTTTTAGTGGCTATTATTCGCCAATTGGCTAATATGTCCCGATTGGGCTATAGAAATTGGCTAAAAAAAATATCATATACTTGTTGACCGGTTCGCCCAAATTTTATAAAATACTCATATAGTGGTCAGAACGTTTGCCACTATTATTACGTAATTTCAGTTTGGTAGTCAGGTTCTTTGCCCATATTTCTCTTTAATGTTTACTCTTATTCACCACAGAATTAATTGAGTGTCTCTTTTGACGATCATCATTCGCCAAATTCCCATTTTCCTATGTGAATTTTATTTTTTATGAGTAACATTGTACTCCACAGACAACTTACCTTGATACGTGTCAATATTTCAGTGACTACCTCAACAATTCTTCTTCCTTTAAGAAATGTTGGCCAAAATTAAACCTTAGCCATTGATCTTGGATCATCAGACGGTCTGAGTTCTCAAATAATACATTTAACATAATTACATTTCAAAACATAATTTGCCATCAATATTAATAATTTTATTAAAAACAAAAATTATCATTGCCATTATTTTATAAAAATTGTCTACACTATTAAAAAATTTGCCACCAAATATCCATCGATTGATGCATAATTCACCAACACTATTAATTTTTTTTCACCCAAATGACATGTGATTTGCCACCATTTTATAAATTTTGGGAGGGGGGGTTCCTTAAAGTTATCCCTGTATAGAAGATGTGATTCCCAAAGGAAGGTTGATAAGCCCTTCTAGGCTTGTGGGATTACTTGTTAGGATACTCTTTGGAATCCAAGAGGAATTCATATTTGTCATTTGAGGATCCTTAATCTCATCTTCATTCTTAGATTATTCATTTATGCTTGATATTAGAGGGGATAAGTCATCTTCAAAATGCTTTAGAGATAGAAAAAATGGTAATGTCTATTATCTTGAGCTCTAGTAGTAGAAGCACTGAAAGAAACTTTTATTCTAAAGGATCTTTGTCATTAGTCAAAAACCTATGCAGTCACCACTCTAGTTGATTGTGGAATCTTTTTAGAGAAAAATTTGTATATAAATATGGTAAGATTCTACCATTTATCTATTGTAAACATCTAATACATAAATGAAGTAGTTAACTATTGGGAGCTAGATAGAAGATGCTCAAATGCACTCAAAAGTGCAATGGGAAACAGAAAGCATTTTATAGATATAAGTGATGTAAACTACCCTATGTGCCAGCCAAAAAAATATCCATCTTTAACACCTTCATTGATTTAGGAGCATCCTAGGTTGCATTTCTATCTTGCATGTTTTCAATTTTTATTCTAATACAAAAATTGGGTTCTGCTGAAACTGTGGTTTTATGATTTCTAGGTGCATGTTGTAGACCATGTAACTAATTTTGCAAAATGAATGAAGATATTAAAACTTCAAGAATTCAAGAGGGCCTAGATTAATATCAATTTTATATAGTAAAATTCCTAACTCCTTATATTTTGGGAGATATAGAAATTCTCCTAGAACATCAATTTCTAGCAATTCTATTCAACAATTTCTTGTGCCTAACTTTCATAATAGATGCACACTTTTTCTTAATGAATCAGACCTTGTGCATTGAATTTGTTTTAGAGGGCCTAGATATCTACCCAAATTTCAAAGTGTGAGTCCTAACTCAATTGGAGCAAGGAGATATCACAACTTTTCTCAAACATTGATTTCAAGACAATTAATTGCTAATGCAAGCCAACTTGTGTATTTAATTTTGGTTTATTTTCATTTAATATTTGTTGAGAGCCAACTTGTGGCTTCTCCATGTTCTAGAATGATATATAAGCCATTTTTGCTAGTATAAATAAATTTTGTAGGCTTAGAACTAATAAAATTACGAAGTTGGATAAAGGATTGCAAAGTAGAACAGGAAACTGCGAATTTGTTGTTGGATCTTTGAATGTGAATGTATTTGTATTTGGCCATAACCTAGAAGGCCTTATAGTTGGGCATGTATGAAGATATTTTGATGAATCAATAAAGTAATTGTACTCTTCTTCCTCCTTTGGTTTTTGTTTTTTTTGTTTGCTTCCGTTAGGTTAACCTTGCAGGGTGGTTCAGAGAGTTGGGTGTGCCATTGGCCTTAGTTTTCCTTGTCCTTCCTTGCATCAAGTAGTATTAGAGCTTAAGGTTCATCCTTGTGGAGATTGGATCATGTAGAACTCTGATTTAGATTTGGTTTTAGGATGGCAGATCTACGGATTTGACCTGTAACTTGCAAAGGGTTACTATCTTTTAGGAACCTAATTTGTAAAGATGGATCATGGTAGAAGAAATGTTGATTATGCTATATTAGATTAGTTGAGACAAATTGTAGCCATAGTAGATGTTGTAGAGATAGCTTAGAGGAGAGGAGCACATCTTGATGATGTAAGTGATGATGAAGTAGCAACACCAAACCATAATCCAGAACTTTCAGAAGATTGAGATGAGGAAATATTGTTGTGAGTGTTTTCTAGGTAACATTCAAAGCCTATTGTAGAAATTGTTCCTTATGATGGAAAGTTGGATACCAATGTTGTGTTATATTGTATCTTAGATATGGAGAAGTTATTTGAGTCTGAAAGGACTCCTAATAATAGAAAAGTGAAGATTGTAGTTACTAGGATGAAAGGTAATACTTCACTATGGTGGGAGCACTTGCAAACTGATAGACAAAGGAGAGGAAAGAAGAAGATCAAAACTTGGTCAAAGATGGTGAACAAGGTAAAGACAAAATTCCTTCCTACTAATTACGAAGTTAGCTTGTTGAGAAAGATGCAAAATTTGAAACAAAAGGACATGACTATGAAAGAGTATACCAAGGAATTCTATAGATTAGAAATCAGATTTGGACATGTGGATGATGATGTTGAGAAAATTGCAAGGAACATAAATGGATTGAGATCTAGAAATCAAGATGAAATAAGTTTTGTGAAGTTGGAAAGTGTTGAAGAAGCATATCAATATGCCTTGAAAGCTGAGGAGATCTTAGCAAAGAAGCATGAACAAAGACAAAGAGGTAGAGATGGTAGATTCTAGAGAGGTAGAGGCAGATCCTATGGAGAAAGTAGAAGATCTAACAATTTTGTGTAGGTAAAAGGCAAATCTAAATGGAAGAAGGATGATAGGGACAAGACTGTAAGGACCCTCCTCATATCTACTTATCAAATATGAACCCTCTATTAAAATAAAAAATAAAAAAAACCGTTATAGGAGATTGGAAATAGATATGAAGTAATGCTTATATTGTGAATGTCCTAATGAAATTTAGAGTAGTTGATATATCCATGTTTTAATACTTAGTGATTCAAGAACTATTACATCACATTGATTGTTTAAAACATTAATTGTTATTAACATTGATGTGAGGTATTTTCACCTGATAATGAGGTTGTCGATTTTGGTACCTCGATGATTAAGTTGTATGCATTCAGATAGTTCATTTTTCCTTATTAATGATGTTTATGTTGTTTAATTACATGCATGCCTAATGATGATTATTCTAGTATTTTAATTTGAATTAATGAATAAAGTTATGTTGATTATGTAATTTCTAATGATTAAAGGTGTGTAGAAATAAGAAAGGATTTCTTAAATGAAAGATTCATGATTGATTTGTGAGGCCTCACCCTGACCCATCATAGCATAGATGATACATTATTATTTTGATACTCATGACTCGATATGTCAGGGCACTATTTGATGCATTGAACATTATTATGTTATTTTATGATGTGTGATGCTTTACTTTTAGATATTTGATTTCGTCATTTAATGCTTTATGAACATGTATGATGATGAAGAAAATGAATGTAGAACTAACAGTTTGATTATGCAATTTTAATGGTTGAAAAAATGAGTAGAATGAGATAAACAATTGATTATTAAAAAAATGGATGTTTTTAATTTACATGATTTTTTTCTTGATATGTAATTTACATATATGCATTAGATTTCTTGAACTACTGATGTGTATGATGAGTGTGCAGGATAGTTAGTCAGGAAACCTAATGGAAAGATAGAGTTGTACCCTTGCTAATTAGTGCTACTTTGCATTGTCTTTCTTTGAAGGTTGTTAATTGGTCTTACTGTTCTTCTAGCTTTTTTTTGGTGCCTATTAAGTCTTTAAGGCCTAAAAACATTAAATTTAAGTACCCTAGGGGTAAGGGTATCGGTTGGGAGTACTTTCCACCCCCTTAGCCTCTTTGGTTGACTTTTAGGGTCACTCAAAAACCCTACTTTTGGTTGATTGCGAAAATTGATGGTCTTCTTCATGAGTTGGTGACTCAAACTCCACTTTGGGGTTTACCTAAAGTCTAGTTGATTTAGGATCATATTTAGATGTATTTTGGAGAAGTTTTGGTGTTGTTACCCAATCTCTAGTTTTAGAGAGAAGTTTGAAAATTGAAGGAAGGAAAAGCTCTTCTCAAGTTGTCATTTTACCATAACTTTTTGTGAAGGTAGGAATTCTTCACTCTTTTGATCATGTTTTTCATATTTTTGATGTTTGATTTCATGCATAAGGCATTGTGTTGTTCTTTGTATTGCTCGTATGTGTGTTGAGGTTGTTTGGGAGGGATCTTAACTTGTTCTTGGATGTCATTCCTATGCTTTGCTTTGAATTTTTGAGGAGATTTCATGGGGTTGTTTTGACATTACTCACCCTTGGATAGGGAAGAAGTGGCCATGTACGAGGGAAGGGCCTTAGTTGGACCTCAATAGTGTAGATTCTCCACTCATGGTGAGAAGAGGGAAAGAGGGTAGGATGTTATGGGCCCCTACTTGTCATCACATACCATGTTTGAAAATTTGAATTCTTGAAGAAGTGAAGGAATGAAAATTTTTGTTGTATTGGCCTCGAAAGGGCATTTGTAGAAGAACAGAAGTTCTTGAGTTTAGCCCCGAAAGGGCTATGTTATGGTATGGTGATTGATGTCTCCTATTGGGAAAATCCACCTCCCCCCTAGTCTGGTTCAATGATTGGACCTATTATGCAAAACCGGGATGGGGATGCATGCTTGAATTATTCTTCATGTTGTGTTGTTTTACCTCCGAGTCAGTTCTCATCTTCTCCATGTTTCCCTTGATGCATTGAAGGTATTGGAAGGAATATCTTGTGAATGGCCTAGAAGAGAATTCATTTGAATTGTAACATTATACAAAATGTATTTAAATTTTGATGTATTGGCAAGGACGTCAGGTTTTCCTACTGGTTCTTTCTCGATGGAGCCTTGAACCAGGTTGATTAATAGAAGAGAAGAAAATTGAGAAACCTTCTTGTATTGTATCTTATGTTATTTCAGTCCTTGCATATGTGCATTGACGAGTGGATAAAATGGTGTTCATCAATTATGTAATTTTCAAGTTCAAATATGTCATGGGAGGAAGTATGTTATGTTAGAACTACAATCCATATTGTGTTATTGGGAAAACAATTAATCTCACATTGTTTTCAAACAAAATTATTTAATCCTTTTTGCTTAACTAAATATTTGGTGAATTCAATTTGAAAGGAAGATGATATAAATCTCCTTGTCATGAAAACCTATAAGGCACAAGAGTATGCCCCTTGAAGTATTATGAAAGTTAGAGAAATTGCACACTTAGGGAAATATATATATATATATATATATATATATATATATATATATATATATATATATATATATATATATATATATATATATATATATATATATATATATATATATATATATATATATATATATATATATATATATATATATATATATATATATATATATATATATATATAGTACACTCGAAAGTGTCCCACTCTAAACCCTTCTATCCAAACGATTCCATGAGTTTGGAATGCTTGGATGCCGGCTTAGAGCTCCCTATCCACGGAGTGCAAGAGAGTATATTTCAGGAATAAAAAGGCTCTCAGATGAGCCTTAGAGATACTCTTCTTGCTAGTAAACCATGCAATGGGAGGTTCCAAAGACAAGATGCAAGAATGCAAATGTCTCAAGGAGTTCCTCAAGAATGCAATGCAAATGAAAATTAAGCTAGAATGAGATGCAAAGTAGAGCTATGCTAAAACATGTATGAGAGTGTTACAATACCATTATTAAGCTATGTGAGATTAAGCTACATGTGAAAATGAAAGCTAAGCTAAGCTAGAATGCCATGAATGAGAGAATGTAGACAAGAAAGAGAAGTTCTCCACAAAGCTCCAAAGAAACCTGTTAGAAAACCTGCAGCATAACAATATTCAAATGAGGATTGATTGAGGGGGAAAGCTCTCTCCCTTTTAAAGATGTATGGACGGTAGAGATCAAGATGAAGATGGTGGATGATCAATGGTTGAATTCAAAAAGAGGAGTGATCCATGTGCACACACAAGTCAACCAATAGAATATAAGTTGACTTGTCATATAAGACAAAATTCACAAAGCCTTTTCTTTTAATTGCAAAATAGAAAAAGGACTTTATGTGTGCACTTTAAGTGGGTTAGAAGAATGGGGTCTTTTATTTAATTAAAAGGGGACATGTTATTTTAATCAAATAATGAACTTAGGATAGCATAGTCAAACTATAGGTTATAATCAGATAAATTAATTATTAGCAATTTGGTCTGGATAAATGATTAAATTAATTTAGCCAAAATGTTGAAAAGGGGGTTAATAGTCTAGATGACCATTTTTAGGTGATTATATATATATATATATATATATATATATATATACTCTTGTAGGAGCTAAAAAGCTCTTTGGATTTTATATGGAAAAAGTATTTATTCCCATATTGTGACAGAGAATATTCTTTGTGAGCTCTTATTATAAATTTTAAATTTTAAACTATATATATATATATATATATATGTATATATATGTATATGTATATGTATATATATGTATATATATATATATATATATATATATCTATATATATGTATGTATATATATGTATATATATGTATATATATGTATATATATGTATATGTATATGTATATATATGTATATATATATGTATGTATATATATATATGTATATATATATATATGTGTGTGTATATATACATACATACATACATACATACATACATACATACATACATACATATATATATATATATATATATATATATATATATATATATATATATATATATATATATATATATATATATATATATATAAGTTCTAAGTCAATCCTATCCTACCCCTCTTAAATCTAAAATGACCTACTAAGCTTTATATACTCATTATACCTACTTGACCCCTAATACTGTCATGCCCAAAATATATGGACAAAACACACAACAAATTTTTTTTTATTAAATAAGATATTAAGGTCGTAAAAGATTTTAGATGCAGGTTCCCAACGATATAAAGAAGTTACAACTTAGTTTGAACATTTTGTTAATGGGGTTATTAGGGTGAACTAAAAATTTCTTAGTAAGTCAATTAATTAAATCAACAACTAATCCATTTAAACAAAGTCCTAATCCATCAATTTACTTCAATAATTTCTTAAAATATTACCCCCTAAGGATTACGATAGATAGGACTCCACGTTTTATTCATTACATCAAAATGACCTACCGACAAAAGGGACATTTAACTCTTAATTAAATGTCTTGTCTAGCATCAATAGAATTATGATCTAAATACCACTAATCTTATAATGGACCAATTAACTAGTTCCTTCCATTTACTTGATAACTTAAATGTCGCTACAATTTTAAACATTTAACACTAAGAGAATTTGTTACATTAGAAGATTAATTTAAAATCCAACTAGTCCACGCATGCTAACTATATTTTTTTTGTTTTAATTAAAAGAAACTTTACTTCCCAAGTTAAACTAACTTCTAAAACTTCCCTAACATACTTATAACATTCTAATTTACCAATCTATCAATTTCAAATAAAATTGGAGACTAGATTTATTTCAATTAAATCTATAAGTGAAACTAAACTTTGTTTAACACTATTATAAATCTAAATCCATATTGTTAATGCCAATATAAAGTTTGATCTAACTAATCTTACAATCTATGATGTAATGTACTAATAATATGATAAATCTAAAACTAACTTAAATCAAATCTACAGAAAATAAACTAAACTATATTGAATATGAACCAACCATCACATAAACTTAAAACCAATCTAAACTTTATTAACATTAACTAACTATATTAATTCATGATTAAAATGTACATATTAAAATTCTGCACATCCTTTCTTTTTTTTAAAACTAAATTTTAAATGAAAAAACAAACTAAACTAACATAAAGGTAACTAACATTCTAATTAAAACATTTTTTTCTAAAACTAACCTAACATCTAAACTTACTAAACTCATACTAAACTAACAACCATAAAACAAAACTAACATACTATCTAAAAAACATAGTTACCTACGCTAACTTCCCACTAACCCCATCCTACATGGTGCCTACCCACCCTAAGACTTGTACCTTGCACGCTGCCCTATGCACTGACTAGCGCACTATGGGTAGGTGCACCCCCACCTAAAGCTACGCAAGGAGTTTCCAAGGAGGCGAACAAAGGTTAAATGAGAGTTTACATTCAAATCAACAACCACCTGCGCCTTCATTCACGTGATTCCCTAGTGCCTAAGGCCAAGGAGGGAGTACAGGGTGATGTCACTCCCCCCCCCCCCCCCCATTTGTATTGAATATGTTTAATGATCAAGTCTGCCCTTGCATATGGGTGCTTCCCAACATTCCCACGCAACCCCACACACCATCATTCGCCGATTAAGGGCAGATGGAGGATAAGACTTCCAAACCTATTACAAGCAACTACCACCATAATTAAATCCGCACCCCACGTCAATTTCTATGTGAAGGAGATGGCAAGTATAGACACTGTCAGGTCGATTAGGGTACGTGTCACTTATGAAAACCCTTACCCTATTTGCATCTTGCCTAGGAGAGTGGAAGGATCGGGTTATGCATTTAAGAGCATAAGCTTAGGGTGTAGAGCAAGGCAGTGGTAAAGAGTTGAGATATAAAGTTTAGTTGGTAGGATTTCATTTGAAATCTTAGGAATAAGGAAAATATAGATATTTAAATATAGACATTCATTTAACTCTACTCCTACTACAGTTTATAATTATGTTATAAATGCTAAGGAAAATGTTACAGATACTTGAGGGAATCTTTGTAGCATATACTCTGTTGTAAACAAATCAATTACCCTCCTCTTCATACAAATTCCAGAGAGCTTTTTGCTCTTGGAAGTGCTTATTTTTATTTTTTAATTTCTTCTCAAACTTGCATCCCCTTTTTTTTTTTTAATGCATTTCAATACAAGGGTATATATATATTTTTTGTAAATTTATGTTTTTCAATTTATCTTGAGCACGGGTGTATGCCTTCCTATTAAATTTGGATCTATTATTTGCATAATTTAACAAGATGATTGCACAATTGTTTTATCAACAATGAGAGATTTATTAGATTTCCTAATACAACTGATATTTGGTTCTAAACTCAACATGATGAATAACTTGCTTAACATGAATAAGCTTGAACATTTCATAATTAAAGACATAATCTACTGAGCTACTTTCCCACATACATATGCAAAATTTGAAATCACATAAGAATAATACAAGGAGGTTTTCATAATCTTTTTCTTTCTCTGTTATTTCAAGGCTCCATCGGGAAAGAACCAATGAGAAAACCTGATGTCTTTGCCAATACATCAAAATTCAAATACAATTTACATAATATTACAATTCAATTGAATTTTCTTCAAGGGCTTTCGCAAGAGAACTTTTTCAATGTCTTCATTGCATCAAAGAAACCATGGGAGAGACAAGAACCAACGTGGAGGTAAAACAACACAATAAGATGAACAATTCAAGTATGCATTCCCAACCCGATTTTGCACAATAGGTTCAACAATGAACCAAAATAGGGGGGAGGTGGATTTTCTCAATAGGAGATGTCAATCACCATACCATAACATAGCCCTTTCGAGGCTAAAACTTCAAGAACTTCCATTCTTTTACAAGGCCCTTTCGAGGCTATTTCCACAAGGATTTTCATTCCTTTCCAAGAATTCTCATTAACAAACAAGGTATGGGATGACAAGTAGGGGCCCATACACCCTACCATTTTTCCCTTCTCTCACCATGAGAGAAGACTCTACACTATTGAGGTCCAACTAAGGCCCTTCCCCCAAACATGGCCACTTCTTCCCTATCAAAGGGTGAGTGATGCCAAAACAATCCCCATGAAATCCCCTCAAAACACAAAACATCAAATAAAGCATGAGAATGGCCTCAAAAGAAAGACAAGTTAAGATCCCTCCCAATCAAACCCAACACACAAGCAAGAAATGCAAGACTACACAATGCCTTATGCATAATTCAAGCAAGGTTCAAGCATGAACACATGAAGAAACAATTCAAAGAAGTGAAGAAATCCTACCTTCACCAAAAGAGTTATGGAAAAATGGTGGTTTGAGAAGAGCTTTTCCCTTTTCTTCCTTCAATCTTCAAACTTTCTCCAAAACTAGAGATTGGGTAACAACCCCAAAACTAGTCCAAAATGCCTCTAAGTATGATCCTTAACTCAACTAGACTTCAAGAAAACTCAAGATGGAGTTTGAGTCCAACTCAAGTAGATGACAATCCATTTTCGCAATCAACTAAAAGTAGGGTTTTTGAGTGGCCCTAAAAGTCAAACAAGGAGGCTAAGGGGGTGGAAAGTACTCCCCACCCATACCCTTACCCCTAGGGCACTTAAATTTGATGTTTTTAAGCCTTAAAGACATAATAGGAACAATTAAAAGCTAGGAGAATAATAAAATCAAATAACAACCTTTTAAAGATAGACAATGCAAAGATAGCACAAAATAGACAAGGGGTTCATCTTTGGCTCTCCATTGGATTTCCCAGCTAAACTTCTTACACACTCATTACACCCATTAGTAGGTTCAAGAAATCACATGCATTATGAAATTTACATATCAGAAAAATCATATAAATTAAAACATCCATTTATCTAATAATCAATTGTTTATCTAATACTGTTCATATTTTTTACTGTTAAAACTGCATAATCCAAAGTGTTAGTTTTGCATTCATTTACTTCATCATCGTACATGTTCATAAAGCATTAAACGATGAACACAAATATCTAAAAGTAAAGCATCACACATCATAAATAGCATAATAATGTTCAGTGCATCAAATAATGTTCTGACATATCGAGTCATGAGTATCAAAATAATAATGTATCATCGATGCTAGGATGGGTCGGGGCGAGGCCTCACAAATACTTTCTATCAAATCCATCTCTCTTCAAGTACTCTCCCTACCAAGCACCAGATCTTCTTTGGGTCGGATTAGTGTCCTTTTAATAAAAAGAGGAGAATCAAGTTGATGTTCTTCCTTGAGTGCTTAGCATGAAAACACCCCTCTTTAATGCATCCACCCATGAAAAAATTAGTCCTAGCAAAGCTTTTGCTTGGGAACCCCACACACTGCCTTTCCCTACATTTGGTCTACACATGGAGCCATGCGCCAGGTTGGGAAACATCGTGCAGGAAGGGGGTCTTAGGTGAATTGATAGGTGAGTTTAAGTTTTTAAACAAAATATTTATTGCTTGGGCTTTGGATAGTCCATACTCTGTATCCTGGGTTGCGTGTAGGTCAAAGGGAGTGGGGGGTCAGCTTTCATTGTTGGCCAGCTCATGTGGTTGTACAGTAGTGTACAGACCCATCGGGATTGAGCATGGACTTGGGTAGAATGGGGAGTGGGTAGGTTAATTTGGGTGGGTGGTAGTTAGTTTTTTTTTTTTTTAATAAGTTTTTTTTTTTTTGTTAGTTATTAATGTTCATGTAGTGCATGGGAAGAGGTAGCACGTAGGTTTTTTTATTTGTTAAAGTTTTAAATTGAGTTTTATTTTTAATTTTAATTGGTATTAACTTTAGTTTAGTTTAGTTTTAAATTAATATTAAATTAAGTGTAGTATAGTTTAAGTTAGTTTAAATATTGATATAAGTTAGTTTAGTCATTAGTCAGTTGGAATACTTTTGGCACAAAAAATTAATTATCATGTTCTTTTTAAATATTAGTTTTGGATTGATTGTCTTAAGTTATTTTAAATTTTAGGTTAATTTATTTTATTTTATTAATAATGTAAATTTTGTGTTAGCAAGAAATGTTTAGTTTGAGTTTTAATTGGGAGTAGTAATTATAAAGTTTTAAATTACTTTAGGATTTAGTTTAAACTATATGTAGTTAGAAATTTAGATGTTAGCAACATTTATATGATGGTGTAGTTAATTTTATTTTCAGCTATTAATATTACGTTAGCTTAGAATTTGGTTAATTAGATTAAATCAAAGATGGTTAGTTTAGTTTTATATTTAAGTTGTTTAATGATAGGATTTTATTGGAAGTTAAGTTAATATCACTATTGGTTTAATATGTTGTCGAAAATGAGTTAGTTATGTTAATTGATCCATTAAAAAAAAAGATAATTTAGATTTATTTTGTCAGGTGGTTATATTGTGTTTTAAATCGAAGGATGGTGATATTTTGTTTTAAATTATTTGAGTTTTGTAGGGGTATCAAGATTAGTTAAATTTACAACCTGTTTAATACATAGGTTTAAGTTATGATTAGTAATTTATGTAATTTTAAATTAATAAGACTATTAGATTAAACTCAGAGTGTTGAATAGACAACGAGATTTAATTAGTAGGCTTAATGTAGACAATATTTGTGTTACAATATGATAGATGTTAGATAATGTAACTATTTCAAGATAAAGTTGAAATTTGTTTACTTAATTATGTTAAGCTTAAAGTTAAAAGTGTTGATGTAATGTTAAGTAGTATGTTCATAGTAAATTAAATTAAGTGGTCTAGAAGGAGGATTTTTATTTAGTTGTTTATTTTGTTTTAGCTTTAATGCTATTATTAGGAATTGTTTTATTTGATTATATAGATGATAGAATTGAAACAAAATTGCTAATTGAATAAAGTTTTAAATAAAGTTCATTTAATCGCATGACATTACTGCAGTTATTAAGTTCTTCTAATCAGCATTTTGAACAATTGGATTTATGTCTTTTAAAAAGGGTCTTTCTAATCAATTAATTTTAGGAGATAAATGATATTTTACTTAATAGGAAGTCTTAATGATTAATGTTAACAGTTTTTTTTTTGTAGTTGAAAATTATGTTTGCTAGGAGTTTGGTATGCTTTTGTTTTGTGAGTATATTATTTTTAAAAGTATATAAAAGTAACAATCTGATAAATCTTTTAATATTGAAATTGGTTTGGTTAAGTTAATTAGTCGATTGAAGGATGAGAGTCAAATTGGACGATTTATTCTTACTCGTAGATTATAAACTTAGATGGAAATGTTAGGACACTATTAGGGAAATGTGATGTTATCTTAACTATTTTAAACCTATCAAACTTAGTGAACTTAAGTTTCAAAAAAAAAAATTTGGTGTGTTTTTTTGCCCCTCGTATTTTGGGCATGAAAAAGATCGAGTGGAAAGGTGGTAGCTCATATTGAGGAGGTACTAGATCTTATTGAGGAAGAGGTAATTTGTATCCTAGAGGTGGTTTTTGTGGTAATTCTTTCAGATGTGGTAAAGAAGGACATAGATATTTTGAAAGCGGGCAGAATAATAGAAATATTGTGATTCAAGAGGACAATGAGAGTTAACTAAGTGGACCTGAGGCTGGAGAAAATTTGATGGTGAGAAGAACCTTATGTACTAAGAGAAGTGATGAGGAACTTATTTTAAGGAGAAGTCTTTTCAAGACCAGATGTAAGATGAATGAAAAATGCTGCAAAGTGATCATTGATAGTGGAAGTTCAACAAATTTAGCATTAGAAGAGCTGGTTACAAAGTTGAAGTTACAGAGGCTGAAACATCCCAAATCTTATCATGTTTCATGGATTAGAGATGAGCATAAGTTATTGCTAAGTAAACAATGTATTGTGAAGTTCAAGATTGGACATTACTTTGATGAAGTTTTGTATGATATTATGCCCATGGATTATTGTCATATTTTGTTGGGTAGACCTTGGCAATATGATAGATATGTTGTGCATGATGGAAGATTGAATCAATATACTCTTTGGGTAAATGGGAAGAAACAAACATTGTTGCCTTTGATTGAAATTCTAGATGAGGTCAATTTTACTACAAGAAAAGTTTGCATGGTTAATGAAAAGCAATTTGAAAAGGAAGTAAAAAAGAATCAAGTTTGTTTTGCTATAGTTCCTAAAGCACCGAGTGTTGGTAGTAATGACCAAGCAACAAAAGTTGGTAATGACAAAATGACATCAAAAATTATAGAATTGTTGAATGAATATAAAGATATTATTGCTGATGATATTCCTAATGGTTTACCTCTAGTAAGAAGTATAAGTCATTGTATGGATCTAATTCCTAGGGCTAGTTTTCCAAATAAAGCACCATATAGATTGACACCTACCGAGAATAAAGAAATTAATAAATACGTGCATGAGTTGTTGCAGAAAACTTTGATCAGAGAAAGTTTGAGTCCATGTGTTTTACCTATTGTATTAGTACCTAAAAATAATGGAGAATGGAGAATGTGTATTGATTCTAGAGCTATTAACAATATCACAGTAAAATATAGGTTTCCTATGCCAAGGATGGATGACATAATGGATTGTTTGAGTGGAGCAAAGTATTTTACCAAGATTTATTTGAAGAGTAGCTATCATTAGATCAGAATTAGAGAAGGTAGTGTATGGAAGACTACTTTCAAGACAAAAGATGGTTTGTATGAATGGTTGGTTATGCCTTTTGGTTTGACTAATGCACCTAGTACTTTCATGAGTTTGATGAATGAATTTTTGACAAGATTCTTGGGTAAGTTTGTGATTGTTTATTTGGATGATATTCTGATATTCAGTAAGACTAAGGAAGAACATCTTGAGCATATTAGACAAGTATTGTAGAGGTTGAAAGAGGAAAACTTGTTGATTAATCTAAAAAAGTGTTCTTTTATACAAGAGGAGATTGTGTATTTGGGATTTTTGATTTCAACTGATGGATTGAAGATGGATCATAAGAAGGTTAAAGCAATTTTGGAGTGGCCTACACTTGAGAATGTGAGTGAGGTAAGATCATTTCATAGTTTGGCTAGTTTTTACAGAAAGTTTATAAAGAATTTTAATTCAAGTGGACACATGAAGCCAATAAGAGTTTTGAGACTTTGAAATAAAAGGTTGTTGAATTACCCATATTGGCTTTGCCTAATTTCAACAAAGTATTTTAAGTTGAATGTGATGTAAGTGGTAATGCAATAGGAGTTGTATTACGTCAAGAAGGTAAACATATTACTTTCTTTAGTGAGAAGTTGAATGATGCTAAAAGGAAGTATTCTATGTATGATCAAGAGTTTTATGCTATTGTTCAAGCTTTGAAAAAGTGGAGATATTATTTGATTCCTAAGGATTTTGTGTTGTATACTAATCATAAAGCTTTACAATACTTGAGAAGTCAACATAAATTGAATCAGAGACATATGAAGTGGGTTGAGTATTTGCAGAATTTTACATTTGTAATTAAGCATAAGAGTGGAGTTACTAACAAAGTTGTTGATGCATTGAGTAGAAGACGTTCTTTGTTGACTAAAATTAAGGTTGAAGTTCTTGGTTTTGATGAAATGAAAGAGTTGTATGATGTTGATCTTAATTTTTTTGGGGCATGGAGAGAGTGTAGAGCACCAAATCTGACAAATCATGTAAGTATGATGAGTATTTCATTCAAGAAGGTATGTTGTTCGAAGGTACTTAGATGTGTATTCCTAGAAGCTCTATGAGGTTGAATCTAATTAAGGAAAAGCATAGTGGTGGATTGGTTGGACATTTTGGAATTGATAAGACATTGAGTTTGCTAAAAGAGAAGTATTTATTGGCCACAAATGTATAAGGATGTTTAGAAATTTGTAAAGAGTTGTGGAGTTTGTCAAGTTGCAAAATGAGTCATTCAAAATACTAGTTTGTATACACCTATTACTATTCCTGAGAAACCTTGGAGTGATATCATTATGAATTTTGTTCTTGGATTGCCTAAGACAATGAAGGGGTATGATTCCATATTTGTTGTTGTGGATAGATTTTCTAAGATGGCTCATTTCATACCATGTAAGAAGACATCAGATGTTAAGTATATTGCTGAATTTTTCTTCATAGAGATTGTAAGATTGCATGGATTACCAAGAAGTATTATTTCTAACAGAGATAGCAAGTTTGTTGGTTATTTTTGGAAGACTTTGTGAAAGAAGATGGGTACTGAATTGAAGTTTAGTTCTACATTCCATCCACACAAAAATGGATAGACAGAGGTTGTAAATAGAAGCTTGGGTAATTTTCTAATATATTTAGTTGGGAATAAGCCAAGTAATTGGGAGATGGTATTGGCACAAGCTAAATTTGCATATAATAATTCTGTGAATAGGAGTACAAGGAAGTCACCTTTTGAGATTGTTACTGGAATGAAGCCTAGAGGAGTATTAGATTTAAGGGATATTGCTAGTGAAGAAAAGAGGAGTGATGCAAGAGAATAATTTTCTAATTATATGGAGTCTTTTCATAAGGAAGTGAAGTTGAGGTTAGAACAAAGTAATCAGAAATATAAGGAGAATGTTGATCAGTCTAGGAGACATCATAATTTTCAAGTTGGTGATGAGGCAATGGTTAATTTGAAGAAAGGAAGATTTCTAGTTGGAACATATAGTAAGTTGAAGATGAAGAATTTTGGACCTTGTAAGATCTTGAAGAAATTTGACAATGGAAATGCTTATGAAGTTGAGTTACTTGATGACATGGATATATCTCCTATATTCAACGTTGCTGATTTATACATGTATCATGAGTCAAATGATGATTTTTTTGTACTAGAGGAGTATCCTAAGAAGATTATTGAAGTATTTGAATAGATATTAGATCAAAGAAATGGTAAGATCACAAGAGGAAAAGATTATTATGAATATCTGGTGAAGTAGAAGAATAGACCTATGAAAGATGCTTCATGGATTTCTCAATCTGAGTTGGATTTAGCTCAAGTTGTGACATCTCAATGATTCAAGAGAATCATTTCTTCCAACCCTAGTTGTCTGATGTAGGAGCATCATGGGTTTCATTTCTATCCTGAATGTTTTCAGTTTTTATTTTGTTTATGAGACTGGATTCTGCTGAAACTGCATTTTTTGGTTTCTAAGTGCCTGTTGTAGACTGTGTAACTAATTTTCAAAAAAGAATAAAGATCTGTGCACTTCAAGAATTCAAGAGAGCCTATATTAACATCTATTTTCTAGAGAGAAAGTCCTAACTCCTTATAGTTTGAGAGATACGATAATTCTCCTGAAACATCAATTTCTAGAAGTTCTACGTGATAGTTTCTTGTGCCTGACTTTTAGAATGGATGCACACTTTTTATTAGTGAATCAGACCTTATGCACTGAAGGGGATGTAGATGGCCTAGATATCTACCCATAGTTATAAGTTCAAGTTCTAACTCAATGTGAGCGAGGAGATATCATGATTTTTCTCAGACATCAATTTCAGGACAGTTAAGTGCTAATGCAAGCTGACTTGTGTATTTAATTTTGGTTTATTTTCATTTAATATTTGCTAAGAGCCAACTTGTGGATTCTTCGTGTTCTAGAATGATCTATAATCCATTTTGGCTAGTATAAATAGAGTGTTTAGGCTTAGAACTAGGCAGATTAGGAATATGGATAAAGGATTGCAAAGCAAAACTAGAAACTGCAAATTTGTTGTTGGATCTTTGAATGTGAATGTATTTGTATTTGGCTGTAACCTAGAAGGCCTTACAACTGGACATGTATGAAGATATTTTGATGAATCAACAAAATTATTTCACTCTTCTTCCTCCTTTGGTTATTGTTCTTTATGTTTGCTCCTGTTGGGTTTACTCTTGCAGGGTGGTTCGGAGAGTTGGGTGTGCCATTGGCCCTAGCTTCCCCTGTCCTTCCATGCGTCATTCATCTTCCCTTTGTACTTTTCATATTGTGGTGTTTTAAGGGCCTATGATAAATGACATCGGAGAATTGGAAAAAGAAAAAGGTCTAAAGGTCTAAATGAAGATTTACCAACCATGTACTTGAGAAACTCATATATGTTTCATGATTGTACAAGGTCTTTTGATTATTACATTTTTGATACCTCCATATCTATCATGACGCTTGGGGGTATAATTTAAAAATGAAACTTTTAGGGAGGAGTCTACAAAAGTCTAAAATATTTGTTTGTTTATCCAAGTCAACTATCAAGAATTACATTAAACCACATTAGTTCATCTACTGTTGATGCTCACAATTCCATGTCCAAGTCCTCTATCATAGTAAATTCCTTTCTATTAATCTTATCTCAAGGTAGTAGGGGTAGTGCTTTAAGCCCTTATTATTGGGTATTTTCAATCCATTCAATCTTTGGGTAACAACAAGCTAAATCATTTTAACCTACCTTAAATTATTATTTTTGATTCTAGAAATCATTTTTGTCAATCCTCTAAGAAATTGTGTTGTATATTGTATGTTGCCTACCACAAAAGAATTCAATTACCATTCCCTATAAGTAGAGATGACAAATACCAAATTAAATATCCCTCTAAAACTCTTTTGACTTGAGAATACATTATTCTTAACTTAAATAGAGAATACAAATAATGCTTTCAATCAATATCAGTTATCATGTTTGTGAAAATAGGATAACTAATCCCACGATGGGTGGAAAACTTGAGGAATATTTTCTATAACACATTCAAAATGCTACTTTGTTTAGTATATTAATATCCTCATAGCTTATGGTTCTTGGTTAATCATATGGCATAGAACCAACCTCTATATGCTTGGCACAAAGAATGTTTGTCACTTTGTGGTCATTTGTGGTTGGTGGTACCTACAACCACTCAGTTAATTAGAAAAAAATCTTATCTAAATTTAAGAGAGAGATGATTGAATATATGACACTTCTTTAAATAGCTAATTTTTTCTCAAAAAATTATATGATAGCAATTTGAAAATTTCACACATGGAGAAACTTATACAATGTTGTTATTCTTAAATTGTTAGGACTTGATGGGGTTCCTAAATATGCATTTGGCACATATATGTTAGCTTAATTTTACCTCCTATCTTTGTAATGTATCCAGTGGGGAACAATAAATACATCTTTTCTTGAGCTTTTCATTATTAATGATATGTGAGGATTTTTGACATTTAAAGTTGTATATAATGTATTATATTTCCCTTCACAGTGACTGATGATGTCACCATTATCTTAACTATTTCAAGTCCAAAGAGTGATATTTGATGGTCTGTATTTTTCTATAGCATTTTGTCTTTGGGGTTCTTGTCCCATTGTTGACTAAATGTACTAGTTTCTTGATCACTATTATTGGTGGTCCCTTCTCATCTTGTATTTCTAAGTTTATTTTTTCCTTACTCTTTGTAGGGTGTTTCTAGGTTTCTCTTCCTACATCTTTCCATCTTTTTGTGTACCATAGTTTGAAAACTTTAGGAGTACTCTCCATACTTTATACTCCTAACTCTGGCCAAGTCTACTCACCACTAAATTTTGTAGCAAGTCCAAAAGAGTTATGGGGAGTACTTGTTAAAGTATCACCCCAAGACTCTCTAAGCCCCTAATGTGGGCTACTAAGTTATAGGCATAGACTCTTCGATACACTGGGTGTAGAGAGGGAGGTAAATAATAAAAAATAGATGGCTTTTTCTTCACTTCATTTGTTGAATCTTTTCCAATACAGTTGTGAACAAAAAAAGAGTAAAGTAAGGAGAGGAGAGAAGGTGTATTTGATATGGAAAAGACAATATTGAAGAAACAATTTCCATCATTTTGATATTGTAGCACCTTTTAGTTCAAGGCCTAACAAGTTGAGGAGGGGAAAGAGGAAGATCTAGATTGTATTTGGTTTTTTGTCTCATTTTGACATGTAATTATATGTAAACATTTATAAATAATGATGTTGTCATACATGCAAAAATTTGAAATTGAGTATAAATTATGAAATTTCAAATACTAAACGTAAATCTTATATGCCATTATCAGCTACTAACCCCAAAATCCTACTACCCACCCTTTAATTATCTTCGGAGATAGTAAATATCTTTCCCAATAAAATTTGAAGCAATAGAGATAGATTAAATACTATTCTTAAATATAGATTATTGTTAATGCTATTTTATCTAGATTAGACTATGTAACAATATGACAACATTTTGAGTTATACTCTCTAATCTATCATAAAAGATAGGTAAGAATTAGGATAGATATACCAACTATTGTATAATCACTATCCTACTATAGATAGAGAAGAGTAGGGAGAGATCTATTGACTGTTAAGTACTTGTTTAATCAAAGTTTACGGAGATGGCTATATATTTGTTGGCGGGTGTTGTTTCCCAATAGTTGGAGACCATTTCATGCTATACTCTATTTTTCCAATTAATTTTATTTTAAAAACTAAGTATTTTTTCATACAACCAGTTAGAGTGAAATTTTAACAACACAATTCAACATTAATATTGAAGTGTTGTTAGTGTACTGAGGGATTTGTATGTAATATGCCTACATTATAGATTAGATCATGACATGAAGTGGGTGATTTTTATAACTTAGTAACACACAGTTATAAAATTTAGCTGACCTTCACAAGGATTGAGAAGATAGAAGTTTCTTAGCCCATCTAGACCATTCTAATCTAGATTGAATCTGTTATGAACTTCATTAATTGTCCTTGTAAAAAACTTCCACGGTACATGTCACTTAAATGTTTCAATATCTAAAGTATAAATATGAACACTTGTCCTTCATTAGGAAAAGATTTGTTCAACCATAGTCTGTTAAGCACACATTCAAGTTAGTTGCAGTAGTGTATAACTACTTAATTACTATTATGTTCTATTAATGTTTTAAATTTCTCACCATCAACCAAAGAATATCATATAGATCAATAATAGTTCAGAGCCACTTCTCAAAAAATTCAACCAGCCAGAGGAATGAGAAATAATATCTTCTTAGAACTATAGTCCTATTGGATATAACTATTGCCTCTTGATATTTGGATGCACAACATACATTTGTATGAAAATGACGAAAGTATTTATATCTTTTGTAATAGTTTTAAGACATTCTCATGTTTTTCTTGTTCTTTTTGGCATAATTACCTAATTTTTGTTATGTTCTATTAATGTTTTAAATTTCTCAACATAAACTAAATAATATCATGTAGATCAATAATAGTCTAGAGCCACTTCTCCATTGATCCATTTGGCAACATTAATACCTTCAAATGAACTGCTCTTAAAATTTTCATCTTATTTTGGGTTTTTTGTTGATTGGTATCATTGCCTAGATCATTCTGACCTTTGATAAACTCACACCAAAAACACAGTTTATTATACCTTGTAAAAGAAAATGTTTAATTTTATCATGTTTGCATTTCTAGTATTGATTTTCTCGTGACTATATTATAAGTATTTGTGTCAATCAATCAATACAGAATTTTTGTTTTCATTTAAATAGTTCTAATGTTGATATCATATATGTACTAACATATCTAATATGTAGATTGTGAATATTACTAGCACTTGCATCTTTGAGGGATGCAAGAGTTATGCTGATAGTCAAATATATACCAAATTATTGGATCACACTCTATTTCTATATAAAGATGTCTTTATTTAACTCACAAGTTTTCTATCTACCACCCTAACCATGTTTTTATATATTTATTAAATACACAAATTAACATTCCTATCTCTTTATATTCAGCATCTTTATCTATATTCAATGTTCTCTTGATCTATCTATCTATCTATCTATTTATCATGACATAATCTTTACCACTTTATCTCTTCATCTCCCCATCCTTCCCCTTCCTCTTGTTACTCTCTTTGTCACTCACTCCCCTCTTTTTCTCTCCCTTCATAAATATCCCCCACTTTGATCTATATCTCTCTACCCATTAGAGGAATTGAAATAGCTTGGGAAACATGCTATTGGTTGCTTCATCATTTTTGTCTTCCTTTTTGGCCTTTTTTGTATACCAAAAATAAAGCCTATAAGTTCTTACAAAATAAAATAGCTATTAACATAATAATGTAACTAATTAGTAAAATATAGAGTTTATTTGAAAATACACGATGCCTTCTATGGTAAATATTTTTACTCATCCAAACAGCCAAAAGTTAATTGTGTTTGTGAGTTGATTGCAGATGTCTTATGGTTCTAAGTAGGCATATTTAATGGGGAACTTCATATATGTCCTTTAGACCTCTATAAAAATAGCCAAAATCCAAACAAAACAAAAAATGATAGAAAAGCCAAGTTAACTCCAGCCTTCATATTTAAGCAATAGGTATTGTCTAGATGCTCCTTGCATATTCAAGTCGAACAGACAAAGAGGTAAAATAAAGGTAGTTAGATGGCTAAATTTCAAAAAATCATTATAAAAAATTGAATATTTTACAACTAAAAATGCTACTTATAGGTACAAACATCCAACATGATTAGTATCATGCCATGTATAAATCCTAATCTCAATTGAACATGGAAACTGCTGGTTTTTTATATATTATACTAACATTTTAGTTCATATGGCTTTCGTTGTCATCTTACAAATTATGACTTGAAATATATTTAGTTTTTGATAAATTAAATTGATTAAAGTAATTGATTACAAGTTTTTTTTTCACATTTTCTTAGATTTTGTAAAATTCAATTCAACTTAAATGTTTAAAGGATTTAGATATAAATAATAACAATAGAATATATTCTATTTTAAGTCAAAAATTAGAAAGCAAGTGTTGTGCACTCTAACTTAAGTCAAAAATATTTCCCAAGCAAAACAATTGTTTACATGTCCACAGATTTACTCTTGTTAACTTTTCCATTAGACACATTTGTTTTCAAACAAATCATTTGTTTTTGTTTTATCGTCCAATTCTAACTTTATTTTAGACACATCTTTTTAAGTTCATTATTATTATGTAAATTTAATATATTTAAAGATTTTCAATCTTTGTTATACATTTAATATTAAAGTTGTTCTTATCAAATAATAAGATTAATAAACTATAAAAAAAAAAAAAGGTTAACAAGCAATTCAAGAGGGAAACAATGTGATCCAAAGCATTTAAATATTATTTGAGTTTTCTTTTTCAATTTTTATTTTTTCATATAACTTATAAGTATATATACCAAAGAACAATATAAGTTGGATTACTTTAAACTATTTGAATCCTTAAGAAGTTTAATAATTATGCAAATATTTGTAGTGTTAAATTTTAAAGTTTTATTTAATAAATCTATTGTAAAATATTGGAGTTTTCATTATTTTGTATTATTTTTCCTAATAATATATTGATTTTAAAATTATACTTTTATAATACTAATAAATATTTCACTCTTGATTTACCTAGGAGAAAAAAATTTAGTCCATTTGAATTAAATGCACATTAATATATAACTTGTTTAGACTTTATCTCCATCATTCTTTATTTTCGAATGTACATTAATGCAACATTTTATCTACCTTCAACATTTATAAAAATATGAATGCAGTGTTCAATTCAAATTTTGATGTAACCCCCATGAGACCTCAATATCACAAATAAAAAAGAATATAAACAACATATGACAACAAACCAATGATGTTTTAATGCATTTCTCACTCTTTCAACTTAAAAATTCTCTTATTAATCTCAACCACGTACTTTGTGTCACAACAATACAATTATCAAACATATGGTATGAACTATGATGCTTTGTGTTCATTGTTAATGTTAGGCTTCATTTTTCTTTCAAGTTTTTAGCATTCACATTTTAAAAAATAGTGAGAGATATAAGGTGCTAAGAACCCTAAAGGATACATAGGGTTTTTAGTCTATCATTTAGCTTTTTTAGTATATTCATTTCGTCCTCTTTTTTAAGAAGATTTTAAGAATTTAGAAGTTTATGCATCTCAATTGGTAATAGTAATATACCCAATGATGTAGTGCTAAAACAAAACTATTGAGGTAAAAGAACCTCAATATATAGCAAATGTGTTTGAGGCATGCTCATCAAAATATTTCTCGGAGCTAGATCTGGTTTAATTACTTCATATGGAAACCTCTTGTGTACAAAACCTTGCAATCAGAAAGTACGTGTATAATATTAGAAAATATTCAGAGTTGAGAAAACATTTGAAGTAGAAAATTCATGCATAAGAGTTTTATGAAAAAATATTTGAAGCGTATCAAATGCAATGGATGAAGGGGAAATTTATTCAAATTTGAGAAGAGGAAAATTCAAATAGCTGAATGCTATGCCTAGCATATAAATGTCAAATAGGAAATTTTTATTTCATTCTTCGAAAGAAATATATTGAAACTTACTCACGAAATTGAAATCAGCACATTCATGGATTAAACCTCACCCTTGTTGATTCAAAGCTTCAACCTGAGAATTGGTTCGGACAAAAATGGATTTTCCTCTATTGTAGGTGTTGATATTGTGAAGGTCAACAGTCATCTTTGTTCCCTCCAATATCGAGTCTCTTGGTTTCCAAAGACTCTTCATTTGTAATATTATTGGAGCCCATTTATATGCTGCTCCTGCTCATTTTGTAAACAACTTTTTCTTATTAATTCAATACTCTGCAGTCTGGACGTAGCCACTATTGTGGTGAACCAGGATAAATCCGGTGTTGTGTATTTCTTCTTATTGCGACATTTAATTTCTTTGTTTAAATCCTTTCAGTAGGTAGGCTTGAAATTGTTTGAGGAGGATAAAAGATGCATCTTGTGATCCGCTACCACCATGAATGATGTACTAAAACTTCCCAAATTGTTGATAGTGTCCTACATTCATGAAACTGGTTTAACTATGTGTTTGCAATCGCACAAACTAAATCTTTAACTCCTCAAAGATCACAACCTACTTAATTGTAGAGTCATCTTTTTTTTGGGAATTCTTGAGAGATGAACTGACAATAACCGATTTGGTTGGATCTCCTCCAGCCTGGCCACTAGGGCATCTTTGAGTCTTCACATAGATTTGTGTAAAATGAAATATAATTTTATATTGTAGCTCGAGATGTCTTACAGTGTGCTGACTTATGTACATTGAGTTGAACGGTGAGAAGATAACGAGTAGAGAAGCGTTGAAGCTCTCATATAAATCTTGTGTTTGTCTTCCTGAGTATGCAATGTGCTAAAACATGGTTGTGTTGCCTATTCTGCAAGCCATTTTTATCTGTACAGAACCTTCAAAACCAACCGTCTTTATTTTCCCTATATTTGGTTTGTCAATGGAATTACTGCTTTCAATTTAAATAGAATGAGAATCATTGCATCAGTGGATCAGTCTGATCTGTAGACGTGGAATTATAAAGCCCCTGTTATTTGTCTATCATGGCTGCACATCCTTATTTCTAATGTTGATTATCATCGTGACTGCCACTATTATATTTTCTAGAAGCAGACAATTCTCCCCACCATAAGACTATCAGCCATTTCTGGTCATCGTTCCTTCTTTCCCAGTGTCTGACTGCCAGAAAATCTGAACAAAACATTCAAAGATGTTCAAGGAGTGAGGCCTATCAATTTAATTAAGAAGTTCAAGATCAATGATTAATAGTAAAAAATCCATCAATCAATTTGGAAAATAGGAAACATTTACACATAAGAAATTACAACCCAGGATAACAAAACCCCTCCCAAGTTCATAAAGAGATTTAAGGGCAAAAAACCCTTATTTCTTACCAAGTTGTTGACAAAAACCCAAATCTTGACTTGCGAAAGAGGATGAAAACCATCCAAGGTAAAAAGAGTTATACGGATGAAACCCCTTATCTAAAGAAGTTTGTTGAAGACATGATATATCAATAATGTTTTAATATAGTTCAACTAGGGATAGATGTAGAGGTTATGCAAAGAATAGTTATTTGGTGAGATGCAAACATATATAGTAAATAGAGACAATTTAGAGGGTTTGGTAGGAGAGAAAAAGCATACCATGTTTGTGTTTTCCTTTCAAAGTTATCATCATTTGATCCCAATTTCATACAAGCTAGTTGTTTGGTGTCAATTCACTGCAATAGAAACCTATTGTACCTCACCTCGCCTTTCTACTTCTCCATGAATATTTGACAGAAGAATATAAGCTCTAGAGTTCTTTGCACCTAACTCTAGGAGGAGTTTTATCACATAGTTTCCTAACCCTATATTCTTAGTTGACATACAAGTGCCAAGCAAATAAGTACATGCAATCACATCAGGTTTTAGTGGTATTTTGATAATAAAGTTGAGGGATTCCTCCACATAGCCACTATGACCAAGAACATCAATCATCCACCCATAATGATCCATTAGAGTTGCTCAAGTAGTTGAAGTGTTTATAGCCTTGATCCACTAGACTTGTATAACTGCATGCAAATAAAACAAAAACTAAAGTCACTTGGCTTGGGTTCCTTTGATACTGCTTCATTTTTTCAAAAAGTTTGAGGGCATAATTTTATAGCCATGCATTGCATATGCTTCTATTATTATGTTAGATGAAGACATATCTAGATGTTGTAAGTTATCAAATAATAGGTGTGCCTTTTTTACATTCCCATATTTTGCGTACATATCTATCATGGCATTTGCAACTATAACATCTAAAACATGGTCACTTTCCATTATTCTTAGATGAATCTCTATACCTTATCTAAAAGCTCTTATTTTGGCACATAGCAGGAGGATAGAATAAAGGTGCTAGAATTTGGATTTATAACTTTCCATTACATATGCTTAAAAATATCCAAGGCTTTGTGAATAGGTCCATTTTGGGCACATCTAGAAATAATGGCAATCCTTGAGACCATATTTGGCAAAGGAATTTCTTTGGAAACCCTAAAATCCTTACCAAGATTGCCATTTTGTGCATACTTTATTATGGCTACAATCTCTGATACCACATCTATAGTAAGCATTTTTTCAAATAACAGTTGTGCCTTTTGTATGCACCCACATTTGGTATAAATGTCTAACAAAAATCCAACAAAAATATAGTTTTAATTATTTTGTGATAAATCTCCATACCCTTTTCTAGATCTTCCATTTTGACACATGTTGGAAAGATGCTGAAAAATATTATCAAAACTATCTTTACACCTTCCATTTGTATTTCCATAAAAGAACCCACAACTTTAACAACATGCATTCTTTGTGTGTATCTTATAATCATTGCATTCCAAGAGGTTGCATTTCATTCCTTCATTTTGTCAAACAATTGGCACGCCTTCTATTTACCTCAATATTTTCTGTATATATCTATCAGGGCAGTCACAACTACAATATCTAACAAAAAGCCAATTTTGATTATACTTGTATGCTACTCTAAGGTTAGAAGTTTGAGTCCCTAGCATGGAGATAGATCCTCTATAATAGCATTATGTCTTTTTCCTTATAGTTTTGATTATGAGTTGGTGTTTATGTACTTCCAATGTGCACAACATCGAAGGTGATGGTAGGGCATCTTTCTAGGTATTTTGAATAAGTAACTTGCAAAGAAAAAAGATCAAATATGATGCCAATAGTTAATATTTTATTACACTCTTCATGGTCTCCAACACATTTATAAAGGCCATGTTGATTCAAAGTCATGAGTTCCAAATCCTGAAGCACATTTTCACTATGCATGGCTTACTAGGTTCAAGCATTATTTCTTAGGTGTGGTGGTAATGATCCATATAAGGATAATTTTCATGTTTATAGAATTCTATGGCATCAAGTTCCTCAAGTTTTAGAGGCACTAAAACATTTCCTTTACTAACCATCAGGGAAACATTCCAGAGAAACAATGGCAATCTTTCCTTTATTTTCCCTTCATGCAACAACACATTGCTTCTTTGTTTCTAGGAGAGTAAAAAAAAGAATCCACATTACTTCGAGTGCCAATGTTCTCACTATGTGCCCACTTCTCTGAAACACCAACTTCTCCCTCTTCCATTGTGTGCTTCATTGTTCCCTCACATTCAAAGGTTTTGAAATCATGACCTGTTGTAACCCAAGTCTCTTTAGGCGACCATTAATACACATCTCCTTCCCTTCTCCATCTTACATTTGTGCCAACTTATTGATTGTGACTTTGATGTAAACCATTAAAACCCTACACTACTTATGATAGTTGGTACTATTATAAATATTGACCTTATACTAATGTTAAAGTGTGTGGTTAGATGTTAGTCACCAATGCTTTCATATGAAAATACTATAGCTTAACATAACTTTTTTGATTGCCTAATTTTTTTTGTATTCTTTGTGTGATTAGCTTCTAATAATTTAGCCATTTTTGTTTCCTTAAATACACAAAGAAACAACTCATACCATACCATTAAAATATTCATTTATAAATACACAACAAATACCAATGCCACACAACAGTTCAAAGAAATTCATCATCAAACTCACTAGGAATTTATTTTATTCATCAACATAATGAGTTTTTTTTGGTAAGACATCTCACTTCCCCAACAAAGTCGATAGTATAGATAAATATTTATTTTCTTTATTTCTATTTTCCTTTTAGAAAATATGAATTTTAATAAATATCTTAATTTAACATTGAAAATAATGACTAAAATGATAGACTTTAAGAAACATAAAGTGTTTAAAAAATTTCAAAGCTTTATTGGTCTATTTAAAAAAAATTGGCACCTAGCAGATCCATTAGTTACTTTTCATTGACAAGAACTAATAATATTATATTTTATAAAGATGGTTATTACATGACACTAATGTGATTAATAGTAATTATATTTTGATATTATAAAATACTTGGTTTTTTATTAATCTTAGTGCATGGAGGTTTTCTATTTTCTTTGGGAGTTCATAGATAGATTTTGAGGAGTTTAAGTGCAAGCTGGGGTGATTTTCAATTCATCTCTAGTTCAATATTATTTTAGAGGACATTCAAGGAAGTTAATTGATACTGATGTATTGATATAATAACAATTCCATTGATGAGCAATAAAAGATATTAAAAAGTTAAAGAATGTATTAACATGATTAAAAAAATTCATTGATCACTCATTTGGTCATTTATTTGGGTGACTAATTGTTTAATCATGTATTTAATCACTTATCATTATCTAACCTTGTGATTTTACCTAGTGACCAAATTAGTCATTTATTTAGTCACTTATAAATTATAAATTATTGTTATAATTTGATCACTTTTACTCACATGACTAAAAATTTTAGTCTTTAGACTAAAAATTTTAGTCACATGGTCATTTATTTGCCAAAATCCTACTAGTGACTATATTAGAAATCACTTAGTATAATCATTCAACTTATCATTTAACTCTTTCAAACACTTTAATCTAAACTATTAACTTATTGTCATTTGCATTACCGAGTATCAGTAAAATTCCTTATGATTACCGGTCATTAATTTATTTATTATTGAGTTGCACTAAAAACATGTAAAATAACTTGCAACAAAAATAACATTCACAGCTTTAACACCATGATTTTAATGTGGAAACCCTATGAAGGGAAAAAACCACTTGGGATGGGAAACCCAAAAATATTCACTCTTCTAGAGTGAGCTCTACTAGGAGCCAACCTTGTTAAAGGTTACACACACATTGTTAATATGACCTTGTCAGAGGATTTCACCAAAAGATCATCTAGACCTTATCACTCCTTATTCCAAACTAAAGAGTGGCTTGATTTAAAGGACTAACAAACACCACTAATAGATATTACCATATAGGATTTTATAGACTTATTAGGTCCACTTGGTACTTCCAATATTTTTTGCTACAGTGGTTAAAAACTAATAGTAGAAATTGTTTGTTAAGAATAGCAACTACCTTTTCTTGATTAGATCTGTGTTCCTTGCTCTTTCTCTATCTCATCTCTCTCTTGGATCTCCTTTCACAATGGACTTTTGACCAAATTATTAACACCTTCTCTTTCTCCTTTCTCTTTCTAGGTTCACTTGGCTTAATAATCTTCTTTCACCTTCTTCAATAGTTTGCACTTTGATCTCCTCTCTTTCATTCAGTCAACAACTCTAGCATAATCAACTTCTAACCAGAAACCTAAAAAAATTTGTCTCCTCCTTAAATATTCATCTTCAAGCTTCCAAATTCTTCCATCTTTTTTCACTTAATCATACTCATTGATCTTAGGTTCATACCAAATTTCCAAATTTGAAACTTCATACAATTAATCTAGACACATAGAAAATATAACTTGCATAGAACTTTGTGCACATCCTTATCCTTCTTCAATCTCTATAATCATATCTTTCTTGAATTTTCTCAATCACTAATCTTGTAAAAAACTTAGGCCATGTCAAACTTTCCAAATTTTCATCAAAAGTCAACCTTAGATTTTGATTTCTAAACTTGTTCATCCAATTGTTACTTGGTAAACATAACATTTACTCGGGTAATATAGAACTCAATTAATACTGACTCGCCTGGAAAATACTATATGTTAGGATTAAACCATAGATGAAAATAATAATTACATGCAAATATAAACATTATCAGAAAATAATAGATAACACAGAAGAGAACACAAGACACCAAGTGCATGCTAACCTTACTTGGTCAGTGAAGACAGTTTTCTTTGTCTACCAAGCATTCCTGAGTCTGCTCTATATAGAAGGTAGTATCTATCGAGGTCACTCGGGTGTCAAAGGAATTTATGTAGAAAAGAGTGCTAACCGAGCTCACTCAGTTAACAAAAGAAAATTGAATAGAGATAGTATTAACCAAGTTCACTCGGCTACCAAAGGAATTTTGTAAGTTCGCAGTGTTAATCAAGATCCTCTTGGTTAACACAGGAAATCACTTCAGAATTAGTTTCTACCAAGTTGGGTCAGCTACCAAAGGATTTTCTTATTTTGGCATGCAAAGCTTAATTATTTTACCTATTGATTCTAGCTGACTAAAGTAATGAATATTGGTTGCTCTAATTTTTATTTGAGCTGAATTGACAATTTGGATGGTATATTAAGTGAAAGGTCAATTTGTGATTTCAAAGTATGCAAGTTGAATGAATTGGAAGAGATAAGAAGAGAGGAAGAAAACTTGAAGGATAAGAAAGTATCCTTTTGGAGCAAAAAAGTGTTATTCAATCAGGAAGGATCAAGTATGAGTTAGAACAGAGATCTATAATCATCAATTCAATTGCATTACAATTAGGTCATTTCATTGTTACTCTCTAATCATTGTAGCAGTGATCTAAAATCTCTTAACAGAGTTGGTTTAACAGCCATTTGTAAATCCTCTAACAAGGTGACAATTCTATTGAATTGTTTCAAGACCTCTTACAAGGCCACTCTTAACAGGATGATCAAATCCTTTAACAAGGTCACACCTAACAGTGTGTTTTGTAACCTTTAACAAGGTTGGCTCCTAACAGGGCTCACTTTAGAAGAGTGAAAAATAGTAACTAGTTATAATTGGTGGTTTTTTCCAAATTGGGTTTCCACATTAAATCCTAGTGTCATATGTTTTCATGTTATTTCTTTCATGCTTGCAAGTAAATTACTAACAATATCTTAAGATCTGCTAAGTTAAACACATTTTGCATTTACCGAGTTACAGCAATTTATGTATGTTTATCGAGTATCAGCAGTAATCAGTTTTATCAAACTGAATTTTATTTAACATCTAAGGGATCTAGGATTTATTTTAGTAGTAAACAATTCACCCCTCCCCTCTCAATTACTCCTCTTATATTTCCAACAATTGGTATCAGATATTTTGGTGCTTGCAGAGAAGGTTTCAAGGACCTAAGCTAAAGATCGGGATGTCTTACAAAAGAGAGATTCCAAAGCTGAACAGAGACAACTTTGCAGCATGGCATGGACTTATGAGGCTTCATATAGCTACCATTAGTAATTTGGGCTGCAAATATCTTGATGAAGAATACAAAACTCCCACTCCAACATTATCAGTTGAAGATATTGCTAAGAAAAAGAACCATAACATCATGATGATTGATATTGCATTTGCTTTCAATTATGCTAAATTTGATGAGGTCAAAGATTGTAAAACTACTTTTGATATGTGGAACAATCTGAAAGAAATCTATGGAGGAGATGATAATGTAAGAAGAGCCAAAGTAGAAAGCTTTAGAGAACAATTTGATCAAATGAGAATGAGAGAAGATGAAAATGTTGCAAAATATATAGAAAGAATTAAGGCCAGTGTTGGTGCAATCAGAGCATCTAGAGGAGAAATCAAAGAGGAAACTATTGTAAGAAAAATACTCAAAACTCTTCTTCCCATCTATGCAATTAGAGTGTCTTCTATTCAAAAAAAGCGATGTGATCCAAATAACAAGACAGGCTTGGATGCCCTAGTAGGAAAATTGACAACTTTTGAACTAGACAACTTTGACAACTATGTTCCTACTTCCAAGAATATTGAATTTGCATTTGAAGTTAAACTCTCACTCAAAGAAAAGGGCTAGAAAATAAAAGATAATCAATGAGGAAGTGAGGAAGAAACTGAAAGAATTTTTGATAGTGATCTTGAAATTGTTGAAGCCCTACTTGCAAAGAAATATTCTAAGAGCAAAGGAAAGTACAAAGGTAAAATTCCTCTAATCTATTTTTCTTGTGAAAAAATTGGTCGTATTGCTGCTAGGTGTCCAAACAAAGAAAGTAAGGAAGAGAAGAAAAGCCACAAGTACAAAAATAAGAAGAAATTCAAAGGTCAAAAATCCTACAAAGACAAAGGTAAGAAAACTTGTTTTATTGCTAAAGATTCTAATAACAATGAAGATTAAATAGTGTATATTACTGTAAAAGATGAATCTAATGATGAAGGAGATAAGATTGTCTCTCATGTTAGTAAAAATGATGCATGTATCATAGATAATGGATGTTCTCACCATATGACTAGAGATAAAACTAAGTTTGAACATTTTCAACACTATGATGTAGGTAGTGTAAGGTTTGGAAACAATGAACCTTGTTGCATAAAAGGAAAAGGTCATATCTCATTAACCAATGAACTTGTATGTGATAATGCCTATTGGGTTGAAGGACTAAAACATAATTTACTAAGTGTGGCAAAGTTGAACAACATTGGATTCAAGGTAGAGTTCATGAATGGCAAGGCCATACTACTAGATAACAAAGGAAATCTAATTGGATGAGGAAAGCAAACAAAAGGTAACCTATTTTATCTTGATCTTGGTGATTGCTCATGTTTTATTGCTCAAATAGAAGAAATCTGGTTATGTCATAGAAGATTATGTCATGTAAACTTTGATAACATGGTAAAGATAAGAAAACTCAAAAGAGTAAGAGGTATCCCTAGTTTGAAGAAACCTGATGTTGGATTATGCAAAAATTGCCAAATTGGTAAAATGGGAAAGACTAGTTTTAAGAGCAAAAACTATCAGTCAGAAGATGTCTTGGAAATTGTGCATACTAATTTATGTGGACCCATTGGAATAGAAAGTTATAGTGGAGAAAAAAATTGCATTCTTTTTGTTGATGACTATTCTAGAATGATGATTGTTATGTATCTGAAAGAAAAATCAGAAGCTTTTGAGAAATTCAAATGGTATCTGGCAAGAGTAGAAAAAGAAATAGGAAAAAGATAAAAATGCTTAATATCAGATAGAGGTTGTGAATTCATCTCAAATGAATTCAATAATTTCTACATTGAAAGAGGGATCAAAAGACAAGTATCAGCCCCTGTTACTCTTGAGCATAATAGAATAGCTAAAAGAAGAAACAGATCCATCATGGATTGTGCAAGAACACTAATGATTGAGAAGAATGTTTCTATCAAATACTAGAAGGAAGCTATCAACACTATAGTTCATACTTTGAACTAAGTTCAGTTGAAGAAGGACTCAAACAAAACTCCCTATGAACTATGGTATGGCTATAAACCCAATGTAATTTACTTGAAAGTATTTGGCAGTAGATGTTATATCTTGAAAGAATCTAGAGAAGAAAAATTTGATGTAAAAGGTGATGAAGGTATATATCTAGTATATTCTTGTAGAAGTAAAGCATAAAAATGTTTGAATTTTTCCACTCACAAAATCATAGAAAGTGCACATGTGAGAATCGATGAGTTTGCAGAAAAGAGTGAAGAAGAAAGCAAAAAGAAGCCAAAAGATTTTAGAATATTTGTTTACTATGAACCTGATACTTTGCCAAACATATTAGACAAAAAGAATACTTCATCTCCTAAGTTCTCCAAGTCTCCAATAGTTTCCAAGCTACAAGAAGTGCAAACTGAGTCACATTCAGAGGCTATCGAGTTAGTGCATACTGAGTCTAAAGGATAAAAGCCATAGGTAGAAGGACCTGAGCCTGAAGTTGAGATTCAAAATGAAGATAGTGCAATTCATTCAAAAGTCAAAGAACTTGTATTGGCTAAATATGTCAAAAGGCATCATGCACCTAATCAAATCATTGGAGACAAATCAGATGGAACAATGACAAGAAGAAAACTAATGTGTACATGTTTACTTGTTGAATTTGAACCTAGAAGTGTTAAGGATGCACTGAAAAATGAAAGTTGGATTGAGGCTATGAATGAAGAAATAGAATGGATAGAAAAGAATAAAACTTGGACTCTTATTCCTAGGCCCAAAGATAAAAATGTGATTGGTCCAAAATGGGTATTCAAAAATAAGTTGAATGAAGATGGAAAAGTGTCAAGAAATAAAGCAAGGTTGGTATGTCAAGGCTATTCTCAAGAAGAAGGTATTGATTACAGTGAGACTTTTGCCCCTGTTGCAAGATTAGTAGGTGTTAGGACTTTACTGGCATATGCAGGTCATAGAGGATTAAAAGTATATCAGATGGATGTTAAATCTGCATTCTTGAATGGAATTCTTGATGAGAAAGTCTATATTGAATAGCCAAAAGGTTTTTTTGATCCTAATAAAAGGGACATGGTCTGCAAATTACACAAAGCCCTATATGGTCTAAAACAAGCTCTTAGAGCCCGATATGAAAGATTACATAACTATTTGATATAGATTGGTTTCCAATGACAAATGATAATAGTAGCATGTATATCAAGGAAAGACCAAATAAGAAGATTGTGTTGGCAGAAATATTTGTGGATGATACTCTATTTATAAGAAATAATGACTTATGCAAATCATTCTCAGAACAAATGAATAAAGAATTTGAGATGTCCATATTTGGTGAAATAAATAAAAAATTTGGACTGCAAATATAGTAGAACAAAAATGATATCTTTATCACACAATCTAAGTACATCAAAGAGATACTCAAGAAACTTAGAATGGAAGATTCAAAACCAGTTGGAATCCCCATGTATACTGGACTTAAGTTTACCAACAATGATGACTCCAAAGAATTAGATCATACCTTATACAAATCAATGATTGGGAAATTACAATATGTAGTACATACAGGACCTGACATTGCCTTAGCAGTTGGGATAGTGGCAAGATTCTCAACAAAAGCCAGAGAAAATCACATGATGGACATAAAAAGAATCTTGAGATATCTAAAAGGTACTTATGGTACAAACTTGGAGGAAATTTTGAATTAAAAGTATTTAATGATGCTGATTGGGTGGGAAATCTTGATGATAGTGGTGGAGCATTCTTTCTTGGTAAAATGTTGGCATCTTGGACAACCAAGAAGCAAAACTGCACATCTCAATCCATAGTCAAAGCAAAATATGTGGCTACAGTAGTAAATTGCTCTAACATTGTTTGGTTCAAACAATTGTTGGAAGGAATGAAGGTTGAAATCAAAGAGCCAATAGTAATATATTGTGATAATAGCAGTGCAATCAACATATCAAAGAATCTAGTGATGCATTCCAAAACAAATCACATTGCTATAAAATATCACTTTGCAAGACAATTACTATAGGACAAGGAAATCAAATTGGAATATGTGCATACAAAATAACAAATTGTAGATATATTCACCAAGCCATTACCTAAGGATGCATTTTTGTATCTAAGAGGTAAGATAGGGGCCATTCCCCTGAGTGAAGCTCACTAAATAAAGTTTAGTGATGCATCAATAGGAACTAAGTTGAAGATCAATCAGTTGATGTAATATTGACAAGGACATATTGTAGATGAATTTGTACTCAAGGTACATGGACACTAATCATAATTGTCTTTGGCATGTGTTGTCAAAGAGGGAGAAGTTTATTGTCATATCTTTCTGAAATTTTGTAATTCCAAGAAGGAGAAGTTAAGTAGTTCCAATTCACAAAGGGAGAATACTATAGAAGAAGTTTTTTGTGTAAAATCAAAGAGGGAGAAAATTTCTGACAGAGGGAGTCTAGTTCTCAAATTTTCATTATACTATGATATATTGTGTTGCCATCAATGCCAAAGAGGGAGATTGTTGGATACAATTGATTAATTGTGTTTTGTATTTGATGTTACACAAATGTCATATCAGTTGACAGTCAGTGCATGCCGAGCTCACTTGGTTAGTGAAGATAGTTTTCCTTGTCTATTGAGCATTCCTAAGTCTACTCTCTATAGAAGGCAGTATCTACTAAGCTCACTCAGGCATTGAAGGAATTTATGTAGAAAAGAGTGTTAACCAAGCTCACTTGGTTAACAAAGGAAAATTGAATAGAGCTAGTATTAACTAAGTTCACTTGGCTACCAAAGGAATTTTGTAAGTTCACAGTGTTAACTAAGCTCATTTTGGTTAACATGAGAAATTACTTCAGAATTGGTTTCTACCGAGTTGGTTCAGCTACCAAAGGATTTTCTTATTTTGGCATGTAAAGCTTAATTATTTTACCTATTGATTCTAGCCGACTAAGGTAATGAATATTGGTTGCTCTAATTTGTATTTGAGCCAACTTGACAATTTGGATGGTATAAGTTAAAGGTCTATTTGTGATTTCAAAGTATGCAAGTTGAATGAATTAGAAGAGATAAGAAGAGAGGAAGCAAACTTGAAGGATAAGCAGGTATCCTTATGGAGTAGAAAAGTGTTATTCGAGCAGGAAGGATCAAGTATAAGCCAAAATAGAGATATGTAATCAGCAATTTAGTTACATCACAATTAGGTCATTTTATTGTTACTCTCTAACCTTTGTAGCAGTGATCTAAAATCTCTTAATAGATTTGGTTTAACAGCCATTTGTAAATCCTCTAACAAGGTGGAAATTTCATTGAATTATTTCAAGACCTCTTACAAGGCCACTTCTAACAAGGTGATCAAATCCTTTAACAGGGTCACACCTAACAATGTGTTTTGTAACCTTTAACATGGTTGGCTCCTAATAGGGCTCACTTCAGAAGAGTGAAAAATAGTAACTAGTTACAATTGATGGTTTTTTCCAAATTGGGTTTCCATGTTAAATCCTAGTGTCATATGTGTTCATGTTATTTCTTTCATGCTTGTGAGTAAATTACTGAAAATATCTTAAGATCTTTTAAGTTAAACACATTCTACATTTATCAAGTTACAATCATTTCTATATGCTTACCAAGTATCAACAATAATTAGTTTTATTAGTCTGAATTTTATTTGACATCCAAGGGATCTAAGATTTATTTTAGTAGTAAATAATTCAACCCTCCCCTCTCAGTTACTCTTATATTTCCAACAATGATGTCCTCTAATGTATGTTGATAGTATACATACACATAGGCTGAATTTGTTGAAAGGTGAAACTTAAGCGTCTAAAACTAGTCCATGACTATTTCCAACATCATCCATGTGTGTGTCAAGTTGTGATTTTAGAGCAAGATATGCTAGCTATCCAAGCATTCATGATTTATATTAATGTTGTACTTGAACAAAACCTTGTAGATATATATGAAAAATGTGAGACCATAATGCATATGGAATGTTTAATAAACTGCCTTGAAGAGAGACATATGTGAAAAATTTAACACAATTACTTGAGAGATATAATCAAATTCTTTAATTCTGGCTTATATTTCAGGCTATCTAGCATGTGATGTCCTTGGTATTTTTTCTAGGTAATGACTCAACAAGGTTTCATGAAAGACTTCAGCTTCTACAAGATGTGGTTGGACTAATTAGACCAAGGGTTCTTATAGCTTCAATGGGAGTTAGTGGGGTTGGAAAGACAACACTTATGGATTTATTGACTAGAAGGAAGACTAGTAGATAAAATGAAGGGGACATAAGAATCATTGTGTAACCCCGCTAGGGAACCCAAAAGAAATTAACCTAAAGTTTCATTAAGTTTTCCAAAAAAAAATATTTGAAAGATAATAAATTAATAACAACAGATATAATATAGCGAAAGCATTAACATTCATATAAACGCATACCATAAAGCATATTACAATTCTTAAAGGTCCCATGATGTTGAATCACATTTTTAAGTTTTAATTAATTTTAACTCCAATATATAACCCATCCATATTAAAGAATAACTACAAGTACAAATCCATTTAAATAATATACAATTATATAAGATGCCACTTGGCAATAAATAGAATGCACAATCATCCACTATTTAGGTCACAGGGTATGAAAGGCTGAAATAATATACATAATGAAATAGATTACATCATCTCATAAGATCTATGAAATCAAATAAAATATAATTAGAGTATAACCATCCATCATAGAAAGACAAGATTAGATAAAAAGAAAATACAAAACAGAGAACTCCAGCCACGGCATTAAACAATAAGATCATAATGGTATAAGAAAGATGCACTATCACCTAACCTCGTGGAGCCTAAATGGCCCATTCCCATAGCATTGAGGAGATAGTCTCAAGTCCCAAATGGGATAACAAACTCAAAAGTCAAAACCAACATCTAGGAATCACCTAAAAGCAAACTATCTCAAAGGGTACCAAGATGCAACTATCAACTAAACCCAGAGGCAACACAAACACGTAGAAAATCTACTATGCAAGTGGGCAAGTGTCATTGCATGAGCCAAACTCTAAGGTTACCCAACAACCTTTTAATAATCTGGATCCCTAGTGTCTCTATGTGGCATCAGTATCCTTTCATACAGACAAGGCATACTAACACATCAACTCTAAGGTTACCCTAGTAGTCTTTTAATACTCTGAACCCCCTAGTGATTTTTTGTGGTACCAATATCTTATTAATTCATTTTAAACCCATTTAATAAAATGTTATCACTTATTAAAATAACCTACAATGGGTTACCCATCAGCCTCTTTAGGGCCTTGGCCTCCATTGCAAGCCACTTCCAAACATGACATACAGAAAACCTACCCTAAGCTCAACAAAAGAAAAAGATCTCAAATGGCTATAAACCACACATCAGTTCTTAAACAAGCAATTGGAAAGTACTAAAATATTATTGATCATAATCACAGATTCCACCAATAAGATCATCCTAATAGAACTGATCCAAAATCAAGTACACATAAACCAAATCCATGTCATAACATGACATCATCAAAAACAAATCATTTTAATCACCTTAGTCCTATACAAGTAACTCGGAAGCAATCAAGGATAATTGATCAAAGACTCAAAGGTTATACCAAAAAGGACACATCATCCACCTTAGTTCTACACGAACTAGAAAGCACATCAAAATATCTAATCAAACTCATCATAGCACACACATGACACATCACCATGGTCAGGTATATAAGATCATAATCAAAACATCATCATGACATCACAAAATAAAACTCACAAGCCTCTACTAAACATCCTAACTAGCCAAAGCTAAGTCAACCCTGAAACCCATAACAGTAAACCACACATCATAAAGAGTACATGCAAAAGTAATTTCCATAATTTGTTAGGTTTTGAAAACACAACTCAATTTTCACTAAAGGTTTCAAGTTTTCATTTTCATTTTCTAGGTATTACAGATTCACTAAAGTTTTCGAGTTCACTAGAATCCCAGACAATTCAACAATTCATATAAAGTTGTTTAAACATTGTTTCATAGTTCAATTCATTTTCAAAACACAAGATTTAATAACAACCAGGGTTTCAATTTTTTTTTCCAAGTATACTGTTTACAGAGTTTTCAATCTCAATCAGGGTTCTCGTTTTTGTTTTCTCAAACTATTATAATTACTAAAGTCTTCGAATAATTAAATTTTTCTAGTATTACAAATCATTTTCATATATCTAAACCATATAAACATATCCAAGTTTATAAAATAAAAAATTATTTCTCCCAATTAATTTCTTTGATTTTCAATTTACTTTAGAATTATATTTAAATAATGAAGTAATAAATCAAATTTTCAAATAATTAAATTTAAAATTTTAATAATACAGTATGATCTTTGGAATGGTATGGCTTTAGTGGGAGGTTTATTTTCCCATTCTTAGCTACTAGTCAAGCATGAGTGTTTTGTTTTGTTTGAAACCATCAAGAAATTGATAGATAATCATAGCTCCATTCATATGAAAAATGCTTTGCAAGCTGCCTCTTGTTCACTAGGCTTTCAATTTGAAGAGAGAATTAAGAAGGTGGGTTATGCCCTCATAGATCTGCAAAGGGTCTCCAATATGTTTCATCCTCAGGGGTCGAGTGGGGGAAATGTAAATCTTTAGCTTCATGAAAGAAATGCTTGGAGTTTAATGTTTGAACCAAATGTCCCTCCACACATGACTTCTCATGCTGGTTCAGATTGGTCTCCTAACCTTTTTGAGGCGTGCTCTGGCTAGGGGCTTGATAGTGATTATAGTGGGGGTTGGCATGATTCAGTTATTAACCCAGGTGGTGGGCAAGGTGTTTCAGCATGTGCCAGTCAAGCTGTTTGGGAGGGTTTGCCTAAATTTGGTACTAAGTTTCTTCATGGTTACGATGACATGGAAGAATGAATTAGGGGGTATGATTTTGAGTTTTGACCTCCTTGTTGGATTAATTGTTTTTGAGATTTTGGTTCGTGTTGAAAATCTAAATTGATAGATAATATTGGATGGGTTGATATTTAGTTTTTGATAACTGATGATATATTGTTGGGTGGTAGTCGATACACCCTTTTGTAATTATGTTTTCTTCAATATTTTCAAAATATATAAAAACTATGTATATATAAGGGATGATGTTGGGTTTTCTTCATTGATTCTTTCCCAGTTGACCTTTTTGAATCAGATTAATAAAATATTACAGTGGCTTGCCACTTTTTGCCTTAAAAAAAATATATCAATTATTACCATAATAATTTTAAATTTATAAAACTTTGGAGAAACTTTCCCAAAAAGGAAACCTACTAAAAATAGAAACTTTCTTGAAATGGAAACATGTTAAAAATGAAAACTTTCTTGAAATGAAAACCTGGTAAAAATGAAAACTTTTCTGAAATAGAAATCTACTAAAAATAGAAACTTTCCCAAAATGAAAACATGCTAAAAATAGAAACCTTCCTGAAATGAAAACCTACTAAAAATAGAAATTTTCCCAAAATGGAAACTTGTTAAAAATAGAAACTTTCTCAAAATGGAAACCTACTAAAAACATAAAATTTCCCAAAATGGAAACTTGTTAAAAATGGAAACTTTCTCAAAATGGAAACTTGTCAAAAATAGAAACTTTCCCAAAATGAAAACTTTCTAAAAATGAAAAGTTTCCCAAAATGGAAACCCACTAAAAACATGAATTTTCCTTAAATGGAAACTTGATCAAAACATAAGCTTTCCCAAACCTTAACCTGAAAATAGAGATTTCTTAATTGATTCAAACTTATCCAATTAATCAAATGAAGGTTTTAGATACTAAATTCATTCACATATGTTTTCAAGAAATGAAGAGCAATAATCTCAACACGAGTGTTTCAAATTTAATTCAATTTAATTATGAAACAAGTACAAAAACATAAAGAAGATAGAGAAATCAAGAACGAGCAACTACTGCACAAACCCACAAGATGCTACCTAGATCTGATGCTAAAACAATGAATGCTCAAAACACGCAAGAATTTTCCCTTCTCATCTGAAAACCCTCTTCTCGAGAATCAGTTCCTCCAAACCTCTGGCATTGCAAAATGAGCTCTAATCTCTAATAAAGAGTTCTCCCCTAAATTTAGGGCTTTAATTGTGCAATCACACGAGAAGGCTTGTTGATCATTATCCTTAACAGTTTCATGCACACTTTTTACAATTTAAAATATCTTTATTAAATTAATTTTCTTTCTCTCTTTAATTAAATTATTATATTTTAATTTCATGCATAAGCTTTATGCAAATTAATTAAAATAACTTTATTAAATTTATGTTTTATCTCTCTAGTTAATTACAAGATGTTTTAATAATATATTTATTAATTTAACAAATAATATTATTTAGAGTATATTATTAAAATAAAACTCCTAAATAATAATTATTAAATTAAATTAATATAAATATGCCCAAAATTAGAGCTTTAATAAAATATTTTAAATTTGATTCCTTTATTTAATTAATTTCTCAATTAATTAAATATAATTAAATATTGAATTTTCTTTATAAAATTTTTATTAAATTATCTTTTAATTTAATTTAATTAAAATAGAAAATCATCTCAAACCCACAAGACAATACCACAACAAACTCTTAGGGTCAAAATCATGAATTCATGTCACTTGACGAATTCAGAAAGGTGAAACTAACTCAGATATTTATCCTATTTTCTAGGACAATTAGCTTAGGTTAGGATTTGGACTCAAGAGTTATCTCACCACTTATACCATTGAAATACTACGATAGGGTATGCTCATCCTAGGAATTCAGGAAAGTCGATACCTGGTACCTGCAATCTGCATAAAATCCACACATGTACGTACTTGTATATTCTAAACTAAACAAGCAATGAGAGGAAGTGGTACATTATGTAGATCCCGAGTAGTAGGTGACAACGACTCCCTCCCTTAACCGCATCAGGAATGTCAAACATAAAGAAAACGTACACATACACCATACACATGCAAGTATGGGGTAAGTAACCATAGAACTTCATATAAATCATTTGTCTAACTAACATCATGTAACAACTAAAAGTCATTAAATGAACATATATATCATCGAAATAATCTTGAAATAACTTAGTAACTCATCAAATATATAAACTAAGTATGAAATACATTTAATCTAATCTAGTAACCAAGTATTGATAATCAAAAAATACAATCACAAAATTGGCATAAAAGATTCTGGCAATACAATCAGAAAAGTCAACTAGGGGTAAGCATTACATCCACTACCCCTAAACTTAAGCCTACTCCTGGAAGCCAGCAAGAAAGATAAAACTAAACTACGGGTAGGTATTACATCCACTCCCCCTAGACTTAGGCTTACTTCTGGAAGCCCACTACAATGACTAGGGTAAATAAAAGTCAAAGAGTACTATCTACAATGTCAAACAAAAAGCTCATTTAAGAGATTGATACAAATAAGTTAACTATGTATACACTTTCAATCACTTAGAACAATTATGATTCTAGTTTAATAATAAACCGAAAACCATATTGATCCAACTTTCATCTTTTTAACAAATACTGAAATAGATCCCCTAAAACATTCCAAACAAAATATCAACATCTCTAAATCCATTAGAAAACATAAAATTTATAATGTATAGACATAAATCAAAAGTCAAAAGTAACAAAAATGCTCACAAAATCAATCAAAGGCATGCAACCTTAAAGCACAATCATAAGAAAAAATGTCTGAAATCCAACTCACAAGTTTTCCCTTTTTCTATGTTTCAAGTATCAAGTCTAAAGTTTCAAGTTTCAAGTATTCAAGTTTGATATTTCTAAGTGTTAAAGTTTGAAGTTTCCAAGTGTTAAAGTTGCAAAAGATACATAACATTGTTTACGTTTCATTTCAGTTCAACTTGTTCAAGTGTTCAAGTTTGTAATAGATACACATAATAGTTCAAATTTTGTTTCAATTCAAAGTTCAAGTGTTCAAGTTTGTAATAGATACATATAACAGTTTAAGTTTCATTTTAGTTCAACTAGTTAACAAATAGTGGCATTCCAATATACCCAGAGCTCCCAATGTAAAAATGCAGGCTCTAATACCAAATGTAACGCCCCACCAAGGAACCCAAAAGAAACTAACCTAAAGTTTCACTAAGTTTTCCAAACTTTTTTTTTTGAAAGATAATAACTTAACAACAACAGATATAATATAGCGGAAGCATCAACATTTTGTAACGCCCCACCAAGGATCCAAAAGTATTAACCTAAAATTTTACTAAGTTTGGCAAACATTTTTTTTTGAACAAAAAGAATAACATATACATCAAACATAAAGTAGTGGAAGCAATAACATACAATCAACTATAAGCATACATAACAGGTTACATTCCTTAAGGATCCCAAGATGTTGAATCACATTTAAATTTAATTAATACTAAGTCTAACAAATACCACATCCATATGAAAGAATAATTCAAACTCCAAAGTCCATATAAATAATATACATTTGTTCCAAATGCCACTTGGCAAATAAAATTCAAAGTGCTCAATCGTCCACTATATATGTTACAGGGTATGAAAGGCTAAAAGAATATACATTTATAAAAATAGATTACATCATCCTTTTCATATCCATGATACAAAGTACAATACAATAAATAAAGTCATCCATCATAAATATATAAACATCCATCATAAGATATAACTATCCATCATAATGATACAAAGATAGAATAAAAGGAAATGCAGATAAGGAGACTCCAGCCACGGAATCAATGGATGGACCTCAATGGTAAGAGTAAAAAGCACTACCACCTGACTATGTGAAACATAAATGACCCACTCCCACTATATTGAGGAGATAGTCTCAAGTCCCAAACAGGATATCAATCCAAATATGAAAAGTGATCTCTAAGTCCAAGAAACCCTATAAGCAATCTAACTCAACGGTTCCAAATAAGCTCAACAACTAGACCCAGAGGCATACACAGACACATAGGAAATCTATACTGCTAGTGGGCAAGTGTCATCTCATGAATCAATGCTAGGGTTACCTAGCTAGTCTTTTAATCCTTTGGCCCCCTAGTGACCCTATGCGGCACTAGTACCCACTCATATTGACAAGGCATACTGATGAGTCAACTCTAAGGTTACCCGACTAGTCTTTTAATCCTCTGGCCCCTTAGTGACTTTCTATGGTACCATTATCTTATTTATTCATTTTAAACCCATTTAATGAAATGTTATCACTTATTATTCTACTTATAATGAGTTACCCTGGTAGCCACTTTGGGCCCCGACCCCCATTGCAAGCCACTTCCCAACTTAATATACAAATTACCTACCCTAGGCTCATAAAAGCACAAATCAAATAATCATAATATATCACCTCAATCCTATACAAGTGATGGGAAAGAATTAAATGATAATTCACAATAACACATCAGTTCTCTATAAGCAACTGGAAAGCATCCCAAAATAACTGATCAAAGACTCAAAATGGTTAAGTCAAATATGTCATAATATGACATCACCAAGAACATATCATACCAAACACCTTAGCTTCACACAAGAACACTGGAAAGAAATAATGAATAATAAATACAGACTCATCATAGAGCATATCAACACATTACCATGGTCGAATTTAAAAAATCAAGATCATATCATCATAACATCACAATCACGAAAATCCCAAGCCTCTGGTAGACGTCTTAAAACTAGCCAACACTTTAGTCAACCCAAACCTGAAACATAGATAACACACAGAAAATAGAGTATAGGTTTCATAGTTTGGTTTGATTTGAAAACACGCAGTTGAGTTAAATGTAAGGTTTCAGTTTTCGTTTCAACAAATGTTTCGAGTACATAAGATCCTCAGTTTACCCTACAAGTTAACTCATTCATTTATTTGAATAAAATATAGAATTACCCCATCATATTTAAAGTCAATTTCCTAAAAATATTCAAAGGACAATTAGTTATTTAAATTATTAAAATAATACTCATTGATTTTCAAATAAAATAACTTATAATTTTATTAAAATCAATATTATTAAATTAATAATTTAAGTAAATTTTTTAACTTCATGAATGAACTTTTGTTATTAATTAAACTTAATTTAATTTAATTTAATTTAATTAATTAATTAATTAATATATAGGATAATCATAGTAATATTTCATTTAAATTAAATTAAATTAATATATTATAACTAAAACTATATTAATATTAATATATATTAATTAAAACTTATTAATAAAATTCTTTAATAATTTAATATTCATTAATTATTAATTAATTTAATAAAATTAATAATTACTGCTAATAAATTTTATTAAAAAATAATATTTAAATTATTAATAAAATTACAATTCAAATTTTATTTAAAAACAATGTATTGATTTAAAAGGCTCGTTGGCCTTTGTCTTATAGCCACAAACCTAGCTACCACCACAAGTAGCCTTCAATGTTGTTGCGACTGGCAATCCAGACTACTACCGCAGCCAATTGGTGGTAGCTACGGTTGGGGGGTGGGGATGTTATGACCCTGTCTCCCCTTTTTTTATAATATATAAAAAAAAATTAATAATTTATATATAAATTATATTTTGTTTAAATTTTTAAAATAATAACCCCCTCCCCCAAAATATATATATATATATATATATATATATTTATTTATTTATTTATTTATAAAAATCCCAGCAAATCTCTGATAGGGAAAATATGACCAACCGATCGAATTTACTATCTAAATTTTTGATTTCAATACAAACCCATCCCTATTTAATTTTCACTTTTGAATCTATCGAAGGAGGATTATTTGATATATCAATCTTTCCATATGCATAAGATTTTGCATACTATGATATCACCATATTGAAACACTCGTTACAAAGAATCATTCAAAAAACCATTCGCAGACATGAAGAAGATAGGAAAAAAAAGAAACGTAATAAACTATGTGAATAATCACAAGCATTTACCTGGACTCTGATGCTAATTGTTGCGCCCAAAAAAATTATGAGAAATTTCTCCTCTCAAAACCTTCTCTCTTCTGAAATCCTTTCCTCTTCCAAAATTCATGGTCCTTCGAAAATGAACCCTCAATTGGTGATAAGGAGTTCTCTCCTAAAATTAGGGTACTAATTGTGCAATCACCCGAGAGGACTCCTTGCTCACCAAACTTTAACTCATTATGATCTTTTCTTTATCTTTTTCATGCACGTTTAATGAATTATGAAATATCTTTATTCAATTCACTTGACTTCTCTTTTTAAATTAATTTATTGAAAATTTAACTCATGCACACTTTATGCAATCTTTAAACTTTTAATAATTTATTATCTTTTCCACTTTTAAATTTATTTGTTATCTTTTAATCTCACACATACTTTATGAAATTTTAAAAATCTTAATAAATTAATATCTTTTCATGCTTTACTTTATTTCCAAAATGTTAATTGATAAAATATTTATTAATTTAAATAATAATAGTATTTAGCATTTATTTAAAAATGAACTCTAAATATATTATTATTAAATTAAATAAATATTATCACGTTCTAAAATTAAACTTATAACTTTTATCCTTAAATTTAATTCTTTTTATTTAATTAATTTCTCACTTAATTAAATATAATTAAATATTAAAAATACCATAATAATTTTTCTTTAAATTAAATCGTTAATTTAATAATTTAATTTGACTTAATTAATAGAAAAATCACCAAAGACTCATAAAACAAAATACAAAAACCCATCATAGAAAAATGCATACAAGATCAAACTAAAGGGTTATAATTGAGAATTTATCTCCCCTCTCTTAACATTGAGATAATACAATAGGGTACGCTCATCCTGACAATTCAAGGAAGTTGATACCTGGTACCTGCAATCTACATAAAATCTACGCATGAATAAACACAATATTCTAAGCTAAACAGACAATGGTAGGAAGTGGTGCATCGTGTAGATCCTGAGTAGCAGGTGACGACAACTCCATTCCTTAACCAAATTAGAAATGCCATACATAAAAAAAAACATACACGCACACCATACACATGCAATATGGGGTAAGTATCCATAAGAAGACACATAATAATCTATTTAACTAATCATCATCAATAATCAAAATCACTGAATAATCATCATGCATACTGTAACGCCCCGCCAAGGGATCCAAAGGATTTAACCTAAAGTTTCACTAAGTTTGCTAAACATTTTTTTTTTTTAAAGTAAGAAAGTATGACATACACATCAAACAAATAGTAGCGGAAGCACTAATATGTAATCATCGACAAACATACATTGCAAGTTACATTTCTTAAAGATCCCAAGACGTTGAGTCACGTTTAAATTTAATTAATTCTAAGTCTAACAACTATCACATACATAGAAAAGAATAATCAGAAACTCCAATATCCATAATATACATTTGTTCTGAATGCTCCTTGGCAAATTAATTCGGAATGCTCATTCATCCATAGTACATGTCACAGGGTATGAAAGGCTTAAAAGAATATACATATGTAAAGATCAAGATACAACATCCTCAAATCCATGATACAAAGTACAGTAAAAATATATGAAACTATTCACCATACATGATACATCCATACATCCATAATGATAAAACATCTCTCATAAAATCTAACCATCCATCATAATAATCCAAGAACATAGTGAAGGTAAATGCCAATCACGAAATCTCCAGCCACGGTGACCACGGAACGGATCTCAATGGTAAGAGTAAAAGCACTACCACCCGACCGCGTGGAACCTAAATGGTCCACTCCCACCGCACTGAGGAGATAGTCTCAAGTCCCAAATAGGATAACAAAACCTATAATCATAAATACTCTCTAAGTCCAGGAAATCCTAAAAGTATGCTAACTCAAGGGTTCCTAAAAAGATCGACATCTAAATCCCAGAGGTACCACAAGACACGTAGGAAACCTAATATGCAATCGGGAAAGTGTCATCGCAAAATTCATGTAAAAGTTACCCGAGCAATCCCTTAGGAATCCCGGGTCCCTACTGATCCTGCGGCCACTAGTATCCTCTCGTACTGACGAGGCATACTATGGAATGCAAGGTCGTAACCAAGTGTCCTCTCTACCCCATCCTAGTCTGTACTAGCACTCATGGCATGGGAGAGAACATACAATTATCTTGTTAGGTTCATTTTCTCTCATTTAGTGTAAATGTTTTCACTTATTAAAAATGACTTACAATGGGTTTCTCAAGGCAGCCTCTTAGGGCTCCGACCCCCATTGCAAGCCACTTCCCGACTCTACACATAGATAACCTACCCTAGCTCATGAACTCGTAAATCAAAGAATCATAATAAAACCATCTCAGTCCTATACGAGCAACTGAAAATATCATAAAAAGATAATCCACAAAATATATCAGTTCTTCATGAGCAACAGATAACATCAAATAGTAATCATGTAATCACGACAGTTCTCTATCAGCAACTGAAGGCATCAATGATAAGTCACAAAATCCAATGGTTCTCTAATGAGCAACCATAAAGTAATACAAGTATAACTGATCGAGACTCAGAAATGGTTATCAAATATAACTGATCGAGACTCAAAAATGGTTAAGTTAGGTATTCTCAAATACATACACCTCAGCTTCACACAAGGAAACTGGAAAGCAATAACAAACAGTAAACACTATCATGTCATAGAGCACTTCATCACATTACCATGGTCAGGTTAAGAAAGATCGAGACCAAATCATCAAGACATCACATTCACAACCCCGAGCCTCTGGTAACAACCTGAACTGGTCAACGCTAAACCAACCCCAAAACATTCAAAGTACAAAGACAACATCAAAGTCTCAGAGATTGGATCTAAAAGTATATTATTTAAGTTAAGGTAAGGTTTGTGTTTTAGTTTAATGTCGAATTCAAGTAACAAAGTTTTCACAACTACCCTTTTTCGAATAACCCATTTCTATAATAACTTTCATTAAATCAATATCCAAATTTATAATTTAGTCAAATAAAATTCATTATTAATTAACTTAATTAAACTAATTTTTAATTAAATTAGTCAATATTCATTAGATCTAATTACTTATTTTAATCCCACTAATAATTGTTAATTTATTAATATTTAAGCAAAATTATTAATAAATTAAAATTTACAACTATATCTATGCAATTAATATTTATTTATTAAATATTTAAAAAGTTTAATCTATTATAAAAATTGAATATATTATAATTTTATTATTTAAAATTTTTAAATAAATAAAAATTCGTTTTTAATAATTTTTAAAAAAATATATAAAATTAAAAATTAAAAAAAAATCGAATACAAAGTTTCCCCCACGTTTATAGCCCGTCGGCTTTGGCCGCAGGCCTGCGGTCGCAGGGCCTGCGGCGGCAGGTACTCTGTACCTACCGTCGCAGTACCTGCGACGCAGGTACTGTCGCCTGCCGACAGTGGGGGGCGGGTACGGGGTGATTCCCTCCCCCCCCACCAAATATGATAATATATTTTTTTTATATATATACTTTTTATATTTGATTTTATTTTATTCTAATACAAATAAAATAAGTTTTATTTTAAAAATTAATTTTGTTTAATTTTTAATAAAAACAATTTCTTCCAAAGGATAATTATGTAATATATAAATATATATATATATATATATATATATTTATTTATTTATTTATTTATTTTTTTCTTATTTATTTATCTAGAACTTTTCAATTTCATTAAAACAAAACCCTTATCAAATTAGATCTTAATTTCTAAATCAAGAAAACAATGGTTCTAATTAATTCATCCAGTCTCCATGGATACAGAAATTATTGACGAATAATTAATAAATTCACAATATTGAAAGCTTAAAACTTTCATCACAGAGAATTCAGATCTACAAACCCCAGACACGAAGAAGGCAGGAAGGGATAATTGCATATTTAATGGATAAAAAACACAAGACCCTACCTGATCCTGATGCTATTATGCAATCTCCAGGAACTGTATGCGAATTCGCTCCTCTCAATAACCTTCCCCTTCAAGACTTTCTTCGTATCAGCCTTCTGAAATTTGCTTCCAAAAATTGTCTTTTCAAAAATTCTCGTCCAACTTCGTATCCCCCAAAATGAACCCCCAAAGTTGTGATAAGCAAATTCTCCTCAATTCGGGGCACTAATTGTGCGTTTACCCGAGAAGACTCTTTGCACAACTCAGTTAACTCCAAATTAACTTTTTATTATCTTTTCTAATTCTTTTGCATTCAACTTCCATGCACATTAAGTTGAATTATTAAATAACTTTATTTAAAATTTCACTTGAGTTCAATTCTTAATTAATTTATTACTTTAAATCTTATGTGCACTTTTAAGAAATTAAAATAACATTATTAATTTTTATAATTTAATCTTTTAATTTAATTCTTATATTTAACTCATGTTTAGATCATGCGATCTAGAATTCTTAATAAATTAATATCTTTCAACTTTTTAATTTATTTTAGAACTTAATTGATAACATATTTAATTAATTTAAATAACAATAATATTTAGCATTTATTTAAAAATGAACTCCAAATATATTATTATTAAATTAAATAAATATTATCCTGTTCTAAATATATCTTGAACTTTAATTTCCAACTTTAATTCTTTTATTTAATTAATTAATTAATTAATTAACTATAAAGATATCATAATAATTCCTTATTAAATTAAATCATTAATTAGTCTTTTTAATTAGACTTAATTAATAGAAAAATACACCAAGGAATCATAAAGCAACATACGAAAACCCATCAAAGAAAAATACATACCAAATCAAACAAAAGGGTTATAATCACCAAATTACATCATTTGATGCATTCGGAGGGTACTTAACTCAGATACTTGTCCTAATTATTAATTAGGACAATTGGCTAAAGGGTTTAGGATTTGGACTTAAGAGTTTATCTCCCCCCCTCTTACCATTGAGACAGTGCGATAGGGTACGCTCATCCTGACAATTCAGGGAAGTCGATACCCGGTACCTGCAACCTGCATAAAATCCACACATGTACAAACACAATATTTTAAGCTAAACAGGCAATGGCAGGAAGTGGTGCATCGTGTAGATCCTGACTAGCAGGTGACTACGACTCCCTTCCTTAACCATATCAGAAACACCATACATAAATAAAACAACACGCACACCATACACATGCAGTATGGGGTAAGTATCCATAAGAGGCACATGAAATAATAAGCCATCTAACTAATCATCATCGATAACTAAAATCATTGAATAATCATCATACATGCACGAAATATAGAGTACCAAATAATCTCATCATATAATAAACTGAGTGTAAACATCCTCTGATAATCTCTAAAATAATGATACTACTCATCAAACATAAATTGGCCTAAAAGATTTTGGCAATCATATCATAAATGTAGCTCGAAAAATGTAAACTAGGGGCAGGCACTACACATACATGAAGTATAGAGTACCAAGTAATCTCATCATAAATCAATTGAATTTGAAACAGTATATGATAATTTCAAAACAATGCTACTAATCAACAAGCATAAACTGGCCTAAAAGAGTTTGGCAATGAGAACAAAATGCAAACTAGGGGCAGTAGTACACATTCATATAAACACATACCATAAAATAGATTACAATTCTTAAGGGTCCCATGACGTTGAATCACATTTTTAAGTTTTAATCAATACTAACTCCAATATATAACACATCCATATTAAAGAATAACTACAAGTAAAAATCCATTTAAATAATATATAATTATGTAAGATGCTAATTGGAAATAAATAGAATGCACAATCATCCACTATACAGGTCATAGGGTATGAAAGGCTGAAATAATATACATCATAAAATAGATTACAGCATCTCATAAGATCTATGAAATCAAATACAATACACTTAGAGTATAATCATCCATCATAGAAATACAAGATCACATAAAAAGGAAATACAGAATAGGGAACTCCAGCCACAACACCGAATGGTCGGATCTCAATGGTATAAGAAAGATGCACTACCACCCAACCTTGTGGAACTTAAATGGCCCAGTCCCACTGTATTGAGGAGATAGTCTCAAGTCCTAAACAAAATAAAAAAACTCAAAAGTCAAAACCAACATTTAGGTTCAAGAAAGAAAAATATCTCAAAGGGTACCAAGACACAAGTATCAACTAAACCCAGAGGCAACACAGACATGTAGAAAATCTACTATACAAGTGGGCAAGTGTCATTGCATGAGCCAACTCTAAGGTTATCTAGCTAATACTCTGGGCCCCTAGTGTCTCTATGCAATGTCAGTATCCTTTCATATAGAGAAGGCATACTAACAAGTCAGCTCTATGGTTACCCTGGTAGTCTTTTAATACTTTGGACCCCCTAGTGACTTTCTATGGTACCAATATCTTATTAATTCATTTTAAACTCACTTAATGAAATATTATCACTTATTCAAATAACCTACGATGGGTTACCTGTCAGCCTCTTTAGGGCCTCGGCCTCCATTGCAAGCCACTTCTCAACATGACATATAGGAAACCTACCCTAAACTCAACAAAAACAAAAGATCTCAAATGGCTATAAACTACACATTAGTTCTTAAACAAACAACTAGAAAGTATTGAAATATTGTTGATCATAATCACATATTCCACCAATACAATCATCCTAATAGGACTGATCCAAAATCAAGTACGCATAAATCAAATCCATGTCATAACATGACATTACCAAAAATAAATAATTTAATCACCTCAATCCTATACAAGCAACTAGGAAGCAATCAAGGATAATTGATCGAAGACTCAAAGGTTATACCAGAAAGGACACATCATCCACCTCAGTTCTACACAAGAACTAGAAAGCACATCAAAATATTTGATCAAACTCATTATAGCACACACATGACACATCACCATGGTTGGGTATATAAGATCATAATCAAAACATCATCATGACATCACAAAACAAAACTCTCAAGCCTTTGGTAAACATCTTGACTGGCCAAAGCTAAGTCAACCCCGAAACCCATAGCAGTAAACCACACATCATAAAGAGTACATACAAAAGCCATTTCCATAATTCATTAGGTTTTGAAAATACAATAGTTCAATTTTCACTAAAGGTTTCAAGTTTTCATTTTCATTTTTCAGGTATTACAAATTCGCTAAAGTTCTCGAGTTCACTAGAATCCCAGATGATTCAACAATTCATATAAAGTTGTTTAAACATTGTTTCATTGTACAATTCATTTTCAAAACACAAGATTTAATAACAACCAAATTTTCAATTTTTTTTCAAGTATTATTATTTATAGAGTTTTCAATCCCAATCAGGGTTCACGTTTTCATTTTCTCAAAGTATTATAATTACTAAGGTTTTCAAATAATAAGACTTCCCTAGTATTACAAATCATTTTCATACATCTAAACCATATAAACACATCCAAGTTTATAAAAGAAAATATTAATTCTACCAATTAATTTCTTTGATTTTTAATGTACTTTATAATTATATTTAAATAATAAAGTAATAAATCAAATTTTCAAATAATTAAATTTAAAATTTCAGCAATACTTACTAAAATAATTAATAGTAATAATTATCAATTATTACCATAATAATTTTAAATTTATTAAACTTTGGAAAAACTTTCCCAAAAGGAAACCTGCTAAAAATAGAAACTTTTATGAAATGGAAACATGTTTAAAATGGAAACTTTCTCGAAATGGAAACTTGCTAAAAATGAAAGCTTTCCCTAAATGAAAACTTGCTAAAAATGGAAACTTTCTTGAAATGGAAACTTGCTAAAAACGAAAACTTTCTTGAAATGGAAACTTGCTAAAATAAAAACTTTTTTGAAATTGAAACCTACTAAAAACAAAAACTTTTCTAAAATGGAAACCTTCTAAAAATGGAAACTTTCCCAAAATGGAAACTTGCTAAAAAAAATTCCCGAAATGGAAACTTGCTAAAAAATAAAAATTTTCCTGAAACGAAAACTTGCTAAAAACAGAAACTTTCTTGAAATGGAGACTTGCTAAAAACTTAAAATTTCCCAAACCCTAACCCGAAAATGTAGATTTCTTAATTGATTCAAACTATGAATTATCCAACAAATCAAACAAGGGTTTTAGATATTAAATTCATCCACATATGTTTTCAAGAAAAGAAGAGCAATAATCTCAACATGAGGGTTTCAAATTCAATTCAATTCAATTTTGAAACAGGTATGCAAACACAGAGAAGATAGAGGAATCAAGAACGAGCAACTACTGCACAAACCCACAAGATCCTACCTAGATTTGATGCTAAAACTGATCTGATGAATGGATCTAGACTAATTGTAGTATTGAATGCTTAAATAAAATCAAATTTTAGCGGAAGTCTTATTACATGCATACATAAATGAAATTATGCATCAAAATTTAAGAATTTAAGGTGAAATAAGCAGAATTGAGAGAGAAGAAGATAGAGAGTGCAAACAAAGTTTGATTTTGAAGTTCGCCACAAATGTGATTACATCTCCGGGTCAGCTCCAATAGAGTACGACCGATCCAATTATTCTCCAAAATCAATTACAAATGCACCAAGACTTATTCCCTTAAACACATCAGCATAACATGCCCTCGACATGCAGAATAGTCTTCAAAAATCTCTTAAACATTCTCCTGTTCTCACCACCTGAATGTCTTTCCAAAGCCTACTACCCCCATTTTATACATCAAATTTAGCCAAAAATGGGCTAAAAGAATTAACAAACATAATCCCCTATTTTGATTACATATTTTCGAATTTGCCCCTTTTATCATTATTTTGTTATGATCTCATACCAAAATTAAGGGTTTGTTTTTAACAAATACCCTTATTTAGATAAGATTGGACGGATCTGTTATGGATAAATAACAACTCTTCCCCTAATATTGCATGCACCATAAATAGCCCATTGGTTGGCCTTAATTTTAGGAGGCCAATGGTTAGGAGTTCAACTCTCATTATCTCATTCTTTTAATTCGAATTAAATAACCATTTTAATTTGAATTTGAATGTTTTCCCTCTCTTTATGATTTTGTGATGTCATGATGACATCATCAAAATCCATACTTTTACTTGAATTTGAAACCATCATAACTTTTACATCCAATCTCCATTCTTGATGAAATGAACGCCATTGGAGCTTTTTTGATGAGCTCTTTCATTTGAAATCCATGGTCAAATACTTTTGAGATGATTACTTTTTCACCCTTTTACGGCCTCTAGTCTCGATTTGACCAAACTTTGACCAAACATAACTTGCACGAACAGAATCCTTTTCACTATGTTCAAGTTGCATTGGAATCAGGATGCTAAGATCTTTTTGATGGTGCAAAAAATTGGAGATTTGAAGCCACTTCAATTTTCACTGAAAATATCCACCGGATCAAAAACAATGAACGCACAAAACACGCAAGAATTTTCCCTTCTCTTTTGAAAACACTCTTTTCAAGAATCGGCTCCTCCAAACCTTCAGTATTGCAAAATGAGCTCTAGATCTTTGATAAAGAGTTCTCCACTAAATTTAGGGCTTTGATTGTGTAATCACACGAGAAGACTCATTGATCGTTATCTTTTAATATTTTTTATATTTTACATTTTCATACACACTTTTTACAGTTTAAAATACATTTATAAAATTAATTTTCTCTCTCTGTAAGTAATTTATTATATTTTAATTTCATGCATAAGCTTTATGCAATTTATTTAAAATAACTTTATTAAATTTATATTTTCTCTCTCTAGTTAATTACAAGATGTTTTAATAATATATTTATTAATTTAACTAATAATTTTATTTAGAGTTTATTATTAAATAAAACTTCTAAATAATTATTATTAAATTAAATAAATATAAATAAACCTAAATTAGAACTTTAATAAAATCTTTTAAATTGAACTCTTTTATTTAATTAATTTCTTAATTAATTAAATATAATTAAATATTGAATTTTCCTTATAAAATTTTTATCAAATTAAATCATTAAATTATATTTTAATTTGATTTAATTAAAATAGAAAATCATCACAGACCCACAAGATGAAATACAAATACCCATCATAAAGAACAGAATACCAAAGCAAACTCTTAGGGTCAAAATCATGAATTCACATCACTCAACGAATTCGAAAAGGTGAAACTAACTCAAATACTTGTCCTATTTTCTAGTACGATAGGCTTAGGTTAGGATTTGGACTCAAGAGTTATCTCCCCACTTATACTATTGAAATACTGTGATAGGGTACGCTCATCCTAGCAATTTAGGGAAGTCATACCTGGTACCTACAATCTGCATAAAATCCACACATGTACATACTCATATATCCTAAACTAAATAGGCAATGACAGGAAGTGGTACATCGTGTAGATCTCGACTAGTAGGTGACTACGACTCCCTCCCTGAACCACATCAGGAATATCAAACATAAAGAAAATGTACATGTACACAATACACATGCAAGTATGGGCTAAGTAATCATAGAAATGCATATAAATCATTCATCTAACTAACATCATGCAATAATTGAAAGTCATTAAATGTATTATATATATATATATATATATATATATATATATACATACATACATACATACATACATACATACATACCATCATTGAAATAATCCTAAAATAACTTAGTAACTCTTCACATATATAAACTGAGTATGGAATACATTTAATCTAATCCGGTATCCAAGTACTAATAATCATGAAATACAATCAAAAAACTAGTCTAAAAGAATCTGGCAATATAATCAAAAAAGTCAACTAGGGGTAGGCATTCTATGTTGGATTCCCTAAAAGGAAATAGACATTTGTCCACATTTCTAGTTATTGGAGGAAATGACTCAACAAGATTTGATAAAAAAGGCTTTAGTTATTGCAAGATGTGACTGGAGTTTTTAGACCAAGGCTTCTTACAACTTTGATGGGAGTTAGTGGGGCTGGAAAGACAAATAAGATGACTTGGAAACATCCCCTCCCTCTAACATAAACTACATAAGAAAAGAAGATATCCCCAAGAAGGACTAAACTTCTGCACTTTACCATTTGATAGTAATTTTTTGATTATTTGTAACTGACCCCAAATTAAGTTTTGCAAAAATATTCATATTGATGAACAACAATAAAGTAAAATGAATTGTTTCAAATGCTATATTTGAAAATAAAGGAAAATTAGGAACCAAGGGAAATAAAACCCTAGATATAGAGTGCTACTCAAGTGTCAAACCATAATATGAAGAACAAAGTCTTGGCTCATATTATTGAATCTCTACAGGGTATGTAATGGCATTTGGTGCCATACTTGGTGGATGTGTAAAGGATGCCCTAAATCTTTTGAGTTGCAATCTCTATAGTCTCCTAAACTTCTGCCAAGGAGGTCTTGTACATAAAAGGAATTTCACATCACAAGTCATTGACTTCATTATATGATTCTATTTGGTACATTGGGCTTAAAAAATCTTAGATTATTAGCACTAAAATAACGGTCACAACTCTAATTATGATCATAATCCATATTCTAATAAGTATTATGAATTTGACCTTGTTTTCTGATAATTTTTTGCTTTGATCATTTTCAAGAGCGATAGCAATAATGACATGACCATGAAAATCCCCTAAAAGATAGATGAAGGGAAGTGACATAGACTCAATATAGACAACTACCAAGACTAATCATTTAATATATGTATACCCAAATAACCATTTGAACATTTGGACTTTTATGCTTAATGGTTGTTGAAAATCTTACCTTCATTCAAATTCAAGAAATTTCACATTTATAGTTTTTACAATGTACAGTGCATAAGGGAAAGAGAAAGAATTAAATTTATTGTAATAAGCCAGGATTCCTATAGCATTAGACAAAGAAGCATTGGAAAGAGCCAGCTGAAATAGAATTTGAGTACAAAAAAGGAAAAAGAAAATCATTCTAAGCACTCCATAATCCAGAAAAATAGTTCGTTGTGATTATTAAAAAAAATAAAGAAGCATATAAAAACAAGGTACTTGGAAAAGATCGTGTCTTACCATACATGTTTAATTCTAGAAACAATTCTACGATGCCCAATTTTTAGAATGTATCATTACTCCACCCAAAATCTTTCGAGACATTGTATTTACCACTTATGAGAATACCCACTACAAGGGAATAACTATAATGGCTATCATTGCCTGAATGTAATCAAGTCATTTTCTCACTCATACTTTGTTGAGGAAACATTATTTTGGAATGACCCACAATGGACACAAATATCCAAAGGGGGAGCGTGGCATAATACAAGATGGAGCAATATGAGCGAGTACATCAAATTTAGGAAGAACATAACACCCGCAATCAAGAAAATTAAAGGGGAAAAAAAAAACTTGCAAATTCTATATAGGCAAGGGAACAACGAAAAAGTGTTCTTATAACTCTAAGTGTCGTCTAGAATCATGTGCTTTGTATACTTGTAACCTATATGCTCTTTGTATTTTGCACAAGAAAAATTATTTGTAGGTGCTCTTTCTAGGAATAAATCTCCTTTTCTAATAGTTGTAGTGATCAAGATCTCTACATAAAGCTTAACAAACACTCAAGTTCCACACATGTATTAAGGGGGGGAAGTCGTACTTACCAACTACTACTTTTGATCTTCCCATAGCAATGAATGGCCCAAGACACCCAAGACTTCAATACTCTAGACGAACGACTGGTTGAGCCTACAATCAAGGAGTTTGAACAGCCTACAATCAAATACTTTGGCAGGTTCTCTTTGAGCGAAGCGGTGCATGAGCAGCCCACACCCTTTCCTATCCTTTGTTGGTCATTCCACTAGTTATTTGGAACAGAAAAATGGTGTTGGCCTAAGTGGTGAAGCCCTAATGAGATTAAAAATGGCTACTAGACAAATGGTTTCTCAAAAAAATGATGAATCCTTGGACCCTATTGTAAATATGGAGTCAACTAAGGAAAATGGGGAGGATGGGGAGTTATTTGGAGAAAACCCCTCTACTATGGCTGAGAAAAGGAAAAATCCTACTATTGACAATCAAACTCCTACAACTAACAAATTGATGCATGAATCTTCAGCTTTAGGTCAAGGTCAAACTCTTGAATACCAACTTGTGGATGATGTTTTTGAATATCAAACCAAAACTTTTTTTTTTTTTAAGGGGGATACTGCCAGAAATTAATTTCTACAAATGGGAAAAACAAAATTGGGAGAACAAGGGATGGGATATTGAAATGATAAGGGGACTAGGTAAAGGCTAGGTTTCTTGCATGTTTAAAAATTTTGAGCAAGCCCAAGCAATGCTTCAGTATGGGACATGGGTTATATGTGGCCAAGTCTATTATCTTCAAGCTTGGACTTTTGATTTCCATCCAGAGGGCCCCTCTCTCGCATGCTATCCTACGTGGCTTGAGCTTCCATATCTAAATTTAGCCTTTAGACCTTTTCACAAAAACATTTCTTCCCAACTTGGTCTTCATGTGGTGTAAGCAGCCAATAGATAAATTTTCTAACTTGTATGTCCACCCACGAGTGTGTGTAGAAATGGATTTGAACACACCTCTTCCTAAGAATATTAGATTTTTTGGTCTAGGATTTGAATTGGAGTAGCCAATAGTATATTTGAAAAAACCTAATGCATATTTTTATTGTTTCCAAGAAAGTCATCTTATTAGAGATTTCCCTATTAGGAAGCCTAGGCTTCCCAGAAACCAGTCTATTTCAACTCCTGGCCAAAATGGTGTTAAACATGATTCATCCACCTTGTCTAATGTTAAACCTACTACTGACTCATCACCTCCTATTAAGTCATTGTCCCCTACTTTCTTTCCCCAGTCATCTCCTATTTTATCTACTGAGAGCCATAGGATTTACAAAGATGTCGTTATGTCTAAGAAATGGATGATTGTGAGAAAGAGGAAGGAACCATCATCTTTTGTTGTGAATACTCATCTCACCTGTAGAGATCCTTCTCCACCTAATTCTCCCAGCATTCAAAAGTCTTCTAAAAGGACATCCCCTTCTACTCCTCCCAGTTCTCACCAAAGATCAAGGTCTCCTTCACAAGTTATGGAAGGCTACCAAAATCAGGAGCTCTCAGTTTCTCTCTCAAATTGATTTGGGATTTTTCTACGAGATGATGACAATATATACCCAGGTTCATCATGAACTATAAAATTTTGTCATGGAATGTGAGAAGGCTCTCCCTCCCTCAATGAAAATTTGGTGTGAAAAAGACTTTATTGAAATGGAAACCAGATGTCCTTTTCCTTCAAGAAGTCAAATTGAGCAATGGTCACCTCAAATTTACCTTATTCAATACTTGGAAGGAAGCTACTTTCTTTCATTCCACACATAGAGATGGTAGTGGTGGGGCGACTATTGGTTTGGCTCCTTGGATTGCTAAATTTTTCATTGATAATTGTGAAGACCCTTCTTACTATTGTGTTTGGGTCCATACTTTTATCAATGGACAACCCATAGGGTTTTTTTCTACCTATGCTCATAATGATACTAAAAGTTGAACATATCTTTGGGATTGGATGGTGAACAATCTTCCTAATGTTAATTGGGTGTTGGGAAGGGATTTTAATATGGTTGAGCAACATGTTGATCATAGTTGGTACAATTATTACAAACTTGGCAAAGAAGAATTTGACAAATGGAGTCATTGTCACAATTTATTGGGAGTGGTGGATCCTATCCACAACCAATTTTCTAGCATTAGTGAGAACTAGTTTACCTAGTCAAATTGTAGATTTGGCACTGATAAGAAGATGAGTAGATTGGATAGATTTTATGTTTCACACTATCTCCAATTAGAGAAGCTCTCCCTAGGGCCTTTCATGCTTGTGGATTACTCTACTACCCTTTTTCATCATTTTCCTATCATTTACTCTCTTTCCACTACTCAAAAGCCAAGATCTTCATCTCAACTACCTTAAAAACTTAATACTTCTCATCTAAAGAACCCTTAATGTGTTGTTGCATTAATATAAATATGGAATTCTCTACCAAAACCCCATGAGGGGGATTCCTAGATTGATTGGTGGTGCTCTGCTTTGAGTCAATAAGTGAGCTTTCTTCAATCCTTTGGTCAAAGATGGCTTGAAGATGAAAATGTAGAGAGAAATCTCTCCATGGGAAGCTAGAAAATGCTAGAAAAATGCTAAATTCCAACCCCTATAATGAAAATATCCAAAACTCTATTGTTGTCATTGAGGATCAACTACAAAAATTGGATATTTATAAGGGCCAAGGGGCTAAGATAAGGGCATGTCTTAACTGGATTAAGGAAGGGAATAAAGGCTCTAAATTCTTCTTTCAATGTCTTAGTTATAAGCATAAAAAGGAGAAAATTGGTGCCATATCTAATGAGTTTGGAACACATATTGACCTTGCTAACATTGTTGCGACATTCCAAAAGTTTTATGAGAATCTATTAAAGGAAGATAAAAATGGGATGGATGTGTAACAAGTCTTAGAAGAGATGATCAAGGATTACATCCCTAAAAAAATTGATCCCAGCTATAGCCTCTATTTGGATTGCATCCTCTCCTCAGAAGATATTGAATGTGTTGTTTTTTGTATGAAACCTTACAAGAGCCCAGGTATGGATGGTCCTCCTACTAAATTCTATCAAATTATGTGGAATTATATTAAAGATGATTTTTACATGCTTTATTTAGAAGCCTTTCACAAGGGATCCCTTGGGAATGATATTAATCGGGGTCTTATAAAACTGATTCCTAAATGGAGGAATGAAAACACTATTGTTAGTTGGAGACCAATCACTTTATTAAACACTTAATATTAAATTATTGCAAAAGCTTTGGCTATGAGAATTAAACCAGTGGTCCAAAGTATTGTTAGACCTAAACAAATAGGATTTATTAAAGGCAAATTCATTTTGGATAACCTAATGCTTTCTTGGGAGACTATTGAATGGGCACAACAATTAGTACAAAATGCATTGTTTGTCAAGATGGACTTTGATAAAGCTTATGAAAGAATTCATTGGGATTTTATTCTCAAAATGCTTCATTTTCTAGGCTTTGGACCTAAATTACAAAAACATGTCAAAATGTTGTTCTAGGATGCCAATGCTCAAATTGTAATTAATACCTCTTTGACAACACCATTTGAATTGCAGTGATCTATTACGTAGGGCTACCCTTTATCCCCCTTCTTATACATTCTTATAGTCAATGCCTTGGGTTATCTCCTTCAAGGTGCTAATCATATGAAACTCATCAAAGGGATTTCCATTCCTCAAAATTAGTGGTTATTAACTCTCATTTTGCATATGATAACATGCTTTTCTTGAAAAATTTTAAAGAAGAGTTAAATAATGTGTTCAATATCTTGGAATTATATTGTGTTGTTTCTAGCTCCCAATTGGCCCATAGTAAAACTGAATTTATGATGACTCATTCTGAGTAGATTCCAAAGTGGATTCTATTAGTCTTAGATTGGTTTTGACAATTAAGTGTCAACACACTTAACCAATTTCCAAGATGATGTTGAGTATAATACAGATGTCAAGTTGTAGTATGTGTCGAGTTAGAAATTCAACAAGTGTCGAGTGAACTTCAGGTGCCGAGAAAAGTATAGATGTCGAGTGAGACAAAGTTACTATAGGAGTTGAGTGAGACAAAATTCCTATATGTGTCGAGCATCAACAATCAGTAAGTGTCGAGTAATACAGAATCAACATATGAGTTTGTGCCTTGACAAACTTAGATGTAAACCATTTTTGAAGCCAACTTAAGATGAATCTCAAAGGAACTTAAGGATAAGATCGAATCTTTTACATTCCCTATGTAATCAGCATGTAGACAATAAGAAAAATGGAGAAAGCATGCAACCAATAGGAAAAGTGTAAAGATTTGAGCGATAAAGATGGATAAATACTAATCATAGATTCATACCTAACCCGAAGTCTTTGAAGCCTTTAAAAGGAGGATGATACCCCATAATTCATGCGAGTGTAAGAGAGTTATCTGGAATGCATGAGTGAGAGTTATATGTGAGAATGCGAGTGATGTTTAGAGGAGTGTAAAGACTTTGAGAAGGTAGAGTAGCATTGCAAAATCTTGTTGGTTAGAATAGAGCATTAGCACTTTGAGCAGAGACATATCAGATCAGAAAGGATCAGATCAGATTGAGAAAAACAAGGATCTGGAATCAGCAATTAAAGATTGTAAGTCATCGGGTCAACACATTCTAATACTTTCTAGACATTGTATTAGGAATGAAAATCCTATGATGATAGGTTGGTTTAACAACCATGTCGTAAGCCTTTCAACAAGGTGTTCAATCCTTTAACAAGGTAACATTCCAAGTGAGTGTTTGTAAATCCTTTAACCATGTCACTTTTAACAGAGTGTAAAGCCTTTAATAGGGTAGGCCTTTCATAGAGTAGACCATTGGAAGTGGTCAAACTTTGTAACCTTAATCAGTTACATATTGTTGCAGTGATAATTTGTGGATATCATCCCCACCCCAGTTTTACCTTCTCATTTTGGAGGGTTTCTGGGTGACCAAAATCTTGTGTTATCTATTTTCATGCATGTCTTTACTTTTATGTTAGTTAGATATGTTAGATGCATGTGAATGATCTCAGCTAATAAGATTTAAAGGTTAAAGTTTGTTACTTCTGATTCACCCCCCTCTCAGAAGTAAATCTTCCCACTTGTAAATTCCAACAATTGGTGTCAAAGCAAGGTTCTCACAAGGAGAAACCTTATAGCTTAGAGAAAAAACCTAGAAATGGAAGTCTAAAAACTTGGGAAGATCATAGAAAACTAGGTGATTGATGTATAACTCGCTCTACATACTTTGGAAGAAGCCAGGGAAGAACTGAGAAAATCCTTAAAGAGAAGAAGAGAAATTGTCATAGTTGAGAATGATACACAATATAAGGAGATTGACACCTCAAAAGTGTTTGCAAATGGATATTACAAAGAGTTTGATGTAGAAATAGTAGATCTAATGGAGAAGAATAGAGCTCAAGCAGAAGAGATCAGAATTCTCAAGATTGAACAAGAATCTCAAGCCATGATGCTTTATGAAGTGACTGAATAGAAGAAAATAGCCATTGAAGATAAGGTTGTGCTAGAAGAGGACAAGAGAAACCTTGCTAAAAGATTGGAATAAAAGTCAATTGAACTTGCAAGAATTTCTAACATGTAGCTAGACACCCTAAGTCAGATGATGAATGTACATCATGAATTGAATGTCAAAGATATTGAGATCTCCACACTCAAGATGCAAGCTAAACAACTGCAACATGACCTGAAAAGAGAGAACATGATCGTAGAGAGCCTCAATAAACCCAATGAGGCCATGAAGTACTTTGAAAAGCTACTAAAATCACCAAGAGCTAGCAATAATACTTCATGACTAGGATACACCAGCACTGAAAAAGGAGAGTCATCCAAGACTGCAGAAGAAACAAGTAACAAAGGTAAGAACACTAAACCTACTTGTCATTTTTGTGGCAAAAAGGGACATACCTCTAATGTGTTTAGGAGCAAGAACTATCATTAGAATGACATGGGTTACTGTCACAAGTGCAACAAGAAAGGACATCAAGCACATAATTGCAAGACTAGGACTATTAGAACACCAAGATTTGAAGGTCACTGCTACAATTGCAAGAAGTATGGACATAGAGCTTTTGAGTGCAAATCAAAGCCTATGTGGACACCTAATCAACTAGCAAGGGGAAATAATCATGGACATCACTATAATTGGGACTACAGCACCAGGCATAGCTATCACTACTGTCAGGAATATGGACACATCCCTAAAAATTGCATAAGAACACATTTTAGGGGAAACTACAGCAGATGGTTGAGCCAAACTACATGGTTCAGTTGTTTGAAAACTGGTCACATTAGCAAAAATTACCCAACAAGATCAAAGGCATCCAACTCAAATTTCAACAAAGGAAAAGGAAAGGTAGATGTTGAACACATTAGAGGAGAAATGAATAAGACTTGGAAGAAGAAAGATGGAAGTAGCGCATCAAATGAAGGGATCACTTCACCTAAAAGGTCAAGTAGTTACGCTTCATCCAACTAAGTGAAAGAAGGTATGTGGGACTGATATACAAAGCTTTATCATACATCAGTTCCAAGACTAGCAAGTACTGAAGAGGATAGATCAGCATGAATAGAGATGCAAAGTTTAATTTTCAAGTTTTCACCAATATTGCCAAGTTTCCCTCATATGCTAAGTAAAATTCTAGTACATGTCGAGTTGATTGCCAAAGCCAGTAGAAACCAAATGATTAGTTGCACCCGAGTTGGTTGTGGAAGTTGAGTGAAGGGAAATTTTAGTTGAAGCCGAGTGTTGAAAGACAATGGAAGCTGAGTAATGCAGAAATGCTTAAGAAGTTGAGTGGACAACTGTAAACACACCAAGCATTAAATGCTACAAAATAAGGGTATATGATTGCATTTTGAACCATTTTTATTTATCGCAAACAAAGAGCAAAGGTGAAGAAGAGTGCAGAATGATTTCCAAGTAGAGAATCCAACATTTGAGTAGATTTCTATGTAGATTCAACATAGCTTCATCAATTTCAAAGTATTTATACTAGTGTCGAGCTATGCAGTTTTAGATTTTCTTCGTGTTTAAACCCTAGATAGTAGAAATGGCCTCTAGTTCTAGGAAACATTAGGAGAAAGAGTTGTTTGAGGTCCAATTAGGGTCAAATGAAGTTAAACAACCTAATTTCTAGCTAATCCCTAAATTTGCATACAAAAATGACCCAACCGGAGCCCTATCTGTTATTCCTCCTAAGGTAGTTATGGTCCAAGATGTTAGGAGGTGTTATAATTGTAAGATTGGTGTTATTGGAGACATAGAGATTAGAGAAGCTTATGATAGGTTGTGTGAGAATGGAGTTTTGAAAGAAGAATATCAAATTGTTGAGAGGAAGGGTTTGACTCGTGCCTTAGAATTGCCCACTGTCTTTAAGATTGAATGGATCATAATAGTGTTGAGCAGGATTCATGATCAAAGTTTATGGTTGGAAGATGGCCCAATTAAGATATCAAAGAGGATTATTCACAAGGTAATAGGGCATCCAACCCTAGATTGGCCCCAAGACCCTCAGAAGTGACTCTAAGGAAGCAATTGAGAAGAATACAGGAGCAAAATGGAACGAGAGAGGCATGACTATAGATACCATTCAAGATTATCTTGTTGACTTTGTTGTTAGGGTTATTTCACACAAATTTTATCAATCTAGCAGACTTAACAATGTTCCTTGCATTGCAGTAGATATTGGGTACAAATTATTTAAGAAGGATCATACTTATGACCTTGCAGAATTGCAATTGCAACAAATTAATGAAAACTTAGGAGCAATAAGGAGAACTAAGAGAGCACAATGCAAATTTGGTGCAATTTTGATTTGTATATTTTTCAATGTACAGAATGAATTTCCATCCTTTGGAAAAGTTAGCTGGAAAACAAATAGGTCCATAGTAGCTCAAGTAAATGAATACATTGAACAAATGGGAGCTAATTTTGAAACACTTATGACAAGTTATTTTGAGGATTTCAAGAAATTCATGAAACAGAGACTGAGGATACCTGTTTCACTAATAGAGCAGCATGTAAATGATGTATGTTTTCTTGTGGATATTGATTATACCTATATTCAAGCAGCCATACCAAGGGTTAGATGGCTTAAACCAGGGTAAAAGCACAAACTTGTGTCACCTTTTATAAAGGAGAAGTGATATCACAATTTAAAGTCTTCAACTTTAACGAAATAAAAGTGGCATTTGTGCTTAGAATTTGAAGATGATATAAACTAATGAAATGTGTAAAATTGGATGAAGTTTATGTCTATAATTTTTTTTTTTTTAAATTGAGTGAAAAAAAAAAAAAAAAAATTGAATTTTTTAAGTGTATTTTTTAATTTTTTAAAAATACTAAAAATATAGAGTTTTTTTCCCGTCAAACAAATATATGCAAATCTTCATATTTTGGTTTGATTTTGGAATATGTTAGAGTTAACATGTATACCTTGTGCACCGAAAATAAAAATTAAAATTCGGCTAATATTTTTGAAGTTGTAACTGGTCAAAGTCAAAGTTATCAGAAATAGACAGTTTTTTTCTCCCGTCAAACATTTTCCATCAAATCTACATATTTTTTTTTTAAATTACATATTCTTGAAGAAGACTCTCTCCTCTAGTGCACCATTAAAAAAACAAAAAAATTTAACATGATTTACTATTTTTTTCTTATTTTTGAATAGACATCTTCCTAAATCTTAAGATACCTACTTGTAATATTTTTAAATTATAACATATTATTCATAATCAAAACTTTAAAAAAATTATACAATCATAATCGTGACTCTGAGAACTACTAAAGTATATTTTTAGTTTTAAAAAATACTTCAATTTAGTAGGTCAAATTGGCCTTCAAAGTGAGATGTTTACAGAAGTTCTGATGTTTGCTTATTTGGCTACCACATAGACAGTTACGGCCGGAACAGTTTCAACCGTAACGGTTTCAGCCGGAACAGTTACGGCCGAAACCCCTAGTCGGCTTGAGAAACCGCTAGCGGTTAGTGTGACTTTTTGATATAAAAAAATATTGTTTTGTCTTTCATAAATTATTAAATATATAGGGACAGCGAAAATTGAAAGAAGATTAGCAAAAAACATTTAATTTTGAAGCAATTTTCAACAACTGTTTTGCGGATTTAATCAATATTGCAAAAGATCGAATAATTTGAAGGTTCTTTTTTTCTCTTCTAAGTATTTTTATTTTTATGTATTATATATTGAACCATTAGCTGATATTTAGTAAAATCTAATTTTTTAATTTTTTTTTCTATAGGTTGAATTATTGAATGGGTAGTAAAAGGAAAAGATCAAGGAAATATGATAGAAAAAGAGATGACAAAATGAAAGGCCATACAAAACATGCTCAAAACCAACCTACTGAAATTCCTGAACATGATGAGATTCATGAAGAAAATGAAAGTAATGAAGAGGAAGAAATTGGCAGTTCTATTGATAGAGACAAATTAGAAAGCATAAAAAATTTGATAGATTTGGATGAAGAACTACTTTTTAACCAAATTCCATCTAAAGATATGATAAATGATAACACTATCAAAAAGCATTTCCAGAACATGTGGGATGAATATTTCAAGGATAAAAGTATATTTGGACAGGCACAATTATTTGTCAAGTTATTTAGGAGAAGAGATATGAGACCTGTCTTAGAGTTGTTGGGTGTTGATAACAGGAAAAGCCATGCTCATAATATTAATAAAACAATAGTTAAAAATTTGCAAAATGCTTATAACAAAATTGACAACACAACTCGAGGAGGTGATTTGAGTAATGCACATAGAGCATTGATGACTACTATATCTAGTAGAAAATTGACACATAGAAAATAGGTACATGCAATTTCTGATGTACTACATATATCTAGAAGAACTGTCCAGAGATACATCAAGAGGAGAAATATGCTAGATGATAACATTGAGAATAACTGGGTGACTATTTGTAGAGTTCCTCGAAAAGACAGGATTTCTGAAGAAGTAAAAAGACAAGTTATTGAATTTTGGACCACACATTCTCGTGTTTCTTCCAACAGGCATGATACTATACAAATTAAAGATCAAGAAACAGGGGACAAAATTGAACATCCAAAACATTTCATAGATATAACTCAAAGTGAACTTTTTGAAGCATTCAAACAAGAATTTTCAAATGTCAAAATATGTCAAAGAATGTTTGAGAGTTTACGTCCTTCCTTTGTACGCATAAATAAGATGCGAGAAACTTGTTGTTGTAGAAATCATGTTGAATTTGGTCTACACTTGCAATCATTTAAAAAAGTTATGGCAATACTTGATCCTAATTTGGTCATCCCTAGCAGTACAACACAATTTGTGAGGTCCATATTATGTGATAAATTAGAAGATTCAGATGAATTCAAAGTGCAATGCATCAAAAATCAGTGTGAAGTTTGTGCAGATTTACACAAATTTTCTCAAATTATGCAAGTTGGGAATATTAATGAATCCACACCAGTTTCATGGATGAGATATGAATATGAGACATACCAAAATAATAGAGGGGATGAATCTAGAAAAACTGTATTGAAGGAGAGTGAATTGCATTATGATGAGTTCATGGCCAAGTTTCGTCCATTGATATATCCACATATCCAACATTGTCATGGTGCACGATGGCAAGCTAAATAGTTTCGTGATTCCAAAAATTGTTTTCCACCTAGTTGTATACTTTCAATTGTAGATTTTTCTAAGAATTATACATTTGCACCTCATACAGAGCTCCAAAGCCAATATTATCATTCTGAACAAGTTGCAATATTTGTGCAAGTGACCTATAGACATGCACAATTTGAGGTGGATCAGATAGAAAGATTGGATGAAAATGAACGCATCATCATCAAAGAGGTTCATTTCTATATTAGCGATGATAAAGTTCATGACAGGAGTTATGTGGCTCATTGTTTTGCAATGTTTTCTGAAGATCTCAGAAATCATGGAATAAATGTTTCAGAGCACTGGATTTGGTCTGATGGATGTGCAGGTTAGTATACACCAAATAATTACACATTTATTTAACTTTATTTTAACTTGTATTTATTTGGACATGTCTATTTCTATTTAATATATGTACTTGGATAATTGTAGATACTTATCATGTTTCACATTCACAGGACAATTCAAATCTGCAAAAGCATTTAATTGGTTAGCAATGCAACATGCTAGAACCAATGTTAAGTTTTTATGGAATTTCTTTGAAAGTGGACACGGAAAAGGGGAGCATGATGGAGCAGGAGCATGTATAAAATGTGCACTTCGACAACATGAACTTGCAGGTAAATATATGCATTTTTTAAATGTACATGTTTAATACTCTAATAGCATATGTTTTAAATTTTATATATACATGCATATTTTATGTACATACAGGGAATAGGATAGAGAGCGCAAATCATATTGTTGAATGGTGCAAAGTTCATTTTGCTACTCGAGATACTGAATACAATAAGCGTTACTTTTGGGAGGTGAAAGGTGAACTAAATTATATTTATTTTTAATGTCTTTTTCAAATCAAGTTGAGTTTTTAATTAAATATTTATTTTGAAATATGACAATTAGTTTTTGTATTTGTAACAGATATAGATCGATCTAATCCTTACAATTGTCAAACGATTCCTGGAATTAGAAGTTTACATCAAGTGATGACTACAGGAAACCATAAACCTCCAGTACTTAAAGTAAGAGAGAAAACATGTTTTTGTGATGATTGCATTAAGGACAATGTAGTGAGTGCATGTGAAAATATTGAGAATGGATATGTTTCACATTGGGATTTGAAGGAGATAGTTAGAAAGCCTCCTTTTGAAGATGTTGACATTGACATTGACATTCGTGATCCTGTATATTCAGCTGATTATGAGCGCATTTCTGATTTAGTTGTGGCAGGTTTGTGTGCATATATACATATATATAAATTAATATACATTTTTTTAAAAAAAAATTAATTTATATTTCTCTTTTTATATACATGCAGGAGATATTTTTGCAGTTCAAGCCTTACCAGATAATGCAGAAAATGTGGACTATTATCTTTTAAGATGCACAAAAGCAAAACACAAGTTGCTAGAAGGAACTATAGATGCTGATGAACAGTCATATCCAATTGGATCAGTTGTTATTGAAGGAACATATTATCAACAAACAAGGGTAATTGGTAGTGGTATTGAATTTATTGAATACAAGCCTGGAGAAAAGGTTTTACACTATAGCAACCATGTTATAGCAACCAAATTACAATTTGAAGTAGTACAAAGAAAAGGACGTCGTGGAAATCAAAAGTGGAAAGTGCCTATTGAAGAACACGAAAAACTTCTAGAGATAATAAAAAGTAGAGAGGGTCCTAACAATACATTGTTTGTGGAGCTCTAGTTTACCTATGTACTTATTGTGGAGCTCTAGTTGAGTTATGCCTGTATAGCTCTTATACTTTCATATTTAATATTGATAGGATATTTGTTTTATATAATTTTTTGTACATTGGATCATTTATCTTGCATATGCAAATTAGACATGTATTGTTATTTTTATTTAAATTCGACATGGATATCTCATTTAAGACCAGGTCTCTTAGGACCTCCCCTTAAGACAACCTTTTTAGTATTTGTATGTATTTGTATGTGTACATATAATCTTTATATGTTTTTATATGATACATTCTTTATGTTTGTATATAATCGTTATGTTAAGATTACATGTGTATGTTATATGAACTATGTTACATATAATTACATGTACATTATATTTTATTAATTAAATGTTGTTAATTATAGTTATTAAGAATGTATGTCATTAAATATAGTTAATTAAGTTATTAAATAGAGTTAATTATTAAGACATTAAATATAATTAGATTAAATATAGTTAATTTAAAGGTTAAATATAGTTAATTAAGGTGCATGTCATTAAATAGAGTTAATTAAGTCATTAAATAGAGTTAATTATTAAGACATTAAATATAATTAGATTAAATATAGTTAGTTATAGTTAATTAGGTTAAATATAGTTAATTATAGTTAATTAAGAAATGTCATTAAATAGAGTAACTAATTAAGTCATTAAATAGAGTTAATTAGTAAGATATTAAATATAATTAGATTAAATATAGTTAGTTATAGTTAATTAGGTTAAATATAGTTAATTATAGTTAATTAAGGCATGTCATTAAATAGAGTTAATTAAGTCATTAAATAGACTTAATTATTAAGACATTAAATATAATTAGATTTAATAGAGTTAATTATAGTTAATTAAGGCATGTCATTAAATATAGTTAATACATGATCTACATTAAATATAATTAGACTAAATATAGTTAATTAAGACATGTCATTAAATATATGTTATATTGTTATGTACATTGACCATTAAAATTATATAGTTAATTACACTTAGATTAAGGCATTAAGATGAATAACTATACATATACATGTAAACTTGAATATTGAAAATATGAATAACATATATAGAAACATGTGCATAACACATACATAAGTTACATAAAAGATGAAGACATCAAAAGATCAATAAAATAGACGTCTACATTAAAAGATCAATAACATACATGTGCATATATCTGGAGAATATAATGTACCCATATTAAATGTATAAAAATAGATCATGTAGATCAAATGTCTGGAATAGCATATATAAAACATCAAAATCTCCATATAAGCATGTATCTCGAAATAACATATAAAACATCATTTAGTGTCCATGATATAAACACGTATCTAGAAATAACATATAAAACATCAAAGTGTCCATATAAACCATGTATCTGAAAATAACATATAAGACATCAAAGTGTCTGGATATAAAATGTATGCATATGGAAATAACATATAAAACATCAAACTGTCCATATAAATATGTATCTAGACATAACATGTGTGTAGTAAAATAAAAGGCCAATATGATCTAATCAGCTACATCCCCCCTCCTGATCCTGGGCCTTGTCCCCAAAAGGGTCTATCAGCTGCATCTGAACCCTGTGTCAAATGATAACAAGTGAGCCATTTAATTATGTGTACAGACAAATTATATCAAGATCTACATGTATATAAATCAAATATATATATATATATATATATATATATATATATATATATATATATATATATATATATATATATATATATATATATATATAAATTGTAATGTATACCTGGGACTCACAATGTGTAGGATCTGTCGGCACAGTCTGCAGATCAGCAAAACGTAACATACTATCAGTCAAACCCTATAACACATACACAAACACACACATATACATTAATTTAAACATATAGACATATTATTTACTATAATAAAAATAAATCTAAACATATAGAGATATTTACCGTAGCATTATGTAATGCTCTACCGATCTGACTGATATCTGAATCATGTAATGAAAAAATAGTATCAGCATCCAAGTCAATAGTGCAGCCCTGATCTGAAAGCATGGAAGTAAATAGACCAGGCTGTATGGTGCCACTGAGATCCTGAGTAGGGGGGGGTGCTGTAGGGTCCTGAGTAGCTGGGGCTGGTGCTGTAGCCTGGGCCTGTGTAGCAGTAGGAGTAGTAGAAGGTGCAGGAATGTCCTGCTACCTCTGTGAATCCTCTGGGACTACTATACGTGAAAAAATATGTCTAATCTGAGAGCTCATGTCACGAAGTGGAATCCCTGAGAGTGTAGATAATGCTCGATATGCATCTAAAAGATCAGATGCTAAATATGATGCCAAACGATGCAATGCATCCACCTCTAAGACTGCAGAAATGTCTACAGGAGAAGGTATGTCTGCAACTCCATAATCATCATCAACAGGTGTGCTAGATGATGTAGCTGTGGGAGCAGTACCTCGAGACCGTAGCATATATCGACTACATCGATCAGAAGAAATCTCATGTGACTGTGTGGCAACGGTGGTGATGCTCGAAAAAATCTGTGTCCTAATTGTGTCATCAAGAACACTCTCACCTGCAGTAGCCATCTGTGGACCTCTCGGCATAACCAAAAGGTTTGGACCCACCATTGCCCATTTATTAACGGGCTCAGGAGTGTCCGCGGGTCTAAATCTATCAGAAAGTCTCCCCTGACCCTGCCCAACATGCTATGGATAATCTATATAGTCAACATCATACTGTAAATGAAATTCTGCAAGCAATTGTTTACAGAAATATAGGGGGAACTCATCCTTCTGTGGCCATCTATGATGAGTAGCCAACCAACGAGGATACATCAATGGTGCAACGAGTGGATCAGTACACTTCGTCGCAGAGTAGCCTCTGACTCTGCGATGATGTGCATAAGATGGAAACATGGTTTTCACCATGCTGGTGGAAACCTCAGTATCAATTTGTGTGTACTTCACAGTGCCAGTGACATTGCGAGATAAAGAAGAATAAAATGTCTCAATGCTCATATCATCAAAAGGGTCGTGTGATTCAACTGTCTGAATCATACGAAATAACTCCTCTCGCATCGCTATAACCTTCTCCCTATTAGGGAGGGTGGTAGAAGAGGAAAGCGAGCTATCCAAAACCTGCATAGCATGAGATAATCTTGCCACTGTATCTCTACATAACTACTGTCTATCATGGGTGGAGGTCGCTCTACGTGTTGTACCAGACTTAGCACTCTGACCCCCACCACAAACATTGGCATCCCCTGAGGATGCAGGAGCACAATCCACAGAACCAGATGCCATAGTGTATATATGAAAATAAATATGAGAATATGAATGTGAAGCTACAATCTGAGTGATAAATATCTAGAGAGTTGCACATGCAATATATATACAAATATAAACATACAAGTCTATTTAAATTAAAATAATTAAAAGTTAAATTTAATTTGAAACACATGTACATATAAATACACAACATTAAATGTATGGTGCTAAATGAACAATCATGTAACATACATATGTATTTTAAAATAAATTATCTTAGAGACCATATCTAATGTACATTGTAACGTGCTCATGCAAATGTGAAAAATAAATATTCGTACATGTACATGTATATGCAATAAAAATAAAATAAAATTTCTTGATTAAATGATAACTAAGTGCACACATGTACATACATGCAATAAAAAAATATAATTCTTGACTAAAATCTAAATTTTGATGTAAATGCTTTGATGATTATGGCCCAGAGTGTAGATGACAGTTAGGACATAGGGATAGAAAAATTTGTTACTAGATAAGTAAATGAGTTTAGTTAGCAAATGTTAATTTACAATTTAGAACTCATGACTTAATTTACTAGTTTGAATTAGAGTTAAGAATGTTAATAAAGTAAATGGGATATAGTTTTATTAAGGTTGATAGTAAGGTCAGTCTATTATGTGCTAGTTTAAACATATGAATACCTATTACAACCTATAACAAATGTAATGACCTAGTAGGAGTCCCTATGTCCCCTTAAAACATATATATGGATAAAAATACCTAGAAATGTATCATGAGGTCCTATTACGACTCCTATGTCCCCTTAAGACACACATGTATGGATAACGTATTGAAAAATGCAGTTGACGTAAGTGATCTCAAGTAATGTGTTGTTTGGTAATGTAAGACTCATCATTACTTGAGAATACCTATTATGTGCTAGTAAACATATGAATACCTATTACAACCTATAACAGATGTAATGACCTAGTAGGAGTCCCTAGGTCCCCTTAACATATATATGGATAAAAATACCTAAAAATGTATCATGAGGTTGTTATGTCTCATTTGGTAATGTAAGAATCATCATTACCTAATAAGACCTATTATATCCTAATAATACATATTAAGATTTATTAGAACCTATAAAAAATAGTATGACCTATTACGACTCCTATGTCCCCTTAAGACACACGTGTATGGATAAGGTATTGAAAAACGCAGTTGACATAAGTGATCAAGTAATGTGTTGTTTGGTAATGTAAGACTTATTATTACCTGACAATACCTATTATGTGCTCGTAAACATATGAATGTACCTATTACAACCTATAACAGACGTAATGACCTAGTAGGAGTCCCTAGGTCCCCTTAACATATATATGGATAAAAATACCTAAAAATGTATCATGAGGTCGTTATGTGTCATATGGTAATGTAAGAATCATCATTACCTAATAAGACCTATTATATACTAATAATACATATTAAGATTTATTATCTAACCTATAAAAAATAGTATGACCTATTACGACTCCTATGTCCCCTTAAGACACACATGTATGGATAAAGTATTAAAAAATGCAGTTGACATAAGTGATCAAGTAATGTGTTGTTTGGTAATGTAAGACTCATTATTACCTGACAATACCTATTATGTGCTAGTAAACATATGAATACCTATAACAGACGTAATGACCTAGTAGGAGTCCCTAGGTCCCCATAACATATATATGGATAAAAATACCTAAAAATGTATCATGAGGTCATTATGTGTCATATGGTAATGTAAGAATCATCATTACCTAATCAGACCTATTATATCCTAATAATACATATTAAGATTTATTATCTAACCTATAAAAAATAGTATGACCTATTATGACTCCTATGTCCCCTTAAGACACACATGTATGGATAAGGTATTGAAAAACGAAGTTGACATAAGTGATCAAGTAATGTGTTGTTTGGTAATGTAAGACTTATTATTACCTGACAATACCTATTATGTGCTAGTAAACATATGAATACCTATTACAACCTATAACAGACATAATGACCTAGTAGGAGTCCCTAGGTCCCCTTAACATATATATGGATAAAAATACTTAGAAATGTACATCATGAGGTCGTTATGTTTCATTTGGTAATGTAAGAATCATTATTACCTAACAATAACTAGTTGTTAAAATGAACATCATCAATATCTAAGTGTGGTTCATTCGGTTAGTAGAGGGCCTATGTTATGGTTAGAATGTGGTATGGGTTATGATTGTAGTTAATATAAGGTTATGTTAGAAGGTATATTTTTGTATATTTTAACCTAATGTTTTTGTATATTTTAACCTAATTTTTTTGTATATTTTAACCTAATATTTTTCTACACTTTTAACTAATGTTTTTCTATATTTTACTCTAATGTTTTTCCTAATATTTTTCTACACTTTTAATTAATGTTTTTCTATGTTTTTATATCATGTTTAACTACATTTTTGCTAACAAATTAATTTAAATACCATTCTTAAATAATCTAAAATAATTAAAATAATTTAAACATATTAAAAAATAAATAATTTAAAGCATTCCACTCACAAAATACGTAAAAAACAACTATTTTAAGTACGATTAACATCTACTAATCAAAAAATACGTTTAAAAACTATTAAAAAATAGGGAGGGAAAAGCCACCAACCAGTTACGGTCGAAACCCTTAATCCGCTCTCCAAACATTCATAAACCGCAACAGTAACAATGATAGCCGCTAGAGGTTTGTGCGGAGTTTTATTCCCTTTTTGGGTTTCGGCCATAACACTTTCGGTCGAACCAGTTTCAGTCGAAACGATACACGCCACGTAGGCACGCGAAACCGCCACGTGTGTACGGTCGGATCGATTACGGTCGAAACCGTTACGGCCGAAAGTGTTCCGGTCGAAACGGTACAAGATATCACAAAAGGTGACACAGGTTTGTGCTTTTACCCACCACTTGGTTATGAAATAAATATTGATGAGGCATCTATAGCCATAACAGTATTCTTAGTAGAAGTGGACAAAAGTGCACCACATTTTGGCACATATGATTTGGTGATATCAAAGGTATATATGGAGTTGAAAATTGCCTCCACATTGAAGAAAAAGGATAAATTGGTGAAAAAACTAAAGGCTAAATTTGGAAAAGGGGCAGTTGAGGCAGAAGAAGAAGAAGATGAAGAAGTAGATGATGATGAAGATGAACAAGGGAAAGAGCCTTTAGCACTGACCCAAGGCATGGGTGAGGATGTTGAGGAAGAAGAAACCATTGAGCAGGAAGCACCTAAGGCAGAACCCAAGAAAAGGAAAGCTCAAAAATAGCTTGCAGCACAGCCAAAAGGCAAGAAGAAAGTAGCCAAGCCTACCACAAGGGTAGATACAAGGGCAACAACAAAAGTGGCCAAGGAACAGGAGAAGCAAAAAGATACACAACAAGGAGGGCTAGTAGAAAAGAAGAGAAGAAAATGTGTGGCACCCCCAGAGTCAGATGAAGAGAGGACAGAATCTGACAATGAACAATTCAGAGTGGTAAGTCACACCACTAAATCTGACCTTGAAAATGTTTGTAATAACATTAGAGATAATGCAGATTTAATTGGTTTAAAGACCATTGATTTTAATAAGTTGACAAGAGAAGAGCATAACATAGTGGAAGAATCTATCTACACTATGATGGCCAAGTTCAAGACTACTCCACTTGAATTGAATAACACTATGCCTAAGGAGCTATACTCCATTGTTGAAAATAAATAGCATTATTTCCTAAACATGGAGAAAGAAATAAGAGATTCAACATTGGCTTGTGTAATGCCTAACCTTACAAAAGGTCAAATAAGCAAGGCTAGCAAGAAACATGGCAAAAAAATTGCACCCAAATATAGAGCCTTCAGTATTCTATAGAATAAGATTAAGGATGTTGTAAAGAAGTCCACCCTCATGTGGAAAGTTATATATGGTCTCCAAATAGTCAAGTAAGGACAAGAAGATCCCTTTGAGGGAAGAAATGACAATGAAGAGGAAGAGGAAAATGAAAAACAGGAAGGAGAGAAAGAGAAGGAAGAGGTTACAGTGGAGGAGAAGACACAGAAAGGTGACATGACAATAGTTGAAGAGCAACAACAAGAACAGAGTGTCCAAGACACACAATTACCACCACCTAGTCCTTTGCATGCAGCACCTACATCTACAAAAACTATAATTGTGAAGGATGTTCCTGACAACTTAGGTCAGAACATCAGCCCATTGACTGTAGAGGATCTCAAAAAGATCCTTCACTAAACAACTTTGCAATCACAATTGTGCAGAAATCCAATTTTGGTGAGTGTAGAAGAATTGCAAAAAGTTGTAGCTGAGATAACTAAGGAGAAGATGAATACACAAGAACCACCTTCACTACCTCCTATAGCTACAAGTGGTCAACCACAAGAGCAAGCAGCACAAGACACATTTGCTAAGGTTGACACTATAGTCACAGTGACTGTCGAGGAGTGAGTAAAGGAGCAAACAGGATAGAAAGATACCTTTGATCCTACAGCACAAAGCCAAGGTGTTCCTTCTCTAATCACTGTAATTGATCAAGGTAGAAGTGAAGAAGATAAGGAAGAGAAGAAGACCCCTAAGGAGAGAGAGCAAGAGGCAATACAAACTCTAGTCAATTTGCCTACTATGGGGACTCCTACTAAGAAGTCGAGCACTGATGCAGTACCACTACAAATTTCAGCACCAAGCTTGAGCTTTATCAAGGTAGCAAGGGTACTCTATTATGAAGACCCTGCACTTGATGAAGAGATAGTCATACTAAGCTATGACTACAAAACAATGAACATAGTACAGATAAATGAAGTGCAAGATGCACTAGAGAAGAAGAAGAAGCAGGAGATACTTAGAAATGAGTATAGATAAAGGCAAGCATTAATAGAAATTAAAGGCATCTTCCTTGATGTATTCAGCTTGTTAGTACCTGATGAAACAAAGCCCATTATGGAACAACTATCCAACATAGTGGACTAGGTACAAAATGAAGAGCTTAATACCAATGTCAAATTATTGGAATGGTCTAAAAAGATATTTCAAATGAAGGTCAATGAGAAAATATCTGGTGAAATAGCACTGTCAAAAATTGAATTGGCTAAGAAAGTTGAGAAGGTGAAAATAGTACTTGAGAACATATTCTCATTATACTCCAAGTTGTGTGATTCCTCATATTTCACACAAGAGACTAGCCAAAGAATATTGAGCTTAGAGACGAACCTTAAAGTATCAAGTACACAACTACTAAAGGATCCAGCTCAAAGTGAGAAGCATTTTTCCACAACGCTTCACACTGAAAAGGAGTTAGTTGTATTAATGGCAAATGAGGCTAATATTAAGGCAAAATTAATACAAATCTAGTCTGCAATAGCCCCACACATGGAAGTTTTGCATAAAGAGATGGCCTATGTAGAAAAGATAGCCATCTAGCTCAAAGTACTAGAAATAGCATTGGAAAATTGGGATGCCTCTTTGAAGATTATAATGGAGGTAGATAAAACCTTTTTTGGCTAAATATTCAATTCATTCATAGGACCCTTTGACATAAGTGTCAAAAGGGGGAGATAATACATTATGTAGATATGGGGGAGAAATACATTTTTGAGATGGAGATAATAAGATGTAATAATTTGGGGGAGATAATAAATGAAACCCAAAGGAGAAAGAATACCCAAAGGAGGAGATATTCAAATTTTGAGTTTTGAGGAGAAATAAGGAAATAAAGCCAAAAGGATACAAAAATTGCAAGGAGATGTGTGAAAATGGGAGTAGACACAAACACAGAGCAGAAACAGAGTAGATATAAACAAAAGCAAAGGAATGACAAGCCAGAAAATGGAAACAACATGAGACAAATTTAGTACAAGGAATTTTGGATACAGAAATAGCACATCAGCTCAGGGGGAGTTACAAGTTTTTAAGGTATATAATCTTCTACAAAATTTTGAGCAAGTTTTTGAAGTTTTCTACATATGTCAAACAGGATACATATTATACTCATAGAGACCAGATTCATAATGCTTAGTTAAGTGTTTTTGCCACTCATGTCAAAGGGAGAGATTGTTGGTCTTAGATTGGTTTTGACAATTGAGTGTCAACACACTTAACCAATTTCCAAGATGATGTTGAGTATAATATAGATGTTGAGCTACAGTATGTATCGAGTTAGAAATTCAACCGGTGTCGAGTGAACTTCAAGTGTTGTGCAAGATTCAAGTACTGAGTGATAAGTGATGTCGAGTCATTATAGGTGTTGAGCAAAGTATAGATGTCAAGCGAGATAGAGTTACTATAGGAGCTAAGTGAGACAGAATTCCTATATATGTCGAGCATTAGCAATCAATAAGTACAGAGTAACACAAAATTAGAATATGAGTTTTTGCCTTCACAAACTCAGATGTAAACCATTTTTGAAGCTGACTTAAGATGAATCTTGAAGGATCTTAAGGATAAGATTGAATCTTTTAGATTCCTTATGTAATCAGCATGCAGCCAATAAGAAAAATGGAGAAAGCATGAAACCAATAGGAAAAGTGTAAAGATTTGAGCGAGAAAGATGGATGAATATTGATGAAGCCTTTAAAAGGAGGATGATACCCCATAATTTGTGCAAATGTAAGAGAGGTATATGGAATGCATGAGTGAGAGTTATAAGGGAGATTGCTAGTGATGTTCAGAGGGGTGTAAAGACTTTGGGAAGGTAGAGCAACATTGCAAAATCTAGTTGGTTAGAATAGAGCATCAACACTTCAAGTAGAGACATATCAAATCAGGAAGGATCAAATCAGATTAAGCAGAACAAGGATCTGGAATCAACAATTAAAGGTTGTAAGTCATCAGGTCAACACATTCTAATACTTTCTAGCCATTGTATTAGGAATGAAAATCCTATGATGATAGGTTGGTTTAACAGCCATATTGTAAGCCTTTCAACAAGGTGTTAAATCCTTTAACAAGGTAACATTCCAAGTGAGTTTGTAAATCCTTTAACCAGGTTTCTTTTAACAGAGCGTAAAGCCTTTAATAGGGTAGGCCTTTCATAGGGAAAACCATTGGAAGTGGTCAAACTTTGTAACCTTAATTAGTTACATATTGCTACAGTGATAATTTGTGGGTGTCATCCCCACCCCAATTTTACCTTCTCAATTTGGAGGGTTTCTGGGTGACCAAAATCTTGTGTTATCTATTTTCATGCATGTCTTTACTTTTATGTTAGTCAGATATGCTAGATGCATGTGAACGATCTCAGCTAATAAGATTTAAAGGTTAACGTTTGTTACTTTTGATTCACCACCCCCCCCCCCCCCACCCCAAACCCCTCTCAGAAGTAAATCTTCCCACTTGTAAATTCCAATAGATTCCTAAGGAATGGAGGCATATTAGGCATGGAGAGATCACTAGATATTTGGGTATTTCATTTGGTATTGGGGTTTCTCTTTCAAACATGTGGAAGTAGTTTCTTAATAGACTTTAAGAGAAACTATTCAATTGGAACAATAGATTCTTATCTTTAGCAGGGAAAATACAAGTTGCAAATAAAATATTCATTGCTTCCCATGTTTACTACTCATCATGTTGGATGCCATCAAAGAGGAAATATGAAGAGTTGAACAAACTTATTTGAAAATTTCTTGGGTCTAAATGGGACAGAAATGACGGATTTATTGGTGCTTCTTGGTCTCATTGCATTCAACCAACGCATAGGGGTGGGTTGGGAATTATTGACCCTAAGACTCAAGGGGTTTTTCATGCTACAAAATGGATATTGAGAGCTGTTAAAGGAGATGAAACATGGAAAATTCTTGTTTGTAACCAAGTGTTGCAGGCTACTACAAACTAAAAATGGTAGACAATCAATTGGCTTGACAAGATCATCATGGCTCCTTTTTTTAAAATCAAGGCATCCTTTCCCCTGCAATCCATTTGGAAGGCTTGGAAACATGTTTGTCATTTTCTTCAATGAAATGATTCCTCTTTGCAGCATGGTTTTAGCTTTGCTTCTTCATCCATTTGGTGGAAAAAGTTGGTTCAATACCACAATCAACCCCTTGCTATTTGTTTTCCAAAGCATGCCTCTTATTTGTTCAAGAAAGGTGTGAGAAACTTTAAGGACATTTGGGACTTTAGTATATTTGAGTGGGCTTCATGGCTAAAGATTAAAAATCAATTTTCTCTAGATAACAAGTACAAGTCATTTATCATATTTGTACAGTCATTAGTTCCACTTGAGTTGTCCATTAAAATCTGCACTCCAAGAGAATACAACTTTTTTAAAGATTGGAAATGGTTCTCTTTATCTCATTTTTACAATCTTCCTCTTAAGAAAGAATATTTGCATTCCTTACCCCATTGGTTTATCCTTACCCATCTCAATCAAAAATGGAAATGCAGATTTAGTGTGAAAAGATGGATCAATATGAGTACACAAGTTTGGAAATCCAAAGCTGATGCGGATTCGCAATTGATGGCTTCGAAGGTTTTACACCACAAATTACATATTGGTGACAAATTCAAATACATTACAATGTGATCAATTAGGTGACCCTTTTGTTTGCATACTAAAGATATGAATCAAATATTTTGGGACTGCCCCTACACTAAAAAGCAATGGAATGTAATCTTTAAAAACCTTTCAGCTATTTTTCACCATAAATGGAATTGGAAGGAAGCTCTCCTTGGTGTTGGCCTTCATAATGATATTATTGCTAATTCTATTAGGCATGTTATCTTAAGACATATTTGGAAAGCTAGATGCAGTGTTGTTTTTTCAGGGAGTTATTTGTAGGAAAGGGACATCTTAATGTTGTACTCTGATATAAATTTTTAGGTTGCTTTTTTGTTGTCTCGAATATCAGATTTATCTATAAGGAATCTGTCAGCCATGGCCCAACTATAGCAACTTAAAGACCAAGTCAATTAGTTTCAAAGTAATTCTCATATGGATCTTTGCAAAGTGTTTTGTCATGTCCTCTCAATGTAATGCTAGATGTTAGTTGTATTGTAGTGATTTGTTTTAAACGGTGTATCTCTCTTCTAGCTGCCTCATATTTGAAACCTTGCCTTATTTCAATTTTTTTTAAAAGAGTTCAATACTCCTGCCAAAAATACCAGCTATGAAAGTCAACTACAAGAAACCTATCCCCAAGGCACCTACTTTGATTTCCACCTCTTCTCTTTCCTTGGATTTTGTGGAAATGTGAATCTGCACAGGCTACAATAAATGTTGATGACGTTTTAAGTACCATTTGAAGTGGACATTTAATGAGAGCAAAGAGACATCTGTTAAAAACTCAAGCCCTTGGCAACAACTCTCTCTTGTAGCAAGAACTAACTATAAAGGTTCAAAGAAATTCCTTTCAAAATTACACATCTCATTCAATATTGGTTACAAAGAGATTGTATCATTTATCATTGAGAAGTTATGAAGGCTCTTAAAACTTCCAAGCAAACGGAGATATGCTTGCTTACAGTTGCATATAATAACATGGCACTGTGGTGCAAAGAGGTTGATTGAAGTATACACTGGTAACTTGGAAATACACCAAAGCATGTACAAAGGATCCCAAGGAGACAATGTAATAGTGTTTAGGTAAATACAACATAAAGTGAGATGAAGATGATATTGTGAAATATGTATCAAAGATAAGGCATAATAAGTGTGCAAAAGAATGCCTATAAACTTTCTTTTTCATCAAATGTAATTATTGCAGGGTACCCCTAAGGCGCAATAATTATTCAGCATTGAACAGACGTGCTTCTCTGCAGACATGTAAACAAGGCAGTGAGTTATTTAACAGAATTCCTTAACACGTTATGTTCACCAAGTTGTCACTTTGATAAGCCACATGCATGAAAATAAAATATGGGCATTCCAAGCCCTTGAGACAATTGTCATCGATCAGCCATGTGTGATAGAGACATGGAATGCAATGATTGCAGAATATGCACAAAATGAAACTGTCAATCATGTTTTCGAGTCTCCCAATCAAATGTCAATGTGATCGGTGGGTGGGAAGCCAAACTCTACCACCTATGATAGCACGCAAACTGTTTGATAAAATGCTACATAGAGATGTAGATTTCCCAAAGAAGCTCTAAAGCTTTAAGTCGACCTTGCAAATACTCCATTCAGTATGTAATTGAAATATGGGAGCACAGGCAAGGCAGTAAGTGTATCGGCTACAAAATAGGCACCAATAGGATTTTTCAGTGCAAAGAAATGTCATCTAATTAGAGGTGATAAAAACTTTCACTCAAGTGTAATTGGTAGGTGTAAAGCCAAATTATGTGCCTTGCACCAACATCCCCTACCCATTAAAACATAGAAACTTTGAAAGTACTCATCAAATCATAAGAAAGGAAGACCCCCCTGGTTAAAATAAATGGGATTTGCCTCTACTGGATAAAAACTCTATTATATTTTGAGTGAATAAATTTAGAGACCTTTGAAATAGGGTATACACATCTATCAAACGCAGTGTTTACAAGTGTAGAAATGGAATAAATAAAAAGTTTTTGAAAGTCCCAATAAAATGCCAATGGCGGCTTTGGCACAGGTTAGAAACATACATCGAGGCTTGTTGGATGCTCAAGGAGGAGGTCATCACGTTACATACCAGAATACTATATGTGGAAATAATTGAATGCATCCAACTACTACTGAAAATTATGCAGATGATCTACTTCGAAGAGTTATTCTTGTTCAAGCACTTTTGGGTTTATACTAATTCAATTGGAAGGTTTTTTGATATGAGATTTGTCAATGAATACATCAAATCTATCATCATGCAAAGGAAACCGTGATATATGATGAATTTAGATTCACATCAAGCATTATAATGTGTGTGTATGATGGAGCAAGGCATTGCCTAGGAGATTGACTAGGTGTTGTAGTTACATATGGCACAATAAATGCAACATATGGAGAACACGCACATAAGTTGTAAGACGATAGGGAATTGTTCAACAAAGTGGATGGAATATAAATTCTCCAAATTGTTTAAATCGAATCCCTTAAAAACCATATTTTCGATGAATGATAAATAGTGAACAAGGGGCTTAGCAATTGTGGTTAAAGTGCATGTACTTCAAGGCCAGATTGTTTTTTATAAATAAAATTAGCAAGACAGTGTTGGCCTATGGAACAAAAAAGTTAGTGCATTAATAGCAAATTAACAACTAGCACAATCACAACAAAACAGCAACCTTACTTTTACTTCTATCAAAAACAAAAAAATGATCCATATAGCTGAGTATTAACAGTGTTATCATGAAAGTCTTTAAACTAGAAGAAAATATAATTGCATTGCTATGCAAGGTGGGTAATATCAGTCTTAAAGAAACAGTTAAGACAGTCATAGAGGCTTCTACAAAACAAAAAACAAAACTTAGCATAAACCATAAATATTATTTTTTAGCATTTCCACCCAGCCGCTTGGATAGTAGTGTAGCAGTCCACTCATCATTAAGGAACTCAATCATTTCCTTGTAGTCCTCATTTATTTTCTTATTTTCTCCTACATCATGCAGAGAGTGGCAAAGCAAATGTGCATGACTTTGATAGCAACTTTGTTGGAGTCCTCAATATGCCTATTGAACCCATCAACCTCCTTCCTCACCTCCTTGACCGTGCCTTCAAGGGTCTCAAACTGGTTCTTGATATTCCCTAGCATTCTAACCACCTTGGGAGCAATGGTGTCCATCTTAATATCCTCTTGAAAAGAAATCTACATAGGGGAGGGGTTGGGGGTAGGGCATGGATTTTGCAGAGGGGCAACATGAGGGGAGGAGGGGAGGTAGCTTTAATCTCAACACGGGAAGGGGAGTCATAGGTTTTGCTGGAATAATGGGTGGAAGACTTGTCAATAGCTTTCACAACAGAATTGTTAAACTCTATGGACTCATTTTTTCTTTAGGGCTTATTTGCATTTTACTTTGGCAATTCTATTAGACCTATAAACGCGAAGGTTTTCAATGTGATTTTGAGACTCCACCATGAAACCCTCTTTTTTCTTCTTTTTTTGGGCGTCCTAGTGAGTTTGATGTTGGTTTTCTCACTAAAACTAGCAGGAGGAAGACTTAGTTTTAGCACTTTTCCTATTAGTGCCAATATAAGAGGGACCAACTTCATGGGTAGAGCCTAGAGGGGTAATATCTTGCATTGTAATAAGAAGCACATTAACAGGGGGACATAGAGCATGGTGCAAATTATACAACCTAAACATGAGACCTTGGTGCAGAATGATATTTTCCTTGCCCTTGTGGATAGCCTCAATATTACTCTTAATTGAGTGCAGTAAAAAGAATGGAATGGAAATGAGTTTCTTTTTGCGCAAATGATTGAGAAAAGGGAGATGATAGGAGTAGAACACAGTGAACTTACCTTCAAGAGTGAAATACTTCATTATAATGTGGCAAATTTGCAGCCAGATACCAAGAAGGTTCTCACTACTAAACCTACCCTATTGTTTAATAGGTTCTTAATATGGCGGCCTGAAAAATTGGTTGAGGGCGTCATAATCAAAAGTTTTGCTCTCTTTTTTCCATTTTTTCCCTTCCATGGAGAGCCCAATAGCCTTAGCAATGACCTCTTCATTTATTTCAAAGTTTATGCCCTACACCATGACTCTTCTATCAGTCTAGGTTGAGAGAAATTGTTTATAAACAAATTTTTCATGTCCTCCAGTCATACATTCCATGAAAGGAAAAAAATTTCCTTCTCAAACAAACATCACCTTCAAACCGTTTTTAAAGGTGTCATCAATTTTGTTAGGCTCAATACGAAGCTTGGCACCACCCATGATCGCACAATGAAGACACTGTTGAAATTGTTTGCAAATGAAAGTGGCAAGATGTAAAATATAAAAGCCCAAAAATAGCTTTTGATGGTTGTCATAATCACCACTATCACTACAATAATGACCTTTGAGGAAGTACCATCTCATTAAGTGTCACATATGATCGTACACGTGTGAGATTTCAAATTTTGAGTTGCTTTTGATTGAAGCCCCAAATTTCTTGTAAATATTAGCCTTGGGAATGTTGACGTAATAAATATTTTCATCGTGCCAACTCCTTGCATACCTTGTCATAATTAAATACTAACAATATATAATTGCCAGAGGATCATTGCCAAGATCACACCAAGTCATAATTAAATTATCTCTAATGTCATTGTAGTGAATGACCATCATTAAAGTGATGTAGAAAATCAATACCCTTCTCCTCACTTCCAACAATCATTTTATTGTTGTTATGCATGGTTGACGTTAGTAGTATTGTGCGCACATGAGGGTTTCGTACACTATGTTGGTCTTAGCTATGGGCGCTATCTTAGTTGATGCTAGGTTCGTTTTCAATGTGGGTTCCTCTTCTGTTGTTCTCCCTAATGGGCCTTAGTCTTCATCTGCAAGTGTTAGAGGTCCCATGATTTCTACTAGCTCTTCTACAATCACTAAGGATTGGAGTGCAGAGAAGGATTATTCTCCTATGGGCCCCCCATTTTCTTCCTCGGCACTAAATTACCCAACCTCTGGGTTGGTTAAATCATAGGAGGGAGGTATTCGGAAGGGGATTCCAGTCTCTCGCTCTATTACTGATAAGGTGATTCTACAAGAAGTTATGGTTTGGAAGGTGGTCGTAGTTGAGATGGAGGTATGAATTTGTCCTCTTATGCCCAGTCTATGGGTCAAGATAGGGGTTTGGAGGTCGCCTCAAAGTTGTCTTTTGTTAATCCCTTTTCCCACTTGTTGATCTCTTGCAATCAACTTGGATAAGAAAATAGCTGTAGATATTGAGTAAAGGACTTTGGCCCTTGAGGAGGATGTTTTGATTTGTCAATTTAGGGATTTTTGGCCTAGTCTCAAAGGGCTCCATGCTTGGATCTCTCAGCACTGAGATCCATAATTCACTAATTTTGCTCATATTTTTCCTTTCATAAAATATTTTTCATTGCTAGATTGAATAATAAAGGGAAATAGGCAAACCATTCTATGTGATCATTTCTTCACATGGGAAAATTGGTTCCCTTTGATGGTTAAGCCTTGACATAAGAATTTTAACCCTGCTTCTTAGTCTTTTTGTAAGATGCCTATCTGGGTACGACTTCCTAACCTCCCTCTTCATCTTTGGCATGACTCTATTCTTGAGGAAGTTGGTGAGGCTTTAGGTGATTTCTTAATGGCAGATTGGGAATCCTCAAACATAATGCATTCTACCTATGCTAGGATTCTTGTTGATATAGTCCTATTGGAACTTGGATTCAACCTTTAGATTATGAAGATCTCATTTTTAGGTGCAAAAAATTCTTTAAGACATGGCATATTGTGGCGAAGTATCAGTTTGATAAACTCAAATCTAAGAAACCCTCCCCTTGGTGGGCAAGTGCTTTGAGGCAGCATTATATAGTGGTCAAGATTACTTTGGATGCAGATGTCCCTTTAGTTGATACTACTACTGGTCAGTGACAAGATAGAGATGTTGTCCCCTCTCCTGGTCAGCTATCGGTAGTAGGCTTAGGTCAATTGATTGTTGTTTCTCCTTTGGTCAAATTTGTCATTGGTGCCTCTATTGTTGTCTCTAGTCTGAATGTTGGTCTTGTATAGTCTATTGATGGTTTGGTTTCTTTAAAGGATCTTGGGGGTAAGGATAAGGATGTTGGCCTTGTCCAAGACATTGTGAAAATCATATATGGTTCTTCTGTTGACCCTGTTAGTTTAGATTCTAATTTTTTCGTTGATTTGCTTGCTTGGAATTTTGTGGATGCTAAGATTGAAGAGGGATCGATCATTTTTAAAGGTAAACATTTTTTAAAATTCCCTCTCATTCTTTGAACAATGCTCCTAACTCCCCACAATTGAGGGTTGAGGGGAAATCTTAACTTTGTTACCTATTTTTGGTCATTGGATGGTCTGGTGATTTAATGTTTTTTCTTTCTTTAACCACCAATTGGTGTTTGTGGGGGTCGTGAGATGCCTGGTACCCCCTTCACTATTTATGTTATGTTGCATCTTTGCCCCATTTTCCAGTTGTGGGATGTATTATATATCTTCTCTTAGTTTGTGTGTTTTTCTCCTGCTATGTATTTCGGTTTCAGGGCCCCTTCAAAACCTATTTTCTTAATAAAAAAACATTTGTGTCCTTGTCTTCTTCCTTCCTTAAAAGGATTTGAGCATCTTTTGGCAGTTGATTGTCTTCCCTCCAACATCTTAGACCATCCAAGTGTATCCCAATCATAGTCATAGAGTCAGCAACAATATTACCCTCCCACTATGTGTGTCCTATAGTGTAGCTTTGGTAGTAGTTTAAAAGGTTGATAGAGTCATTGTGAATTGTACTAACTTTTCAAACCGCACTTCCTCCTCCTTTGGCAACATCCACAATAATTTTTTAGTCTCCTTCCACCTCAATCCTAGTAACTCCTATGGAGTTGGAAAAGGTCAATCCCCAAAACAAAGTCATGCCTTTAGCCTGGTTGACCATATGATCCCTTAGAGGCCCAATGTAAACAAAGATGAGTTGCCCTAGATGGTCCCTAAGGATACCTCCTTGATCTGGGTGATAAAAATCATTGAAATTTAAAGTGTCCCCAATGCTCCAAGAATCAACACCATTACAAAGTGTTTAATATTTTGACTCCAATGCAACTTGAATAGGAAATAATGGAGTCCATACGTCTAAGATATGGAAGGACAAAGTTTTGGTCAAACTAGGTACAAAGGCCAATCAGAAAAGGCAAAAACATCATCATCGTCACCAAAGTGATCAAAACCAATACCAAATTGAAGAGTTTGGCGAGATCTTTCCAATGATGTTTGTTTCATCGAAACTAGAGTTCGTATGTGGAAGTTATATACAAGATTAAGAGGATCCAAACCCATTATCAACTTAATCATATATTCCTCCTTTGTCACTACATCATACAATTCCATTTGCTATTTATAGGCAGCAATTTTTCAAACCATGTTAACCACCTACACTTAAAAGGTTGGTGGTCAATGGGAGTTGAACTCTTGACCACTGACCACCTAAAAAAATGCACAACCAATATGCTATTAATAGCCCTTGAGATATTTTTGTAGGAATTTTTATTTAACCTTAGTACATTCCTCCTATTCTTAGTAAAATAAGGAGATGGGTTAAAACTAACCCCTAAAATTGAAACAAATTCAATTTCATAAAATGGAAAAGGGATAATTACCAATATTAAATTAGTCGAAGAGGGTTATTTTTGTAATTAGTGGTTATAGCCTATTTTTGGCTTATTTTATGTATAAATGAGGGGCAATAGGTCTTTGAGGGGGCATTGGGGTGATGAGAAGGAGATTATGATCTTGAAGAATTCCTGATTATTCCTACACATTGGAGAATTATACTTCTATTGTGCTTGAAGGGAACATCTTGTAAACATTTGTAATTGATTTCTTGGAGCTAATCAAATCAGTCAACTTAGTGGAGAGGAGATGTAGTCTGACACCCAAATGAACTTTTTATCAATTTTGTTTGGTCTTCTATCTCTCTACTCTTTTGTTTCAATTCATTTCCTTATTATGCTTTGTTCATTTAAGCATTTCAATTATGTCATTTCGCCTATTTAAAGCTTCAAATTAAATTTTTGTAATTATGTTAAAAATTCCTCAATAATCATCCTAGATCCTAATCAGTGTAAGTTTGGTATCTGAGCTCTTGTGTGACTAGTATTGTAGATTTGAATGCTAACAAGATCTAGGATTCATCAAGGCAAAGGAAAGCTTGAGGAATACAAGCCTGAGATCAGGAAACGACAGACTAATCCACTATCACAAATGGAAAACAAAGGTGGTGGACAAGCTTTTGAAGACAAGACTCTTCAGAAGACTCTTCAGAATTTGCAAACAAGGGTAGAAGTTTTAGTATATGAAAGAGAAGAAAGGATGCAAAGACATGAAACTCGTGAGGGCAAAGGGAAAAGATCATGAGGTGGTCACGATCCCCCAACCGCACCTCCCTCTTCTCCTTCTTCTCCCACTTCTCCTTCTACTCATTTTGAGTCTTCTAATATTTTTTAGGGTGGACATAAGCCTTGAATCAAATTGGATTTAAAATTTGATGTACCAAAAAATTGTGGGGAGTTAAATGGTGAGAAGTTAGATGACTAGATTCAACAAATTGATGTCTATTGTAGAGTTCAAAACTTCTTAGATGATGTTGATAGATTTTAGTTAGCTACTCTTTGGTTAGGAGGTATAGCTCTAACTTAGTGGGAGAGTAGGACTCGGGATGAAAATTCATAGCATGGTAGGTTCAATTTGTCTTGGTCAAAAAAATTTAGTTCTCTTCAGAAGCAATTCTATCCCTTGGGCCATATGCAATAGTTAATGATGAACTGGCAACATTTTAGGTAAGGGAAAGGTCAGTTTGTCCAAGAGTACACCCATGAATTTTAGAAGAAGGATATTTCATTAAATGTTCCATTGTACACCCAGGATACTTTACTCAAGTACATAGGTAGCCTTCACTCTTACCTTAGACACTCCATTTTGGTTTTGAATCCATGTAATCTAGATGAAGTATGTGTACAAGTGACACACTTAGAGTCAAGGGGTAAGGGTACTTTCACTAATAAATTTCATAAGAAGCCATCTAAGTTTGAAGGCAAGTCCAAAGACAAAGCGAAGGGGAAAAATACAACTATACTAAAGAAAGAGGGTGAAAAACCTACATGCTCACATTGCAAGAAAGAAGGATATGATGATTCTAAGTGTTGGAAGTTGCATCCAGAAAAGAGGCCAAAGAGATATGGTGAAAACAAAGGCAAACAAAAAATTGTTGTTGTAATTCAACAGGGACTTGAATCTAGCTCTAGAGATAAGACAAGGATTGTTACTACTGGGATCAAAGGTATATCTCTTTCTCCAGATATAAGTTCATCTACTATAAGTGAAAGTACAAGTAAAGAATCTTCTCCTAAGAATGATAAGCAAAGGAATGAATTATTTCATATTCTAGTTGTTTGATATAGATTCTCAAGTTTATTTGATATCTGAAGAAGTTGTTAAAAAGCTTAACTTGACAACAACACCTCATCCAAAACCATATCCTCTTGGATGGGTTTTCAATAATGCACAATTACAAGTAAATAAGCAATGTAAACTAAGATTTTCAATCGCTGCAAACTTTGTAGATGAGGTAGAAGTTGATGTAGTCCCTTTACATATTTGCGGTCTTATGCTTGGGAGTCCATACTTGTATGATCGACAAGCTATCTTTTATAGGAGGGAGAACAAGTATCATCTTCTTAAAGATAAGGTTGAATAAATTTTATGAGAACATCAGATAAAGACTAATCTTACACTAGTTAATGTTTGTCAAATGAAAATATTAGTCAGTTCCAGTAAGAACTTTGTATTAATACTGGTAAAATTCAAAGCTAATGAAACATCTGAGGCATTCAAGGGGTGTAATCCTAAACATAAGTCTAAAATGGTCAAGTTTGTTTCCACTTACGATGACTTTTTTCAGGAACCAAAAGGATTGTCTCCTAAGTGAGAGATACAACATGAATTTCAGTTACAATAGGATGTGCCACTTAATAATATTGGCATGTACCATTTATCAATTTCAAAGAATGAAGAAATTAAAAAATGGGTTCAACAGCTGGTTGAGAAAGGAGTTATTCATCCAAGTTCTTCTCCTTGTAATTCTATTGTGTTGGTTCCAAAGAAAGATGAGACTTGGAGAATGTGCATTGACTATAAGGCTCTAAGAAAGATAATGGTAAAGAACAGGTACCCTCTTCCTAGAATGGTTGGTCATGCCCTTTGAGCTTTCTAGTGCACCAACAACATTTATGAGAGTCATGAATGATGTCTTTCATCCCTTTATTGATGATTTTTGTCATAGTTTATTTAGATGACATCCTTGTATTCAGTAAGTCTTTGGATGATCATGTAATTTATGTACAAAGAGCCTTGGGTGTATTGAGAAAAGAAAAACTTTATATAAAGATGTTTAAATGTGAATTCATGAAGATTTTGTTAGGGTACTTAGGCTATGCCGAAGGGGTGGTCGATTGAAAGTAAACCCTACAAAGGTTGAATGTATTGTAAAATGGCCTAAGCCAAGTACAATTACAAAAGTCAAGAGTTTCTTAGGTGCAGTCCAGTACTGAAGGAATTTTATTGCAAGCTTCTCTTATATTGCATCACCATTGCATGCATTAACCAGTATAAAGGCAACTTTTCGATGGGGAGGTCCACAGCAGAAGGATTTTAACACTTGAAGGAAAAGTTCAGCACTGCTCCAATTTTGGTTTTACCGGATTTATATCAACCATTTGAGATCGAGACTGATGTGAGTGGGTTTGTCATGGGAGTTGTACTAATGCAAGGAGGTAAACCAATCTGCTACCACTCTGGAAAATTTTCAAGAGTAGTAACTATCCCACTTATGATAATAAAATTTATGCTTTAGATTAGAGTGTTAAGAAATGGAAACACTACTTAATGGGGAAATAAACTGTAATCCAAACCAATCACCAACCACTTCAATATTTGTGCTCACAATAAAAAATTGCAACAAAGTAGGCATTTTAGATGGATGGGGTTTCTACAATTGTTTCATTTGGTAATTAAGTATAAGAAAGGTACCCATAAAAAAGTAGAAAATATGCTCTCTAGGCTCCTTATTAAGAATGCTTTGATAATCCTTTAGAATACTTCTATGGTTCATGAAAGTTTTCAAAAACAATATGCTAATGATGAGAACACTAAGGATATCTATGCAACTTTAATCCAAGGTAAACATGTAGAAGAGAAATATTACTATGTGCAAGATAACTTGTTGTACCACTTGGGAAAACTATGCATTCCTAAAGATGAAGATACACATGTAATACGAGAAGCACATACCTCTTTGATTGCAGGAAATTTCATGGTAAGTGAGACATTTGCTCAATTGCAGAAATATTGTCACTGGCCTCATATGCGAGAAATTGTCATTAAGTATGTAAAAGGATGTGTAATGTGTGCAACTAGAAAATCAAGTAACAGGAAATTTGGTTTGTACATACCTTTACCTGTACCATTTCATCCATGGGAAAGTGTGTCTATGGACTTTGTGGGGGGTTTACCTATGTCTAGGAAGGGTCATGATTATTTATATGTATTAGTTGATAAGTTCAAAAAAATGTGTATTTTAATGCCTTGTAAAAAATAGGTCACTATTGAACTAACAACTCATTTGTACTTTCAATTTGTATGGGTTCATTTTGGGTTACCTACTTCTATTGTATCGGATCAAGATTCTCAATTCTTGGGAGAATTTTGGTCATCTTTGTGGGGACTCGTGGACACCAAGTTGAAGAAGAGTACAACCTTCCATCTATGTACCGATGGATAGGTAGAGGTAGTCAACATGACAATTGTTCTTCCACTTAGAGGTTATTGTAGTAAGCATCCTAAGTTATGGGATGAAAATCTTCACTATGTGCAACATGCTTACAACCATGCGACACACTCATCTACAACAAGGTCTCCTTTTGAGACTTATTTCAGATACTTGCCTAAGATACCAATTGATTTTTCTTTTGGGAAGAATGATGTTATAGATGGATGTCATGATGAAGAGAGGGCCTTAAAGTTAATCTAGAAGGTCCAAGCAATCAACCAGGAAATAGAATCACAATTGGAGCAAAGCCAAGCAAAATACAAGGCTCGTCATGATAAGCATTGCATCGATCACCATTTCCAAGTTGGTGATAGATTTTGGTTACATGTCAGTAAGGGAAGAATGCAAGGTGAAGGAAGGAATCTCAAGCCTATTAGGTATGGTCCTTCTGAGATCTTAGAGAAGATCATTACTAATGCATTCTACCTTAATCTTCCTCCATATGTGCAGATTTATTCAATTGTTAATGCTAAGAATCTGAAGTTGTATGAGCCTCCAATGATCTTGGATGAAGACATTGACATCCAGGTTCCATCTATTGATGATATTTCACCAATGTACATGTTAGAGTTGCTTCAAGATGTTATCCTTGACAGGAATGTCAAAAGTTCACAAAGAGGACTAGCTGAATAACTTCAAGTGGGATTGAAGGGGATGTATCCAAGCAAGGCATGATAGATGGAAATTGGTAAAGTGAGGGAATTATACCCTCACCTACTTTTCGAGCAATCAAATTTTTTTAGGTCTAAAAGCTCTGCAATGGGAAGGCTTGATTCGGGGGATAAAAATCAATGAAATTTGAAGCATCCCCAATACTCCAAGATCAACGCTATTACAAAGTGTTTGAAATTTGACTCCAATATAAATTGAAGGTGTCGACAGACAACCTAGGGAGAGATAGGATATGTCGATAGACATGGCACTATTTTCTCGCTTGAAAGGCAATGTAGAGGGGCATGGCATCCAATCATCATACCACGAGTATCTTATTAGATTTGCATGGCTACATCCTAGACAAACTGGAACAAGACCAAGTACATTAGACACAAGGACCACACTAAAGTATGATAGGTGGTTTGTTGAGCATAGGTTGGTTTAATTGACATATCCCAATATTTTAGCTCCTATAGTAGAGTATCAGTACAATGGTAGAAGATAATGGAGGAGGTTGTTGCATAGGGTCAAGTAGTAGAGGGAGTGGATGAGGGATAGGATAGTACAATGGGGGTGATAATGCATGAGGATAATGAAGAGGATGGAGATGACGAGACAAAGGATGAGGAGATAGGATCTAACAATGATGATGAGGATAGAGATGGTCTTATTATCATGCCTATACATGTGGAGGAGGACAAGCATATTCCACTAGAGGAAACCCAAATATTACATGCTCTCAGGACATATAGATGTAATATATTGTTGTAAGGGATGTGGTTGAGGACATTCTAGATGACAACACTAAGGGTAGTAACTAGATTTCAAAGGCAGTAGGTCTTATGAGACAAATAACATGACTCCAAGCTTAGACAATTGTTGGAACACATGGTGAGAAATGATGTGGGGGGGGTGCGCACACTAAACATACAAGATATACAAAGGATATAATAGCCACTCGAGAGGAGGATAGGTATTGGCAAGACTTATATGAGAGAGATGCTCCACAAGATTCATGGGTACAAAGCTTCAAAGCATCTTCATCCAAATCACAAGGCAAGACACAATTCCAAAGGACACAAACCATTCACAAAGTATTGGGACTGATGAGGCTACCTAAGCCAAGATAAATATGACCGTGGATAGGAGGGGATGCATCCTCCAGATAGGACAATGCCAAGAGGATTGAGAGGGCACAAAATTATTCTCTCAATACATAGCAACATTTTTGTAGACATGCTTCATAGATAATGTTGAGCTTGTGGGCCTCTGATACTTTTTATGATACAATATCTAAGATGTGGCTACTTACTTGAGATGAATATATATGCTTTATACTATTCGATACAATAATGCTTATCTGATGTCATACTTGTACATGTATGATGCATTTATCATATAGGATGGACAAATATATTTGTACAGTGTACTATTATGCAATGACATGTATGTGAAATAAAATCTTTTATATTTTTCTGCTTTATATGTGATGGATATGCAAATTATGAAATGTAGGTGCCTTAATAATGTTTGAATGTATGATGCAATTTATTTTTGTACTAGAGTACTAAACCAAGATGATTGTAAGGACTAATTGAAGATGTGTTAGCAAAAAGAAAAAATTAGACGAAGAAATGTTAATGAGGATAAAAACTACTTTCATAAGTGCACTTTAAATAGGAGATCTTTATTTTAATATGCCATAATAGATGCATTGCATCTTGGCACAGAAATTTGAGGCTATAATACAATCCATTTGTGAAAATAGACACATCACAAACAAGGAATAGTCTCATCCATCTTGAAACAAAATATTATATGTTAAGGGTCAAGATTTGAGTTGCAATAGTCACAAAGTTAACATCCATATTCATAGACACCCAAAACATTGTTTCCCTAGAACTTCAAGAGAACAACCCACGAATACAAGAACAAAACAAAAAGATCATGAACCATCTCAACCGCTCCCATTGCTCAATGATATCTTGGAGTAGCATAGAAATATGATTGAAAACAAATCAATAAAAAATAAGATTTAAATTTTGATTTACCAAAATATTGTGGCGAGTTAAATGATGAGAAATTAGATGAATAGATTCAGCAAGTTGATGTCTATTGTAGAGTCCAAAACCTCTTAGATGATGTTGATAGATTTTAGTTAGCTACTCTTTGGTTAGGAGGTATAGCTCTAACTTGATGGGAGAGTAGGACTTGGGATGAAAATTCACAGCATGGTAGGTTAAATTTGTCTTGGTCAGAATATTTTAGTTCTCTTAAGAAGCAATTCTATCCGCTGGTCCATATGCAACAGTTAATGATGAACTAGCAACATTTTAGGCAAGGGAAAGGTCAGTTTGTCCAAGAGTACACCCATGAATTTTAGAAGAGGGCTATTTCATTAAAAGTTCCATTGTACACCCAAGATACTTTACTCAAGTACATAGGTGGCCTTCAATCTTACCTTAGACACTCCATTTTGGTTTTGAATCCATGTAATATGGATGAAGTATGTGTACAAGCGACACATTTAGAGTCAAGGGATAAGGGTACTTTCAATGATAAATTTTATAAAAAGCCATCTAAGTTTGAAGGCAAGTCCAAAGACAAAGGGAAGGGGAAAAATACAGCTATATTGAAGAAAGACGTTGAAAAACCTACATGCTCACATTGCTAGAAAGAAGGGCATGATGATTCAAAGTGTTGGAAGTTGCATCCAGAAAAGAGGCCAAAGAGATATGGTGGAAACAAAGGCAAACAAAAAATTGTTGTTGTAATTCAACAGGGTCTTGGATCCAGCTCTAGAGATGAGACAAAGACTGTTGCTACCAGGATCCAAGGTATATCTCTTTCTCCAGCTACAAGTTCTTCTACTATAAATGAAAGTACAAGTAAAGAATCTTCTCCTAAGAATGATAAGAAAAGGAATGAATTATTTCATATTCTCGTTTTTATCAAACATACTAAGGTTGATATTTTGTTTTATACAGGTTCTCAAGTTTATTTGATATCTAAAGAAGTTGTTAAAAAGCTTAACTTGACTACAACACCTCATCCAAAACCATATCCTCTTGGATGGGTTATCAATGATGCACAATTATAAGTAAATAAGCAATGTAAATTAAGATTTTCTATCACTGCAAACTTTTTTGATGAGGTAGAAGTTGATATAGTCCCTTTAGATATTTGTGGTCTTATGCTCAAGAGACCATACTTATATGATCAACAAGCTATCTTTTATAGGGGGGAGAATAAGTATCATCTTCTTAAAGATAAGGTTGAATACATTATATGAGAACATAAAATAAAGACAAATCTTACACTAGTTAATGTTGGTTAGATGAAAATATTAGTCAGTTCCAGTAAGAACTTTGTATTAATTAGTAAAAGCCAAAGAAAATGAAACATATGAGGCATTCAAGGTGTGTAATCCTAAACATAAGTCAGAAATAGTCAAGGTTGTTTCCGCTTATGATGACTTGTTTCAGGAACTAGAAGGATTGTCTCCTAAGAGATAGATACAACTTGAAATTCAGTTACAGCAGGATGTGCCACTTAATAATATTGGCATGTATCATTTATGAGTTTGAAAGAATGAAGAAATTTTTTTAATGGGTTCAAGAGTTGGTTGAGAAAGGAGTTATTCATCCAAGTACTTATCCTTGTAATTCTATTGTGGTGGTTCCAAAGAAAGATGGGACTTGGAGAATGTGCATGGACTACAAGGCTCTGAGCAAGATAATGGTAAAGAACATGTATCCTCTTCTTAGAATGGTTGGTCACGCGCTTTGAGATTTCTAGTGCACCAACAACATCTATGAGAGTCATGAATGATGTCTTTCATCCCTTTATTAATGATTTTTTCATAGTCTATTTAGATGATATCCTTGTATTCAGTAAGTCTTGGGATGATCATGTAATTCATGTACAAAGAGTCTTGGGTGTAGTTTGAGAAAAGAAAAACTTTATGTAAAGATGTCTAAATGTGAATTCGTGAAGACATCATTAAGGTACTTAGGCTATGTCGAAGGGGTGGTCGATTGAAAGTAAACCCTGCAAAGGTTGAATGTATTATAAAATGGCCTAAGCCAAGTACAGTTACAGAAGTCAAGAGTTTCTTAGGTGCGGTCTAGTACTGGAGGAATTTCATTGCAAACTTCTCTTATCTTGCATCACCATTGCACACATTAACTAGTATAAAGGCAACTTTTCAATGGGAAGGTCCATGGCAAAAGGATTTTAACACCTTGAAGGAAAAGTTCAGCACTACTCCAATTCTGGTTTTACCAAATTTACATCAACCATTGGAGATTGAGACTGATGTGAGTGGGTTTTTCATGGGAGTTGTACTAATGCAAGGAGGTAAACCAATCTGCTACCACTCTATAAAAAATTTAGGAGCAGTAAATAACTATCCCAATTATGATAATGAAATTTATGCTTTAGTTTAGAGTGTTAAGAATTGGAAACACTACTTAATGGGGAAAGAAATTGTAATCCAAACTGATTACTAACCACTTGAGTATTTGTGCTCACAATCAAAATTGCAACAAAGTAGGCATTTTAGGTCGATGGGTTTTCTACAATAGTTTCATTTGGTAATTAAGTATAAGAAAGGTACCCATAACAAAGTAGCAAATATGATCTCTAGGCTCCTTATTAAGAATACTTTGATAATCCTTCATAATAGTTCTATGGTTCATGAAGGTATTCAGAAATAATATTATAATGATGAGAACTTTAAGGATATCTATGCAACTTTAATCCAAGGTAAACATGTAGAAGAGAAATATTACTATCTGCAGGATAAATTGTTGTACCACTTGGAAAAGCTATGCATTCCTAAAGATGAATGCGCACATGTAATCCGGGAAGCATATACCTCTTTGATTGTAGGAAATTTCGAGTTAAGACATTGGCTCAATTGCAAAAATATTATTACTGGCCTCGTATGCAAGAAATTGTCACTAAGTATGTAAAAGGATGTGTAATGTGTGCAACTAGAAAATCAAGTAACAGGAAATTGGGTTTGCATACACCTTTACCTATACCATCTCGTCCATGGGAAAGTGTGTCTATGGATTTTGTGATGGATTTACCTATGTCTAGGAAGGGTCATGATTATTTATATGTTGTAATTGATAAGTTCAAAAAAATGTGTATTTTAATGCCTTGTAAAAAATAGGTTACTATTGAACTAACAACTCATTTATACTTTCAATTTGTATGGGTTCATTTTGGGTTACCTACTTCTATTGTATCGGATCGAGATTTTCAATTATTAGGAGAACTTTGGTCATCTTTGTGGGGACCCGTGGACACCAAGTTGAAGAAGAGTACAACCTTCCATCTGCGTATCGATGGACAAACAAAGGTAGTCAACAAGACAATTGTTCTTCTACTCAAAGATTATTGTAGTAAGCATCCTAAGTTATGGGATGAAAATTTTCACTATGTGCAACATGCTTACAACCATGCGGCGCACTCGTCCACAACAAGGTCTGCTTTTGAGACTTATTTCAGATACTTTCCTAAGACACCAATGGATTTTTCTTTTGGGAAGGATGATGTTGTAGATGGATGCCATGATGTAGAGAGGGCCTTAAAGTTGATCCAAAAGGTCCAAGCAATCCACCAAGAAATAGAAGCACAATTGGAGCAGAGCCAAGCAAAATGCAAGGCTTTCCATGATAAGCATTGCATCAATCACCATTTCCAAGCTGGTGGCAGAGTTTGGTTACATATCAGTAAGGGAAGAATGCAAGGTGAAGGAAGGAATCTCAAGCCTATTAGGTATGGTCCTTTTGAGATCTTAGAGAAGATTAGTACTAATGCCTTCTACCTTAATCTTCCTCCATACATGCAGATTTACTCATTTGTCAATGTTGAGAATCAGAAGTTGTATGAGCCTCTAATGATCTTGGATGAAGACACTAACATCCAAGTTCCATCTATTGATGATATTTCACCAATGTACATGTCAGAGTTGCTTGAAGATGTTATCCTTGACAAGAATGTCAGAAGTCCACGAAGAGGACTAGTTGAATACCTTCGTGTGGGATTGAAGGGGATGCATCCAAGCAAGGCATGATGGATGGAGATTGGTAAAGTGAGGGAATTATAACCTGGCCTACTTTCTGAGCAGTCAAACATTTTGAGGTCTAAAAGCTCTCCAATGGGGGGGCCTAATCCGGGGGATAAAAATTAGTGAAATTTGAAGCATCCCCAATGCTCCAAGAATCAACACTATTACGAAGTGTTTGAAATTTGGCTCCAATATAAATTAAATGAGAAAAATTGGAGTTCATACGTCTGATATATGGTTGGTCAAAGTTTTGGTCAAACTAGGTACAAAGACCAATCAAAAAAGGTAGAAACTTCATCATCCCCAAAGTGATCAAAACTAATACCAAATTGAAGATCTTGGCGAGAGCTTCCCACCAATGTTCATTTCATCAAAAACATAATTCACATGTGGAAGTTATGAACATTTCAAGTTTGAGGTGAAAAGCATGATTCTAATGATGTCATGTTGACATAGCAAAGAATGTTGAGGTGGAACCCCACATGACGAGTGGCAAGATGATGACGTGGAAAATTGTTATGGCATTGTCCAATCTTTCGAGGACATGTGACATATTTACAGTCAAATGATGATTTTCTCTGTGGCACCACCAAACATGGCATGAGCTTGACAGATGCAACTCTATATATATACAAATTGAGGAGGATTCAAACCCATTACCAACCAAATCATATATTCCTCCTTTTCCATTAGACCACACAATTTCCTTTGCTATTTATAGGCGGCAATTTATTAAACCGTCTTAACCGCTTACACTTAAAAGGTTGGTGGTCAATGAGGGTTGAACTCTTGACCACCAACCGCCCAAAAATGTGCATAGTCAGTACACTATTAATAGAATTTGAGATATTGTTGGAGGAATCTATATTTAACCTTATTTCATTCCTCTAATCCTTAGTAAAATAAGGATATGGATTAAAACTAACCCCTAAAATTGAAACAAGGCCAAGTTCATAAAATGGATAAGGGATTATTATGAATATTAAATTAGTTGAAGGGGGTTATCTTTGTAATTAGTGGTTATAGCCTATTTTTGGCTAATTTTATGTATTAAAGGGGGCAGTAGGCCTTTGAAGGGGAATTCGGGTGATGAGAAGGAGATTATGATCTTGCCTGCATATTGGAGAGCTATTCTTCTATTGTGCTTGAAGGGAAGATCTTGTAAACACTTGTAATTGATTTCTTGGAGCTAATTGGATTGGTCACCTTATTGGAGAGGGACCGGGAGACGTAGTCTGACACTCAAATGAACTATATTATCAATTGTGTTTTGTCTTCTATCTCTCTACTCTCTTTCTTTCAATTCATTGTCTTATTATACTTTGTTCATTTAAGCATTTCAATTACATCAATTCTCTTATTTAAAGATTCAAAATAACTTTATGTAATTATTTTTAACATTCATCTATAATTGTCCTAGATCCTAATTAGGTCACTCCTCTCGCCTATATATCACTTATGGACGCTCTATCAAAGTTAGGTTTGCACCCTCCAAGGGTGGCAGAGTCCATCTAACAATGGCTCTTACCAATCTTTTGGTGTTTTCGAACTTATCAAATCCCTTTAGGAGGTTCCAATCTTTAGCAATTTATTGGTCCAGAAGCAAGGGGGTGAGTCTAGACATTTCCAATTATAATTTGCAATGTTCTCCGTCAATAGGCGAAGCCCTAGGTGGAGGGTGGTTTGTGGGGTGCTTTCTTCATTTCTAAAGATCCTATTATTTCTTTCCTTCCAGATGGCCTAACATAAGTTGTGGGTGGGGGGGTATTAATAGCTTTGATGAGAGGGTGTCTAGAGGTATATTGCCAACTAACAAATTGTGTTATGTCTTCATCCAAAGCCCAAGTTAGATTTTGGTTTTTGAGGATTTGATGTCAAATGTAAGAAGCATAATTGTAGTGGATAAAGAGGTGATTAATGTCCTCCACCACCTTTTTACATAAGATACATTTATTGGGATCACACACACACACACACACACACACACACACACACAAAATAAGGAAGGTGAAGGTGTCTACAGATAGCTTAGGGAGAGATAGGATGTGTCGATAGACATGGCACTATTTTCTCACTTGAAAGGCAATGTGGAGGGGAATGGCATCCAATCATCATACCATGGGTATCTTATTAGATTTACATGGCTACGTCTTAGAAAAACTGGAGCAAGACCAAGTATGTTAGACACAAGGACCACACTGAAGTATGATAGGTGGTTTTTTGAGCATGGGTTGGTTTAATTGACATATCTTGATATTCTAGTTCCTATAGTAGAGTAGCACTACAATGGTAGAAGACTCTGGAGGAGGCAGTTTCATAGGGTCAAGCAATAGAGGGAGTAGAGGAGGGATAGGATAGTACTATGAGGATGATGAGGAGGATGGGGATGACGAGATAGAGGATGACGAGATAGGATCTAACAATGATGATGAGGATGGAGATGGTCCTACTATCATGCCTATAAATGTGGAGGAGGACGAGCATATTCCACTAGAGGACACACACCGTGATAAATGTTGTGTGTGTGTGTGCACGCGCGCGCTAAACATATGAGATATACGAAGGATCTAGTAGTCACTCGAGAGGAGGATAGGTATTGGCAAGAATTATATGAGAGAGATGCTCCACAAGAGTAGTGGGTACAGAGCTTCAAAGCATCTTCATCCAAATCACGCGGCAAGACACAATTCCAAAGGACAAATACCATTTGCAAAGTATTGGGTCGATGAGGCTACCTAGGCCAAGATAAACATGACCATGGATAGGAGGGGATGCATCCTTCATATAGGACAATGCCAAGAGGATCGAGAGGACACAAAATTATTCTCTCAATACATAGCAACATTTTTGTAGGCATGCTTCATAGATAATGTTGAGCTTGTGAGCCTCTGATACTTTTCACAATACGATATCTAAGATGTGGCTACTTACTCAAGATGAATATATATGCTTTTTATTGTTCTATACAATAATGTTTATCTGATGTCATACTTGTACATGTATGATGCATTTACCATATAGGATGTACAAATATATTTGTGTAGTGTACTCTGATGCAATGACATGTATGTGAAATAAAATCTTTTATATTTTTCTGCTTTGTATGTGATGGATATGCAAATTATGAAATGTAGGTACCTTAAAATTGTTTGAATGTATGATGCAATTTATTTGTGTCCTAGAGTACTAAACCAAGATAATTGTAAGGACTAACTGAAGAAGTGTTAGCAAAAAGAAAAAATTAGACGAAGAAATGTTAATGAGGATAAAAACTACTTTCATAAGTGCACTTTTAATAGGAGATCTTTATTTTAATATGGCATAACGGATGCATTGTATCATGGCACCGAAAGTCAGGGCTATAATACAATCCATTTGTGAAAATAGACACATCACAAACAAGGAATAATCTCATCCATCTTGAAAAAAAGTAGTATATGTTAAGGGTCAAAATCTATGTTGCAATAGTCACAAGGTTAACATCTATATTCATAGATACCCAAAACATTGTTGCCCTAGAACTTCAAGAGAACATTCCCAAATATAAGAACAAAACAAAAAGATCATGAACCATCTCAATTGCTCCCATCGCTCAGTGATATCTTGGAGTAACATAGAAATATGATCGAAAATAAATCAATAAAGAATAAGATTAACTAGACCAAACTGGCCAACAACTATGTTGATTTTATTGTCACTATTTAATACATATCTTTGATAGGATAATCATGATAGTGTATGGTTACAAGGATGAAATATCCCCAATTAAATATCAATATTGAATGTATAGTTAAGGAGAAATTTCTCTGCTTGCGAAAATGCTGAAACCAATGAAACCTACCAGTAATCCACGTCTGAATCGGGGGCAAAGGAACAGAAGTAAACATCCCAGGAACTCGTGCCCGATCGAAATTGCTAAGAAGGGATGTTCTCTAGCAGACCGAAGCAAAATTCATCACATAGATTATGGAAAGCCAGATGCTAGGTTTGGGGTTCCCATGGCCAACAGATTCGCGGCATTGGATAATTCAGCATTCGATCTCAGTAACCATCAGGGAGAAGGGCATCAAGGAATAAAGAGCTATGTGGAAGCATCCCTTGAATACAGAGACAAATTCGAAATGAGTCCCCATTTATCTTTCTTCACGGTTGAACAGCTTGATAATTAGATCCGGGTCTTTAATATGACTAGGTATGGGTATCCAAATTCTCTCAAACCTAAGCCCCACTCAGGGAGTAATCCACCATCATTCACGAACCCCAGTGTCGAATCGAATAAATCGGTCTCTCCTTCATCCTTCATCCCTGCTCATCCGTGGCATACCAACATCCCCCAGTCATCTAACCCTAAAACAGCCTCTAGATCACTGCGGTTGAATCTCCATGAAAATCCGATTAACATCACCACTGATGATGTTGAAAATTCCTAGTTCGAATGCCTGAAGAAAGGGATCCTTGCCATTTGGAGTGGCCCTATAAAAGATATCCACTCTCTAATGGATTGGCTGTCGGGCAACTGCCAGGATCAAGTTAGTATTTTCCACCAAAATGATAACATTCTATTCTTAAAGCGTGAAGAAGAGTCGGTCAAAAATGAGTTCATTGATGTTTCTGAATGTTTTTATAATGGTCATTGTGTTAGATTCATAGATTGGTTTCCTAATTTTCATATTGATAAGGTTGATTGTATGATCCCACTATGGTTTTCCATGATGTCTCTTCCTCCGGAGTTATGTGATGTGGACATCATTTATGAAATAGGTTCTGCAATAGGAGAAGTTATTGCCATCGATGCCTCATTTTTCAACTACAATAGTGTTAAAATTCTCATTAACCTTAATATTAAACATCCTTTAGAATTTCAAAACAAAGTAACAACTTGTAAAGCATCATATGTTATAAATTTTCAAGCTTATAAAGGAAAGATCATTGACATCTTGAAATCTGATAAACCATACAATATCAGACCGAAGGTCCTTCCCCTAACCTCAGATTTTAGGAGCAAGTTTCCATGGTTGAGTTCTAAGATAATCAGAAGGAACAAAGAGCAAGGTAAAAAAAATTATCATCTAGAAAATCAGACTGGACAACATACTTAGAAAGGATGGAAGAAATCCAAAAATAGCATTGTTTCATATAGGACTGAAGGTCCTTCACCAACTTCTAAATCGGACTTCTCAGAGGGAACAAGAGTAAGGAAATTTGATGTTTCCACCAAGAATGTAAAGGATCTTAGAGGAACAAGATCTAGAGATAACAAAATCGAAAATATTAATAGTGGATTTGATGATATAAAGACATAGTTACCGAATGATAGGAGAAGTTATGATGAAGAAACGAAAGAGCTCACTTACAGACTGAACAAGAAAACAACAAGGATGTAGAGCATAGAAAATATTTAAATATAGCTCTCCCAGTAGTGGATTGTGAGGACAATAGAATAAATAAGGAGGATTTGGGAGACCAAGTGTTTCTTCCCTCTGAATGGGAAATTATGAGTCATTCTGAGTAGGAATTTCAGGAAGATATAATAAGGAAGGAGAAGAAAGATATAGCAATACCCAGATTTGAGATAGGTAACATAGTAGAAATTGGTCAAAGCCATGAAATAGTAAGCAAATTAGGTGAGGCTCACAGAAGCAAAGAGCCTGCTAGATCTGGACAAAATAGAAATATAAATTAGATCGAGAATTTGAATCTAGTTGAAGCAGAAAATGATCTTCTATTTGCAGTATCAGAAAAGGGAACAGAGAATATCTCTTATAAAGCAGAAGAGCAGTTCCAAGGGCAGCTGCACAAACAAAAGGTGGCTGAATCAGAAGCATTGACTCCTAGCACCAAAGGCTTCAAAGGAGCATCCAAGTTTTGGCAAACCCCTGCTGGTCATCCTTCTTCCCCCTTTACTCCAAAGATGGAACAGCCTAGGATAAGGGAGGGATATAGGATGGCAGAGGCATCCATTCTCACAATGGTACAAAAATTTTTGAATCAAGATCTAGACCTCCCCTCCGAGGAGGAGGATCTAGTCACAGAGGATAAGGAGTTAGGACAACTTTCAGAGGATCTCATCAGAGTGTTTAGTTTTGATAATATTGAAAATAGTACGGATTCCCAAATAGGGAAATTAATACAAAGGATTATTAAATTAGGAGGAAAAGATTACACAGCAGAGGAGCTTTGGAGGGATATACTCTTAATCGAGGTAGAAGACAACTCTCAGAAACAGTCTAGAATACAAGGCAAGAAATTAGGAGAAGCCCAAGAATTGAAGAGCTTAGACTTGGAACAGTATTTTGACAAGAGATAAAGGGAAGAAGTTTTGGGGGAAGTATTGGAAAAGGTTTTCAGGGAACTGGAAAAAGAAGAGTTCAGTGACAGAAGGAATTCCATAGTTACATCACCACAGAGTCAGAACAAATGCCAATAGGAGCTTGTAATACAAACTAATCAGGATGGTATCAGCTCACCCAGATATGGAAAAGTGAAAAGAAAAAGAGGTAGAAAAACTTTGAAGGAACTAAGAGAAGTCGAGGGACAGAATAGAGAACAGAAAAAGATTGATAACATATTCAACACAAAGAAGGGGAAGGACCTTCCCAAGGCGCCATGAAGATCACTTCCTAGAATGCTAGAGGACTAAATTCTCCTAGTAAGAAAAGGATATTCAAACAATATTTTTAAAAAAATTAATTCAGATATAATCCTAATTCAAGAAACAAAATTAAGTCCGGTTGAAGGAACGAAATTTGCTAGGTCATTAGGAATATGGCAATCTGTCCTCCTAGAAGCAAGAGGAGCATCTGGGGGATTAGGAATAATATGGAATCCAAAAAAAGTAGATGTGTTTAGTGTAGAACATAAATTTAATTGGATGAGTGTTTATGTGCAAAGTTTAAAGTCAAATTTGAAATTTATTTTAGTCAACATTTACAGTTCAGTGAGTCAATTTGGAAAAAAGGCAGTATGGGATGAAGTGAGTTCTTCACTCCTGAAAATTAAAGAGAGTCAGGTTGTTATTGGTGAGGATTTTAATACCATCATTAGTTTAGATGAGAAGAAAGGGGGAGTACAACATCTCTCTAGATCTTCCTTAGAATTTAAAGCTTGGATCGATGAACAGGGTTTGATTGGTATCCCTTTTAAGAATGGCACCTTCACATGGAATAATAGGAGATAGGGTCTCGATTTTATAGCTGATAAATTGGACAGATTTTTTATTTTAGGAGACCAATTAGCTAGAAACTTAAGCGTTCAATCAATAATACTTCCATTGGCAAGTTCGGATCATTTCCCAGTCTGTTTGGAATTCTCGGAACCATCGAAACCGATCAGAAATCCTATTAAGTGTGAAAAAATGTGGTTCCAGGATCCAAATTTCTTAGGAAATGTTAGGACATGGTGGACACAATCTAATTTTGTAGGTTCTAAGATGTTTATATTCATATCCAAACTGAAATTGTTAAAAGGAAAAATGTTGAGATGGAATAGGCTACAATTCAATATTTTCAAGGAAAAAATAGAAATTGAAGAAAAATTGAAAACCCTTAACGAGGAAATTATTAAACGGGGTATGAACATCAAGAGTTATCACCTAGAAAAAGAACATCTCGCGAAACAAGAATCTATCTACTCCAAAGAAGAAATTTACTGGAGGCAGAAATCCTAGGAAAAATGGTTGGATGAAGAGGATAGAAACACAAAATTCTTTCATAAGTCATCCATATATAATAGAGCTCAGAATAAAATTACTAGCCTTATTAACCATAGGGGTGAATGCATAAATAACTCTATGGAAATAGCAAATACCTTAGTTGAACATTTTCAAAACCTACTAAATAACTTTGAAGGCGCTAATAAGAAGGCACAATCGAGGATGCTTAGTTATATACCTAAATTGATAACCGATGAAGATAATAAGACTCTAAATAAACCTATCACGTTGGAAGAGGTACATTTGGTTGTTTTTAGTATGAATCCCGATAAATCCCCAGGTCCTGATGGATTTCAGGCCTTCTTCTTCCAAAAATGTTGGGACATTGTTGGAGAAGATTTATGGAAAGCTATCGAAGGATCAAGAAAGGGAGGTGCCTTATTAGCCGAGATTAATTATACCTTCTTGACTTTGATCCCGAAAAAGGATGGACCAAAATATCCAGGGGACTTCCACCCTATTGCATTATGTAATACGATATATAAAATCTATTCCAAAATTTTAGCAAAGAGACTGAAGGAACTTTTACCTAAAGTGATTTCTGAAGAACAAACAGGCTTTGTCCCAAGAAGATCTATAATGGATGGTATCTTAACAATCCAAGAAACCATCCATACAACCTCCAGGGATAAAGTCTCATGTATGTTTATGAAACTTTTTATTCATAAAGCTTATGATATGGTGGATTGGAGATTCCTGTGCAAGGTCCTAGAAGCATTTGGCTTTTCCAAATAATGGATCAACCTGATCTTCAAATTCATCTCAACTCCCAAAATTTCTATATTGATCAATGGTACGCCTGAAGGCTTTTTTGGTACATCAAGAGGCATTAGACAAGGAGACCCTCTATCCCCATTCCTCTTTATTATAATGGTAGAGGCTTTCGGGAGAGCGGTATTTGAAGCATATCGAAAAAAGAAAAATTTTGGTATCACAATGACCAGAAATCTCCCCAATATCATGCATCAACAATATGTTGATGATACGATCTTGCCTGGAAAGAGCTCTATACAAGAAGCAATGGAATTTAAGAATATAATTGAGTCATATATGGATGCTTCGGGGCAAAAAGTTAATAAAGATAAATCAGAAATTTTCTTCATGCATACAAAGCAAAGCCTGGAAGACCAAATTTGCGAAATTATGGAATATAGGAAAGCGAAATTCCCGTGTAAATATCTGGGTATCTCTCTGGAAAAGGGCCTGAGATCTAAAAAGATTTGGACAGATATACTAGAGAAGATGGATGGGCGAATAGGTTGTTGGAAAGATAAATGGTTATCAAAGGCCAGGAAAATTACGAAGATTAGAGTAGTCCCGTCAGCTATCCCTATTTTCCCTTTGGCCTGTCTCCCACTTTCTAATTGTATATCTTCGAAATTTGAATCCAAACTCAGAAACTTTTTATGGAATGATAGGAACAATAAAAAGAAGCTAGCGCTCATCAAGTGGGATGATTTATGTAAACCAAAGGAGTTAGGAGGTTTAGGAATTAAGAAACCCCAATGGCAGAATGAAGCTTTGGGGGCCAAACTAATTTGGCAGTTATATTCAGAACATAGTCATAAATGGTCCAAGATCTTCTATAATAAATATCTTGATCCATCTGACCCTTTGTCAATTTTCAGGATGGATAAACTCCCTAAAGGCTCTGAAAGTTGGAATTTCATGGTCAATTGCAGAGGTTTGATAAGTAAATATTTAACATGGGATGTAGGGCTGGGGGATAGAGCTTTTTTCTGGGAAGATTCCTGGGACGGGCTCCCACCTATTGTGACAACCCCATGTCATGATAGACTCAAAAGGATTTTATTATCACTTTGGGGTGATAAAGTAAGAGACTACAAAGTTAAGTATGCTTCTGATGGTATCCTAAAATGGAGATGGCACTAGGTGGATGGTTTAGGTTTAGATATTGAGTTAGTAAAGGCTTACGAAAAGATTATCTCAGAAAGATGCATCAAACAGTTAGAAAGGTCAAATATTTTGATTTGGGCAGGATCTAAAGATGGTAAATATAGTGTGAAACAAGGATACAAGGTATTGGTGACTGTTCAAAGTTGGAGGAAAGTTGAGATGCCACTCAAGCTTTGTTGGGACACCGCATGTCTCCCAAAAGTTGGTTTTAGTCTATGGCTATCCATACAAAACAGAGTTCTGACGGCAGACAGATTATCTAGATTCAGATTTATAGGTCCTTCCTGGTGCATCCTATGCAAAAATAGCAATGAGGATGCAGAGCATTTATTCTACAAGTGTCGGTTTTCACAATCCTGTTGGGAGTGGCTCAGATCTAGGTTATCATGGTCATCTCCATTACCACATTCTTTTCAAGATTTCATTCTTTCATGGCCTACACACTTAGAGCATGGGATGTACCATAAACTCTGGTATATAAGTCCCTCGATCATAGTGTGGGAGATATGGACGGATTGAAATAGACGGGTTTTCCAAGACAAGGCATTGAGTATCGAAAGATTTCTTTCAAAATTAGAAGTGGTGATTGTGGAGGTTTTAAACTCACACCTTCAAAAATCTACTGCAGTAGAAGGTTCCTTCTCTTGGTGGGATGGGTTAATGAAAAAGAACTAGCATAACATTATTAATCCACCATGTGTTTATAAAAAAAAAGAACAAAGAGGCTTGAGCCAATTGTAAATGGAACCCTCCACGGAGGGGTTGGTACAAATTAAATTTCGATGGTGCGGCAAGGGGCAATCCGAGAGTAGCAGGCATTGGATGTATAATAAATGATGATTGTGGTAACTGGATAGGCAAATTAGCATCCCCTCTGCTTCCTACCACCAACAATCTAGCAGAATTGGAAGCAGTAGAGAAAAAACTAAAATTATGCAATACCTTAGGAGTCTCTAAAGCTATTATCGAAGGAGATTTGTAGATAATTTTGAATGCTTTAAGGAAGCAAGATACACCGAATTTGAATTTGAATGCTAAGCTAAAAGAAGTCCTAATTCATTTGGATAAATTGGAAGAATATCAAATTTGCCATATATTTTGAGAAGGAAATCGGCTAGCAGATAATTTAGCTAATATGGGAGCAGATGGAAAATCTTTATTAGAATTTAATAAGCAGTAAGGCTCAATGACTTCTAAGTAGTCACAATGCCAATAGATAACATAGACTGACCAACATGAAGGAATAACCATTTAAGAGATTAATTCACCTAAGATGGTCCTATAAAGGTTAATCAAATAGTAGTGTGTAAGATAGGCTTTATGAGTTTTATCCTTGAGTATATTGGCGGTTTGCTTCGATCTTATGGTAAATCATTCGAAGTCAAGGTCTCATCTATTAAATTGAGAAGCCCTTTATGGGTCATTTGAATTGTAATGGTTATAAACAAGTTAAACTCACACCCCATGATTCAATCCAGTGGGTAGTGAGTTGCAGTACAAAGACACGTCTTGAGATGATGACCTTACAACTCAGTATGTTCATGATTAATAGGCATTTATGAAGAATCCAAGTGGAGATCGTGCCAAAAGTTTTTAGTTGTCCTCAACATTTACCTAAATGTGAAGCTTTATTCTAGATGCAAGTGGATTATCAGGTCTGCAACAGTTTCTACTTCTTAACCTTCTATGGAATCTAACGTTCAAGTCTATCACATCTCAGAGCATCGAACCATGGTGTTCCTATGGAAAGTGACCCCAGAAAGGTGGAGTAGAGTACTGAAACCTGTAGATGATCTTACAAGGTATGCAGTAACCCAAGCCAGTGGTGAAGGGACTTTTGATTTTAGTGCAATGTGGAGAACCAATAACAATATTATAGGATCTTTCATAGGGGTTGCCATAAGGGTTGGAGTGGATAGACAGATGTTGATTAAGCTTTGCTTGGACATTTTTAGCCCGGTTTGGAGGAAAGGACTGAAGAGGGCTATTCTGAGCATAGACAATAAATAGTGAATCCCCCTTCCCGAGAGGTGCATGGGTCTCCCCCCGGGTTCGGCTGACTTAGAGTCTGTACCCAGGCGGCAAATTATAATCATCAGAGAAAGCTTTGCATTCCAAAAAGAGTGACCTCGCATGGAGGCAAGCGTACACTTTCTACTGAGATGGAGGAAGATCGTCGAAGCCAAGAGTAAAGAATGGTTGCTCAGTTACTTGACTATGTTTAATGCTTTTATTAAACCAGGTGTGAATTTTGAAAACCCGAACGCTCTAGATTTCAGGACTCTCAATACTAAAAAGTCTAGCAGGAGGAAGCTTAGCTCTAAATTACCTCCTAATATTGAGGTTGATGACTCAAAAGAAATCCCAGAAGTCATAATGGTCACTTGGAAGAAATAGGCCATGCTAGGGTTAGTAAATCTTGTTATTATAAAAATAAGGTTTTATGTAATCAGACTATATCTGGATAATGTATCCTTCAGTGTATACGGAGTATGATATGATGTAATTTTGCAAACTATCAGAGATTTTGGTATGTAATATGTAGTAAAAAACATATACAAGATCTGAAACTTTATTAATGATATATAGTTTTATTATTACTCTTGTGATGGATGGGTTTATGTATGATAAGAAGCCAGTAGGGCTTAACTTTAAATTAGGGGGTTCGCCTTTATTCTCCAATATTCATGGAATAGGAAATGGGTAGATTGGTCATATTCAGTTTTGGTTCTATTGAAACTTTATGTCCTGTCAATCTCATAGTTTACAGTGTGATTTAAATGGAGATCTTTACACTTCTTATTCTACATTTATATTTTATTTTGATATAGTTTGTAAATGTTAAGTGAAGAGTTCGGCAAACATCAAGGACAGAGACTATACTCTGAAGGATTATTAACAAGTTCTAAAACTAGATACCTATTCAGGATAAGGTTTTGTTAATTACCTTTAATAGAGAATTAAATACCTAGTTTTAATACTTGGAGGGCAAAGCCTTAATAAGTCATTATAGGGCTAATAACTGCAGTATGAAGATCTATAAGTTTCAATTAGTTATCAATGTCGAGAATTTAATTTAAAACAGATTCCTACAACTGTTAATATGATTAATATACTCTAGTTTATTTTTGTTCTTTGGGGATCTCAAATTTTAAAAAGAGGGTCTCGTTTTCATTTCTTAGACTAGAATAGCTCAGATTTGGGCCTTAAAGTTAATTTGAACTCGAATTAATGGGAATTAAGACTCTAAGATGCGAATAGAGCTTCTTTAAACGACCCAGAAAGTAGATAAGCAGATTTGGTGAGGTTTTTTCAAAGGAAGATCTTGGGTCTCAGAATGGAGAAGGTTCAAGCTAGGTTGTTGTTATATAGGTAGGAGTATTTAACTGATTTGTTACTATGGAGGAAGCTCAGTGGCTTAGATGTTTTCGGCTTCTTCTATCTGATTGTCTCTTTTCCATTAGTGTATGTATGATCATGAGTAGTGACCGAGGGGGGGGCTGCTCTTGATTTAGTGTGTTTAGATTTTCAGTTCTATTTGTAAAAACTTGTTAGTAACATATTAGCAGATAAAGTCATGGATTGACTGATAAAATTTAAAAGGGATTTGAAACAGGCTCGCATGGCTTTATCTTTTTAGCAATTATATCTTAAATCTCTTATATTTTCTACTAACACTACCTGTTTTATTAATTATATGTGGTTTTAGGGCTTTAAGGTAAGTTTAATTTACTAAGGTAATCAAGTTTAGGGATAAATTTTTTGTTCTCTCAAATAATTTTAATTCTCTAAGATTTATTTCCGAGTCAATTTAGATATAATAGAACATTTGCCTTTTCAGGATTAGCATCTTTACTATCAAAAATATGGGTCAGTCAATTTTTCGATATACAGGAATAGTTCATTTTGTGTTGGTGATGTTTTCCAAGAAGTATATGCTTTGATAGCATCATCAAAAGATGCGAGATATTTGTAAACACTAGGGGTATGCCCCTATAATAATGTAAAATTAATTAAGATAAGTGTAGAAATTTTCTCACTAAGGAATGCCCCTTTAAATTTTTGTAATAAAATAGGACTTTGTCCCGGGCAAGACTGGAGGTTTTCTTCTCCGTTCTTTCCTACCAGTGCCCGTCTGGATGGAATAAGCTTTTGTAACCTTTACTTATTTAATAAAATCATCAAGGCCTTGGCCGTTTACCGATTTTTTTTATTTTATTTTTTTAAAAGAATGAAATACCCCCACCTAATACTAGATAAAGTCTTGTTTCTAGTACAACACACCTAAAGGTCAAATGATCATTGATGAAAGACTAATAATAACAATGTTGATTGATAAGACAAATGATTGAACAAAGTCAATTAGTTTAATTGTGATTCATTCGAATAGCTTGTTTGTTGATACATAATTTCATTATGCACCTCCAATATCTTTCACAAGAGAAATGATTTATTGAAGAAACAACTTTGTACATGTTTATTGTTGATTTTTGTATTAAAAAAATAAGATTTTGAAATATTTAAGATTATTTCTGAACATCTTTTGCTTCAATGATTTTGACGACTCTTATAACTAAATATTAATATCTTCCTCAAATATTAATACTACTCGATACATAGAGAGAGGGGCCTGTGGCTTACTAATAGGTTTACTAATATATATTCATCGTCAACTAAAAAGTAAAAACAATCCACTTAACACTTGTAAATGGCTACAAGAATTTCCTTTTAGGACAGGTGTGCATCCTAATGTACATGCGCATGTAACAGAATGTTTTATTATAACTTTAGCACGCCATAAGTATAGGTCCACTGTGTCTTCCGTAATATGCTTTGTTTAGGTGGCAAACATAAAGGTCGACATTAATGCACACATAATTTACCATGAAAATATCCTACACCTATGTACATTAGATGCAATCCCAAGATTATTGTTTCTATTTCTCAACATTGGTCTCCGATTCATTCTACCACTTCTGGAATTGACTGCATACTTGAAAATTCACCACATTATTAATGATTGCGTAGGTAATAACTGATGTAATTATTGGAAACCGATGAATGCAGCAGGGCATAGTTGATATATTCATGCATATCATTTCTCTTCAGATTTAAATTAGCTACTTTGAATCTTTACTTTTCACCGGTACAAAGATCCCTACAAAATCAATAACCAACTAGATGACATCAGGTCACAGCAAGCTCTAGGCTATAAATGGATGTTCCAATGCACAAATCAATTTTGTTCATTCCAAATCTGCCAAATAGTAGGCCAAATCAGCATCGCTCTGTACAAACTACGAGCTGATGAAAATGTAAATGATACTTGTTAAGAAGAACGCAATGAACATAAATTGCGCACATTTTAGCAAAAAGGGGACGCTACTCGGAAATGGCACATTATTGCCCACTTAGAGCATAATGCAAAGACAGTTGAAAGCCTACGAATAATTTTTAATAATTATGACCGTAATACAAATTCTTCATTCTACTTCTGACTTGCACTCCTCGAGTACATAACAATGAAATGTTACAAAGAATCTTTAACAAACTTTATCGAGCCCAAGTGCTACAAAAACTTTTTAAGTACACAAAAGAATTGCAATAGCAAGCCGATAAAATCCTTGATAAATAGTTCTCAATGATGATTTGAACTGCGTAATAGTGGCAAGATTTAGCTTGATGCTGTTGATTTTGACATAGCCTGCTTCACAGCATGGGCATAAGTCTTGTGCTGATAGGTCAGCGTAAACTCAAGCAGATCTGACAAAGAGGTTTTTGGTTCCCACTCTGCATTGAAATTCTATGTATTAATTGAGCTTAAAATGTAGCTGAAGTTGCAAATGAACCGATATAATGTCAGACCATAAACTCCTCAAATGAATTGACATACCAAGTTGTTGTTTAATGATAGTCATATCTGGTATGCGCTTGTCACTATCATCATAACCTTCACCATAAAATTCCTTTGAACTTACATCAATAGTTGGCCTGTCCAGGGGTGGTTCACCACTTACTTTAGTGTATACCTTAGCACAGCAAAAAAACACAGAAAAATTGTTCAGTATTTGGGAAAAAAGTGAGGGTGCACATTCTAAATAAAAGCGCCAGATTTATGCTTCAGGCTGCGAACACATTAATAAAGCTATACTACCAACCAAACATGCATTCACACCTTTCATTACCTTGTATTTCACATGGGAGTTTCCACGTTGAGACTTTAAAATGTAACCCTTTAATTATTTTGTATAAAAATGAGCGATTTCAAACATTTCTATTCCCATAGAAAGGTCTAGTATGCAGAAAACAATACAGGCTACCAAGGGATTAATTGTGTCATGCATTAGCTAAGAAAATATTGAAGATTTAAATTGCACTACAAGCACATACACATCATTGAAATTATGGAGCATACACGACCCATATGTCCAATTTTCAGCCACCGTATATGTTTCTATGGGAATTCTATATATCTGCAAAGCCCGGGCTATTAAGCGTGCAAATAGCTTTAGTTGCTAGATTCTAAATATAAATGTTTTATAGTAGCAAGAGTCGAGACTCATGTTTTTGGTAACATCTTATGAAATCCAAGATTATGTCTTCAAATGAAACTATTTCAACAAAACATTTCACTTTATGTAAAACACACCTCAGTCATCAACTCAGCCAACTGCCTCACAGTCACTTCATTATTGGGGTTGCCTACGTTGAAAATGTGGCCAGATGCCCTCAAGGGGTTTTCCTGTCAAAGTCAAAAAGTTAGATGATGAAAGAATATGAACAACTTAAATCATAGATATGTGGTCTACCTTTGAAAAACAAATTGACTTACAATCATCCGGAGAACAGCCTCAATGGCATCCTTTATATAAACAAATGTACGCTGGGACTGTCCTCCATCTACAAGTTTCAATGGCTCGCCCCGCAATAAACCCTGAGATTGATAGCTACTGATCAGAGCCATCCCATGAAACGCTTAAACCATAATCATTTAGCCATAGAAAATTTTAATATGCATGTCGTGAAGCCTCCCATTTCCTCATTGTTACTTGCCCAGCCAAATATTTAACCTTTATCATAGTTATAATAAAGAAGGAGACCAAGGTATAGTGAAACTTACATTGCTAAAACAGGCAAGAACCCTTGGTACACCCTCATTAGGTCCATCAATTCCAGGAATAAAATCCATCCTTGGTCCAATCCAGTTGAAGGGTCTCACAATGGTAAATTCAAGGCCATTCTCAGCCCCCTCAGCTGTAAAATTTCAAATTGAAAATCAGAAAAACATTCCAATGTATTATCTGCATAAATTTAAAACAACCATTAATATTCTTCTTACCATATATTAGCCTCTCAATTAACTGCTTTGCACATGCATATGACCATCGCTGTTTCTCAATTGGACCGAATATACAAGGAGATTCATCCTCTTTAAGTACATAAAATACAGGGTCCTGGCACACATCAAAGTTTTTGTCAATGGAAATTCCACAAAAAAATATAATTACATGTCAGAAATAGAAAAATTCAGCTAAAGAAATGGTGGAGAATGACTACTCAGTATACCTGTCGCAGGGGATGATCTTTTGGAAGAAAGCTTCCCATTGTCTTTCCGTAAACTTCACAGGTAGAAAAGTGAATCAGGCGTTTGTTGTTCTCTGAGCAGTACTTAACCTAAATAACCAACAACATCAAGGTTTCAAATAAATGATTGATCCTTTTGTCCAGGCGTATTTATAAGGCTTCAATCACTCCCAAACATGGTCCTGAACTCAGGAGTACAAAATCTGAAATATGTATATCTTATAGACCAACACATCTTACATGTTATGCCTTCTACTATAATTTTGTTCTTTCAATTATGATCTCATACTTCAACACATATTATGATGGTAAGAAATGTATATGCAGCTCCTAAGTATCATACTATCCACATTACTATCTTATCTTACTAGCAAATAGAGATTCTACTTCTGTGAAAAGAAATTATTTCAACACCAGTTCCTTGTAACAGACAACACTACTTACCACAGGGAGAGCATCAATGAAATTACTGTAAATTGTATCCAGAGGTCGTGTATTATAATCTGCTGGTGTGCATATAGCAGCTAGATTGATTGTCTGCAAAAACCACAAAACAATATTGAGCATATCAGTCTCAACATTTTAAATTTGTAATTAGAGTTGGTCTTAACAAAACACAAAAATTAAATAGTAACATGTCCATTTAGAAAATTCGCCTAACCAGTAGTTTCAGTAAACAAAGGATCATGGGGGTCAAAAGACAAACTATAATTAAATAAGTGCGCATAGTTGATTTTTTTTTAATCAGAAAACCTTGGAGAGCCAGCATTCTTCTAACAAAGACAGACAGAAATGCAGTCCCCACCGTCCTAGCACACCCAAAGGGCCAAATGAAGTAAGAAGATTTGAGATGATGCTTAATTTTCTATTCATAATATTAAGAATATTGTTCAATATCTGACAAGTAAATAAAAAACAGAAGATGTTTTTCTATCACTCTCATGATGGATCTTGGATTAATCTAAACTAAACAAAGACATTTTTTCCAAGAGCGCTTTCTTCCAATCTAATAGACTGTGAAGACATCATGTATGCTAAGTTGATGTATTTTTAATATCAGATGTATAGATAAATACAAACTAAAAATGGCTGCATCTAGTCTCCAAATCTACTTAATAGTTTCAGAAACCATGTTATTGAAAATATTGTAGTTTTAGAAACCATATTATTGGAAACATTACCAGAGAGAGGAGCAGCTTTCTGTGAGAGCTTACAACCAAATGTAAATGAAATAAAGTAGTACAAAATCACGATTCAAAGATGAGATCGAGAAGACTATTCGTCTAAGTTACCAGATTCGCACCTTGGACCCTCAAACCAGGTCCGGGTGCAAATCAGGTCCAGGTACATGTGGGGGTTTGGGCAGGGTCTGCACCCACCTCTGTGGGTCTGCCCGGGTCCATGTGTGTCCCTACTCAGTCCTCCCAGGTTCAGGCTGGGTCCGGGCACCATGGATCCAAGCGACCCACAGGGCTAGGTGCAGACCCTGCTCAAACCCAGCCCAAACCCCCACATGTACCCGGACCCAGTTCCAAGGTCCAAGGTGAGAACCAAATAACTTAGTCGAATAGTCTTCTCAATCTCATCCTTGAATCGTCTTGAATGATGATAGGTATCTGTAACACTTGTCTTCCTATCCACAATCTCAATAACGTGCTCAAAACAACGATTTGATGGTAGATCTGAAAACACCACATTATGCTTGTGCAACAAGCCTTGTATGTTAACATGATATCCACGTTGTCTTGAATCAAAAAACTTATTTAAAAAAAATACTACACTACCAACTCTCTAAATGCTGAAAAAATCCATCCTCCTAGCTAATATGAATCTAGCAGCATTTAAAGATAAGCTCTGTAATGCCACCCTTCAACCATCTGATGTAAAGCCATGACATGCCTTATAGAATACAACCACTAAACAAACAACACGTTGCTCTCATCAATGTCAACCAAATAAAGTCATCAATAAAAGTGCTGTTGCCCAAAGGCATACTCAATTGTGGAACACGATTAACACAATGCAACATTGTGCCACTTATTTTCCATGCTCAGAAGTCATCATGATCCTCAACTCGCAAGCTGCACTTCTTCACATAGGACAAATCAGTGGTTGTGGGTAGCCCTGTTATCAATCAGTGGTACTGATGGTAGCAATCACACCATCCATCAATGCCAAATCATTGTGATGCTAATATATACCTATCTCTACATCCATTTGCTCATGTTGCTTGTCAAGAACCTGTGTCTCATCCAACTCATCATCACTAGGTTCTCTAAAGACCTCAATCCAATGGGCCTTGCCCCGACTTCTACACTTATGTCTAGGTGTCCAAGGTTCACCACAGTTAAAGCAAAGCCTCTTCATCTCAACTTGTCCCTCAAATCACTAGGTGCACCATCAACCGGCCTCAAAATCTCACTACCTGGTCTAGTAACTCGCTAGGAAATCTAGTCTTTGTGGAAACTTGCTAGGAAATCTGGTTTTTGGTGTGTGTAGCTCCACGTACCTTGAACACTTAATAACATCTCACAAAGATGGTGGATCAAAACTTTGACCCAACCTTCGAGAGGTTTGGACAAACCTCTATAATGTTATAAACCAAGAAGTCAACCTCCTTTTGCTCACAACATCTGAAACCATTATTGACAATTTCTGAAACTTTGAAATGTAAGTATCAAATGTCCCAACCCATCTCAATTGAGCCAATTCTCTAGAGTGTGCCTTTGACTCGTTGTGGTCAATCTTCTCTATCAAAGTTGTGCAAAACTAATCATAAAAAACTATTGCACCATGACCTTGTGTCACTAAGATGCAATACCACCACCCATGTGTCACTTCTACAAGTTAAAGGGTAACAAACTTGATGGCCTTGATCTCCTTCATCTAATTCAGGGTGACGTAAGTATCCAACTTCTGAATCCAAGCTCTCGTTGTACCCTTGGATGATCCATCAAAACTCAGCAAGGATAGACAACCCAGCCTTTATTTGTAGGCCATCATTCTACTTCCCTTGAGTCAAATCATTTGATTTTGGCTGTGTTTGGTGATCTCCAAATAATCTCTAAAATAGCTGACAGAAAATTTGTCCTCAAAGCTTGATACTAAGCCAAAATATTAGCATCCTCATTGTTCTCCACATGCACCATATCTCTTCCATCTGATGTGTTATGAGCCAACTAACTTAATAAAGGTTGGTGTTTTGTAATTGTTTGAGGCTTGAGCATTTACGTGAACATTTATTTTGCCTCCTCTTCACTAAATTGTGGTGATTGATCAGTTCTATGGTCTATCCATTATTTCCTTCTATTTTGCAAGGTTATGGACACCCTTTCCATGCATAAAATTAACACAGAAAGGCTGCCAGGACTTGCAGCTCTAATACCACTGTAATATCCTCAAATAGTTTTAAAAGAAGACAAGAACCTCCATAAAAATATGCAACAGAAAATTCTGAAATTGTATTTGCAAATAAAAAACTCTTCAACAAACTCAGATCAAGAGTCCAAATGTGTATATGATTTTTCCCACTGATTTATAGAAAGTTCAGAATATTACTCAGCATAAAAACAAAGGTTGAACGGAGAGGGGGTTAGTTGGGTACTTTGAAGATGGGTACAGGTATGGTTTTTTTTCAAAATAGGAGATGGGTACTTTGGGTATGTCAATCTTTATATATATATATATATATATATAGAAAATCTGAAAAGTTAATGACATTGACTTTTCAAAACAAGAACAACAATAAAGATTACTATCAAATATTAACTTTGAATCAAATATTAACTTTGAAGATTAAGTACACAAATTGAAATGCCGTACAATAATTGTATCAAAGTTTCAAACTGATTAGTGATTACATATTGAAATAAGCTTGATAAACAGCAAGGTGATACACAAGGAAAAACTAAAACAAAATCAGAAACATTAATCAACGTCCTTAGCTATGATGTTCTTCACTGAGTACCCATGGGCCATGGGGTAGCCGGTACTTGGGTCATGTACCAATACCCAGTACACATCCCGGGGTATGGATACAAGTACCCATGTAATATAGATAAAAACATAGAGAAAACACTAAATCTACCCAGAATCTTTCGGAAATAATCTTCTTCTTTTTTTCCTTATTTTTTTGAGATGAATATTACCAGCATAATTCATATTTTTGCTCAAATACCTCAAAAGTGTCTTCAAAACTCTAGCCACTCTTGCCACAATTCTTAGAAAACCCATATTATCTCTGCCAATGATGCCCATTTGTCCTTTCTGATGTTAGCTTCAATGATGCTCAGAAATATGCAGACTTATTTGTTGTAGGTTGTTCAAAGCCAATCTCGATAACTATGAATCCCACCTTCAAAATGGCCTCCAAACTTGATAAAAAAATGCAACTTTGAAAATGATGTGTTAGGGCATCACATATTAAAGCCCTTCTAACTAGGGGGAAGTTACATGTCTCTTTGAAACCAAGGATACTCAAGAGTTACAAGCCTCAAGTCAAATATTGAGGCAGCAATAGAGAAAAAATTGGTCACATTACAAGCACAAAAAAAAACCTAATATGTTATATGCTGACTCTTAAAACAATAACTTAATCTCAGCCATGTAGATACATCGTAAATGATATCAATGCTCCACATAAAACCCTAAAACAATGAACTGATATGCTCCCTGTTGGCTCCTGATTTAACAGATTTTGATACACCAGGAGTCTATACCAGAAATTGCATAAGGGTTAGCTATATCCTATGACTGATAACTCTGCAATAGCCTTGGACCAACTGACAAGGCTATACAGCATTCTACACTTTGAGCTCTGCAAAACTCGGGCGGGTCAACCTAGGATTGATCACATCATACTCCAACATTAATCATCAAAATTAATCCCAACCAAGCAGACCTGACCAATATTCTTCTGTACTTGCTCAAGAAGATGAAATATAATAGCCAATCACATATTCATGTTATTTGACAACCAAAGTAAAGGGCCACTCTCAAGCTCACAGACATAAAATTAAATGCTATTGATTTCGTATAATTTTAATTGTGACAAACATGAAACCCTCGTGTGTCACCACTCTAAGGCGACCAGTGCCTTCTCCATTTTCATTTATAAAGTCAAATTATCTTTCATAAGCTATATCAAAGACGAGATCTATCTATTTACTTGTAAGAGATATATCAGACAATGATCTAAATCTTCTGCTTACATAATCCACTCCTGCACCTCATGAATTCGTCAACTCATACCAAGCCACCTACCCAGTTCATTAAATTGAAGGAAAAGCACAAATTGACATGCAATTTTGAAAAGATTGTAAACAAACTGCTCAAGAACTTGTTTGAGATATTTAGAAAACCCACAAAGTACACAGAATGGAGACAGGATTTAAGAACCACTGTACTTGTGCAATTTTATATTAACTTCTCTGAGAAGTGTACATTCAAAACATATGGACATGATTCTGCAAAGAAACTAGAGAAAACACTGACACATTCCTTTCATTAATTCTATTTCTGTGACAGAAATACAAGCATACATCAAAATTTCTACACAAGGAGGACCGACAACCTATGACATGTATTCATAAAATGAAGATTCAGACCTCCACTTCATGTCTTCAGAATCCTTTTATATGGAAGGAATGCAACAAGCTTTGGACAATGAAGTATTACACATGTCAAGAAGTGATTTGACAATTTTGAAACATACAAAAGGTTACATACAATTACAAAAACTGCATGCCTTCTGTTAGTTGCCAATAACAAGTTGACGTTGACAGTTGTAAACCTGTGACTGTTATGTTTTGGGAAACTGCACGCTTTTCAAGAAGATTTGATTCATTCCTTTAATTGCTGGGCATCTAAGGGTGACGTGTCTACAATGGTATAGAGTTGGACCCACCCTGAATATTCTTCTTATGCTGGCCACTCAAAGTTCACCACCTGGTCTGTCATCAGCCTGCAAGGATTATACTTAACTGCACATTGATTAACTTCCTTTTCAAAATTTCATAGCATAAGCAAGAGTTGATAATCTTACCAAGGCATACCTTAAGATATTCCATGTCTAAGCTTTGGCATATATGGTCAACTCCCTCATTTATCTTTGCTATAGCCTCATTTATCCATACTTTAAATTATTTTACCCTTTTCTCCTCATCAATAATCATTTTTATTATATTAATTAGATAATAATGGATAGACATGTCTCTACCTTAATATAAATAAGAATGATATTGCTGCCATTGGAAAACAGATACCATAATAGGCAATGCAAATACATTTGCAGCAATCACCGAAAACCAACATACCCTTAGTCTTCTTAGCCAAATCTCAGTCTCTTGTATCTCTCCCAGTTGTCTCATTATCTCCAAGAATCCCATCCTAAGGGTAACATGAAATGGCATAACAGCTGGACCCATACAATTTGAGTACAGTAATAACAGTCTAAGGAATTATATCTCCCTGGGGGAGAACACTTCCAGTCAAAAGGTCTTAAGAAATCAACCAAAGGAGTTGGTATTCTCTCCATGCATATCACGTGTCTCTTCCTTAATGCTGTAGCAAAAATGGTTATCAAACAAAACAAAGCTTGCCCTTGGCCAGTCAGGAGACATAATAGTAGACCACAACCAGATAGGCAATTCCTCACCATCTCTCTCAAGATCCAGAATCATGTAATGTCTGAAGTCATGTTTCAATATAAGATCATATGCATGAGTAAAGAGTACCATTTGAATTTTGGTGCTAGCCCATCATGCAACTGTGACAACCTTTCATTCATCTTCTCTTCCAAACAAGTGGGATTGTCATAAATAGTGACAAATACAGGGTGCTGAATCTGAATGCACGTCCATAAGGTTTTTCTATCAAAATACCCGTTATTTGGCAACCCTGGGACTTAACATGCTAAAGTATGGGTATGTATAATAGCTTTCTCAAAGAATTTAACCTCATAAGGTTCTTGCCCTAAGTCCTTTACAGTGAACTTTATATTATCCACGATTTCCAAGTGAGCATCTATCATCTTCCTCATGATGTTACCAGGGGTGTGTACATAGGACCTTTCAGATCTGTCAAAGTCTATGTCCTCCAGGTTAGGAGATGCTTCATTCAATCCAAAAATGGCCCCGATTTCTTCTGCAGTCACCTTCAAAATAGTTTCACCATTCAAGTCCCTGAGTTCCTTTGTAATAGGGTCATATTTTCCTGCCAGGCTGAGAAGTAAATCAACATCCAAGTATACTATAGGTACCACAAGCTTTCCAAGGTCATAATCCCAGGCATTCAAGGGTGGATTACCCATATCAGATTGACCATACCACTGTCTGAATATTTATAACCGAGTAGTTGGAATGGAGGAGTCTCTGACCCATCCATATCTGTCCCTCAACCCAGGGCACATCTCTGCTCCCCTGCTGGTCCCGTAAGCAGTCAAAAGCTTCTCCATTTTGGACTGAGGCAATTGGTCTAGGAAATCATCAAAAAGATGTCTTTCCGCATAATTCAGTTTTCTAGAATAATATTTTGGAGTCATCGTTGTAATTCTACAATTCAAAGAACTAGGGTTCTCGGCACAGGGTAATGTAGGCAACTCCAGCTTGATGGAGCCCTAATATTTTGCAAATTAGGGCCTCCATTTGAGAAATAATGTTGGAGATTCATGATGGAAATATTGTTGTTGATGTCAATATAATATTAATATATATGCATCTAAATAGTATAACAAAGAATACAGCCACAAGAATGTGGAGACATGAGAACTTGCAAAGAGGCATAGTTGTTAGACTCTTCTAGCAGAAAAAATATCACAGATGTAGCAACGATGATCACATTCATACAGTGATGGCATAGATACCAAGGAAGTCAAATTAAAGAGAGCATGATCAAGAACACTAGGTAAAGTGTGAACAGCGGATTAGTATACAGCAACGAATCAACAGCAGCAATCATATTACTGAAGGGCAGTAAGGTTGAAGATCACATGTTTATTTGATATGCCCTCACTCAGCCATCTACATTCATCAAGCAATATACCGAACAAGATTTGCATGAACAGTTGTATTACAGTATCAAATACACACACAAAGATAAGAGTGCTGGCAACCAATGCATACTTTACAATCAAAACTATTGACTTGTTAGATGCAGATATGCTCATATAAAAGTGGTATTTGGTGGTCTAAGACTTACTCCAGCGTACATGGCAGTCACTCTTGACATGTCGTCTTAAGTATGAAGGAGGACATTGCATGTATACATTTAAATCAGATTGAAGAAAAATAAAACAGTGACTCATATCATTGTTGAAAGCATGAATGCTGATGATATTCCTATGGGGGAGTATTGTAGAAACATGATTAAATCATTATCATGATGATATGTTACATTCATGACTGTGTTTGTCATTAATGTCAACATAGCAGTTTTTTATGTTATCTTACAGAAGAACAGCGGTAAAGATCAAGTTGGTACGGACAGATCATTGAGTATTTTTACTAGTGAGGTTAATGGGAGATACTACTAAGTGTCTAGTATATGCAGCTAACCTCAGGTGCAAAAAATATTAAGTCTGGAATAAGTTATGCAAGTTTTGGTGAAGACTATTCAGAGATAGAGTTTACAGAAGCATGTTTTGGTAAACTTGTTATATCTCTTAGCAGAGTTGTTATTTTGAGAAGCAAGGTTAAAGGCGTGTAGAAGACATGTTGGAGATGACGTGGCTAAGCTTGCTCGTCATAATATTACACGTGTGGAAAGTTATTCAAGTTACAAGGCGATAGATTGATGTTATCATTAAGTAAAATGTGTTCTTAATGAGGTCCTATAATTATTATTTGAGAAGGTGTAATAGCCGACTCAAGGGAATTGTTTTATGCACTTGGTATAAAGGAAGGACATTTTCCTTTGTTATAGAAAGAAGAAAGAAGAAGAGCAAAAAAGAGGAGAAAAGATATGAATGCTGAGTAATCAGGTTGACATGTGAAGATAAGCAGAGTAGAGCGAAGTTGGAGAAACTTCATTGCCAAGGTTTTATTTTGAGATTCGAGGTTTGATATTTGGATCTAAGTTTTGTGACCTAGTCTACAAGGTCTGACAATGATTGGTCCGGTTCACGGGATAGAGGAAAGAGGATAAAGCACAGTATGAACAATTATTCTGCAAAGAATAGTTGAGAAATCAGTTGGACAGTGAAGTTCAGTGGTCTTGCTCCAAAAGTTGTTTGGGCAGTGGGTCCTTTTGCCTTCAACTCCTAACAGGGTTGGCACAACTCCTAATAGGATTGGAATCTTCTAACAAGGATTCAAAGTCTCCTAACAGGGACTCTTATGTACTGAATGTGTTTATAGACTCCTAACAAGGTCCATCCTCTAACAAGGAATATAAATATCAGTATATCTTTGTGGGCATCATTCCCACCGGGGTTTTCCCTCTAATCAAGGGTTTCCCTAGTTAACAAATCTGGTGTAATTGTGTATGTGCATCTTGTTATGGTGACTGTTTACTTTTGTTACATGGTTAAGATTAATTAAGGTTGATAAATGTTTTAGTTGGATAACTGATTGACCCACCCCCCGCGCCCCCTCTCAGTTATCTTGGTGGACTATTATTTCTAACAATCATATATATGATAAAGACCTCTGCATCGCAGTTTATAAAGTCTGTAGTTGAAGGCAGCAATAAAGAAAATAACATATCCAATATTATCATCTTGAAGATACGTAAATAATAGATGGGATATTGCTACAGCGAACAAGAATCTTTGTCTTGGCAAGTATATGGGATTTTATGTTCATTATAAACTTCAAACGAGATACTATGCAAGTTGGAATCTCATAGTGACGCTGAAAACTCAGAGGCGTTGTGATATATGGAGTCAGTTCTTTGGATGAATATGTGGGTATATTTGCATGACTACAAAATAAACATTATAAGTATTCCAAAATTGATGGCTTACAGAAACAAAAATGATGAATTGAATCGTGTATAAGATGTGCACAAAGATGATGACTCTAATAGTAAGAATGTATTGCCGGATGTCCAAGATCGCTTTTGTTGTTTGGGAGTAGTAACTCGTGCAGTGGTAAGAGATACCCACACTCTTGGTAGCCTTTCCTATGGCATCGCAACGACACTCAGGCATCCACACAGAAATGAAATTTCCATATTCGAAAGATATCTTTGAAAGCCAATGTGAATTTCAAACAAAAAAAAAGATGTCATATTCAATCATGCCACTGGAAATAAGGACAGAGTATTATTAATTATCTATCTGAAGCGTGTTGAGTGGAGGATTAAGCAGTTCTGAGGACAAATAAGGAAGCTATAAGTAAAAGCCTGTTAAGATATGGTGATGGTAAATGAAATTACAAACCGATAATTACCTTATTCAAATCATCGCTGATCTAAAATAAATTAATTTTATGTTTAGAAGAAAAAGTATAATTAAACTAATATAATTGAAGAGGTGCAAAATTTATAAGAGATGGATTTGGCTAAAAGTCACATCATTTCCTTTGAATAAGAGGAATATAAATAAGAGATTAGTTTTGAAGAAGAAGGGGAGGGGAGTCGGAAGTTGAAAAAAGAAAGAAGCAGATGGATGATGTGAAATAAGAAGTTGTCAGCAGTCAATAAGAAGATCAACCAGATAAAGATTAGATGTTTTATGCAGATTTTGGTAGACTGGATGTTGTAACTACAGCACAGACTTATTGTACTCATTTTTTAAATTAATGCAAGAACCCTGTTTTTCTTGTTCATCTTCAAAGTTGAAGTTCAAATATTTTGTTCAGATTTATCCCCTATGATTATTGATTTTGAAATTAATTGCTACTAATGGTGAAAAAGTTGATTTCAATACAAGTCTTTGATTATCAGAATTTGCATATGAAAAGTTGTCTATGTGAATTTTGTCTAATTGGTTTTCCCAAATAAATCAAATTCAATTAGACTAGGGGTTGTGTTGCCAATTGAAGCTTCAGTCAATAAAGTAGTGGATGGTATAGCATTGTCTCTTAGGGTTGTATACAAGGATCTGGAGAAAGTTTGGCTCTATTTACCCAAGGTTGGATGAGGGACTGATTTGCAATTTATTTTGTGAAAGTGACTTGATGTTTGAGGCCTTGAAGTTAAATATTTACCATATCCATAACTCATAAACACTATTGCTTTCATTTCAATAATATTCATTTCACAAGTATACATCTCAAAGCATTCATATGACTTTTATTTTGATCAAGTTTAAGGATTTTGCCAACTTAAGAACTCGCAAAGTTTGGATTCGCTATAGAAAAACATTGAACCGAATGATCAAGGTTTAAGGTGAATGTTTACCTACCTAGGTTTACTGAAGTCTAAAGTGCAGGGGAATTGAATTAGGAGGTTATTCCCATTTGTTGGCCAAAACTAATTGAGTAATCCTATTAGAGAGTTGGCAAAACTCTTGGATTTCCAATCTATGGTTTTGGGAACAAACACGACTCTCAGAGAATTCCCAACCCCCAAATTACAATAAAGAAATGCAGAGAAATAGAAACCCTAGAGACAATTTAAGCATAGAATTATAAAACCTTCAAACTAGGGCACGACACTTACTTGTAATTCTTTGCAAATCAGTCTCCAATTCTGCAACAAGGCACCATTTTTAAATCCACAAAGCATGAGGAAGCAGGAGCAATCTTTTAAATTGGAGAAAAACCCTTAAAATCTGCCTTCAATTGACTCAGGAGGCCAATAAAACCACAAAGCATGTGACATTAATTTCGTATGTTCAAAGAAATGTTCACTTTAGAATAAAATATTCCAGTTTTAAATTCCCTTTGTCGATCTCCATCTAACTTATCATCAACGGCTCAAAAAAACCCTTGACTCTCATTGAAACTCCATATCAACAATCGGGACCATCGTTCAATGAATCACAATCAAGAAACAAGTTGAGTAGGCTCCATGAAGATTGTATGACTTTTCAAAGTAATCTAGGCGGGCACCTCCACATGGCAAGATCTCGCATTGTCGCCAAGATTAAAAATTGAGAGCTTTTGAAGGTGACGAAACATGAGTCGTTGATCTTGCAAGATAATTAACATCTACGTTCACTTGGTAGCATCTTAACATTTGAGCACCATTTCATTAGGATTAAAACATCACCACCCAAATTTAGACATGCAAAAAGGTGGTCCTTTTAGTAGGTCAGTCTTTAATTATCGTTGAATCTTTGTGCTCTAATACCAAGCTGAGCCATTATATGTGGATGACTAGGATCGTAGGAAAGTCCTATCACAACAAGACCCACCATACAGTTCATACCAGTAACCGATGACACGCAGCACAATCTCGCGTTGTCGCTGAGATTATCCATCAATCAACTTTGAAGGCGACAAAGCACTTGCCATAGATTTCATCACGCACTTTAACATCATCTAAAGTCCTAGGTCCCTCTAACACATCAAATCCAAGCCATCAATCTTTCCATATGGCAACATCCTACAATACTTTGTCAGAAGCACCAACCAATCGCACGCAAGGACCAAATGAGGTTGGCCCAATCAACCAAGTTGCAAGTTTAGGGACACATGGAGCAATCTTGTGTTGTCACCAAGATTAGCCATCGAGCGGTTTCAAAGGCGAAAACACAACGATCATTAGATCTTGTAGAACCACATGGGCAAACAAAGTGAGCTAGCAGATGGGCTAGGTGGCACAACGACACAACTTCGCCAAACTTATGCTAACGTCGTTGAAACATAGTGCAAACACACCAAAGTGACATGTGGCGAATGCAACAAAGGCCTCACTCAATAAACAAGTAATATATGTCGCCCGACAAACTATAGGACTTAGGAAAAGATTAATGCAAACCATGTAAATAAAAGATGTTACGCTTAGGTTAAAAGAGAACATGTACCCACCCGACATAACAAGGACCCTTCAACTTAAGTGGAAAAAGGTAATGACGAATTATAACATATGAAGGGTTCCAAGGAAATAATACGAGGGTTTCAACAAATACAGTTTTCCTAAGGTTTTTAACATAAAGTGAAACCCTAAAGCAAGCAAAAATGGATCACAACACTTACAAAAAAGTGCAGAAAATGATTGGTCAAATTTTAGTACTATCACTCCCTAAATTCCAAAGCCCCCTTACCCTTTTTTATACATGTTTAATAGAAATCACTTAAAGAACATGTCTCTTAGTTCATTAAACTCAAAAAGAGGGAAATATTTAGTCTGTAGGCTAAGAGTCATTTAAGATACATAAAAAGACATGCTCACAACTTAAAATCATTTAAGTTGCATAAAAATACATGTTCACAACTCAAGAATAGAATATAAAATAAGCCAAATAATGTTCTAAGTCCTCTTCATCTTGGGTACTCCAAGGAAAGGACAGTCAATGCATAGTTAAGCCTCATGGCTTGAGTTGAGGAGATTGCATGTACTTGTGAATGCTTATAGAGGAGTGAGATCAATTGATCCTAGCATTACTGCTAGAACATGACTTTGAATAAGTAGTAGCTTTCCCTGGTGAACATTTTTTTTTCAATGTGAGGTATACTTTGTACAACAATATTCTTTTTTCATGTATAAACTCTACCATGAAAATGGTCTGTAAGGAAGTTGTAAACTTCTTTAAGATAATAGATCTTGTTGGATAATGATAACAATTAAAGAATAAAAAAAATCAAGTCTTATTATATGCAAAAAAACTGTTATTGCTTAAGAGATAGTTCCTAATTTCTTCAAAAGAAAAAAACTAGTTTTTCCCAAGTTTGATTAAGGTTGTTGTCTTAAAAAAATTCTATGTATCTTCATTGCCTCAAAGGTAAAATAATCATAATAGCAGCAGCTATGAAGACTGTAATTGTTTTCTATGTACCAATACCTTGCCTCCTTGATGTTTTTTTGCCATATTCTCAAAGGTCTTAAACACGTAAATCTGTCGTGTCCGTTATTCTATTCTTTTATTTTATTTTATTTCTCATACATTCACAACTCATTTATGTTGCAATATTTACTTTTCCTAAGTTTATGCTTCCGCTTCTACAACAAGTTCTCTCCCCATTTCATGTCGCAAACCGAACGTCAAATCCTAAACAGTCATTGGCAAAATTATTACTGATCATCTGAATGTTTTCAATACTCTTATTTGTCAATTACCTAGTACAGGTATATAAATCGAAGACAAGGACAAGATAGTCACATTAATGTGTTCATTTCCCAAATCCTAGAATCACTTAGTCACTTTCCTTAGGTTTAGCACAACTGGCATCCTTGAATTTGACTTCGTTGTGGAAGCTTTATTGTCTTAAGAGGTGCAAAGTAGATCTAATACAGAAACCCACACATCAGAAGATGGTGGCTGGGGGTCAATCCACAGAAATGGGGAGGATTCATGAGGTATATCCAGATCTAAGTCATAAAGATGGAAAGGCGAAAGGAAAATATCAGTATTGCAATAAATCAGGGCATTTCAAGAAAGAGTGTTGGGAGAGAAAAAAAAGACAATGATGACTCCAAAAAGGAAGAAAATTTGATTGAGACAAGCTCAAGAATAGTTTAGGTAGTACTATTTATTTGTAATATCCCAGAATATCATGAGTAATGGTTATAAGATATAAAAGTTGGTTTCTACTTCCCAAGCTATTGATGGTGGTGTTCTTATGGGAATTGGTATTTCTTGTAAGATTGTTGGGATTTGGAGCATTAAGATTAAAATGTTTGTCAGTGTTGTAAAAACATTAACCATGGTAAGACATGTACCAAAACTCCAAAGGAATTTAATTTCCTTGGAAGTTCTAGATTCTACAGGTTATAAACTTTCATGACAAGGTGGAGTACTGAAAGTGTCCAAGGGCATTTTGGCAGTCATAAAGACTACAAAGATTGGAAACCATTACAAGCTAGAAGGGAGTACCAAAATAAAAAAGCAGTTGTGGAATCTAAGGAAGCAAATGAATCTACTCATCTGTAGCATCAGCAATTGGGTCACATGAGCAAGAAAAGGCTAAAGTTACTAAAAAACTATAGGTAACATCCAGCTTTGAAATCTTTGAAACAAATGGCTTCAAGCATTGTACCTTTGGGAAGCTGTGTAGAGAAAAGTCTTAATCAGATAATCATACAAGGGTACTCTAGAGTACTAGACTGTAGTCATTTAGATGTTTGGGGACCATCCCTTACAGTTTACTTTGGAGGAGCATCATATTAGTGTCATTTATAGATAACTACTCTAGAAAGGTATGGGAATAAATTCAAGTGAAGCTAATGAAAAGAGTACTGGCAGATCAATCAAATGATTAAGAACAGATAATGGAGGTGAATTTTACATCTTTGAAATTTGCAAATTTATTGTACAGAAGTTGGGATTGAAAAGGTACAAAACCACAATTTACGCTCCTCGGCAAAATTTTGTTGCTGAATGCATGGATAGAGCTCTTCTAGAGAGAGTGAAGAGCGTGGTCAAGAATCAAGATTGCCAAGTTGGTGCAAGAGTTGTGAGAAAAAGCAGTCAATATAGCGTGCTATTTAGTAAATCAATCACCATCACCACTCAATATAGATTGCAAGATTCCTAAAGAGGGATGGACAGGTCATTCTTCTAATTATTCAAATTAATGTTTTTTGGTTGTGATGCATATGCTCTGAATTGGAGCCCAAATCCAAGAAGTATAATTTTGTTGGCTACAGTGATGGAGTTAAGGGATATAGATAGGGGATACTACTAACCATGAAATTATCATTAGCAAAGATTGTCATGACCCATTCTTGAAATAGGAATAAACAATAAACAATAATTATTAAATTAAAAATATAAAAAAATTAAACTAAAAAATAATTAAAATTTAGTTGGGTCAAAGAAATGGTCAAAAGGCATGAATGGAAAAGTTGTCTCCCTCAGACATAAACTATAAATTTAAAATGGAGAGAGGAGACTTTCACTTGAGAAAGAAATGGAGGAAGAAAGAGGCAGCAAAAGAACTAAGAAGGATTAAGGGAAAAAGGAAAGGAAAGAAAATAGGGATTTGACTCTTTTAAAAGATGAAGGATTGTGACTTTCAAAATGCGGTGATTGTGAAAGGGTGTGACCATTCAAAAGGGTAGACATGGTGAAGAGGTATGACCCTTCCTCACAAAAGATATAAACGAGAATAAGGATCAAATAAAATGGAGAACAGGGATAGAAAAGATCTAGAGCAGATTCTGAGCATAAGGAGGGATCTAAAATAAGAACTGAGTGGAAAGAAGAAAATAAGATATGCAGATCTAGAAGAAGAAGATATGGAGATCTTAAATGGCATACATGCAGATTTGAAAAGCACAAAAGACGGATTTGAGAAGTGAGAGATAGGTGAAGATTAAATAAGAAGTGAAAGGAGCAGCGGTTGTTAATAAAGAAATGTAAATTTTCATAACCAAAGGGTGTGATTAAAAAATGAAAGGGTGACTCCCTACACTCAAAGGAGATATAAAACAGAAGAACTTCATTTGAGAAGGGCAACCAAGAGAGACAATTTGGGAAATAATATATTATTCTCAAAGGCAACAACGGAAAGTGGTGACTCAATTCTTATGAAAGGTGGTGACCCTTTACCAATAATGTATAAAGGAGAAATCATTCAAAGCGCTCAAGGATCACTTATCTATCATCACTCGCCAAAACATCAAATCACTCACTCAATCATCACTAATCGCCCTATGAATTCCACGTTCATTCAATCATCACTCATTAATATATCAAATCATCAAATCAAAGGAATTATTCATCAAACATCAATTGGGAATCAGGAAAGCACACCAGAAATCACCTCTTCCATCAATTCAATCAATCTATTTTAATCATACAATCATCCAACCAATCAGATCTGTATGAACAGAAAACTCGTACAATGAAAATTGTCTTACTAATAAGAATTCACAATTTTCTATAATCATAAGCTTGGTAAAGGAATTCATTTTCCATAGTACTCTTTCCTTTTTCTGAACCAAGAGACTCTACAATTGTCAATCTTTAGTCCTTAGCCAATCATTGAGCTATAATAAAGTTTGACTTGCTGTGGAAAATATCTCCTACTTATCAAACAACCACAATATTAACGAAGAGGCACATGATTAGTCTTGAGGAGGCAATGGATTGTTTGCAGAAGACACCTCTCTTGGGAAGAGGTAAGGGTTGTGACTCATTATCCTCCCCCAACGGCTGTATAAGGTAAAAATTTAATTAGTGGAAATCATTGAAAAGAGAGGACAAGACATAAAAAGATAAGCGCGGATTATAAATACCAGACCTGTGATTTATGTATGAATATTGGGTGGCACATATATTACATTGAAAATCCATTTATGACTGTCTTTATTGAATTATATGCGGTTCAAAGTTATGATATTATGTGATTACATACATAGATACATAGACAGACGTGTACAGATAATCTGCATAACTCTGATTCAATATATCATATAGATGATTTGGAAATATTTTATCATAGGATTTATGTGTGAAATACTATATGCACTTACTGACTGCTGTAAGCAGTCATGGAAGGGAAAACGAGGATATCACAAACTGGGAGAAATGGTGATGACATCGCCTTCTAAGCACACTGCCTCAAGGTATATGACTAAGGAGTTCCATGTGGCCAAAGGGGGGCAAGGGGAGGCCTAGGAAGGAGGGACTATTTGAGCCCCTTGTCGTGAATGTTACTTGTGACCTCTATCATGGTGAATAAATGCATAGAGGTGCTCAATCATTGGAGGTAAGGTAGAAGTGAAAAGGCTGAGGGAAATGGTGCTAGGACACTACACTAAGTATGGCACCTCATATATATAGCACAGGCCACATGAGGCCAAGGGTGATGGTATATCCGCCCGTGGGCCTAAGTTGGGGGGTGACTAGGACACCTTATCAAGTCACCCTATCTTATCACTTCTATGATTGAAACATCTTAAATCTGAATCAAGCAATTTATTGATTTGATCTGCATTTCCAATATAAAATTATTTCAACTCAAGAATGTGTAACTATGAATTATGTTTATAAATGATCCCTAAGGTGCTTGCAGGATCTCAATCAAAGCAAAATGATATCTCCAAAGCCCTACTTGCTTTGAATAGTTGTGATATAGGGCAAAATTTGGTTACTCGTAATTTGGGGGCATTACAAAGATGTATTTGATGAGTCCTCTCTCATTAAATAAGACATAATAGAAGTTGATATGAAACTGGAACAAGTGCCACAACATCAACAAGTTTAGTTGTAACCTCACCAACCTACAAAATATAAAGCACACAAGAGACTTCTAAAGATGAAGGTGTAAAAATACCACTACCACCTTTAAGGAGATCTACACGGGTCAAACATCCCCCTAAAAGGTATGATAGATTTGTCTTATCTGTTGCTTTGATTTGTAATGATGGGAACCAAGTTATCAAGAAGCAATGGATGGCACTAGAAATGTCAACTGGAAAAGAGCAAAGAAAGAAGAAATGAATACCTTGGAGAAGACGAAAACATAGACTTTGTAGAAATTCCAAGGGGTGGGAAAGTTGTTGGTCTCACATGGGTGTAGATTCTACAAACTGAAAAAGGGTGTTGATGATAGAATTGAAAGATATAAGGCAAGACTGGCAGCAAAAGGATATTCTCAAAAAGAAGTGTAATGTCCCCACTATTAGGGTTATCTTGGGACAAGTAATACCTGTAACTAAATGTTAGAAACATGATAATGACGAAACTAGCTATACTATTCTACCCTCTAATTTAACCCCAACCTTAATGACGTCTTCAGATTGGGCTTCCTAACTCTTTGCTATTATGTCGTCTTCACATGGAGTCCTCCAATTAAGCTTCTTCTTGGACAGGACATCTTCTATCCAAGGCTAATCACATATGCATATGTTGACATCATCAGAATATTTTGGCACATGGAGATTGCCTATTAATCCTTGTCAGGGTGGTCAAATGGAGACCTTAACGCCTCACATAGCCCATGGAGATCCCCTTAATCTCCATGGTACCAGTTCAACGAACTAACACAATATTATCTACTACCCATCTAGCCATTCATACAGGGCTACTCATCTCTCGTACCAACACAAATAGCCATTCATTCGAGGATCTCACTTCCTGCACTGGCACTATGAAAGCTTTCACCAATTCCTTGATCCATAAAGAATTATATTAATATCTTGCAGCATATCAATTGATTCTTTACATTTAACAAACATAATATCAAAGTATTAAATATTAGTTTTGAGATATATAGGCTCTTAACTAAAGCTTTCAATACATTATTTCATATATATAACCTTTTCATAAAGTAAAACTAATTTGATAATAATAATTTACATACCTCTTTGGTGTCGATACCTTTACCTTGTATAATAACCATATGCAATCTTGTCTTGATGGTTAGACCAAATCCTTTAGAAGTTGACCAACTATTATTTTCAAGTGGTCGATACTTTTTATTCTTTTACTTACTCCTAATTCCTCCTGACATACAAGTCTTGGGCGCAACTATGAGATATTATTATTTAATGTTCTTTGGTGGGTTGACTTCCTACATGGTCATTGATAGACTATGGAGTTCTCCAATTTTAAACTTCATTCTTTCTTCCTTAGATTTCTTCTTATCTATATGTGTGTCCCTCCAATTGCACGCATTTACTCCTTTGCGAGGATCATTGTGACTTACTGTGGTACTAATGATGTCAGCGCTCAAAACCTATTCAATATCCCTTGTATTTTGTTTTATTTTTTATTTGTTCCCTAATTTACTTTTGTGGTCTTTGCGGCTTATATACCGCTTGTTCGCTTTATAGACGGGTATGACCTTTGACCTATCATCAATCATCTATCAGGTGACACTGCCTACGATGGTAGTGTATTGTGGTTATTTTATAGTGATTAACTTTACTCATCACATCATTCAATTTGTATCATATTTATTTTAGCATTTAGTTTACTGGATAATATTATTTATATATTTAGTATTTACTACTAATATTATTTGATGATTTTAGTTATTTGATGTCTATTCATTTATTAAATATAATTTGGGCTATCACAAACATCTTAATTATTTGGTGAGTTATGTCATCTATTATACAATATATTTATGAATAGATTTCTATATATTTATTTAAACTATTATAATTTAATGTTGAATTCTATTATTAGAGGGGGCATTACAGTAAGGTATTGATATTCATGATTTTTTTCACTAGTTAAACTTGTTCTTATTTGGATTGAATTAGCATTAGTTGCATTACTTGACTTTGAATTAGAACAACTAGATGTTAAAATATATTGAACAGTCAGAAGGGATTGTTCAAGATTGCAACAAAAAAATGTTTGCAATCTCAAGAAGTCAATGCATGGCTAAAGTGGTCACTTAGAAATGGAGCAAAAAAGTTTGATTCCACCATGGCAAGCCCAAACTTTACACGAAGTGATTATGACCATTGTTTTTACTTTAAATGTTTGAAAAATGGTTTAATTGTTATCTTGATGATAACAAAATGTTGATGATATGCTTGTACTAAACAAGATCATGGCTGCAATAGCAAGTTATAAGCTCACTTGGCACGGACGTTTGATATGATAGATCTAGAGCAGCAAAACTAATTTTTGAGCATAAAAACAATTGTAGACAAGGAACAAGGTAAGCTTTGGTTATCACAGCAGAATTATGTGGAAAATATCCTCATAATATTTGGTATGCAAAATGTGAAACCAATAAATATCCCTTTAGCTTACCACTTTAAGGTTTCTTCAAGTTTATGTCCTAATAACAAAGAAACAAGTGATTATATGTCTCATGTATCATATACTAATGCGGTAGAAATTTTAATGTATGTGATGGTATGCACGGGACTGAATATTTCACATGCAATTGGTGTTCTCAATAAATACATCACAAATCTAGGTAAAAAGCAACTGGCCAAAAATGAAATGGGTGTCTTGGTATCTTAGAGGCACAAGTGATAATTGTATCACCAATAATAGTTGTAGTGATTCAATATGTGGTTATGTTTCAAATTTTATAGATGATTTGGACAAAAGAATATATAATTCAAGTTCTGCAGGAGAATGTATTTGTTAGTTGTCAAAGCTTCAAAGAGTAGTTGCTTTATCCACGACAGAGGCAAGCTATATGGCTATCTCGCATGCAGGTGAAGCAATTTGGTTATAGGATCTTCTGGTTGAGTTTGAAACAGTGCAGAACAAAGTGATTGTATTTTGTGATAGTCAAAGCGCTATTCATTTGGCTGAGCTTATCATAGTAGAACCAAGCATATTGTAATTATATCTCATTTTGTAAGAAAAGTTATTGATGTAAGTAGAGTAGCTCTTAAAAAGGTGCATAAACCAAAAAACTATGCAAACATGTTTACAAAACCAATACTTATAGAGAAGTTAACGTGGAGTCTGACTTCTCTTGGTTTGGTGAAGATTATAATTATTTTTTCTAAATTGCAAGAATTTTGCTAGCTAATCCCAAAGATGTTTTCTTTTATATTGCCAAGCTTTTACCATGCATATTTGTGTCTTGTCTCTTATTCAAATCTTCTATTTTATTTTCTTCATTATTTATTTGCAAGTAATTTGTTTTCGGGTCTATGCTTTTGCTTCCACGAGACATCTCAATTAAAAATTTGAAACTGGAATAGTGATCTGCTATGGAGCCTAAAAGTGCAGTTTAAATTACGCCTTACCAGAGTTGCTAATTGTAATCTCCAGAAGCTTAAATTTGATAATGTGATATCCAGTAAAACCTAGAAAGTGAGCTACAGCATTCGAGTATAGTACGAACAACGCAAGGATAGTTAGAAGCAGCTGGAGTACATCTGAAAATACCCTTATGGGACTAAATCTTTTCATAACATCATTACAAAGAGATACATTAGCACTTTCGCGACAAAAGTGACTGCTCTCAGAGTCTTCTTATGCGCCCAGATTTTATTGAATGCATCTTTCCAGTTGTAATCAAATATTTTTTCCCCATTTTCTGAAAGATCCCCAAATTCATCCATACATTTGTGCTTCCATATAAACATACAACCTACCTGGCAATGGAGTGGAGCTTGAGAGAAAGGTCGAGCAGCATGCATAAATAAATGGCGAAAAGAAAAACACCATGCATAGATGTACGAAGATGTGTATGGAAAGGAAAGTAGAAGGCGAGCAAATAAAGTACCAGATCAGCCATTTTGATGAGGCCTTCAAGGCGGGGATCGTGCTTGATATTTATTCGGTGAAATTGAATGCGGTCAGACCAGGGGTGTCCCGCCTCTAGTAGATGTTCAATCTTGTCGCTGTAAACATCAACGGCCAGCACCGTGTGATGGGTATCGTACATCAGCTTCTCGCACAGATGAGACCCGATGAAGCCTCCGCCTCCGATCATGCAGATTGTCATGGCATCAATTGCCCTTCCATCAAGATCCACTCTCTCCGCCATTCTCCTCTTTTCCTTTCTTCTGCTTCGCTTCACTGCACCACCTTCACCCTCCTCCCCAGCTTATGTTGCGTTTGTAAAACTGTGAAACTGTGAAATCGGAAAATCCAAGTTTTTTTAAAACAGGGTAATGAAATGTATGCATCCAAACAAAGCACAAGTTATTATAAACCACGTGATATTTGAAACGGCTGATTTATTTTTTGACACGTAATGTACTCAATTCTTACTCTTTTTTTTCTCAATTACAGTCCAAAAAACAAGGGTACTAGTACACAAACATGCCAAAACAAATCACCATGAACACAAGTACACATTCACTTGTTATCATTTTTTAATTTTCTTGATTTCTGATTGATCCACACTTTTAGACCACCTCGCACTCTAAGAGTTCTACAAAAAGCTTCCTAATGTGGGAAAGTTGAAAGGTTAACTTGAAGCTCTTCACTCACCTACAAAGGTTCACTGAAAAAATCAGCAAGTTTCGAAATATTGATTAGGAACTGTAAGTGCATGAAGCTAACTTGGGCACCTATTGGATTGTTTCCCCTATTACACTTAAATTTATTATAGATAAATATTCCATGTCTTAGGTAAGAGAGGAGGAAGTGTTCATTTGGCTAAGCAATTAACAATAGGCAAATAAATAAAATATGAGATATATGGAAGATAATCATACAAGAAATGTAGACGTACTTATGGATTGGAGAGAATAATGTTGTTTCTACATAAGAAGACAATTTTTCTATGGAGAATGAATGAAACAACTTTCAACAAAAAGGCATTATTGTTGTAATTTTTTGGTCTTCATACTAGTAATGTCCTAGAAGTTTCAATAAACTTCTTTCTTTGTTATTCTTCCATTTACATTCTTGTCGCTCTTGTGAAAGGGAAAATTTATGATTACAATTAGTACAACTAATGTAAGACAGGTGACATTAGTAATAATTTGAATACAGGTCAAAAGAATATGTATACAAAAATGAAAGTGTTCAATTGTTATCTACAACCAATAAATTATGATCTCTTCCACTATTATATGTTCAACTTTATGACCACCTCTTTGCATGCAACGACTTTGTCAAACTCCTCTACAAACTATGCATAATCACCCATCACAAAGAAGTATAGCCTTGTAACAAAAGCAAAAGAGAATGTGAGAATTACATCATCAAATAATGAGAGATCATGATGAAAATAAAACTAAAACTAAAAGGATTGTTGAGATTAAAATTGATGAACATGGAAGAAAAGCTAGCCACAAGATTTCAATTTAATTTGACAATGTTTATTGTTGGACATCAAATTAGGCAAAGAATTAGCGTCAAAGTGGCAAAACCTTCACCCAAATAGTGAGCAAAACCATAGAATGAGCAAAGCACAACTATTGATCAACTAGCAGAAGACATGTTTAATGTTGTCTACGAACTAAAATTGTACCTTGTTTACCCACACATGTAGAAAGGTCTCGGAAGCCTCAGAAAATATTGTTTAAAATGTGGTTTTCTTTTAAAGAAAAATGTCAAAATTATAGGCAGAAAAAACTAGATGTCCAATGAAGAAATAATAATAACTAGCGGTTGCATGCTTTTGTGCTTGTAACAATAAGTGATAGGTGCTATAATAAAGTTATTTTTAAAAATATAATCTTATGTGAATGAATTAAATTATTAAAAATTTCCAATTTAGATAAAATAATATTTAAATAAACTTTTAAATAGATTAAAATTTATTATTTATTTCAATTTATCATATATGAATTAAAAAATCATTAAAAAAAATCCATCAAACAAATCTATTATGAAAAAATAGTAAAAGAAATACAAAAAATTAAAAATTAAAAAAATCAACTAATTTTAAAAACTAATAATCGTTATTTAAAGTAAAAAACTAAACTAATTTTAAAAATAAATTAAAATAATTTTGTAACTACAACCTAAATCAATTTTGGAGATAACAAATTATTATTATTATTTTTAAATAGGGAAAAAAGTAAGAGTTAAAAGTGGAGATAACAATTAATTAAGCTAAATAAATAGGAGAAAAGACAAGAGTTAAAAGTGGAGTGAGATAAAATTTGGTCAAAAATTAACTAATAGGAAGGGCCAACAATTTCTAGTAAAAAAAAGTAATTTTATAGGAGCTTTGCCACACAAAGCCTATCGACTAAAAAATCAAAAATATTAGTTTAAAACTTTAATAGAAATATTTTCAAAACGCATAGGATCAAAGTTATCTCCATAAGCACATTAATAGATAGAGGTAATGTGTTGCATATGTATGCAAATTGTGGAAGTAAAGACTAGCACGTCAAGGAACTCATGTCTCAAATGTTTGCTTCTCTGATTTTTATAAGCATTTGTTGTGGTCAATGCTTTTGGAGCACCAACTGCTTATTATCTATATCTCTACTCTAAGCAAGTGTGAGGCATTATAGCATTTTGTGTCAAACTATTCATTTGGATTTGTTTTCGAAAGTGTTCCATTTTATATTAGACATTGCAATGTTTCTATCACTTTGTTGTTTATGCAACTTAATCTCAACCCTGAAATTGGCTTATTTCCTTTAGACTTCTTTTTGGGTTTATAACAAAAGCTTGGAAGAGCCATGGTAGAATGTTCTAAAGAATTTATCAACAATTAGTATTAAGTGAGGGTATTAGAATTTGGTCATATTTGTATTGTGGTCATATTTTAGTTAGTATTTAGTTTTTAGATAAGATAGAAATTTTCTTCTTACCTTTAAAAAGAGTATTTCTTTCTCACTTAGTCTTTATGTATGTCTCCATTTGTAATTATTTGTTTATGAATAATAAGATAAATTGTAATTACTTCAAAATTGGAAAATTGAGACTCCAAGCTATTTAGGTTGGTTCCAAAAGAAATGTCTAGGAGAAATAAACTCTAGACTACAGTCTATGTGACTAAATTATAGTTGGCAATCTTTCACACTTTATACATGCCTTTTGATATCATACATCTATCATTCAAGAAAAAGAAGCAAATAATTTTTAGAGATATTTAAAAGGCATAAAAGATAATGTTCCAACCACAACAAGTAGTAGTGGGTATAACATACCAAAACTAAACTATAGGAAATATAACATCAAAATCATAGCAGTCCTCACAAAATTAGGCAATGAACATGAACTTCTTTTTAAAAATGTTTTCCAACTGTCATGCTACTTAGATTTTGATCTCAATCCAAAACACTCAATTTAAACAAACTAGATAGGCAACTTTAAAAAAATTATCCATTGTACTCCTATGTGATGATATAGATTTTAGCAATTTTGAACCAGTGAGAGATTTGAGGACAACCAAACACAAGCCATGACTAAAATAGAATTCTACAAGAAATATTACATACAAACAAAATACGTTAACAAAGGCAACTCTAGACCTACTTTGCATACTATTAATTTTGTATCAATATCTACTCCTCCTACAATGATCATAAACATGCATAGACAAGGAAGTACACTTAATTTAGACTTGTGTTGAAAATGACAATCAAGACTTCTATAATTACTCTTGGACAAAAAAAAATATGGAAGATGAATAATGTGTACCCTATAACAATTTTGTAATCAGAAAGTACCATTGTATCTTGTTTTTAGGAAAACTATGGAGAACAACCAAAAATACCAAATACTTACTATGCTAGCTATAGCAAAAGAAAAAATATTGTTACCTTAACTACAATATAGAAAAGTTGATACTTAGCTTACAACGAACCAATAATAACCAAGAACATTTACTACATTGATTTTTTTTAAATAAAATTATTTCATTAGTATTTCAAATCATCAAGAAAATGAAAATAAGGAAAGGTAAATGGTAAACAAATGATCAATCATAAGATATAATCAAATATTTGTTTTATAAAATTGTAAACTTTATCTTCCACGTGTGAATTGTAAACAATTAGAACTCTTTTATCCAACAAAGAGAGAAATTACAATGCATTGGAAAAAGATGATTTCACCAAAAAATGATTTACTTCTTCAAAAAAGAACAATTGTTTGTGAATGTCTACTCCATTAATATTTATTTCAAAAAATAAAATTGTTTCACTAATATTTCAAATAATCACGAGAATGAACAAGTAAGAAAGGATAAATAGTTTATGATGTTCTAAAAGATTTTTTTTTAATTGGTAAACCATCTCTTCAATATGTGAATTCCTCAAGGATCAAAATCCTCCATGAAGCAACGAGAAAAGTTCAAATTTGTAATGCCCCGCTAGGGAACCCAAGAGAAATTAAGCTATAATGTCACTATGTTTGGTAAACATTTTTTTTAAAGATTAAAACAATCAAGAGATAACATAGCGGAAGCAATACCTCATATACATACATAAGCAATACAATAAGAATGGCATCTCTCAAGGGTTCCATAACGTTGAATCACACACATAAGTTTTATTAAGATTAAATCTTATAAGTGAACAAAGTACATGTCATAGAATAATCCCATGTACAAAAACACTTGGAAGAATATACAAGTACATAAGATGCCACATGGCATAACCAAAATGCATAATCATCCTCTTTACAAGTCACATGATATGCAAGGATAAAAGAATATACATCAAGATAAGATACAACATCCCATAGGATCTCAAATAATTAGAGTGCAATATACCAGAATATCACCATAGAACATAATCACATGATAAGAAGAATAGAACAACTGCACAAGGTACATCCAACATCAACATCCAGCTATCAGATCTCAATGGTATAAGAAACACTACCACATGACCTTGTGGAACCTAAATGGCCCACTCCCACCATGCTACGGAGATAATCCCAAGTCTCGGATGAATAACAATCCAAAAGTCATAACAAGAATCTAGGTTAAGAAATCTTGATAGCAATATATCTCAAAGGTACCAAGTACACAAGTAACATCTAATCCTAGAGGCAACAAAGACACATAGGAAACCTAATATGCATGTGGGAAAGTGTCATCACATGAGTCAACTCTAAGGTTACCTTGGTAGTCTCTTTGGACTTTGGCCCCCTAGTGACTCTATGCAACATCAATATCCTTTCTTAAAGACACGACATACTAATGAGGCAAGGTCACAATCAAGCATCCTCTCTACTCTCATCCTAGCATGTACTAGCACTCAAGGCATGGGCAAGGTAGTCCACTAACTCTTGTTAATTCGTTTTAACCCCATTAATGAAATGTTATCACTTATTAATACAAATTACAATGGGTTACCCAAGCATCCTCTTCAGGGCTCCAGCCTCTATTGCAAGTCACTTCCCAACATACACATAGATAACCTACCCTAATCTCATAAAAAGTATATCTCATAAAATCACAATATTCACCGCAGTCCTATACAAGCAACTAGAAAACACTAATAGATTATTGATCAAAACCTCATAGGTTTCACCAAGAAAATCACAATATTCACCTCAGTCCTATACAAGAAACTGGAAAACACCAATAGATAATTGATCAAAAATCTCATAGGTTACACCAAGAAAATCACAATACATAAGCTTACAAAAAAGAACTCGATCTTGTCACAGAAACACATGAATAGAGCATACTGGTTGGAAATGAAACGGGACTAAACAACATCACATAACATTACAAAAATAACCACTTACCAACCCTTTGGTAAACATCCCTATCTGGTCAAACTACTAGGTTTCCCCAAAAAACCATCACAAGATAAAACAGGACATCTCAACATGCATTTGAAACAAATGTAGTTATTTAGTCTTTTTTAAAAATATACAATTCAATAAAAATGATTTGGGTCAAATTCAAGTTTTCATTTCATAATTGTTTCACAGTTGGATAAAGGTTATCAATCATGCAATATTATCATGTTTTTAATTTAAATAATCTTAAATCATGAATGATTTAATCAATAACATAAATGTATATTATTAGCATAAATCTTAATATTAATTTGACATTTATTTAAGTCTAATATTAATATTTACTTTTCCTTTAATTCATAATGCAACTCAAGATAACTCTTACTTGAAATTATTATTATGATTAAACTATTTACAATTTCTCACATAATATTTAAATATTCATAACTAGATGATTATATAGTTAACTCAACTATAACTCTTCTTAAAATATAGCTACATCACAAATATATATTTATTAACTTATAACTCCACTTGCATTAATAAATATATAACATATTATAATCCACTCAGATTTTTTAAAAATAATTAATATTAAAATATTATTTATAAGAAAATAAATAGTATTTTAAAAAAAAATAATAATAATAATAATATTTTTTTAATTATTATTTTTTAATTTACAAAATTAAAAATAATCATAATAAAAAAATTAATTGATAATCCAAAAATTAAATTAAATTTTAATAAAATAAAAATAAACATGCAATTAGTATTTTTGTATGTCTTTGATCTCTCAAATCATGCAACCATAATATACTTAATTTTCTATATTTTGTATATTTGTTTTCACATGCATGCATAAGTTTTGCTACAACATGCTTTCCTCTCAATTAATCTTTTGTTTTTCCAACTAAATTATTTTAGATATAAGAAGAATATTTATCCTTATTTAGAAAATTCATGATAATCACATGAAAAATTAAAAGTTCAAAACTTAGCTATTCAATTTGTTGAATTCTTTCAATTCTCTATAATCAATTTTTCCCTATATTAGAAAGGGTTTAAAATGAATATAGTCATAATAATTTTGTAAAATTTTCTACAATTTTTCTTAGTCACATTTTCTTCAGTAATAAGTTCTCCTTTTCAAAATCTACAACATAATCCTTATCCAAATGTTAAATACAATAAATTAATAAGCATTATGCAAGCACCCAAAAAGACACGAAGTAGACATATCTTTCAATTAAACTCTACAATGGTGTTTCAAACCCTACCTTAAAAAAACAACTAAAATCCAAGACAACCTGTGAATGCATGCAAATCCAAACCCTCCGAAACTTTTAACAATTCTGTTGCTCCATTTCCAAATTTTGCTCCCCAAAACCTGCGTGTGTAGGAATGAGCTCAAATCTCTTAATAAATAGTTTAACTCTATTAGAGTTTTCGGCTTTCGAACATGCAAAAGTCTCTCCTTAAAATAAACTTTTATTATTTTAATTTATTTAATTCCCTTGTTTGTGCTTTTCACCTTTAATTAGAATAAACTTTATTTAAATTATTCTCACTTCATTTTTTATTTAGAAAAATGTTTTAAGAAAACATATTTATTAATTTAACAATAATAATATCTAAAGTCTATTATTTAAATGAAACTTCTAATTTTTAAATTTTTTTTGGCGAAGTTACATTATATTTATATTAATAATAACTAGTTCAAAATAGCTCCTAGAGCAAAGAACCAAAAAAGAAAAACTTTGGTCATTGCCTGATACAAAAAAGATGCAGAAGAAGAAATATTGCATCAAGAGAGTATTTATCAACACTAACGAAACTTGTTCAAGAGATTCCCAAATCGAGAATATAGTGATTACAAAGAGCCCAAAACTCATATGAATATAATTCACTGTTTGCTGCTAGAGACAAAACCAAGAGCCCAGCCAAAAACTATCATAGAGATTACCACACAAATCTACATCCAAAAATCCAATCAAGACCATGATATTAGAAAGCCATCTAGTGCAAGTGCAATCCAAGACCCTGACCTGCATACAATATATCAAAAGAACATGTGAGATTTATAAAATAAAAAACATGCAAAATCATAGAGAAGTTGTGATTTACTATCAAATAAAATATGAGGACTCAACCTTATTCTAAACATATTCTTTTGTCATAATATTAAACAAGTTGGGGAGATCAAGAAGGTTAAGTGGGGAAAGTAAAGAGTTAATATAAACCCCATTAGTACCCAAATTAGCCAAACAATCAACTAAACGATCACCTTCTCTATAAGTATGCATGATGTAACATTCAGAGATTGAATCAAGAAGAGACCATACTTGATGTAATATATATTGTATGGACCGATTATATACATGATGTTTAATACACGCATTAATAATAATGGATGAATCCCCTTCAACATGTAACTTAGATATAGAAAGTGATTTTGCAAGTTCCAAACCACAAGGCAAGGCCAAGGCCTCAACTTTGTTATTAGTACACTAAGGGAGACAAGATGATTTTGTTGCAATCATATGACCTTTAAAATCTCTAATTACTATTCCATAGCTAGAGTTGCCTGGATTTCCTCTGGAGGCCCCATCAGAATTGAGTTTGAAATAGCCCTTACTTGGAGGAATCCACTTGGTTTGTGCTCGGATAAGAGGAATCTTGGATGGACACAAAGGAGCAGGAAGATGAGGAAAAAGTAAACCCTTCCACCAATGAATAACATAGCCATCTCAAGGAGAAAAAACATGTTTACCCTTATATTTACTTACTAAAGCATTAACAAGCTCAATAATTAATCTCTCTAATCCTTCCAAAAATTGAGGGATTGGAGATGATGTCTGTCTAAAAATTCTCTTGTTTCTTTCCCACCAATTGCTCATACTACAGATACAGGGATGCACTTCCAAAGACATGAAAACAAGAATTTAGAGTATAAGATTGACCATGCTTGGAATAAACCCCATAGAGAATTAGGTAATGGCATATGAAAATTAAGCTTATTAAGGACAAAATGCCAACAATCTTGGTCAAAAGGGCAGTTTAAGAGGAGGTGATCTTTTGTTTCTATAACTTGTAGACAAAGCACATAGTTAAAGGGATCATAAACATTCAATCTATGAAGACAATCACTAGTTAAAATTTGGTTCTTTAATGCAAGCCATGGAAAGCATCATGCTTTTGGAAGAACTGAGTTATTCCAGTAAAATTCAAAAGCATGATATGTGGTCTAATTAAATTGGTTGTGTTGGAGAGCTAAGTATCCTAGTTTAATAGAGTATTTACTATCTTTAGCTAGGACCCAAAAGAGGAAATCTAGTTGATTAGACATAAAAACATTCCTTTTAGCTAGTACTTGTTTGAAAGAAGCAACCTAATTGTGGGATATAGGAAGAATTGAGGGGTCTTTCCAAATGACTAGCCCTATGAATCTATGAATAGCTGAGACATAAGTAGAAGAATATGTCCCCCATGCTTGAATCACTAAGTTTGAGAAATCCTTTAAAGAATCAATAGTGGCAAGTGGGGGGAAGAACCCATTCCATGAATCAAACCAAAAATTGACACTATCCTCGTTGTTCACTTCCCATGATATGGATGAAGTAATAACTTCTCGAGAAGCCATCATGAAATCCCAAATGACAAACTCCTTTGGCGGGTCTAACATAATAAGAAATCTGGAAGGTTCAAAGTTATCTAAATATTTCTCTTGTAAAAGGCGACACCATTTGGTAGAGAATTTTTCATACATTTGCCAAACAAGTTTAGCACCAAAACCCTATTCCTATTGGTAATGTTGGGAAGTCCAACACCTCCTATTCTATAAGAGGTTGACATGGCATGAATAGAAATCAGTGGTATTTTCTTCTGACCATTCATATTATCTGACCAAAGAAAGGTGCATATTAAAGTTTCAATTTGAGAGATGATACCTTTGAGGGCTTGTAGAATGGAGAAGTAATAATTAGGAATGGCAAAAAAAAATAGTTTTGATAAGCAAAATTCTACCCAAGAGGGATAACCAATGAACCTTCCAAGCACTAATTCTACTATTGATACCATCAATCATAGATTTTCAATAAGAGGGTTTGTTTAATCCCATAAAAAAGGGAACACAAAGATAAGTAGAAGGTAAATGATCACAGGGAAAACTAAGAAGACAGATTATTCTTTGAGTAACCAATTGGGATGTATTAAAAACATAAATTTTAGATTTTGTTTCATTGATACATTGACTTGAAACTTGTGTATATAGGTCAATGGCTTTCTTCATACTTTGTGCTTCTTGATATGTAGATGATCCAAAGAGTAAAGTATCATTAGCAAAAAGAGAATGGGTTATGGACAAAGATGTACCTACAATATTGATACATTTCCACAATCCTTTTTTATTAAAAGAGTTAATAAGTTTGTTGAAGGTCTCTGCCATGATGATAAACATGAATGGAGAAAGAGAATCACCTTGACAAACTTCTTAAGAAGAGGCAACGAAACCTATTGGTGCACCATTAATGAGAATAGAAAAATGTGCACCTAAAATGCAAGCTTTAATCCATTTACACTACCTAGAAGAAAAACCAAACTGATGAAGGACTAGAAGAAGAAAAGACCAATTCAGTTTATCATAAGTCTTCATCATATCTAATTTGGCAACAAAGGCTGCAATATTATGTTCTTTAATGGAATGAAGGGTCTCATGGGCTATTATAGCTCCCTTAGTTGTTTCTTGACCAGGAACAAAACCCCCTTGTTCTGTCAATATAATTTTTAGAATAATGGGCTTAAGTTACAAATAAATATCCTTTGTGATAATCTTATAGATGGTGTTACATAAAGAAATAGGATGGAAATAAACAAAAGAATAGGGATCATTAACCTTTGGGATGAGAGCAATATTGGTGGTATTAAAGTTCTTCAAAATGGAAACATTTTTCCTGGATTCTTCAAGAACCTCAAGCAATTCAAAACAAATGACATCCCAACATTTTTGAAAAAATAATTCAGTGAACCCATCAGAGCCTAGTGCCTTATCAGCAAGCATAAAAAAGACTACAACATGTATCTTAGAAAGAGTAATTGGGGCCATACGAATTAGATTGTCTTGTTGCGTAATTAAAGAAGGAATCAAATCCAAGATCTCATCCACAAGGTGAGAAGAGGGGGGATCCTGTGGTAGAGGGGAAAGTAGATTAGAGAATAATCTTACACTCTCAATTTGAATGCCCTTAACATCAGAAATCATATTTCCTAGATGGTCATGAATAGTAAATATTGTGTTATTAGCCTTCTTTTGTTTGGTAGATGCATGAAAAAACTTAGTATTCTGATCCCCTTGTTGAAGCCACAATTCTCTAGACTTTTGTCTCCAATACTCTTCTTCTCACTTACATAATTTAGATCACTCCTCTTGCAAATTATTCTATCTTGAATGCATATCAACATTTAAACCATGGAGTAAAATATGTTTATCAATCTCAGCTAGTTTTTCTTCTACCACCTTTTTCTCCTCAAAAATATTTTTAAAAACATGTTTATTCCAGATCTTGATAAACCCTTTGACATACTGTATTTTCTTGTGAAACTGAAACATTTTGGTTCTTGGCTTCAGCGGAGTATCCTTCCACCATTTTTTTAAGAGGCCATCAAAGGGGGGATGACGATACTATACACTTTCAAACTTAAAAGATGGTCTAGAAAAGCTAGTAAGAGGAGAATCTGATGGAAGAATGGATAATTGAATAGAGAAATGGTCAGATTTTGAATATGGTAATATATCCAATTGGACAGTATAATTCACCAATTTCCAACATTGTGAACACAAAAATATATCCAATCTAACTACAATCTGGTGAAACCCAACTCTATTAGTCCAAGTGAAAGATCCAACTTGTGGGAGAACATCAAATAGAGCATTATTGTCAACAAAGTTATTAAATTCCTGGGTAGCTCTAGGAGGAGGAATAATACCTCCATGCTTATCCCTGGGATGAAAAATGGCATTAAAGTCATCGACAATAATAAATTTGGCACCTACTAATTGTTGTATAAAACCTGTAAGTGTAAGCCATAAACTTTGTTTATTTGACATAGGGGCAGGGCCATAAACATTAATCAAATAGAATGAAAGTTCATAGTGTTGAATGGATAACATTTGCCAATTAGTTGCTTGATGAAGATGTTGAGCCTTGATACTCTTAGGATTCCATAATACAACAAGGCCCCCAAAAGCACCTAAGCTAGGAACATGTGAGGAATTCCATGTTGACCAACATCCAACAGATTTCTAAAAGTTATTTGTTGATAGCTTAGTCTCCTGAAGCAAGACTAGATCACATTGGATAGAATCAAGAAATTACTTGATCCTATTACATTTGTCAGGGGCATCAATGCCCCTGACATTCCATGAGAGGATCTTCATAACTAACAAGGAGCACTCTTGGCACTCCTTGCCGATCATTTAGAAGTAGGAAAATTACCATCCAAAGTTGACTGGATCCCTGCATCAACTTCCTTTTCGGCTTTTGAAGCTTTCGATGGACTACCCCTAGGCTTAGAAGATTTCTTAGTTATAGGAGATGGTGAGAGGAGGGTTTGAAGCACAGACAATTTCTGGGAGAAATCAAAACTAATATTAGTAAGAAGTGGATTAGCAAAGTGGGACCTAGTCTAACTAGAACTATCTATTTGAGCAGGAGACTTTTTGACTACCAAGCCAAGATCTGAAACATTCATAAAGCCCTCCATCCTTGGTGAAGGGGGATCCAATTTAAAGTATACATTATCCTCAGGTAGGTCATGGATCATGTTATCTTCATCAAAGAATTTGAGAGGAATTGGTTCACTACAATCTACTGCTAAAATTTGGGCATATTCATAAGACAATAAATGTCCTTGGGAAATTGATGCAACTTCTAATCTAGACAAGAAAGAAAGAGGTTGATCATTAAAAATGAGCTCATTAACAACAACATCCATCTGAGAGGGATAAATAACATCTTCTTCATTGGCAACCAAATATATAATTATAAGTTTAGAAGATGTCGATAGTGTAAAAAGAGAGTGATCTAGACTTATATACTTATCTCAATGAGTATTCCATTTAGAGAAAAGATGGGTCAAAAACCACATAATTTTTTAAGAAAAATCAGAGGAAAAAGACCCTAAATTGGGAAAATCCATAAGAGAAAAAAAAATCCCTGAAAACAAACACTGGGAGTTATTAGGACTCGAACAGTCTCCATGGGATTGATTTTTTTGTGTATAACAATGACCCTTTGGCGAATGGTAAACAACTGGATTTACAAATGAGAAATGATATGGGTAACTTGATAGTTTAGATTGAGATACACAAGCATCATTAGGGGCAGAAGGAACAAATTGTCTTAAAAGTGCACTTCAGGGGATCGGAGTTATGGTTACCACAAACTATCAGATTAGAGCAACTTGGATCTCAACATTGATTACTAAAATGATCCAACCAACTTGCTAGCTTAACCACTATCTATGCATCCTAAATAATAATTGTTTGGTTCCAATGTCCATATTTAGATGAAATAATTAAGGAAGAAGGTAATGATTTATTCAGATTTAGCAAGGCACAAAACCTTATAGAAAGATATGGTTCATCAAAAGGCACTAGATCATGTCGGATGAATATCCCAATTTTATTTGCTATTAATTCAATAATTTGTAGATCTCTATATTCCATTGGTAAGTGGGAAGCTCAATCCAAAATGGCATAAAATCATAGGCTGTATGACTAGGTTTAAAGTTTAGAGATCAAGCGTTGGTATATATTCCCAACCCTTTACAAAACCAACTCTTTATTTGAAGAACATTGTCTTGAGAAAGCTTAGAATCAAATATAGCAATAAAAAAAAGAGACTCATGATCAATGTAGAATAAATCAGTAATACCATATTAGTAATGCTTCACCCAAGTAAGAAGATTTGTAGCTGGGAGGAAGGACCAAATCTTACCGATGATTGTTGTGTCAAGCATGTAAGAGATTTGTGGTTTGAGAAGTCCATCTTTAATCACAAGAAGCTGGGCATCACCATCTGTGAGTGTGGAATTTGAAATATCTAGATTATTATTGGGACCAATTAATCTTACTAAAGATGTAGACCCTAATTTTTTCTTCCAAACTTTGGTAGGTTGATTTCCAGTAGATTTTTTACCTCCAAGTGAAATATTATTGGGATAAGACAAAAATTTTGGATTGGTAATGGAGACATTATTTGGCCATGACACATAAGAAGGGAGTTGGTAGTTGAAATGTCCAATCTCCTCGCCAATTTTAGAAAAAATGGGTGTGGGCCGTTGAAGTGGCCCATGACAAATGTCATAAATTGACTAGATCTGGGGTTTGGTAGCCTTGAGACCATGTTTTTTCTTCTTTGCACCATGTTCACTACGACCATAGCCATATGATATGTTGAAATCCCTTAGATCTATTTTTCCACCATGATGATGAAGAAGAGGAAGATGAGCTTGGTTCAAAAACCTTCCATGGACATCAAGAGACCTGGTCCTTCCACCTTACTCATGCTCAATAGAAAACTCAACCAATTCCCCTTCTGCCAGAGATCTAAATCTATTATAGAAAATCAATGTCTTGTGAATGAAAATATCTTTACTACCATCATCAAGGTTAATGAATCCATAACCCTTTTACTAATTGAAGCACTTGATCTTTCCATTCCTTTTACTTTTCCCATTCTACACCATTATGTCTGAGAATATTACCTTACAAATCTAGAGGATTTGGTCTCAAGCAAAACTGACTCTGCCTTGGCAATGAATTGACAAATGCAGTTGGGCTTGTTTTTCTCAGATAATCAACAAATAGTATTTTTTCCCACCAAATGTTCACAAATTTGTGATGTTATAAAGTAAAGTTGATCATAGATAGATTAGAGAGGAAATTCATTTCTGTCATTGGTTGTAAACGTTGTATGTATTTATAAATTTCGCTAAGCTTGAACTATCTATTCCTCCCCTTGTAGAACCTTAATCGCTGCCCATGATACTTGCAATAGTGTCCCACTCCAACAACACCAAGTCTATAATATAAACTCTAGATTTGGATTCAAAATACTTCTACACCAAAATCCATGTTCTCCTTTGCACTTTAAAAACTCTTTGCCAGATATGGACTTGCAAGGAAATTGCAGACAACCCTAATTGAAATCAAACCTGACACCGACTTCAATGATGGATTTGAATTTGGAAACCTTGTTCTTGGCCCTTCACTGATCTTCTTCTACCCTTCGCCCTCTTTTCTTGCCACATACAAATCTTATTTATTCTATTTCTGTAGTAAGCGAATTGTGTAGGCGCAAACCCTAACTTTGTTATTCGTTTTCCTCTGGGTTTCGCTTTCCTTTAGGTGTTCCTCGATATCTTGAAGTCTAACCCACTTTCCCTAGCCTTGATAGCTTGGCATTCGATTCTCCTTATTTAGGTATTCTATCACTTTTCTGCAAGATCAAGAATGGTGGCCTTGAATGTTAACCAACTCCTTCTAAATTTATTATTACTAAATTAAATAAATATAATTATGTCAAATTCAGTCTTTTAATTAAATCTTTAAATTTATTTCTTCCATTTAATTAATTTTTCAATTAATTAAATATAATAACATTGATTTTTCTTTAGCAAAATTTTCACTTAATTAAATCATTTAATAATCTCTTTGCTTTATTTAATTATATCCAAAAATCACAGTAGGCCCACAAACCCAATAAGAAAATAAATCTAAAAGACAAAGTACAAATCAAACTCAAAGGTTAAAAATCTCAAATTCATGTCACTTTGAAGAATTCGGAAAGGTAAATAAATCATATACTTGTCCTATATTTTATGACAATTGGCTTAGGTTTAGGACTTGGACTTGAGAACTATCTCCCCTCTTTTAATATCATTCAAATACTATGATAGGGTACACTCATCCTGAAAATCCAAGGAAGTCGATGCTCGGTACCTGCAATCTACATTAAAGCCAAACATGTACATATTCATATATATCTAAACTAAACAAGCAATGACGGGGAGTGGTACATCATTTAGATCTTGGCTAGCAGGTTACTTTGACTCCCACCCTCAACCACATCAGATACATCAAACATAAAATAAAACATACATGTACACGATACACATGCAAGTATGGGGTAAGTAACTATAAAACCACATATAAATCATCCATGTACTTGTCATTATGAAAGCAACTAAAATTACTATATGAAGGATGCAAAACATCTTTATCAAATGAATAAACATGCACACATCAAATATCCAAGTATAGAGTAGCTCATCAAATATATAATCCAAACATGTAAATAGTATCAACCAAATCAAGTAACCAAGTACCACTAAATCAAATCATGTAATAATGAAAACAGACCTAAAAGAATTCAACAAAAGAAAACTAGAGGTAGGTGTAGTGTCTCTCCCATTTGATTTCTATAAGTCATTCGGATGGATGCAACCTTGATGATCTTGCTTGGTGAGTGATCATGATTGGGTCCATGAGCAGTCTACACCCTTGAGGTGATTGGATTTAGGTTACTATATCAGCTACTTTGATTATGCTTATGGCTGATTTATGAGATTATAATGTGATTTATGGTTCACTGAGGTTTGTGCTAGTGATTACCAGGATCAATGTGGTATCATGATGTTGTTTCATGATTACCCAGAGATGTGTGAAAAGATTGCACTGTATAGTAATACCCTGCTACACTAGACTAGGTTCTTGTAGCAGTGGTTAGTCATGTATATGATTTTGTTCGCTTATGTGTTTCAAATGCCTTTTTAAAGTTGTGTAAACTATCTTAATTAAATGCTTAATAATTAGGAATGGATTGTCCATGTTGGATTCATTGGTTTTGTGTTGCAAATATTTACCTTGTTATATTTTGATCCAAGAGATACTTGTTACTCATGTTATGTTTTACATTTGAGATGACCTAAGGGTCAAATGTTATACCTTAATTTTAGTATCATAGATGTTAAACTACTTTTTTGCTCAGTTGATCATAATTTCATGATGATGTCATTTTGAGATGATAGTATGTTTTATGATGATATCTGGTTATCTGGTATTTGGATATATCTCTAACTATGTTATGTGGTGCATTTAATGCTATGGTTATTTGCTTCATTATGCTATATGCGAACGTGAGTGATGTAAATAGATTATTTTAGTATAATTGAATAAATGGTTAAAATAGGTGATTTAATGCATTTATTGCTTCAGCTAAGTTATTATATGCAATTGCACTTGATCGTGTATTTTAGTGTGCATGATTTTTTAGCCCCCTGGTAGTGGCACATGGAGTTAGTGATTCAATTGTTCATATTTACCAATGTTGTCCCGGTATGGTCAACGTATCTTATTTAAATGTTTTAATTAAACCTTCCAGTGATTTGATAAATTTGGACTCATATGCATTATGTGACTAGACCTGTGAGTGTGTCTATACATTTAGAGGTTTGTATTTGTCGTGAAAGTTATTAAGGAAAATTATGTGATTTTTGGGTTTTTGGGCTTTTAATTGATTTATTTTAATTTCTAGTAGCTTTTTCATAGAGGAATTCCTATTACTAGGAATAGCCTATTTTCATTTGGGTCAATTCGGGGTTTAACTAGGTTGGCTGGTTATTTTCCCTAATCGATTATTCACTTGAAAAGTGAATAAGTATTCAAAAAGGAATTTAATTCCTCACTTCTCACTTTTGAATTAGAAAGTTTGAGAGTAAAACCCAAAATCCTCTTCTTGAGGAATTACTATTTTTTTCATTATGGGAGCTACAAGCATGGGATCATCATGAGGTTGATCTCGTTGGATACAGCTCGGGGAGACCTTGGATTGCCGCGATTTTTGGCTACTTCTGTGGGATTTTTATTTTATGGTTCAAATTCTTGTTTTTCCCTTTTGGCTATAAGGTAGGGCTCTCCCATTTTATTGTTTCTCCTCTGTTTCAACTTCTATTTTTGGTAGTTGTTTGTTAGGAGGCTGAGAACTAGTGTTCCCTCTGTTTCGATTTGTTGGTTCTGCCTGGTTGGTCGAGTATGAACATTTTTTTTGTTTTTAGGATGGGGGTTTGGGGTTTCATGTCATTATGCTAGTTGTTTTTGCATATGATGTCTGAACCCAAATTTTATTAGATTTTTGGGGTTTTTGTGTCCAAAGACCAAATGGGTTTTAATTTTGAAGTTTTCTAGTTTTTGGGATTTTTTGCTTATTTTGTGTATCGCCCTATTTTCTCGAGTTTTCTTGGTATGAGTTTGGTCATGGACCCAGATCATCCATTTGGATGTCAGTCAGACTATTGTTGCACTTTTATGTTTGCATTGGGATGTGTGCCGCATCCATACACTTTGTGTTTGGTTGAGTGATTTTATACCTGATGTTATTATTTCTTTTGGACCTTGGTTATTGTTTATGGGCACTAGGATTCGTGTAGTAATCATACTCCCAGATTGAGTCTAGTTGAGTAAGTTCATGATGTTTGGTCTTGTTGCACCATTGGGATTCGTATAGAATCCATCCTCCTAGATTGAGGCTGGTTGAGTGAGTTGATGGTCTATGGTTTTATTATTTCTTGGGATTCATGTAGAATCCATCCTCTTGAGTTTGTTTTCAATTGAGTGATATTTTTCTTTTTGTGCTCATCCAATCCTTGTGTTATGATCTTCATGATGGTGGTGCACCACACATGAGTACATGCACGCACATTTTTCAAGTGACTTGCGAGGCTTGATCTTCCGTGGTACTTCTGGGAGTTATGATCATTTGGGGTTGGGTTGGGAATATGCATGCCTACGAGCACTCATTATTGGATGAGCATGGGTAGGGTAGGGTAGCACATGGAGGGGCTTCTATCTTGCAACCTAGTGACCATTTCCCATTGGTTGACAGAGGAAGTTTAATACAAGTGATAACTAAATAAAAATTGTGAGTGTTAATAAAACTTAAGATAATATAAAAGTAGGTTGTGCACCTTCCATTGAGAAGAGTTGTTGCCTGAGTTGTGTGCCTCCCATTGGGGAGAGTAGCTAGCAAACTGGCTTGGGCTTTTTGATGCCAAACAACTCTCCATGATGCCAACCCCTACATAGTAGCCCATTGAATATCTAACTAGGACCTATTGTACTTGCATTATTTCTTGATCTTGGTTTCAGTCTTCATTACTAAATGGTGTGAGTGTTAGCCATGGACATTTTGCTTTATATGTGCTTGTGGTTGGATCATTATCTCCATTAGCACAATGGGAGTGGACCTATGGGTTCCACATGGTTTGGAGGCATAGCTACCTTCACCATTATTGGGGACCAGTGTACATAGATGGTCTATTGTCGTAGTGCGACCGCTGCCACATGTTTTCACTCAATACTTCGAGTTTCGGAGTATGCTTTCTTGTGATTTATGCTTTCATTAGAATGCTTGGACATCATGTTTAGATGATGCTATTTTATTTGACACATTACTATATTTGATGTTTAGAATATGATTAGATGAGGTGAATTGCTTCATTGGTGTATCTATTGCTTATTGGTTTAGCATGTTAGATTTCTTATTCATTTGATGTTAGCATATGATAGATGATGTGGTTGATTTATTGGATTATCTAATGCTTTACTTTTAGCATGTTAGATTTCCTTATTCTTATGTTCTAGCACATTTTAGTAGTGACATCCTCATAAGATAGTTCAAACGATCTAGTTGGTAGTTTGGGATGTTATGCACAAGGGATGGCTAGGACCCACAATGGTCTCATGATGCTATTACAATTGGGAGGAACCACACACTTAGTTTGTTATTTTAGTACATTGTGATGTTGCTTCTATACACTACAATCTTGCTTTCAGTCATTTCTCTTCACTGCTATGTTAGAAGGTTAGATGCAGTTTCTATCTTTCAGTTATTTCATTTGAGTGTCTTCACTTCGATTGTGGATTTGGTACTCCTCGGTGTGGAGGAAATTTATTTCCTAGCTTTTTACCTTTATGCTTTTTGGCTTTTTGATTTGTATCCTCACGTGAAATTTTACTTTCTCACATGAGAATGTAAATGTTCACATGGTGTACTTAGTTTCCTCGCATAACTTGGGGTGAATCCTCACGCGAAACCCCACACCAGTTTTGGGTGTTCTAGCTACTGAGTCAAGCATGTCCTCACACAAGATGGTGTTTTCCTCATGTGGCTTAGTGTAATTTCTTGCACAAAGAGGTACTTCCTCATGCGAGACTGCCAATTTTTATTCTCTCGCGTGAAAAAATATGCAACCTCTCCACTATTTCTTGGAGAATGTAATTTAGACTTTTGAGTACCCTTTAGGATTTCTTGTGGTTCCATGATTTGACAGATCAGATATTTTTCATTTTGATGTCATCTTTGGCTTTCATTCTTCAATTTGGTTGTGTCAGTTAGGTTGTGGCATTTGGAGATCCGTTGGTTGTTGGGATTGTTGGTGAAGTTTTCTGTTGCAATCTTTGTGATCCCTGTATGATGTTGTCATGTGTATTCATACTTGTAAAAAAAATATCTTGGCTTGTATTAAATCCTTGTTCCAAGGATCTCTGGGCGGGGCATTATAGTAGGCACTACAAAATTGTATTAAGCGGAAAAATATTCTCACAAAAATAATTTTCTTAACTTTGGAGCTCACCCCTTTATAGAAATCACACTACATTACTTTAAAGCTTAATAAAATTTTCTAGAAAATATCAAAAGATTTATTTTTGAAATGCAACTTACCCTATGAATTAGATCTACAGGTACCAATCTGGACCAATTGTATGTTTTATTTCTTTTTCTTATGCGTGTGCTCTATATGCTTAACAAATAACTAAGAAGTGAAATGTGATAAATCTATTGTGGGTGTTGATGGAGGCACATCATAGTAAATAGAACATTCAAAATTTGATTATTAACCTCAAATCAAGCATTCCTTTGGTTCTTCTTGGGAAGAGGCTCATTAAGAAACCCAACCATAACCCAAAAAAAGTTAGCTCCGAACTCTACCACAATACTGCCCCATATAAATAGTGCCAAATTCTTCAGGTCCTTTAGTCATTGCCTCAATGCACCCTTCAAAACTACCCATCTAAATTTCCCAATAAAAGGCATGTTTAGACTATCCTTCAAACAACAAAGGGGTTGTTTCATTGGTGTGGCTCTAGATAATCCATCTCTTTGATTAAATATCCTCTAGAATTTTGTAAAAGGGGAGACAAGGAGGATTGGGGATCCAAGTTAATATGAAAGTATAATCTGAACCCATGCATCTTCAACATACTAAATTAGATTGTAGAAGACAAACAACATATATCTTGCACACACTAAAATAGTTTGTAGAAGACAAACATAGGTAGGCAAGAATTATGCCAAGAATAGTTAAATAAGACTTTTGTTAGTCAATGTAATAAAACATCTTCCGAAGGGTGTCAGTTGTGTCATCAGTTGGTGACAGTTGCAAACCTAACAACTATATTGAGTCTAGAACAAGTAGAAGGTGTGGTAAATGTTGAAACGATTATGCTATGAAAGATATATCAGTTTGTCATTTATGGTGTAATGTGATTCTATGTTATTCCATTCTATTGGTTTTTTTCATTTATCTATTGTATTAAGTAATCACGTGCAATCCATATTCTGCATGTAAACACTTCCATATCTAGTTTTGGGTAGTGTGGTGGGTGGAATTACTTTTTTTGTGGTTAGAAGTACTTGTGTACTTCTTATCTTTAGATTGTATGTACATTCTTTCAAGAAGTGTCCCATGACTTGAAAGATGTCACATAATAAGTTTTTGGGGGCAACTAGCTCTGGTTTGCCCTTCATTTTTGTGTTTTGTACACCATAATTATTTGTTCTCCTTTGCTTCTTTTTTCTCCTTCATCATCCGCATCATATTTTTGTGGGCTACATGGATTGTTCATGATTCCTCATCACTATCTTCATCACTACTATCGTCACTTACTTTCCTTTAGTTTCTTGACATTTTGATCTTGCTTTCAATATCCATTGGTCCTTGTATGTGGAGTGGGGGCACCACCTTCATTTTCCTCTGAATGGAGGTGGTTAAAATTTTTATGAACTACCTCATTTATAGTTCATCTACTAGTTTATTTCCAACGTACTGATTGGCTCCTTCAATATTTAATGGTATACCCAAACATTCTCATTATTGCCTTGACATGTGCTATATATCTTTGCCACCACTTCATTATCATCCTACAATAATCTGAATTCTATGTCAAAGGCTTGCTTCAAGTTGTTTCACATTGCCTTCTAGGTGGCTTGAAGGTTGGTGTACCAATTAATGTCCATATCTTGTAAGATGATCACACATGTTTTGCAATATCTTTTTGGGTCCTCCAACCCTTCACTTAGGGAGCTTCTATTTATCTAGGGTGTTTTACATTTTTCTTCCCTGAACTCCCATGTTCTATAAATTTTCTACTTTTTTCCCACGTGGTACTTCTCTCATATCGTTAGGCTATGAGACTTCCCTTCTTCCACCCTCTTTGGTTACACCTTGGTAGTACCATTACTTGGGCCTCTTCTTGGGATCTCTATTTTTTTTTTCTCCCTATTGTTACTTTGTTAGATATTACCAACCCATTTATCCATTGTACCATACTTTCAAATAATTTAGCTACTTCTTTCTTCACCCTTGGTTTTAAAATGCACACAAAGTCCTTGATTTCCCTTGATTCGTTGTCACAACTGTTTGTTTCTTCATTTTGCATTGTACTAATTATTGATCCTTCTTGAAAGGTGGTTTCATGTGGTGGCCTTCCTTTTCATGCTTCTTGGGTTTTTGAGTACTATAATCCCCTTGAATAAGGTTCCACAACCTTTGTCACCTTTCTATTTATTGTTGTGCTTATTGTTGTGCCCATAAGGATCATCTTATTGTGGTCTCACTTCCCTCTAGGTGTGTCTCCTTTGGGTGCCTCCTATCCTTGTTTGGTGGAAGGGGAATTAATTTTTGGTGTTACTATTTGCATGGTGTTTTCTTGTGTCTCTAAGTTCCTCTTCTCCCCAATTCCTTTCGTAGAATCGTTACAATACTCATTGTCTTTGTTGTCTTCTTTGGGTAGCCTCTATTTATTCTTCTATTTATACCAACCTATGGGCCAATAACCTTGGAAGGCTCCCTAGGAGATTGTACATGTTTCTTTGTTCACCATGAGCTCACCCCTTACTGTATTAGTGGGGGAAGTCCTCTACTCTTCCTCTTGCCACACATACTTGTCTACAACTATGTCTCATGCTTGAACAAGATTTTATGTCAATTGATCATTTTGGGTAACTTCCTCCTCTTCAATGTCATTGTTTGTTATCACTACTTTTTGGTCAAAAGTTTGGCCCATTATGCTTCCATCTTTACACTTGTCATCCTTACACCTACAGGTTCATACTTAGGCAATGATTCTAGAAATGTTATGTACCAAGTGGGAGTGTTTACCTACCAGATTTTGAAGTATTTGTATGCTAGATATGGAAGTGTTTACATGCTATATATGAAAGTATTTACATGCTAGCTATGTAAGTGTTTACATGTTGAATATATATTTCACAGGATTGCATAATACGAGAGATAAATGAAATACACCAATAGCATGGAATAACATAAAATTACATTACACCATAAATGAAAAATAAATAAATTGATAGCATAATTGTTCCAATGTTTATGACACCACCTACTTGTTCCAAACTCCATACAAATAGACTAAAAAGTTGTGTCGTCAATTGGTGATAGTTGGAGACCTAACCAACCATATCAATAGAAACTCATATAGTTGGATAAGTTTGTATAAAAACTCATACACCGTACAATAGCAGTACACTTAAAGCCTATATAGCTAGGAGGGAAGCTTAGAAATTAACGGAAAGGTTGGCATGCCTAGAATGAAGCAAAAGGAGATGAAAGTTGGTAGTCAGATGAAAGTTTGCAAAGGAGAGATGGGATAAAAAATTTCAAGAAAATTATATGCACCATGGAGGATTTTGTGATTTTGAAGGTGCTAATTTGTGTGTGTGTGTGTGTGGCGGGGGGGGGGGAGGGGGTGGTGCCCCTCAATCTCACCCTATATCATGAAAGGGAGCATGCTTGGTGCATTATCTAGAGACCCCGTGAGGGACACTGCCCCTTGACCCCATTGAGGGAGTTTCCTGATGCAGGAACACCCAATAATGTAATGGCAATCCTGTATTACACATAAATATGCTTAGTATTAGTTTTTGTTTAATGTGTTTGTATCTCTAGATACCCATTTGGTCCAAATAAAGAGTCCAACTCTCAAAGTTCCACTATTAGTTTTTTGGGTTAGTGGTTTTGAGCACCTCGAGATATGTGCTAATGTAGAGAATGGGTTATTTTTTAATTGAGCCATAATTATGATGATTCAAAGGTTGTAAGTTGGAGGAATGATTGTACTTATAATTTCAAGCACTCCAAAAAAAGAATTAGGTCAAAAGGCCTTACGGTTTGAAAGTTATTATAGTTTTGAGTTGCTAGGAGACCTCCTAAGAATGCTTCAAAGTTAAATTTGAGGCACTAAATGGCCTCGTACAGGCCTAAAAAGTGGGGGATAGACAAATTTTTTTTAGAAGCACATAGAGAACTCAAAGAGCTTTCCAAAAATGTAAATGGTTTGTTAATTAGAGTCCCAGATCAAAAGTTATGCCTCTGAAAAATTTGGACTACCATTTTTGGATTCTTCTTATTTTGCACCGACTTCTGACGTGTCTTCTAGTACCTTCTACTTTGGAGGTGGATGCCAAATGGAATATTCTAAAATTTATTCCTAACCCTAAACCTAATTTGGGTTACTTAAGGTCACTTCTTGCATTGTAAAGATGATGTTTGTGGAGTTTGAGAGAAGGTATTGTGATAAGGGGTTTCCCCCAAAATCTGATTATGTTGTAGGCCCATAGGACATATAGTTGAGTCTATTTTTTTTGTAATGAATGTACTACCATATCATTTCTAATAATAAAAGTCTACTTTCCTATTGTGTTTATTTTTTCTTGGGTTGTGCCCTCGTCATTTCCTTAGACCCCCCTTATATTTTTGAACTATGCTAGAACTTTGAGTTTGTGTAGTACAAGTTATTATCTACACTATTGTTATTAATTATCCTTGATATTACTTGATCTATACTAATTTTCTAGAAGAGGATTTTTTCTATTTTGGGGGAATGATTTAAGGAAGAATTATGTTATTAATAGTTAAATAAGACTTTTGTTAGTGAATGTAATAAAATCTTTCGAATGGGTGTCAGTTGTGTAGTTAATTGGTGATGGTTGGAGACTTAACCAACCATGTCGAGTCTATTTGTATTGAGTTTGGAACAAGTGGAAGGTGTGGTGAATATTGAAACGATTATGCTTTGAAAGATATATCATTCTTTCATTTATGGTGTAATGCCATTCTATGTTATTCCATGCTATTTTTGTATTTCATTTATCTCTGGTATTATGCGATCACGTGCAATCCATATTTGGCATGTAAACACTTTCATATTTGGCATATAAACAACTGGTGGGTAAACATTCCCACACTTGGCATATAACAACATAGTACTGACTAGGAAAATAATAAGTGAAACCATTAGAGAGAATATTATCTATGGAAAGAGAATGTTTCCTGCAAAACTGAAACTTCCAAAAGAAAACTATCTTTGTTATCGATCAAATTTCCCTTGAACAAATATTCTAAAGGTGGAAGGTCAACCAAGACAAGTAGCATCCATTCCCAACTACATCTACCCTTGTCATTTCCTTGTTAACTACAAATTCTGCAAGTAGCCACCAATTACATGAATAAGACAAAAAGTGTCATATTTCACAGACCATTTTTTGTGCCAAATTTTCAGCAAGAGAAAATAAAATTACCACTAGGAAAATGATGGATGTCAATGAGAAAATAGGAATTAAAATCTGAAATTCATTTGAATGAGAAATATTCCACAGACCATAGATTAAGCAGGATGTCTTGCTAAGTTTCACGATTTCTGAAGTGGGATGTAATATGAACTAGAAGCTTGAAAACGTTATTCCCCACCATTAGCAGTCATTGACTAATAATATAGATATCTACGTCGAGAGGTGTTTATAGTGGCATATAGGAGGTAAAGAATTTGTGTAATATATTTGTTGCATTATTTAAACCGATGCTTGCACACTTTATGTTGGCCTTTTCCATCACTATTTTCATATAAATACAATTGTAAAAACAAAAAAATAAGAAATAAAATAAAATATGCAAAGTAACAATTGGAAGACGAAGAACCATGGGAAGGTAATGAATGATAGTTAATCAATGGGTAGTGTGGTTGATGCATGGGTGCTCAATCATCTGGGATTATGCACTTTGGTATATTAAAATCATGTATTAAATTCAATGTATAGTTGCACAAAGGTGGAAAAAATATTATTCTTTTAATGCAAAATGTACAAACATTGCAAAATTAGGAATTTTGATATGTTGTACTTAATTGTCCAAGAGATTGAACCCAACAATTATGTAACTGAAAAGTCACGTAATTGTCCAAAATAATTATAAATGGGTTGAAAATCGATGGAAAAAGATACACAATAGAGGTTGGTTGAAATGTAATTTATTTTTGTTCCCTGGCTGTCGACGACCAAGAATAGTTAGTATTTTAGTAGCAATGAAATTCAATTTCAGATTTTGTTCATCGTTGTTCATCTCCATCCCATTTTGAATTTTTTTTAGTCGAAATCATTCCGGAGTCTAATTTGTTTCAAGCTTGATTTCTTGAGTTTGGCATCAATCTATTTAAATTTATTTGGTGTTTTTCACTATCGATTTCTCATTGATGTGTCTATTCATGGCTCAATTTGTGAGTTTAAGGATTCAAATTGGGTTGATATTGGTCTAATATAATATTCCTATGAATTGGCTCTGCATGAGTTAAGATTGAATTTCAATACAGTATCAAGTTCTTGGTAAAATTGCTTGGTCGATTCAACGTCACACAATGTACATTTGGTTGTGTTCAAATTGTATATTAAGGATTCTCATTGGAATCTAAAGCCATTCCAAGAATCGGTTCAGCATGTTTGAAACGTTATCAATTACAAAATCAATTTCTACACCCTGGCATCAGTTTGTGACAAAGTCATAAAATATGAGTTTCATATGTTTTGGCATTGGATTGAGAATCGAAAGAATGAGTTGCAAGTTATTATTACATGGAATAATTCTAATTTTATTTCCAAAGTTTCAACTTGTTTAAACCAAATGAAATTTGATATTAATTTTTACAATATGGTTGTGTTGTGACAAGTTCAAGATATCAGTTTTTATATTGACAAATTTCATAAGGTTTTGAATGCTTCTTTGGGGAATGGGATGTATTCATTCTATTGGGTTTTTGTTCACTTAATATATATGCATTAATATCAAAATTTGAGTTTGATAAGAGATTTAACAATCGATAGAAATATAAGTTTCATTAAGAAGAATATGAGAATATATAAAATGTGTTTCTCAGTGTGATGAATAATGATTATTGTTTGTCTATTATCAAATATCTTTGATATGGTGTTTGGATATGCAAATTAGAATATGCAATTTCCGAAATTTTCTATTTCTTTCAGTTGAAAAAAAAGACTCTAGTTTGCCTCTAACCTATTAACTTGATGATAATTAATATAGATTTGCGTCACCCTCTCTCTCTACTTGCATGAGTGGTAGAAAATAAGTTGTGACCAATTTTTTATAATATTTACCATTCAATTATTGAAAATAACAAAATTTGTTCTATAGATCATGTTAAGTGTTGATGGGCAATTCAAATCCATTCATAAAATATTATTCTAGAGAGAAAAATGATACGAGTCATACATTTGAGAGAAACATACTTGAAATGAGATTTAATGTGACTTCCTATAACTAGACACACAAAAAAGTTTATTGTAATGCAAATAAAACACTTGACCAAAGAAATGTTTCAAATGCACCAAAGAAGTCATCAACTATGTCATTAAAGGCCCAAATCGTCATTTTTTTGCTATTCTCTATATCACAAATTATGGCTTGATGTCTACTTTGTTGGAATTATTATTTTTGTCTTGAAACCTTTGAATTCTACCGTGGATTATAATATTGGTCATGTAAGATGAGAGTGGAATTTCATGAGTATGATTTGGATTTTAGAACTTTGTAAATTTGACATGAATAGTGTTTTAAAAGTGTATTGATTTGCATGAACCATAATTATTAATTAAAATAATTTTTTTGGTTTAATGTTAAAGTTAAATTTTTATTTACATGATTTGAGTTAATTTTTTATTTGTTAAGTTGCATATTTTAAATTAATTAAAATTAAATAATGCAACTTAGAAAGCACTTTATTATAAATTAAAATTTTATATTATTAAATAAAGTTGAGTTAAGTGACTTAATTATTATTTTATTATTTTTAATTTTAAAATGATTAAGTTAATTTTTTTATATATTAAGATCATTTATAAACCTTGTGCTCCTTACAAGCAACAATATGAGACTTACAAGCTTATTCAAGCTCCTTACAAGCAACCACACTAGAAACAACAAATGAAAGACCAAGAGTCACAACTTAGAATCCACCTTTTACAATGAGACAGATATAACTAATGGAAGACCAAGAGTCTCAAGTTACAATTCCACAAAGATGCCCCTCTTGGGATTTGAACCAAGGTCTCCCCAATGAGAACTCATTGCTTCAATCAACTAAGATAAATCCCTTGTACCAAGACCATTTTTTTAGAAAACCTATCAAGTCTTCTATTTACAGGGTTTTGGTTTATTATTTCATTAGATTTATCATGTTTCAGAGAGTGTCTAAGTTTTGGGAGTTTAAAGAATTTCTTCAAAGCTTTGAAGTTTTAAAGGGGTTTTTAAAAATTATTCTTCACGATTTCAAATCAATTTTGGTGACTTAAGTTAGGGTCTTGAAATCCCTTCATACTTTTCTTTGAAAAAGATTGTTTACATCGTGTTTGCCAAATTGTTGAAGGTTTTTGGCTCTATTGTCTGAGTGTATTGATTGAAATACTTTTTAAATTTTGTTGTGTGAGGATAAATTCTTATTTATGTGAATACTTTTTTATCCTTAGATCTTCAGTTGGGAGTATATTCCTTTGTAGAAGATCACACACACACACAGACACACAACAAAGTTTATCGTATGACTATGACTATGTTGTTGGTCTAAGAATGGTTTTGACATTTAAGTGTCAATATACTTAACCACTTTCTACATTGAAGCCAAGTACACTATGTATGCCGAGCCACAGTATGTGCCGAGTCAGAATTCCAATAGGTGCTGAGTGACTTTAGGTGTCGAGCATTATACAGGTGTCGTGTGATATATAGGTGTCAAGTCATAGTTGATGTCGAGCAAGTCAGAACACTACATATGCTGAGTAAGCTAGAGTCATACATGTGTCGAGCAAGACAAAATGCAATAGATGTCAAGCAAAGTAGGATAGTATATGTGCTGAGCACTAGTAGTCCAGTATGTGCCGAGTAATATAGAATCGACATATGAATTTGTGCCCTCACAAACTTAGATGTAATCCATTTTTGGAGCCAACACAGAAGGATTTCGAAGGATGATAAGGATAAGAATGAATCTTTTATATTTCCTATGCAATCAACATGCAACCAATCAAAAAATGGAGAAGGCATGCAACCAATGAGAAAAATGCAAGGAATGAGCGGAAACTCAAGATTCAATATGAATCATAGATCCACACCCTATCCTAAGTCTACGAAGTCTTTATAAGAAGGCTTAGACCCCACGATTTTATGTTGTTGAAGGGAAGTCAAGGAAGTTGCTAAGCAAATAGAAAATTGTAGAACAAGAGTAAACAACAGGGGCATCACAGACTTAGTGAATTGTGCAGCAATTACACATCTAGTTGATCAAAATAGAACAAGGGATACAAATAGATATTAGATCAAGTAAGGATCACATCAGAGTGAGCAGATCAAGTGCCTGAAATCAGCAATTGAAGATTGTAAGCAATCAGGTCAAAAGATTTCTAATACTCTCTTACCATTGTATTACATAGTGAAAACCCTATGTTGATAGGTTAGCTTAACAACTATTTTGTAAATCCTTTAAAGAGGTGACTAAATCCTTTAACAGGGTGAGACTTCATGTAAAGTGTTTGTAAATCCTGTAACTAGGTCACTATTGACACAGTGTAAAGCCTTTAACAAGGCAAGCTTTTCATAGGGTAGACCATCAGAAGTGGTCAAACAATTATTGTTGTGGTAATTTTTGTGGGTATCATCCCCACCCCAATTTTACCTTCTTATTCCTGGAGGGTTTCTGGGTTACCAAATTTGGTGTTATGTATGTTAATGTATGTGTTTGCTTTATGTTTATTTAATATGTTTACATGCATGCAATTTATTTTTAGTTATTTGTTTTAAAGGACTTGGAAAGGCTAAAGTGTGGTACTTCTGATTCACCCCACCACCCCCCCCCCCCCCCCCCCCCCCCTTAGAAGTACTCTTCCCATTTTGAATATTTCAACAATTGGTATCAGAGCACAGGTTCTTACAAGGAGAAGCCTAACAACTTAGATAAAAGGTCTAAAGATGGAATTCTTCAAACTTGGGAAGATCATAGACAACTAGGTGATTGATGTGCACCTCGCTCTACACAAATTGGAAGAAGCCAAAGAAGAATTGAGAAAGTCCTTAAAAAGAAGGAAGGATATAGCCATAGCTGAAAATGACATACACTACAAGGAGATTGATACCACACAAGTGTTTTCCAATGGAGATTTCAAGGAATTTGATGTAGCAATAGCTAAATTAATGGAGAAAAATAGAGCACAAGCTAAAGAAATCAGAATACTCAAGCTTGAACAAGAATCACAAGCCATAATGCTTTGTGAAGTGACTAAACAAAAGAAGAGAGCCATTAAAGACAAGGTCATGATAGAAGATAACAAGAGAAATCTTACCAATAGACTGGAGGAGAAGCTAATTGACTTTGAAAGAATCTTGAACATGTAGCTGGACACCTTAAGTCAGATGATGAATGCTCATCATGAGCTAAACATAAAGGACATTGAGATTTCCACCTTGAGAATGCAAAATGAGCAATTGTAGAATGAATTGAAAAGAGAGAAGGAGATAGCAGAAAGCTTCAACAAACCCAATGAGGCTATCAAGTACTTTGAGCAACTATTGAAATCACCAAGGGCTAGTAATGATACTTCAAGACTTGGTTACACCAGCATTGAGCAAGGAGAATCATTCAAGACTGCAAAAGAAAGGAGTAACAAAGGTAAGAACACTAAACCTACTTGTCATTTCTGTGGTAAAAAGGGACATACCTCTAATGTATGCAGGAGCAAGAATAGTCATCAGCATGATAAGCCTACAAATGTAAGATTTTCTCACAAGTGCAAAAAGCAAGGACATCAAGCACATGAATGTAGAACCAAGACCATGAGGACACCGAGATTTGAAGGTCACTGCTACAACTACAAAAAATATGGACATAGAGCATTTGAATGCAGATCAAAGCCTATGTGGACACCTAATCAGCCTATAAAAGGAAACAACCATAGTCATCACTACAACTGGGATTACAACACCAGGTATAGCTGTCACTATTGTCAGAAGTATGGACACATTCCTAAAAATTGCATAAGGACACATTTTAGAGGGAATTACAGTAGATGGCTAAGTTAAACTACATGTTTACCAATGCCCTAGTTTACCCTACATGTTTCAAAATTGAATGGATACAGATTGTCCTTAGTAGAATTCACAATGGATTTTTGTGGTTGGAAATAGGACCAGTAAAGATTACAAAAAGGATAGTACATAGGGTTACGAGTTTCCCAACCCTAGATCGGCCTAAGACCCTATGGAGTGATTCCAAAGAGATCATTGAAAGGAATACAGGAGCCAAATGGAATAAGAGGGGTATGACTATTGATACTATAATTGATCCTCTTCTAGATTTTGCAGTGAGAGTGATTTCTCATAAATTATATCAATCTAGTAGATTGAATAGGGTGCCATGTATAGCTATTGATGTAGCCTACAAACTGGTAAAGAAAGATCACACATATGATCTATCAGAACTAATGTTGTAGCAAATAAATGAAAACCTAGGAGCAATAAGGAGATCAAAAGGTGTTCAATGCAAATTTGGTTAAGTTCTTATGTGTATATTCTTTTATGTTATGGAAGAGTTTCCTTCTATTGGAAAGGTGAATTGGAACCCTAAAAAAACTACAATTACACAAATCAATGAGTTCATTGATCAGATGGGTGATAATTTTGAGGCCCAAATGACAAGCTATTTTGAAGATTTTAAGAAATCAATGAAGCAAAGGGTGAGAATGCCAATTTCCCTAGTGGAAAAACACATCAATGACATATGCTCTTTGGTTGACATTGATTATACCTACATTCAAGAAGCAATACCAAGAGTAAGATGGCTAAGGCCATTGGGATATGAGCTTGATATAGATTAAGCCTCAACAACAATCACAACATTGCTTGCAGAAGAGATAGATAAGGAGGCTCCTCACTTTGGCACATATGATGTTGTCAAATCCAAAGTTGAAACTAAATTGAAGACAACCTTTGTCATTAAGAGGAAAGATAAATTAGTAAAGAAGATAAAGAAGAAATTTGAGCAAATATTGAAGGAGAAGTAGGTAGTGAAGAAGAAGAAGAATGAGAAAGTGAAGAAGAAGAAGAGCAAGGGCAAGGCCCAATGGAGTTGACCCAGGGCTTATGAGAAGACAAGGAGGAAGGTGCTAAGGAAGAAGAAGCCAAGGAAGCACCTACACTAGCCAAGAAAAAGAAAAGAAAGGCTAAAATTTAGCCTCTAGCTTAGCCCAAGCCCAAGAAGGTCACTAAGCCTGCACAAGCCAAGCCAACACCAGCAACAAGAGCTACCACAAGGGCATCCACACAAAAGGCCAAAGAGGCAACAAAAGAGAAGAAGAAGGCCACTGAATAGCCTGATGAAGTTCCAAAGAAGAGAAGAAAATATGTGGTGCAGCTAGACACAGATGATGAGGTAAGAATAGAGTTAGAGGATCTTAGCCAATTCAGAGTTGTAAGTCATCCTCCCAGATCTACCTTAGACAAAATTTGTGAAAATGTTAGGAATGCATATTTGAATGATCTGAAAAGTCTTGATTTCAACAAGTTAAGTAGAGAAGAACAAAATATAATAGAGGAATCAATATATACCATGATGACTGAATTTAAGAATACACCTCTAGAGCTAGACAATACCATGCCTAGAGAGCTATATGAAATAATTGAAAATAAATGGCATTATTGTTTGAAAATGGAAAAGGAGATAAGAGAATCTACCTTAGCACAAGTGATGCCTAACCTAACAAGAGGTCAAATAACAAAGGCTAATAAGAAACATGGTGGCAAATTGGCACCTAAGTATACAACCTTCAACATCCTACAAAACAAGATTGAGGATGTAGTAAATAAATCCACACAATTGTGGAAAACAATTTACAAAATAACTAATGACAAGGAAGAGGAAGAAAATAAGGTAGAGTCCAGTACAAAGGAAAATAAAACATAAGAAAAGAAAGGAGAGGAAGAGAAGCAAGAGGAAGAGAAGGAAGCAACAACAAAAGCAAATGAAGAAAAGAAGAAAGAGGAGGAAGATTAAAAAGTTAAGGAGGACAAAGAGAAAGGTAAGGAGGAAGAAACACAAAAGGAAGAAGATATGGCAATAGATGAACAACAACAAGAAGAGGAACAAAGTGTGCAAGACACAAATGCCACCTCCTAGCCCTCCTCATGTAACCACCACACCTGCAGACACAATAATTATTAAGGATGTTCCTGACAATTCAGCTCAGAACATCAATCCCATAACTATAGAGGATCTCTCCAAGATCCTTCACCAATCCACTCTACAGGCACAGTTATGCACAAACCCTGTATTGGTGAGTGTAGACGAGCTACAAAAGGTAGTAGTAGAACCAAAATGAGACAAGGTGAAATGAACCACCTTTCACCTATATAGCTACTAGCACTAAGACTTTGATGCTTCCACCACCTACTACAACAAGTGATACTTTACAGAAGCCAAGCATAGAAGAAGGGAAGTCTAATGAGAAGGAGGATATATCAAAGGAAAAGGAGTAGGCCACTATTCAAACATTAGTAGAACTACCAAAGACAAGCATTCCTATAAAGACCCTTCAGAAGCCGAGCACTAAAGCCATACCTTTGCAAATCTCAACACCAAGCTCGAGCTCAACCAGAGTGGCCAAGGTAGTTCACTATGGAGACCTTGAGCTAGATGAAGACATAGTCATACCTGCCTATGACTCAAAAACCATCACTATGCATCAGATCACAGAAACACAAGATGCTTTAAACAGAAGGAAGAGGAAGGAAATACTCAGAAAAGAGTGTAAACACAAGCAAGCACTACATGAGATTAAGGACATCTTTATGGATGCCTTCAGCTTGCAGTCACCAGATGAAGCAAAGCCCATAATAGAACAACTATATGATATAGTTGACTAGGTGACTAGTGAAGACTAGGATACAAATGTTAAACTTATGGAATGGTCTAAAAGGAAATTTCAGGGGAAGGTGAATGAGAAAATATCAAGTGGTATAACACTTGAACAGGTAGAATTGGCCAAGAAAATTGACAAGGTCAAAGCTTTACTTGAGAATATTTTCTTATTGTACAAAAAGCTGTGTGATTTCTCCAACTTCACACAAGAGAAAAATCAAAGGATATTGAGCTTGGAGAGAAATTTGAAGATTTCTAGCATGCAACTGCCAAGGGATCTAGCTCAAAGTGAGAAGCATTTTGCCCAATCACTTTACACTCAAAGAGAGTTAGTTGCATTAGCAAGTGAAGAGGCCAATATAAAGGCCAAATTAATGTAGATTAAATCCTCCATAACCCCACATTTGGAGGTCCTCCACAAAGAGAAATTCTATGTTGAAACTATCTTAAAGAAAGATCCTAATCTTTCTACATTCAATGGACTTGTACATCTCGCTGCAGAGACTGCCATCCAACACAAGTCACTAGACATTGCTTTTGAGAATTGGGATGTAGCTTTGAAAATAATAATGGAGGTAAACAACACATTTTTGACAAAATATGGTATTACTCCTTAGAGCCCTTTGACATAAGTGTCAAAAAGGGGGAGAAATAATAAGGAAGATATGGGGAGAAATGATAGTAAGGAAGATGTATCTAAGTGGGAGAATACTAAGTTTTGATTACATTCTTTCATGGGGAGAAATAATGTTTTGAGGGAAATATGAATAAATAGGGGGAGAAATAATAGTAAGGAAGATATATCTAAGGGGGAGAATACTAAGCTTTGATTATATTCGTTCATGGGGAGAAATAATGTTTTGAGGGAAATATGAATAAAACTAGCAAGTACAGACAAAGTCAACAAAATTGCTCAGCACACAGGTATAGGGTAAAGACAAAGAGCATTAGGCACATCTACCACAGAATTTTGGGGTACAAGAATGAAATGACTTAATCAGCTCAAGGGAGTTATAAGGTATTTTTGAACAAATTTTAAAAATTTGTACATATGCAGAATATATTGGATAGGGTACTCATAAGGACAGATTAGTAATGTTTAGTTAAGTGTTTTTGACACTCATGTCAAAGGGGGAGATTGTTGGTCTAAGAATGGTTTTGACATTTGAGTGTCAACACACTTAACCACTTTCTACATTGAAGCCGAGTACACTATGTGTGCCGAGCCATAGTATGTGCCAAGTCAAAATTCCAACAGGTGCCGAGTGACTTTAGGTGCCAAGCATTATATAGGTACCGAGTGATATATAGGTTCTGAGTCATAGTTGATGCCGAGCAAGTCAAAATGCTACATATGCCAAGTAAGCTAGAGTCATACATGTGCCGAGCAACATAGAATGCAATAGATGCCGAGCAAAGTAGGAAGTATATGTGCCGAGCACCAGTAGTCCAGTACATGCTGAGTAATACAGAATCAACATATGAGTTTGTGCCCTCACAAAATCAAATGTAAACCATTTTTGGAGCTGACATAGAAGGATTTTGAAGGATGATAAGGATAAAAATGAATCTTTTATATTTTCTATGCAATCAACATGCAATGAATCAAAAAAATGGAGAAGGCATGCAACCAATGAGAAAAATGCAAGGAATGAGCGAGAACTCAAGATTCAATATGGATCATAGATCCATACCTAACCCTAATTCTACAAAGTCTTTATAAGAAGGCTTAGACCTCATGATTTTATGCTACTAAAGGGAAGTCAAGGAAGTTGCTAAGCAAATAGAAAATTCTAGAATAAGAGTAAACAATAGGGGCATCACAAACTTAGTGAATTAAGTAGCAATTACACATCCAGTTGATTAGAATAGAACAAGGGATACAAACAAATATAAGAACAAGCAAGGATCACATCAGAGTGAATAGATCAAGTGCTTGAAATCAAAAATTGAAGATTGTAAGCAATTAGGTCAAAAGATTTCTAATACTCTCTTACCATTGTATTAGATAGTGAAAACCCTATGTTGATAGGTTAGCTTAACAACTATTTTGTAAATCCTTTGAAGAGGTGATTAAATTTTTTAACAGGGTGACACTTCATGTAAAGTGTTTGTAAATCCTTTAACAAGGTCACTATTGACACAGTGTAAAGCCTTTGATAGGGTAGGCCTTTCACAGGGAAGACCATCATAAGTGGTCAAACAATTATTGCTGCAATAATTTTTGTGGGTATCATCCCCACCCTAGTTTTACCTTCTTATTCCTAGAGGGTTTCTGGGTTACCAAATTTGGTGTTATGTGTGTTAATGCATGTGTTTACTTTATGTTTATTTAATATGTTTACATGCATGTAGTTTATTTTTAGTTATTTGTTTTAAAGGAGTTGAAAAGGCTAAAGTGTGGTACTTCCGATTCACCACAAATCCCCCTCCCCCCCCCGCCCCCTCAGAAGTACTCTTCCCATTTGGAATATTTCAACATGTGTGTGTGTGTGTGTGTGTGTGTGTGTGTGTGTGTGTGTAACATATGAGCATACTCATTAATTTGTATATAAGAATACATTTATTAATTTGTATACAATTCTAAGTTTTTTTTTTAGAATTAAAAGAAGATATGAAATAATATATATCTGGAGTAAAATATGATAAATCATAAATTAGAAAATCAAAGGGAAAATAGATATACATGTATTTGGACTTTTGAAATATATTATTTAAAAAATATATATTAATTTTTCAATTTGTAAAAAAAATAAAAATAGTTAATTATTTTTTAAAGAAATTTTAGGAAAATTAAAAATAGCTAAAAAATAATAATCATTAAAAAATATTTTTTATTTATTTTGAAAATTAAAAAATTAATATCATTTATTTATTTATGTACATGTGGGTTTAATATTAATATTTTTTATACTTATATTTAGCAAATTAATATCATTATTTTATTATTAAACACTTGGCATTTTGATATGCATGGAGATTTTATTTAATTAAAAGGTATATATGCATTAGATTTTATATGTTCATTTTTTTTTTTTGTATAAGTCAAATTGAACTTTAGTAAACAAAATTAGACTTAGCGAATGAAGTGATTGTTTAAAACAATTGAGACTTGTATTTTGGATCAATTGGTTTTGTCCACTTCGTTGTAGTGTTTGATGAGGATTATTTGTGGATTAAGTTGACCTTAGGAGTAGTGCACCAAAGGTTTGGGGGTTGTTATTATCTATGTGACATGTGTATTTTTAAGTATTTTTATGATGTTGACTTGGTTATGACTATTCTATGTACCAAACCAATTTCTAGTGACATCACTCCAAGGGATCGACATATGTAATGAAACTTCCCTATATGTATCCTACATCATACATGTGTTAGTTGCCTCTAGATTAGTGTGTATCACCATTGTAGAGTGTGTAGCCTTTTGAGATAGAGAGCTTTTTAGGATCTCATCCGTAGTTGTTATGTAATTGGTCTTGTGGTTTTGTATCTGAGTGGGGTCTATTGTTATCTCCTCATAATGGTCAGAGTGGACCTTTGGTTCCATGTGGTCAGGTGGTAGTGATTGTATTACTATTGAGATCTAATGTTCATATTCATGTTCATGTGTTGGATGATCCTTGTAGCATTTGGACTTTCTTATTCATATCATTAGAGGCTTGTTCTTATTTTTGTATATTGTATATTACATACCATGTGGAAATGAATCAATTGTGATGTTTTTGTATATTGTATGGTATTTGTACATCGTCATTATTATATATCCTACAACTTGTGTAGTGGATGTTGGTTTATTGTATATATTTTGGTATCAGTTGTATCAAGTATTCACTTATGTGATGATGTCCTTTATGTTCATCTATGGATGTGAGACTTAAAACTTATGATTTATTTTTATCATTAATTAATTACTAGGTAATTCTACATTATGGAACCTTTGAGACTTGTAATCTATGTTTGAGTTACTTCTATTTTCATGTGTTATCATATGTTACTTTGCTTATACATTTTTTTACATTAATTTTTGTAAGCTCCTAAGAAAAATTATTCTATAAACTTAGTAGCATGTTTTAGGTTAATTTCTCTTGATTTCCTTGGTGAAGTGTTACACTTGGTATCTATAGTGCCTCATGTGTTTGTATTATGTTCCATTATTAGTTTGACAAGAGAGACACTTTGATTATTGTTATTACTTACTTATTTGCATGATAAGATGCTCTAATGGCTATACATTATTTTTATTACTAGTATTATAGTTGTTAGAAGATAAATGATGTCGTTATTCAGTTTGATCATATCTACATGATGATGCTAGTGATGTGACATGATGTTTTATGATGATATCTACTTTGTTTGTAACTCAACTTGGACTTGGACTATGAGTTATATTTATATCATATATATGTTTTAGATTCATTGTTGATGTGTTTTTATGTTGTGGATATCTATATTTTACCTTTAGTAGATATATGCACATATGGTTGTAAATGATTATTTAGTTTCTTTATTTAATGTTATATCATTTGATTATGTATTGTGATATTGCTATTAGGATTTAACTATGTGATTTGAATCAAAGTCATTGACCCATATTTCATGAGTGTTCACCAAACCCATCTCTCATGAGAATGAATGAAATACTTAGCACTCATTAGATCTAGGTGATGCTCACAGAGGTGAAGCATATGGACTTCCTAGGAGGTCACCCATCCTAGTGCTACTCCAGCTTTAGCGCGCTCAACTGTAAAGTTTCCTCCATGGTTGAACCCACTCTTCTTACAACCCCATTTTCATCTCCTACTTATCAATTGATGAGCTTGAGGGGGTTTCTAATGAATGTTTGTAAGGAAAAACACTTGGTGAAGGTTTTGCAAATGGGGTTGTAAGTAGAGTGGGTTTAACCATGGAGGAAATTTCATAGTTAAGCATACTTGAGCTGGAGTAAAATTGGGATGGTTGACCTCCTAGGAAGTCTCGGTGCTTCACCTCTATAAGCATCACCTAGATCCAATGAGTGCTAGGTGTTTCATTCATTCTCATGAGAGATGGGTTCGATGAACCACTACTCATGAAATATGGGTCAAAGAGTTTGACTCAAATCACACAGTTATATCCTAATAGCAATATCACAATTTGGCTTGTTGTGGAAAATATCTCCTACTTATCAATTGATTAGCTTAAGGGGATTTATAATGAATGGTTCATAAGGAACAACACTTGGTGAAGGTTGTGCAAATCGAATTGCAAGTAGAGCAGGTTTAACCATGGAGGAAACTTCATAGTTAAATGCGCTTGAGTTGGAGTAGTACTAGGATGGGTGACTTCCCAAGAAGTCCCAGTGCTTCACCTTTGTGAGAATCACTTAGATCTAGCGAGTGCTAAGTATTTCATTCATTCTCATAAGTTATGGGTTTGATGAAACACTACTCATGAAATATGGGTCAATAAGTTTGATTCAAATCACACAGTTAAATCTTGATAGCAATATCACAATTTGACTTGTTGTGGAAAATATCTCCTACTTATCAATAGTGAGCTTAAGGGGATTTCTAATGAATGTTTCATAAGGCACAATTCTTGGTGAAGGTTTTTCAAATGGGGTTGCAAGCATAGTGGGTTCAACCATGGAGGAAACTTTGTAGTTAAGTGTGCTTGAGCTATAGTAGTACTGGGATGGGTGACCTCCCAAAAAGTCCCAGTGCTTCACCTCTATGAGCATCACCTATATATATTGTGTACTAACTGTTTCATTCATTCTCATGAGAGATGGGTTCGATGAACCACTATTCATGAAAAATGGGTCAACGAGTTTAACTCAAATCACGTAATTGAATCTTGAAAACAATATCACAATTTTACTTGTGGAAAATATCTCCTTATTATCAATTGATTATATATTATTATGCTACACTATACCACTTATATGCTTTGTTTCCTATTGGTGCTAGTACGAAGTGGGAACAAAGTTGTAGTCACTTGTTTGTGATATTTATGTGCTTTTATTTTCTCCTTCAACATGACTATGTGTTTATTTGTGCTTTAGTTATTTCTATATTGAGCATCAATGCTTGATGTTTTCTTATTTATTGAACAAGTATTGGGTACATTCTCCTTGATTACAGGATCTAAGTGTGTACCTATATCCCTTTCAATGACACTAGGAGATAGGGGCCATGACTTTTCATGTCAAGCCAATGTTGTCCTTGTATGGGTGACATGTTTATAATATGATTATTAATATTAACCTCCAACTATTATGGTAAATCTAGATTCATAATGCATTATGTGATTAGGCTAGTGAGAGTGTTTGTGCATATAGGGTTTTGCAGTTGCCATATAAAATATTTATTAAAATACGAATTTAACTAAATGTTGGGGATTTTAATTAATTAATTATTTTATTTTATTTACCATCTAATTTTCCATAATTGAATTCCAGATGTATGGAATTATTTTAATTACTTTGAAAAATGACCAATTAGTTTATTATTTGGATAATATTCTAATTTATAAGTCACTTTTAATTAAAGTGTTTATAATAGGTCAAAACTCAATTTTTACATTCTCTTCTATTTTGTTGAATTTGTGAAATTGCTCCAAAACCCTTTTGAACTTTAAAAAAAATTGTTCATTGTGGGAGATTGGCTTGTCAGATCATCATGAGGATAGGCTCATTAGATTTGTAGTGGGATTCTCCATCTTATGATAGGTTTTCATTATCTTTGGAGCTTTCTCTAATTATGTCTTTCATTTTCTAGTTTCGAGCTTTTGGAGTGAAGTATGGATATCTCATTTCTTTGGTTTTACTATATTTTAATCTATATTTTTTATTTCTAAATGTTTGGAGGTTGAGAACTAGTGTTCCCCTCTATTTACATGTGATTCCATAGCCCAGTTGGTTAGGTATGGACATTTGATAGTTTTGTGAATTAAAAATGTAAATTTTTGTATTATTATGTTGGTAAGTTTTGTGTGTGTGTGTGTGTGTGTTTTTGAAATGGGATTTTTATTTGATTTTTGGGAGTTTGAGTATGCATGGAAGTGGCTTTTCAATTTCATCAAATTTCAAGATGTTTGGTTTTTGGGCATTTTTTGTGTGCCTCATTTTGTATACCACCTATATTTGAGCAGGGTTTTCATGGTGTAAAATTGGATTATGGAAATGGATTATCCTCCATTTTTCCATCCATCTCATGTCTTTACTTTATGACTATTGAATTCATTAAAAAATTTATACTCTAAAAAATGTGCCTAGTTGAGTGTGTTTTTATACGTGGATCTTTTGATTGCATTTCTCAAATCCAAACCTTACATTATTATATATATCATTATTTTACATGAAGCTAGTTGTATCCACCCTCGCATACATGAGTGTTCCTATAATAGGATTTTGCGAGACCTGAACTCCTAGATATAGGGTAGCTGAGTGTTTGTTCATTTAGGTGTTGGGTCAGTAGCTTACATTGCCTTATGATACTCATTTTATAACAAGAAGGGTATGTAGGGTAGCAGGGTGGAGTGACCTCTCATAGGTATCCAAGCCTAGAATTGGTCAACAAGGTAACTTGATAAGGTTCTAACAAGTGATAACTAGATCAAATACACGAGTAATAAAACTTAATATAAGTGATCTAGACACCTGTATAGTCGTTAAGTGTCCTAAGGGAGATGACAGGAGGGTGTAGTAATTGTACAATCACTAAGTTTCTATAGAAGTTGGTGTGAGGACATGATATAATGTCTCTTGAGATATTTGACTGACTGTACCACTATATAGCTTGGGCTAGTTTGAGCTAAGCAATTACACTCCACTAGATTTCTTGCATAGCTATCCCACAGAGTGCTCTTACTAGTGACTTGATGTACTGCATTGCATTGATGATTATATGTTGAAATGATCCTTTCTTTCTATATTTCTCTCTTTTTAATTAAAATTTGTTGATGATCCTCCTTGTTTCCCTTCATTAAAATTTATATATCTTATATTTTGAAAAGTTGCATCTTTTGGTTTTTAAAAGGAATCTTCTATGAGAAAATTAATATTATTTTATTATATAAGAATAATTAATATTATTTAATAAAAATTATATATCTCATTTAATATCTTAGTATTTATTAATTTATAATAAATGTAATATGATTTATATTATATCTTATTTTAATAATAAAAAATTATATTATATTTTATTATTATCTAATATTTATAGATTAATATTTATATAACCATGGTTAATATCATATTTATTAATTAACAATTTTAATAAGGTGTTTAAATTAAATTTTTATTTTATTGTACACACCAATTAGGGCTCATTACAAGTCCACCCCTCTCAAATTTGCTTTTCCTCAAGAAAATGTTGTGAGGGGTTTTGGCTACGATCTTTTTCATTATCTAACTTGCCTATATGTTAAGCACTTATAAAGTAGTAGGTGGTGTTAATATATGATTGGCCACGTAAGGGCATATGAATGAAAATACTAAGCATACATGAAATAGACACTTCATACATGAAGACACAATGCAAAAATGATGAAGACATATCAATGCATGAAAACACAAAGAAGACATGAAGCAAACACATTAATGCTTGAAGACATGATGTAGACAAAGAGTATACATGATAAAAACTATGTTAGATTACTTGTCAAAATAAGAAAAGATCAATGAAATGTTTCACCAACTTTGATCATAAATGTTGTGCTCCTTTCCTTCACCTAGAAATCAAGATTTCTTGAAGATGTATTTTTTTTAACAAGTTTCCTTTAGGTAATACTAAAATAGGGTACCTTAGTAGTTCCCCCTTCATTGCAGACTTTCTCTCACATGCCTCATTCCATAGTGGATGATAGATTTACTGCTACCCAAGTTTGGATACGATCTAAATGGAGTTCCCATATTGGGATTATCTTTCCCCAATGTGAGCAATTTACTGCTTCCCTTGTGCACACTCCCTACCCACTTGGTATAAGCTATTTTTGTAGTGGATGGTAGATTTACTATTGCTTGATTTTGGACATGATCTACTTGGAATTCTCTTGTCCCAAAGTGAACAATTTACTTCTCCCCCTATGCAAACTCCCTACCCACTTAGTACATTCTTAATTCTATAGATAGTAGATTTACTACTTCGCAAGTTTTACATGATCTACTTGGAGATTCTCTTGCCCCAAAGTAAGACATTTACTCCTCCCACTATACACACTCCCTATCCATTGTGAATTTAAACACAAATAATTCTAATTAATGTCCCCTTTTGAGATGATTGATTTACTTTTTAATTCCAAATTTCAATACGAGTTTGTTCCTTGAGGTTGCAACTTATAACATTTCTTTCCCATTTTTTCCCCCTAATTCTCCTCCTCTTCTTTGTATTTGATTTACTTGGAATCTTTCTTTAATTTGATCATCATAGGACTATACTATGTGCTCTAGTTAGATAGAAACTTATGAATGTTAATGCATGCACCGCATTGGAATGATATGTTGATATCATAGAGTATGTACCAAATGACATTCAATTAAATTGGCAACAAGCATTGAGACTTTATTTGTAATTTTATAGATCTAACACCATAATTACTAGAACTTTTCTTACATGAGGGCCTTGTCTTTGATTTTAAAAAAAAAATTATTTGAGGTAATATATTATTGTTATTAATTAATTTGTATTCATACTTCTAAACACAACTACATTTGGGCCTGAATTGCGACAGCCACCCGTTGCCTGAGTGACAATACCATGAATTGGGTATCATTAGATAGGTGTTAGACTTTTTTTGTCACAAATTGCGATGGAAAGGGTATTTGTTGCAACTATGATGGACAAAGGTGTCTATAATGGGTAAGGCCATGGTAATGGTTCCCACTTTTTGGCCAAGTTTGACACTAAAGTAGATATTTTTAACAAAAACTTGATTTTTAAGTGCATATTGCTACAAAACCATAATGAATTTGATGATGATGTAAACTAGTGATTTGTAGCATTTTCTATCTAGTTTCTAAAAGTATTTTTAATTAAAAAAATTTAGTTGAAGTCCATTTTTCTAGATCTCCTTTGAGAAGTGATTTATATGAAAATTGACATTTTCAAAGAGTGACAAGTCGTTTGATCAAGATAATTTAAAAAAAAAAAATGATAATGAAAATTTTATTTCAAGGATAGAATAGTGACATAAATATCTAGCAAGTTTGGTTGGTTTCATTCAATTTAGTTAAAAAATATAGATTTTATTTAGTGGCAAAATGACACTAATGATAACTTAGACATAGCTTGTTTTTTACCAATATAATTTGAGTTGTATTTATCAAAATGATTTTTTTCTTGATTTTCTAGAAAAGTAATACACATACCTTTGATGGACATATTTTTTATTTTTATTATTTTCTCATTATCTATTTTTCTCGGAGCTTCAAATTTAAATTTGTGAAATGGCCAAACAACCTATATTTAATAAAAATAAAAATTAAATATCATGATAAACACAATATATACTAAAAATATAGTCATTGGAAAGCTTATTTAGAGTACACAAATTTTCTATATTTATTTTTAGAATATGGACTTCTTTAGCCCTTGTTTAAGCCCTTGAAAGGAAAAAATTGATAGAAATTTGAGTAAGTTTATAAAATTTCCAATTTTGGGACCTTTGAATGAAGCCCTTGGAGAGGCTACAGATGAAGGGGCTTCATTCAAATCCCCCTCAGGTGTTATTTGGGTAGACCCAGGGGGTTTGAACAAAGCCCCTTATCCCACTTTTCGACCACCTAATGGCCCTAGGGGGGTTCAAATAGACTCCCCTGGCTTACTTTTTGGTCACCTATTAGCCCTAGGGAGGTTCAAACGAACCCCCTTGACACACATTTTGGCCACCTATTGGCCCTAGGGGCTTCACTCAAAGCCCTAAGGCTTTTTTCAAAGCCCTTGTGGTAGTTGGCTTTGAATAAAGCCCCTAGGGCCATGAGTTCAAATGAAGCCCCTAGAAGATGATTTTCCCACTTTTTATCTAATTTCTTCGTGATGAAAAGTGGGAACCATTATTGTGGCCTTACCTCATAACTTGGAACATGCAAGGGCAAGATTTCATCTTCTTTCCCTCCCACTTGCGATAGTAAACTATCGTAATTGCGATGATATAAGTTTCTAGTCTATCGTTGGACCAATAGCTAGCTGACAATGTTATTTGTCACAATTGTGATGTCTATGCAATAGGTGTGCTATGGAAGTGACAGTTATCTATTGGCATTGTCTATCACAATTGTGATGGGGAACTAACAACAATGTTGATAGTGTGGCTGTTATCCATCAGAACAAGTTGTCGTAATTGTGACTGTAGACACCTAAATCTAATTACACAAATAGGTAATCATATTTAGTCATCTCCTAGGACATTATTGATTAAATATTTATTATTTAGTTAATTAATCATCATCCCCTAGTTAATTATTTAAATTAATTAACTATAATCCAATTGATAAAATCAAATGATAACCCAAAATCAATTTATCAATTAAATCCCTATTTCTCTATTAAATTAAATAAATTCTCAAAACTATTTAATTTAATCCCACATTCCTTATTTATTAAATAAATCATTTAATAAATTATCCAAACCCCTAAAAACATCCCTAAATCCAAACTTTACCCTAATCCAACCCATTCACCCATACTAACCTCACTTAGCCACCTAACTAACCCATCCCATCAAAGCTAAGCCACTTTCCCCCTAACCCCCTTCCTAAGCCAAGTCTAATCCTCCTCCTAAATATGTGCACAAGTTTAAGCAATTTTTAAGACTTTCTAACCCAAGCCAAAGTCAAACTGTCTCCCTTATCCTCTTCCATCCCTATCCAAGAGCATTTATGGCTCTTACATGACATTAATGCCTCTTACATCCCTCTTTATGTCTCTTACATCCCTCTTACATGATCATTATCCCTCATTACTCCTTTTGACCAACCCTTTTGTCATCCCCTCGCACTCCTCCTTGTGACAAATATCACTTTTTGATTGGCTACAAACAAGCACAATCCATATGCTCCCCTTTCGAAGCATCCTAGCCCTCCCTCACCGTTCTTCCATCCTTGCATCCTGACCATCCATCTCTCTACCCCTTAGCCTATAAATAAAGCCCTTCCCTCTCACAATCTAACAATCCACTTTTATGCAAACTTATAATGCTATTTTGAGAGCCTAAAAACTACCAAAATACCATCATAATGCCTAAATCCATCCATACCTCCATTGTTGAAACCCTTACCCATCTACACACTTGGTAAAAACCCCCACCTATTGGAAGCTTGAGCACACTGTGAGCATACATCTACTATCCATTAGGGACATAGCTTCGTCATCATAGGTTATGGCTAAGGAGCTTACCATTCTTGATTTACCTTCCTTTTGGTGATAACCTTGTCCTATCATAAGTGTTAACCTGTTTAGTTTTGTATATTCTTCCGTTATTAGTTAGTATTCCTTTGATTACACTACTAGATTAGGTGATACATTTTGGCATGCCCAGTGGGACCCCGCATTCGGGTCACCATAATCATGCTCTTTTATTTATTTTGTTAAACTAATCCACCTAATGGTTTGTGCTTATTTTTGACAGTAGGTGCTATTTTAACATTTTTGCAAGCACCAAGGTCTCTTATCAAGAGGCATGCTCCTAACCATAAAATAAAATTCCAATTTGAGCAACATTTCAACACCTTATATTTGTGATCCCATAGTTGTGAAATTGCAATCTTTTACCAGTGGAAATCCGAATTTGCAAGGGTAGGATCACGATTTATCAATAAAAACCCTCCCCATCATTCTTGTTGACCAATCCTCCCATGGAAACATGCATTTTTACTGGTGGGATAGTTGTAAAACCTACAAGAACACTTGACCAAAATAGCCAAGCCTAGAAATCTAGTTTTATCTTTTCGCCCTCAATGCCATAGATACCCTTGCTAGCGAGAACACTTTCTAAAAACTTGTGGGATTGCTCTTTCGTGAGATCACACTGAGAGTATTTTTCATGATTTATCAATAAAAACCCTCCTCATCATTCTTGCTGACCAATCTTCCCACGCAAACATGTGTTTTTACTGGCAGGATAACTACAAAACCTGCGAGAATGCTTGACCAAAATATCTGAGCCTAGAAATCTAGTTTTATTTTTTCACCCTCAATCCCATAGATACCCTTGCTAGCAAGAACACTTTCTAAAAACTTGCAAGATCACTCTTTCATGAGATTACACTAAGAATATTTTTCTTGCGGCCTAGTTTTTCACTATCTTTACTAGTCTTTATACCATGATCTCGCGTTGTGGGATAGCTATTTAAAAAAAAAAAAATCAAATTTTGACTTTTGGTGGTTATGTAGGATAGGGGTTGTTCTAAGCATTTTTATGCCTATCAAAAATAATAAAAAAAGTTAATTTTTTTTCCCATAGTCAAGCTTGCTTTTTGGAAATTTTTTGGCAACTAATCAAATTGTTTTTATTTGTAGCATTGCAAATTGGAGCATCTTGAACACCTAACCATGTTTTTTTAGGTTTTTCTTAGAATGAACTTGAATGTCTAAACAAATTTTCATTGAATTAATGTTGGTCAAATCAATCTTGAATGCCATGGATTGAAATCACGTTTTTCATTGGAATGGATGATTAAAACAATGAACACAATCTTGAATGCCAAGGATCAAATAATCATTTCTATACCGCACACTTCAACTTTGTGGCTTAAAAAGAAATCACTTAATCTTGAATGCATAAATGAATTTACTTGTTGAATCGTTCCTTATCAAATTTCTCATTTTGATGATGCTCGATTTACTTATGTTGATGAACTCTTGATCTTTATTATGTTGGAAATGATTTCAAGTTGGAAAGAACATTGTATGCCATAAACACGAGTCTCTTCAATCATAGATTACACAATCTAAATCATCAATTGAAAATGAACAAGTGTCTTTCAAACCCAAGATCATTTATGTGGTCTTTTTTACACTTTTTAGGAGGCTTTCTTGGAAATTTCATCAGCCCTTGGGATGACCTCAACTCTAGTGTTTTGGAACAGTATAAATATTGGGAGGTGTATCAAAAGACACCTCTCTTGGAAGCATAATCTTGTCACTCTTGGCTATGTTCCAAAAAACTTTATACCTTTGGGAAGTGGAGGCGGAGATTTGGGTTACCATATCCTCCTAGCTATGTGGCATTATTTTCTTTCATCTACAGATTTGGCCTCACATACCTTGCATATATTGAGGACACCCCTAGTTGAGTTTGTATATCCTCATAAAACCTTATAGGGTTATTGATGTGTTTGATGTGCTTGAGTGTTGTTAGCTAAAGAGATCACTTATATGTCATTTGAGATGGTTGTTAGCAAGTTCATTCACAACAACCCTAAGTCTAGTTTGCTCTACTTGATTCATTGGTAAATCATTCAACCCAAATGAAAGGCATACTTAGCGTAGTCACTGCCTCATCAAAGATTCATCCAAACTTCCAAAAACATTTTCATCCTAATCACATCCTCTCTTACATCATTCTATGTCTTCCATCAAGTCATTCCCCACCCCATTTCCATATCCTCTAGAGTCAGTCTTTCCTCCTATCATGATCTTAATTCAAATCCAAATCTAAGCCCACATACTTATCCTAATCTGCAATTTTCGTATTCCTCAATATTCATCCTTCATCCCCCAAACATAATGTCACAATCTTATTATGATGAGTTTGGTCATCCTACCTTTTCTCCCACTCCATCCTATTCCAATAATGATGATGATCTTGTCAATTACGGTGGGTATATTGAAAGCCTTAGAGATATTGCACCCATCATTCTCCAAAATCCAAACATTCCTCTAAACTACTCCATCATTCCTTTATGCATACCAACTAGTACTCCTTACCATGCCTTTGAAAAGGGAAACCCATTATTATCCACATGCTTACCTCCTTGCTATATTGTGCCTACATATTCCTCTTATACATCAGTCATACCTCCATCTTCCTCCACCTTCATATCCTAGTCTCCACTATTCCAGAACAATTCTAATATCTACATCCCTAGTCCAAATCCACCATCTCAATATCTTCCAAACTCCTTTCCAAATCCTCGAATTAGTCCTAGTTATACAGTGCATCACCTTAATCCCCTTACTATTCCCAGTTCAACACACACATCTCCAAGGACTTTTACAAGGAAACCAAAAGAAAATCCATCTCCCACACCCATCATTCCTCTTACATCATCCTATCACTACCATCCCTACCTCATCCATACCACTTATCAAACCTCTTCCATCCCTTACTTCCCACCCATTGAATCCCTCCAAATCACATCTACATCTCGTCCTCCTAGCATTACCCAAATCCCATGTAATAAACCTAACGAATCCATCCCCCATCAACCCATCCCCATTGCAGAACCTCCTACCCATCCATCTACCTCACTTAATGAAACCATCCATACTTCTCCTAGCATACCATCCACTCCCATCCATTCCTATCAAGATCTTGTCCAAAAGCATGTTGCAATATCCCATGACACAAAAGAAGGTCCCACTATCCCACTTATTCCCCTACATGATCCACTCTTTCCCAATCACCATCCCCTCCATATCCAAATCCTACCATCATACCTACTCCATCTCAAGATCCATTTCCATCAACCCATCCAAATCAAGATCCTATCCTTCCATCCCCTCTGCTTCATGATCATACATATCCCATAATCTATGATGATAGATCCATAGAAGAAGAACTAACTATCATATCCAAACCTTCCACTCCTTCACCTAGTAATGGACTCACATCTTATGTTCCAATAATGAACTACATATTGCAGAAAGAAATAAAAGTGTATCTCTAGATGTTGGTATCTGTCCTACCCCTTCATGGTCCCAAGTCCTTCCATCTTGACCCCAAAGTGTATCTCTACATCTCTTTTGGGCCTTTATCCTACTACTTCTTTTCAACCCTCCATTTTGGGTCCATATATCCCTTATCTAAATCCCCCACCCTTTCCATCCTTATATACCTAATATGAATCCTTTATCTCCTCCATCTATTTTGGGATCTACTCCTTCCTCATTTCCATCTATTTTAGGCCCATATCCTTTATTCCCTCCATCCATTTTTGGAAATTATATGCATCCATATACTGTATTCCAATCCATCATTCCATCCCCTCACATCCACAAGCTAGATCATCAAAGGAACTCATCCTTGAATCCCTTCAAACCTTCAACCTCTACCATTCCATCCATAAATCCTCCATATTCTCCATGCTCTTGTTCCCATACCATGGGTAATAGAAGCATATTGGATGCCAAAATAAAAAAGCTCATAAATCCAAAAATCCACAAAAATCCAAGTTTCAACATGTCCCTTCTAAAATACATGTTCCAAAAGTGAAACATTTAATCCCAATCAAAGAAAAAGTCAAGAGGCCACAACAACCTAAGCTAAAAAATTCAAAAATCATGTGGATACCTAGGGTGCTCATGAAAGAACTACATCTCAAATAAAAATCTCAATTGACATCCATTCCCACTACTCAAAAAGGGCATCCAAATCTCCATATCTACATCCTTCACCCCGCCATCCACTTTTGGTCCCTCTACTTCTTATCCTAAAATTCTAATCCTCCATCTTCCCACTTTATTGTTAGTCCTTATATTTCTCTTCCTTTATTTTCTCCTTAACCTCATTCAAAAACATCTTTCCCACTACTTCATCACCTTTTAGGGTGTGTGCCAATGATGATCTTTCCATTTTTCTCATCCATTTCCCACAAACCTTATGTCTTTCCATCCATTACCTACCAACTCCCACCTATCATTCCACTTATATAATCTAATCCTTTTCAACTCCCTCCCTTCCTACCAACATATATGAGTAAAAATGCATCAAAAAAAAAATTGTCCATAGGTGAAAACTTGGCAATTCAAGCGCCTTGGACAAGTACCATGATGAAAACTTGGCAAACAAGCATCATGCGTAATCCTTTACCCAACTACTCTATATACTTGGGGGCACATTACATCACCCACCATACCCATCTCATCCCACCATACCAACCCCATCTTATCCATTTCACCCACCATCCTCCTTTGGATCATTATCAAAATAAAATCCACCACCAAATACATGCTTTTGGTCATCCTTTTTGACATCCATTTCACATCAAATTTTATATCCACCTATCCTTTATCCACCCATTCTTTCATCCATATAATCCCTCCATGAGCCTCATCTACCCATCATAAGTTCCCCTCTACCTCATTCACCTTTCACATCCTAGCTTCCATCTATCTCCCTCATCCTCTTCTTGACCAATCTTCCATCCTATCACAACCCTCATACAACCTCCTCTTGAATAACATATAACTGGGGCCACTATATTCCTTTGAGACCATGTCATATCCATTTCCCTCCACCCCCCCATTCTAGCCCCATTTTCATCTTGTCATCCCCAAAACTAGTCGTCTCCTTTTCTTATCTCCTTACACTTCTCACCATCTCTTCATTTTTCCATCACCTGGTACATCCCTTGTCATTGGTATCTAGCACTAGGCTATCCCCATATACCCCAATGCCATCCATTCATATCCTCATGCTCCTAGAAATCTACCATCAACTACACCATTCTATTGCACATCCAATCACATTCTTAATCTTCTACCCAACCTTGTTGCAAGTCTTGGTCACATCCTAATAATCATCATTGGAATCCATCCTTCCCACTCCCTATCTTTAGGTATATCTCCTCATCCTGAGCTTTTCATCCACTATCTCCCCATCCCAAGCTTTCCACTATCTCCTCATCCTGAGCTTTTCATCTGCTATCTCCTCATCCTAAGTTTTTCATCCTCCATCTCCTCATCTTGAGCTTTTTATCTACTATCTCCTCATCCCAAGCTTTTGATCTACTATCTCCTCATCTTGAGCTTTTCATCCACTATCTCCTCATCCCAAGCTTTTCATCTGCTATCTCCTTATCCTACACTTAATCTACTACCTCCTCATCCCAATCTTTTCATCTGCTATCTTGAGCTTTTTACACATGTTATCTCCTCATCCCAAGCTTTCATTTGCTATCACCTTATCTTGAGCTTTTTATCCACTATCTTCCCATCCCAAGCTTTTCATCCCCTCTATCTCCTTATCCCAAGTTTTCCCTCTATCTCCTCATCCCAATCTTTTTATCCGCTATCTTCTTCTCTTTATCTTTCTTGTTGTTATCCTATCATGCTAAGCTTTTTATACAATAATCCCTTGTAAATACTTTTTTTTGACAACTATATATTCCTTACGTGTTAGTCCTTAGCTTGGTACCATTATATATCTCTCATCCCTTTGTATTAGTTCATGTTTGATCACAAAATGCAGTGCTCATGGTTAGGTGCTCTAGTGAATCCTCATACGAGATACCTTGTCATCAAACTGTTGTCCTACAAATTTCTAATTGCCCAGCTCATCCTTGTCCTTGATATTACCAATAGATCCTTGTAAGATGTATCCTTCCTCTTGTCTAATTTTGGTTCGTCAATATCTAGTCCTACCGATATCTTTGGCAAAAGGTTAACCTTTTTATGGATTACATTTTCTTTTGATTTATTTTCTTTTCAAGATTTCAACTTTGGTTCTTAAAGTATCTCTTCCAAGTAATTTGGGTTGTTCCCTCCTCAAAGTCACCGTGATCTTTTATATCATGGTGTGCTACGAATGGGGAAATTCCAGAGCAAGGTTTTGATCAGGTCTTTTTCATCTTCTTTTTTGCTTGTGAGTTAGTCGAATATGACCCTTACATAGTCCAAACATGTGATCACTTGTGGTTACACGGTGCACTTGGGAAATATCATTTGCTTGTGGGTTATCTAGTATCATTTCCACTCTAATTCTTCTAAGATTCATGTGTGATGCTAGGGAAATCCTCACATGTTTGTTTCAAGTCAATCCTATATAATATTAGTGAAAAGGCCTTGATGTTCATAGTAACCTTGGCATATACCTAATATTCCTATATCAATGAAGTGCTCAACTACATGGTGGTGCTCCCCTTTGGAACATGCCCACTCTCAAGCTTTAATGGATTACTTCACACTCCTTTCCTATCCAAGCATCCCATCCTATCCAAAGATCCCATCCTATCCAAGCATCCCATCCTATCAAAACATCACATCCTATCCAAGCATCCCATCCAATCAATCCTACCATCATGATCCGGCCAATCTATCGATCCTATAATATCCAATGCTGCATTAATCATAATCATAGCTCCTGCATCAAATCATAACCATAGCTCCTACATCAATCACAATCTTAGTCATCACCAATCCTAGAATCATATTCTCCCCAACCTTACCATCTTCCAAATCACTTCCCTAGGCTCAATTTCAAACAACCAATCACCCTCCCCCCCAACTATAACTAGTGTTCTTAACCATTACTTATGCTTAGGCACAAGGTTTTCCTTTGTATCATTTTCCCATAGTGAGAGTATGAGCTTCCTTAAAACCCCTCTCTTAGCCACTCTCAGTCCTTCTACTTGCCCTCAATTCTTGTACTTTTCAAGAAGCTATTGGGCCTCACCTTCTCTGCCTGCCACCTTCTTGAGGGGGCATCGTCAAGTCCATTCTCTCCTCTTCTACTCAAGACTGGGGTAACTTTATTGCTTTACAAAAATTCTTGGCATTGTTTATATTATAACTTCTTTTAAATAATGTTGTTCCAAAACTATGTCAAATAGGGGAAAAATGTAGACACCTAAATTTGATTACACAAATAGGTAATCATATTTAGTCATCTCCTAGGACATTATTGATTAAATATTTATTACTTAATTAATTAATCGTCACCCCCTAGTTAATTATTTAAATTAATTAACTGTAGTCCAATTGATAAAATCAAATGATAACCCAAAATCAATTTATCAATTAAATCCCTATTCCTCTATTAAATTAAATAAATCCTCAAATCTATTTAATTTAATCCCACATTCCTTATTTATTAAATAAATCATTTAATAAATTATCCAAACCCCTAAAAACATCCCTAAACCCAACCTTTACCCCTAATCCAACCCATTCACCCATACTAACCTCACTTAGCCACCTAACTAACCCATCCCATCAAAGCTAAGCCACTTTCCCCCTAACCCCCTTCCTAAGCCAAGTCTAATCCTCCTCCTAAATATGTGCACAAGTTTAAGCAAGGGTTCAGACTTGCTAACCCAAGCCAAAGTCAAAAGGTCTCCCTTATCCTCTTCCATCCCTATCCAAGAACATTTATGGCTCTTACATGGCATTAATGCCTCTTACATCCCTCTTACACACTCATCCTCCCTCATTACTCCTTTTGACCAACCCTTTTCCCATCCCCTCACACTCTTCCTCCTTGTGACAGGTGTCACTTCTTGATTGGCTACAAATAAGCACAATCCATGTGCTCCCCTTTTAAAGCATCCTAGCCCTTCCTCACCATTATTTTATCCTTGCATCTTGACCATCCATCTCTCTGCCCCTTAGCCTATAAATAAAGCCCCTCCCTCTCACAATCTAACAATCCAGTTTTATGCAAACTTGTAATGCTATTTTGAGAGCCTAAAAACTACCAAAATATCATCATAATGCTAAAATCCATCCATACCTCCATTGTTAAAACCCTCACCCATCTACACACTTGGTAAAAACCCCCACCTATTGGAAGTTTGAGCACACCATGAGCATACATTCACTATCCATCAGGAACATAGCTTTGTCATCATAGGTTATGCCCAAGGAGCTTAACATTCTTGGTTTGCCTTCCTTTTGGTGATAACCTCATCCTATCATAAGTGTTAACTATTTAGTTTTGTATATGATTTCATTATTAGTTAGTATTCCTTTTATTACAATACTAGATTAAGTGATATAATGATGACTGATTGATTTTTTTTTTTTTATAAAAAAATTTGCAGCAAATGAATCCCAGTTTCATGAGTTAAGATCCCTTTTAAAATGTGGCTAGGAAAGGCTGGGGAAATTCAAGCTAATAAGCCCACATTATTTTAGTTCCATTATTTTCTTTAACTATCACATCAGACCTTAACTATGGTTGGTTATGGGAAAACTCTCCTTTCTGTCCATGAGACAAATTTTGATGATATGCTTTGCCATTGCTTATAAGAGTGTTTCACGGTTGGGAACCACTCCAACATCCTTTGCATGGTTTAGAGGTAATGTCATTGTGGTAGAGGCTTCTACAAGGGAATGAACTTCATGAGTTAACATATAATGTCTTAAACTAGTTAAGTGCTACCTAACTATGTCCAAGGCACCTTCACACTAGAGGCATACTCCACATACTAGGTTGCCTACATACTCATATCCACATGATCAAGGCACTTGAACTACTCACTCTAATGAATATGTAGTTCTAGTTTCTAATTGCTTTGATGTAGTTGTATTCCTATAACCACTGGTGAGCTTTATTCACCTAATACCACTCTTCACCATCATACACCCACTTGGGCAAATCAGACGGTTTTATATAATTACAATACTATAATACCCTAGTGCAACCTTTGTGTTGTAGTTTATAGTTAATGTAAGGTTAACCTATATATGTCCCAACTTACACCTAATATAGTTATGTTTAAAAACTTGTGACAATAATAAATGGGTTGAAATAGATGAGTCAAGTTAATGTTGAAATTCAGAGTTTAGCCTTCTATTTTTAAAAGCTAGGTAGACTAGGTTGCATTTGTTGAAATGTCTTAAGATAAACTACAAGTATGGATTCTTCATTCTAAAAGGGGACCCTTTATTCAAATGTAAAACTAGTTGAGTGTATAACTTCAGTGAAGAGTTGAGTGTAAGGAGTTACTACCTTGAACTTATGCTACAAATTTTTGGGAGCTAAGGGACCTTAAACCTATGCTACATTTTTTAGAGACATGGGAGAAGTTACTACCAGCTTCAGTACTTCATAACATTATGGATCATATAGTGATGCCCAAATTAAAACTAGCAGTTGATACTTGGGATCCTTATGGGGAGAGCATGCCAAAAGATGCATGGTTACATCCTTGGCTTCCATTGTTGGGACACACACATGATGGTCTTCAGGTTTTTGGCTTTGGAACTCTCGGTATCTATCTAGGTTCTATAAAACAAAAAGTGATTTCATAATCTAGAGATAGATGGGTGATTGCATCATTAAAGTAGGTAGTTGAGATGCACTATAAACAAACTAGAGGAAATCATTGATAAACCAAACATATAATGAAGAGGAAACTTGAAAACTTAAATGCTGAAATGTTGAAATAAAAGCTATCAAGGATCAAACACCTATGCTAGAGTTAGAACACACTGTGAAGTTGATTTAGATATTAAAAATAATAATATATATGACATAAACCATTCCCATTTTTTATTTATTGTGGAGAGTTGCACATGAAAGAGGGTGGAGAGCTCTGAGCTTAAAATGTTGGTGGAGATTTCACTTTCATGCCCTTGTGATCACTACATTTCACTTTCATGCCCTTTTGATCATGACATTTTATTTTCATGCCCTTGGTGGAGATCAGTGGAGATCTATGATTTTGTTGTTGTGCCCTTGCGATTGCTGTATTTCATTGTCGTGCCCTTGTGATCTTTGTATTTTTTTGTCCTACCCTTGTGATCTCCATGCCCTCTCTATGATTTCATTTTTTTTTGGTGCCCTTGTGATCTCTGTGCCCTTTCCACTACAACATTTGGGGTTAAATTGTGAGGATGGTGTAATTTGTGGTGTTTTTCATGTTTATTTTTTTGCAATTTGTGGTGTAATTTGGGCCCAAATGTAGTGGTGTTTGCTCTACGATTTTCTTCAAAGGGAGAAGATGTACCTATGTAAATATTCTTTTCTTTTCCTTCTAGACATGTATCTCTTTACATTTCCCCCAATGGGTGATTAGAGAAGCTTCTCTTTATGTATATGTATGTGTATATACATACACACACATGTGTATGTCTATGTATGTATATATAGACATATATACATATACATATGTATATATGTATATATATACATACATACATACATACAAACATATACATAGATCACAAAGGCACAACAACAAGATGCAGAGATTGCATGGGCATGACAATGAAATGTAGAGATGCAGAGATACATATATACATACATATAATCATACATACATACATATATACATACATTTGCATATGTAATTTTATCACCTTGGAAAACTATATTAGATCTTTACTTAATCACTAAGAGATAATTAAGCCGAGAGGCTTTCTACAGTGGAAGCATTATCACTGTAAACTTTTTAGCATTTAAAAAAATTAATAGTCATTTCAGTGTCATGTATATTAAAATGATAGATAAATCATATTAATAATACTAAACATTAACATAATTTGATTTAATTAATTTTGTAATTGAAGCAAGAATTACCCATTTTTATCATTGTTGTCAGCTATTATTACATTCCTAATTACAAAAAGGTGATCCAAACAATCATATTGAATATTTAAAATATTTCATAATAAAAAATTTATCAGAAAGAAAGAATCATAGTTGAAATATATTTAATAATAATAAACCTATTATAGTACAACTCTTATTTTATAAAATTTCTAGAGGAAAAATAGACTAAGGAAGCTATTGAATTCACCATTACTGAGTCTAACATTTGCATGGACAGTTACAAGCTAGGTAGTTGGGTGTGAAAGGAATTGAAGCACCTCCACGATGGTAATTGAATGGAAAAATGCATGAAGATTCAACAAATTGCTTGACTTATTGATGTGACAAACAATCTTGCTCTCAAACCCCAAGATCTTTAGGGTCTCCACTAGGTCATTCACTTGACCAAATAGGGCTTCTACACACCCTATTGCCTCCAAGGATCCTAGCTAGTAGGTCTTATTCCTTAAACTAGTGGACATCAATTGGTTAGTACAAGTTTTCTCATAACTTCACAAATAACCCCAATACTGATTGAATTCCCCAAATGATAAAATGGACACCTAGGTATACCTTAGGTCATTCATCAATATGTCGAATTCAAAACAAGGACAAAACCCTAATCGAATTGCATTTCATAAGCCAATTTGCACTCAAGTGCTTGGAAAAAGTCTACAAGGATTAGCCCTCCAAGCACACTAAAGCTAAGATATTTTTCAAAAACCCTTAACAATGATCCAAAAAAAAAAACCTTTCTAGATACCCTTTTTAGAGCACTTGAATATTTTGGAATTCTTAAGCCCCCAACTTATTTGTACAACATAAGCACAAATTTAGGCTTATTTTGAGGGTTTCAAGGGTTTTGGTATTGTTTGGATTAAAAACCTCTTAGAATTCCTTATCAAGACTCCTCCTTGGGATTGGGGTTAGCCCTCACCATCTTCGTACTTGTCACATGCCTATATTATTGTCTTTGTACTCTCAATCCATTCCAAATGCTTTTTTTTAGATTTGTGATACCTAACCAAACATGGTTTGCTTGCTTAGGGCATCACCTCACAAGCCACAACTATGCTTCCCATATTTTCTCCATTATAGTACATGGAGTATAGGGAGTCTAGGTCCAAATCCCAAGAGGTCATACAATGCATACAGAGGGAAGTGGTCCTAGCACTGCATTTTGGACTCACAATTTTGTTTAGACCAACAGACTGCTAGAAGATAAAACAATTTATTTAAACACACCAGACCCTAAAAAATGAAAAAAAGAAAATTACAGTACTAAAAAAAAAAATCCACTTCCACTTCCAATTCCAAAACTATTGCATCTAATCCGTACAGAGCATAAAACACACAAAATAAAAAAATCGTTGTATTAACAATGCTGAACACAGTCCATACATGGTCAGTTCTACTTCCTCCAACCCTTGGAACAAGTTGGATTTGGTCTTATATAGAATTTTCATGAATGAACCTAACTACCTTAAGAGGTTGAAGAGCTCCCATGAAGAAGTTTATTTTTTTGCATAAAAGTTGCAAAAGTTATCAATGACAACTTTGCAAGAAATGAACAATTTTTGCAATTTTGCAAATTGTCTACTCAAACTTGCTCTACTTGCTATCAATCTTTCAAAAAGGCCTAATATGGATCCAAAAAACCCAATAGGGACCTTAAAACACTTTCTTTCCCTATTTAGTCCTCTAAACCCAAAAATGCTCTATTGAGCCAAATGAGCAATTAGGAGCAATATTGCACTGTGGGGCTCTTCTAACCTATCTAATCTCACCCTAGGACCAAGTTGGTCCCATTATTGAAATAGTGATGTGGATAGCATCACTACAAGAAGAAAACACCAAAGAATCCCTATGTCTACTCTTAGCTTACCTAGGTGCTCCTACACCATACTCCCCCCATAAAAAAATTAAGCACATCTAATTACAACATGTCCAGGGGTATGCCAACCTTCTTGAACTCTAACTTAGCAACCCAAGTAGCCTCTAAAATTGGCTTTCCCTTCCATTGGATGAGATGCTCCATATACACCTTGTGTCTTGTAGATTTCTTCACCCTAGAATCTAACACCTTCTCTTGTTCCAACTTGTTGATATTAGGTGCTGCAATAGGTTCATTTTCAACTTGAACATCTGGACTAATATGAGGTAATTTACCTATTAATTCCACCAAATATTTTACATTTAAAACATGGGATATGCCTAGATTTAATGGTAAATCTACATTGTAGGCATTTTCTCCATACTTTGCCAAGATTTTGCAAGGGCCTATCCGCTTCATCTGTAGCTTGGTAGGACCACCTTTTTGAAGTCTTGCTTTATTCAAATGGACCATTAGATAGTCCCCAATAGAAAACTAAATATCCTTCTCCTTTTCATCCACTTTGGTTTTGAGTTTTTGGGTGTTTGTTTGTATAGTTTTCTTGACTTGATCTAAAATCTTCTTCATGGTTTGAACAAAGTCTTCAGCTTGACCACTTCTCTAATCTATATCACCAAGATAAATTAGTTCACATACACCCCTTGGATGCATTCCATAAACTATCTTAGAAGGATTCTTCTAGTGGTCCTATTCGTGCTATTGTTATGGGCATACTTTGCTTGTGAAATGATGACATCCCAGCTTTGATCATATTCCTTAGTTAGGCACCTTAGTAGGTTTTCTAAGGTCCTATTAACTACTTTAGTTTGACCATAAGTTTGGGAATAGTAAGCTGAACCAAATGACATGTTTGTACCAAGCTTTCTCCATAAAGTTTTCCAAAAATGGCTCATAAACATAACATACCTATCTAACCCAATGCTTAATGGGAGTCCATGAATCCATACAACCTCCTTGAAAAATAGATGGGAAATATGACTTGCATCATTAGTTGTACTACATGGAATGAAATGCCCCATTTTTCTAAATCTATCAACAACAACATGGATGCTATCATATCCTTGCTTAGTTTTGGAAAAAAAACAATAAAATCCATACTTACACAATCCCATGGCTTATTTGGAATTGGTAAAGGCTAATATAGACCTGCATTGCTCATTCCTCCTTTGGTTATCATGCACACCACACACTGCTCCACATGCTTGGTTAAATTCCTTGCTAGCTTTGGCCAATAATAAGTTCTATGGTTTTTCTGACACCAAAATGTCCACTTAGGCTACCATTATGCTTCTCTTGTATTAGGTTCTCTCTCATGGAACCCCTTCATACACACAATTGGTTACCCTTGAATAACAACCCATTTTGAAATGTATATTATGAAAATTTGCTATGAAAACGATTCTCAAAATCCATGCATACCTTGTAGGCTTCATCAAAGCCCTCATCTTCTTTGTAAAGATTTTGAAAACTCTCTATTCCAATACTTTGAAGCTGAATCTCTTGGACTATCATGATCCTTCTACTTAGTGCATCTACCACTTTAATTGCCCCTTCTTGTGCTTTATTATGAAGGTAAAGGCCTACAAGTACTCCATACACTTTAAGTGTTTGTTGCTCAGCTTCTCTTGAGTGTTGATGTAGCTAAGAGCTTGATTATTTGTAAATAGAACAAATTCTTTGGGCAATAAATAGCATCCCACTTCCTAAGACATTGAACTAAGGCATAGAGCTCTAAGTCACAGGATGAATACTTCTTCTTGGACTCATTGAGTTTATCACTATAAAAAGCTATCGACCTACCTTCTTAACTCAAAACCCCACCTACTACTAAGCCACTTGCATCACATTCTAAGGTGAAAAACTTCTCAAAACTAGGCAAGTGTAGGAGAGGTTGACTAGCTACTTGTTTCTTCAATATTTCAAATGATTTTTCAGCTTCTAAAGTCCACTTAAACTTAGATTTAACTCTCCCCTTTATAGTATCAAGAAAAGGTGCACAAATATCACTAGAATTCCTAATGAATTTCCTATAGAATTGAGACAATCCATGGAAGCTTCTTACCTCAGTAGATGTGGTAGGTATTGGCCAATCTAGTATAACAACAACCTCTCCTTGTCCATCTTTAATGTTCCTTGAGACACCACAAAGCCTAGGCACACAAGTTCTTCCTTGAAGAAATCACACTTATCAAGGTTGATGGCTAGCTTCTCTTCATGAAGTCTTTTGAAAACTACCTCAACATGCTTGCTATACTCTTCTCTATTTTTGCTAAAGATAAGTATATAATCTAGATATACAACTAAAAATCTTCCTATGAAGTCCTTAAGCACTTCATTCATGAGCCTCATGAATGTGCTAGGAGCATTGGAAAGATTAGATGACATTACAAGCCATTCATAAAGACCATCGGTATTCTTAAATGTTATTTTCCATTCATCTCCCTCCTTTATTCTTATTTGGTGATAACCACTCTTTAAGTCCAACTTAGTGAAATATTTAGCTCCTCCAAGACAATCCATAAGTTCTTGAATCCTAGGTATGGGAAACCTATACCTAATTGTAATCCTATTGATGGCTCTTGAGTCCATGCATAATCTCCATTTTCCCCCTTTCTTAAATGCCAACACAACAAGAACTACACATGGTCTTATGCTCTTTTGTATCAAACCTTAACCCATCAATTCTACGACTTGTCTTGCCACTTCTAGGTTTTGATCTGGAGTGAGCTTGTATGCTTCTTTATTAGGTAAGGAAACACCTAGAAAAAATTCAATCTGATGACTTATAACCCTCCTAGGAGGCAGAGTAGCTGGAGTACCATCACTCACTGTGTCCTTGTACCTTTCAAGCAAGGTTGGAATTCAATTGGTAAGGGTTTTCTTGGATTCTTTTTATTTTTCTTCAAACTTCAGCTCTACTACAAAACTTTGATGTTCCTCATCCTTGAGGTCTTTGACAAACTCTTTTCCACTAGAAAATAACATACTAGGTACTTTGGCTTGTGTTTCCTCCTCTTATAATAACGACTAAATTTTAAAGGTCTTACCTCCCTTTTTGAAGGTAATGGCATTAGCTCTTCCATCATACACAATCTCTTTATCAAATTTCCAAGGTCTGCCTAGCAAAAGATGACAAAAATCCATAGGCAATACATCACAAAACAACCTGTCTTTGTATCCTGCTATGAAAAAATCCACCCAAGCTTGCTCATTCACCAAGATGCTCTATCCCTTATTAAGCCAAGTAACCTTGTAAGGCTTGTCATGAGATATCTTCTACAATTTCAGCTTAGTAACAACCTCCTCTAATATTACATTATCAGTAGATCCTTAATCTACCACCACTTTGCACACTTTTCCTAGGATTTTGCACTTTATCCTAAACAATGCCCTTTTATGTCTAGGTTCATCAGGAGTTGGTTGTTTGATCAAAACTCTCCTAAACATGAGGTTCTCACCTTTTTCAGATTTCATGTGGTCCACATCAAACTCCTTTCTACAATCCTCTTGCACATATGCAATTCTTTTGTCTTGGTTTCAGGAGAAGGTTTGTCTGGGCATCTATAGGCTGGATGACCCGACTATCCATAGTTATAACATTTCATCTTGCAAAGTATGAGTTGTAACTTCCTAATCCTCTTCCCATATTGGATCCCCCTTTGTTTCCTCTCCCTCTATTGTAACCACCTCTTGAAGAGTTATCACTAGTTTTCTCTATGAGCTTGCTCTCACCTCAATTCTTCTGCTCACTTCCTCTACCTTGGTAACCTCCCCTTTGTCCTCTTTGATTTATGCCCTTGCCTCTATCCTTGAAGTTGGAATATCCTTTCCTTTTTTTTTTCTTCCACCTTTAGATCTAGTTGATGGCATATTTGAACTATGGTAGATGCCCACAAACTAAGCTCCTCTTGGATATTCCACTTTAAACCACCTAGATATCTTGCCACTTTGATTGGCTCTTCTTCTTGCTGTTTGGATCTTAGACATAACCTCTAAAATTCCTTAGTATAAGAAGTTACATCTAGGTCTTTTTGCTTTAGTGCATGCCTTCTCTTGTGGAGCTAGATCTCAAAGTCTTCAGGTAGGAAGTTCTCCTTTACTTTAGTGACCATAGCCTTCTAATTTGCTATAGGAGTCTTACCTATGCAAATTATTTCATCTTGTAGGTATTTCCACCATGTTGGAACTAAGCCTTTGAGCCTTTACTTAGCTACCTTAACCTTTTGTTCCTCTAATAGCTCCTCACACTCAAAATGGTTCTCCATGCCATCTATCCAGTCCATGATTGCATCTATGGCCATCTTTCCACTAAAAAGTGGTAACCTTCCAAAGATTTTCCTCTTAGGGATTTGATAGCCTCCAAGAAGGGATCTTCATTCAAGATAGGGTTAGGTTTAGGGACTACATCCTCCTCTACTACCTTTTACCCTTCTTACACTCCTCTTATTCCTTCCTCTTGGCCATATCATCAAATACATCTAGTTTCACTTTCACCTCTGCTAGGGATTCTTCAAGAAGTTTTTTCTTCTCCCTTTGTTCATCAAATTCCTTGGCTATTTTTTCATTAGTCACCATGATGGTTTCACCTATTGACTCTCCAACAGCTACAGACATCCACCAAATCTTCCCAAATCTTTAACCTACTCTGATACCACATTGATGTGACAACCAATCTTTCTTTCAAACCCCAAGCTCTTCAGGGTCTCCATTAGGCCATTCACTTGACCAAATAGGGCTTATAAACACTTTATTTCCTCTAAGGATCCTAGCTTGTAGATCATATTCCTTCAACTAGTGCACATCAATTGGTTAGTACAAGTTTGCTCATAAATTCACAAATAATTCTAATGCTAATTGGATTCCCCAAATGATGAAATAGACACCTAGGTATACCTTAGGTCATTCATCAAGATGCCAAACTCAAAATAAGGACAAAGCCCCAATCGAGTTGCATTCTACAAGACAATTTGCACTCAAATGCTTGGAAAAAGGCCACAAGGATTAGCCCCCCAAACACACTAAAGCTGAGATATTTTGAAAAAACCCTTAAAAATGGCCAAAAAAAAAAAAACCCTTCTAGATACCCTTTTTAGAGTACTTGAAGATTTTGGAATTCTTAAGCCCCCAACTTATCTGTACAACACAAGCACAAATTTAGGCTTGTTTTGAGGGTTTCAAGGATTTTTGTGTTATGTGGATTTAAAATCTCTTAAAAGTCCTTGTCAAGGCTTCTCCTTGGGACTAGTGTTATCCCTCACTATCTTCTTACTCATCAAATGCCTAGATTGATATCTTTGTACTCACAATCCACTACAAATGCTCTTTGTTAGATCTATGATCCCTAATCAAACATGGTTTTCTTGCCTAGGGAATCACCTAAAAAGCCACAAATGTTCTTCCCATGGTTGCTCCATTATGGTACATGGAGTACAGGGAATCAAGGTCCAAATCCTAAGAGGCTGTATAATGCAAATGGAGGGAAGTGGCCCTAGCACTCCATTTTGCACTCATGGTTTTGTTCAAATCAGTAGACTGTTGGAAGACAAAACAATTTATTTAAACTCACCAAACCCTAGAAAAAAAAATTAATTATAGTATTGAAAAAAATCCACTTCTACTTTGAATACCAAAACTACTGCATCTAATTCGTACATAGCATAAAACACACAAAACAAGAAAGCTGTTGTATTAACAATGTTGAACACAGTCCGTACATCATCAGTTCTACTTCCTCCAACCCTTGAAACAAGTTGGATTTGGTCTTATGTGGAATTTACATGAATGACCCCAACTACCCTAAGTGTTTGAAGAGCTCCCATGAAGAAGTTTCTCTTTTTTGCATAAAAGTTGCAAAAGTTGTCAATGACAACTTTGCAAGAAATGAACAGTTTTTGCAATTTTGCAAATTGTCTACTCAAACTTGCTCCAATTTCTATAAAACTTTCCAAATGACCTAATATGGATCCAAAACACCCAATAGGGACTTAAAACACTTTCTTGTCCTATTTATCCCTCTAAACTAAAAAATGCTCTATTGAGCCAAATGAGGAATTGGGAGCAATATTGCATTGTGGGGCTCTTCTAAACTATCTAATCTCATCCTAGGACCAAGTTGGTCCCCTTATTGAACTAGTTATGTGGTTAGTGTCACTACAAGCCAAAACACCAAAGAAGCCCTTGGTCTACCTTTAGCCTACCTAGGAGGTCCTGTACCACTTATTTTATTGTATATTTCAAGCAAAATTTTGAAGTGCAAATGCAGGCATAGTAACAAAATCACATACCATAAATCTTGACCATGCTTTTTATGTAATTTCTTTCTTAATTTAAATCATCCATGCATATGAAAATCCTTGTCAAAATTTGCAATATTTAACTTAAGTAGAAGATTTGCTTCGATTTTGTGCCAAATATGAGTATTTAAGAGTTTCATTGAAATAGACTATTTGTAGAAAGCATGTTAGTTTTAAATCATGCTTCTTTGAGAGACAAAAACTTCATTTGCATAATAATAGTGAAGGATTTTTAAAGTATACTGCCATTAATTTTGGTTCTGTAGTTTATTTCGTGTATCTAGCTCTATCTCTTTGTCCCTTTTGATTTTTTTTTGATTGAAATATGAATGTACTCTTTTTTCCGAAATATATTTTCCTAACATTGTATAAAAATCAGCATTATTTCACTTTTTATATTCTAGATTTGTAAATCAAAATTTTTTTATCAATGAAAAGACATATCCTAAGATTATTTTATTCATTTATATATGTGATATTTAAAGAATGCGAACATGAACATATTTTTGCATACTTAGTTTGGTATGAATAGTTTCGATTGGATGCAAGGATAATTTCTTGTCTAAATTCAAGACATGAATGATTAATTTAATTTAGCATAAGTACTATGCAAGTGTATATGTATGCATGTAAAGAAGTTCACATAGTAAGCTAATATATATAAATACATGCACATATGCATACAATCATCATAATCAGTTATCCTTGAATATGACCAAAGCTATTATATATGAACAAGAGATACATGTTTAAAAGAAAAAAAAAGAACATTTGCATAGGCACCTCCTCTCCCCTCAAAGAAAATTGCAAAGCAGGGGCACGAAGATCACAAGGGCATGACATGAAAATGAAATGCAACGATCACAATGGAATGACAACAAAATCATGATCTCCACTGATCTCTCTACGTTCAGAGCTCTCCACCCTTGTTCGGAGCTCTCCACCCTCTTTTGTACACAACTCTCCTCAATCAATCAAAATAAATGGGGAATGATTAATGCCATTTTTTCTTTATTTTTTTGTTTATAATCCATAATCCACAATAAAAAAGATCACTCTGTATACATACATACATAGACACATAGATATACATATACATATGTATACATACATACATACATACATACATACATACATGAAAAAAACAATGCTGAAATGAATACTGAAATGTAAGCTATCAATGATCAAACACCTATTCCAAAGTTACAACATAGTGTGAAGTTGATATTAGATAAGGTAGAGGCAGATATTCAAAAGTTTGATAATTAAAATTTAAGGCACAAGAGCGAAGGAGAAGGAGTGGCTTTAGAAAGAGAAGGAGGAGCGACTTTAGAAAGAGACTGCATGATAGAAACAATAGCTAGAAACAAATCCTTACACTCAACTCTTAACTGAAGTTATTCTTCAATTCCTTGCATATGCAATTTTATCATCTTGGAAAATTGTATTTGATCCTGCTAGCTAGGAACAACTAATTGTTCATTTTATTGTACCTAATCTGATGACAGTTCTATAGGAATTTGTAATCAACCTAGCTAATTAGCAACTAGACCCATTTAACTAGGTTATGGCTAGTTTCTTTCTAAAAATATTTGCTATGATATGTTTTTGTAAAATTTCTTGTGAACTTTGCCCATTTTTCCTAGTCTAAATTATTTTTGTGGGGGATCTTGAGGTAAGTCACTTAGCATGGGTTGAGTGAGTTTTATTGTTTTATTATTTGGATTATGGAATATGTATGTAGTTGGATCAATTTTTCTATTGTGCTAAGATGTAATAAATGTAATCACCTAAAAATGGTCATCTAGAATATTAGCCCCCTTCTTAGCATTTTGGCTAAATTAATTAATCATTTATCTAGACCAAATTGCTAAAAATCAATTAATTTGATTATAACCTATAGTTTGACCATATTATCCTAAGTTCATTATTTGATTAAATGAACATGTCCCCTTTTAATTAAATAAAATCCCCCTTTCTTCTAACCCACTCAATGTGTACACATAAATCATTATATCTATTTTGCAAATTAAAAGAAAAGACTCCTTTTGTCTCATATGCAAAGTCAACTCTTTGTTTATTGGTTGACTTGTGTATGCACATTGATCAATATTATTTTCAAACTCCACCCTTGATCTTGATCTCTACCATCCATACAACTTTAAAAGAGAGAGAGCTTTCCCTTCAAAGGATCCACACTCTTGAGTACTATTATACTGCAGGTTTACCATTCAAATTCTTGAGAGCATTTGTGGAGAACTTCCATTTTCTTGTCTACATTCTCTCATACCATTGAATTTTAGTGTAGTTGCATGATAAACTAGTTTCCTTTACTATAATCTAGTTTACATAGTATAATAGTTGGATTTGTAACACTCTCATTCTTGTTAACATAGCTACATTTTGCATATTCATAGTAGTTTATTTTACATTTGCATTACATTCTTGAGGCATTCTTTGTGGACATTTGTATTCTTACATCTTGTCTTTAAGAGAATCTCCCACTGCATGATTTACTAGAAAGATTGTATTTCTAAGGTTCAGCTGAGAGCCCTCACACAATCAAATATACTTTCTTACACTCCATGGATAAGGATCTATAAGAAGACATCCAAGCATTTTGAACTCATGGAATCATTTGGATATAAGGGTTTAGAGTGTGACACATTTCAATTGTACAATGAACACCTTAAAATACATCTCTAAATATACATGTTTAGAAGGAAAAGAAATGAATATTTACATAGCAGGTTAAAGAAAATTGTAGAGCTAGGACATGAAAATGAAATCATAGAGCAAGGGTACAAAGATCACAAGGGTACGACATGGCAAGAAAATCACAAAGCAAGGGTAGGACAATGAAATTATAGAGCAAGGGAATGACAATAAAATCACAGAGCAAGGGCACGATAATGAAATGTAGAAATAACAAGGGCAAAACAAAAAAATTGTAGAGCAAGGGCACAAAAATGAAATGTAGAGATCAGAACAACAAAATCATAGAGCAAGGGCATGGAAACAAAATGAAGAGATCATAGCAACAAAATACACTGATCACAAGGTCATGATAACATTCAAAGATCTCCAGCCTCTTTCGTGTGCAACTCTCCATAGTCAAAACAAATGGGGAATGATTTATGTTGTATTATTATTTTTTGTTTATACTCACAAAGGCATCACAATTATGATGATGACTTCAGTATTGTGATGACATCGAGGATAATTGCACAAAACAACATGAAAATCACCACAAATTACACTGCCATCATAATGACCCCAAAAGTTGTAGTGACATATTTATCATCTTATGTTTTCTATTGTCACAAACCATATGGAAGCCATTGTAGCTTCATGTACATGATAAAGCTCATTTTAAGAAAATTGTTTTTTTTCTTTTAATAAAATTTATTCTTTTTCTATATCTGTATTATCTTGTAATTTTTCATAAACTTTAATGAGCATATTATGGCAAGATCATGTGCTAATACAACTATAATGATCCTTACTTTCTCCATTGCTCTTTTTTTATTAAAAGTTCTTGATGATCCTTCTTTATGAGAAATAAAACTTCACAACTCAAATTTTTTTCTTGGAAAACAATGGGTGTCGAGTGATAGGCAGTGGGTTCCAAGTGAACTTGATATGCTAAGGAGCTGAGTGACTTGGCAATAATGAGAACCACGTGAACTTAGTCACCAAAAGGAAAAGTGAAGCCCGAAAATGATGCCTAGGCAATACTATGACTGAGTAAACTCGGTCAATGAAAGGATTGAGTGAACTTAGTAAGAATGACAGAGGAGTTTGATTGACTCAGTTATGACTTGGCAGGCACAACATAGGTAAATTTGACCGAGTTGTCAGGAAGAGGGCTTGGTTAATGAGTGGATCAAGAAAGTTAATAATATAATTTTTATCCAAACTTTTTCACCATTGAAACACAAGAATAATGATAGAGAGCTTGTAACTCTAATATTCTCAAATACTTAATGCAATATGCATAATAAATAGAAAGGACACAACAAAGAGCCAAAAGAACTAGATCAACTAGTATGCCTACTTGCTTGCTTTCTATTCATAAACTAATTCAACTAAATACAACTTTGGGAGCATAGGGCTTTGACCAAAAATAAAATTCTTTAACCTACAACTTCTACTTGAAATATAAGCTTGTAGCACTTCAAGACTACATACAATAATGCCTGGAGCAATCACTGCATCACAGGACAAACAAAAATGAACTTGCAAAGAACAAACCAATCATGTGTTGTTGCAACTCTAATCCTTTTTTGTTCCTTCTACTCTCTAAACTCTTCTCTAATTATTCTTTTCTCCTCTACTTGAATTTACTAATCTTCTCTCTGCATATCAAATGAATGAGGCTTCTTTCCTTTTTGTCTTGCATCAAAAAACTTTTCCTTCTCTTTTGGATTTTAAACTCACCTATCAACTTAACTGTCCTAATAGGATAGGTGGCCATGTGGCTTGAGAGACAATCCACTATTTTTTCTGACACTCCCCCTTTGTACCAAGCCATACAAACAAGGATCACTCTTGATCTGAATCAACTACACCAAGAATCCTTCTTAGATGCACAAAACTTGCCATGCCCAAAAAATGTTTGCTAACTGTTGCTCAGACTTACAAAATTTTATTTTGATGTTTCTATTCTCCACCAACTCTTTGATGAAGTGATATCTAATTTCTATGTGGCCACTTTTCCCATGGAAGACTAGATTCTCAAATAGTGTAATTGAGGAAATATTATCACAATAGGTTGTAGTTCCATCCTCTTGCCTTTCATTCAAATATATCAAGATTCTCCTTAACCAAATAGCTTGACACATTGCCATATATTTAGCCTCTATTGTAGATTGAGCAACAATAGTTTCTTCTTGGATGCCCATAAAATTATACCTGATCCCATATGGAACATGTATCTAGAAGTGTTCTTCCAATCATCTAGGCTTGTAGCCTAATCACTATCAGTATAACCTATCAACTTGAAATCATTATCTGTAGTATAAAAAATCTTAAATCACTTGGTACTATTCACATACCTTAGAAACCTCTTTCTCACTTGCGAATGGGAATTCTTTGGTGTTTCCATAAATATGGAAATCAAACTTACTGCATGCATTATGTCAAATCAAGTTGATGTCAAATACATTAAGCTTCCAACCATATTCTTGTATAATGTTGGATTCACTCTTTTTCTGCAATCTTCCTTTCTCAACTTTAGACCTACTACTATTGGTGTTGGGGTTGCCTTACTATTCTTCATTTTGAATCTCTCCAATATCTGATTTGCATACTTTTCTTGAGAGATGAAGATGCCATCATGCAATTGTTTTACTTCTATGCCTAGAAAATACTTCAAGAGACCTAGGTCTATCATCTCAAATTCATTCTTGATAGCCTCTTTAAACTCACCAATTAGGAAATTATCATTTCTAGTGAAGATTAAATCATCTACATACAAGAAAACAATCAAAACCTTACCATTTTCTACCTTTATGTAAACTATGGGCTCACCATCACTTTTTTCTAAATCCATTACTAATCAAGTATGAGTCAATCCTGCTATATCATGCTCATGGAGTTTTCTTGAGTCCATATAGGGCTTTCTTCAATCTATACACCTTGTGTTCTTCACCCAGAACTTCATAACTAGGTGGCTGCTCCACATACACTTCTTCTTTCAATATACCATTCAAGAAGGCAGATTACATATCCATTTGGTATACCTTCCATTTGTGTTGGGTTGCAATTGCTATGACAACATGCACAATTTCCATTATTGCAACCAAGGCATATGTCTCATCATAATATCATACTACTACTTGTACCCCTTGACCATTAAGCATGTCTTATGCCAATCTATTTTTCTTTCAACATTACACTTGGTCTTATAAACCCATTTTACTCCAATTACTTATTTCTTGGGAGGCAAGGTAGTTAACTCCCATTTATCACTTCTTTCAATAGCATCTATTTCCTTATCCATGGCATTACACCATTTCTCCTCCTTCATAGCTTCTTCAAAGTAGATTGGATCACTATGAGAAAATAATGCAAAATTGACACTCTCATTAAAGTCTGTATCATACCTTTCTTCTTGGTATATATACCTTTCTTCTTGGTATATCTCCCTTAGACTCTTAGCCTTTCTTGGTAATACAGAGGTGAGAGTGGGATTTGAATTTTGAGTATTGTTGTTGCTACTATTTTGCATACTAGCTCAGGGCTATCTTGAACTACTAGGAGTTGAAACTCGGCATGTTTGAGGTTGCTTTCCTTTTTTCCTTTATCTGCAATTATTCAAGTTTGTTATTCCATCAGATCACCAATGTCATCTTCTTCTTCAATGGTCAGTACTCTGCTTGAAGTACTTGAAGATTCATCTACCATTCCATCCCATGACTAATTTTTAAGAAACTCCACATCTCTTGAAATGATGATCTTCTCAGTGATTGGATCATACAACCTATAAGCCTTTGATTCTAAGTTGTAACCTATGAAGATACACTTCACACCTTTTTTTTCTACCTTTTTCCTTTGCTCCTTTGGAACATGTGCATATGCTACACATTTGAGCACTCTTAAGTGTTCAACTATCCATCTGTTCCTTGACCATGCCTCAAGAAAAAATTATCATCAATTGACTTTGTAGGACACCTATTTATCAGATATAGTGTTCCTACAACCTCTCTCCAATATTCAGTTGGGAGTCCCTTTTCTTTCATCATGCTTCTTACCATCTCAACAATGGTTTTGTTTTACTTCTCAGCCACTCCATTTTTTTGTACAGTATAACTGGCTATAAGCTCCTTCTTAATGCTATTATTCCTGCAAAAATTCATAAACATATTGGAGGTATACTCCCCTCCTCTATCTAACCTAAGGAATTTGACATAGTGTTCACATTCTTTTTCAATCAGGGCTTTAATTTCAAGAAATTTATCAAATGGTTCAGATTTGTTTTTCAAGAAATACACCCATGTCCTATGATTGAAATCATCTACAAATGTCATAAAATAAGTACTCCCCCCAATAGAATTAGTTTGCATAGGGCCAACTAAATTTGAATGCACCAATTCTAATGGTGCCCTTACCCTTCTAGAATTACCATAATTAGAGGGAATCCTATGTTTCTTACCCAAAATACAAGCCTCACACTTGTCCCATGAATCCACAATGCTTGGAAAAAAATCTACCATCCTTTTCTTGGACAACAAATTTAAACCAAAAAACCCAAGATGTCTATACTTGAGATGCCAAAGCTTCGAGGAGTCTTTAATCATGCTCCTAAGAGCTGATTGCTGATATACTATTGTACATGCATGCTTGGGAGGTGCAACACTGATTTGAGAAGAGAAGCATGTCTCTATCTTCAAAGGGAACATCCAGTTATTTGTCATTTGGACTATTGCAAGTATTCTCTTACTCCCATCCTTTTCATGAATAACACACTTGTCATTTTCCATCAGCACCTTGTAACCATTTGGAATTAGTTTTCCAACACTCATCAAATTGTGTTCCATACCCAGGGAAAAAAATACATTTTGTATCTCCTTCTCACCTTGCTATTTGTAGACCTTGATAGATCCTTTGCCCATAATGGAATGGTTCCATTATTTCCCATTTTAATTTTAGACTTGAAATGTCTGTCAATGAAAGAAAATAAAATTTCATTACCACTCATGTGGTTGTTAGAAATATTGTCCAAGTACCATACCTTAGGGCTACATTCTTTACCAATATTACACATGATGAAGGTTGTGGGATTGTTTTCATTTCCCATGTTCACATTAGCCATATTTTCATTTTTTCTTGACTAATCACCTTGCTTCTTCTAGCGTTCACTTGCATAATTCCCAAACTCATGACAATAGTAGCATTCTACATTGCTCTTATTGGAGTTGTAATTATTATTACCTCCTATAGGGCTATTTTGAGAGGTGCTTGCCCCCTCTTGGTTTCCTTCTCATCCTAAGCTTTCTACACCAACATTCCTTTGACCATTCCTTCCACAACCTCTTCTTCTTGAGCCTCTACGAGAGCCATTTCTTTCTCTCCCCTACCTCTTGAATTCTCTTGAGACTTGAAAGATTTCTCTTAGGAAGTTGTTGCTAAATTGTTGATCTGGTACTCATGGATTTGAAGAGTTCCCATCAACTCATCCATGGTCAATGTGGTGAGGTCCTTCTCTTCCTCAATGGTCATTACAAGATTGTCATATCTCTAAGGTAAACTCCTCAATATTTTTTCCACTATCCTTTTCTCTTCATACTCTTCTCTATTTGATTTGAGCTAGTGTATCAAAGTAGAGATTGTTGAGTTGAATTTTGCAATAGGTTCATATCCTTCATTTGAGGATTCTCAAATTTCCTTCTGATCATCTATAGCTTCACTAATCTAACCTTATTAGTCCCCTTGAAGTTTGTCTCAAGGATATCCTATGCTTCCGTTGAGTAATTTGCTATTGCAATCTTGAGAAAAATAGTTTCTTCCATTGCTGCCTCAATTAGACTTAATGCTTTCATATCCTTTCTTCTTGATTCCTTCAACTGAGTCTTTTGAACATTTGTGAGGGCAACATACTATGTTGGGTTAGGTACATCATTGAATACATTGATAAAAAACTCCCATAAATCATTAGCAACCATGATGGTTCTCATCTTCTTTGCTCATGTATCATAGTTATCTCCATTAAAGGATAGTGGCTACTACCATATCTTTACTGCATCTCCTACCATGTCAAATACCTAGGAAAAATATGCCCAAACTCACCATGGATGCGGGGCCTCAAAGCTCTGATACCATGTGAGAAATAAAACTTCAAAACTCAAAAAAAATTCTTGGTAAACAATGGGTACTAAGTGACAAGCAGTGGGTGATGAGTGAACTTGGCACACTAAGAAGCTAAGTGGAGTTTTATCAGTAGTAGTGGATTCTAAGTGACTTAGAAATAATGGGACCCAAGTGAACTTGGTCACCAAAAGGAAAGGTGGAGCATGACAATGATACCTAGGCAATACTATGACCAAGTGAACTCGAGTGATGAAAGGACCAAGTGAACTTGGTAAGCATGACAAAGGAGCTTGGTGGACTTAGTCATGAATAAATAGGCACAACACAAGTAAAATTGACTAATTTTCCAAGAAGAGGGCTCGGTTAAGGAGTGAACAAAGTGAGTTAACAACCGAATTTCTGGTTGAACTTTTCCACCATTAAAACATAAGAATAATGAAAGAGAGCTTGCAACTCTAATCTTCTCAAATAATTAATGAAACATGCATAATAAATAGAAAGGAGAAAACAAAGAGCTAAAACAATTGGATTGGCTAGTATTCTTTCTTGCTTTCTTTCTATTCATAAAATGATTCAATTGAATACAACTCTGGGAACATAGGGATTCAGTCAAAAAAAAATACTTTAACCTACAGCTTCTACTTCAAATGTAATCTTGCAACACTTCAAGACTGCATAAATTAATGCCTGGAGAAAACACTGCTTCATAGGACAAACAAAAACAAACTTACAAAGAAAAAAATGATCATGTGCTGCTATAACTCTAATCCTCTAGTGTTCCTTCTGCTCTTTGGACTCTGCTATGATTATTCTTTTCTCCTCTACTCTGATCTATTGATATTCTCTCTACATATTGAATGGATGAAGCTTCTTTCCTTTTTGTCTTGCATCAATTTCCCCCCCTCTCTTTTGGATTTTAAACTCACCTACCGACTTAACTTCCCTAATAGGGTAGGTGGGCGTGTCACTCCAAAACACTAGCTTCCTAGATCATAAGATAAATTGTATCATCGTACAATCATGCATTTCATCATATGGATCTTAGAGTTTTATCATGCAAGGATCACTTCATTGTATGTCTTTTGGGGTTTCATTGTACAATGGGCATTTCATTGTATTTATTACATGACAAGGTTTGTCATTGTTTCCCTAATAGAGTTGTACCACATGGTATTCTATAGTTGACCTTCATACCTTGTATAAAGGGCACTTTAAAGTTCATGATCAGAAAATGTGATTTGGATGATTGGATACCCTTTTGGGGGACACATATTTCCAATTTAGAACATATCAAATATCAATCACCATTGTGGTTGCTAAATGCAACATTTCACTTAATTACACAATTTAATTTGGAAAACAAACTTGTATGATTAACCACTTAGTAATTTATGTTTAAGGTTTGGAATGAACATCAAATGATATGGAAGTGTGGTAATTTGAATGAACCTTGTATGTTTAATTACTTAATTTTTAATTTACCATTGAAATGTAGTTTGAGGGCTTGATAATCTTTGGTTTTGTGTTAATCTTACACTTGTAGTATGTATATACATTAGATAGTTCTATCTATAAAAAAAAGAATATGTTTTTCTATGATTTATCCTTGATTCAAAGGACTCCCAAGTAAAGCATAACATCTTGTAACAGAGGTCACATTGGGATCTTTGTGTTATGCTCCTATTGTGTTGTGTGAATGTTGAATTTTATATATTGATACATGTCTTTAAAATTAATTATGTTGTGATATGAATTATAATATTATTGTGGGGCTATAAATAATGTCTTAGTTTCATGTGAAGGATGCCTCCTACATGTGGAAATGGAAGGGTTTGTGGCCAAAAAAATGCTAGTTAGAATGATCATGATGAAGAACAACATTTGGAATGTAATGGGGAGGAGCATCAAGAGGAAAGGGATAGGTAGGGAGGATGTGTTGTAGATGTATTGGTTCCTTTGATTTAGGAGCTCATATCTCTATTAGGGTCTATACTTGATGGGTAGCAACATTAGGAGTCAAAACATGAGGGCTCAAATGAGGGAGATTCTAATGTACAGGGTCTAGAGTTCTAGTGTTTATCTTCTTCCAATTAGGGTTTAGCCCTTTGAACCATCCAATGGTTCCTTCCTTCTATGTCCTCTCCACCAACCTTGGTCTCCAAGACCCTTAGTCCAAATTTCCTCCTAGGTATAGTTGGGTTGATGCAAGAAAAAAAACTAATTTGTTTAGGGACTAGTCCTACCAACCCTTGCTTACCTTGTTCCTTCTGTTAGTGTTGGGTGATGCGATGCGCTCCCCTGCCCACAGGTGGTTAATTATGTGGTGTTCCATGTTCACTAACAGTCATGGCTTTTGGTGCAACGACAAATGGGCCCCACAATTGGTATCAGAGCCTGGGTTTGGCTTGGTCATGGGTTCAAATCTCCCCGGTGCCTTCTCGACCTGCGTAAGCGCCTGGTATGCATGTCGAGGGGGAGATTGTTGGGTGATGCGACGTGCTCCCCTGCCCATAGGTGGTTAATTATGTGGTGTTCCATGTTCACTAACAGTCATGGCTTTTGGTGCAACGACAAATGGGCCCCACACTTATAACTCCAAACCCTTTCTTAAGATCTTTCCCACACACATCTTAGGTCCTCACTAGTGTATTTGTTACCTCCTAGTTCCTTCTAGTTCTTTCAAACACTTCTAGACATATTAGCAATCACTTTTTTATTGCTACCCACAAGTAGGGCTAATTAGGCCTAATTTGCATTAGGTCTATTTTTGTTGTTTTGGTCATTTACAAAAAATTCTTCCACACAACCCTATAGAAGACCATATGATTATGAAATTTATCACCTATAACTTCAATAATACCAAATTAGAGATCTTCAAATCACCCATAACCCTGATTTCTCTTAGGCCCTAGTTTCTAGGCTATCTTTTAGGCCTTTGGACTAGTCTCAACAAAATGCTTCCTAGAAGTCTTCAAAATTCATATCAACCCTTGAAACCTCTTGTTCCTTTAAGGAGACATTCTAGGGATTCCATCCATGTCATTGAGTTGGCCATATTAGATCATGGGTGTTCTCTTCAAATACATCTTCTCATTGTTCTAGCTCACCTCCTCCAAGCAGTTACCCTAGGGAATCACTCCAAAATCAGGAGATCAGTTGCACAAACAAAAATAGAAACAAAAAATCTATGTACAGTACCTAACCTAGCATCCCACCAAGTTTCATTCATTTTCAACTATGGATGCTTAGGTTAGAGCCATTTGAGTGACTGCAACTCTACAAATTAAGATTGTAGACCCAAACACTTATTTTATAGTATAACTCTTCAATCTCATAACTTGTAATCAAACTTGAATATGCAAAAGAAAGTTAAAACAAAACTCTACATTGCCATGGAGTTAGATCATACAACCCAATCTGTACATAGCCATACAAGGGTGCAAAAATACAATAAATGCAAGGGAAAACTCAAAAAATGTCCGTACAGTCTACTCACACATGTCGTCTACAATTGATTTGCATTCTAAACTCCAAAATAATGTTAGAGTAATTAGATATTTCCTAATTAATTCTAGTCTACTTAAGTTAAAATTTAGGCATATAATAATTAATTCTTTTATGAATTATTATTATGCAACATAGGTTAGACCTTTTTAGGTTTTCAATATCCTTTATAAGGATGATCTCTCTTTGTAATTAATCAATTAATTGTTGATTGTAGCAATTTCTCTTTTTTCTCATCAAGAATGTCTCATCTATGGATCTGACAATTCCAGCCTCCATAGCTTTCTACTTCTCTCTTTTCATGACATGTGTTTGCATGTAGGTGATTCTTGGGAGCTATAGGGTTGATCTTTCATCAACTTCAATATGGTATCAAAGCTCTAGATATTCATGCCCCTATTTTGTTCATGAGAGATTTGGCATTAGTTTTTAAATCTAAGTTTTCTCTTTCAAAGGGCTTCAATTTTTACTAGTGTTTTGTATTGGATCTAGGGGGACCTATTTTTGGGCACACTTTGAGAAAAAAAATAGAAATTAGCATTGAGCTCAGAGCGCTCAAAAACCCCCATTTCCATATAAAATGCATCTAGTTTGGACGTTGTTGAAATATGAGGCAATTTTTTTTGCACTCAGGCTATATTGACCTAAGCATGCAAATCGAGGTGGTGATATTTTTTATTTAAAAATATATATATATATGCCAACTTTTTTGATTGCAAACATTTTTTTGTGCAATTTTTTTTTGTTGCAAAAATTGAAGGGTTTTTCTTTGATCAATTTTTTTTCATGCATGTGTGTGTATGCCTTAATCCATTCTCTAGACTTCTATGTTTTATGGAGGGGAACCACTTTTTCTTTACTCGTGGGCCCTCTGTACCTGTCCACGATTGTTGAAAGACACCTTTCTCTTGGGTATCTTTAAACAACGTAGGTACTTAGCTCTTCAGTGGCTTCTGTACACTCTAGGTTGTGTGTGAGTAGAGGTTTTTTGGAGACCAAGTTGTTATAAAGGGAGCTTCTTTAAGAAATCAAAGAACATGATAATTTAGGAGTCCTTGCAATTTGGCAGTCTTCTCTACCATGCACATTTCAAGTGTCTTATGCCCTCCATCAATGACTTCATTCTCTAACTTCCTTCCCCACCTCCTAAGTGAGCCCTTTTCCTTTGATCACATACATGATCTTTTATTTTAGCAAAAGTGCTAGCACATGCAAGGGAATTTTCTTTGGAGGTCATAATTTTTGGGTTGGTTTGTTTTTGCCCACTCTTCAATGCACATTTTTTGCCTATACACACCGCCCGAGGTCACCATCCATCCTTGCTAATGGTCTCATGCAACTCCTTTTTATGTGGTTGGAGGGTGCAATTCGTCCACACCTTGCACTCTACACACATTTTGTGCCTTGGAAGGTGTGTTGATTTTTGTGGGTAGCATTTTTGCCATTGATTGGTAATATCATACATGATTGGGGATAGTGGATGCAAAGTGTAGATTGAGGCATTCATTGGGGGCCTTTCTTTGGAGATTGGCTCTGCATATGGTTGTATTGGGCCCACTATTCTTTCATTGTGCCTTTACAAGAACTTGCAACTTGTTTGGAAAATTCCTACTCTTAGTTTTTGGGGATCTGCTCATTGTTTTTGGTTTCTATCGATGGGACACATTAGAGCTGTGGTGTTTTTTTTTTGTGCATTGAAGTTCATTGACCTCAGGCCCAACTCAGCTTGCTCCACCTTGGCCTTTTTGCTCTATGCCATTTTAGACTTGGCCTATACTATGCACCCTTTTAGTGGGTTTGATTTGCTTGGTGATTTTTTAATAGCGATTTATTGTCCAAACACCTCCAGACTTTTCTAGTTTATGCATGAAGATCAATGTGCTTTGATTAGCACCTCCTCTACCTCATGCACCACATGCATATCTTAGCCATGTAGCCCCCATTCTAACCCCTCCAATGTTTGATGTGATAGTGTATGTTTGGGTTTGGCTTTTTGGTAGATTTTTCCTATCATGTGGTGATTTATGGGAAGGCTTGCATGCAATATTTGTGTCTTCCTATACTTTCTTGGGCCCCACACTTTCTCCTAGCTACCTCTGACCACTTTCTTGGTGACATCTCTTCACACAAGATTTTGCATGAGAGCAATTGGACAGTGTGAACATTTGTTAAAACAATGTTTTTGCATAGAAACATTGGTGGACTCTTATTTTTGCGCATGTCTTTAAAGGCTACCGGATTTTTTTCTTTTTGGCACCAACTTCTTGACAAACATTTTCTTTGGCAATGTGTTTTTGGTGATAGTGATTTTCAGTCATATTAGATATATATATTTTGCAATAGGGCTCTTATTTTAGGCATTTTTTGCCTCAATAATTGTTTGAGGATTAAACTTGGGCTCGTCACATGTTGACTTCAATGCCATGTTAGCACTCATGTCACCTCTTCAGGCTTTGTTTGGACCTACCTTCACATTTTTTCTTATATCTTAGGCATACAAACTCTATTTTCCAAAAATGAGTTAGAGCTGTGTTGGTAAAGAGATTTGTCTTCAAACAAAAACTTCCAAATAACCCTTATTCACCCAACAATGAAGACACAATAAACTACCAACAATTGAGTTGCTTTTCCATTGGATTGTGTAAGTGCCCTTTGAATTTTATAGCGTACAACTCCCCAATTTACATATACAAAGAATGGAATTTAACAAATACCTTTAAACTGAAAGAAAAGGCTACAAACATCTACATGTAAACACATAATAGATGCAAAAAGGAAAATAAACAACTAGAAACAATGAAAAAATGACACAAAGTCCATTTGTTCAAAATATACATAATAAAGAGAATGAAAACAAGGAATGCACATTCCATCTTTCTAAGAATGTGAAGAATCAAAGCTTCAAAAACCATGTAGTCAAACATGTTAAGAAATAAGTGATACTAAAATGCATTTAGAGAAAACTAAATATTATACAAAAATCATAACTAGTGGAAAGATAAATGCTCAAACTCTAAGTTTTGATATTTAATTATCTTTCATATCTCCCTTCTCTAATGTGCAAAAGATTACATAGATCTTATTACATCTCTACATCAGAATCACTACTTAGAAGAATAAAACATTCCCTCCTTACATTGCAATTAAAATCAAAACCTCCTCCCTCTCTTAGCACAAAGTCTAGAAAAAGAGGAAAAACTTTTCTCTTCTATAGCCCACAATCCTCCTCCTTCCAAAAAAGAAGAACCCCTTTTAGATCCCAGCTTTTACAATAAATAATGTTTCCAAATTGTGTTTCAGTTCCTGTAACTATTTCTTTGAACTCTTTTAGTTATTCCCCTCCTTTTTTATTTCTCAACTTCCTCGATCATGATATTGCCTTCCAATTATGAAATACAAAGGAAAATTGGGCTTTGATGAAAATTTGAAACTATCGGTTACTTGGCTATTTCTCCATACAATATTTCACAAGCATCCCTATTTTTCTTCGTGACCAAAGATCAATGTCACTGATTAAGGCTCATATCTCATTCATTTGAAATTAGACTGCAACTTCTTCCATAATTTTGGAGGTTGACTTCATCATGGAATACATACTGATGCACACCTCAATACACCCCAATTATTCATGTGTAGGGTAGGTGCCAATACAACTAAGCAACATCAATTAATGGGCATGATATGAAGGGGAGTAGCACACATTATCATTATCTTCACCACATTAGCATTGGGCCTATGTTATGCTCTGGAATGGATGAATCTATTCCCCCTTTTCAGATGTTATGTGATATTGACCTTTTTGAATGCCTTGTCAGGTTCCATTTTGTATATTTATATGCCATTTTTTTCTCACAAGCATTCTGTTAGATAGTTCATGTGCTTCCATATGAAAGAATAGTGATGATGAGAATGAAGAAACCCATGGCCCTTGGAATTCTTTTATTTATTGATATTCAAGTTTGGCATGAGCTTGATGATTCTAGAACTTCATTCGAATCACCTACATGTGCTCCTTGAATTCATTTGATGCTTCCATGAAGAGATTATTCCCATTCTCAAATGATACATTTTAGGTAAATCAAGGCTCTTATAAACCATAAGGGTGTAGTCATTGAGATCTTGTTTCCATACAAGAGGACCATATGAAACCTATGGACTCTCTTAGTGATTGTGAGACCAGTCTTGAATATGCCTGAGAATATCATGACATTAACATCATGCCTATATGGGGAAACATAAGCTTTAGAAAAAGAATACTAAAAAAGCATTTCAAGTTGATTTAAGAGTGAGACTTTGGCTTCAAGTACCACAAACATAGTTTTATCTTCATAAAGAAGTTGCCTTCTTCTTAGTTTCCAAAAGGAAAACAATCACATGTTCGAAGCTTGGTGACCAGCCAATGAACTCAATATACTATTGGTCTCTTTTGAAACATTTATATTTGATAGAGGCCCATGAAAACAAGGAATCATCATTTGTATGTGCCAACAATTTGATGTTATTTTGAGCATCTATGAATGCATTTTTCTATCTATTACTAACAACTCGGGTTCATACATCTTGGAAATCAAATGATTTACATTCATTATGATCATTTTATCCCTATTGTTGATGAATTCATGATGATGTAGTCCAAAAAAGAAGCAAGCTAATTTCTCTAACTAATATATTCACCTTTAATCCCCATCTGCTTCATATATGACAACATTTTATGTTTTGATTCTTTATGGTGCATAGTCAATTCATCCACTTTTGTAAATTGGGTGAGGTGATTGAACTTAATCAAATAGGCTCAACTATTTTGAACCACATTGAACTAACTACACCTAATTAGACCACTTTAAATTAGTAAGCTTGTGCTTTGAATCCAAACTTTGAAAGTTCTAAATTATTACAAACCATATTGAACTCAAATGCACTTTTATATACTTATCAGCCTCTTGGAACTTGTGAATCACCCTTAATCATACATGTATTGAACCGATTTGAAGCTTCCTAACTTTGAGGATTAGGGCCACATAGTCCACTTTTGAAATATTTGATTGATGATAACCACAAGGTTTGAATCTATATTTTAGATTTGTGTACACTGAACTCAAACTTGGGGTCACTCAATCTTTGTACTAAACCACTAGACTTCAAACTTGAACCATTCATTTTGAGCTTTCAATCCTCGAACTTTCAAATCAATCAAACTTGAGGAACTTGTGAACCCTTTGTGTCATTAAACCTATGCCTTGAACTTCTAATTTAAGAACCTCGAAGATGAACTTTGGGTTTGCATTTTGACTTTAAATTACATGTATTAACATGTTTGAAATATAGATTGAACATTCAAACTTGTTGAACCATCTAAAATTTTGAACCATTTCTTTATCTCAGGCTTTGGTACACTTGTCCCTTGGTTTGTTGCCACAATAATGAATCTGAACATTGCCTTCGTAAAACAAAATTCCACAAAGCATTTCTCAATCTAGGTTAGGGAGAGCTAAAGAGGAAAAATATGAAAAACATACCAAGGGGGCCAAATTTTTGAGTTCAAAAATTAGGGTCAAAACACCAACTAAGACACTAGAAAGCTAGTTTTGAGACCATCACAGTGATATAGTTGGTTTTTAGTTTTGATACTTTTTTGATGTCTTTTTTTGTTGTCAAAGTCAAGGATACAGTTTTGCACTCTAGGAGACATATCTTGAGCATCTAATCTCCAATTTTGGAATTCTTTATATCATTGGAAAGGTCTTTTCAAGCTCTTTCCAGTGGTGCTAATTGTTTTTCTAGATTTTACTCTAGGCACATTCTATACAATTTTTTTCCATTTTATATTCTAGTGAATATCTTGGTTTTTTCAAGTTTGATGATCAATTTTGTTTCTTTGGATGATTCATCATGACTTGTAATATCTATTGTATTAGTTTTATGTTTCTTCTAGTCTATTTAGACATAATTTGTATGAATTCTTGCAAATACACGAAGATAAAGTGTCATATTATATATGTATTTTTGTTTCAGTATTTTTACCTTGTTTTGCCTTCTAATTAAAGTAGCCTCATCTAAGGACACTTGTACACATGATTTTATTCTTGGGATTCATATCTTGTGCCTTATTCTAGATGCATTAATCATGATTAAAGTACCATGGGAGGTTGATGATTTTACTTTGTTTGCAATCTTCCTTTGTCTGAGATTGATTACCCTAGTACACACATATGTACTCTTTTGTGCATCTTGATCATGGTTCCTTAACATGTAGTTCTTTTTTCCCGCTTTTCTATTTTCCTATCACCTCACCCTTTTCTACATTAGGGGGGTTCTTCTATTGTTTCTCATGCTTCCTTGGTTCATTTGATTAGATCTTCAAGCTTTGGTGTTTCATTCCATCTATATCTTCAATTTCAATTGTTTTCCTTTGTGTGCCTCTTGATTCAATGTAGATTATAGTCTTCTCTACCTGATTAGGTTCTATTTCAGTCAGGGTTCTTCATATCAATAATTACTTTTGATAGACTATTGCAATTTCTACATGCTCCAGTGGTGTTCTTCATGATCATCTTTTGTTCCTATCTTTTGGGACATTCCCTAGTTTGGAGGCTTCTTTAGTCCTTCACTAGTTTCTTTGAACATCTTTTTCCATCTCTTTTTGGAGTAGGATTTTTCCCATATGGTTTTCTCTATTTCTCCTATTTTGATAGATTTGGTTGTGCTTGGGTACCTCATCAACCTTTTTTGTTAGGAGCCAAATCTACTTTCAGTAGTAGTTTCTAGGTTTTTAGCTACTCCCTTAGTTTATCTTAAGTTGGGGAATTAGAGTAATTAGATATTTTCTAATTAACTCTAGTCTACTTAAGTTAAACTTTAGACATATAATAATTAATTCTTTTATTAATTATTACTATCCAACCTAGGTTAGAAATTTTTAGGGTTTTGATCTCCTTTATAAGGATGACATCTCTTTGTAATTAATCAATTCATTGTTGATTATAGAAATTTCTCTTTTTACTCATCAAGAATGTCTCATCTATGGATCTGGCAATTCCAGCCTCCATAGCTTTTTGCTTCTCTCTTTCTCTGAAAAGTCTTTGCATGTAGGTGATTCTTGGGAGCTGTGGGGTTGATCTTTAATCAAATTCAATAAAATATTCAGCCATTTTCAAATACCTAAGCATGGGTGGTTACAACTGCCCATTTATTCATTTGCAACTTTCTTGCAAAAGTTGATTGAGCAACTTTTGAAAGTTGTTAACAAATTTTAGCATTTCTTGCTTTTTGGTTGTTTTGGGCAAGTGGATGCTCCTAGATCTATTCTAGGGCATTATTTCTAATGACCCTTAGGATCCTATATAAGACCGAGTACCCTAGTCTCTCAATCTTAGTAACTTTTGACTTACTTGACAAAATTTGACAACATTTGACCCTATGAGCAACTTTTGCCCTTACAAAAAAATTAGGACAAGTTTTTGATCCAAAGACCATTGGACCTTATTAGACTCACACCAAGACTTCTAACTATCCCTAAACAAAATCTAAGCCAACATTAAACCAAAAGGGGAGGTGCTTTGCACCATACTCCCTTGGGAAAAAGAACTCAAGTCCCTAGAGTTAGGAGGTCTTCAATGGTGACTCCATGCTTCAGTATGTCTTTCTTAGTCATCAAAGTGGCTTCAACATCTTGCAATCCTTTCCATCCTTATAGGGAAATAGATAACACACATTAAAGATGGGTGAAATGCCCAAATCAAGAGGTAAGTCCACCTCATATGCATTGTTATCATACTTGTGCAAGATCTTCAATGGGCCTATCTTCTTCATCAATAGCTTGGTTGGAACTCCCTTTGGTAGTCTCTCCTTTCTAAGGTCAGAAAGTACAAAATCTCCCCCCTTGAATTGTAGATCCCTCCTTATCTTATCTACTCTAGATTTGTACTTCTCAACTTGGTGTTGTAAAGTCTTCCTAACTTGGTCATGAAGCTCCTTCATCTATTTTGCAAAGGGTTCTCCTTTAGCACTCCTTTTATCCTACAAGCTGAGGTCTCTCAACTCCATGATCCCTCTAGGAGTAACCCCATAAACTATCTCAAATGGGCTCTTCCCAATGCTTCTATTAATGGAGTCATTGTAGGCATATTCTTTGTATCCTATAATGTGATCCCATGATTGTCCATGTTGCTTAGCTAAGCACCTTAATAGGTTACCTAGAGACCTATTTAATACCTTAGTTTGTCCATCTAACTAAGGGTGATAGGATGAAGATAAAGATAAATTTGTTCCTAACATTTTCCAGAGGGTTCTCTAGAATGGGACCACAAACTTACTATCCATATCACTCACTATGTTGAGTGACAAATCATGGATTCTTACTATGTCTTTGAAGAAAAGTACTAGAATGTGTAAATCATCATTGGTTTGTTTGCAAGTAATGAAGTGTGCCATCTTGCTAAACTTTTCCAACACTAAAAACACATTGTCATGTCCCCTTGGTGTCTTAGGTAGTCCCCCAAAAAAATCCATGCTTAGGCACTCCCAAAGTCTATGGTATGGATAGTGGCTGGTACCATCCAATGTTATGACTATGTCCCTTGTCTCTTTGCATATTTGATAGTGGTCCACAAATTTCTAACATCTAACAGGAGTTTAGGCCAATAGTAATGCCTATTCACTTTCTCAAGTGTCATGTCCACTCTAAAGTGGCCTCCTAAACTACCTCAGTGTTTCTCCTTGATTGTGTTCTCCCTCATGGAGTTTTGGGGTATACACAAAAAGTGTCCCTTGAAAAATAATCCTTCCTATAACATATAGTCAATAAACTCCACTCTAAAGGCCTATTTGAACTTTTCACATGCTTTATAGACATCCTTAAAATCTTTGTCTTTTTTGTAGAGGTCTTTAAGATCACTCTTTCACACACTTTGTTATTGTATTTCCTAAACGGCTAACACTCTCCTACTTAGGGCATTTGCAACCTTGTTGCTAATAGCTTTCTTGTGTTTTATGAAAAAGGTATAGGCTTGCAGGTACTCTACCCACTTGAGGTGTCTTTGGTTCAACTTCTCTTTCCCATTTAAGGAGCTAAGGGCATGATTATCTATGTAAACTACAAATTCCCTTCGTAGGAGATAGTATCTCTACTTTTTGAGTGCTTGGACCATTGCATACAACTCCAAATCATAGGTGGAGTACTTTTTGCTTGGTTTCATTTAACTTTTCTTAGAAGAATGCCTTAGGGTGTTGCTCTTGACTAAACACTACCCCAATGGCTAGCTTACTAGCATCACACTCCACCATAAATAGTTGATTGAAGTTAGGGTACCTAAGAGTAGGTATTTCTACTATCTTTTTCTTCGACATCTCAAAGATTTTAGCTGTTGCTTCTGTCCAATTGAATTGACATTTAATTCACCCTTTAATGTTGTTTAGAATTGGTGGACACACATGACTAAAAATTCTCACAAGCTTCCTATAGTAAGTAGCCAATCCATGAAAATTTATAACATCCCTTATGGACCTAGGTGGTGGCCAGTCCAATATAGTCCTAACCTTATTAGGATCTATCTTTATACATCCAATAGAAACAAAAAATCCAAGATAGACTACTTCACTTTTTAAAAAACTCACATTTTTCTTGGTTGACTTTTCTTGATGTACCCTTCTCAAGACCATCTCCAAGTGCTTCATGTGCTCCTCCTTAGACCTGCTAAAAATCAAAATGTCATCTAGCTAAATAATTATAAATTTACCTATGAAGTTTTCTAGCACTTCATTCAAGATCCTCATGGATGTGCTAGGTGCATTTGTAAAGACAAAGGGCATTACAGGCCACTTATACAACCCTTCATTTTTCTTGAAGGCCATCTTCCATTCATCACCAAACCTAACTCTAATTTGATGGTGTCCTAATTTTAGATCCACCTTGGAGAAATATCAAAAACCCCCAAAATTGTCCAACAAATCCTCAATTTGGGGCATGCAAAATATGTACTTAATGGTTATTTTGTTAATATCCCTAGAGTTAGTACACATCCTCCATTTTCTATCCTTCTTAGGTGCAAGGATAGTGGGAATAACACAAGTACTTAAGCTCTTCCTTATAAGCCCCTTCTCTAGCAAGTCTTGTATTTGCTTATAAATTTCTGTATTTTGAGTTGGAGTCATTTTATAGGCTGCCTTGTTGGGTAGATCAACTCCCAGTATTAGGTATATCTAATGACTTACATCTTTCATAGGTGGTAAAGCACTTGGCAATCCATTATCTACTATCTCATGATAGTTCTCCAATAATTATTGCAATTCTTGAGGCATATTGACTTTCTCCTTAGTCTCTTCTCTTGGCTTTACTATCACTGCACGAAAAACCCCCTTTTCCTTCTTCATAACCTTAAGGAACTCCTTTCCACTAAAGAGCATCACACTAGAACCCACATGTTTGTCTTCATTAGCTTCTATCAAAGGATCCATTTGATACTTCTTACCTTGCTTAGTGATTACATAATTATTCTTTTCCCCATCATGAATGGCCTTTACATCATATTTCCATGGATGTCCTAATAGGAGGTGACATGCATCCTATTTCAAACTCCACTAAAGTTTTTTCATCCACCACTATTTGCCGACCCTTTCTTAACCATGACACCTTGTAGGGTGTGGTGTGGCGTATCCTTCTAAGCTTTATCTTATCAACCATCTTTGTTGACACTATATTCTCTATGGAACCAGAATCTACTATCACCCTATAGATCTTCCCATGTGACCTACAAGTAGTTTTGAACAAGCTCTTCCTTTGAGGTGGCTCTACAAGACTAGGAACTTTCAAGAGTGTCCTTCTCAACATAAGATTTTCTCCATCCAATACTAGCTTTGCCTTGGATATTGGTGAAGTGACACTTTTTGTGTCCTCTTCTTTTACTAACTAAGTTCTTCTTTCTCCCATGGATGAGGTAGAACCTTTTTTAGGACATTTGCACATGGTATGGCCCACTTGGTTACAATTGTAGCATCTACTTGTGAAAACTGAACTACCCCTTCCTTGTGACTAAAACTTACCTCTAGGAAGTCCTCTTCCTCTATGTCCTCCCCTCTAAAATGTACCTTTACCCTAATTTCCTCCATGATTGTCTGAGACAAAGCTTCTTCTGGCTTGATTAGGCTTTGTCCTCTTCCAAAGTTACCCCTACTTCTGAATCCCACATTGCCTCTTCCTCTTTGCTAAGAATCATGTCTCCTTCTAGCCTTCTCCTCTTCTCTCAATGCTAATTGAAAGCATTTATGCATACTATTAGGGGCCATCATATTGATCTCATCTTGGATCCCTTGCCTCAATCCATTGAGATACCTAGCTACCCTTTCTACTTCCTCCTATCTCCTCGCCCTTAGAATTAGCTTATTGAGTTCCTCAGTGTAGGTACTTACTGTTAGCTCCCTTTTCATTAGGTTTTGAAACTTCTAATATGTTTGTATCTCATAATTAGTGGGCAATAATTGTGCCCTCAACTTGATTTTCATCCTATCCTAAGAGACTATTTTCTTCTTCCTAGCTATTAACTTATCATCTTGCATCATATTCAACCAAACCAATACTAACCCCTTAAACCTAGCCTTGGAATAAATGACTTTCTTCTCTTTAAACACTTCTTTATAGTCAAATTTATTATCTATGGCCTCTATTCAATTTAGTGACTCTTCTCCATTCAAACTACCACTATGGTAAGGAATGTGTTCCATACTATATTTATTGATAGATTTGAAGGATTCCAAGAACACTTTCTAGTCCTTTTCCAACTCCACTCCTTTTACTTTGTCAGATGTATCTCTTATTTGGCTTTCATCTTCTTCCTCACTTTCATCTCCCCATTTAGCAACTCTCCTTTTACTCTTTGATCCTATCAGATTGGCCTTTGCCAATAGGTCTTGGAATAAGTCGACTATGACACCCTTTCTCATTTCCTTGGGTGGTATGTTGTCAATCTCTTCACTCTCTTCCTCTTCATACATACACCACATTTACCATAGTTCAGGTTTTGATACCACTCTAATGTATAGGGTCTAGATTTCTAGTGTTTATCTTCTTCCAATTAGGGTTTAGACCTTTGAACCATCCAATGGTTCCTTCCTTCTATGTCCTCTCCACCAACCTTGGTCTCCAAGATCCTTACTTCAACTTGCCTCCTAGGCATAGTTGGGTTGATGCAAGAACAAAACCAACTTGTTTAGCAACTGGTCCTACTAGCCCTTGCTTACCTTGTTCCTTCCCCTAAAACACCCCACCCTTGACAAGGATCTTTCCCACACACATATTAGGTCCTCACTAGTGTATTTTTTAATCTCCTAGTCTCTTCTAGTCCTTTCAAACAATTCGAGACATATTAGCAATCATTTTTTTGTCGCTACCCACAAGTAGGAATAATTAGGCCTAATTTTCATTAGGTCTATTTTTTTTGTTTTGGTCATTTACCAAAAATTATTCCACACAACCCTATGGAAGACCATATGTATATCACCTAGCACTTCAAGAATCCCAAATTAGAGAGCTTCAAATCACCTAGAATCCTAATTTATCCCAGGCCCTATTTTCTAGGCTATCTTTTAGGCCTTTAGACTAGTCTCAACAAAATACTTCCTAGAAGTTTTCAAAATTTATAACAACCCTTGAAAGAACTTGTTCCTTCAAGGATAAATTCTAGGTCTTCTATCCATGCCATTGAATTGGACATAACTAATCATGGGTGCGCTCTTCAAACACATGTTCTCACTATCCTGGCTCACCTACTCCATGCAGTCAGCCTAGGGCATCACTCCAAAATTAGGAGATTAGTTGCACAAAAAAATGGAAACATTAATGCTATGTTCAGGACCTAACCTAGTATTCCACCAAGTTTAATTCATTTTTAACTATGGATTCTTAGGTTAGAGCCATTTTAGTGACTACAACTCTACAAATGAAGATTTTAGACCTAGACACTTATTTTACATTATAACTCTTTAGCCTTAGAACTTGGAATCAAACTTGAATATGAAAAAGCAAGCTAAAAAAATCTCTACGTTACCATGGAGTCCAAGTGAAACTGTGCATCAACACCAAGAGTAGTAGCATCAGCACTTTGCATTGCCATGGAGTTAGATCATGCAGCCTAATTCATATATAGTAGTACAAGGGTACAAAAACACAGTAAATGCGAGGGAAAACTCAAAAAATATCCATGCAGTCTAATCATATATTTGGTCTACAAATGATTCTCATTCTAAACTCCAAAAATCTTCATCCCATGCTTAAATACCCAAGCATGGGTGGTTACAACTGCCCATTTCTTCATTTGTAACTTTCTTGCAAAAGTTGCCAGCAACTTTTAGCATTTCTTTCTTTTTGGGTGTTTTGGAAAAGTGGGTGCTCTTAGATCTATCCTAGGGCCTTAGTTAGGACCCTTAGGACCCTATAGGAGACCAAGTACTTTAGTTGCTCAATCTTAGCAACTTTTGACCCGCTTGACAATATTTGACAATATTTTAACCCTATGAGCAACTTTTTCCCTTACAAACAAATTAGGACAAATTTTTGATCCAAAGACCTTTAGACCTTATTAGACTCACACCAAGACTCCTAACTAGCCCAAAATAACATGTAATCCAACATTAAACCAAAAAGGGAGGTGCTTTGCACTAGATTCCCAGATGTTTGAGTATGGATAAGAGAGGAAAGAGAAAAAATATTCTAGTAAACCACTTGATGCTAAAGGAGCACATAGGAGAGGAAAAGTTTTGGATGAAGAAGATACCAATCACTTTTTTATGATGAGATACCTTATGCAGTATTGACCACCTTTCTTTGATCAAAATGGAGGTGGAAATAAGGTTTAGACAAGGTTGTAAGACCTTGGGCATTGATTTTCTATAGATCTGTATGCAAGCAAACTTAGATCCCATTGTGTGGTCATGCACCTAAGAGACTATCCTTCTACTTCGTAGAATATAGAGGACTAGTAAAATCTCTAGTTTAGACTTATAGGTCTCACTTGGGAGATATTTGAGGAGAGGTTCAGGGAGATTTTTTAATCTCCTTAGTATAGAGAAGCTCATGTAGATGAGTCTCATGAGATCAAGTAGGGTACCATGTCAGTGGACCAATACAAGAAAAGATTCTTTGAGTTAAGGCATTATTCTAGCTATAACCATGACAAGGACCTCTTGAATCATCACTTTGTTTGAGGTCTTAATGGCTCTATTAGTGGAGATGTATGTATGCATCATCCTCTAACTCTTTCACTTTCCCCTAAGGAAGTGAGTATTGTCAAGAGAAATATGGAGAGAGGATTCAATAGAAGGGTAGGTTCACAAAGCCATAATGCATGGCCTATGGTGTCAATGATACCATCTAGTTAGACATAGTATGTTGGGGTAGCCTATACTCAATTGACACCTTTTAGGGGAGTTGACACTTATTTTAGGTCACTCTAATCTTAGATTCATAAAAGTGGCCAAGGTTTATGTATCTCAGGAGGGAAGGGGTATGTTTAGTAGCAAGGTAAAAAAACCCAGTCTAGCTGAGTGTTCATCCAAGTCTTATTAAGGGGAGTTTCCAACACTCTATTGCCCCTCATGGGGAATGAGGGTATGATAATGGGGCATGCTTCTCTTGTGGTGAACATGGTTACAAGTCAATAATATGTCCTTGATAGCCATCAACATGACTAAGAAGGGGTGAAACCATGTTAGAGCCTACATTTGGGGTGTAGGTAGGTCCCATGGAATATTTATATTAATTTATACTCATTAGACCAAGTACTAGGGCACTATGGTTGATACTAAATGTGTGTTAAACAATATTTCTGTACTATCTTAAAATGGAAGCACTTCCATGTTAAGAATATTTAGCCCTTCAAGTAAGTGGTTTTGGGTCATCTCAAGTTCCTTGAGTACGTCTTTGCATGGATCTGGCTATTTCCCCCTTGTTCTGCATTTCTCCCCTAATTCCAACACCTTTTCCTCTTTCTTTCTACATTTTTCTAGCATTTTGGACTAAGATCCTAAGATGTGTGACCTCAGGGTCAAGGTTGACCTTGACTGTGACTCCAAGTCTAAATTTCAAGGTTCCATGATTTTTGGATGTCGGGTTTTGGAAAGAATTGTTTTCTCAGTTCTTGGTCAACTATTTTGGTCTTCAAAATGGTAAACTCTTAAATGAAATTTAATCTAGGTCCACTTCTAGGGGTTGTTTTTTCACAATCACAAGTCAAGGTAGGTGATATTGATTTTCATCCTCCTCTTCATATTCTTCTTTCTACACCTAAATTAGATAATCCTGCTACTCATCAAGATATAGCTAAAAAGGTGTATGCTCAATTCATGAATTTTGAAAAAAGAAATCTTTAAATCTATGTTGAAAGATGCCTTATCTGAGTACAAATATCCTTTTCATTATCATAATACACACTTACTTGCTGATATTAAACATTTCAAATTATATGTTCGAGAATGAGCTACTTTAGGAATTATATCTCACTCTTGTGTAGTTTTACAATTCCTTCATAATTTTGATATAGGGGATTCCCCTCATTTTGATATAATATAGATATCTTCTCCTCATGTCTTTGGATAGGGGGGCAAGAAGTGTGTTTCCATTCAATCTCTTAGGATCCATTAGGCCTTCTATAGGGCTTAATTGGTATTCTTTCTTCCTATTTTTCTATGATGTTGTATTATGTTTATAATTATTCATAGAATCTATTCAAGATATATTTTCTAAGACATTGGTTTTGAAAAGGTATCCCTTGTCTTCATCCTTGGGGAGCAAGGTTCCTCCTTTCTCTTTATCTAGGGAACTGATTTCCTTAGCTTAGTGGTACTTATTTATATTGCAATATTATTTCATCATACTGACAAATGTTTTGACTATGGATAACCTTTTTATATGAGAGGTTGTTGTCCTAGCTCATCACCTCTTCTCTATGTTGTAAAATTATGTTCTTTATAAACTCTTACCCTTGCTTTGGTGTTAGAGTTGTTTTCCTTATTCCAAATATTCCTCTTCCTCTTCTTTATAGGGGGCTTGATGATTTAATCATTTTTCCCACTTGGTTTATCTTTGAAAGATGATATTTTATTTGAAAATACTCCTCTATGGTGGGGTTCTTGTTGATAAGATCTCTTTCTTTAAGGATCCTTTTTTTTACCATGAGTGACATATCCTTTTCACAATTATCTATACTCTTGGATGTAGGGGCCAATACCACTCACTAAGAATATGGTATACATTGTTGTTAAATAGGATATATCCTTGCATTGTGAAGTAGGTATCCTCTCCCTCTTCCTTATCCTATCTAGTAGACAACCATGATAAGGAGGGAGGCATATATAGGGTCTCCCTTGTACTATAGTTTTTTTTCAAATTACATGCTAAATCACACATAAATTGCTAAATCCTAAAGAGACAAACATTTTTCAATTTTAAAATTACTTGTTAAATATTAGAAGATAACACACATAATTTGCTAAATCCTAAAGAGACAAATATTTTCAATATGCGAAATCTTCTAAATTTAATGCACATAAGCTGCTGAATCCTGAGGAGATGTGCATTTCATATTCATATTGATACAAGAAGGTGGATCTATGGGTATTCTAGACACATTACAATTATAAGAATAGTTTATGGGTGAACTATCAAGTTTGGCCACTTATTTGGCTCTCCCTCTCTTGGTGATTCATGTTAAGGTGGGAATCTTAATAGGTGAAGTAATCAATTTCTCTTTTCTCTCTTTTTGCTTTCATGCTAGTAGGATTGAATCATGAAGTTATGTTATTTATAGTGTTTCTCTTGTCTTTATTATGCAATCATTTATGATTTTATGATAGCTTTCCAAATATGATATTAGTATGAGAAATATTTCTTAACAAGTTTTCTTGTGCTAGTTGATCTAGCTTTGTGTAGTACAGACCCTTCTTTTGTGTTGTTTCATTTTTCTTTTTCTTTTTGCACCCTTGTACGTGCATGTTAAGTAAGAATCCTTAGCTTTGGGGACTTGTATCCTTAACTAAGTTTTATTTTATCTCATTGTGAATCCACTTGGATCCCTTCAAGTAAGTGGTCGAGGGTCATGTCAAGCACCTTGAGTAGGTATTTGCATGGATCTGGCTATTTCCCCCATTTTCTTCTTTTCTCCCCCTATTTCCAACCCATTTTCCTCTTTCTTTTTGCATTTTACTAGCATTCTGGACTGAGATCTTGAGATTTGTGACCTTAGGGTCAAGGTCAACATTTTAGGCTAAGATCGACCTCAACCTTGACCTAGGTCAAGGAAAACCTCTATCGTAACCTAGGTTAGATTCAACCTTGACCCTAACCCCAAGTCCAAATTTCAAGGTTCCATGATTTTTAGATGTCGTGTTTCAGAAAGAATTGCTTTCTCACTTTCAAGTCAGCTGCTTTGGTCTCCAAACTGATAAAAACTTAAATTGCATTTAATCTAAGTCCATTTCTAGGGTTAATATTAATTGGGATTTAATTCTCCAATGTCAGTCTCTCTAGAAGTTTGTGCCCTAGATCACTATATAAGGAAGACTCCTCCTCTCATTTTCTCAAGTAGAAGATATCAAATGATCCATTATTTTCCACAATCAAGAAAGATCAAATAAGAATCCCATCAAGTATCTAAGCTATTATTTCCATTAAATTTTTCTATTGAAGATCAAGGATTCAAGCATTCAAGCCTTTGAAGGGATTTGGTTCAAGCTTTCAAGATCCATCATTCAAAACCCTAGATCTAACCATCATAGTGGTGTGATCTTCCTTCAAGATCCTTTGTTCATCTTCAAGATTCATTCATTCTTTTCTCGAGATGGATTCCAGGCATACAATCATGGGTGTTTTTCTTTACATTTGCTAATGTTATTTCCAAGCTTTCATATCAACATACTTGTTTACATTTCAAATACAATTGCATATCTATTAAATATCATAGCTTTTTTGTTAGATCTACTTCTACTACTTGCTAACATTATCTATTTTAATTTCATTATTAAGGTTGATTCCAAACCAAGGTTTGACCAAGGCAAACTCCTCATCCAAACAACAAAACAATTTTCCTTGTAGGTATAGGTACAAGACAACAAATTGAAGTGCAGATTTGGATATCCTATTTGGAGAACTTCTGAGATCCACAAATAGATTTTTCATTGGTGTAGTTTAGGTCAAGGTTAGAAATAAAGGGGTAAGATTGTGCCCCACTATCTAGGTCAAGGTTGATCTACCCTCAAAAAGATAAAATTTATCTAGGTTTTCTTTGTCTTGGCATTTCTAGTCCAAAGCAAGTTGCAAAATTCCTTGAAACAGTACACAAACATCATAAATCAACATTTTCCAAATTCTACCTACTTTGAGGTTAGTATTTACCTTCCATTTATTCAAGATTTCAAGTACATACTTTCTATAATAGATTATAGGATTTCCTTCTTTCTTCGTATTCTCCATCATTTGATTCATTTATGCATTGATTACTTCTTTGTGATTAATCAATTTGGATCTTTCCTTTTGGGAATCTGGGTTAATGATAGGTCTTATATTCCCCCTAACACACATATATATATCATACCCATTAATTTTTAATCCTATCCAATTTCTAACACTATTTTATTTGGTTTTGCCACTTTAGATTATTTTATTTCACCCCCTCTTGTTCATAAATGTGGGATAGTGGTAGTGTAATGAATGGATATGCAACAAATAGAGTTGGCCATGAGGCCTAAAGTGGCCATGGATTCCTCAAGTTTATGGTTATGTTGGATTTTACCACCTCACTACTAACATTTATCTTCACATCTCGTCCTTAGGATAATATAGCATCATGTAGGGTGTGAAGTCATTAGCTTTTCACTAGGAAAGTATTGATCTCTAATGTAAGTTGGTATAGTGTATTGATGATATAGGTAGGAAAGTTGAGCTTGTAGGGATCCAAAGACCAGTTTCACTTTGGATGATCTCATCCATGAAATTGAAGTGGAAAATGAGATAGGGATGCCATATGTTTTTAGACTCTATTAGTAACCTAGTTGGAATTGAGAGTCAAGAGGTGTCTCTTGACAATCATCTACTCCTTCATGAGTATGCAATATGCTTTTAGAGGAGATACTGATATTTTTCCTTAATACAACATTAATATACACATTGATATCATCTCTATAGTAGATCCTATTTCTTAGGCACCTTATTACATGACTACTTAGGAGTTGAGTAAACTACAATTGTGGTTAGAGAAGTTATTAGCCAAGGGCCATATTCATCCTACTAATGTACATCCATAAGGAGCAAAAATCATCTTTGTTAAGAAGAAGGATGGATCTTTACATTTGTGCATTAACTACCTATAGTTGAATAAGGTGATGGTGAAGAACCAATATCCCTTGTCAAGGATTAATGCCTTTCTTGATTAGATGAAGGAAGCAAGAGTTCTCTTGAAGATAAATATGAAGTTGGGATACCATTAGTTTTGTATCAAAGAGGATAATATTCATTAGACATCTTTTTGTACACACTATAGAAATTATGAGTTTACAATTGTACTTTTTGGGTTTACCAATCTATAATTACTGCTCATAAGTTTGATGAACAAAATGTTCCACACATACCTTGATTGATTTCCTCATTTTTATTGATGCATACTAATTTTTTCTAAGGTTTGTTGAGGAACATGGGATCCACTTGTATTAGTTATTGTAGTGTCTTTGTGACCATTAGTGGTAACTTGGGAAAGTGTAAGTTCTTCTATACTAAGGTGGAGTATTTTGGGAACATCATATTGGGTGATGGTATTGTAGTGGATCCTTATGAGATTTGAGCTATCATGGATTGACCAACACCCACTAGTGTCCTAGAGGTTCATATTTCATAGGTTTAGTGGGTTACTAGAACTATCCATGAAGGGTTTCTCTTATATGGATCATCCTTTCACTTATCTAAAAAGGAAAGGGAAGAAATAAATTTGGAACAAACAATGTGAGTCACCTTTTGAGGCTCTTAACAAGAAATCAACTAGTACACCAATCCTTGCAGTGTTAGATCATGTAGGCAAGTTCATGGTATGCACCAATGCACTATTGGAAGGTGTAGAAAAGTGTTTATGTAGGAGGGACATATGATTGTGTATAAGTCCCAAAATCTCAAGGACCATAAGATGAACTATCCCACTCATGATTTAGAGTTAGTGGTGGTTGTACATTTACTAGTGTGCTTGAGGCATTTTCTTTTGGGTCACAAGTTTGATTTGCATAGTGATCATCGTAGCTTGCAATAAATTTTTTCTCAACTAAACTTGAATGCATGAGAGCATCATTAGATGGAGTTCCTATGTGAGTACAATTTTTATGTTCATTAAATTAAGGTGAAGGATAATGTTATAAAAAATTCCCTGAGAAGAAGGAGGCATGAGATCTTGGTTTTGTCATTGGGTGTTGATTTATGTAGTCCTATCTTGGAGGCTTTTCCTAGAAACACTTGGTATCAAGAGGTTAGAGTGTATATTAATTTTGGAAATACCCCTTGAGGGATGATTTATAGGTTATTTTTTAGAGTTTGATGGCCTATTGTGACACTTGGAGCACATTTATGTGTCAGTGTTAGGGAATATTTATTCTTTGGCTTTGTCAAAGGCACATCATGCACCACATTTTGCACATCTTGGCATCAAGAAGATGCATTATAACCATAGATAGTTGTACTTTTGGGTAGGGATGAGGTGTGACATTTCTTATTTTTTTTCTTGATGCTTTGAGTGAAAGAGAGTGAAGGCATAGCAACAATATCATGCATGTAGATTTTGTAACCACATTCTGTTCCTAGGTAGAAGTGGGTTATCATATCCATTGATTTCATTGTAGGGTTTCATATGTCATCATGTCGTTGTGATGATATTATGGTGATAATGGAAAAGTTTCAGCTCAATTTTCACCCATAAAAGAATCATATAGGTCTACTACAATAGCACATCTATTCTTGGAGGATATTGTTTAGTTAGATGGGATTCCTTGAAGGATTATTTTGGATAGAGATCTCGTGCTCACTTTAGCATTGTGTCCATCTCTTCAACATGCTTTGGGAATGCAACTCAATTTTATTTTTTCTCATCACTCAGAGATAGATGCACAAATAGAGTGGGTAAATAAAGTCTTTGGGGATATTCTTTGCATGTATGCGATGGATTGGCAAGAAAACTAGGAGGACTATTTGTGCTTGGTTGAGTTTTCCTATAATCGTGGGTATCATAGTTCTATTGGCATGTCACCTTTTCAGGCCTTGTGTCATAGACCTTATTTTACTCCTTTGAGTTGGGATCAGTTAGAGGATCAAGCAATTTTTGGTCCAAAGATTATTTAGGATATGGAGCAACAAGTTTTTCATATTAGAGAGTATTTAGTTACTGCTCAAGATTGGCAAAAAATGTATGTATATTTTTATATGATGGATCATCAATTTTTTGTTGGTGACTAAGTATTTTTGAGAGTTCAAGTATGGAAGTTCCCCATACATTATAAAAAAGGCTCTAAGTTAGCATCACATCATGTTGCCTAGTCCTTGGTATTTCCACCTAACATATTGTGCATCCATGATATTTTCATGTTTTTGGTTTGAGATAGTATAATTCCAGTGTAACTCATGTTCTTGATTGTTGTGCTTCATAGGTAGAGGACGTGAAAATTTCTTTGGATCCCATCAATATTCTTTAACATCATAGGTGTTATCATCCAAAAATGGCTAGTCATCTAGACCACTAGCTTCCTCTTCAACATTTTGGCTAAATTATTTAATCATTTGTCTATAGATCAAATCATCAAAAAAAAATTTATTCAAAAATAACCTATGGGTTGAGTATAATATCTTAAGTCCATATTTGATTAAAAGAACATGTCTACTTTTAATTAAATAAAAGACCCTACTCCCACATCTTCCTAAGTTATAGACATAAGCCATTTCTCTTATTTTCAAATTAAAAAGAAAATACTTTTTCTCATATGAAAAGTCAACTCATTTTGATTGGAGGAGATGAATGTGCACATGGATCAAGTCAAAAGTCAATCCCCACCCTTGATTATTCATCTCTTGATCTTGATCTCATCTGTCTGTACATCTTTAAAAGGGAGAGCTCTCTCCTCATCTAAGGATCCTGATTTTGAGCTATTGTTATTTTGTAGGTTTACTCATAGGTTTTCTTGGTGCATTTGTGGAGAACTTCTAACTTCTCTCTCATTCATTCTTGCATCATCATACTAGTGTCGTTTCATTTTCATTATCTTAGTTTCCTTTGTAATAGCATAGTTCACTTAGATTAATTAGAATGGTTCTTGTAATGCTCCCATGTTGTTAATATAGTTGCATCTTTGCATATTATTCTAGCATAGTCTCATCTTGCATTACATATTTTGGAAGATCTTTAACACTAGTACTCTTGATCTTGTCTAAGAATCTCTCATTTCATGGTTTACTAGGAAAGGCTACATTTCTAAGGCTTAGTTGAGAGCTATTTTCATGCTTGTTTGTATGCTTGTGCATTCCATGACTAGGGAGCTCTAAGCCACAATCCAAGCATTTGAATTCATGGAATACCTTGGATAGAATAGTTTAGAGAACTACACAATTCTAGTGTACATTTTTGACCATGGGATAGAATGCTGTTATTTTGCCTCTCTATTTGCATTTAGTCATACATTTTAACTTGATATTCTGTACTTTTTTTATTTTTTAGACAAAATTATCATGTGATATTTTCTCAATATCATACAATAGTTTCTTCTACTATAGTGTGATACTTTACTAGTTAAAGTATCATACTCCATTTCACAAACTACCACATTATAGTTGTGAAATCTGTTGCACAAGTGTTATATAAACTATCACATTTGAGAAAAAGTATCACATGTGTATAGAAAAAAATATTCTATTAGCATTAACTATTTCTCTATCTAGAATTGTTTGTTTTTTGAGTTATTTGATCAAATTTTAAGTCTTGAACATTTTGTTTTTCAGATTTCTCACAATTATTTGCTTTCTAACAGAGTTCTTTTGCAGGTTTATTGTATTTTTTTGGCTAACACCTTGATGGACTAATGCATTTTTTTTGTAGGGTTGCCTAAAAATTTCTTGCAAATTTTATAAAAGAACACATGTCAAATACCTTGTGATAAAAGGGCTACTAACTCTTATTTGCAAGGCTGCTCAAAGCAAAAAAAAAAAAACCAAGTGAACTTGTGTTTATTTCATTTCATGTGTGGCAATATACTAGTTGTTTATTTTCCATAGGCACATAAAAATTGTGAGTAGGGTCTTTTTATGGTAGGAAATCATGATCTTCACCCTTGAGGTGAATAAAAAATCTTGACCCTCCCTTAGGTCTTGAAAGTGAGTGGTATGCTCCTCTTTTTAGCAATTTTAATTAATCTTCTTGGTCTGTTTGGGGAAGCACTTGGAATAGGAGAGTATGCTCTTCACCCTTTGAGTGAATAAAAAATCTTGACCTCCAAGAGTGGATCCAATTTTTTTCTATCTCCTAGAGAGATATTATATTTAGAGGGCTCACTATTGGTGGAAAAATACCAATAAGAATGACCTAAAGTGGGAACAAACAAAACCCAGCTAACCTAACCTACTATAGTCACAAACCCCTTGACAAAGGCCAAACCCTTAGGGGGCATTGCACTTGTCTTTGTTTAGTAGAAGTACTTGTGAGATTGGGACCATGAGTAAAATAATAATCAAGGATTCTTAAGGTACTCTTGTGGCTGTGAGGTCCATTACCACTAGTTATAAATGTGCACCTATTTTTTGATGAGGGCTAGTCAATATTTCAACGAAAAATTGTCTCGCTATAATTTTGTCAAAATTTCAATGAAATCTAGGGTGGTCTATATATCTATGGACCATCCCATGAAAAATGATCCCAATATTTGTCATGAGGCAACATCAGATCATTACTAGGAAACATCAAGACCTCAACAATTAGGAGATTGGCATCAACAACTTTCCATACCATCGACAAAAAACCTCTTCAAAACATTGACAAAATATCATTAGAATCCTATGAGATTCCAACAATGTTGCCTTGTCATCAATGACAATGGCTGTCCATATATCAACTAATTATTGTTGAAACTTCGATGACAACCCTAGTTTTTTTAATAAAAAATTTCTTAAGAATCTTATCTCCATAGATATTTTTGTGGAAATGTTGCTAACTGAAGGAATTCACCCATTTGAAGATTTACTCTTGTACCATCTTTTTTAGCTATTTACCTTTAGTAAATATGGTATTAATCTTGCAGCTACATTAGAAGCTTGTAATTTTACATCCATCTCATTCAAGGGAGTTGATTCCTAATGCTCTGCATCTTTCATTGCTTAACTATGCAAAAACTTGTCCTAATAGTCTCCAAAAGTGAGGCCCCTTTGTCCCCCTATCCCCCCATCCCCCAAGCTAGTGTAACTATGCCATTGAATGAATAGCGCAAGTCCCCTAAGTAATTACGTGCAAATCACATTATTTTACCAAGTGAGCATCTACAAATAAAGGAACCTTGAAGTCATTTCATGATCTTACTATGAAAGCTTAGCATGAGAGATGACCTTATTCAAGAAAGGATTGAGTATTTAGTGTTTCATGCCAAAAAAATGAGCTTTTGATTGTACATGTTGTATTTGAGAAAAAACCACCTTAACACTACCATAATTCTCTTTTGCATCAATGTCAATGAAAAAATAAACCACCCAACATTTTGGTTTATAGCATATGAAACAATAATGAGTTGTCTTTGGACATAGTTGTACAAGGTCTTATATCAAGTCAAGTATTATCAAGCAGTAACAAAAGATTGGCAAATTTCCATGATAATGGATTCAAGAAGTGAGATTCAGATATGTGAAAATGACTATCTTCCTTGATGTTATCATAGAGATTAAAATATGCATCAACCAATAGAATTTGACAAGTGACATATAAGCATCATTTAATAGTAACAATAAATGTTTTAAAGCAATAACCTCCACGGTAAGATAGGATCATCAATATCAAGGAGAAAACACAAAATAACATAATATTAATGATTCTAATAAGAACATCTTTGATTAATTCTTTGCATGTGAATACTTAAATGAGTAAACAATAGAAGGTTACCTCCCCTTTTGTTATATTTTCATTGCATTTTTTGCATGTTGCACAAGAAATTTTTGCATTCTCAATCACATACTCATTGTTATCATCCTCTAAAACACTTACAACAATAATTGGAGATGCCCCTTCTAAAGTATTTTCCACATACTTCCTCAACATTTTTTGATCTTCCCATCTAAGCATATCAACCCCTTCTACATCATCTAATATGAAATTAGGCAATATAGTTTAGCATTTGTGTCTTGAAGAATTAATCAAAGTAAATTCCAAGATAATAAATTTTAATTCAAAGCATGAGGAAGAGCTACATATGTTTGAATTGGACCACATTTCTTCATAATACACCCTACATGATTCCACAATTGAACCATAAATGATTAAATACGTTATTTTGCATGAGTGTAATAGCATAGTCATAAAACAAACATCAAAATTAAAAGAAATTGTGTGCAAGGAAAGATCTCAATAAAAATGTAGGCAATATTAGATCAAACCAACTAGCAAGATCTCAACAACTCTAATTGCTACTAATGATGCACTAGAGTAGGAAAATATACTTACTATAGCTTTTTGGGACTATTTCTAAGTCCCCGAACTCAATATATTTGCACAGTGAATGAAGGAAAATATAATATGTGAACTAACACTACACTACTATTTTGATTTAGTTCATTGTTGAATTGAATAGGTTTTCTTTTTCTTAGGCCTTGTGCTATTGGTAGTTTCAATTGCTCATCTTAACGGTTAGGATTGGTATTTTTTGGGGCTTCAATTTTTTGTTTTAGATAGTGGTCTTAACTTAAAGATTTTGTTATGGCACATGGAAGGCAATATAGGATTTTTATGTCAAGCATATAGTCTCAAGTAGCATGGTACTTCAAGCTCTTCTTCAGAGGGTACTACCTCATTTTGGGTCATAGGTTTGTGCACCTTGCTTCTTACAAAACATGAGTTTGTGTTTTGATGAGGGGAATATGTTTTTGATGGGAAAAATACACACAAGGTGATCTAATTTGAGTTTTCCAGTTATATCCTTTGCCTTTTTCAGTGGTTTTTATAGCTAGTAAGGCCCTTTCAGCTGCTTGGCATAACATTACATTTATGTATTGTTTGAATTCCATCTTGAGTGGGTGCCCTATGGATAGCTTATGTTATTCAAACTAAAATATCCATATGCCTTGTTGATAATATATTATCTCCATTTTTTACCATGCACAAGATGCACTTCAGAGGAATTTTGAATGTAGTGATGATGCACAAGATGCACTTCAATGGAATTTTGAATTTAGTCATGATGCACAAGATGCACTTCAATGGAATTTTAAATGTAATGATGATATTTTGAACCCAAGAAGTGAATTCAAAAACTCTAAATCTCTTTGTTTCTCCTTTGAAACAACTACCCACAATAGAATTGCAAACAAAGGAAGTATATAGAATGATGAGTTTTCTCATCCTTGTGTTGTAATGATACATGAGATACAATTTACTGCCTAAATTAATACTTACTAGACCATCTTGACAAAGTGTCATGGAAGTCTCCAAATGTTGAAAGGATTTAAATAAGGTTGTGGCAAATGTAAAGGATCAATTTAAGTAGCATGGCAAGGATCTCAAGTATTTTGAGGATGCCATTTCCCTTAATCTGTCCAACTATTTTGTGAATTGTGACTGTTATTGTAGAGTTTTATAAGTCACTATTATTATTGGGTCTCCTATTATTCCATGAAGTTTAATGAGATGAACCCTCACATTAGATGGAAATGGCTTTTAAATTGTTTTGAGTCCTTGGGTAAAAAAGACATTATCATATTGTCTTGACCATGATAGTGACAGTCATAGTAATATATTGATTCTTTAAAGGTTAGATTTTATGGTTGGGAATAGAACACTATGATTGACCTTGAAGTGCATTAAGGTTACTTATTTGGTTTGAAGTGTGCATTGGGAAGGTTTAGATCCTTTCATGTGTCACTATTATGCTACAATCACAGTATGACATTCAAATTAGATTGCGAAAAGAAAGAACCTTTGGTTCCAACAAAGTTTGTGCATTCATCTATGATGTTTGAAAGGGTGTAAGGAGAAAATCTAAATCCATATTGAGAGTTATCAAGTTGATTCAACGGTTGAGAATTAGGTGGGTAGAGTAACATTGTCATGAACTTACTAATAGGCCTTACTATTAATGTGATCAGTGAATGGGATAGGAGTTGATAGTTCATTTGAAGGATCTAATTCCATTGGGTGCTTCATGAGTGAAAGTGAAGTGAGTTTAAATATCTATAGGATTGAGTATTCTGATTGCATTCATGGAGTACATGGTGAATTAGAAATCCAAATATCCCTTCAGGTTTGTGTGATGGAAATGGTGTAGCTTCCTTTGGGAGTTTATTCATAAAGCCTTTGTAATCAAAAAATGAGTTTGATCCATCTAATCCTATTTAGAAGGTGTTATGATGATTTAGTGAAGGTTTATTCAAGTGTCAAGTTGGTAAAGCATTTGGGAAGATTTGATGGCACCATATATTGGTGTTTAGGTTTTATAGGTTTAGTTTGAGCTTCTCTTGGTTTTGAGAATCCTTCCATATTCTCTACTTAACAAGGCCAACCATGTGAGGGTGGAAGCTCATTTGGCCTCCACCCCACTATAATCACTCTAAATTACCCATTAACAATTATGTAAATATTTCATTCATTCATTTAATAAGTATAGCATTGAATCATTATAACCACATAACATTCATTAAAACAACATAAAATTAATTAATATGTATAAACATTCATCAATAATTCTTGAACACATCAATCATTATATTCACATAACACTCACTAACATGACATATAATTCATTAATAGATATAAACATTCATCAATAATTCATGAACATGTCGATCATTATAATCACATAACAATATTCAATAACATGTAATAAGCAACATTCATAAAAAAACAACACATTCATCATCAAACAAGGTTTTAAACATTTATTTCTTGTTTTATTTTTTTATTTTGTTAAAGATAAATGCTAATAGGCACATCGTGACTATCTTCAAAATTCTCATATGGCTTTTGTGGTTATGATCTTATGACATGAGACTTCCTCTTCTTTTTTTGAGGACAAGGGTGATGTGCCCCTACAATAAGAAATAAATGGGTTTAATTCTAATTTAAAAAAAAATGTTATAAGTATTTCATTAATCTAAAGAACATAACAGGGATTTTTATTTACCTGATAGTGCCACATCATCTACAATCACATTTTTTTCAGCCCCAACCTCAACATTGTCAACACTAACATCACGCTCAACTTCATCACCATGACATTCAATTTACTAAAAAATTATCACATAAAGGTTACACCAATTGCAATTTAAGATGTTCAATTTTATTAATAATTACATACTTAATTTTCAATAGAAATTGAATATGTACCTATATTATTATGATGCACATCAAGGCCTTCATTATGTGTAGGATCTGTGTAGTAGAAGGCTATAGTGAAATGTCATTCGCATTGTTATCATTGTTCAAAATTAACATCAAATAGATTATTTATCATGAAGTTCTCCATTTCTATTATTATCCATTAAGCCTATTTACCTGTGTGTGAACTAGTGCACTAGAATCTTCTACATTTCTTTGGCCACTAGAATCTATGCTATGGTGGGCAACCACTACTTTATAGCCTTTATTGAAGCCAATTTGTTTGTCCTCTTCTATGGGTGCTAGATTAAATTCAATGCCCTCCATTTTTGCATAATATCATCACTATTGAATGTATTTCTTATTTGTAATTTTATATAAAAAAATTGATATGAAATTTCATTTACAGCTACTTACAAGTCATGAGTGAATTTTTATATATCCACCAGAGCCAAGATGGTATCAACCAACCTTCTCTTTCCTAGGTTGTGTAACCTTTGATGTGCTATGGTGGAAAACCATTTCTTTATAGCTTTTCTTGAAGCCAATTTGTGTGTCCTCTTCTACGGGCACTAGATTAAATTCAATGGCCTCCATTTTTTGCATAATATCATCAATATTGAATGTATTTCTTATTTGTAATTTTATATAAAAAGATTGATATGAAATTTCACTTACTGCTACTTACATGTCATGAGTGAATTTTCATATATCCACCAGAGCCAAGATGGTGTTGACCAACCTTCTCCTTCCTAGCTTGTGTAGCCTTTGATGTATCCAGTAGCCTATATTGTAAACTTTGAAATATGTTAGATTATATAAACATAAAGATCACTAATTTTTGCATAATTACATTAATAAAATAAATATACTAGTTAGAAATAATTTATATTGATGATGGATGTGAAGTAATTAAATAAAATAACATCTTATTATTACCTCTCACTTTTCGCAATCTACCTTTCCCCATCAAGTACTCCCCTTCGAATTTATTAATGGTGTTGGGATCCCAAATGTGATCTACATGGATCTTTGATGCAAACTTGGGAAGATATTTACTAATTTACACCATGATTTGGTATACAATATATCCCTCGACCATGGAAACTTCAAAACATACTCTTTGTCAAACCAAGCCCTTCAACAATTTCAATTGTCTCTCAACCATCCATATTGACCTAGTTGGTACAAGTCCACACAATTTAATCTCCTCAACTAGATGTATGAGGTAGTGTTCTTGTGCATTGAAAAAAGTTGAAGGTCGACACTTTTTCAATTCACACAAAAGCTAAGAAATTTTTCTCTTCCAATGTTTTATGTTTTTTTAAAAATCAATTTCTTTAGATGAAAACCACCTAGAAGATATTCATCACACAAAAATATATTAATGAGACTCTACAAAAAAATATACAAAAAATTACAAAAAAAGAAGAGAAAGATGCGCAAATTATAATTATACAAGAAATATAACAAATAACACTTCTAACCTCATATATTTCCCAAGATCACATCTAACTTGTTTGGAACTCATGTTGTCAAAGTTGTGTGAGAGAGATAGAGGTAGAACGTACTGCAATAATAATAAAATAATCTTTCTATTATATTATAAATAAATAAATAAAAAGTATATGATGTATTACAAATTTATTGTAAATAAAGAAGAACATGAATTACCTTGATGAAGGCATGCCAATCATGTGTTTTCAACCCTGACCCAAAATCTCCTTTCTTTGATATGATTTTGCTTATGTTTACAACAAATCCTATGAGAAATTTACCTTTTTTTTAATGGCTTCAAATATGACATCAGTTTGTTGCTGTGTTAATAACCAAGGAATGACACTTGTATTAATCTAGTTTTCATTGCTATTTGATTCAAAGAAAAACTTCAATGCACGATTGGATTCATCAATGTCATTGCAAATTTTGACCAATTTTTCTTTGTCACACCTTCCATCCAATATTTTCCATAGCATCTTTGTTACATTCTTTCCAATATGCATAACATCAAACAAATACACAATTGGGAGGTGCTCATAGTATAGAAACCTACTAAATTGTTTAGGATGGATTTTAAGTTCTTTTGGAAAATGCTCATCAATGCCTTGATGACGTTCACAAACATCAATTACATAATTAATAAATAAAAGATATTATCCAAATTTTAATTTCACACAAAAACTTACATCAGATGGAATGACATTACCTCGATGGTTCATTCTATTTTATTCCAATTTCCATATGTGAGGTATCATTCTTTGTGGCTTTGATGTTGTCTCTTGTTTCCCAATGAGAAGATATTTTTTGGTAATTCGATACTAATGATTTTTGTGGAGAAAGTGTCTATACTCATCAAACACTTGCTTTCCTAAAATTTTTGAATGACAAGATTTCATCTTTGGACCACAAATTGGACATGTAAATTTTCCCTTTGTTTGAAGACCTACAAGATCATGCATAATTGGATGGTATGTATACTAGAATATTCATATTTACAATTATCACATGCAACTTAAACATACAGAAAAAATGTGTTAGCATTATTACATACCAAAAATATGTGTCAACAATTTTATATACCACAAAAATGTGTTAGTCCAGGGGCATCATGCATTATCCATACAAGTATTGCACATAATTGAAACTATCTTTCACCAATTGGCCTAGAGATGTCATACATAGTGACCCCATTTCATAACTCCAACAACTCATCAATCAAGGGCTCAATATATACATTCATATCTTTCACTCAGTACTTACCTAGTTGAATGAACATAAACAAACCATAATTATTATGGTCATTTTGACATTGTGTTTATAAATTAATTTAGATGACTATTAAATAGAAAAATACCTAGTACAATAATTTTCAACATTATGTTCTCCCTCTTTATGGATGTCCAAGGAGGAATAAAATAGGCCAAATTAAGTAAATAGATCTCATCTCTCCAAATGGATTGACACCATCTGCTACCAATGAAAGCTTCAAATTATGAGGTTCTTCTTTAAATACTAGCCACCTATCTTCTGAGTCCTCAAATGCAAAACCATCCACGGGCATTTGCATAATGTAATCTTGACTTCTATTGCATGCATGGTAATCCATAAATTGTGCCAAGCTAGTGCATTTGAATAATCATTGTACATGTAGAATAATTGGAATGTATCAAAGAACCTTGCAAGACACCTTTTTGGTTATTTGAGCTAATTGATATCTACTAATGTGACAGTCAAGGCATTGTGTGGAAATAAAATATGATCATTGGGATATGCATGTATTGTTTTATACTCCATTCTAATATATTTTATAATGATCAATAATTCTCTGTAAGAGTGAGGTACAATGTTTGATGGTGGTAATAAATACTCACCTATTAACCTATGGAAAATAATTGTTAATATATAGAAAATTAATGGTATGCTAACATAGAAGATGACAAAAATGACACTATACCTTAGCATACATTAGATTTCTACATTGGATACACCATTCATAACCTTGAAGTTTACTGACAACAATATAATGAAGATAAGCATTATTTGGGAGCCTTGGTATAGAGGCTCGCATGCCTTTTCAATTACATGTATATCAAGGTTATCTTCATCCTCATCATCATTAGATGCACTACTATCATCATCTTCATCATCTTAATTAGTTGTGCTAGTAACATCTTCTTCAATCCTGTTCTCTTGTACATTATTAGCTGTGCCAATACCAACATCTTCAATTGTATTCTCTATCTCAGAATCATCTTCTTCCATGGGAGTAGTAACTTCTACTAGTGGAAATCCACATTCACCAAATTACAAAAATCCTTTCCCCCTTCACATGCTTCCTACAATGTCTCTAAGCTGTTGTGATTATAATTCTTCAGTTCTTTAAGCCCTTGCATTTTTTGCAAGGACAATAACATTTTCCATCACCTTTTCTTTTGAATTGAGACCATGATCGAGAAATTTTTTCCTTGTTTTATTTTGGGTTCATATTGTTAGGTGTGGACTTTCTTCACAAGCAAATATTTGGGCTATAAAATCATATCAAATATAAGCATACAAGCATTAGTAGTATCTTGTATATAATAAAAAATAATTACAATTTACTATCTCTTCAGTAAGGGTGACATCTAAACAAATCAAATGAATTTTATATATATATAGAGTAAAAATGGTATATTTAAACTAAATAGGTGTGGAACAAATTCTCTTAACACAAATGCAATATTTTCTCATGAGACTAATTAATGGTTCAAAATTGATGTCTTGGGATAATTTGTGTCAATGGGGCTTCCTTGGTTTCTATATGTGTATTTTGTGTCATCACAATGAGGATTGTGTTTCTTATATTTTCCTTCGACAATCTTTTTCTACATAGATTTGGAATTTCTAGTGGGGAGTTAGTTATGAGGCTTGTTGGTGTCTCCTTTTTAGCTGAGCTTTGGGTCTACTAGGGTAAGCCTCTCATTTAAATATTGTCTTTCTAGATTGTTGATGAATAGTTAAGACAAAGTGAAAATGTGATTGATGTGAATGTGAGTGAATTAAATAATCCTATAACCTATATCATGCACAACATAATTGGTGAATAAGGAACCCCTAATGTCTTGTATTTATCCATTGGGTTGATAATAAAACAAAAAAATTTATTGATGCCCTCCTATAGAAACCATAATTTTGGTTTTTCAGGTGATCATAGAGGATTGAGTCCATAAAAGAATCCAATAATGCAAACTTTCTCACCCTCTATTGGTTTTCTAGAAAAAAAGTGAAAAAAGTAGCATAAACACCATAAATATTCAAGATATGTTTTTGTTTGGTGGCAAAAAAGTACAACATTGTGATAATTCTTGCAATTAGAAGTCTAAGTTAAAGAAGTATTAAAAAAATCAATGCTACCATTCTTATGGTGAATATTTATATGAATGTTTTTCAAGTTAGTGAGCCATGCTTGATATTTGGTGTTTTGGAAATCATGATATATCTCTAATGAGTCATATTAATGCCTTAATTTTGATATAGTTTAAATAGTTTGGACTTACTCTTTGTGCTTTGTCTAAAAAGATTTCCAAAAAAATTGTGTAAATATCTTGTGAACTTATGCCAGAGACAACTAGAACTTACTAAACCTATGGGTAGTGTGTATGACATACTTTGCTTAATATTATACATAGAATGCAGTATTTCATATAAATATATTTAAAGCTATGTTCTAATATCTGAATAAGGGTAGGAATGTTATCTTGCATATGTGTTCTGGATGTTTCTAACTTTTAGGAAATGAAGAGCAACACAAAGGGTGGTGATTATTGCATTAAAGAAAGAGGAACCAGGGAGACTGATCATGGCAAGGTAAGAATAGTTTAGTTCCAATGGATAAGGCACACTTGTAGAGGAGTTATTGTTCCAAAAAATCTAGGAAGATTCAACTTGTTATATTTCCTACGAGTTGTTATTCTATTTCTTAATAATAAATGTATTATGTCATGGTTGATCTTTTGCCTTCTTTTTGGGCGATGTTTGTTCAAGACTTTTTATGTCATGTTTTTAATAAGCATCCAATCCTCTATATAATGGATTTGGATTGTCTTAGGAAAGTAATGAGAAAATAGACAATGTTGGTTTAATATTTAGAAGTTACTCTTTTCCTATTCTTCATGAATTATTTAGTCGATGTAATCAATGAAGGATTTTCATGAAAGAGTGATTTTGGAATACTTGTTGTGTTATTAGTTAGTTGAAACCAACCAAGGGGGGTAACTTGGGAGGTGGAATAGATTTAGGTAGAGTAGATTCATTCTTTGCAATTTCCTATTTTCAAGATAGATTTACTATATTTGTCTTGTAGCATTATTACTATAAGATTTCATGCAACACTTACAGAAAATGATCGTGGTGGATATTTTGAGTTAACTAGTTTAGATTCATTTTCCAAAGCTTTCTACATTTTTTTACTTGTTAGTCCAAGTGTGTTTGCTATTTTGTTACAGTAGTATAGATTCCTTTCATGCATTTTACTTTCCTGTAGCATAGGTGTTAAGACTCTTAAAGGAACTTAGTGCACATACCGTGCTAACCCATTTCAAGTCCTACATCCTCGGGTTGACAATTCAAGTTTATTTCATGATGGAATAGGTAATATTTAGAATAGATATAGTATCCTTGAGAAAGACAATGGTGTCATTATCTTCATCTATTATGAAACCCTTACAATCTCCTCATCAAATTTTGACTCAATAGGACAAATCAATTAAAAGCTATAAGCCTTAGAAGTCCCTTCATTACAACTATATTGAATTTTTTTGACACCAAATAGGAACTTTTCTCTATTACCCTAGTTTTTGTTATTGCAATGTTTAGGGATCTTTGCTCAAAATGTTGGAAATGTTCATCCCATATTATTCCAAACACAAATATGTCATCCAAATAGACCAAAATAAGGGACAGTGAAAGGCATAAATATGTCATTGGTCATTCTAAAAACTTAAACATCACATGTTGATATGAGATTATTTTGAAGTGAAGAACTTGTAATGGAAAAATTATTATTTTGTCAATGATGTCAAACTTGCTACTTGTTGGTCAGACAATTTGTTTTTGGTTTGAAAGCTATCATTTAGTTGATTGATGAAGAGGATTTGAAAAGAGAAGATAACAATAACACCTAAAGAAAGGTTGAGTTATTTGGTATGTAAAAGAAGCACTAAGGCCATGTAAAATAAACACTAAGGCCAAATAAGACATTGATACTATAGTGTATTGTTTATCTACTTTAAGTCTGAAATGAAAGATTGCTCAAGTTAAGGCTGGATGAAGATCAATTAAAAAATGTGTCTACCAAGCCTTGCTAAGAAGTCAGTGCAAGCTAAGAAAAAATTAGTATATGCCAAGTAAAGTTTAGTTGGTGTCAAGCATCAGTAAAATTTAGTGTTTACTGAGTGAACTAGTGTTGGATGAGTGACATAATATTATAGTTATTGAGTGACAACAAACAATGTTAAATCAAAGATTTAATGAATCTATATCAATTATTTTATTTTCTTGAATTATGTGAAGCATATGGAAGATAACTTTGATGAGCCAGTGGCATAGAATTCAAGGTAAACCATTTTGAGGTGAATTCAAGGAAGATTGTAGAAGAAGTTTCTAGAGGAACCAAATGGAAAAGTGGATAGATTCATTGTATCCTACCTAATCCTATCTAACCCTAAAATGGATGATTGTGGTTAAGAGGAAAAAGATCTAAATTCTTTATTTATAGAGATAGTTGGTCAGAAGCAAAGGTTTTCATGTATGAGAACCTAAGGAAGACAAGGATTCTAGGGTATTGCTTCATTTAGTGGCTGAACAAAGGTGACTATAGTTGGCATGCAAAGAAAGAAGGCTCAAGTGTGTGAATTCTTGAAGGGTGAACAAGCTATCAAAGCTGAAGAGTATGAATGCCAAGAAGAATGGAGGACTGAAATAGAGATCTATAATTTGGAAGTGAGTTGTAATTTGTTATCAGATCAAGCCTTATTGTTACTTTCTAATAATTGTATCAATCTAGGATAAATCCTTCGGATTAAGGTTGACCTAAAAATCATTTGTAAATTCTTTAATTGGGTGAAATTCTAAAGGAATGGTCTAAATTCCTCTAACAAGGCTCACTCCTAATAGGGCGATTGAAATCTTTTAACTGGGTCATATTTAATAGTGTGTATTGTAACCTTTAATAGGGTTGGCCTTTCATAGGGAATCACTTCAAAAGAGTGAGAATTAGTAGCATGTCAATGGAGGTTTGTCCCAAATTGTGTTTTCACATAAAATTCTTGTGTCAAATTGTGTGAATGTTCTTATGGTGTTCCATGTTTACATTTTTGCAAAGTTTTTTTGACCTAGGATATTGACCTACAAAGTTTAAGTATTTTATGATCTAATGGATGCATGCATGATAAGGTTTTATGGATATGGGTCTACTAAGAATTAAAAAGTATTATTTGTACATTTGGACCTTAGATAACTGATTTACCCCTCCTCTTAGTTATTCTAAAAAATTCCTACAATTGATATCAGATCCATACTGCTTGAGAGGACTAGTTTGAAGGTACTAGAAGAAAAAGATCAAGATGTCCAAAAGAGAGGTACCCAAGGTTAACAAGGATAAATTCCCTTCATGGAAAATTATGATGAAGCAACATCTAGGTAGACTTGGAGATCATGCACAATCTACCATCACCATTGAGCATGTTGACCCTGATGGAGTCCTAACTACCGAGGATCTGCAAAAGAAGAAAGAATACAATCAGACTATGTTAGAGATTGGATATGCCCTAAGCTACACTGAGTTTGATGACATCAAGGAATGTGATACTGCTAAGAAGATGTGGGATGCTATAGAAAAGATCTATGGAGGAGACAAAAATGTGTTGAGAGCCATATCTAAAAGTTTAAGAGGTAAGTTTGATGATATGAGAATGCAAGAAGGTGAGAATATGGTTTAATATTATGCTAGAGAAAAATAAATAATTAATTCTATTAGAGGAGAAACTAGCAACATTGAAGATGAGACTATGATAAAAAAATTGCCAAGAATCCTACAGCCCATCTATGCTATTAGAGTCTCTACCATACAAGAAATAAGGAAATAAGGTGCATACCTGGTAATGATTTGAACCTTGAAGGATTGATTGGTAGGCTCATTGCTTTGAACTCTCTAATTTTGATAATTTCAAATATGAGAATGTTGAATCTTCTTTTAGAGCTAAACTATCATTAAAATAACCTAAAGAGTAGAAGAAAAAGGTCAAATATGTTTCTAGTGATAGCAATACAGATGAGGAGGATGTAGAACAACTTGAAGCATTGCTAGCAAGGAGATTTCATAGAGGCAAAGGAAAATTCAAAGGTAAGTTACCTATCATGTCCTTTAATTATAATAAGGTTGGTTATATTGTTGCTAGATGTCAAGAGAAGAGGAACAATAGAAGTGGAGACAAATACATAAGTAAAAGAGATGAGGAAAACAAATATTATAAAGACAAAGGCAAGAAGTCTTACTATATTGCTGAAGATGAAATCAAAGATGATCTGACGACCATGATGATGAAGTGGTGTATGTTGCTATGAAGGATGATATTGATGAGGATGAGGAAACTGCATTAGTATCTTATGTGAACAAGAGTGACATATGGATCATTGATAGTGGGTGTTCACATCACATGACCAGAGATAAAAATAAGCTCATTGCCCTTGATTATTATGATGGAAATAGTTTAAGGTTTGGTAATGATGCACCCTGTCTGATAAAATGAAAAGGATCAATCAAACTCACAAAAAAGATCATGTGTGACAATGCTTATTATGTAGGACTTAACTATAACTTTTTGAGTGTGTCACAATTGAATAGTTTAGGTTGCAAAGTTGAGTTTGAGAACAAGATAGAAAAGATCTATGAAACTGATGCAAAATTAATTGGGAAAGGTGACTAGACTAGAGGTAATCTATTTAATCTTAATATAAATGATGCTACTTATCTTGTCGTAGAATTTGATGATGTGTGGTTATGACACAAGAGGTTATGTCATGTTGATTTTGATAACTTAGTGAGCATCAGTAACATGAAAAGAGTGAGAGGTTTTCCTAAACTAAAGAAACCTAACAATATGATTTGCAAATAATGTCAGTTAGGAAAGATGACAAAATCTCATTTTAAAAGAAAGACTCACACCTCTAAAGAAATTCTGGAATTAGTTCATACTAATTTGTGTGGACCAATTGATGTGCAAAGCTACAAAGGTGACAAGTACATTATCCTATTTGTTCATGATTATTCTAGGATGATGACAATTATGTTTCTAAAATAGAAATATGATGCTTTCCAAATATTTAAGTGGTACTTAGCTAGAGTTGAAAAGGAGACAGGGAAAAGCTTGAAATGTTTGAGATTTGATAGAGGTAGAGAATTTACATCAAATGAGTTTGAGATGTTCTATAATGATAGAGGAATCAAGAGATAGACTTCTACACTTAGAAGTCCTCCACAAAATGGGATTTCTTAAAGGAGAAATAGATCTATAATGGATTGTGCTAGAACACTCATGATGGAGAAGAATGCTGCTTTGAAATAATGGAGAGAAGTTGTAAATACAACTATCTATACCTTGAACCATGTACAAGTCAAGAAAGTTACTCATTCAAAACCTTTTGAATTATGATATGGATACTCACCCAATGAAAAATATTTTAAGGTATTTGGAAGCAAGTGCTACATTCTTAAGGATCTTAGGAATGGTAAACTAGATGCTAAAAGTGAAGAAGGTATATTCCTTGGCTATTTCACAAGAAGTAAAGCTTATAAGTGTTTAAATACTAAAACTAACAAAGTTGTGGAAAGTGAAAATGTGAAGTTTGATGAATATACAGAGGTACATGAAGCTAAACCTATGAAGGAACCTGAAGAGTACAAATCCTTTGTATACTTTTATGAAGGTATGTCTGCTAGTGAAGATTTTGTAAACTAAGTTGTTAATAACAACAAGTTTTAGTGACTGCTGAATCACATTTAATGAATTCTGAGTTGCATTCAGGAATCGAGTTACAGTCAGGAGCCAAGTTGTAGATAGAAGCTGAAGTATATTCTGATTCTAAAATAAGTGTACATGAAAAGAATGCTGATCTACCTGATAGATATGTATATAGTGATTTTTAAGTTGATAGATCTATTGAAGAAAGAAGAGAAAAACCAATATTACCAAAGTATGTCAAAAGACATCACCTTGTTGAAAAAATTATTGGAGATAAAGATGCTAGACCAATGAAAAGGAACATGCTAAGAAGTTATACATGTTTTTTGAGCATGTATGAGTCTAAAATAGTGAATGATGCCATAGAGAATGAGGACTGGAGTTGAATAAAAAGAAAAATGTGGAAGAGGGGAAATACTAACTTTAAGGTAGGGAATATATAGAAAATGATAATTTCTAATTTCCATATATAGTTTCAAGAGATTCTACAACCTACTCTACAGTGGAAATGTCAAGATAGAGAAAACCTAGAAAATTTTCATCTTTCTGAAAGCAGGTTGACCTCGATGTAGATAGCAGGGCACAATCTTACCCTAGGGCACAATTGTATCCCTCACTAAAGGTCATCCCTAACCCCAAAAATTTTACCTTGACCTTGAATACTCCAACACAAATTCTATTCATGGATCTCAGAAGTTTTACAAAAAAGGTATCAATATGTGCATTGATATTCATTGTTCCACACTTGTACCTACAAGAAAAATGTTTTTTTTTGGACGAGGAGGGGGGGGGGGGGGGGGGTGGGGTGGGGGGGGGCGCGTGTTTCCTTGGTAAAATCCTAGTTTGGATTAAACCTTGAAATGTAATTGAGATTGCAATATGAATAAACAAAGTAAATGGAACTATTCACCTTGCTTATGTTGAAATACTTGTGGAGGATTCGAATCCTTGAATCTACAAGTATGCATGCTCCAAATGAATGTAGAATTGTGTAGGATGTATCAAATTAATGGTATTAGATCTTCAACACCAATATTGAATAAATCTTAGCATAAGAAAAAGCATGAATGAAAGTAGAAGGAGAAATATTCAACAAGAGGGCTCAATAGAGATTGAATCCTTCAATGGCTAACAATGGATCTCCTTGATGAATTGGATCTTGAATGCTTGATAATGTATCATTTGATATAATGTATCCTCTTGAAAAGTAGATAATAACATTTCTCATAGATTGTGTATCAAAACTTCATAGTCCATTATGTCAAAATGAGAGAAGAAGGCTTCCTTATATAGTAATCTAGGGCACAAACTTGTAGAGAGGCTAACATTGGAGAACTAAATCCCATTTAACCTTAACCCATAGAAATGGACCTAAATTAAATGAAATTTAAGAGTGTACCATTTTGAAACTTGAAACAACTAACTTGGAATTGTCTCATGCAATTGGAAAGATGGAATTGAACAACCTAGTGAATGTGGCTACTCATGAGTCAACCCTTCAAGGATTCACCCTCAAGAATATTATATTCCATAAGTGTGCAACCAAAAAAAAAAGAGGTCTAGTCTTAAGGACACCTTAGACCTTAAGGGATCAAAATATTTGAAATTGGAGAGATCAAGAGCTCCTAAAATATAAATCCATACTTTAAGGATTAGTCACTAATCCAAAAAGGGAAAAGGGTATTTTGAAAAATAATAAATGTATATCAAAAAGTGTGTGTCTGCAATAGGCGAGAAGAGCATATACCCCCATGTTAAAGTTATTGCTAACACTTTAACAGGAGCAATGACTTTAGTAGAAACATAAAAAACTCCATTGATTACATTTCCACTATGTGATGATCCCAAACGAAGACAAATCAAGGGAAATACCACATAAACATACAGAGAACATAGAAGGAATCTACCTACTGTGGGGTCAGTATGCATAATATAATTTTAAATGAATTTACATCATTCCCCAAAGAAAGTAGAACTACAATCACAAAGGAGAAAATATCACATAATAAATACAAAGAATAATCTATTTGGACCATCACCTAGAGACTAAAAAGAATCAAAACTACCAAGTCATGGATCCAAAAAGATTACACAAGGAAACATATATAGACAATTCCATAAGTACAACATAACATAAAACAACATATGGAAGAATAAAGATACATATAGAGGAAAAATACAATCGGTTCGATTATTTTATCACCTTGGACCAACAAAGCAACAAGGATCATATAAAAGAATCTAACAACATTTAGCAAACACATCACATGAGAAGCATAGTACAATAGAAAAACACACAAAAAGGTTACCATAAAGGAGAAGCCAATCAAGCATGCTGCCTACTCTCCCCATCTCTTTTTATATCATTTAGGGAAGGTTGATAACTTGCAAGAGGAAATATATCCAACACAATAGGAATGATAGTCAGTTCCAAACAAGGATCCTCTTGAGAATCACAATGTTTGATACTAGGTGTAAGTGTCAATTGTGATGAAAGCATATTAGGTAAATCAATGTCAATTTCAATAGTTTCATATTCATTATTAACATCATCAGTATCATTAAGAGTATCTTCTTCATCTAAATTAATCAAAATAGGATATAAGATATGAATAGAATCATGCATTGTAACATCATTATTAGCAACAACTTCTTCTAACACATCATGCATAGTTGTATCCAAAGAAGGTAAAGACTTCTAAAGAACATAATTATAAGCTTTAGCTTGAGTATGATTCTTCTTATGATGGTCATTAGTAGATTGATTATGTTTTTTCTTGTTTGAAATATGTTGAGAACTAGGAGGAGCAATTACTGGATCCTTTACAAGTTCTATAGGAGGATTAATAGGATTATCAATAGATAAACAAGAAATAGGAGGAGCTTGATTAATAGATGTAGAAGCCATATATAAAGGAGGTATGTAAGGTGTTGGAAAAACACCATGATTATGATCCATATGAGGTAAGCTTAACTCGATAATCTTATGATGCTTATAGGCTTGATAAGAGTAGAAAAGATGACTAGGTCGAGAAGGACATGAATTAGGTAATGAAGGCCAAAAGAAGTCAAGTATAGCACAATCCTTGGGCCTAGAAGGGTGATATAAAATATGATTAACTATCTTCACTTCTTCATCATGAACACATTTAAGACATTTATGAATAGGTGAAGTAACAACACACATGGTGTTTAACCATGGAAAATGAAGCTTAACTTGAAACTAATCAAAAGTTGGAACAACAACAAAAGTAGTGTTCACAATTTTTCCACAAAGTTCAACTAGTAAATTAATAGGACCAAATGATGGATAAAGAAAAAGATTATAGGTTTGAATCCACACATCAAATGTATCATAAGAATCACGTTGCAATCATTTCATAAAAATATTTTCTTCAGTGATAACATTGACTAAGGATGTAGGATCAAAGAGAAAACCATGAGTAGGTATGTCAAAAATCCTAGAATAAATATAAAGGGACCATCATGAGCTTTAATAGTCTTAGAATCATCAAAGATAATCAAAAGTTCCCAAGGTCTTTTATTCTTAAGTTGTTGTCAAGGTTTAAGTTGAGGTTGAGATAGAACTTGAGATTGAAGTTGAGGTTGAGATGGAGATACAGATTGAATAACATGATCCACTTGATTAACAATGTGATTAAGATCATCCATCTTTGAGTTATATACAATATCCATAGAAGATGGTTGAGCAATGGTATTAGCATCATTTTGAGGTAAAGGATTCGTATAGATTTGAATATTTTGATTAGGAGGAGAAAAAAATTTATTCCCACTACCATCAAAATTATTAACATATAAGACATTAGAGTTAATTAAGTCTGGAACCTTATGTTTTAAAGAAAAACATTTCTCAGTATCATGACCATTCTGACAATGATATTGAAAAAAGATTTAGAATCAAAAGATTTAGATGCAACCATAGTAGGTAAAAGAGGTCAAATAGGAGGTAAAGTAATCATATTAGTAGTTAACGACCTATTCATAATAAAATGTAAAGATTTAGAAGTAGGAGTAAATGTACGATTTAATCAAAAAACAATTAATGTAGAAGTGGCATTGTGAGATGCAACAACGATTGCACTTGCTTGTTTGTTTATCTTGACATAGTTGTTGAATTTTTTATTTATTTTTGGGTTAGGAGAAACATCACTTTTATCAACAAGAACATGAGCCATTGGAGTGTTTCTCTCAATTTGACTCACTTGTAATTGATAATAATGAAGCTTTGCACAAAGTTGTTGAAAAGAGGTAAATTTAGTAAGCATAATCTTATCTCTAATATCCTTTTACAAATTTTAAAATAAATATACATTGAATATCAATATTAGGAACAAGATAGGAAATCTAAGCATGTAAATGCTTAAATCTACCAATAAATGTACTCAATTTTTCCTTAGCACTTTGTTTACAATGCATCAAATAAGTCAAAGACACTTGTGGGCCAATGTTGTTTCGAAATTGTTGATTAAAATCATTGGCAAGTGGTAGAAATGAATAAATAGAACAAGGAGGAAAAGAAGAAAACCATTGTAAAACATTGTCACAAAAGGTTCTAATAAAAAACTTAGCTAAAATGCTATGATCATGAGCATAATCACTACAAAGGATTTGGAATGTTTTAACATGATGAATATGGTCTCTCTTACTATTGTAATTCTCAAGACAAGGCATATCAACTTGCTGAGGAATGGAGTATGAATGATATCCTAGGACAAACAACTTCCCATGTCACATGTAGGAATACTAAACTTGTTTTGAGTCAAGGATACTAGTTTTTGTTGTAAAGATGACATAGTTTGAGCCAAATTGATAAGTGTTGAATCATTATAGGAAATAGGAGGAATAGAAACATTAGAAACACTGCGTAAAGTGTATGAAGCTAGAGGAACAAAAGACACAAATAGAGAAACATTGGGAGCTACATTTGGTAGAGGATTAGAATAAGTAAAAGGAACATTATGATAAGAAGGTTGTGATATAGGAAGGGACATAGGAGGAACATTCATAGAGGGACCCATTGTAGTCACCAAAGAAGGAGTATGGATAGGAAAACTAGATAAAGAAATATAAGAAGGTTCTACACTAGTGATAGGATAAATTGACCCTAAATCTTGTGCTTCTTGAGCCAAAGGTTTAACATTTGAATACACAAGGTGAGTAATACCACACAAGAGGTCAACACCTTGATCACTATGATGAAGAAATTTCTTAAAAGCCTCTATAGCTTGAATAAAATCTCGATTATGGTTTTCTTGCATAAGCCAATTACCCATTTTATCAAGTTTGGTTGAAATTTTTTGGACTTGTTTAGAAGGAACTCTTAAAGCATCATCCTCATCATGAGATGAGTGAGAAGAGTTTTTCTCCATAATAGGATTAAGATCATGATTAATCATATTATCATCTAGAATATTAAGGAAAGGAGAAGAAGCCTTAGGATCAAAGTCTAAACCCATAAGTCTATGACTTCATCTAATTGAAATACTAGAAGTAGGACTAGAAGTAGTAAAGCTCATAAACCAATGTAATGCAAATGAACTAAACCAAGAAAACATAAAGCATAAACATTTTTGTATTTTGAAATATATATCAAGAGTAGGCAATCTAATTAGCATACAAGATTTAATATAAAAGACAAATCTAACACCAACAAGATAATATAAAAGGAAATTGAAAAACACAAAACACAATAGGGCATCTAATTCCATAAAAGAAAAAAGAGGGTAAGAATGTCAGGTTCACCAAAATGAATAGTGAAGGTGTATACACAAGATAAAATGAAAGGAAATCTAACACCATAAAACACAATAGGGCATCTAATTCCACAAAAGAAAAGAGGGTAAATGTTTCAGGCTCATAAAAAATTAATAAGGTAATTTTTTCGGGCAAGATAATCTTTTCAAAATTTTTTTTTCCACATTTAGGCTTCAACAAGCCTTCATATCTATCCTCTAACCAATTTTGATGGGAAATGACAAATTTTGCCCATTCTATTGAGAATGCCCCAGAAATTACAAATCTACTTATAGAGCGAACTGGTGAATAGCTCTGCAAAATCTGACCTCATATTTGGAAAATTCATTTCCTCTTGATTCCAATAGTATATTGAAGTGCCTATTTTGGACAAAAAATGCCCCTTTGGTAGCCGTTTGAAAATTAGGCTCCTTCTATAAATAGAGTAGTTAAAGGATTTAAATTTGAAAAATTTAAATATTTCTATAGCTAAAACTATAGAAAATTCAGTGTTTAAAAAAAAATTCCTTTTAAAAGCTGATTCCACATTCAAACTAGAGAGATAATAATATTTAAAAAAAATACATCTCCTTATATCCTCTCAACCACTCATGTGATGCCACATGTTAAATTTTGACTGGCTGAAGTGCCACATGTCAGTCGATAGGTTGACTGTACTAGGCAGGTCCCATAGATATTTGCTAGTTTTTTTGGATTTTTTGATAGGTTACCATGTTGCTTGCCAAAAAATCATCTTGTTTTTTAGTAGCGACATGGCAACCACCAGATTCTGGCAAGTTCTTCCGGTGTCTCATTCTTAATTATTCAAATGCTACCACTTGTTAATGCCATTTTAGCACCCAATCATCACCATGTCACTGCCACCTGGGTTTGTGCTATGTCACATAGTTATCCATCGTGCATATTTCCCTTGGTGATGTAGTGACTACCGCAAGATCCTCCACATGTCACCATCCTATGCATTTGGTTCTTGAGCTCGCCACATTAGCATCCTAGTTAGCACATTCATTCAAAAGTTCTTTACGTCACCTCCAATTGGCCATCCACAGTGGGCCCCTTAACACATGAACTCTGCCTTTTGAAAGGCAGTGCCTTATAGACAACAAACATATTGTGTGTTTTAATATTTAAATAGCTGAAAAACCCTAAGCACAAAAAATGTGGGACTAATTATTTTAACTATTCCTCCTTTGCATACAACGGCCTCCTCTGGCTTTTGCATTTGCTAGTGCCCACTTCACCTCCCCTGCTATGGCATTCCTCTTAATGTGGAGGCTCCTCTAAAAATGTGGCTACTTGTTGACTCCAACATTTTCCTCAGTTTACGTTGACTGCCTTGCCTTTATGGCTGCAACTTCTTCCAAATTCTCCTATTGACTTCTTCTCATGTGGTCTTCTGCCTAAAATGCTACCTCTTCACTCTTTTCTCGTGGGGTCTCCTCTCCTATTCATGCTTGCGACTTCCAAACTATGGGCTCCCTACCTTCATGCCACCCCTTTCTTATAAGCCACCTGCTGATGGACATGAATGTCCTGCATCAATGTGGGTAGCCTTTGACATGGACTACCTCCAAACAACTCCCCTCAATCGCTATACCATAGTTTCCTTTCAACTTCTGTTATGCCTCTCCTTCATTCTTCAATGTCGGGGCTCCTCCTCATGTACTTCCCCACAACATGAAACCATGACAACAAGTAGTTAATGGATTAGTCTCTCTTAAAAAATTTGACATCTCCGCTGCATGTTTTTCTTAGATTTCCCACGGCTATGCTTCGAGCATTTCAAAATTGTGTGGGTCAATGTAAATGAAAACATATCTTCAAAATAAATTTTGTATCTTGGTGTGGGTCTTTGTCCCCTTTTTAAATTTTTTTTTAGAAACTTCTTTGATCACTATATTATTGTGATCCACCCAATGTGTTGCATCAATGATATGGATCCAAACTTTTATATAGCCATTTGGTAGCCTTTTTGCACTTTGTGCTATATCTAGCTCATTAGCTTCATCTTAGAGTTACAATTCTCCTTTGCTCATTGTATCTACAAGCATCCAAAGAAAATGCTTCAAGATCTTCTATTCAATGTTGGATTTTCTCATCTGTCTACCAAGAGTATTGTGGAGGTTTGGCATGAATAGGTTGTTCTTAGGTAGATTTTAGAACACATATAAAGGCCTCAGATTCTCTCTAAGTAGACTCTTTGACTTCTTTTGCATTTTCTTTATGAGCTAGTTAGGATGGGATTAGATTACTTTATCTCTCAAATTGATTTTTTTTAAAATTCTGCACCTAGATGCACTTGAAACATTGTCAAATTCCTTGTCATTAAAAACCTCTTAATTGCCATGTGTGATTCTTGCAAACACAATACTAGCAACCTTGAGATCTTGGGAAGATTATAAAATCTCCTTTCAAAAGAAGAATCAACTCCCCGATTCTTAAATGTTGATTGAATGGCACTTGAGACCCAACACCAATGAAGGTGATTGATAGAAGTTTAGAAAGATACACCTCTTGTTTTACATTAGGTAGTCAAAATGGCCTTTAGGTTTTCTAGTTTCCATAAGTAAGATGGTTGTCTTAACACCTCCTAATTTGGCAACCAAGATTTCACCATCTATGGCATTCCTTAGGTACCAACTACCAACTACTATCTTTGGTGCATCCATAGTCTTGATTTTATAGAGTAGAAAAGATATGCAAAATTAGCATTAAGCCCTCTCCACCCTAAAAGGAAAGGTGGTCATGGCACAAATAACAATGAATAAGCATTGCCAAATTGTTTGATTCTAGTGAGTTTCTCTCTTTGACATATTTAAGCTCTTCATGATTTATCATAAATAGATCGTGCTCACTAATTTGTCTTGCAATGATGCTCTCATATCAAAGTATCCTCATCTCCAAACCTTATATCAATTTGATAGGATTAGTTGGGCCCCAAAGTGGGTTTAGTTTAAAAAAAAATCATTTCCAAACAACTAAATCCTCAAATTGATATAGTGAAGATCAGATACTAACTGGGATTAATTTCGAGCACTAATGGATCATTAAAACTCATTTCACATCTTTCTGCAACTTGTCAATTTCGTGCCAGGAGGTCCTTTGACTGGCCTTAAGAACTAACCAAAACACTTGATCAAGCTCTAAAATCTAACACATTGATTATCTATTCCACATACTCTTGCCCTATCAAATCTCATCTCATGATGAATTCTCAGTCAGAAGATATTGATTGTCAAAGTTGCTCTCTCTGAACTTCCTAAAAGCAAACACGTTAGAAAACAATAAATTGTGTTTAGATTTGGATTTAAAAACAAGGCAGACCAACACTTTGGGAAAAAAAAATAGGACATTAGTTCAATGTCATGAGGATAATATAAATCTATGATTGGGGCTCATGACAAATAACTGGGCGTAAATGGCAAGTGGTCAAAGTAGGCTACTCAGAATTTGTAGATTGAAACAATGGCAGAAAATCATTTTTTGCAAATGGAATTGACATGGGAAAGCGTGTAGACGAATTTGTCAAGACTTGAAAATTGAAAAAATTAAAGAATTTATAGATTACAACATAGTGGTACAATCCATTTGATCTCACCCATCATGGATTTTGAGATATGACATCACGAATAGGGTTTTTGAAAAATCTACTCCTTGACACTAGTAAAAAGTTACAAATTGCATTTGGAATTGCATTCAAAAACTGATCAAATGGATTTGTCATAATCTCAAAATTGAAATATAGAAAATCTCTAACCTCTAGATTGTAGTGCAAAAGGAATTTTCTCAGTCAACTGGGTCAAAATTATAACAAGTCAAACAAGGCTTCCCAGAATTCTAAACAATTCGCATTAGCATGACAACAACAATTGAGCAACTTTGAGGGGTTCAAAACCTAGTCAAACAGACTCAAAACAACTTAAAATATGAAACATAGGCTCCCTAGTATGGAAACTAAATACTCCCAAAGTGGAAAGTCACGAAACATTACTAGGTGCGAGATATTCAATTGCAAACATAGGTTGCTATCGTTGTTTCACACTTGGGCAAAAATGCTGAATTGGAAATTGCTCAAAATGAGACTTCATGAAATGGCTCAGAATGGAAATTTATCATCATGGAACACATAGACACACTAAATTCAAGGTTTTAGAAGTATTAAACACCTCTTAGGCCTCACAAGTATAGGCAGGTGCATGTGCATCAAAAAACACTTATAGGGCTTAGTTTTTTAATAGTTCTCAAGATCGGGTCTTCAATTTTTGAGTCCCAATAGTGGCTTTGTCTAGGGATGCATGTACCTTGTGGGCATGTCAAGGATTAAAATCTCTAGAAGAAGCATACCATTCACCTGGCAGTAAAAAACTTCTCTCTAGAACAACTTTATTGAAAGCAAGAAGCAACTACTCCTATGTAAAAACAATGACCCTGGGCCACCAAACTTCAAATTTTTTTTTTTATCTTTGTCATAAACCTGATTTTCATCTAAATGTGCATGAGGTAAGCTAGAAATATTTACTCTATTAGTTTCACCAATCAGCTTGGCATCTTGAAACATACCATTTAGCAAAATTGAATCTACATTTTCACTTTCATAATGCATATAAAGACTAGATTCACTTTCTTCAACCACTTGCTCATTATGAAAGCACTGATCAACATGCTAACAAATATCAAACTTAAACTAAAAATCTTGTCCAACAAATGAATCATGCATGCTACCAATTTTGAATATAAAAGTTTCATATTCAACATGGGGAAAAAAGTCACACATACCTTCAAATTGTGTATCCTTATGTATAATTGGAGAGTATTCACATGAGCAATTAGATTGGTACTCACACATGTCATCTAGAATCTTCAAATTGATTCTTTGAAATCAGAAAATGGATTAGTCATCATGTTAGAGTATTCATTATAAAACTTACTACAAGGTGCACACTGATCTTCAATAATAACTTTATCACACACCTTATTATCAATCTCATGAGATGCAACATCATAATCATTTTCACTGTCATATTTAGAAGATGAATAATTTGATCTCCTACAACAATAGGACAATGTGTCATCATTAAACTTATTCTCAATTAAATCTAAAAATTCCATGTCTTCTTCAAATAATGGTTTGCTAACTACATGTAATGATCCTCCTTGAACATTTTGACAAAACATGGGCTGATTATCATCAAAATTTTCATCATATAAAGTGTTAGCATATACTTTAAATTCACTACCCATTTCATCTTCATGGAGACTCTTAGCATATGAAGAAAAATTAGAACTATATGAAGGTTCACCATCAACTCCATCAACAAAGCATGTAGAATATAGATCAATATTACTTGCATTGTCTTCATGAAGGTGATTCAAATATCTTGCAAACCAATCATCTTTCATTTTATCCATATTTGATGATGCATTAATCTTAGAATCACACATATACTACTAGTTACTAATGCATATATCTTCAAGACATTCTTCTACACAATTAGGTAATCTATCCTTATAAATAATATCTTTGTCCTCATATTGGGTGGAAAAATCTTCTTCACAACTTTCAACCTCTAGCTAATTTGCACAATTTTGAAATGGAATTTCACTTTCAGATTTAGAAAAAGAACTCATACCTCTATTAGCATAAGAGTACTTTCTTCTTCCCAATTTGCATCAAATTCATATGAAGATGAACATGTTCTATTGTTGTCTTCTTCTTGACTCGAGTAACAACTCTTGTCATTGTCTTCAAATGATGCTTCTTCATAATACATTAGATCCGCAAGTTCACCTTAATCACTTGACACATAACTTTCAACTTCTTCATCCTCATACTGAGATGAATACCTTTCAATTTCATGATTCATTATGTTTTCAACATAATGCAAATCACCAATAGGAGATTGAATGGCTGAATTTATATCTTGCATGTATAACTTATCAGGTGAACTAACTCTATGATCTATTGTTATGATATCACAAACATGTGTGCTATATTCAACAAGAATGGACTCAGCTCCTTTTTGCAACAAGGAGACTTCATGTTCACATATTTTTACTTCTAAAATTTCAACAAGATTATTGACAACAGTAGGGGTACCTATTTGTTGATCTAAAATCAAACACTCTTTATGAAATTGATTCTTCCTTTGAACCTCATCTTGTTAGAAAACCTAGAGAAGTGACTCCTAGTTAAGCCATACTTTATGTTATTCTAAATCTCTATTGCCGTCATGAATGCCTAATGCAAAGTCCTAGGATCTTTATCTCTCAATAGATAACTCATCTTCTTGTCAAATGCATCAAGATAAACTACTAAACACACTTGATCATTTGGCTTATACTTTTCAAGAATTTCATTTAAAACCTTTGCAAATCTGATATTAAATTTAGGAATTAATTCATCATTCTTGATTTGAATCTTCAAGAACTTATCAAAATAATTAGAGATACTTACTCTTTCCCTAAACTACTTCATGAAGGCTGAAATTAATTCATCCTAAGAGGAAATTGAGCATGCTGGTAGAAAGGAAAACCAATCCCTAGCATCACCTTCTAAAGTTTGAACAAACAACTTCACATGAATGTTTTCATGAGCAATTTCAAAATCACCAACCAAGTCACTGAACATCTGAACATGATGACTGGTTGAATTTTCATGTTTCTCACCAAATTTAGGCAAATACTTTCTAAGATCATACAACATAGGGTTCAGGAAACCATTAATACCATAAAAAACTAATGGCATATATCTCTTGGCAGAAGTAGATCTACAAATTTTATCCATGGACTACATACCAGGTGAATGAAAATTTGACATTTCTCACAAACTTAAAACTTATTCACCATAGTTATTTTTAGAATCCATTAATTAAAGTAGACTTGGAATTCTTTCTAGCAATTCAAATATTTGAACATACTTCAAAATTTAAAAACACTTTTGTTAAATCCATTCTTCACAAAGTATACTAAGATAAATCAAACTAATCTCCTATTTAGTGTGTTAGGATAAACCATGGACAAAAATAAAAACTACATGCAAATATAACCAATAACAGAAAATAATAGAACACACAGAAATGAACACAAGGCACCAAGATTTAACGTGGTTCACCCAATCCCTGGGCTACGTCCACCAAACAACAAGTTTGATCTTATTACAATCCAGTGATTACAACCTGATTACAATCCGTAATCCCTTATAGCTCAATACCGCCGCAAGAACCAATTTCGCATCACAACATTATGAAAAATACCAAACCCTAAGCCCTTTTATACAAGTATTAAACTGCTTTAGGGTTATAACATGTCGGCCATATGTTGGCCATAATATGTCGGCTACCATGTCGGCTACTGCCCAAACCCCACTATTTATGAAGTATGTACAATACTTTCCTGATCAGTCACCACAATCTAACAATCTCCCACTTGGGGACTGATCAGGCTCCACACTAAACAACAATCTCCCACTTGGAGACTGATCCTGTAGCAATACCACTACCGTATGGGGCTCCCACTGGATCAATCCATCCTAGACTCTACTGTTCTTTTATTCATGTTCAGTCTAACAGATCAACTAAAGCTGAAGAGGAGTTTAGCTTCTCCCTTGTTACAACCTTTGTCAACATATCTTCTAGATTGTCATTGGTATGTATCTTCTCTAGCTTTAATTGTCCATCCTCCAAAACTGACCGAATGAAATGGTACCGCAACTGTATGTGTTTGGTCTTAGAATACAAAGCTGAATTCTTAGCAAGATGAATGACACTTTGACTATCTGTAAAAAAATAATTATCCTTCTGAGGATGTCCCAATTCTTCCAAGAAGAACTGAAGCCATATCATCTCCTTGGCTACCTCTGTAGCAGCAACATACTCTACCTCTGTAGTGGATAAAGCATTAATCTTCTGTAACCTAGAAACCCAGCTCATGGCTGCCCCACCAACAGTAAAGACATAACCTGTAGTACTCCACCTAGTATCAATATCCCCAGCCAAATTTGAGTCAACATAGCCTTGTAAATTAGTAGTAGAGCCCCCAAAGTCTAAACACTTATTGGATGTTCCTCTCAAATATCTGAGAATCCACTTGATAGCATTCCAATGCTCAAATCCTGGATGACTCATATACCTGCTAACGACTCCCACTGCATGTGCAATATCTGGCCTAGTGCATACGATAGCATACATCAAACTTCCTACAACTGAAGCATAGGGTACCTTAGACATCTTATCCTCCTCTTCCTGTGTCTTAGGACACATTTCCTTAGTCAATTTCAAATGACTAGGTAAAGGTGTGCTGACAACTTTAGCATTCTCCATAGAGAAATGTTGCAACACCTTCTCAACATAATCAGCTTGAGATAGCGTCAAGGTTCTATTCTTCCTATCTCTGCAAATCTTCATACCAAGGATTTGTTTTGCTGCCCCCAAATCCTTCATAGAAAATACATGTGCTAACTGGCATTTTAGCCCCTTAATATGATGCATGTTAGACCTAGCTATAAGCATATCATCAACATATAGACATAAAATAATGTAGCTATCATCATCCAACCTCTTAAAATAAACACAATAATCTGAATGACACCTGTTATATCCATGCTCATGCATAAAATTGTCAAATTTTAGATACCATTGCCGAGGTGCTTGCTTCAAGCCATATAAACTTTTCTTCAATTTGCACACTAAGTTCTTCTTACCTTTGACCTCAAAACCCTGTGGCTGAGCCATATATATTTCTTCATCCAAATCACCATGAAGAAAGGCTATTTTAACATCCATCTTCTCTAAATGCAAATCTTCAGTAGCCACAAGACTTAAAACAGTACGAATAGAAGTCATTTTAACAACAGGAGAAAATATCTCATCAAAATCAATTCCCTTTTTTTGTGCAAATCCTTTTACAACTAACCTGGCCTTAAATCTTTACTTACCTCCTTCCTCTTCTTTCAACCTGTAAACCCATTTATTCTGTAAAGCCTTTTTACCTATAGGCAACTTGCACAAATCCCATGTCTTATTTTTCAGCAAAGAGTCCATTTCATTTGTCATTGCAGACTCCCACTGAATCTTAGTATCCACCTACACAGCTTCATCATAACTTTTAGGTTCACCAGCATCAGTAAGTAAAATAGAATACAAAAAGGGAGAAAACCTTTGTGGAGGTCTAATTTGCCTTGTTGACCATCTAACATTCATTGGTGTGTGTGGTATTTGTTGTTGCAGTTGTTGCACATCATGAGGAATGGATGGAACATCAGCTTTTGGAGTATCATCCAGCACTACATAATCATCTTCTTTCTTCTCATGTTGCTACAACAGATCTTTGTACAACACTTTTTCATTGAATATGACATCCCAGCTTCTTATAATTTTATGATTTTCAAAATCCCAAAGGCTATAGCCAAATTCATTAATGCCATATCCAACAAAGACACATTTCTTTGATTTAGCTTCTAGCTTGGTTCTATTTTCAAAGTCTATATGAGCAAAAGCTTCACCAAAAGCCATGACTGTTAGTGAACATGGAACACCACATAATTAACCACCTATGGGCAGGGGAGCGCATTGCATCACCCAACAATCTCCCCCTTGACGCGCATACCAGGTGCTTACGTGGGTCAGGAAGGCACCGGAGAGATTTGAACCCATGACCAGGCCAAAACCAGGCTCTGATACCACTTGTTAGGATAAACCATCGACAGAAATAAAAACTACATGCAAATATAACCAATAATAGAAAATAATAGAACAGACAGAAATGAACACAAGGCATCAAGATTTAACGTGGTTCACCCAATCCCTGGGCTAAGTCCACCAAACAGCACAAAGATATGACTTTGAGTTGCCACTCACTTAGTGAGAAAATATTTACCAAACTTGTAAAACATAACAAGCTAGTTCAAAATTTAGAACATGTATTTGAAAACTTTATACAACACTTGAGAGTTTCACACTCTTAACAAAGTGAAAGAACTTGAAATTGACTCTAAATTTTGACAACAACTTATCAAAATATAGAGTGACTTTGTTACTACAACTTATTCAATTTAGTCAAACTATTTTTGTCAATGAATAAGGATACTAGGGGACATGAAACTTCAGAAGGGAAATAAGAGACACATCTTGCTCTAGATATGTTATATCCAATCCTTTTCATGCTAGAGATTTTGACTCCTTCTGTATGCAACTCTTGAGCAGAGTTTCCATTTTTTTGGTGTTTTGAAATGCTATAGGTTTCAAATTACCCCAATGAGAACAAGACACATCTAGGGGCAGCTAACTTGTAACGCCCTACCAAGGGATCCAAAAGAAATAACCTAAAGTTTTACTAAGCAAAGACAAATATTTTTTTTGAAACAAGAAAGATAAATCATTCACATCAAACACATAGTAGCGGAAGCAATAACCTACAATCAACTAAAGCATACATAACAGGTTACATTCCTTAAGGATCCAAAGATGTTGAATCACATTTAAATTTATCTAATACTAACTCTAACAACTACCACATCCATATGAAAGAATAATTATAAAGTCCAAAGTCCATAATATACATTTGTTCTAAATGCCTCTTGGTAAATGAAATTCAAAATGCTCAATAATCCAGTGTAAATGTCATAGGGTATGAAAGGCTAAAAGAATATACATATGTAGAAATAGAAATACATCCTCCTCCTTGAACCCATGATACAAAGTACAATAAAATAAATGAAACCATCCATAATACATGATATATCTATCCATCATAAAAGATATAAACATCCATCATAAAATATAACTATCCATCATAATGATACATAGATAGGATGAAAGTAAATGTAGACAAGGAATGCTCTAGCCATGGTGACTATGGATGGATCTCAATGGTAAGAGTGAAAAAGCACTACCACCCAACCGTGTGGAACCTAAATGGCCCACTCCCACCACACTGAGGAGATAGTTTCAAGTCCTAAATAAGATATCAAATCACATAACACAAGTGCTCTCTAAGTCTAGGAAATCCAAAAAGCAATCTAACTCAAAGGTTATAAGATAGATTGACATCTAATTCCCAGAGGCACACAAAGACATGTAGGAAACCTACTATTTAAGAGGCCAAGTGTCATCACATGAATCATGTTGGAGTTACCCTGGTAGTCTCTCAAGACCCTAGGGTCCCTAGTGATCCCTATATGGCCACTAGTATCCTCTTATACTAACAAGGCAACTATGGAATGCAAGGTCGCAACCAAGAATTCTCTCTACTCCCATCCTAGTCTATAATAGCACTCAAGACATGGGCAAGAACATACAAAGACTCTTATTAGGTTCATTTTAATCCCCATTTAGTGCAATTTTTTCACTTATTAAACAACTTACAATGAGTTACCCTTGCAGCCACTTAGGGTTCGAGCCCACATTGTAAGCCATTTCTTGACACTACAAGTAGATAACCTACCCTAGGCTCATAAAAGTACAAATCAATAATCATATAAAAATCACCTCAGCCCTATACAAGAAACTAGAAAGCATCATAAAGATAATCATAATAATCACATCAGTTCTCTGTGAGCAACTAGAAAGCATCAAAGATAAATCACAATATCCATCGGTTCTCAATGAGCAACCGAAAAGTATCCCAATAATACAAATCGATGAATCAAAATGGTTAAGTTAAACATGTCACAACATGAAATCATCAAGAACAAAGCAAACACTTCAGTCTCATCAAGGCAACTGGAAAGTAACCCAAGTACAACTAGTCGAGGAATCATAAATGGTTAAATCAAGTAGGTCATACATTCACCTCAGTGTCACACAAGATCACTCGAAAGCAATAATGAAAAGTAAATACAAAATATCATAGAGCATACCATCACATTACCATGGTTGGGTATAAAAGATCAAGATCAAATCAACATGACATCAGAATCACATAACCCTCGAGCCTCTGGTAACATCCTAAGATTGGTCAACACTAGGTCAAATGTAGTGCCTACCCTAGTTTACATTTTCCTAGTTATATTATTGCTATCATTGCTGAACTCTGTTAGGCTAGTTTTATGTTTGATGGATTGTAGCATGGTTTTGAGATTATTAGATATTGTGTTTCAGATTCAGTTGATATATGATGAGATTACTTAGACTCTACATTTTATGTATGCATGATGATTATTACATTATTGTTAGTTATTGATGATGTTTAGCTAATGGATTATTATGTGTTGTATTATGGATACTTACCCCATACTGCATGTATGGTGTGTGTGTTTTTTTTCTTTATGTATGGCTTTTCTAATGTGGTTAAGGAAGGGATTCATAGTCACCTGCTAGTTGAGATCTACACGATGCACCACTTCCTGCCATTGCCTGTTTAGCTTAGCATATATATATATATATATATATATATATATATAATGTATTTACATGCATGGATTTTATGCAGGTTGCAAGTATCAGGTATCAACTTTACTGAATTTCTAGGATGAGTGTACCCTATCACACTATCTCAATGGTAAGAGAGGGGAGATAAATTCTCAAGTCCAACTCCTAAACCCTTAAACCATTTTTCCTAGAAAGGTAGGACAAGTATCTGAGATGTTTTATCTTTTGAATGCGTCAGATGACATAATTCATGATTTTAAACCCTTAGAATGATTTTGCATGGATTTTCCTATGATGGGTTTTCATATTTTATTTTGGAGTTCTTTGGTGAATTTTCTATTAATTAAGTCTAAATTAAAAGATTTAATTAATGATTTAATTATTTTGGAAAAAAATTTAAAAAAAATAAAAATGATATTATGATATTTTGATTTTAATTTATTAAATGAGAAATTAATTAAATAATAATAATAATAAAAGAATTAAAATAAAAGTCATAAGTCTACCTAGAAGTATGCGCACCTCTTTTTGCACGTGTGTCTACAACGCAGGAGTTAGCACACAAATTAAGCACATGTTGTCTACAACTTTGTGACTCGTCTAGAAGGTTGGAAAAGGCTTGTGCTTAGTTTTCAATGCTTATCTTATCTTTTGGTTGTTCTAGAGATATTCTAGATGCTTCTTGAGAGGTCCTTATATTCAGGCACTCCTAGTAGCTCAGGGTGTGTTTTTGGGTGGATCTATGAATTTTGGAGAAGGAAGGGGCTTTACTCTGTAAACTCAGAGGAGAAGTGAATTAGCGTCAGTGTCTAGGTAGACACTCATGATTTTGCATATGCTATTTCACTTTTTCCACTTCTTGTCTTCTTCGTGTCTTCTGAATGCTTTATGAGGGTTTCATGTGTTAAATAAATCAGTTATATGCATTCTTGTCATGGATATTTAAATTTCTATATGAGAAAACCACATCATGCATAGATCTGAGTAATTTATTGGGATAGGGTTAAAATGATATGGGTAAATCTTTTGAGAAGGAATACATAGATAAATTTTAATAAAAGGAAGATACATTGTATTTCTTCATCTGAATAATTTGAGGTTTGTTTTAAATTAATACACGGTGCACATCATTCAAATTTATGTCTAGAGCATTCTTTGTTAGCATTCATCTTCATCATTATGATGGACATGTATCCTTATATTGATGATTAGCATATGATAGATGATGTTATTTATCTATAGAATCATCTTATGCTTTAATTTACATGATTAGATTTCTTATGTATATGTTGTAGCATGTTTCTTTCTACATATGATGTAGTATGTTTAGGAGTGACATTCCTACTATGATAATACTGGTGATCTCTTCAGTGACTTGGGATGTTATGTGCAGAGGGATGGCTAGGGCGCACAATGGTCTAATGATGCTATTGAAAGTTGGGAGGAACCACACACTTGGATAATTGTATTTTATGATGTATGGTTATTTGTTGTGATGGATGATATATCTTTTATGATGATGGATGCTTCATGTATGGTATATGGTTTCATTTACTTTATTGCACTTGCATCATGGATTAGAATAGGATGATGTACTTTATTTTTGCATTTGTATATTCATTTAAGTCTTTCATACCTTGTGACATGTACAACAGATGATTGAGCATTCTGAAAATTAATTTGCTAAGAGACATTTGGAACAAATATATATTGCTTTAAGGACATTGGACTTTTCATTATTATTTCATGTGGATGTGGTATTAGTTGGAATTAATATTAGTTAATTTAAATGTGATTTAATGTTAAGGGATCCTTAAGGAATGTAACCTGTTATGTATGTTTATGTATACTTTCAGTTGAATGTTGTTATTGCTTCCACTACTATGTGTTTGATGTGAATGGTTTAACTTTCATGTTTCAAAAAAAAAATGCTACCAAACTTAGCGAAACTTTAGGTTAATTCTTTTGGATCCCTTGGTAGGGTGTTACATTTGGTATCAGAGCCCAAGTTTCTACATTGGGAGTTCTGGGTATATTGGAATATCACTAGTTGTCAAAACAAGGACTTTGAACTATCATGTGTATCTCTTTCAAACTGAAACTTGAAACTAGGTGAACTGAGACAGAACTTAAAACTGTTACTTGCATATGTTTCACACTTCAACACTTAGTTGTTAAAATTGAAAAATTCTACTTAAACCTAAACGTAGGTAAATTGAAATTGAACTTAGTCCTTTTGCAAAACATGTGTCTATATATGTATATATATGCTTTATAGTAGCATGCTTAATGGTTGTAATAGTATTTTGTATCTTGGATTTTGGTTGTAGGATGGTATCTAGGACAAAGTCTTCTATTAGAGGTCATGGTAGAGGCCATGGTAGAGGCCGTGGATGTGGCAGAGCTATTAGTGTCCATGTGTCTATCCGTAGAGGGCCTACTTAGGAAGAGAGTAGGGGAGAGCATGGTAGTGAGTAGTAGGAAGAGAACCTTAGAGGGGACCAAGCTGAGTCTAAGGAGGTTAACTTGAGATAGATGATGCAAACCATTCTTGATTGCCTACCTCTTATTCATGATCAACATAGAGCACATCAATCAGAACATGAGCATAGATCTAGGTCTAGGAGTCCTTAGAGGGATCAACATAGATCCATTGTATCTGCTTAGATGAAGGACTTTTTGAGATCCAAGGTCAAGCCCTTTAATAGGCAGGGTTTTGGATATGTGGCCGAATAGTAGCTATTACACTTGACAATATTTTTTCCATGCATGACTTTGACAATAATGTTAAAGCAAGATTTTCTATTACCAACCTAGAGAACTCTAGGGCCACTTGGTGGAAAATTGAGGAAAAGAAGCTGGGCATAGATATGAATAGTGTCACTTAGGAGCTATTCTTAGAGAGTTTTCATGAGTGATTCACACCAAAGGAATGAAAGTAGCAAAGAGCAGATAAGTACCATAACCTCAGACAGTACTCTATGAATGTAATAGAGTATGAGCACAAATTCTATGAGCTCATGTCCTTTTTGAGATTTAGTGACAACTCAGCTTTGTTGACACAACACTTCATTAGAGGTTTGAACAATCGTATAATTGGGGGTATTAAGGTATTTGAGCCTAAAACCCTCAAGGATGCAAAATGACGAGCCATCCTTGTAGAAAAAAGTGTCAACCTTGGACAATGAGGTTTTGTGGGAGCTCTTATAGCATCAGGATCTAACGACAACCACAACTTAGGTGGAAATAAGAAGCCTTCTTTTTCTAAGGGGAAACAATATTAGCAACAACCTCAGAAGACATAGCAGCAGAAGGGATTGTACCCTCAAGCTCAAGGTGGTGGTGGAGGTTCTAACTCAAGAACAACTGCAATGCTCGACACAATAAATGAAATCAGCTTGCTCAGAGTAGTCAATCTTTTGCTAGTAGGGATAGCCACTAGTAGTCAAATGCACCACCTATAGGGAGACGATTTGGCAGAAGTTTAGGATGTTTTTCATGTGGACAGGTTGGACATTTTGTAGCTCACTATCTACATCAAGAACCTCAATATTTAGGTCCTAGGCCAATAGCATCTGAGCCCATAGTTGGAGATGTAGGTAGAGCTCATAGAGTGTTTGTAGTGGTAGATCACCGTTAGGCAGACCATCAAGGGACAGTGGTTGAAATCATAGGAGCTATTTGAGGTACACCTCTCTCAGTTTTGTTTGATTCAAGTGCTATAGATTCTTTTATTTCTCCATCTCTAGTTGCTAAGTGTAAGCTGGAAGCACTTAAGCAAGATCATGGTTCGCGAGTGGAACTAGCCTCAGGCACTAAGGTCTCCACAGATTCCATAGTTCATAAGTGTGGGCTTAGCATAGGAGGATTTGATACTACAGTTGATCTTCGAGTTATACCTCTTGGCTCATATGATGTGGTTTTAGGTATGGATTGGCTTGGCTCTCATAGAGCTAGTATAGACTGCAGGAAGAAGATTATTATGTGTTAGGATGACGAAGGGAAGGATGTGAAGATTGTTGGGATACCAAGGCCTATATCCCTATGGATGATTTTTGCCATGCAATTGAAGCAGAGTTTTTGTAAGAGATATTAGATATTTTCTATTATAGTAAATGAGCTTGATGAGGAAGATACTATAAGAAATATTTTAGATCACCCTATTTTACTGCAGTATGCAGATGTTTTTTTGAGTGAGATTTCGGGCATGCCTCCGAAGAGGGACATCAATTTCAGCATTGACCTCATTCCAAGAGTGGAGCCTATCTCTAGAGCTCCTTATCGTATAACTACATAGGAATTGGGTGAGTTTCATCTTTAGCTAGAGGAACTTTTGGCCAAGGGGAGTATCTGACCTAGTGTATCACCATGGGGAGCTCCAGTGCTCTTTGTGAAAAAGAAAGATGGTTCTTTGTGCCTTTGTATTGATTACAGACAACTAAATAATGGGGACACAACCCAAGCACAGAATGGACACAATAGGAAAGGGAAAATTGTATTAACTATGTAAATATGCTATTACATTCAGTACAGAGAAAATAAACTTCAAAACATGCCCTAAGGGCTTACAATAGCATAAGTCTGGAGATGATTTCTCCTTTTAGTACCTCCTCTCAAACTCCACTCCGAACTACCTTTTACAATGCCAGAAATGTGTTTAAATAGACCTCAGAGGGTTAAGGATTAGGAATACATTCTAGAAAGTGCTATTTGGCATCCACCAACCAAATAGAAGGCTCTAGAAGTTTCATTAGAAGTTAGCACAAAATTAGAAGAATCCAGAAATGGTAACCGAACTTTCGAGAGGCATAACTTTTGAACCATAGCTCCGATTGATGAACTGTTTATATTTTTGGAAAGCTCTCAAAGTGCTCTATAGCCCTATGGACAAGCTTCACTCATCCCCTATTTTTTGGCCCTATTCAAGGTCATTTAATTCCCATAACCTAACTTTGAAGCATTCTTAGGAGGTCTCCAAAAATTAAAAAATTGCAATAACTTTCAAACCGTGGAGCCTTTCGACCTGATTCTTTTTTTGGAATGCTCTAAATTACAATTACAATATTCTGACCAATTTACACATTCTAGTTCACTAAAATGATGGCTCAATTAAATAATCCTATTTTTTTTGGCATTTATGCATATCCCAAGGTGTTCAAATCCTCTATCCTAGAACACTGATAGTGGAACTGTGAGAGTTGGAACCTTTATTTGACCCAAATGGGTCTCCAGAAATGAAAACACATGAAACAAAAACCAAGTCTAAGTACATTTTTTTGGTTGACACAGGATTTCCTTATACCTCTAGATGCTCCTACATTAGACACCTAGGGTAGATTGAAAAGTAACCCTGTCACTTTATGAATGGTAGAGGAAATCCCAAATGGGAAACCTTAGCTACTACAATCCAAGTTGAGTCCTCTATCAGCCATCCTTTCCACTTGACCAAATACTCTTCATAGTGCCTATTTTTAGTACTCCTACCCACATGACTATCCAGAATCTCCTCTATCTCCTCTTTTTTAGAAGTAGGAATTGGACATGGCTCTAACATCAGCTCCTCATCTACACCATCATCATGATACTCTGTTAAGTCTGCAATGTTGAAAATAGGAGAACTGTGAATTCCATCTGGCAACTCCACCTCATATGCATTTCTTGAGTCATTTTTCTTCAAAATTTTGCAGGGACCAAATTTCTTCATTTTTAGCTTGTTGTAAGTACATGACTAGATCCCCTACTTGGAATTCCTTATGTCTTCTCCTTTGATCAACCCTAGCTTTATACTCTTGATTCATCTTGGTAATGTGTGTCTGAACCTCCTCATGTAGACACTTGATATGTTCAGCAAATTCTTCAGCTTCAACACTTGTCCTCTCCCCTTGCTCTATCTTCCTCAACTCTGGTGCAGTCCTTGGGCTACTTCCATATACAATTTGGAATGGTGATCTACCAGTACTCCTATTTATAGAGTTATTGTAAGAAAACTCTGATTGTGGTAGAATCAAATCCCACCCCTTGGGCTTATCCCCAACTAAACATCTCAGCAAATTGCCTAGACTTCTGTTTACCACTTCTGTTTGGCCATCAGTCTGCAGGTGATGTGTGGAACTGAATTTCAAGTCTGTTCTCAACTTCTTCCACAATGTTCTCTAGAAATACCCTACAAATTTAGTATCTCTATCAAAAACTATACTCCTTGGAAGACCATGTAGTCTTACCACCTCTCTAAGAAACAAGTCTGCAATATGGATAGCATCATGAGTTTTGTGGCATGGAATGAAATGTGCCATTTTGGATAATCTATCAACCACCACAATTACTAAGTCATTACCCCTTTGTGTCCTTGTCAATCCAAGAACAAAATCCATACTTATGTCCTCCCATGGCTTTGATGGAACAGGCAATGGCTGATATAGTCTAGTATTGTGACTAAATCCCTTGGCAATTTGACAAATTTGACAACTCTGTACAAACTTCTTCACATCTTGTGAAATATAAGACCAAAAATAATGTTCTCTAAGAATGGAAATGGTCTTATCTTGACCAAAATGTCCTACCATCCCTCCACTGTATTTCTCCTTAATCATATTTTCCCTCATGGAACTCCTTGGAATGCATAATTGACTGCCCTTGAATAACATACCATCCTGAATCAGATAGTCTAAACACTTAGTTTTGTCTAGAGCAACAGGCTCCTTATAAGCTTTCCACGCTTCAAAAAAATTAGGATCCTTAGGGTACAGATTCTTGAGTTCATCAAACCCAACTACTTCAACCTGCATTACTGTGAGCAACAACTGTCTCCTACTTAGTGCATCTACAACCCTATTAGATTTTCCACTTCTATGCTTCAACACAAATGTATAGCTCTGCAAGAACTCTACCCACTTCATATGCTTTTGATTCAATTTACCTTGGCTATTTAAGTACTATAATGCTTGATGATTAGTATACAAAAAAAATTCCTTTGGCAATAAATAATGCCTCCACTTCTTTTAAGCCTAAACTATTGCATAGAACTCTTGATCATAAATAGAATACTTCCTTTTCACATCATTCAATTTTTCACTAAAGTATGCAATAGGCTTACCTTGTTGGCTTAATATAGCCCTAATAGCACTACCACTAGCATCACAATCCACCTGGAACACCTTTCTAAAATTTGGAAGTGCCAACACAGGTTGTTTTGTCACCTTCTTCTTCAGCAATTTAAAACTTCTCACAGTTGCCACAACCCATTTGAACTCTTTTCTATCCCCTCTTATAGTGTCAGTCAGGGGTGCACATATGCCACTGAAATTCTTAATGAACTTCTTGTAAAAACTAACCAGACCATGAAATGATCTTACCTCAGTAGCAAACCTTGGAGTAGGCCATTCCAAGATGGCTTTTACCTTCTCTGGATCTATTTTGAGACCTTCAAGTGATATAACAAACCCCAAGTAGACTAATTCCCTTTTTGCAAAGATACACTTCTTAAGATTGATTAATAGTTTCTCTTCCCTTAAACTTTCAAGGACACTACAAATATGTAATAAATGTTCTTCCAAAGTCTTGCTGAAAATTCAAATATCATCCAAATAGACAATAACAAATTTTCCCAAGAACTTCTTAAGTACCTCATTCATAAGCCGCATGAAGGTGCTTGGGACATTCGTCAATCCAAAGGGCATGACTAACCACTCATAAAGACCCTCCTTGGTCTTGAAGGCTATTTTCCACTCATCTCCTTCTCATATTTGTATCTGATGATAGCCACTCTTGAGATCTATCTTTGTGAAGTACTGAGCTCCACTCAAGTAGTCCATAAGATCATCCATTCTTGGAAAAGGAAACTGATACTTAATGGTTATCCTATTTATAGCTCGAGAGTCTGTACACATCCTCCACTCTCGATCCTTCTATGGTGCCAGTATTGCAGGTACTACACATGGACTCAGGCTCTCCTGAATCAAGCCCTTCCTCAATAGCTTATGAACTTGTCTATTTAGCTCCTTAGTTTCAATAGGAGTCATCCTGTGAGCAGCCTTGTTAGGTAAACTAGCTCCTGGGATTAAATCTATCTGATGACTAATTTGCCTTACTGGTGGAAATCCTTCTGGAACATTATCAGAGATGATATCTCCAAACTCACCTAGTAAATCTAAAACTTCATGTGGTATTTCACTACTACCTTCCTTATCTATCTTAGGAATCAAAGCATAGCACATACACTGATGTTTCATGCCATCTAAAAACTTCCTTCCATCAACAAGAAAAATCCTAGCATTGCTACATACCTTTTCACCTTCCTTTTTCATGGGCTTCAGTTTGTGGCGAACTCCATCCTTTGTTAGAGAGTATGTGTTTGCATTACCATCATGTATTGCATGCCTATCAAACTTCCATGATCTTCCCAACAATAGATGGCAAACATCCATTGGAATAACATCACAGAGAACTTCATCATGGTAACTCCCAATTTTGAATTTCACTAAACATTGTTCACTTACTGGGACCTTATGATCATCTTTCACCCAAGCAATCCGATAGGGCTGGGGGTGTTTCTCCCTCTTGAGCTTCAGCTTAGAGACCATCTCCTCTGATACCAAGTTATTAGTGCCACCACCATCAATGATCACATCATAAAATTTATCCTCACACTTGCATCTAGTATGGAACAAACTCCTCCTTTATCCCAGTTCAATCTCACCACTTAATAGGACCCTTTAATTTACTAAAGTCTCTCCTCTTTCTGCATCCTCTAAATGTGATGATTGTGCATCCTCATCCACATGAGCAACCCTAGCTTGACCCTCAGCTCTCCTATCTTTCCTTCCTTGTTATTGAGGGCATTCAAAGGCATGATGACCTTCTTCATTGCAATGGAAATAGGTACCACAAAAGCCTTCTCTTCCTTGTCCACATCCTCTACCTCTTCCTCTCTGATTTCCAAAGTCTTGATCATGGGAGAGGTTGAAAACCTTGTTCCTTTGGTTCTTGCTAGTACCCACATCTTCATTTTTCTTTTGGGTTTCATTTCGGCCTCTAGATGACGTACCACTACCCCTTCCTCCTTGACCATTCCCTCTTTGTCTCCCTTCAAACCTGTTATTTAGCTTCTCTTCAACTCGTAGGGCAAATTGGTATGCCTCTTCAATGCTGGTCATTCTTACCAGACTTAATTCCTCCTGGATGCTAGGTTGCAACCCACTGATATAACAAGCAACCTTCTCCTTATTTACTTCTGCATGCCCTATTCTAATCAGAAGTCGATAAAACTCCTCTGTATATTCTTGGACTAATTTTCTTGCTTGCTTTAACCCATGCATCTTCTTAAACAAATCAAGCTCATAATCAATTGGAATGAATTGCTTCTTCAATTAGTCCACCATATGATCCCACTTGTGATCTTCTCCTTTCCTCTTTTGTTTCTTTCCAATTAAACCTCTTGCCACCAAATTTTGGCATGGCCTTTCAGTTTGGCCTTTGCAAACTTAACCCTATCTGGATCCCTCATATCCTCATACTCAAAGTACTCTTCCAGTTCATTGATCCAGTCAATCAACTCATCTAGTTTCAGATTTCCTGAAAATACACCCACATCAATTGTAGGTCTTTTCTCAAACTTAGTAATGGCCCTAAAAAGCCTTTCCTCTACCTAATTTAGAACTTCCCCATGAAATTCCCCTTCTAGTCCAATTTCTTCTTCTTCATTGTCTTCCTCACTTTCGTCACCTGTGGCAAAATTTGTTTCTCTACGGAGCTCCTCTTGCAATGCTTGTACCTGCGTTTGGAGGGCTCTAACCTCCTCAGGATTAATAGCTCTGACCCTTCCACCATGCTCTCTTCATGGAGGAATCTTCTTATCTCAAACCCTCAACCACACAGTCCTTTTGCAAATTGCCTCACAGTCGGTGCTCTGTCTACACAGTCAGGAAAACTTGCTCTAATACCACTTGATGGGGACACGACCCAAGCACAGAATGGACACAACAGGAAAGGAAAAATTTTATTAATTGTGTAATGCTATTATATTTAGTACAGAGAAAATAGACTTCAAAACATGCCCTAAGGGCTTACAACAATATAAGTCTAGAGATGATTTCTCCTTTTAGTACCTTCTCTCAAACTCCACTCCGAACTACCTTTTACAATGCAAAAAATGTTCTTAAATAGACCCCAGAGGGTTAAGGATTAGGAATACATTCTAGAAAGTTCTAGTTGGCATCCACCAATCAAATAGAAGGCTCTAGAAGTCGCATTAGAAGTTGGCACAAAATTAGAAGAATCCAAAAATGGTAACCGAACTTCCAGGAGGCATAACTTTTGAACCGTAGCTCCGATTGACAAACCGTTTACATTTTCAGAAAGTTCTCGAAGCGCTCTATAGCCCTATGGACCAGATTTTCTCATCCCCTATTTTTTTTCCCTATTCAAGGTCATTTAATGACCCTAACCTAACTTTGATGCATGCTTAGGAGGTCTCCAAAAACCAAAAAAATGCAATAACTTTCAAACCGTGGGACCGTTTGACCTGATTCTTTTTCTGGAATGATCTAAATTACAATTACAATCTTCTAACCAATTTACACCTTCTAGTTCACTAAAATGATGGCTCAATTACATACTCCTATTTTTTTAGCATTTACACGTATCCCAAGGTATTCAAATACTCTATCCTAGAACACTGATAGTGGAACTGTGAGAGTTGGAACCTTTATTTGACCCAAATGAGTATCCAAAAATGAAAACACATGAAACATAAACTAATTCTAAGTACATTTTTTTGGTTGACACAAGATTGCCCTTATACCTCTGGATGCTCATGCATCACTAAATAAGGTGACAATAAAGAACAGGTATCCTCTACCAAGTATCGATGATTTATTTGATCAAATTAAGGGAGCTACAGTATTCTCCAAGATCGACCTTAAGTCAAACATCTTTAGCTTCGCATAAAGGAAGCCTACATTTACAAGACCACCTTCCGAACTCACTATGGGCATTATGAGTTCATAGTGGTACCTTTTGGGCTAACAAATGCTCCATCAGTTTTCATGAGCTTGATGAATGGGGTGTTTTGATCTTATCTTGACAGATTTGTACTTGTGTTCCTTCATGATATATTGATATATTCTAAGTCTTAGAAGGAGCATGAGGAACATCTGCAATTGGTTTTGCAGTGGTTGAGAGACAATCAACTTTATGCCAATGCGGCTAAGTGTGAATTCTTCCAATCAGAGATATAGTATTTAAGGCAGTTATATTAGGTGATGGTATTTCTATAGACCTTGCAAAGATCTAGGAAATAGTAGATTGGCCTACACCAACTACTATGTCAAAGATTCATAGTTTCATGGGTCTAACTGGTTATTATTGTAGATTCGTCCAAAACTTCTCCAAAATAGCGCATCATATCACTTCCCTTAAGAGGAAAGGAAAGAAGTTTATATGGACAGAGAAATGTGAGGAGGCATTTCGAAAGCACAAGGAGCTTTTGACCAGTGCATCGATCTTAGTAGTACCTGATCTAGAAGGTGATTTCTTGGTGTGTATAGATGCTTCCCTTGAGGGGATTGGAGAAGTTTTGATGTAGAATGGGCGGGTGATTGCATATGAATTGTGCAAGCTCAAGGACCATGAGCTGAATTATCCTACACATGATCTTAAGTTAGCAATGGTAGTTCGTGCTTTGACAAGGTGGAGACATTTCTTGTTGGGACACAGATTCGAACTACATAGTAATCATCATAGTCTTTAGTACATTTTCACTCAACCTAATTTGAATGCTCACCAGAGGTGATGGATGGAATTTCTATGTGAGTATGACTTTGAGGTAAAGTACATTCAAGGGAAGGAGAGTGTAGTGGTAGATGCTTTCAGTTGTAGGAGACATGTGATATCATCTATGACTCTTAATGTTGATTTGAGGAGTCAGATTCTTCAAGCACTTCCTACAAATTCTTGGTACCAGGGGGTGTGTAGAGAAATAGATTCAGGAAGAACTTTGGAGGGTAAGTTTTTAGGCTATGTCCTAGAGTAGATGGTCTTTTGAGAAATTTAGGAAGGATTTATGTGCCACTACTGGATCAGCTTCACACTTTGATCTTAGTAGAGGACCATCGTGCACCTTACTCAACACATCCAGGTGTCAAGAAGATGCATGCTAATTTACAACATTTATTCTATTGGTTTAGGATGAAGCATGATATTGCTAATTATGTGGCTAGGTGTCTTGAGTGTCAGAGAGTCAAGGTAGAACACCAGCTCTCTATATGGGACATGGAAATGGGACATCATCTATATGGACTTCATAGTAGGATTACCTATGATTGCTCATCGTCATGATGCTATCATGGTCACCATTGATCGGATGACTAAGGTGGCACATTTTTCACTAATCAGGTCTTCCTACACTACTGCTTCTGTAGCTAATGTCTTCATGTGTGACATCGTGAGACTACATGGTATTCCCCGAAAGATCATTTTAGATAGGGATCCTATATTCACATCTGCATTCTGGACATCACTGTAGCATGAGCTTGGACCACAATTGAATTTTAGCTTGGCATATCACCCAAAGATAGATGGTCAAATAGAGAGAGTGAATCAGGTTCTGGAAGATATGTTAATGATGTATGTGATGGATAGGCAGACACATTGGGAGGACTATCTTTACCTAGTGGAGTTTGCTTACAACAACATATATCACAGTTCTATTGGCATGACACCACTCCAGGCTTTATATGGACATCCTTGTCATACACCTTTTAGTTGGGATAGTCTTGAGGATCATATTGTATTGGGTCCTAAGATACTTTGTGATATGGAGCAACAAGTAGTGCGTATCTGCGAGCACTTGACTATGGCACAGGATAGGCAGAAAAGTATATTGATGCACATAGGAAAAATAAGAAATTTTCTATGGGAGACAAGATATTCTTGAGAGTGCATCCGCAAAAGAGTCTGATCCATTACAAAAAGGGTTCAAAGCTAGCACCTCACTTTGTGGGACCATTCAAGATTCTTGAGAGGATTGGCCTAGTTGCCTATCACCTTGCTTTACCACCTAGCCTAGCTTCTATTCATGATGGTTTCCATGTTTCAGTACTTAGATAGTATATCCCTAATGTAGTACATGTTCTTGACTGGAATGTGTTGTAGGTAGAGGATGGGTAGCTAGCTTTGGAGCTAGTTCATATTTTGGAACAACGAGAGTTGACCCTTAGGGGTCAAAACATAGAGCAAGTAAGGGTCCAATGAGACCCTACTGATGACTCTTCAACTACATGGGAGGATGCAGCTAGATTATGGGATTTATATCCCTATTTGTATGTAGGCTTCCAAGAGTAAGCCTAATCCTAGGGGGGGTGGATGTAGTGCCTACCCTAGTTTACATTTTCCTAGTAAAATTGTTGCTATGATTTCCAAACTCTGTTAGGCTAGTTTTATGTCTAATGGATAGTAGCATGGTTTTGAGATTATTAGATATTGTGTTTTAGATTCAGTTGATATATGATGAGATTACTTAGAATCTACATTTCATGTATGCATGATAATTATTACATTATTCTCAGTTATTGATAATGTTTAGCTAATGGATTATTATATGTGTTGTCTTATGGATACTTACCCCATACTGCATGTGTATGGTGTGCATGTTTGTTTTTTTAATGTATGGCATTTTTGATGTGGTTAAGGAAGGGAGTCGTAGTCACCTGCTAGTTCGGATCTACATGATGCACCACTTCTTGCCATTTCCTATTTAGCTTAGAATATATATATTATGTATGTACATGCATGGATTTTATGTAGGTTATAAGTACTAGGTATCGACTTCTCTAAATTTCTAGGATGAGCGTACCCTATTGCACTATCTCAATGGTAAGAGAGAGGAGCTAAATTCTCAAGTCCAACTCCTAAACCCTTAAACCATTTGTCTTAGAAAGGTAGGACAAGTATTTGAGATGTTTTATCTTTTGAATGCATCAAATGATGTAATTCGTGATTTTAAACCCTTAGACTTATTTTCCATGGATTGTCCTATGATGAGTTTTCATATTTTATTTTGGAGGTCTTTGGTGAATTTTCTATTAATTAAGTCTAAATTAAAAGATTTAATTATTTTGGAAAAAAATAATATGATATTATGATATTTTGATTTTAATTAATTAAATGGGGAATTAAATAAATAAAAGAAATTAAATAATAATAATAATAAAATAATAAATAATAATAATAATAAAAGAATTAAAATAAAAGTCATAAGTCTACCTAGGAGTATGCGCACCTCTTTTTGCATGTGTGTCTACAATGTAGGAGTTAGCACATAAATTAAGCACATGGTGTCTACAACCTTGTGATTCGTTTGGAAGGTTGGAAAAGGCTTGTGCTTAGTTGTCAATGCTTATCTTATCTTCTGGTTGTTTATAGAGACATTCTAGGTGCTTCTTGAGAGGTCCTTATATTCAGGCACTCCTAGTAGCTTGGGGTGCATTTTTGGGTGGATTCGTGAATGTTGGAGAAGGAAGGGGCTTTACTTTGCAAATTTTGAGGAGAAGTGAATTAGCATTAGTCTCTAGGTAGACACTCGTGATTTTGCATATGTTATTTCACTTCTTCCACTTCCTATCTTCTTCATGTCTTCTAAATGCTTTATGAGGGTTTCATGTGTTGAATATGTCAGTTATATGCATTCTTGTCATGGATATTTAAATTTTTGTATGAGAAAACCACATCATGCGTAGATTTGAGTAATTTATTGGGCTAGGGTTAAAATGATATGGGTAAATCTTTTGAGAAGGAATAGATAGATAAATTTTAATAAAAGAAAGATACACTGTATTTCTTCATCCAAATAATTCGAAGTTTGTTTTAAATTAATACACAGTGCACATCATTCAAATTTATGTCTGGAATATATATATATATATATATATATATATATATAAACAGGGAGGTCTGAATTCTATTATTTATACTCTCGATATTTAAAAAAAAAGTTTTGGAGAAACATTTATTTTGAAAACGTTTTATAAAATTAAAAAATAGGTGATTTTTTTATAATAAAAATAATTAATTAAAATTTGGTGAGGGGCGAGAAGTCACATCCCACCCCCACCGGCGGTCACTATCCATGAAAGTGGACCTGCCGGCAGCCATTAAAGGCTACACGGTGGCCACTACCGTGGTAGTACCATGACAGGCCTCCCATATGGGATGGCGCTGCAAGTTGCAGCATTCTGCGAATTATAAATTCGTAGTACAGTCCACGGGGCAACTATATATGTTGTTTAGTAAAACATAAGTTATATTTATATCGATTTCTTTATGATATTATTAATAATTATTGTTATTAATTTTTTTTTAAAAATTAAATATTAATTATTATATATTAATAAATATTAATTATTATATATATATATATATATTAATAATGAAATCTTATTAATAGTTTTTCTTACTTTTAATAAATTAATTATCTCATAGTAATTTATTTGTTAGATTATTAATATAAATTTGATTTAATTTTTAAATTGAATTTGATTTGTTCTAGGATGAAGGATAGGTAGCAATAAGGAGAAATTTGAAATCACTCATATTAAATCCTTAATGTGCCCTATTAAAAAATGATGGGGGTTATTGTCTAAATACGTTTTTATCCTTTGGGCACTTTAGAAAATGTATTTAAATGAGTTAAGGGGGGGAAAGATCTTTAACCTATTGAAACTAATACATGGGTAAGTTATAAGGAAGAGGAGCAATGTTCCTTCACTTGATATCTAAATCTGAAATGAAAACTTAAACCCCACACTTAATTCAACTATGAGATTTTAACGAAACAAAAACATGTGCTTACATTTTGTGTTTCTCTATGATATCTATTTTGGGTTTTTGGGGTTAAATAGATGGTTGACTAGTTATAGGACATCTACTAGAGGCTTGGGGATTATGATATGTGATGTCATGCTGATGTCTTTGATCTCGGTCTTTTTAAACCCAACCATGGTAATGCAATGGCATGCTCTATGATGTGTATGGTTTACTGATTGTTATTGCTTTCCAGTCTTCCTGTGTAAGTTGTGATATATGTATGGTGAGATACTTGACTTAACCACTTTTGAGTCATCGATCAGTTATATTCGGGTTACTTTCCAGTTGCCTTAAAGGGACTAAAGTGTTTTCTTGATCTTGATGATGTCATGTTGTGATTTGTATGAATTGACCATTTTGGAAGTCTTTGATCAGTATTATTTTGAGATATTTTTTGGTTGCTTGTTGAAAACCGATGGATATTGTGATTTATCATTTGATGTTTTTTAGTTTCTCACAAAGAACTGATATGATATCATGATTATCTTTATGATGCTTTCCAGTTGCTTGTGTAGGACTGAGGTAATTTTGTGATTTCATGAGCTTAGTGTAGGTTATCTGCATGTAGTGTTGGGAAGTGGCTTGTAATGGGGGTCGGGGCCCTAAGTGGCTACCAGGGTAACCTATTGTAAGTTATTTAATAAGTGAAAACATTACACTAAATACTGACTTAAATGAACCTAATAAGATAATTATATGTTCTCGCCCATGCCTCGAGTGCTAGTACAGACTAGGATGGGAGTAGAGAGAATGCTTGGTTGCGACCTTGCATTTCGTAGTATGCATCGTCAGTACAAGAGGATACTAGTGGCCACATAGGGATCACTAGGGGGCCGAGGTCTATTGAGAGACTTCCAGGGTAACTCTAGCATGATTCGTGCGATGACACTTTCCTGCTTACATAGTAGATTTCCTACATGTCTTGTGTGCCTCTAGGTATAGATGGCGACCCTTTATGTTGGAACCTTTGGGTTAGTATACTTTTAGGATTCCTAGACTTAGAGAGTACTTGTGCAATGTGATTTGATATCCTATATGGGACTTGAGATTATCTCCTCAGCATGGTGGGAGTGGACCATTTAGGTCCCTTATGGTCAGGTGGTAGTGCTTCTTCACTCTTACCTTTTGGGATCCATCTGAGACACCATGGTTGTAGCATTCTTTGTTAGCATTCATCTTCATCATTATGATGTATATGTATCCTTATATTGATGATTAGCATATGATAGATGATGTTATTTATTTATAGAATCATCTTATGCTTTATTTTGCATGATTAGATTTCTTTCTGCATATGATGTAGTATGTTTAGGAGTGACATTCCTACTATGATAATACCAATGATCACTTCAATGACTTGGGATGTTACACGCGGAGGGATGGCTAGGGCCTACGATGGTCTAATGATGCTATTGACAGTTGGGACGAACCACACACTTAGATAATTGTGTTTTATGATGTATGGTTATCTATTGCGATGGATTATATATCTTTTATGATGATGGATGCTTCATGTATGGTATATGGTTTCATTTACTTTATTGCACTTGCATCATGGATTAGAATGGATGATGTACTTTATTTTTGCATTTGTATATTCATTTAAGTCTTTCATACCCTGTGACATGTACAGTGGATGATTGAGCATTTTGAAAATTAATTTGCTAAGAGACATTTGGAACAAATGTATATTGCTTTAAGGACATTGGACTTTTCACTATTATTTCATGTGGATGTGGTATTAGTTGGAATTAATATTAGTTAATTTAAATGTGATTCAACGTTAAGGGATCCTTAAAGAATGTAACCTGTTATGTATGTTTATGTATACTTTTAGTTGAATGTTGTTATTGCTTCCACTACTATGTGTTTGATGTGAATGGTTTGACTCCCATGTTTCAAACAATAAAAAATGCTACCAAAATTAGTGAAACTTTAGGTTAATTCTTTTGGATCCCTTGGCGGGGCACTACATCAAACCCCAAAACCCCAAATCATAAAATACGCATCACATACAAAACACAATCCAAGTAGCTTTCTTAGTGCATTATGTTTTTTAAACACAAAGGTTTAATTCCATTGTAGGTTTCATAGTTGAAATTGACCTTGAAAACACACTGTTGAGTTAATGTAAAATTTTAGTTTCCAGTTTGACATACGGTTTAAGTAGATGAAGTTTGTAGTTACCCTTAAAACTTACCCCATTCTTATTTTTAAATATATATTTTGTGCAATTACCCCTACTTGATTAAAGTAACTTTTCCAAAATAATCAAAGGTAATAATTTATTTAAGTTATTAAATAATAATTAAATAAATTAAAAACTTCATTTTATAACATTCTTTATTAATTAACCTTAATTAAACTAAATTTAACTAAGTTAATTACTAATTTTAAATATAAAACTATATTGATATTATTTAATTAATTATTAATAAGTATTAATAAAGTTTATTAACAATATTAATAATTAATAATTTAAATTAAATACAATTTAAATTAAATACAATTTAAATTTAATAAAATTAACATTTAATAAATTATATTAAATATAATTTAATTTTAATAAATTAATAATTAAAAATTATAATAAAATTTTAAAACTTTTAAATAAACTATATTAAAATTTTATTAATTTAAAAAAATTAATTAAAAACAAACAATAATAAAACAAGCGCTTAAGGCCCACACGGCTGGCCATAAAGGCTGGCGACTGCCTTGGTACTTCTACTATTGTAGTAGTAGCAGTCCAAACTGTCATGCAACCACGTGGGGAGGTAAGAATGGGGGTGGGGGTTGGTGGCCCCGCCCACCCCAATTTTATTTTAAATTTTTTTTTAATTAAAAACTTTTTAAAATGATTTCCCCAAGTTATAATAAATTATATATATTATTTTTTTTAGAAAAAGATTTTTGTTTACTAAATAAACAATCCAACCCCCCAATACATGTATAATTAAATACTTATTTTTATTTGACATAAATCCCACCTATATTCTGATAGGAAGAATATAGTGAACCAATCAAAATTTCAATATAAAATTCTCATATTACTCAAACCCTTCTTGAATATAATTCTAATTTTCTTTTACCTATGGATGATGTTCCAAATTGAATTATTTTTCTTTCAATCATATAATACAGATGAGATACCATACCAATATCATAGATTCAGAACAAGAGAGCAAAAGATTCATGCAATGAAATTCAAAAAATCGATTTCAACAATCACGAAGAAGACAGGATTGTCTAAACAACATAATTTTAACTAGGTGAATAAAACTCAAGAACCTACTTGGTTCTGATGCTAAAATCACAATGCCAAAAAGATTTGCGTGAGAATTCGCTTCTACCCAAGAACTTCTCTCTAAATTTTTTCCCAAAATTTCTCTTCCAAATTTGCTTCCGAAAATTCACGTCCTCAAAAATGAACCCTCCAATTGTGATAAAGAGTTCTCTCCTTAAATTCAGGCACTAATTGTGCGTTCACCCGAGAGAACTCCCTGCTCACTAGATTCAAACTCTAAATTAACTTTCTTAATCTTTTCCATGCAAATTTATTGAATTATAAATTAACTTTATTTAATTTTCACTAGACTACTCTTTAACTTAATTTATTAGATTTAATCTCATGTGTACTTTATACAATTAAAATATTTTTATTAAATTCACTCGTTTTATCTTTTAATTAATTTCTTATATTTTAATCTCATCCATGCATCATGCGAACTTAAATTTTTTAATAAAATAATATCTTTTCACTTTTTAATTTATTTTCTAAACTTGATAAAATATTTATTAACTTAAGTAATAATATTTAGCATTTATTTAAAAATGAACTCTAAATATATTAGTATTAAATTAAATAACTATTATCACGTTCTAAAATTATCCTTATAACTTTTATCTTCAAATTTAATTCTTTTTATTTAATTAATTTTCTAATTAATTAAATATAACTAAATATTAAAATATCATAATAATTTTCCATTAAATTAAATCATTAATTTAATCTTTTAATTTGACTTAATTACTAGAAAAAATACCAAGGACTCATAAAATAACATACAAAAGCCTATCAAAGAAAAACACATACAAAATCAAACTAAAGTGTTATAATCACGAATTAACATCATTTGACGCATTCGGAGGGTACTCAACTGGGATACTTATCTTAATTTTCAATTAGGACAAATGGCTTAAAGGTTTAGGATTTGGACTTAATAATTTATCTCCCCTCTTACCATTGAGATAATACGATAGGGTACGCTCATCCTACCAATTTAGGGAAGTCGATACTTGGTACCTACAACCTGCATAATATCCAGGCATGTACAAACACAATATTCTAAGCTAAATAGGCAATGGAAGGAAGTGGTGCATCGTGTAGGTATCGACTAGTAGGTGACTATGACTCCCTTCCTTAACTATATTAGAAACACCATACATAAAGAAAACAAACACGCACACCATACACATATAGTATGGGGTTATCCATAAGAAAACACATAATAATCCATCTAACTAATCATCATCAATAACTAAAATCATTGAATAATCATCATGCATACATGAAATGTAAAGTACCCAGTAATCTCATCATATAATCAACTGAATCTGAAAGAATATCTAATAATCTAAAAGTATTACTACTAAAAATCAAGCATAAAACTAGTCTAAAGAGTTTGGCAATGATAACAGAAATGTAAACTAGCGTAGGCACTACATAACTCCCATCCTTAACATATCCTTTCAGACACCAAGCCAACTATAAGGCTAGACCCTTCTTCTACTTTAGGCTCTGCAAGACCTAAGCAGGTGGACCTCAAATTCAATCTATATGGTACCAGTGCTAAACATATTCTTGAATCTATTATAAGTAGATTTAGCCCTTATCTCTCCTATTGAATCATGCAATAACATAGATTTGCAATAGCTAAATGCAAAACAATGTAATTCATAAATTAAGTGAGGGAATCCTTGTCATCTCTTCAACATAAAATGGAAATACAATTGATTAATGATGTTGAATATCAGCACAACCCCAAATATGCAGCAATATGAACAAGTGATCCTATAACTGATCAGTGCCATATCTATTGGGAAATTTCATGAATTCAATACATACATCTGTGATATCCAAGACATCAGTGACATTAGATCTATCCTATCACTTTGTGAATTAGACATTGGTGTTCATAAAGACCTCATTCTTATGAAGTATCATTCTCAAATAATTAGCAATCCTATCAAACACATTAAGCATTTACTTGGCCCTTTGTTCCCACAACAAAACATATTTGATATACAACCTTAAAAGGATGCAAATGAGTCTTAGTTCTTTGTTCCTAGACCAAATAAGACTGCAGATTACTAAGATATGAGACGAGAATCAGAATGAAACTAAAGAAATTCTTGCTCATTTGTATTCATTTCTTTGAAACAATACATTCAAATGTATGAATCAAAACATAAAACCACCTAATAGATTTGAAATTTCTATATTATCTTCACTATTGCTATCATACAAGAGAATTTATGTTGAAGGAAAATGGTGGAATCACAGTTCTGGATCCAACAAAGTGGTCTTCCACTAAAAATTGTCAACCCTTACAAAGAAATAGGAAGAGAAAGATATAGAGGAATGAATTCTCAGATTTGATCTAAAGATGACATGTGTCCACTTGGAAAACTTCTCAGAAGTGACAAAGAATCTCTCTAATCTCTTTTTGCAACTGGTAAATCAATCCTCTGTCATTTTGGCTCCCAAAAGCATAAAGTATCTCAAATACTTGATGGAACAATAAACGCTTTTGATGCTAGATCTCAAATCAAGGCAAAGGTAAAAATAAGTTAAATGGCCTCTAGAGGTAAGATAATCTTTTCAAAATTGTTTTTTCCACATTCAAGCTTCAACAAGCTTTCAAATCTGCCCTCTAACCAATTTTGATGATCAATGACAAATTCAGCCCATTCTGCTGAGAATGCCCTAGAAATTACAAATCTACTTATAGATCGAACTGGTGAATAGCTGTGCAAAATCTAACCTCATATTTGAAAAATTCATTTCTTCCTGATTCCAATAGTATATTTAAATGCCTATTTTAGACAAAAAATGCCCCTCACTACTACATTTGACATCATTTTTCTACCAAAATTTTTGACCATAAACTAAAAAAGTTTAGTTTGGTCAGAATGTAGAAGGAATTTTTATTATTATTTTAAACTAAGCCCCGTGTTGGTCAAAATTTTGACCAACACATGTTGGTTGAAATGGGGGGCTTAGATGTAAAATAAAAACATTTCATGTTTGTTTTTTTCGCACACATGGGATGTTTTGTTGGAGTTGGATACTTGATGCACCATCACCAGACAAAAAACTAGATGCCCTGGTTCTGCCCTAGCTTTCTCACGGTTGGAGTTGGAAACTTGATATTTTGAAAAGGATGTGATCCATCTTTTGGAAGGTTAGATTTGGAAACAGAAAAGATGAATGCATAAGGTAGAGTTTCAATTGATTTCTCTTTAGATTTGTTGCCTTTACATCTGCCAAAAGTGATTTCTTATTCTTTCATCTCTTCATTATCATTTGTTCCATGATTGTATTCAATATAGTTGTATAACTTGTACATGGCTACTTCTTTTCAATCCAAGGAATCATTACATCCAATTCTATTCCATCGGTTTGATAGGCATTTTTTCCTTGTTCTTTCTTTAATGGGCATTTTTTTCCCTTGTTCTTTCTTATCTTTTGAACTTGGTAGCAAGTGCAAGGGACCCATTCTTCACTTTCCTCGTATGGTATTGCTTGGTTGATGATGCCCTCTCCTCAACAATTTCTATGATTTCATGCTTGAGAATATGCCTCCCTCCGAACAATCCTTAATGGACTTTGCATGACTTGGAACAATGTTCTCTTCTATGCTAGTTTCCTGATGTCAAAAGTTAAAATTAATCTCTTTTATATATCAAGTTTGGACTTCATTCCTAGAAGCATCAATTCTAATTTTTGGTAGTTTTGTAGAACACCTTTTGTGGACATAATTTACTCCTTACCTACATTGCAAACAACAAAGAAGGAAACATTTGTTTTGCTGGTTTTGCTATCTTAAAACTATTTTAATCCTTTTAAAGCCTTCATATCAGATTTGTACATTTCTTGATCACATGGCTACATACATCATTGTGAAATATGGAAAATAAATAAATTTGTTTTTTGATAATAATTATATACTACAAAAAGCCATATTTTGGGCATAAAAAGGGCATTGACATTTGACACAGATTAAGCCTTCTTAGTTTGCCATGTCATTTGCAAAACCTTCAACAAGTTATGTGCCCTATGAACCATTGATCATAGATTTGCTCAGTTCCTTCATTAACAACTAAGTGGCATTTTTCGTCATGTCAAATTATGTGATGTTTCATTAGTACTGATCTTCAAACAATTGCAAGAGTAGTGGTTTACAAGAGCTCATCTATTTTGATTACAAATAGTCCACCTAGCACTCATTGCATCCATGTGATCCTCATACATTCAAAGAATTTGAGATTTATTTGGTGTTGTTGTTGCAAGACCAATACAAATTTGTTTGCATCTATAGAAAAGAAAGCATGGAGAGTGTGAAGGAGAAAATGATGTAGGTCTAGGAGTTCAAAATGATGTTAATAAAAAAATTCTAAGTGCCCATTGTTTAAAATTTTATGAAAGGTTCTCCAAGGCTTAACAACCATGTTTGAATGCTTCAAGTGGGCTAGAGTTTGGTAGGACAGACCCAAAGCAAAGGAATTTGTCATGAAGTTGACATCAATAGCATTGGATGGTTTGGATAATCTACACTCCCCATTGGACAGCCAATGACATTTGTGTAATATATGCAACCCAAAATCATGTTATATAACAACTTTATATATAAATCAGTAAACTGATTAATTAATATAATATTCTTGTAATCCTATAAATATATATAGGAGGGATGTGAAATATATATCTTCCTATTAGTTTATTCATTATTGTATTTACATATAAATTGTTATATATAAATATATATAGGAATTTCAAATTATATATTATATTGTACAACAAACCCAACCAGACTAATTTTGGGATTGTTTTTCCATATTGGCAAAACCAATTTTTGTAAACTAGCAAATCAACACAGAGCAACTGGATGTTTTGTGACAAAAACCTAGAAAATATAGTTGCATTTATATAGGATGAAAGTTTATTAAAATTTAAAGAGGAAAATATGTAATGGATATAACAATCCAAAAGATTTGACTAGCTGGAGATGAATACAATAAAGAATTGGGGGATAGTAGATTGGATAATATAATAACATTACAACATAGTGCACATGAATAAGAAGGGAAATTAGGAAACTAATGGAATTCTCATCATTCTAGCTTCATCATCACCTTTACCATATATTTTCCTTAATAATATTACCAAATGAAAACACTAAAAAAATTCCAATTTCTTGTGGCTTGTATCAGATCAGAATGTCAGCATCGCAGTGAGAAAATGTGGTTATCTGGATATAGGAAGAAAATCAGGATAAGATTGTAAGAGCATGATGGCACAATAGGCTGCCTCTATGTTTGATCTTTTTGATTCTCAGATGGTTCATGGTGATCTTGTTGGAATTTTTGCAATGATCACTACTACATTTAACCTTATTTTTCTACTGCAACTGTGTTTCTTTTTCTCTGCTTCATTTTACTAAACATTCCCTATCAACAAAATATTGATTGTGTTTCAATATTAAAATCTATGAGGGTATGTGAAGACTTTTCCTGTTATGCATAGAAACTGATTCAGAAGCACATGAAGTTTTGACAACTCATGCACCCTTGTGATGCAAAGGATAGGGTGATGGACCCAAGTAAAAACCCAAAATGAGCAAGATTGTAGGAGTGTTCCTAGTGACCCTTCTAGGTCCTGAAAGGCAAGTTCCACAACCAGTCAACTCTAGGATATTTTAGGGTCACAATAGGGTTGTTATAGTCTATCTAACATGTTCCCATAAACACCTTTCAATTTCCATACCCTGCAAGAAAAAATGCATAACTCACCTAAATGTTGTCAATGTAAAATTGTAACTTATGTAACAATGGCAAGACAAAATGGTGGATATCTTTTGGTTTTCACAAATGACACAGTTTCAAACACCCTTTATCTTCATTCAAAACATATGTAAATCTTGGATGGGCTTTCTTTGGCAAGTATCAAAGATTCTTCACAATGACCCTATTTCAACAATGAAGCAATAGTGCATTTACAAAGCAACTTATAGAAGTACTCAATGTATGGACTTCAAAACTTGCATATGTTTCTAAAATTTCTTTAATTAGAAAAATCCACACTCAATTCCACTCTATGGGTTTCCTAACCCCAAAAGCCCCAATTCATCTATTCAAAACCCTTGTTTCTAGGGTATCACCAATCTCCCACGTGCCAAGGTTTCTTGGACTAATTCAAATTGTAGACATCTATATTTTATCACCATAAACATGAATCAACTCTTAGACCCTACCCTCCTTAAGGAAAATCTCTCTCCATATGACTATCCCCTCCAAATAACCCTTATTTTCACCCTTTTTGTGTATGGTGGCCACCAAATACTTAAGTTAGTGGTTCATTATAGAGTTAGAAGCATTCATAAAAGTTAGAAACCTTCCATTCCATGAAGAATTAGACAACATTTCATGGAATGACCTTGATTGTTTGAAAAAAACTTCAAAATTGTTAACAAATTGCCTGCTACAGCCATAAATCTATGAATTTGAACATATGACTTACAAATTTGGATTCAAATCCTCGTTTAAGACATCAAGAAATGTCTAAGAATATAACACAATGCATTCCAATTCAAAAGATGTGCAAGAAACTCAAAAATCCTTCAACCTATTGTTAAAACCAAGCACTTTTATGCAATTTTTTCTGAGACAGTCTGTACAATCATATATTTATAGTTTCAGAAGATAGTTAAAAACCCCTTTAACTGAATCCAAATCCTTTCACTTCCTATTCCTTCATAAAATTTAAACTATGGAGTTTCCCTCCAAAATGCCCATCTAGTCGTTACATCCAAGATTTGAATTTTCTAAAGCAATAAACTATGTTTTTAGGGACTTATTGAATGTTTTAACTTATTTAAGGACTTGAGATTATTATGACATCATAATAGACCCTATCACATGACTCCTCTACCTTAGACAACCTCTAGATCCTATTCCATGCCCAATTACAATTTTTCAATATGAAAGTCTTTCAAGACATTATACAATATTATGACTATTTATGCTTTCAAAGGCCATGATTGGTTGCAAAATGGACCAATTGATACCATGAGATTCTCCATGTCCTCTATGATGACCTGGACCCTCAAGGTACCTATGATGAGCATATGATGCCCCTACATCACCTTGCCTCCTCAACTAGTTTTATTTTTAGGTAACAGGTAACAAAATTTCTCTCATTCATTTTCTTATATGTTTCAGCTTAACTTACTTAATGTTCTTAGGATTATTTTGTGTTAAATCTTATTGATACACAATCATTTGGATTGGAATGCTTAGGACTTTGGCTACAATTCTAAAAAGGAATTATTGGAGCTTGCTTTGCTACCTTGAAATCATTCCACCTTTAGCTCTCGACATTGATGTAGAGACCTAGGTGGACTTTCAGTTATTCACAATAAGAGGGACTTTCCTAGTGTTCTCATAACACAATCAAGCTTCTTCATAGGATCACTCTCCTTGATCCAATAAACTCCAAACCTTATCAAAGTGCACATAACATTCTCTTGTGCCACCATAGGCTCTACATCTTAGAAATCATCCCATGTCCCTCAAATGGATTCACCAAGCAATCTTGTTCAACAACCATCAAATGGCCACAATGCCTCAATAGGCTCCAATCTTGACTTCACTTCAACTAGGTGTTTCTGTCACCTTCACACATCTCAAAAAACTTCAACTAACCTATTTCCAAGGTTACCAAATGCTCATCATATTATCTGATACCAAAAACCCACTACAAGACCTTCAATAGGCCTATTTCCCAATTAGCCCTGCCTAATAAGTTTTTCACACTCTTCTCTCACTTTTCCCAAAACTCTAAAAAAACTAGGACCATATCTAGATACCATTTTGGATTCTACACAACATACTTCAAATGCTCATGCTACTCCCTTGGACCAAATGTCCAAACCAACACTGTTGCCCCACAATTAACCATCTTTTAGCCCTTTTGTTACAAAGAAACCACTGACATATCTCATCTCACAAACCATCTAACCTCAAAAAAAATTTTCTTGTCATCCAAAACAAAGGATTTTCAAATTCATAGGAGATTCCATCAAGGTTTATACACCCAACCAACAAACCCTCCTTCCTAGGTGCCTAAACCAAGGGTTTTACCAAACTTACCTTTCTAAATGTTTCCTAATCCTTCCAATGGATCCAACACCTTCATATAGCCCTAACATGACCTTCCTTTTCATAAAATATAATCATCCTTCAGATGGAACCTCCAGAACTATGACTATCCCAACACTTAGTAACACCTCTAGACCTATGATTCCCACAAAATATTTATCAACACTTACCTTGTTGCTTGTAACAAAATGCTGCATTTCTAAACTCAGATCTACAAGAATTTGAACCTCCAAATATAATATTCCTTTATAAACTCTAAGTTAAACACTAAATCCATTTGATTTTAGATATCTTGATCTCTAATTTCTTTTCCAAATTCATCCTCCAAGGTGGAACTCGCCAATCTGCTCTTCTTATATGCCCCTAATTGATGAGTTGTTGAAGTTATGGAATGACATCACTATGTATGACATCTCTAGATTGATAGGATATCGACAATTTTAATTCCATGCAACGCTTGTATGGACAATACATGATGCCCCTGAGCTAACTCATTTTTGCAGTATGTTATATTGTTAAGATCACATATTTTTGGTTTGTTATAGTGCTTACACATTACTATTGAATGCTTAAGTTGCACATGATTATTGTACATGATCCAATTATACATGATCTTTTAGGTCTTTAGACAAAGGGAAAATTTGCATGTCCAGTTTGTGGTCTGAAGATGAAATGTCATCATTTGAGAAGTTTAGGAAAGTAGGTGTTTGATGAGTTTAGACACTTTTCCCACAATAATCATAGGTATCAAATTATCGAAAAACATCTTTTCAATGGGAAAGAAGAGACATCATCAAGGCCATGAAGAATGAAACCTCATTTATGAAAGTTGGAATACGATTGACTAAATCATCGAGGTAATGTCCATTTTGTTGTTCGAAGTTTAAAATTTGTATTTTGATATTGTCTAATATTTACTAATGTTGTAATTAATGCTCGTGAAAGTTTTCAAAGCATTAATGACCAACTTCCTAGAGGAATGAAAAGTTATCCTACTTAATTTAGTAGGTGACCATACTACAAGGATCTCCCAATTGCGCATTTGTTTGATGCTATGCATATTGGAAAGAATGTAACAAAGACACTATGGAAAATGTTGGATGGAAGGCGTGATAGAGAAAAAATTGCCAAAATTTGTTCTGACATTCATGAATCCAATCATGCACTAAATTTTTTTATTGAATCAAATAACAATGGAGACCGCATAAATACAAGTGCCCTTCCTTGGTTATTAACAGAGCAAAAAAGTGATGCATTAAAAGAAGTCATAAAAAAAGCAAAATTTCCAACAGGATTTGTTGCAAATATAAGCACTCTTCTATCAAAGAAAGGTGATTTTGGGCCAGGGTTGAAAACACATGATTGGCATACCTTCCTTAAGGTAAGTCATGTTCTCTATTTACAATATATTTGTAAGATTGAATGTAGTACCTGTTGGAATACAATTGTTCAATTGTGTGTTATCTTTGATGTCACACAAATGTCATATCAGTTATTATACAGTATCTATCGAGCTCAAAAGGTCAGCAAGGATAATGATAGTGTTTATCAAGCTGAAAAGGTCAACCAACCAAAGATACAGTTCTTATCGAGTTCACTCGATAATCAAAGGTAATATGAAAGAAGCAGTTCTTACCGAGTTCACTCGGTCATCAAAAAAAAATTAGAAATATAGTTCTTACCAAGCTTTCAAGGTAATCAAAGAAATTTAGTTCTTACCAAGCTTTCAAGGTAATCAAAGAAATTTAGCTCTTACTGAGCTCACTCGGTCATCAAAGGGAATTTGGTAGAAGCAGTTATTATCGAGTAAAACTTAGCAAACAAAGGATTTTAAGGATATTGTAATGTTAACCAAGTCAAGATGGTTTACTTAGGAAATTCTTGAAAGCAGTATTTGCCAAGCAGGGTCGGCTAGTAAAGTATTTCATTGTTTTATGAAATAACGTTTAAGAGTAATACCTGTAGCCAACTGATGAATGATTTATTGGTAAATGTAACATGTAAATGAGCTGACTCAACCATCTGAATGGTATAAGTGAGAGGTCAAGTTGTAAATTCAAAAAGTAGTATGTGCAGGTATGCGAAGTTAATGTGATATGAAGACTGATTATTGTGGAAGCAAATTTGAAGGATGATCAAAGATCATTAAGGAGCAGCATAGCCATATTTGATCAAGGAGGATCTAATAATTTTGAACAGAGACCTGTATCCAAAAAATTTAGTTGCATCTTGTTTAGGTCAATTCATTGTTTCTTTCTAACCATTGTAGCAGTGATTTCAAACCTCTTAACAGAGTTGGTTTACCAGCCATTTTGTAAATCCTCTAACAAGGTGACAGTTCAGTTGAATTGTTCTAAAGACCTCTAGCAAGGCCACTCCTAATAGGGTGATTAAATTCTCTAACAAGGTCACACCTAATAGTGTGTATTGTAACCTTTAATAGGGCTGGCTCCTAACAGGGCTCACTTCAGAAGAGTGAAAAATTGGTGATTGGTTACTTGGTGGTTTTTTCCATATTGGATTTCCACATTAAATTCAGTGTCTCTTGTGTTCATTTATTTTAACCTTTGCATGCATATTAATAACTTTGAATGCTAATTAGTTAATCTACTGAGTTACAATATTCCTACATTGTTTATCGAGTTTGAGTACTAAATAAGCATTATAAACATCTAAGAGATTTGTGAATTTTTTTTTGGGTTAGCTGATTCACCCCCCACCCCCCCTGCCTCTCTGTTACTCCATCTATAATTCCAACAATTGGTATCAGAGCTCTTGGTGCTTGTAGGAAAAGATTTCAAGGATCTAAGCCAAAGGTCAGGATGTCTTATAAGAGGGAAATTCTAAGACTTAACAGGGACAACTTTTTAGCATGGCAAGGATTGATGAGACTTCATCTAGCTGCCAATGGAGATACAGGATTGAAGTACCTTGATGAAAAATATGGAAAACCTTCTGGTACATTATCTGTCAATGATATTGATGAAAAGAAGACTCACAATAACATGATGATAGATATAGCATCTACTTACAAAGTCATAGAAAGTGCACATGTGAAAGTTGATGAGTTTGCTAAAAGAACATAAATAGAAAGAAAAAAGGAACCTAAAGACTATAGAATATTTGTTTACATTGAACCATATACAATGCCAAGTATACCTATTAATCAGGAATCCTCAACTCCAGAGTCTTCATTAACCGAGTCACAAGAAGTTCAAATCGAGTCAGCATCTACCGAGCTATAAGAACCTGAGCTGAAAGAACCAGAGTTGCAAACTAAAGCTACCAAGTTAGCATCTACTGAGCCTGAGCAACTAGATCTAGGACAAGAAGTTGAGATGCAGAATGATAACTTAAAAGGCAAGGAGCCCGTGTTAGCCAAGTATGTCAGAAAGCATCATGCACTAGATCAGATCATTGGAAATAAATCAGAAGGAACAATGGCAAGAAGTAAATTGAAAGACACTTATTTACTTGCTGATTTTGAACCTAGAAATATCAAATATGCAGTAGACAATGAAAGTTAGATTGAAGCTATGAATGAGGAGATAGAATAGATAGAGAAAAGAAAAACATGGACTCTTTTACCTAGACCCAAAGATAAGAATGTGATTGGAACAAAGTGGGTATTCAAAAAAAAACTAAATGAAGATGGTAAGGTATCAAGGAACAAAGCTAGACTAGTATGCAAAGGATACTCTCAAGAAGAAGGTGTAGACTATGGAGAAATTTTTGCTCCTGTTGCAAGATTGGAAGGCATCAGAACCTTACTTGCATATGTTGCATTCAAAGGATACAAAGTCTATCAGATGGATGTCAAGTCAACATTTCTCAATGGCATATTGGATGAAAAAGTTTGTATTGAACAACCTAAAGGATTTATTGATCCAGACAAGAAAAACATGGTTTGCAAACTGCATAAAGCATTATATGGTCTAAAACAAGCCCTTAGAGCATTGTATGAAAGATTTCATAACTATCTTATCTATATTGGTTTTCAAAGGACTAATGATAACAATAGTTTGTACATAAAAGGACCAGATAATAAGATTGTTTTGGTAGAAATATTTGTAGATGATACTTTATTCATAGGAAATGATGACCTTTGCAAAGAATTTTTAGAACAAATGAACAAGGAATTTGAAATGTCAATGTTTGGTGAAATCAAATTTTTTGTTGGTCTTCAAATTAAATAAAGTAAGAATGACATCTATATCACTCAATCTAAATACATCAAGGAGATACTAAAAAAATTTGGTATGGAAGATTGCAAACCAGTTGGGACTCCCATGTGTACTAGATTAAAACTTACCGAGGATGATGAATCAAAGGAAGTAGATCAGACATTGTATAGATCTATGATTGAAAAGTTGCAATATGTAATGCACACAAGACCAAACATTGCCCTTGCAATAGGAATTGTAACAAGATTCTCAGCAAAATCAAAAGGAAATCACATGATGGCAATCAAAAGGATCATGAGATACTTAAAAGGAACTGAAGATTATGGATTCTGGTATAAACTTGGAGGAAAACTGGATTTAAAGGTGTTCACTGATGTAGATTTGGAAAGAAATATTGATGACAGAAAGAGCACAAGTGGAGGAGCTTTCTTTCTTGGAAAAAGGTTAGTTTCTTGGACAAGTAAAAAGCAAAATTGTACATCTCAATCCATAGCAAAGGCTGAATATGTTGTAGCAATAGTAAGTTGCTCAAACATTGTATGGTTTAAACAATTATTGGAAGGTATGAAGTAAGAAATCAAAGAACCTATTGTTATTTTTTGTGATAACACAAGTGTAATTAACATCTCCAAGAATCCAGTGATGCATTAAAAACAAAGCATATTGCCATAAAGTATCACTTTGTTAGAGAATTGGTGCAAGAAAAGGAAATAAGATTGGAATATGTGCATACAAAGGAACAAATTGTTGATATATTCACAAAGCCTTTACCTAAGGATGCATTCTTGTATCTAAGAGGTAAGTTAGGGGTCATTCCCCTATCAGAAGCTCACTAAAATACAATTTTAGTGATGCATCCATAGGAACAGAATTGGAAATCTATCAGTTGATGCAGCAAATGAATGAAGACATTGCATATGAATTAGTACATTAGGTACAATACTATTCAGTTGTTTTGAGTTGTCTTTGGCATGTGTTGTCAAGGAGGGAGAATATACTATCATATCTTTTTAAAATTTGCAAAAAGATTATTATGAAAGAGGGAGCTTTGTATTCTGTCATTAAAAAGACTTATTTTCAAATTTCATCCTGCTATGACATGTTGTGTTGCGATCAATGCCAAAGAGAGAAATTATTGGAATACAATTGTTCAATTATGTGTTGTCTTTGATGTCACACAAATGTCATATCAGTTATCATACAATATTGACCGAGTTCAGAAGGTTAGCAAGGAAAAGGATAGTTTCTACCGAGCTCAAAAGGTTAGCCAAGCAAAGATATAGTTCTTACCGAGTTCACTCGGTAATCAAAGGTAATATGGAAGAAGCAGTTCTTACCGAGTTCACTCGGTCATAAAAAAAAAATTAGAAATTTAGTTCTTACTGAGCTTTCAAGGTAATCAAAGAAATTTAGTTCTTACCGAGCTTTCAAGGTAATCAAAGAAATTTAGCTCTTATCGAGCTCACTCGGTCATCAAAAGGAATTTGGTAGAAGCAGTTCTTACTGAGTAAAACTCAACAGAAAAAGGATTTTAAGGATATTGTAATGTTAACTGAGTCAAGATGGTTAACTCAGGAAATTCTTGAAAGTAGTATTTACCAAGAAGGGTTGGCCAGTAAAGTATTTCATTATTTTATGAAATAACGTTTAAGAGTAATATCTGTAGCCAACTGATGAATGGTTTGTTGGTAAATGTAACATGTAAATGGGCCGAATTAACCATTTGAATGGTATAAGTAAGAGGTCAAGTTGTGAATTCAAAAAGTAATATGTGGAGGTATGAGAAGTTAATGTGATATGAAGACTGATTATTGTGGAAGCGAATTTGAAGGATGATCAGAGATCATTAAGGAGCAGCAGAGCCATATTTGATCAAGGAGGATCTAATAATGTTGAACAGATACCTGTATCCAACAAATTTAGTTGCATCTTGTTCAGGTCAATTCATTGTTGCTTTCTAACCATTGTAGCAGTGATTTCAAACCTCTTAAAAGAGTTGGTTTAATAGCCATTTTGTAAAACCTCTAACAAGGTGACAGTTCAGTTGAATTGTTCTAAAGACCTCTAGCAAGACCACTCCTAACAGGGTGATTAAATCCTCTACCAAGGTCACACCTAACAGTGTGTATTTTAACCTTTAATAGAGTTGGCTCCTAACAGGGCTCACTTCAGAAGAGTGAAAAATTGGTGACTAGTTACTTGGTGGTTTTTCCCATATTGGGTTTCCACGTTAAATTCAGTGTCTCTTGTGTTCATTTATTTTAACCTTTGCATGTATATTAATAACTTTGAATGCTAACTAGTTAATCTACCGAGTTACAGTATTCCTGCATTGTTTATCGAGTTTTAGTAGTAAATAAGCATTATAGACATCTAAGGGATTTGGAAATTGTTTTTGGGATAACTGATTCACCCTCCCCCCCTCTCAGTTACTGCATCTACAATTCCAACAATACCAATTGCATTATTTAATAATATATTGAAATGATCATTTTTTAATGATTGTAGTTCATCCTACCTCTATCCATTCCACAACAGTTTGACAATAGTATTAAACAAGTTATATATGATCTTGGAAAATACATGAGGTTAGAAGTGTTTTTCTTAGATTTGTAGCTTTTTATTTGAAATCTATTGTATAATTTTATTTGAAATCTCCTTTATGTGTTTTTGCATGTTGAATCTCTTTTAGATGGTTATCATCTAAAGAAATTGATAAAAAAGATATAAAATATTGGAAGAGAAAAATTCCACAGCTTATGTGTGAAATGCAAAAGTTTTTACCTCCAACATTTTTCAATGCTCAAGAACACTACCTCATACATCAAGTTGAGGAGATTGAATTGTGTGGACCTGTACAAGCTAGATCAATGTGGATGGTTGAGAGGCACTTGAAATTTATGAAGGGCTTGGTTTGATAAAGAGCACATCCTGAGGGTTCTATGATAGAGGCATATATGATATACCAGACCATGGTGTATATTAGTGAATACCTTCTAAAGTTTGCAACAGATATCCATGTAGATCGCATTTGGGATTCCAACTGTAATGAAAAATTCAAACGGGAGTACTTGATGAGGAAAGGTAGATTAAGGAGGGTGAGAGGTAATTATAATTTTTTTTTTTGTAATTTAATAATTCTTATCCATCATCAATATATATAAGTTGTTTCTAACTAGTGTAGTTTTCTTCTTTATAGTTGGTCATGAGTGGGATGCACTACACTTGTATATTGCAAACAATCTTGATTGGATGACAGTATGGATTGAACAGTCTCAAAAAAATGGTCGCTCATTAACATGGGATGGTGTTGCATCATTGGTTAAAGAAGCTCATCGTAATAGAGATCCCAATGTTACACCAATGGTACTTGATCTAATATATGGCTTAAGAGATACAAAGGTACACATAAGATTACTAATCATGAGACATAAGTTTAATATCAACTCATAGATCAATGAGAAGATTCTTGACATGTTTGAATAATTGCAGGTCAAACACCAGAAAGCTATGTACTACCATGGCTATAAATTTTTCATAAAAAAGTTAGATGAAACAAAGAAAACGTGTGATTCTGGGATAAGTGTTATCTTCGCGATCATCAATATTTCATCTAGAACTGATATACATCCTCAACAATCTAAAAATTGATACTATGGCATTTTGGATGATATACTTGAGTGTGACTTTAATTCATTCAAAATAGTTCTATTTGTCATCAAATGGTTTAGGTTACGACTAAATCAAAATGATCCCAATAAGACTATTATTGAACACGATAGTGGATTTACTATGATTAATACAAGGTCATTTGAGCTAGTCAAAGATGAGCCCTATGTTCTTCCAAGACAATGAAAGCAAGTTTTTTACTTTGGTGTTCCACACAAACCAAGTTGGTCATTTTTTGTTAGACATGACTCAAGAGGAAGGTCGATAAAGTATAATGTGATCGAAGAAGAAGATATTGAAGAAGCACAAGAGGAAGTAAATGATTATTAGGAACGACAGTTACCCAGTGATCAAGAAGAAGAAGATGGTGATTATTTTGGTCATGCTAATGATAATGGTGATAATGATGATGGTGATGCTGATGATGATCATGATCATGGTGATGAAGATGGTGATGATCATGGCGATGATGGTCATGATGATGATAGTGATCAAGATGATGATGATGGTGATGAAGATGGTGGTGGTGAAGACAATGATCAAAGTGACAATTATGATAATGGTGATGATGATGATGATGATGAAATGGATGAAGATCATGATGATCAATGAAATGTCCAGGTAGGATCAATGTCAACTATGATGGGGTCTTGTATGACCAAATTTTTCTTTCCAAACCATATGTGCACATATAAACATTAAGTAGAACATGACAAATTCTTTTTAGATATAAACATTAGTTACACTAAATTTTTAACTTAAGACAAATGATTTACAGATACAATCTACTTCATTATTAATTTTTTTTTGATAAGTCTATTACTTTAATTTCCCTGCTGATTTCTAAGACTTACTGATTTTTTTCATAGGGCGATATGGAGCACCATCTCAAACACCTTCACTAGAGATAAATATTAATTATTGTAAATTTATATATTAATATAAAAAAAATGTCATATTATTATGTTCTTTTCTTTATGGCTTTGGAGTTATTCTGATAAAATTATATTGATATTTGATGTCACAAATGATAGGAAAAAGCTAGAATGATCGTTGATCAAATGTGATCTGAAATACGGGCGTCATATCTACATGACATTTCCCTTAGTACTGACCTTGTATTCATCACCCAAAAAATTAAGCAAAGATACACTGATGAACTTGTTAGCATTATCATCGAGGGTGATAGAAGTGAGAAGAAAGAGGCACTAAGAATAGAATTGGATCGTAGAATCCAATCTTTGAAGGTAAGCAGTAATTCAACTAAATAAGTAATAGAAGTTCAATAGATATTAATATTTTATAGTATCTTATGGATCATGATCTCTAATTTTATGTGTTCTTGTATAGAAATATGTGCCAGTTGCGACATCACATGGTGAACATGGTGACGGTTGTTGTGCACACCTTCGTGTAAGTAACACTTTGTTTGTTTTGATCAACATTATAACACTTAAATTTTTTTTGTGGAAATTTCTCATTAGTATCCCATTTGATCTTTATCCATTGCAAATGTCTTTGCTAACAATATTGTATTCTTTAGCTCATGATGAAGTGCAGATTCCTCCTTCAATTGGTGGTCCAGTATTGCTTGGTGCATTATCAGCAACAAGGACCATGCAAATATCCTCACCTATGCCCACTAGAACTAGTAAAACCTTGTTTTTCTATATTTTGTAATGTGCTATTTGTAATGTATTTCTACAATTTGATGAACAATGGAGTAGCATATCAGTGCTTAAATGATGTCTACAAAAGCTTGCATACACACAAACACATGCATACACACACCACACACACACACACACACACACACACACACATACATACATACATATATATATCCACACACAGAGATACATGGAGATAGGCAAGGAGGTAGACCAATAGAGAGCAATACTAGAATCGTCATTTAATTGTCATGATGTTTCAGTTGATAGACCAACAAAGAGTAGTACTACTGAAGTTGATCCATTTCCTAGGGCAATTCGTGAAATTAATACTAGTTTGTATGAATGGACATTATTGTTGAATAAGAAAACTATGTTTCCATTAAAAGAACGAAAGTTTCCAAGTGCTTTAAAATTGTTATTATTTAAAGTGTAAATTTAGTTTACTTTTACATTACTCATTTTGGACAGATAAATCCTTTATGTTTTTGTAGGTAATAATGCTTTCTTTGAACATATTTTTCATATGACATTGAGACTATTTGGACCCACCATATGTAAAAGGTATGTAGTTTCATATCATTGCTACATAATTTTTCTTTTCTTCCATTTATTGTAATATATTAAAGTTATTGATCTTATAATTTTTTTTTTTTTTAAAAGGTGGAATGTACAAGTTGTGGAATTAAAAAATCAGCTAATTACATCTTTTGAGGAGAAATTTGGGAAAATTTTTTTTGACACTGGCCTATTTTTGAAAAGAGCATCAAAGCATATAAAGACAATGAGGAATCAATATAGAAGCGCTCTTAAGGATAACCCAAAGTATGACTATCCTCCTATGATTCCACTGATGGAGTGGAATGAAATAATAGAAGATGCAAAGGAGAAAAGGTTATGTGAAGATAGAGATAATGAAGCAACACAAGGCAAAAAGAGGTATGTCATTATAGTATTGAGTACATTATAATCATGCACTAATTATTAATATTTGTAAATATATAATCTAAGATGTTTGAAATTGTTCATAGATTGTAGGACACATTCGTGGCTACAAAAGTGAGAGTAGAAAAGGTTGGCCAACACAAACTTGGCTCTGGTGGCTATATGAATCTCCAGTCTCAACTTGTAAGTATAGCAATGAAATTTCATTTTTTTAAATTATAATGTTGCAAATAGTTTTTTTTAATAAAACCATACATGGAAAACTAACATTATCAAGAAAAAAATACAGGGCACAGAATTCGATCTGGAGGTCATAGATGAAGATAGAAAAATTGCCTTGAAGGAAGGCTATAAAGTTGTGGCTGCATGCCTACATGAAGAATCTGTAAGCCTTTCCAAAAAATCTAGTGCACCAAATGATATATCATAGGTAAATTGGTCAGATGAAAAGTAAATGAAATTGAATAGTTGAGAAGATTCTTTTTTGGTATTAGTTTTAAACGTAAATTGACTACATAACTATGTGCATAACATTTTTATTGCAGCCTTCATATCCTACCACAAAACCTGCTCGTGACGAAGGCCATGATGTACATTATAGTGGTGGAGGTATTAATTTGCTATTGGAAATTAATTATGCAATTATGAATACAATTTAACATCTTCAATTGCAATTTGACGTGTATCCTTTTTTTGAATATTTCAAAGCATGTTGAACATCATGTTGAAGGAGTGGACCATGTTCCAAGTGTTCAACATGTTGACATGGTGGTGGATCAAAATGTTAATGTACATAATGTAGCATTGTCAAGTGAGAAAAATGCATGTTATGTTGTATTCGTACTTAATTATAAACTTGTAACAGTTAGAAAAAGAAAAAGAGTATGCCAATTGATTCCATTCACTTGTTCTTGGAACAGAGCCCCCTTTAGTGCAGCAACCTCCTGCTCCTTCAAAGAGAAGGAGCCATCATAATTTGACATTACACATGCCAGAAGAGGAGGAGAATGATGCAGATATGGATGCTCCTATGAGTGCTTTTCTTAAGAGAGCTCAGAAAAATAAAAAAAAGAAATGATGTTTTAAAAATCTTCTTTGATAAACCTTGTTGGATAATGAATGAACTTTGTTTTAAGTAATTATGTATGAATGATGCGTATTAATACAAATTTTTATTTTATGTTAATGAATAATGTTATGTGTTAATGAAGTCTTGATTAGTATTGTGTATTAATGAATTTATATCGTATTAATGAATGTTATGTGATTGTATTGATTGAATGTTATAGTTCATAAATGGATGGATGAATGAATGAAGTATATAATTAGATGATAATGGGTACTTTAGATTGATGTTAGAGGGAGGGGGGTGAGGTTAGTTGAGCTTCCACCTTCATGTGGTTGGCCTTGTTAAGTAGAGAATATTATAGTATTCTTGAAACCAAGTGAAGCTCAAACTAAGGACCCTTTTTCATTATGTTCAAGAGGGTCAGACAAGCTAAGAACCCTTTTCATTTTAGTCTAAAAAGTAAGTGTATTCTATTACAACAAGATGCATCTTTATTTTCCTATCATATTGATGTCCTCACCAAAATCCAAGGAACTTTAAGAAGTTTATATGTTAACAAATTCGACGTCTCTGGCCCATCAAAAATCCAAGGAACTTTAGGAAGTTTATAGATTAACAAATTCCATGTCTCTAGCCCATCAAGAATCTAAGGAGCTTTAGGAAGGCTAGAGACTAATTGACTCCTCTCCTCTATCCATTTTCTATAATAGCCATTACCAAAATGGAAAAATATAAAGAATAGATCCCAAATTTAAGCATTAGAAAATCAGACCCTTCTCTAGCCCTAGAATCTCACTTATATAATGTGAGATGCAACAAGCTACAAGTTAAGAGAAACTAACAGGTGTCCTTTTCAGGAGATAATTACATACACCTATCACAAAATGATAACAACATTGATAACATAAGATGCCTAGATCAAAAATTCCTTTTAATGGGTCCGCTTCTGTTACATTCTCTATTATTTTTGATTTGGTAACTATTCTGATCCTTCTTTGTATGCAACTGCTAAGCTAACTAATGATGAAGCTTTTTCTGATGATTGCAAGTTAGTCTCCACTTGTGGGCTTTCACCATCTTTATCCTACACAGTAGGAATAACTTCTACTTTTCCCTCTTCTTTGGTTGTATCAGTGTCCTATGGGCCCAGGTCTACAACTGAAAGTGACTAATCATTCTTGTCTTCTTGTTGTTGTTGGCCTTGTGTAGTGATGGTGTCAATGATTTGGATCTCATCACCCTACACCTCATCACTGTCAGTTTCTATTTCCTCAAACTATTCACCAGGAGCTATTTTTGCCATCCACTTGTCAAATAGTGTGTCATCTAGCCAATTGAATTGCAAAATATCACTCTGCCTCTTGAGCACATACTTAGCCTCATTATCAATGGTAAAAAAAATTTGTTTCAAAGAATCAAACAATATTTGGGCTTTCACTATTTCTTCAGTTGTTGTGGCCCACCACGCATGCCATGTTTCATTGATAACTTGATTCATTCTTAAACAAAATAAATCATCAAGCTCCTTAGCCTATTCATCTTTTCTTTTCAAATTATTTTTCTTATCTAGGGCACAAGGAAACAAACTAAACTTTTGGCTCTTGTACTTATCTAAGTAGCCAACTATTATTCTTTGCAAATGAATTCTCTTATTATCAAAGTTAGTAAGATCAGAAAAAATATCAAAAGTTTTCTTGATTTGATCACAAGAAACTTTTATAACAGAATAACACAAAAATGTCACCTCTTTCCTCCTTCTTACCCACTTATTTAAAATAGGCTTCAAAGCCTCATCACTTGCTTTCATTTCATCCCAGATACTAATCACCCTAGCCAACTGATTATAAACTAGTGGCCATTCAATTTTATCCCCCAAATATGTAAGAGCCTTTCTTAATCTTTCTTCATATTTCACATTCAATTCCACATGCAAGGCCCACAATTTATTCTTTTCTTCTTCAAAGTCCTCAACAGTATAATATTCTAGCCTTTGGCGTGTATCTAGTACCTCTATGAAGGGAGTGGATTTAAAAGGTTCAACTAGGGGGTGAGGGTATGTTATTCTTGGTCTTGTGGACCTCCCCATTAGCTTATTCTCAAGTTCAATTCTCTTCTTTACCTCTTTATTGTAGGCATCCACAACTAACTCATACTTGCTCTATAGCTCAATCATTTCCTTTTACTCCCTCTCTGTAGTAGCCAAGGCATATTGCTTTTTCTCATTCATTACCTCCATTATTTTGAGGAATGTATTCATAATCTTATTAACTTTATTTGTAGTAGTTACAATATTACTAAGAGGACTGTAATCTTCATCAAAAAAATTAATAAAATTCAAAACTTTTGAATAGACTCTCCATTTTTCTTTCTTTGTCTCTCACTCCTATAGAGAGTACTCATTCTTTATTACATCTTCAAGTAAATAAAACTCATGCTCAACTAGACAAAGCTTGATCCTAGGACTAAGAGCCAGATTAGAGAAACCCTCTGCATCACAAAAATGAGGGTGAGATACAACCATCTTATACTGGTCCAAAAATTTGTAAAGAGAAACCCATCCTTCCTTGGTTATCACAAACTAGTGGGCTACTGTGCAAGTGGGGAAAATTGATCCCATCCCTCTTTTGTGCAAAAAGCTTCTTCTACTACTCCCAACTACCATAAGAATTTAGCTACTCCTACCTTTAGGGGCACCTAGTAAGGTAGTACATGGGGTGCCCCTTTGAATCCATAAATTCTGATAACAGTTGAAACTAAATATGGGATGACATCTCCCCAATTATGTGAAACCTTCAAATTATGTGGTTTATCCATAGGCCTAACAAGGTGCATTAGTGCCTTAGGGATCTTGGGATTGTCACTCAATACAAGGCACCTCAGTTTGGAGGTGAAGTACCTGTCAAATCTAACAAAACTAGCATTTTTTGCTTTCCCAATCATATCTGCACTCCATAACTAAACTAGAAATGCTTCTCCTTCTTGTACTCTATTTAAAACCATTTCTTTACCAAAGTACATAACCCCCTTAAATAGAAACATGTGCATCAATAGAGAGTAATGGCCCCAAGCCTTTTCCACCTCGCCCTTAGCAATTCCAACCAATCTACTGTGAATCTCATCAGCCAAGTAAGAAGCAAAATAAAAAATTATTTCCACGCTGAAAGAGGAGATTTGAGTAATCATATAGAATAAATTCACAGGGATAAAATCTTCTTCACCCTCTCCAAAAACTCTGCACAGGGTCCTATATATATCTCTACTACCCTGGCATTGAAGCATGTTTTCTTGAAAGGTTCTTTAGAGGATGATGTTATTGCTGGTAGGGTTCCAATTCTACGAATGTGGGCCTTCAATGTACCTTGTCTAACTATATCCTTCTTAGACATATACTCTATTTCTAAATCTGTCAAATTAATGGGCACATGATACCTAGTGTGAGGTCCCAAATGAAAAACTTCCCTAATCTCTTCTGGACTGATGGTGATTAGAATTTCACCATCTACTCTTCTCACTACCCTAGAGCCTTGATCATAATTCTTTGCCATGGCCTCAAGGAGATCATAATCCATAAAAACATTGGGGACCACTAGCTTTCCTAGGTCAAAATTCCATATATTGGCATGTGGAGCAAACAATTTTCTCTCTGCAAACCATTTCTTAAACAAATTTAAACTAGTTTGTGAGGTATGAGCATCTCAAACCCAATTACCCTTATCGAAAAATCCATCTGCTATCCTCAACTTAGGGTTTAATGAGGTCAACTTGTTAACTTGTATTGTTTCAACAATAGACTCAGGAAGTAACTCAAGCAGATCATCATGTACATTTCTATCCAAATAATTTTCCTAACCTAAAAATCCATTCTTCAGAGGCATCTTGGATTATGCTTTGCAGTACTAAAAAAAACTTATAGAGATGATGGTGTAACTACTTACTTGAATTCAACTCTCGTTCTCCCTATATTTTTGCAATTTCTACGCGAACCAGTTGTTTCACAATCTTGCCAATTTCAGCACGGTCTTCTTAGTAATTACTTCTGCTCAGAAAGGCTCAAAATCTTTGTTCGCATAAGGTGGAAATGAGGAAATCTTCTGTATTATGCTCTATTTTTCCTCACACATGAAGCTTTCATTTCTACTTAATACATAGAGTGGCACCACCTTCTGAATTTAAATCTGTGCCGTTGATCTTTGAAAATCCTACGATCAAGGGATGCAGAAAAAGACAACTTGGCATTCCACTTGACAAGTTGGCCAGTCAATCCAATGAAAACTAACCATGTACATAGCTCTTTCCTTGATGGAATTTCTATTTGGACCCACTAGCAATTGAGGACATGTGTTGATAGGTCACTACTTCGCTATACATAAAGAATGAGCACCTTGCCATAGCAAAGCAATGACAACCATTGATTCGATCTTTGATCTTGTGGATGAAATATTATTGTATTGCTTTGAAGAATAGTGGTGGGCCCTTATTTTCTACCTCACTATACATATTCTCCAAGCTATTCTTCATGACGAGATAGTGATGGCCATTGATTTGAGACCAAATCAAAGGTAGAGAAACTGCATAAAGTACCCTGAAGAGTTGTGGGTCCCATACTCGCTATGTTGCATAGAGTAAAAAACTTGCAACTTTCCATAGTGAGATAGTGAGGACTGTTGATTCTAAATTGAGATGATGATCAAAATCCCTTATATGCTTTATGAATGGGGCATGGGTCCAGGGCACTGATGATGTAGGAAAATTTGCACTATTGGCAACAAGCCAAACCTTTCTTAAATCTTAGTCACCTTTCCACGTTGCTTGAGGTCCCATCATGTGTTCATTTCACGGTGTCTCGCTATGTCGCTAACGGCGAGATGTCAAAATTTTTTGATAGCATGGTAGCGAGCTCCAATGATTTCAACAAAACTTGATGCCGAAAGAATAAAAACCAATCAAATCACCATCACCTTTATTAACTGCTTATGACAATAGCATTTATTACTCATCATGCCACTTGGACAAAGTACTATTATCGAGAAACTTGAAGGTCACCGTGCTCTTTGATTTTACGACTACTTGCTACTTCACTAACTGTGAAATACTTATTTTTTTTGATAGTGAGGTAGCGAGGCATCATAAAACTTTTGTTTTGATGCTATTTTTTTGCTATCTTTTACTGGGTCCCTTTTCTTGCTTGATAGTACTAACATGGTGCATGTGACTAAATTTTTGGCTGAAACAAAAATCCCCGACTATCATCCCTTTATTTTACAGTCCTATTCTTTTAGAATTTTTGATGCTTGCTACTTCGCTATGCATAAAAAGTGCACATCTTTTTATAGTGAGATAGCGAGAATTGTGGATCTTTCTAAATTGGACGATGGGGAACATGATAGAAAAGGCTACCCGAGGGGTGTGGAATAAAAGGAAAATAGAATATTTTCCCAAGTTCCCTTTTCAAAAATTTTTGCGCCCAAATTTTTTAAAAGGACTGAGACATAGGGTTTTAACAAAAAAATTTAAAGGCTTACAAATGGATGATTAAATTAGAAACCCTAGTCACCACTAATGGATTCCAACTTGCTTTTTATACCTGGACAAAGGAAATTTTGTAATGCAAAAAATCATATCAACACAAGTATAATGTTATTTTGTGTCTAGGCACATAACATGCTCTTTTCCTTAAAAAGACTCACCCTCAAAGCTAGTAAAAGTCAAAATGTTGAGTAACACTTTTAATAAACAACTTCAAAAATGTATAAAATGTGGCTTCTTTCTTAAAATACTGGCTCACATGAATGTTTTGCCACAATTTTTGAAGTCTTGGCAAATACTTCATAATTGAGTACTAGATCATCTATTGCAATTGCTTTTACTTCACCTTCCAAAATTAGATTTTTATCTTTAGTATCATTTTTGCCTCTTTGGCAGCAATCCTTCTAGGTTTTAATATTACTATACATTATACATTTGTTACTGGGATTTGCTTCTAATTTACTGTGTTCCAACCTCTTGCAGACTTGCCTAGGAAGACACCACGGATCCTTTGTACTACCCCACCAAGGAACACTCAGAACATAGGGTCAAACATGCATGAAAAACTATTTTATCTTCTTTTAAATGGGAGAATTTTTTTGTCTTTAATTAGGATTGTTGTTTGGAGATTGTAGTGTGGAAGAGTGTGCTCGTTACTTGGAGACAATCAAAGCATACGAGAATAAGCTAGCTAATAGTATTATGGAGCGTATTGACAATGACTATCTATCATGAGTATTCTTCATACCTCTGTTGAATAAAAGTTGTGCACTATTCATGTAGATTCAAAAAATAGAAATATTCATTTCTTTTAGCTAGGAATAATAAAGATAAAATGATGGAAAGAAGAAATAGATTTTGAAGAACCTCTTTAAATAAATATAAGACATTTGTCTTAAATTGTTTTGTGTTTTGAATAATTTGTATTTTATTTCTGAATGATCAATGGAAAATCTTTCTTACATTTGCATCCTTGAGTGAGGAGTGCCATTGTATGGGACATGTCTCATGTCCCTTCATTTCCTTTGCTAATGCACCTTTTTGTTACAAGTATTCTAACAATAAGATCAGTTAGTATAACATTTTTTAATAATGAAGATTGTATCCCTTTATGATCATTTCTAGACGCACCTCTTCCTTGTTAGATTTGCATCCTTTCATTCAATAATTAATCAACCTTAAGTTATTGATTATAATATTCTCCTTATTGGATGCCAATAGTAATAACCTCACTAGTCAGTGTGCATGAGCTAGTATAATAATATGGTTCATTGGTTCAATAAATCTCAAAGTTTATCATTTTTTCACTTAATCATTATCATAACATATTGTTGTTCCTCTATATCGGTATCGGTTATGAGTGTTGTATGCTTATTATTGCTCAGTCATATGTTGATTGATGTCCTCTTGATTATTTATGTTTATTGATATGGCTTCTCTTGATTTGTGTATCATCCTGTTACATAGTAATCATGGACCATCACTGGATATACATATGATCATTGATCAATTATCACTTGGTTTTTGGTCTTCATAACAACTATCATACTTATTAGCACTTGGAAACCAGAATACCCATTACAGATTCCTCATTTGCTATTCTATATTACTCCATATTGATTTAGTAATCGGTTCATTAACCAAATCACTTCTTCTCATGATGTTGATGTGTATTGAATGCTCTTCAACTTCTTCCATGTATGATGCAAATTGATATCTTAGCTACTAGTGAAAATAGTTCTTAATGATAATTTATCCGTAGTTGTGATTCTCTAATATGATTATTTATCCATAGTTGTGATTTATCCTGATGGTATCTATAGACCATTCAATTGAACTATGTATTTGTTGTAGCCTTCGTCTAGGAGGAGGATTGAATTGAACTATTCATCTAGGATTCCACATTTTGCATGCATGTCTACTAGGGCCGTTGCAACTTAAAAAAAAATATTCTCTCAATATATCTATTTTGTGCATATCCAGCAACCATGGCTTTTCATGACCACATTACGTTTAGGCATCTTATCAAACAGTTCACATGACTTATCTATGCTTCCATTTTGCAAGCATGTCTCCTAAGGAAAATGCTACTACTTCATCTACACCATCTGACAAAATCCTTTATGTTTTGATGGATGCCTATAGCTTATCCCAAAGCTCTCATTCAACAGTTATGAGATGATCAATTAAGAGGAAATAGTTGAGAGCTTAGAGTGACACAATTTTTAGATGATCATATGAAATGAAATGGGTGTGCGAGTAGAAAGAAACTAGAAAGACATTGTGTATAGATGAAGGCATGAAATGTGTTGGTTTGATTTTTCACATATTAATTTTTCTTAGAATCATGGTGAAAAAATCAGATGTGAGTTCTTTTGTTAGGTCCTAGCATTTTAGGTTTTGGTCTTATATTTTGATATCTTTTAAAATCTATGTAAAACCCTAGGTCTTTACTTTTAAATCTTATTTTGGCACAAAAGTCTTACAACAGCTAAATATTTTTTCCCACCTACATCAAGGTCATTGTTGAGTCCTTTAAAAAAATCTTATCACACCATTGGATCTTGTTAGAATCAACAGATGTCACGTACTCGCTATAAAAAGTTGCGAGGTTGTTTCCTATAGTGATGTAGCGACCATCGAAGAACTATGTCCTAGTGCTGAAAGTGAAGTCCGACACTGATAAAACTGTATTAATATGAAGGCATTATGGTCACGTGCTATCTCCCAAGATTGTTAGTGTTAGAAAGGATGCACGAGGAGGAATTCACAAATGGTGTCACCAAAATTGAAGTTTCTCTGACGACTTGCTAAGTCACTATCGAAGAATCTATGTGACCTAGCGGTAGTGACATAGTGAGTGCCCAAATTATAAAGGAAGTGGAAATTTTTCTTTAAACTAATGTGATCACAAAAATTTCCATGCAAGTTCATAAATATGCTTGACCACCTTCTCTGACACTAGTATTAATTGATAAATTTTCAATCAATGTGTTTTTGTTCTCTGTCACTACAGTTTTGACTCCGTCGGAAGTCGCTATCTCGCTAGCCAGGAAGTTGGTGTTTTCACTGGTAGCGAGGTAGAGACTAGTCGGAGAGTTGTGATGTAGTGGAAATTTTAAAAGAGATGGGCCTCAAACAAGTGATTTGTCAGCAATTAATTGTGCAGATTAAATGACACGATGGCATCCTACTTGGCATTTATAGGCCAAAAGTTTTGACTCCATCAGAGCTCGCTATGTTGCTACTGGGAAGTTTGTGTTTTTCATTGGTAGCAAGGTAGTGACATGCCTAAAAATGAAAAACATGACAGAGTCAAGGAAAAATGATGTCATTAGAAATTAAATAATATATATGTGTGCCAGCATGTTAAGACAACTCAGCGACAACAGTATCTTGGACCCACTCCCCATGCATAGAACATGTAAATGATTCTAAATCATCAAATCAAGCATAAATCAACAATACTCACTAACTCGCTACGGAAAGATGTGTGAAAGTTATGTATAGCGAAGTAGCAAGTTGATGACATGTTTCCTCAGTCATCCATGGGTCCAGTTTGAAATGCCAACATTAGAGGAAAGGTACAAATGGAGTTATTTTATTGGGTTGACCACCAACATATTAAGAGGAAATGTGAGTTAGCCCAATTTTCATTCTATGATCGTAGGAGTTTTCAAAGATCGACGGTGCAAATTTAAAAGGAAGTATGGTGCCACTATGTTTCTCTATTTTGTGCATTTATGATGAATGAAAGCTTTGCGTGAGAGAAAAACAGAGTATAATATAGGAGATTTCATCACTTCTAGTCTCACTCAAACAAAAATTTTGCATTTTTTGAGCATAGGAGCCTGTTGATTGTATTGTGTTAAGCTTGGTAAAGACATGAAGCAATTCCTCATTTGTTCAAGAGCAATTGTAGAGGTTCAGAGAAGAACACGTCTAGCAAGTCAAGTAAGTATTCACATAAAACTTTTGTAGCATTCCAGTTCCTATTATTATGATCAAGATGTCTCCTAAGAAATCATTTTCTGGGAAAATTAATTTTATGGATAGAAATGTCCATGATGATTTGCTAGAATTACTCCCAGAATCCACCACCAAGCCTGCACAAGTTAAAAGAATTTCCTTAAACCCTAGGCTTAAGATTGTTGATGGCCTATGTGACAAGGGGAACTGGGTTAGGGACACAAAAACTATGCAAACTAGTCTTGTCTTGTTTGAAAAGTGGTTTTTAGAGAGGAATTTGTTTGCCCCACATGCTAATGTCTGGAATTTTGATTTGGGAAAGCTAGTAGTCCCAAGTGTTTTCATGGATTATGATTTGCTTGAAGCCATTGCCAAGAATTATGACCAAGCTATTAGGGTGGAAAGAAGAAATGATGGTGTGCCTCTAATCTTGATTAGTTCCAAAGAAATTAGAGAGGTTTTTCACCTAGAACCATTGTCAGATTACCATGTGCCAATAAATCTACCAGAACTAGAAAATGAATACAAAGAAAAGAAGGATGTGATTAGGGGAGGTGCACTGAGGGCACACATTGGTACAATAGGAACTCTACTAGTAATTACTATAGCCTCTAGGGAACCTTTTAAGAAGAATCTTTTCACTTCCTAGGATGTAGAAATATATAGAACCCTGTGCCTTGTTTTTGGTGAGGATGAGTAGGATTTCATGCCCATTGGCCTTATGTATATGATGGTTCAATTTGCTTCTTTTGGTGTAGATGTTATCTTTGATTTTGCCTCCTTTTTGGCTGAGTAAATTCATACTGGTTTAGTTGGAATTGTGAAGGGAAAAGTGGAGAAAACTTTTGGCCACTATTCTCTGTTGATGCATATGTTCTTGTTCAAGGGGGTGACATATTTTGGTAATGATATGGAATTGAAAAAAGAAGAGAATGGGGAAGCACTGCCAGTTCGGTTGTGGAGTGCGAATATGACCTGGGATGCAAATAATGCCAATTTTTTCAGATTTGATAGGTATTTTGCTTCTAAATTGAGATGCCTCATATTAAGAGACAATCCCAGAATCCCTAAGGTATTAATGGACCTCCTCAGACCTATGGACAAACCCCATAACTTGAAAGTTTCACATAATGGGGGAAATATCATTCCTTAGCCTGTTTCTACAGTTTTCAAAATCTATGGTTTTAAAGGGAGTCCTCATGTCTTGCCTTACCAAGTACCTTTTAAGGTATGAATGGCTAAAGTTTTGTTGCAATCAGGAGGAGTAGAAGAAATGTTTCTGTTGAGAAGGCAACTAGGGTCAATTTTCCCTACCTATACAGTGGCCCATAAATTTGTGATTACCAAAGGGGGTTGGCTCTTTTTGAATAAGATTTTGGATCAGTATATGATGGATGCCTCCCATCCCCATTTTTGTGATTCTAAGGGATTTTTTAATCAAACTTTGAGGCATAGAATTAAGCTGGAACAGGTCAAACATGATTCATATTATCTAGAGGACATTATAAGGAATGAATTCTCATTGTAGGAGCAGGAAACTAAAAAGGAAAAATGGAGAGTTTATTCTTGGGTCCTAGAATTCATTAATTGTTTTGATAAGAAATATAGTCCTTTAGATAATGTTAATATAGAGGCTGGCAGAATAAATAAGCTCATGAATAACTTCCCTAAAATAATGGAAGCTATGAATGAGAAGAAATAATTTTTTATTGATTCTTTTCTTGATAAGGCCAGAGAGGTCATGAGGAGGTTGGATTTCACTCCTAATTTAGGAGCTAGTCAAATAATTATACAAAAGAAGCCTAGTTATACTATCATTCAAAACAAAAGGGCTCCTATAGATAAGGACAAGCAAATAATGGGATCCAATATTGCAGCCCAAGAGGAGAGACTTGATGAACCTAGTTCTAAGAGGCATAAGGTAATGAAAGAAGAGATGCCTCAAGTTGAGGAATATCCACCCACTCAATCCACTTTAAGGATTGGAGAAGAACAACTCACTGGCGAGCAGATTGAACATATGGGATCACATGGAGGTATCTTTATTACTCAAGTGGAATTAGATGAGGGCAACCCTCTAGAACCTCCCCTACCAAGTTTGGATCTAACAATAGTAGACTATAGAGGTAGGGAGTTGGACCCTATGCTAGAACAAGAAAGTCATCAATTTTTGGCTGATGACAACTTCGTGAGATCTAGGGCTTTCCAGCAGTTTGCATCAAGGGAAAACATGGATATTTTTGAAGAGAGATGCAAAAGCCTAAAAACATAGCATCTAGAAATGGATGAAACTTCCATCCAGAAGAAAATAAAAGAGGAAATGATGAAAGAATTTCAGAATATAAGCCTTGAGGAGGGGAGGCAACTGGTAAAGGCCTCTAATATTTTATTGTTAACAAATTGGGATATTGGTGATGCTTTAGTTTTCAATTATGTTTCAAATAAATTGAATTTGCAAGATCACAATAAAAAGGATTTAAGGGGCATTGCATTTGTTGAGGATCAAGCTGCATTGGTTAGTTGGTCATTAACAAGAGGATCTAGAGCCACACCATCAAAGTTAGATGAGTCCAGATTGATGGGAAACATAATTGTACGAAGGATTGCTGATACCTCACATGTGCAGACAACACACTGGAATGTGGATTCATCCAAATTTCTTTTGGTCACTGCTAGGAAGGAAGAACAAGCTATGTTTGAGTTGTAGAATAAATATGAGACAATTCTTGAGGCCTATAATAAAGAGGTAAAAAGGAGAATTGAGTTTGAAGACAAGCTAATGGGGAAGTCCACCAAGCCAAGAATAACATACCCCGTTCCTCTAGTGGAACCTTTTAAATCCACCCCCCTTGTAGAAATACCAGAAACACCTCAAAGGCCAAAATATTACACAGCTAAGGATTTTGAAGAAGAGAAAAGCAAGCTATGGGCCTTACATATAGAGTTAAATATGCAATATGAAGATAATCTGAGATAGGCTCTAATGTATTTAGTAAATAAAATTGAATGGCCCTTGTTTTATGATCAGTTGGCAAGAGTGACAAGTGTATGGGAGGAACTGAAAACCCATGATGAAACCCTCAAGCCTATTGTTAATAAGTGGGGAAAAAGGGAGAAAGAAATCACCCTTTTATGTTATTCAATTATAAGGTCTTCCCATGACCATATTGAAAAAGTGTATGATGTTACTAATGACCTGTCAAATTTTGATAACAAGAGAATTGCTTTGCAACTAAAATTTGTTTCTTATTTAAGAAAGTATAAGAATTAGGAATTTGATTTATTTCCTTGTGCCTTGGATAGAAAGAATAAATTGAAAAATAAGGATGAATGGAGAAAAGAATTAGATGACTTGTTCTGAATAAGGATAAATAAAGTTGTAAATGAAAAGGGGCATGCTTGGTGGGCCATCACGATAGAGGAATTGGTTAAAGTTCAGTTATTTTTTGATTCTTTGAAACAAGAATTTGTTAGTTTTGAAAATGAGGCTAACTATATATTAAAGAAGCAAGATGATATCCTGCGATTTAGCTAGCCTGATGATGCACAATTTAACAATTGGATGGTAGATATTGCTCCTGATGAGAAGTTAAAAGAAGGCGATACAAATGATGATGAAGAATTGAAAGGTGAGGTGCAAATAATTGACACATCAGCACCAGATTTGATAGAAGAAGAAGGTGAAAAAGTAATATTATGTGTTCGAGGTGAAAGCAGTGAAAATCCACAAGAAAAAAATGATTTGGAGGCACCACAGGATAACCCTTCGTTGGCTAGTTTGGTAGCCACGTATTTTGAAGATTCGAAATAGTAGGGAACAAATCAAAGGTTGATGATTTGTAGTAGTAACATAAACCATCCTACCCAAAGAGTTTTTCATGCACTTGGCATTCTGTTATGCTCATTTTTGTCTCTTGTTATGATGTTTTGTTTCTTGTTTGGAAGGACACTTGCCAATCACAATTGCCCTTTTTTTGTTGCAACTCATGTCTATATAAATGAGTTTTCAACGCAATGTGATGGTCTGAAAACTTGTATAATTTTTGTGTTTCTCAAGAAAAGTACAGACAGTCTGTCCAATAGTATGTAGTTGTTCTGAGTTTGCTTCCACTTGTACTCTCTGGTGATATTGAAATGATAGAATCAGCAAGATGTTCTGGGCTTTTCTTTGAATTCTATTGGTTATTGTATTAGTCATTCAAAAGAATAATAAAAAGGGGTATTAACACTATATTTGTGTCACCAATTTTTGTCTCCATTTTATGAGTTTGTTTACTTTGAAGTCACTTAAATAAGGTTTAATTGGATGAATGCAATATGGATGGGTTGTATGCTGGTTTTATTGTTGCTTATAATTGAAGGAATTATGGAAATGCTTTAGTGAATTAGTAGGGTTTATGAGCTTATAAAAGGGATATTTCATAAGAAGGGAAATGGGTGATTACAATTAATTTATTCATTTGCAAGTTATTTGAATTAGATCTCTTGCCAGTAGTCAATTTTTTGCCCACTAGATAAGGCACTGTTCACATGAGTCAGAAATGGGCAAGGGTGAATTCTGCTGCTACATTTAAAAATAAATAAAAATTATTTCATTCCATTTTGTTTAGAGTTACAAATGTTGGTTACCACTGATTTGCATATAGTTTTCTAAGTCTTGGATAGCCACTAATTCCAGGAATACTTGTAAACTAATAGGAGATTTATAACCATATCTGCTTATAGGGGATGCATATAGATTTGAGAAGATTTTAGAGAAAATTGATAAATTGTGTATGTGCCTAAGGGTAAAATATGAGAATTAGAATGAAACTAAGATAATTTCATACCATAGTTTGCATTAGAATCATCCCTAGGTATACCCGCCTTGGTTTAGCAAAGCTTAAAGAGTAGAAAACAATTTTTGGTTTTGTTGAAGTTGGGTCAAAGTGGTTTATTCATGTAATTGCTACTAGGAATTGGCTAATCCTTAGATTGTGTGAGTAATTTCACTATGATATTGAGCATTTGGTTGCTCAGTAGTTTCAAACACCAACAAAATGGATGGTTTTGGAGCACTCAACATTTAGTACATCATCATTCAAGATCAAATGGGTGTGTGGGATTATACACATAGTGAATAATAAAAGAGGGAATTGAACCCTCCCTGAGGCTCACACTTGTGGAGGTCCACTTCAGCAATGGCCCTTCCTATGAAATTGCTATCTAAAATGTTTCTACTGAGATAATGTGTTATGAGCTCTTCATTCATGGGATGGAACGTGAATCTAGGAGGTACTTGTGCATCACCCATATCACGATTGTAACTAAAGTTAAGAGCCTCTATTATTGAATTCTCTTCCTTATTTCCCATAGCAAAGGAAATGAATATGGGTGATAGGGAAGAGAATTCAATAATAGAGGCTCTTAACTTTAGTTATAGTTATGATATGGGTGATGTACAATTGCCTCCTAGATTCATGTTCCATCCCACTGATGAAGAGTTCATAACACATTATCTCATTAGAAAGGTTTTAGACAACAATTTTACAGGAAGGGCCATTGCTAAAGTGGACCTCAAAAAGTGTGAGCCTAAATTTTTTTTCAACCAATGCTTGGATGTTCTTGACCAAACATTGGTCAAAATTTTGACCAATACTTGGAGTTATCAACCAAGTATTGGTCAAAATTTTGACCAATGTTTGGTCGAGAACATCTAAGCATTGGTCAAAATTTTGACCAATGCTTGGTAGAATTTGGGCCAACATGTTTGACAGTTCTCGACCAATGTTTGGTCGAGAACTACCAAGTATTGGTTGAAATTTTGACCAATGTTTGGTTGAGAACTACTAAGTGTTGGTCAAAATTTTCACCAACTTTTGGTCAAGAACTACCAAGCATTGGTCAAAATTTTGACCAATGCTTGGCAGAACTTGGGCCAACATGTTTGATAGTTTTCGACCAACATATTGGTTGAAATTTTGACCAATGTATTGGTCAAAATTTTGACCAACTAGTAGGTTGGTCAAAATTTTGATGAGAAAAACTTTGACCAATGGGTTGGTCGAATTTAGTTGAACTTTGGTCAAAAATAGGGTCAAAATTTTGACCAATTTTGGTCAAAAAATGGTCTCAAATGTACTAGTGCCCTCTAGTAGTTGTTTGAAAATTAGACTCCTTCTATGAATAGAGCAGTTAAAGGACTTAAATTTGAAAAATTTAAATATTTCTATAGTTAAAACTATAGAAAATTTAGTGTTTAAAAACAAATTCCTTTTAAAAGTTGATTCCATGTTCAAACTAAAGAAATAATAATATTTAAAAAAAAAAATATCTCCTTATATCCACTCAACCACTCATGTGACACCACATGTCAAATTTTGACTGGCTAAAGTGCCACATGTCAATCGGTGATAGGTTGACTGAACCAAGCGGGTCCTAGAGATACTTGCCAGTTTTTTTGGATTTTTCAATAGGTCACCATGTCACTTGCTGGAAAATCCTCTTGTTTTCTAGTGGTGACATGGTGACCACCGGATTCCAACAATTTTTTCCAAAATCTCATTCTTAACAATTCAAACACTGCCACTTGTCAATGCCATTTCAACACCCAATCATCACCACATCATCGCCACTTGGGTTGGTCACTATGTTGCATAGTTATTCATCACACATATTTCCCTTGGTGATGTAGCAACTACTATGAGATCATCCATGTGTCACCATTCTATGCGTTTGGGTGTTGGCTTGCCATATCAACATCCTTATGAGTGGGTTTGTTCAAAAGTTCTTTATGTCACCTCCAACTGGCCATCCACAGTGGGCCCCTTAGCACATGAGCTCTGCCTTTTAAAAGGTGGTGTCTTATAGACAATTAACATTTTGTGTTTTAATATTTAAATAGCTGAAAATCCCAAACATGACAAATGTGGGACTAATTGTTTTAACTATTCCTCCTTTTCATACAACAACTTCCTCTAGCTTTTTCATCTGCTAGTGCCCACTTCACCTTCCCTGCTATGATGTTCCTCTTGATGTGGAGGGTCCTCTAAAAATGTGGCTCCCTACTAACTCCAAAATTTTCCTTAGTTTACATTGACTGTCTTTCCTTTATGGCTATGGCTTCTTCCAAATTCCCCTACTAACTTCTTCTTACATGGTCTTCTGCCTAAAACACTACCTCTTCACTCTTTTCTCATGGGGGCTCCTCTCTTGTTCATGCTTGTGACTTCCAAACCATGGGCTTCCTACCTTCATGCCACCCCTCGCTTATAAGATGCCTACTGATGGACGTGAATGTCCTACTTCAATGTGGGTAGCCTTTGACATGGGCTACCTCCAAATGACTCCCCTCCATCACTGTGTCATAGTTTCCTTTCAACTACTACCATGCCTCTCCTTCATTCTTCAACATAGGGGCTCCTCCTCACGTACTTCCCCACAACATGAAACCACGATAGCAAGTAGTTAATGGATTAGTTTCTCTTAAAAAATCTAATGTCTCCCCTGCATGTTTTGCTTAGACTACCCATGGCTATACTTTGAGCATTTTAGACTTATGTGGGTTAGTGAAAATGAAAAGATACCTTCAAAATATTTTTTATATGTCGATGTGGGTCTTTGTCCCCTTTTAAAAAAAAAAATTGGAAACATCTCTGATCACTATATTATTGTCATCCACCCAATGCATTGCATCAACGACATGGATCTAAACTTTTGTATAGCCATCCGATAGGTATTTTGCACTTAGTGCTAAATCTAGCTCATTAGCTTCATCTTGGAAGTCCTAAAGCCTTCAACACCTCAGTTACTGTTCTCCTTTGCTCATCAAATTTGCAACCATCTAAAGAAAATGCTTCAAGAGCTTCTATTCAATGTTTGATTTTCTCATTTGCCTACCAAGAGTATTGTGGAGGTTTGGCATGAATAGGTTGTTCTTTGATAGATTTTAGAATAGATACAAAGGCCTCCCATTCTCTCTGAGCAGACTCTTTGACTTCTTTTACATTTTCTTTATGAGCTAGTTAGGATGGGATTAGATTACTTTATCTCTCAAACTATTTTTAAAAAAATTCTACACCTAGATGCACCTAAAACATTGTCAAATTCCTTGTCATAAAAAACCTCATAATTGCCATGTGTGATTCTTGCAAACACAAGACTAGTAGCCTTGAGATCTTGGGAAGATTGTAAAATCTCATTTCAAAAGAAGAATCAACTCCCCAATTCTTAAATGTTGATTGAATGGCACTTGAGACCCAACACCAATGAAGGTGATTGATAGATGTTTGGAAAGATACACCTCTTGTTTTACATCAGGTAGTCAAAATGGCCTTCAGGCTTTCTGGTTCCCATAAGTAAGATAGTTGTCTTAACACCTCCTAATTTGGCAACCAAGATTTCACCATCTATGGCATTCCTTAGGTACCAACTACCAACTACTATCTTTGGTGCATCTACAATCTTAATTTTCTAGAGTAGAAAAGAATATGCAGAATTAACATTAAGTGCTCTCCACCCTAAAAGGAAAGGTGATCATGGCACAAATAACAATGAATAAGCATTGACAAATTGTTCACTTCTAGTGAGTTTCTCTCTTTTGGTCATTCCTTGACATATTTAAACTCTTCATAATTTATCATAAATAGACCCTACTCACTAATTTGTCTTGCAATGATGTTCTCATATCAAAGTATCCTCATCTCCAAACCTCATATCAATTTTATAGGATTAGTCAGGCCTGAAAGTGGGTCTAGTTAAAAAAAAATTTGTTTCCAAACAACTAAATCCTCAAATTGATATACTAAACATCTGATAGTAACTGGGATTAATTTTGAGCACTAATTGATCATTAAAACTCATTTCACATCTTTTTGCAACTTGTCAATTTTGTGCCAGGAGGTCTTTTGACTAGACTTAAAAACTAACCAAAATATCTGATCGAGCTCTAAAATTTGATAGATTGATTCTCTGTTCGACATACTCTTACCCTGTCAAATCTCATCTCATGAAAATTTCTCAGTCAGAAGATATTGATTGTCAAAGTCGCTCTCTCAGAACTACCTACAAGAAAACATGTTAGAAAACAATAAATTACGTTCGAATTTGGCTTTAAAAATAAGGTAGACTGACACTTGGGGGCACAAAAACTAGGACATTAGTTCAGTGTCATGAGGATAATATAAATCTGTGATTGGGGCTCATGAAAAATAACTAGGTGTAAATGGAGAGCGGTCAAAGTAGGCTACTCAAAATTTGCAGATTGAAACAATGGCAAAAAAATATTTTTTGCAAATGGAATTGACCTAGGAAAGTGTACAAATGGATTTGTCAAGACTTGAAAATTGGCACATTTAAAGTATTTTTAGAGTACAAAATAGTGGTACAATCCATTCAATCTCACCTATCATAGATTTCAAGATATGACATCACGAACAGGGGTTCTAAAAAATCTGCACTCCTTCACACCAATAAAAGTTACAAATTGCATTCAAAAACTGATCAAATAGATTCGTCATAAGCTCAAAATTGAAAAATAACAAGTCTCTAACCTCTAGAATGCAGTGCAAAAGGAATTTTCTCAATTCAGTCAATTGGGTCAAAATTATAACAAGTCAAACAGGACTTCCAAAAATTCTAAATAATTTGCATCAACATGACAACAACAATTGACCAACTTTGTGGGATTCAAAACCTAGTCAAATAGACTCGAAACAACTCAAAATCTAAAACATAGGCTCTCTAGAATGGACACTAAATAATAACAAAGAAGAAAGTCATGAAACATTACTGGGTTTGAGATATTCAATTGTAAACATAGGCTCCTGTCGCTATTTGACACTTAGGCAAAAATGCAAAACTGGAAATTGCTCAAAATGGGACTTCGCAAAATGGCTCATAATGGAAATTTATCATCATGGAACACATAGACACACTAAATGCAAGGTTTTAGAAAAATTAAACAAATCTTAGGCCTCACAAGTATAGTTGGGTACATGTGCATCAAAAAGTGCTTACAGGGCTTATTTTTTCAATAGTACTCAAAATCGAGGCTTCAATTTTTGAGTCCCAACAGAATCCTTGATGAATTGGATCTTGAATGCTTGAATGCTTGATAATGGTTCATTTGATATAATGTCTCCTCTTAAAAAGTAGATAATAACTTTGCTCATCGATCATGTATCAAAACTTCATAATCCATTCACGTGAAAATGAGAGAAGAAGGCTTCCTTATATAGTAATCTAGGGCACAAACTTCTAGAGAGGCTGACAGTGGAGAATTAAATCCCAATTAACCTTAACCCCCTAGAAATGGACCTAAATTAAATGCAATTTAAGAGTGTACCATTTTGAAATCTGAAACAGTCGACCTAGAAGCGAGACAATGAAACTTTCCAAATTCCAACATCTAGGGTGTTTTTTAGTGGTGAATATTCATAATTTTGCAAATTTTAGAAAAAAATATCTAGTAATCTTGCTAATAAGTTAAGATTTAATGCAATCTAAATTGCTATATTTTTATTAAATATAGTTCTAAAATATTAAAATCGCTCAATAATTTATTTTATTAAAAAATTTAAACTCAAAGATTCACCACAATATTTGATACATGATTAGATTTGATTCTCCTAAATATTATATATTATCGAAGAAATTAAAATTAATTCACCAATAATTATCATAATTATTAGTTACTTTAGGGATATATTACCAATATTTAGTTTTCACTATTGATTTAGAATATAATGTAATTATCATCATAATGTCCATGAGATAAAACATGTTCAATTTTGATTTGTAATATTTCATGATGATTAGCAAACTTCCTATTATTATTGAGATTTGCCAATACTTTATACTCAAAAATTATGATTCCAAAATAATCGCCAATGAAAATAATATTTAAAATTAAAAAAATGAGAGATTCACTGATAAAAGTAATTTGTTTTTTCAAAATAATGAAAAATTTGCCAATAATTTATATCTTTTTTCTAGAGGGGGGTTTCTGAATACGCTACCAACATCCTAAATCCTCCAGTCTAGAACTTAAAATTTGGACTTGAGGTTAGGTTCGAGGTTAACTCTACCCTAGGTTAGGGTCGAGATCATGCTTGACCTAGGTCAAGTTCAAGGTCAACCTTGACCCTTTAGGTTGCCATTGACCCAAGAAGTCAAAGTCATCAATTTCTCAAAGAAAATTGATGATACAAGAGTAGGGAAGAAAAGCAAAATAGGGAGAAAATAGCCAAATCCATACAAAGACCCATTCAAGGTTCTTGACATGACCCCATACCACTTACTCAGAGGGCTAAATACTCTTATCATGGAAGTACTTCCATTTAAAGATGATACAGGAGTAAAGCCAAGAGAGAAGTGATTGATTAGATTGAGAAGAACAAGGCATGGACTCTAATTCGTAGACCGAAGGATAAGAATGTGATTGGAATCAAGTGGGTGTACAAAAAAAAGTTAGAAGAAAATGGTGAATTCACAAGGAATAAGGAAAGATTAATTTGCAAGAGGCATGTCCAAGAAGAAGGAATAGACTATGGAGAAACATTTTCCTCAGTTGCAAGATTGGAAGAACTCTGTTTGCTTACTCTGCATACAAAGGTTTGAAAGTTTATCAAATGGATGTGAATTCAACATTTCTGAATGGTATATTAGAAGAAGAGGTTTACATAGGAAAACCTAAAGGATTTGATGATGCTAACAACAAGAACATGGTATGTAGATGACACAAAGCTTTATATGGTTTAAAGCAATCCCTAAGAGCATGGTATGAAAGGCTTCACTATTATCTTGTGAAGATTGGTTTTGAGAAGACTAATGATAACAAGAATCTATACTTGAAGACAAAATGAGGTAAAGGTATTTTACAAGGTGAAATTTGTGTTGATGATATCATATTTGGAGGTCAAGATACATTATGTAAGGCATCTACTAATGAAATGAAGAAAGAATTTGAGACGTCTATGTTTGGAGAGATTAAGTTCTTTGTTGGTTTACAAGTATATCAGATAAAATATGGTATATACATCACTCAGTCTAAGTATGTGAAGGAAATATTGAAAATTTTTGGATTGGGAGATTCAAAACCAGTTAGCACTCCTATGATGATAAGACACAAAGTGTCAAAGAATGATGATTTTGTTGATGTGAGTCAACATTGTATAGGTCTATGATTGGTAATTTACTACAAACCTAACATTGCATTAGATATTGGGATTCTTGCAATATTTTCTAAAAATCCTAAGGAGAATCATTTGATGGTTCTTAAGAGAATTATGAGATATCTAAAAGGAATAGAAGATTATGGTCTATACTACAAGAAAAATGAAAAATTTGAATTAAGAGCCTAAACAGATGCTGATTTGAGAGGAAAAATTGATGATAGAAAGAGCACAAGTGGTGGAGCATTTTTCTTAGGAAAGAGGTTGTTCACCTGGACCAACAAGAAACAAAATTGTATATCTCAGTGTACTACTAAAGCTGAATATGTGGCTTCTACAGTAAATTATTCAAATTTTGTATGGATCAAACAACTACTCAAAGGTATGAAGAAGGAAATTATTGAACATGTGGTACTTTATTATGATAATACAAGTGCTATAAACATATCAAAGAACCCTGTGATGCATACAAAGACTAAGCACATTGCATTAAAGTATCATTACTTGAGAGAGTTAGTTCAAGATAAAGAAATGAAGATGGAATATGTGAATACAAAAGAATAGATAGTTGATATATTCACAAAAGCTTTACCTAAGGAAACACATGAATATCTTAGAGGTAAATTAGGGGTGATACCCCTATCCAAAGATACTTAAGAAGAATAAGTACTGCCCTACATCAATTGAGTTGAATTTTGTATCTTAAAACTTGATGTAGTGGAAATTACTTTAGGAGTTGCCTATAGTAATGAAGGAGCTAAATTATAAAACTTACAGTCACATGCAAGGTGATAGAGGGAGAAGTTGAATTAATTACATCCACATACAAAGATGACAAGTCTTTGGAATTATTGTCAAAGGGGGAGATAGAATACCTGAATATAAGAATGAGGGAGAAATAAGTACAAAGAGATATAAGTACTGAGGGAGATAAGTAAAGATAGATACATGAATATCAGAAAGAGGGAGATAGAGAATTGAAGGAACTTGACAAATCTCAAATTACCCTATATAGATTAAGGACATATACTAATGGAGGGATAAATTTCAAAGATATTATTTTCATTTTGGTACTATTGATTCGTATTGGTTTGCCATCAATGCCAAAGAGGGAGATTGTTGATATGAGATTATTTTGAAGTGAAAAACTTGTAATGGAACAATAATTATTTTTTCAATGATGTCAAACCTACTACTTGCTAGTGAGACAATTTCTTTTTGGTTTGAAACCTATCATTTAGTTGATTGATTAAGAGTATTTGAAAATAGAAGACAATAATAGTAGCTAGAGAAAGGTTGAGTTATTTGGTATGTAAAAGAAGCACTAAGACCAAGTAAGAAATTGATATTATAGTGTATTTTTTATATACTTAAAGTTAAGATGGAAGAAGATCAAGTAAGAAATGTGTCTACCAAGAGCAGAAATTAGTAGAAGTCGAGTGAAAATCAAGAGGTGTCGAGAAAAGATGAAAACTAGTGCAAGCTGATTAATTATTAGTATATGTTGAGTAAAGTTTAGTTGGTGCTAAGCATCAGTAAACTTTAGTGTTTTCTGAGTGAACTTGTGTTGGTTGAGTGAAAAAATAGTATAGTTGTCGAGTGGTAAGAAACAATGTTAAATTGAGAATTTGATGAATCTAAACTGACTATTTTCTTTTCTTGAATTATGTAAAGTGTGTGGAAGATAACTTTGATGAGCTAATGGCACAAAATTTAAGGTAGACCATTTTGAGGTGAATTCAAGGAAGATTATAGGAAAATTTTCTAGAGGAACCAAATGGAAAAGTGGGTAGATTCATTGTATCCTACCTAATCCTACCTAACCATAAAATGGATGATTTTGGTTAAGTGGAAAAAGATCTAAACTCTCCATTTATAGAGATAGATGGTTAGAAGAAAAGATTGTCATGTGCAAGAACCTAAGGAAGACAAGGAGTCTAGGGAATTGCTTCATTCAGTAGCTAAATAGAGGTGACTAAAATTGGAATGCAAATAAAGAAGGATTAAGTGTGTGAATGCTTGAAGGGTGAACAAGCTATTAGAGATAAAATGTATGAATGCCAAGAAAAATGGAGGACTGAAATAGAGATCTGTAATCTGCAAGTGAGTTGTAATTTATTATCAGATCAAGCCTTACTATTACTTTCTAATCATTGTATCACTCTATGGAAAATTCTTTGGATTAAGGTTAACCTAACAGTCATTTGTAAGCCATTTAACTAGCTGACATTCTAATAGAATGGTCTAAAGTCCTCTAACAAGCCTCACTCCTAACAAGGTAATTGAAATCCTTTAATCAGGTCACATTTAATAGTGTGTATTGTAACCTTTAACAGTTTTGGCCTTTCATAGGGCATCACTTTAGAAGAGTGGGAATTAATAACATATTATTGGTGGTTTTTCCAAAATTTGGTTTCCATGTAAAATTCTTATGTCAAATTGTGTGAATGTTAAATAGTGTTTCATGTTTACATTTATGCAAAGTTGTTTTGAACTAGGATAGTAACCTACAAAGTTTAAGTATTGTATGATCTAATGGATGCATGCATGATCAAGTTTTATGGATATGGGTCTACGAAGTATTGAAAAGTTTTATTTGTACATCTAGACCTTGAATAACTAATTCACCCCCCTCCCTCGCACCCCCCCCACCAGTTATTCTAAAGAATTCCAACATCGCACACTAAGCCTTGTACATTCATACACAAGTAGACTTTTACATTGATAAAATTATTTGTTAGATATTATCCAAACTATTTTGGGTTTTGGAGTGTGCACAATATTTTTGGGACCCTAAAGAAAAATTGAGGTACTTGAAGAAGAAGGAATCCATTCTTTCATTTATGGGTCAAAATGTATCTTACAAAGAAGAGTACTCAACAATGGGCATGGAATGGTGTTTCCATTGATAAAACAATATAGCTATTAATCCTAGTATGAGGATAATAAATTCTTAACTCCTTGTTTAATTCTTCAAACATTTAATTCATGATAGTAGCTATTCTATTTGAATTATGTCTTTTCTATTATATAGTTATGCATTTTATGGTAATATAAGGTCACATTTTTTGGGTTGATAGGTATATTGCACACATCACATTGGGCATGGATTTTCTGTTCTAACCATTTGTAGGGTGAAAAAAAAAGATGGATATCATTCAAACATTTTTGTGGTTTTATTTTGCTTTATTCCTTCTAACTATTCTATTATGTAATTTAAAAACTTGTAAATAGTATACATTTGTTCTGAATGCCACTTACCAATAAAATTTGGAATGCTCAATCATCCACTGTATAGGTCACAGGGTATGAGAGGTTGAAAGAATATACATTAATAAAAATAGGTTATATCATCCCTTTTGGATCCATGAAACAAAGTACAACACAACAAGTGAAGATCATCCACCATAAAGATATAACAATCCATCATAAGGATATAACCATCCATCATAATACACAAAGATAGAATGAAAGGAAAAGTAGACAAGAAACTCCAGCCGTGACAACAACAGACAGATCTCAATGGTAAGAGTAAAAAAGCAGTACCACTTTACCAAGTGGTAACCCAAAAAGGCCCACTCCCACCGCGTTAAGTAGGTAGTCTCAAGCCCCAAATAGGATATCAATCCAAAAATCAAAATTAATATCTAAGTTTAGAAAATCGTAAAAGTAATCTAACTCAAAGCTTCCAAGATAAATTGACATCTAGACCCAAAGGCAAACATAGACACATAGGAAATCTACTATGTAAGCAGGCAAGTGTCATCACACAAATTAATGCTAGAGTTATCCTAGCAATCTAACTTGACCGCAACCCCCTAGTGACTCTATGCAACACTAGTATCCGCTCGTACTAACAAGGCATACTAACAATGCATGGTCACAACCAAGCATTCTCTCTACTGCCATCCTAGTATGTGCTAGCACTTGAGGCATGGGCAAGAACATACAAAGAATCTAATAGGTTCATTTTACTCTCATTTAGTGTATTGCTTTCACTTATTAAACAACTTACAATGGGTTACTTGGCAGCCATTTAGGGCCCCAACCTCCATTGTAAGCCACTTCCTAACATTACATATAGATAACCTACCCTAAGCTCATGAAATATAAAATCAAAGAATAATAGCATATCACCTCAATTCTATACAAGTGACTGGAAAGCTTCAAAAGATAAATCACAATAACCCATCAGTTCTTTACAAGCAACTGGAAAATATCCCAAAAGTACTGATCGAAGACTCAAAAAGGTTAAGTCAAATATGTTATAACATCCATCTCATTATCCCACAAGGACACTAAAATCAATAACCGACAATATAATCAAACTCATCATAGAGCATACCAACACATTACCATGGTTGAGTTTAAGAGATCAAGATCAAATCAGCATAATATCACAAACACAAAACTCTCATGCCTCCAGGACACGTCCTAAAATTGGTCAACACTCTAGTCAACCCAAACCCAAAACATAGACAACATACAGATAACATAGTAGTTTAATAGTTTGGTTTAATTTTGAAAGCACATCGTTGAGCCAATAGTATGGTTTAAATATTTGTTTCAATGTAAGTTTGCAAGTACCTACAATTTACAATTTAACCTTTACAATTTACCCCATTCTTATATTTGAATAAAATGCACCATTACCCTAATTCGATTTTAAGTCCAATATTCCAATGAGTTAAGGGTAATTATTTATTTAAAATATTAAAATAATACTTATTGATTTTAAATAAAAAAATTTACAATTTCATTAAAAATTAGAATTATTAATAATAATTAAATAAATTTTAAAACTTTATTGAACAACTTCCATTATTAATTAAACTTAATCAAATTAAAATAAATTAAATTAATTAATAATTATATAAAATAATCATATTAATCTTTCATTAATTATTTATTAACATAATAAATATTAATAAAATTATCAAATAAATAATAATTTAAAATTTAATATTACTAATGTTTAATAAACAATTTTGAAAAATAACAAAATTAAATTATAAAAATTATATATATAAAGTAACATATACAAAGGTCGGCATGTCTTTTTAAAGGCCCATTGGCCTTATACCCTACGGTGGTAGGCTACACAGTTGTCGTAGTTAGAAGTATAACTGTTGGTACGAGCAACAGTGTACCTACTACCGTAGCCATAATAATGGCAACAGTGGGTATGGGGGGTGTGGGGATTCCCCACCCCTTCCCAATGATATTTTATTTTTTTAATTTTTAATTTTTAATTTTTTTTTTTTTTTTTTATAAAATTTTTTATATAAATTAAAAAAAAAACAAAATCCTCCCATCTTTTAATTTTTTTTTTTTTTTTTTTTTAAATAACAGTTCTAGCAATTCACTAGTAGGGCAAATACAACCAACTAGTCAAATTTTCAATTTAAAATATCTTTTTCAATTCAAAACCCTTCCTGATTTAAATTTCAATTTTTAAATCTACTAAACAAGGATTTTATGATATTTTAATCTTTACATATATAGAAGAAACTTGATACAAAAGAACAAAAGATTCAGAATGAAGATTGAAAGATTCATACAATGAAATTTGGGAAACAGATTTCAACAATCATGAAGAAGACATGAATAATAAATAACGTAATTAGTTGGGTGAATCAAAACACAAGAGTCTACCTGGTTTTGATGCTAAAATCGCAAACACCTGATTCTAATGTTAAAATCGCAAACACCCAAAAGATTTGTGAAAGATATTTCTTCTCTCAAAACCTTCTCTCTAAAAATTCCTTCTCCAAAATTCGCAATTCTTCAAAAATAAACCCTCAATTGTTGATAAAGAGTTCTCTTCTAAATTCAGGGCACTAATTATGCGATCACCCAAGATGACTCCTTGCTTACAACTCTTTAACACTTTATTATCTTTCTTTTATGTTTTCATGCAGGTTTATTGCAATATAAAATATCTTTATTTAAATTCACTTGACTTCTCTTTTTAATTAATTTATTAAATTTTAATCTCATGCATACTTTATGTAATCTTAAAACTCTTTAGTAAATTAATACCTTTTCCATTCTTTAATTTATTTTTGAAGTGTTAATTGATAAAATATTTATTAACTTAAGTATTAATAATATTTAACATTTATTTTAAAACGATCTCCTAAATATATTATTATTAAATTAAATAAATATTATTACACTCTAAAATTAAATTTATAATTTTATCATTAAATTTAATTCTTTTTATTTAATTAATTTAACAATTAATTAAATATTAAAATATCATAATAATTTTCCATTAAGTTAAATCATTAATTTAATCTTTTAATTTGACTTAATTAATAGAAAAATCACCAAAGACCTATACGATGAAATACGAAAACCCATCATAGAAAAATGCATAAAAGATCAAACTAAAGGGTTATAACCATGAATTTATGTCATATGATGCATTCGAAAGGTGATCAACTCATATACATGTCATAATTTTCTAGGACAAATGGGTTTAAAGGTTAGAATTTGGACTTAAGAATTTATCTCCCCTCTCTTGCCATTGAGATAATGTGATAGAGTAGGCTCATCCTGGCAATTTAGGAAAGTCGATACCTGGTATTTGCAATCTACATAAAATCCACACATGTACAAAACATATGTTCTAAGCTAAATAGGCAATGGCAGGAAGTGGTGCATTGTGTAGATCGTGACTAGTAGGTGACTATGACTCCTTCCTTAACCACATCAAAAATATCATACAGAAAGAAAATACACACACACCATACACATGTAGTATGGGGTAAGTACCCATAAGAAAACACATATGATAATCCATCTAACTAATCATCAATCATACATGAAGTATAGAGTACCAAGTAGTCTCATCATAAAATCAACTGAATATGAAACAATATCTGATAATCTAAAAAATAATGCTACTAATCATCAAGTATAAACTGGCCTAAAAGAGTTCGACAATTAATAACAGAATGTTTGTTCCATAGTATGGCTATGGGCATCAAGATTTCACTTCTGAGTAGGGAGTGCCCCATATCTATACAGAATCACTAGTTAGTTAAGTTGTGTCTTGGCTATGGCAATGATCCCTACTAATCTAATGGGCTGAGATTATAGGATCATAATAGTTATCAAAAGCAAGAGAATGACAACCTTAATCCCAACTCGCCAATATGAAGGGACAATAAGACAAAGCTAAATCAAACAAGGAACAAAAATTAAACATACAAATGTGATAAGGACACTACCCCTTGCTGCAATTTCTCCTCTTGCTATAGTTACTCCTTAACTAAAATCTCGCCTGCACTATGTCGTGAAAAAACAAAATCAACTATTTCAATTTTTTTATTATGATCTCGAAAAAGTTGACATTTCAATGAGAAACTTAATTATCATCAAAATTTTGATGTTATTAGGATCCTATTTTAAAAAAATAAATATTTAACAAGCTAAATTTCCCTATCATCAAAAATGTTGGTAAAAAATGGAGGCCTAATGCACTAGTGTACCTATAGCAAGGTAGGGTGTCCTACTCATAGGTATAAGAGGAGTGTTGTGAATCGGGCCCTTTGTAAACACCATAGGAATAGAAGCAGCCTTATATATCCACTCAACATCTTGGTGCAAGGATCAACCCTAGTGGACTACCCAGATCACCTCAAGGTTTTACACATTATTTGTGTCCCTTTGCTTGTGCTAATGGAACCTCCATGAAAAAGTCAACATCTATTGTGGGTTGTGAGAGGTGAGGAGGTGTCAAGTGTGGACCAATTTTTTGAGTAATGAGTTGTGACCTTAGGTAGTTCTACTTGGAATGTGTTTTCCAATGTGACAAGACTAGTGTAAATATTCTCAAACATCAAAAATGGCCTTAACATTAGTAGGAGTTTCTTTTTTATATCACAATTGCTTGTGTTGACAAGGTTTCTTTGTCCCCTATTCAACTATTTGAGACATGTTTATTTCCTCTACTATTTTAAAACCATTGTGTTAAATGTTGTAAACTAAAATTTTATTCCGTCATTACTACATTTTGGTTTGAAACACCCAAAAGGTTGAACTGAAACATAGGCATTCTAGGCATTATTTTTTATCTTACATAGTTTACTAGCTCTTTATTGCATGACATCCTAAGAAATATCATGCGACACTTCTCACCATAGAAAGTATTGCTTGTTAGTAAAAAACTCTATTGCACACTAGTTATAGGTTATGTTGCATCCTTTGTCTTAAAGTATCATATGTCTAAGAAGCATTGCCTAATTACTTAGAGAAATATTGCATGGCATTATATGTTGAACAAGTATCACATGCTTTACTATGAACTATCATTTGGTTTTTCCTATCGTCAAAATTGAGTTTAAATTGTATTTTAGTTGAATTTAGGGTATTTTAACCTATTCTTACCACAGTCTATTCTAAAATCCTCATGTCTGGAATGGTCTAAGGCTGAAAATATGGTTTAGTCTCTTAGATACAAACTTAATGTCACTCTCATTCACTTGTCAAAAACCTAGTTACCTCATTCTCTTAGCTACTTTCTATCGAGCTTCTTTCTCTATTCTTGGCTAGAATCATTAGTGTTGTAAATTATTGAGCACTCTTGACAAGCCTCTTGATCTACATTATCTTTTGATAAGTAATCAATGTGACAATATAAGTTTTACATGAAAGGCTCTATTATTCTTGCTATGCTAAAGACTAAACCTTATATGTTAATTGTGACTAGACTCCAAGTCAACAAAGGAAGTTGTCCCTCATTCACTTTTCAACAATTGACAACCCCAACTAGATGTCCTCCTAGGAAAACCTATGAGGAAGAACCTACCTCTGACAGGAAACAAGAGGCTAACACTTGGCACAATCCACTATATAGCTTTGATAACCTCTTTGATACCCTCTTTGACACCCCTAGGGCTGCAAATAACATTTCATTCACCATACATCTTGAAGAGAGAAATCCCTAACTAGAGAAACTCTTTGCACAAAAAGAAGAACAAGCACATTTAGATAGAGAAAGACTAGAACATGCTAGGCACATGGCCAGTAGAGAGCTTTCTTATCAAAAAGCTGAGACCAATACTTATGCAGATTATTTTATGAATAGACATGCACATGGTAACTACAATAATCCTTTTGAGAATAACCTTGCTAGTGGAAACAATGAGAATAAAATGCCACCTAGGTCTCCAAGAATACATAAAAGGCATTTCCCTCACCACCTAGACCCTCACAATCACATCATGAGAGTGAGTTAGACAATGAAGTCACTAGTGAAGACCTCATGAGGTTCCAACAAGATGAAATCCTTCAAAAACTTGTGCTCAAGGCCTTGTAACAAAACAACAACCAATATTTCCAATAAATGACCTTTAGAGGATGGAACTCCCCCATGACTATGATGTTTAGAGGATCATACAAAAGAGAGAACCCAATGAGGCTGAAATCTTGAGGAAAGAGATGCAAGAGTTAAGAAGCCAACTTGTACAATTAAAAATGGGAAAAGAGAAACCTAAAACATATTTTGTTGAATCTATCTATGCTCTACTATTTGATAGGAGTCTCTCCATGGTGCAATTTCTAAGGGATATTGATCTTCCCAAATATGATAAATATGATGGAAATGGTGATCCTGGTGACCATGTATGTCACTTCTATGCTCTCAGTGTGGACTTTATACATGAAGATACATATCTCATGAGGTTGTCTCCCAGAAGCTTGAGGAGACAAGGTATGGAATGGTTCACTAAATTGTCACCCCCCCTCAAGTCATTTGATGAAATTGCAAAATAATTTATTCAAAAATACTCTTACAATATACAACATCCCATTACTATGTTGGACTTGTTCAATTTCAAACAAAAAATAGGGTAAACCCTTTGCTACATACCTGCAATGCTAGAGATCATTGCACTCTAGGTACGCTCAACAGATTCTTGAAATTAATAAAGTTAACATTTTTGTTGACACACTTTTTCCTGATCTATATTGCGATCTTAGAAAACAATTATTCACATCATTCAATGACATGTTTGAGAGTTCTTACCATATTGAGGATGTTGCCATCAAGAAGGGTGACAATGTGCTCAACAAAGACAAGAATGCTAATAGAAATGGAAAAGAAAAAGGCAAACCTTGGAACAAGAATAAATATGTATTCAATGATGGAGTCATGGATGCTCCTAAGATCAAAGAGCCAACTTTCCATTTGGCTAATGTTATTTATGTTGTAAAACAACAAGAGACTTCAAAGTCTCAATCCTTTGACAAGACTAAGAAGTCTTCTAATCTAAGACATGTCTACACATCGATGGTTGATTCATATGAGGTAGTCCTAAAGACCTTTCTTGCTAACAAGCTCATTACACTACTTGATAATTCCTAACCCTATGACTCACCTGTCAAGCCTGATTGGTGGAGAGATGGTCACTTTTACAACTATCATAAAAGTTAGGGACATAACACTAATAATTTTTACAAGCTTAAGGATGTCATCCAAGACCTCATTGATGGAGGCAAGGTTGTTACATATGTATTAGTCAAGAATTTAAATCACAATAGCTTTAAGAAACCATTTCCTGAGTATGAAGAAAGGGGAGTCATCTTAAGCTAACAAGAAGAATCATGATGCTAAGATCAACTATGCTTACACCAACATAGACAATGTCATCAACATGTTGGAACCCATTGAAAGCATTTGCATAATGGGTCCTAAATTTGACAAGGAACCAAACTATGATACTAACGATGAGAAGCATAATGTAGTGTTACGAAAATGTAACCAACAACAAAACTATAGAGACACTAGGCCTAGGGTGGCTCTTAAGGTGGCATAATCTATCTCTTCAAATGATGAGACTTTAAACATTGTCACTAGGGGAAATCTAAAGTTTTTCTCAAAGTAGAAAATGATCCCAAGAACACCTCTTCCTCCAAACAGGTGGCTACACCAGCCATATCTAGTTACAACCTTGTCATTCCATTGTAGTGAACCCTTACACAAATCTCTATCTTTGAGTTGCTAGAGTTGTCTCCTTTGTACAAGGAGATCCTTGAAAAGGCTTTACGACTAGCTATTGTTCCCATAGATATAGACATCAAAGGTTCCAAGATATGGTCAATCACATCTCCTTGCCTCATTATCTCACTTTTTCTAAAGAAGATGACAAGTCCCTTAGTAATCCACACAATCTAGCCCTCCATTTTGAAGTTCAAATATTTCACACTTGAGTTTGCCAAGTCCTGATAAACAATGGTGCTAGGCTAAATATAATTTTTTTCAATGTAATATGACAACTTGGGAATGTTCAACTTCACCATTGGCCCTAGGGAAACAAATCACTATCAAGGAATATGATGAAGTTGAATGCTCTTATAAAGGCCTAATTGTGTTGCCTATCTATGTGGGTCTTGTAGAGAAGGATGTGGTCTTCCAAGCCCTAGATATTCTCCTTGCATAGAATTTTTTGCTAGGAAGACCTTGAATCCATGAAGTGCAAGTTGTACCATCGACATACCATCAATGCATAAAGTTCATTTTCAATGGTGCAGAGATTTTCATTCCAGGATATAACTCCATGTCTATTAACATGATTACTACTACAAAAATGTCAATGCCACATAATCACTCTTCTTCTAAGAATGCAAGCATAAACTAAAAATGATGAGTATTGGTATGGGAGAGTATAATTTAAAATCTATTGCTAAATTGCTAGTTTCTCCATGATCTTATGGGAAACCTTCTAAGACAATGAAGTCCTTAGCTTTACTATGACTATCTTTGGTACCTTTGTCCAGTCATCCATCTCTTTAGAAGTAGAGAAGGAAGACCAAGCTATAAGAGATTGGATCTATAGGGAAGAAGAGGATGCTAAGGAAGTTACTATTGTAATCACCCAAAAATGATCATCTAGACTATTAGCCCCCTTTTCAACATTTTGGCTAAATTATTTAATTATTTGCCTAGGCCAAATCTTTAATATTCAATTTGTTTGATTTTATCCTATAGTTTGACCACTATATCCTAAAGTCGTATTTAATTAAAAGGAACATGTCCCCCTTTAATTAAATTGAAAAACCCCTTTCATTCTCTTATCCTAAGGTGCACACATAAAACATTTTCTCCAATTTAAAAATAAAATAAAAGACTTTTTGTCTCACATGGAGATGCAAAAGTAAACTCTTTCTCAATGGTGAAAATAATCTTGCACATGGATCATGTTAAAAGTCAATCCCCACCCTTGATCATTCATCTCTTTATTTTTATCTCAACCATTAATAGATCTTTAAAAGGGAGAGTTCTCTCCTCATCTAAGGATCCCATTTTGAGCTAATGTTATGTTGTAGGTTTACTTATAGGTTTTCTTGGACCCTTTGCGGAGAACTTCTATCTTCTTCTCTCATTCTTGCATCCTCGTCCTAGTTTAGATTCATTTGCAAGTAGCTTATTTTTCCTTTTAAATAGCATAGATCACTTAGCTTAATTAGCATGGTGGTAATAATTTCATATGCTTAGTTTAGTTGCATTCTTGCATTCCATTCTAGCATAGTTCATCCTTGCATTGCTACTTAATAGTTTCTTTGGCACTAGCATTCTTACTCTTGTCTAAAGAAATATCCGATTTCATGGTTTACTAGAAAGGGTTGCATCTCTAAGGCTCATTTGAGAGCTCTCTTCATACTTATTTTGTATGCCTCTTGTACTCCATGCCTAGGGAGCTCTAAGCTACCATTCAAGCATTTCAATCTATGGAATACCTTAAATAGAAGGGTTTAGAGGAGTGCACTTTCTTGGTGTACAACTGTTACTACTCCTATTTCTCCCAAATGATATGGGAAAGGCTATTAATTTTTGAATAAAATTGGTTATCATGGTTAAGGATCCCTAAATAGTGACAAAAAGGAGCTAGTGGAACCCCTAAGTCACATTAAGGGACATAAAAATAAGGATATTATTGGTCTAGGTTTTGCGGTAGATGATGAATTGACAAGGCTCAATAGAATGGCCCTTGTGGCTAGTGAATTAGAAGATTATGATCAACCCTTTGCTACCTCCACTATACAAGAAGAAGACTTCATACCCTCTACTTTTCTTCTTTGGGGAGAAGAACCAATGATTACCAACAATGATGTTGAACCTTCTATATCTAGACAAAATGAATCTAACGAATTTGATAATGAAGATCTTAATAGAGGTAGAATAAGAGAAAATATTACTTGTCTAATAGCCCAAAATAAGAGTACCAATTCTAGTGACTATGAATGGGAGTCTCTTTCAAATGCCTCTTGTGAATTGGGAGTGGATGTAATACATGCCTATGTCACCCAACTCAACGTAGTTGATGAGTCTAGTGTAGGGTCCAATGAGTTTGACTCACAATTGGATCACATTGATCTCTTTAGGCCTCCTCTTTATTAGATTCCTTTGGAGCTTTCTCTAAAGGCTCAACTTCTCTTGGCACTAGAGATGATTCCTTTCACATCAAAAATCTTGAAGCTTCCACCTCCTTTTACTCATACACCCTAATCTCGTAGATTGGTCCGTTCAACATCAAAGATCGAAGCTATCATACTTCCAAAATGATTATGAGATCACTTTTTATCTAAATGCTATTGAACCCATGGTGTCTTCCACCAAAAAATTAGAGACTAATATGATAGAAATGGATATCAAGTACATCAGTCATAAAATAAAGAGAAAAATGAAAAACCAGTGTTTATATGGTGGAAACCACTTTATCACGATATCTTAACCTAAATATAGTAAAAATAAAGATGCATCCAAGGGTGAAAAATTCTTTGAGGCACTTGAGGATGAGGTGCTTGGTAATCTCCCAAGCTTAGGGATAACTTTAAGAAAACCCTCCTGAAAAAAATGCCTAGTGGGAAAATTTTAATGTCGAGGGTATTTTTTTTTTCATATAGGGAAATAAAATATTATATGTTGGCAATTTTTTTCTTGCCCTAGCAAAAATCATTTTAAATGTGGTGAATTAATTTATTTTCTTGTTGACAGATAAGTAAATGATGGCTTTTTTTCCCTTGCCACAAATGAATTAAAAATGTTAGAGGAAAATTAATTGTTTTGTAGGAAAATGAATAATAATGGGCTTGGCTAAACTTTAGTGGTAAACTTAAAAAATGTTTAATATTAAAGAAAATTTGCATGTGTGTTGGCTAGTGACTATACTGACTACCAAGTAGTCACTTCAACTTGTGTACTATCTTAGGTCTAGTATGAATAATGTTGTTATGTTAGTGTCACTATTACCAAGTTGACTACTGTCACTTTTGTATTTTTAATACAATAGTTTTATCAATTGTTGATTAATTAGAGATCAACAAAAGAAGATGCATTTCAGGGCTAGATGCTTGAGAAGGCCAAGAGTCACATGAAATTCTCTAGAATGGAGACACATGGGAAGTTTTGCATGGAAATCATTAACTGGAATGTACTAAATATAGTGAACATCACATCAAGATAAAAATCATAAATGTGGTATTGAAAGTTGCAATCATTACATTCCATTTATAGCCACCTTGGCAGGCACTTCGACTATTCAACATTAATGCGAGTGCATTTTGTACACTTGAAAATTAATAGGAATATGAAAAAATAAGATATGAAAGATCACAAATGCCAAACAATTTAATGCAACTATCATTAAATAGCCTCTTCAATTCCTCTTTCATTATCATTTCTCAAATTCTTGAATTCTAATTCGATTTGCAAAGTTTCTTAGTCATGGATACGCCTATTTGCCTGAAGTGCACTACAATGGGTCTACAAAAGTCATTTTTGGGCATGATACCTAACGATGTCCTAGCCATGGTTTGCAAGGAAGATGCCCAAGGTCCTTTTATCTACCATGCTTAATTCATGGTCCTCGGACATGAATTCTTAAGAAATGATAAGAGGTACCATGTGCCCACATATATTACCTCCCACTCCTTCGCATCTCTTCTCAATCTTGGAGGCAATAGAGTAGATATTATGATGCTTTTGCATAAAAATTTTAAATAAACATTTTTAGAAGATGACATCAAAATTCTTGTATTGTTCGAGCAGGTACTAGGGCCAACCATTGGCATCCCTTTTATAGATGTAGCAAACAAGTGGTGGGAGCAAGGCATAGGGAGCATTATACATAAGTATCCCTTCCTATTCAGCATGAATGAATGACAATTAACTCACCATGGAAAGTGGGCATGGCTTAGAAGGGATTTTCTATGGAAGTGGTTGTTATTGGATGAAGTCAACAAGACTGACTTCACATGGCTAGATGAGTTCAACGACATCATCTTCTCCAACAAGTTCCTCATAGAGGGAATTGAACACCTTTCTGATTGAAGGCTTCAAGCCCTCGACCCCTTAGTCCATTGATGCTTCCAGCCTCCCTGTTCCCTAGTTCCCTATTCCTTGTTTCCTGAATCCTATTTCTTTGACCCTTACCCTTTGGGCAAAAAATGTTTTTAAGATATCTATTTTTTCTTTGGATTGGGCCTTGCCCTTTAATATAAATTATGGAATAATAAAACCAAATTGATTTAATTAGCTATTTTGAATATCTATGTTATGAATCAATATTATATACATTGTACACTCTAAAGTATTATCAATGAAAACAATAGATTTTGGCTTCTCAAATCATTGTTCCTATTAGTCTATGACTTTATTTTTGGCATCTCAATCCACTTTTGAAATGTTAGTCTGTGACTCTAATATAGACAATAAATCGTTAATAGTTACAAAGTTAGAAACAAAAAAAAAGGGTTTCAACAATCCCTTTATGGTTTCATATTTGATTAATGATTTATAGTAAAAAATTGTTCAATTGAAAATTATCCAATGAAAATTTATATATTTGTAATATGTATATGTATGTCCTTTAAATTTCAAAACTTGTAAAATTCGATAATATATGAACGCAGGGATCAAGGCCATGCAAGTTAATGGTTATTAGTTATAATATTTTTAACTATTAATAATTTATTTAAAAATATTAAATAAATAGTTTGTTAAAGTTAAACTTACGATACATGTAACATCATGATTCATGAATCATGAATCTTGATTCTTGATCAATGATCACGTAATTTAAATTGTATAGCTAATATTGAAATTTGATTTTAAAATAAAAAGTTTAAATTATAACTTATATATAAATGTTTATATTAAATATTGAATATTAATTTATTTACTCATTTCTTCCTATTTTGAAATATAAATTTATTTAAATATCATGATCATTATAATATTTTTAAATTTTTATCGTATTTTGAATTAAATGAAAAATGCCACGGTTATTTAAATTTAAATTAAGTTATCACTTATCATTATCAAGCTGAAGCAATTTAGCAAATATTGATTATAATGTAAATCAATTTTAATAAAGTAAAGATGCTATGATTATTAAATCAAGTTATCATTCTCAAGCAATTAATAATCGATGAATGATAATTGATTACAATTCACAAATTAGAATTTTATATTTTTGAAAATTCAACGTTTCATTGATTTTATTCATCCAAATCATGGATTTTAGAAATTGTCAAGAACTTCAAATAATTTGTATGTTTGCAACTGGTTATTGCACTTTTTGTGATTTAAGTTTTAATTTGCATTATTCAACAATAACTTATAAGATAGGGGAGAGCAACTAGTAGTTGTGATGACTAACTTCGTCAACATGTAGCCGCAACATGGGATATCATAAGACCATTTTTTAAGAAATGTAAAATGGACACTGAACTACCTATAGGCTACAACTAAGATTTGAAGTTGTGATTCATCACATAACTCGTTAAAAATGTGCGCCTAGTGAGATGTGTCCACAAAATGACTTTTAAATATTCAACCAAAGCTTAATCTAAAAATATCTAATAATTAAATTTAAAATTATTATTTGTTGTTAATAGAATATTGTATAACTATATGAAATGTACCATATATATAACTTAAATGGACCAAATAGTTATTATTAATCATAAATATTTTTTATATATAACTTTTATATATAACACAAAATGACAAATACTTCAACAAAAAATAATAATTTGTTGTTATAAAAATAACACATTATTATATAAAATACAACCTATAACCAACACAAAGGGACCACTAGTTGAACACTAAAAGTTTTTCAAAATCTCACACATTTCATAAGAAAATACAAAGCATTTATTAGTATTCACCTTTTATATTGTGATGAGACATATTATTGATATGATTTTACTCTATGCATATACATTGCTATCCCAATACTTCTACACATAAGTGTAGTATTTGTACACTAAGATATCGATGTTTATTTAATTGAGCATATTATGTTTTGAGTGACACACATATATGAAATAGCTATGATACTTTTACTTCTATTTGAGACAAAAAGTTATTTATTTCACTCATTAATGAATTCATATATTTAGTTTTTCTATAACATTTATAAGTTTTCATGTGTTCAAGTATTGGTATATTTTTTTATCAACATTTGGAATTTTTAATATGTACAAATAAATTAATTAATTACAATATATAGTAAAAATGTGTTGGAAGATTGGACTCTATGTTCATGATAGGGTGATTGAATTTTGGACCCTGCTCAACTATTGGGTCCTCTCTCCTGAATTATAATTTAAATAATTAATATTAGTTATGCAAAAGGTTTAACGATTCACAATTTGATCTCAACCATTCAATGAATGATAGATCGACCGTAACTCTATTTCGAGCCAAATTTTAAAAGATTAAAGTTAAATTACATTTCTACCTAAAATCAGCACATGTGTAGTCGAAGATTCTTTCTTATAAGTTATAGTTATGTCTGAGTTCTGACTCTTGACTATTGACTAAACAAAAGATTGACGGTGCGAGATGAATTTTGGACTGATTTGGGGAATGTTTTCCCATGTGCCTAGATTCATCCAGAATCATGACATGTGTCTAGTCATTGCAAAGCCTAATTAAGTATAAGGACTTGGTTAATATTAATAATAATTATGTTTAGTCTTTTAAAAAATTTATTACTTAATCCCAAGTCGACTATTGTTAAGTAAAAGATAGATCAATGACCCGAGATGAATTTCTAGTAAATTTTGGGAATGCTATCGCTATTGTCAAGAAACATCTAGAATTGTGGCATGTGTCCTTAACAAGTGTCACAATTCTGCATGACTCTTGACAACAATGATAGCATTCCACAAATTGACCCAAAAAAAATATCGATTATTAAGTTCAATTTTTATTAATTAATTAATTTAAAATGAAAAAAATTCAAAATTCAAATATATATTAATGTAATAAATTTTTACTTTTTATAATTATAGTTATGTACATTATTGAGTCTTTATGTTGTTTACTATTTGAAATATTCAAGACTATGTTAGGTTATTGAGAGGGGAGGCATGAATTAGTAACCTCTAAAACTTTATCAATTTCAGCACTTTATAGCAATATACCAATTATCATTTATTGATTTAATTACATGCACAAGAAACTAAAAACATAAAACATTCATAACACTTGAACACAATAACTTGGTGACCTAAAAACCTTCCAAATAGAAAGTAAAACTAGGGTGGGGATGATACCCACAAAAATTTAATACTATAGCATAAAGTTGTCTTGTTAAGGCTTAAATGATCACTTCTAATGATTTTCCCTCTTATGATAAATTAGGACTACTAGGTGTAATCACCTAAAAATGGTCATCTAGACTATTAGCCCCCTTCTCAACATTTTGGCAAAATTAATTTAATCATTTACCTAGACCAAATTGCTAATAATCAATTTATTTGATTATAACCTATAGTTTGACTATGTTATCCTAAGTTCATTAATTGATTAAAAGAACATGTCCCCTTTTAATTAAATAAAACACCCCATTCTTCTAACCCACTTAAAGTGCACACATAAAGTCCTTTTTCTATTTTGCAATTAAAAGAAAAAGCTTTGTGACTTTTGTCTTATATGACAAGTCAACTTATATTCTATTGGTTGACTTGTGTGTGCACATGGATCACTCCTCTTTTTGAATTTCACCGTTGATCATCCACCATTTTCATCTTGATCTCTACCGTCCATACATCTTTAAAAGGGAGAGAGCTTTCCCCCTCAATCAATCCTCATTTTTGAATATTGTTATGCTGCAGGTTTTCTAACAGATTTCTTTGGAGCTTTGTGGAGAACTTCTATTTCTTGTCTACATTCTCTCATACCATAGCATCTTAGCTTAGCTTTCATTTTTACATGTAGCTTAATCTCACATAGCTTAATAATGGTATTGTAACACTCTCATACATGTTTTAGCATAGCTCCACTTTGCATATTCATTCTAGTTTAATAGTTGCATTGCATTCTTGAGGAACTCCTTGGGACATTTGCATTCTTGCATCTTGTCTTTGGAACCTCCCATTGCATGGTTTACTAGCAAGAAGAGTATCTCTAAAGCTCATCTGAGAGCCTTTTTATTCTTGAAATATACTCTCTTGCACTCCGTGGATAGGGAGCTCTAAGCCAGCATCCAAGCATTCCAAACTCATGGAATCATTTGGATAGAAGGGTTTAGAGTGTGACACAAATCTAGTGTACATTTTTGGCGGCCATCGTGGGGCTTGAATCAAGTTTCTAGCTCCATTCACTTTTATTTTTCACCTCTGGTGTTTTACAGCAGCATATTGGATCTAATCAAATGGTTTTGTAGAATTATCACTTTGGTTTTAAGGCCAACCCATAAGTAAATTGGTTTGAAGGCCAAAAACTTAGTTGGTTTAAAGATTTGATCATATATTTTAAACCGCTTAGAGTTTGGTTCTAAAATTTTTTTTTCAAGTTGGGTATATGCTCAAAATGTTTCAGTCCAATTTGCAAAGAATTTTGACGTGATTTTTGGGAGTTATGAGTTTTTCTTTTTTTTTCATAAAAAGTTGTTTCTGATCGCAAATCAGCGAATTTTTTTAAAAAACTTACATTTTCAGAAAGGGTTTTCAATTATAATTGGGTTTCTTTCTTTTTGTTTTGAAATTTGAGGTCGTATTAAAGATCAAAAACTCGATTCTATAAATTTGGCCTATTTTGACAAAATTGATCTCTAGAGCGCAAATGAAGATATTTTTTAAAATTTCTTGCATTTTTAGAAAGCTCTCTTATTTTTAATAGGGGTCTCTTCTTTTCATTTTCATTTTTGGATACAAAATCATTGTAAACAAGTCCAATCTTGTTGACTAGGTCAAAATCAAAGAGTAAAAATGAGAGCATTTGTGATTAACTTGCACTTTCTTTGCATGCACTTGGTTGGAAGATAAATTGAATTTTTGAGGCAACTCACCACTTTTTATTGCAGATTTTTATGTTATTTCATGCTAACTTGTGGTGCTAACAACTTGTGATTGCAGGCTGCCATCCCATTGAAAAAAATTGAAACATTGCATAAAAAGAACGCATGTCAAAGCTTCAAATGCACAAGGGCTACTAATGATTTTTTGCAGGATTTCTCAATGTATAAAAACCCAAATTTGCTTTTTCTTTACTTTTACATGTGTGGCATATACTAGTTGTTTGTTTTTAAGCACATTAAAACTTACAATTGGGATCTTTTGGTAATAGGAGAGTATGCTCTTCACCCTTGTGGTGAATCAGAAATCTTGACTTGAAATTTGATTTCAAAAGTAAGGGGTAATTGAATCTTTTTGGCGTGTTTGGGAGAAAATGATTGGAATAGGAGAGTATGCTCTTCACCCTTGTGGTGAATCAGAAATCTTGACTTCCAAAAGTTGATCCACTCTCTGTTAGTTTAGAATCCTTTAGAGGGCCTACTCTCGGACAACCTGAGAGGAATGACCCAAGTGGGAACAACCAAATTACCCGGCTCTTCCAACCCACTATAAACTCAAGGCTATCAAGGATATAAAACTTTGGTAGATATAGTGTTTATCTTTTCCTAGTGTGATCGCTTATGGGATTTCGACCATAGGGAGATCACTAGGCAAGAATGCTTAAGGTACTCTTGTGGTCGCGAGATCAGTTACTCATCACAAGGTGAGGTGTCCTATAATTGGGAGCAAGAGGAACACTATGAACGGAAGCCCTATCTAAACACTCTAAGTTAGTAACTACCTTTTTTAGCCGCTCAACTTCTTGGTGCAAGGATCGATCCTAGTGGACTACCCGGATCACCCCAAGATTTTACACACACCATATGTGTTCCCTTGGTTATGCTTATGGCATTTCCATGACAAATCCAATATCTCTTGTGGGAAACCACTTGGTGTGAGGCAAAGGAGCATCAAGCGTGGGCCAAGTTTTTGAGTAATGAACCATGACTTCTAGGTAGATATTGCTTGATGTGTTCTCGAATGTGCTATACCAGTGAAAATGTTTTGAACATACACATGAAAATAATTCTAGGGATTTCTTTTGAGACCACAAATATGCTTGTGTCATGCAAGGTTTCTTTGTCCCTTGTTTGATTGTTTGAAGACTACTTCATGTGTCACTATCTTGCTTGGAAAGAAATCGCTTTTGAACATCAAATTTGCTATGCTATCAATTATTGTCAAACTTTGTCAACCAAGTCAAAATGTCAAGTGCAAACATTTTCTTGTGTTACTTACTAAGGGGGGGTTTCATCATTTGGCTATGATTTGTTATGTCTCTAGTGCTTAAACATGCTTAAAGTGGCTCTTTGGTCTTAGTGCTCTTGGTCTTTTTGTCTTTATGGTCTATGCATGCTTGCTAGTTATCCTTTTGCTAAAATGGTTACCTTGATTTCTTGACTACACTCTTGGGTTGGGAAAGTTTTTCACTTGTCACCCTACTTGCTCTATCTATTTGGCTATTTGGGCATCTTGCCTAGCAATTGACTTGAGTCATTCATGTCGTAAGTTTCTTGGACATATTGTTTGACAAGTCACTTTCATCTCTCTCTACTATCTTGTCAATTGAACACTCTACCTCCTATAGTTTCAACATCAAGTTATCTTCTAGGCTCTTTTATGCTTGGCTTTGCATCTAAAACTATGGGATCTAAACCTTGTGCTACCAAACTTCAACCAAATCTAGATGATCATGATATCCTCCATGTCACTAAAGAGTTTCAAGATCTATATGCACAATACAAAGAACTAGAAGAGACAAATGATATTTCTTACCTTCGTCTCTCTAAGCGCATGACAAAAATGAAGTCTAAAACTTGAGAAAAGGTTAGAGGAGAAGATTTCATCATTACACAAATATTCTTTAAGGTCTTTACATGCATGTGAGTCACCTTCTCTGAGATCATCCTCTTCTTCTAGGTCTACATGCTCTACTTCAAGACATCAAATATATTTATCTTTTAGATCTAAAGACCTCTTTAGAGAACAAGCAAGTGATACCTCCTTTAGGTCTATGCTAAAATTTCATGATGGATCTTTATTTTTCCAAGACAATGATGAAGAAATGGATGCATACCATTCACTTGACAAACAAAAAAAGGACTCTAGACATAATTTTGATAGAACTTTTGCTCCCTTGGAAGATTCTTATGATGACACTTTGCAAAAACTTCTTGGCACCAAGCTCATCATGTTGCCTAAGTCTAGCTCCTATGGAAACCAATTCTTGGATATCTATTGTGCTTATCATCAACACAATGAGCATAGTACTCCAAATTGCATTGAGCTAAAACATAAAATCAGAGATCTTATTGATAATGGAATTATTGATACCTCTAATGATTCATGCGATGAGGATGCTTTTCTTGAGCAAGATTACATTAATGAACCTATGTCTAGTAGCAGCTCTATTACATCGTCCACTTCTTCCAACACTCGTGCATCTCCCAACACTTCAAATCTTTCCAACATGCCTCCATCAAATAAAGAATCTAATGCTTTCCACATTGACTACGTGTATCCTCAAGGGCTATCTCTAAAAGAAACTCAAGCTAACCTTCACTTGGCTGCAAACCTTTTCCATGCTACTAATCCTAAACATCCTCAACCTTCATGCACTACTATACCTAATCCAAGCACTACTCCATTCACTCTTCATTCTCCCTTGTCCTTAGAAGTGGCTCCATGTCAAGAGGACTCTAAAAAAAAAAGAGCTATAAATGTCAAGAAAGATCAAGATCAAGCACCCTTTCATCTCTTTCAAGATTTTTCCCCTCCATATCCTATATCTTTTCCACCTCCTAAGTATGATGAAGATACCACTTCCATTATCTCCCTTGAGCTTACTAAAAATTATGAGAAAAGTTCTCTTCCTATGCTATCCAAAGCTACTTGTCAAGATCAAAGTGTCCCCTCATGTTCTACTTCTCCACATCCACTTCAAAATTGTGCTCAAGCTTCAAGTGCTCCTATTAAAAATGTTGCTCCTATCAAAGCTATGCATGAGTCTATTGATTGCTTTGACCATTTTGCTCACTCTAAAGATGTTGATATCCCTTTTCACTATCCATTTGCATCTCCTAAGTCTATCCTTGGTCCTTATCCATCAAAGCTAAAGCCTTCAAACCTTCCATCTATATTGAGACCTTATGTTCCTTCATCTCCTACACTTTCCACTCCTAGCTCTCCCATCATACCTCAAGATCAACAAAGACACTCATCCTTGATGACTTTTCACCCATATATCCACCTAAACTAGTCATATCAGCCTTATTCATCCACAAATCTCAAGTCCTTTGAAAGTGAGAATAAACATAAGAATCCATTGAAAAAGAAAGATCACTATGTCCCATCTAATCGACATGTGAATGCTAAGAAGGAGAATGCACAAAAGAGACCGCAAAGGTCCACTATTAAAAAAGCTAAATCAAAGAAAATATGGGTTCCTAAACCCATTATTGAAGAAATGTGTTTTGAAGTATCCGAAGGAAAATCTAAAGCTATATGGATTCCCAAGTCTCTTTTAAAAGACTTGAATATTGAAAATACTTCAAAGTTGACATTCAAGCTTCCAAAGGCTTCCATTCCATTTTCTTTCAAAAATATTTCTAAAAATATTCCAAAGCCTTCCACTCCACTTTTTTCCAAATCTCTTCTACCACCTCATACATCTAAATCTTTAGCTATTTCATCCATGATTCCTCCATCATTCCAATACCCTTCAAGGTGTGTGTCAACGTTGATCTTGTCCAATATTTCAACCACCCTCATGAAATCCTCTAAAGCTTACACTTAGTTTCTATACATGAACTATTATCCTCCATATACTCTTCCTACTACCATTTCTCTTTCATCACCCTATCAACCTCTTTGAGCATACCTTTCTATGGTCTTGTCTTATCATGACTTATCTTTCCTATAGGAGCACCATCTATATTCAAAAAGCTTGAGCTCTTTCTAAAAATGAAAAAAAAAAATGAAAAAAATAAAATGAAAATGTGCCTTGGTGAAAACCACTTCTTGTGGCACCTTGGTAGCAAAAGTAAAGAGAAATAAATTTATCCTATGGTGAAAACTACTTCTTGTGGCACCTTGGATAAGTACCATGATGAAAACTTGGCAAATAGGAGTCATGCGTAGTTCTTCCACCATCCATCTATTCCCTCTTCTCTCTTTGATCTTGACAATGTTGAGCTATCTTTGCATATTGGCTATCTTATCCATGAGATTCTCTATTTGTGCTTTCTCATTCCCTCATAGTCTCCATCTTGAGCTTTATTTTTATTACTCTATCCCATTGCTATCCTATCTAGTTGACACCTTGGTTTTGATCATAATAAATGAAACATGGTTCTCATAGGTCTCTTGACATGGCTACTCTTTTGGACTACACACTTCATGCTATCTCACTTGTTGGCTTCATTTCTTATCCTACATGCTATCTGTCTCATTACTTCCATTGCTTATCCAAAATATGCTTCATATGACTATTTCACCCCTTTCCCTAGCTTGGGTACTCTTGAGGAGTCAGTCCTTGAGGATCACTTTTACTTGCTTCATGCTCCTTTTTCATCCATCTTTGCTTATCCACCGACTTGTTTCTCCATCATGTCCTATACCTTGCTAGACATTGGGAGAAAATGATGTGATCTTGCTTGAGAACTAGTGATATCTAAAACCTTCTAAAAAATCCTAAAAATCAGAAAATGTCCTGAAAAAATGATCATCTTAGTGAGAAAACCTAGCAATAGGCACTTTGATGTATCACCAAAAAAATTGAAAAATACAAAAATATAAAAAAATTGAAAAAAGTTCTGAAAAAAATTTGTCAAGTGGTAAAAATCTGGATACAAGCGCTACTTGAGACCCTTGCACCTATGTCTATCAGTCTCAATCACCTATTTTGCTACACATTTCCTAGCTTGGAATTGTTTCTTGTCCTCATCTTGGGGTCACAACTGCTTAGCCTATTGAGGTATTCTTGTGCATTAGGGTTTTTTTGAAAACTCACAAAATAGTGTTTCTCAACACTTCCCCCACTTTGACATCAAGTGTTTCTCAACACTTTTCAGATAGTTTACCTACAGTCTCTAATGTCGCGATATTTCTCACTATCAGAATCAAGTCTTGAAGAAATGGCCAAGTGACTTACACACACGCACTTTAACACTTAAACTACTGAGCTATGCTGATCTTTATCTACTTTGTGTGTTTTCTATGATGATTTCTTTGCCATGTGTTCCCTCCCTAATAGTCTTTCAAGGATGTCGTTGACTAGAAGAATGGGGGCATGGGACATACTTTCTTGATTTCTGCTTGTTGGTATACTTTGTTTGTCTATAGTGTTGTAAGAATTTATGCTTGTCCTATCCAACATGTTGACTTACAAATGTATCATCCTTGACTATTTTGCAAGACCGCACTCAGGGTTTATCCTGGCGCTTATGCCTTGATACAGGTGTAATCTTGCTAAATTAAACTTAGGGAATCTAATCATGTAGTTATCTTGACTTACATGTCTCTGATGCTTAGATTGGATTTCCACATACCTATCTAATATCGATCATATTCATATCCTCATAGTTATACTAGTGATGGTTGTATGATCTCATGATGTTCCTAATAAATGCTCAATGATGAAATTAAGAGTCTAAATGTTATGCGCTTCTTGCTGGTAAACCACTTTGCATATTACCTTGCATTTTAGGTTGTTTTCTAGCTTAGTCTTGCATTCTTTCATATGGGGAGAGCTCTCTCTTCATCTTTTTGTGGACATATCGGCTAACTCCTTTCATATATTTCTTTACTTTCTTCTTGTTCATGTCTTTTCACCTTCTTAATCTTTCGCTTCATCTCTTTTCTATCTTGTCATCACATTATATAAAGTTTTGACCTCTTAAATAATTTTGACATCCTAGATTCATTTTTGGGATCGAAATCCAAATTCGAGTTCATCTTGATGGTCAATATTGTCTTTTAAAATTCTACTTTCTTCTGAGCAGTTAGCTGACCTTTTGAGGTCTAATCTCTGAATCATCACTGGGGCATCTTCATTTCTTCATGTCTTCATCATTTCCATACTTCATATCTACTTAAATTCACTATTTCATGTCTAAAATCACCTTTCTGCTCATTTTGACCTAATTTTTATGCTATATCCTTCAAGGTCAACTCTAGTTAAACTGGGGCATTTTATCAGTTTCTTATAGTCATTCTTGGGTTCTAATCATCTATTTTTCATCTTGGACATTGCTCTATTCTAATTTTCTCATGTCTAGCTAGTTTTTGCATCCCCTTACCTCATTTCAATTTCGATCCCGAGGGGGCTGAAATACTCTATTGCTGATTATTACAACTATCTATTTCTTAGGAGCATTTGTTTGACCTTATCACTTGCTCTCAATCTATTCACTTTGCTAGATGTTAGAATTCTTTTCGGATCCTAACATCATCTTCCTAATGTTCAGTACTACTGCTATCAGGCTGTGCATTTAGGACTTGCTATCTATTTCTGCATTTCATTCTTTGGAATCAGATATCTATATCTATCATCGCCTACTTGGCTTCGATTTTCTTTGACGTAATGTGTTCCCAGATCGATCATGCATTAGTCAAAGAGGGGCAAATGTAATCATCTAAAAATGGTCATCTAGACTATTAGCCCCCTTCTCAGCATTTTGGCTAAATTAATTTAATCATTTACCTAGACCAAATTGCTAATAATCAATTTATTTGATTATAACCTATAGTTTGACTATGCTATCCTAAGTTCATTATTTGATTAAAAGAACATGTCCCCTTTTAATTAAATAAAACACCCCATTCTTCTAACCCACTTAAAGTGCACATATAAAGTCCTTTTTCTATTTTGCAATTAAAAGAAAAGGCTTTGTGACTTTTGTCTTATATGACAAGTCAACTTATATTCTATTGGTTGACTTGTGTGTGCACATGGATCACTCCTCTTTTTGAATTCCACCGTTGATCATCCACCATCTTCATCTTGATCTCTATTGTCCATACATCTTTAAAAGGGAGAGAGCTTTCCCCCTCAATCAATCCTCATTTTTGAATATTGTTATGTTGCAGGTTTTCTAATAGGTTTCTTTGGAGCTTTGTGGAGAACTTCTATTTCTTGTCTACATTCTCTCATACCATAGCATCTTAGCTTAGCTTTCATTTTTACATGTAGTTTAATCTCACAGCTTAATAATGGTATTGTAACACTCTCATACATGTTTTAGCATAGCTCCACTTTGCATATTCATTCTAGTTTAATAGTTGCATTGCATTCTTGAGGAACTCCTTGGGACATTTGCATTCTTGCATCTTGTCTTTGGAACCTCCCATTGCATGGTTTACTAGCAAGAAGAGTATCTCTAAGGCTCATCTGAGAGCCTTCTTATTCTTGAAATATACTCTCTTGCACTTTGTGGATAGGGAGCTCTAAGCCGGCATCCAAGCATTCTGAACTCATGGAATCGTTTGGATAAAAGGGTTTAGAGTGTGACACAAATCTAGTGTACACTAGGTCCACCTTGTTAGAGGATTTACAAACACATAATAAAGTATGCACTCAGTAAAGAGATTTTGAGAAAGAATGTTAAGTCTACCTTGTTGAAGGATTTAAACCAATTCACCTATTAGAATGAAATAGTAGATCTCTTACTTACAACTAAATTGTTGATAGAGATTCTTTGAAGTACTGATCACCTTTTGTGATGGATATTTCTCTATTGCTCCTTTTCTGATATGGCCTTCAATATATACTTTATCTATTGCTAGTTCATATCTGCATTCTTACTTTCATTTTTCATAAATTTCACAATATGTCACACTTGGATATGATACAATACATATATAGACCAATCCAATTTACATAATAATAAAGTCAGCCAATAGACAAGTTAACACCTCTATTACAAAGTTAGCCCATATGAAGACACTCGGGTTCTGAAGATGGACTTCATGAAGTTTTGATACTCAGTGTCCACTATCATTACTCGGCATCATCATGCATTTGGTAGAAGTAGAAACTCAGTCCATACTAATCACCTCAAAGTAGTCTCAAACTTGGTCTACAGTGGTGACTTGGCAGATACTATGTCACTTGTCATAAACTGAATCACTTGGCAAACACTAATCATCATACAGCTTAGTTAACACTAGCTTTATATTCCATGAACTAATGGCTTGATAGAAACTACAAAGCTCGGTAACCATTGAATTGCTCAGGTTGAACTACTAGACTTCACACTACCTAATTCTACTTGGTTTGAAGTGTTGCACTTCACACTACCTAAATTCCTTTGGTAACCACTGGAATGCTCAGTGGCCACTAGAATTAATCAAAAAGATTTGGTAGCAATTATAGAGTTCGATGGCAAATAGTATAGACTGTTCAATGAGCTCGGTAGCCATACAAAATCTAAATAAGTGTTGTCACTAATAACAAAACTAATTGATATGTCAAAAATCTCCCCCTTTGGCATTAGTGACAAAAACACTTATTAGCCAAAACTTATATACATCACCATGTGATACTGGCTCAGTAGGGTATATTGTTTTGAAATTTTTCAAAATTTATCTTTGTGAGTATGTACAATATACTATACAACATATCTACAAAATTCTCCTCTGTTATATGCATTTTCTTCCATTGCATGATTATCCCCCATACAATATACATAGTGTCTCACTATACATAGTCTCTCTCACTTTTTGACAATAATGCCAAAGATTTATTCAAAACCTATTTACATGCAGACACCAATATGAGATAGAAACTTAGAATGTACCTTAAGTATAAGTGCTAGAGATTTATCCCAATTCTCTTGCAAAATCCTGCAAGTATGGAGAGAAATTTGCACTTCTACAGAGAGTTCTATCATGTGATCTGCAATAGAGAAGTTATTATCGTGGATCAATGTTTTTGAATAAAAAATGTATTTTTGCATTGTATCCATGATAGGAAGGATCATATTCTAAATATCTATCAATGATGAGTGGACTCTTGCTTCTTCTCTAAACAACTCTGCCTGCATGATTGACAGAAATCTGATCTTCATATGATGTGCAAGGCTTGAACTAAAGTCAAGTTGAAATTTTTGTGCACTGGCTTTTACATCCTCATTAATCTTTGTCAGTTTTCTCTTTATCTCCTTTGTGAGCTTTTCTCAACTTGTTGAATGACAATTTGCTAAGCAATGTGCTCAAGCACTTAATTATCAAATTTCTTTTCATCTTTCTCAATTAGCTTATCTTGACCACTAGAGTCCTCATTAAACTTTTGGATTGCCTCTTCTAATTGCAATAAAAATAGATTGAGAAGTATCAACCTCAATACCTATTTCCTCAGAGAAAATGTTCTTGGCATCATCTATAATTTTATATTCTCTATTTGTTTCTGCTCTCAATTTCTTCTACTTAGCCTTCTTTTGGAGGAGTTTACCAGCTATATGCATTTGATCTGTAGTGAGATTATCAAAGTCCCATTTGGGAATTTCTATTTTCTCATCTAGGTCTATATCCTCTTCTATTTCCTTTCCTCTACTCAAAAATCTTGTACTTTGTTGAAACTTGGATTCAACTGTCTTTGTACTTAATGCCTTTGTATCTAGAATGGAAACAATTGTAGATATACTAGGACTTGCTATGAAAATTGATATAGTACTTACTAATGGAATACTAATAGGAATGCTTGTTGAATCCAAAACTTAAGAAGTCCTAAATAAAGTATCCATTACCAAAGTAGAAAAAATTATAAAATCCAAAATTGAAGTACTTATTGCTAAAGAGCTAAAAATTGTAGAAGCCACTATACTCATTGCTGATGACTACAACTCAGGAGCTAAGGAGGAGGGAGGTTTCAGCTTAGTAGATTAAGTGGAAGTCACTTCTACTATAGATGCATTGAGTTGAATGGGGGCGAAGAGTGATTGGACATTTGAAGTGTTTGTGGTTGTCATAATCAAACTTGTTGAAGCTATCTTTGAGCTTAGTATGTCTGGTAGTTTGCTTGGAGAGTGAGGAAGTGAGGCAGTGAATGTCGCTGTTATCTTCATTAGTTTAGTCTCCTCATCATCTTCTTTATCTTCCTTGGTAGCTTCCTCCTCTTTATCTTCTTCATCTTCCTCATTGTCATATTGTGTAGGCTCACTATAAGTTTCTTCTACATCACCATCACTATCATCATCATTATCCTTAACATCTATAGGGAAGTCACTTGGTTTATGGAGATGATAAAAATTCTTCCACATACTTGTGGAATTCTTAACCACATGCTCTATATCCTTGATCAAAATTAAACATGTATTCAATCTAAGATTAATTTTATCTTCATTTTTCTTCAAAGATTCTTTTACCTCAGCATCTGTTATGCTAGGTAGCAATCACCTCAAGGTTTTTGCATAAATATCTTTTGTTGTTTGCATTGCAAAGTCCCATCTTGGCTTTATTTTATCTAATAATTCATTAGAGATTTGGGAGGCTATATATGTACCTTCTTCCATTTGTTTCAATCTTTCCCAGAAGGTGGGAGGAGGTTTGTTAAAGACAAGTTTACTGCCTTTCTTCCTAGACCTCCTTGTGAAAATTACAGAAGATGGCTTTGGTGGTTTGGTGATGATCACCTTGCCTTTATTCTTTAGAGGTTCTTCTTCCTTTTCAAATTCCTCTTCATCCTCTACTTCTTCTATATCTTCTCCTTTGCCCTCATTTAACATAAGAGTTGTGCTTGATTTTAGTTTTGCTATCCTCCTCTTACCTTTGTTACCTAATTCGTGAAGCTATATTTCTAGCTCTATCCTTGCCTTTGCCTCATCACATGTTCCAAAGTATGGTGCCTTTGGATCAATAGGTTTATTAACCAAGGATTCAATAATGTCCTTTGTTTCATCAATGTTTACCCCATAGGGAAGAGGTTTTACCCATACAATTTTGGGTTTTACCGCATGCATATAGACTTTGTCATTGTCTACCATGAAACAAACATCATCTTTGTAATCTTCTACCAACTTCTTAGGTATTCTAAATCTGTTATTCATTTTTTCCTTGAAAACTTCGAAGTAGTTGTCCATAATGCTAACAAAGTTCTCTCCTATTTTTGCAATGTATTCATTAATTTGATATGATATAGGCACATATTTCTCCACACTATTGTGCATTTGGAGGGGAAGAAATTTTGAACATAGAAGAACAAACAAGTCAACATAGAACCAAATATCCATGGGTTATTCTTTGATGTATGAATACTTTCCATATTCTTGTTGAATTGCTTCAACAATAGATCTGCCAAGTCATAAGACAAATTGTTCTTCACAACTTTGTAAGCTAAATCCACAGCTTCACATGATACACTATTGAGGCAGCTTGAACTATATATCTTGTGAGCTATCACATGTATCCCAAATTTCAATTCTACATCAGTTACGCTACTAATTTTAATGCCTCTGCTATCCCACTTGGCTAGGGTTTTCTTTTCTAGCTTAACTTGACCTAGGGTTTTGGTGGTTTTGGCTTTAGTGAGCATGGGAAGGTTGGTGATGTGATGAATCATTTTCTTGGTAATCAAAACTGGTTGCTCAAGCCATAGTTGACCATTATGCACCCAACTTAGAATGTATCTAATCCATTTGATTTTAAAACCTCGAGGTATGTGAGGAATGTGGGTTAAACCTTTGTCTTCCAAGTGTTTATGCTTGGTTTTGAGAACTCCATTAACACACAATTCACCTAGGGTATCATCCATTTCTAAGGTTCCAATTTCTTGAATAGAACACTTGAAATAAGTTTGAATATTGTTAATAAGGAGTACCTTAGGTAGGATTTTTGATTGAGCTCCACTTGGGTCAAGGGTTTTTGCGATCATGGACACAAGTTTGAAGTCTGGTGCTTTCCACTCGACTCCTCAAACCAACATCTTAGACTCTTTATTTTCTTTGTTGTTGTTGTTGCTGGATGCCATCATTACTAGGTAAACTATCAAAATCCTTTGAACACCTTGCTGCAAATTCACTTAAAGTCACTTGATCGCACTGAAATTTACTTTCTTCAATAGCACTTGGATTTCATGGTAAAAAATGAATTCTATTTCATGCTTTTTGTTAAAACTTTGCCATTAATTCTCGGTATGAAGATAGCTAAGTTGACATCATTCTTGATATTATGCTCAATAGTATGTGCAATAGCTTGCCATTCACTATTCCATTGATTACTTGATGAAGGCTTCATGACTCGTTAACCATGTGTGACTTATTACTCCTGACCTTGCTCGGTAGAGTCTATGACTCAACCTTACTTGGTAGAGAAGGTAACTTGGTGATAACTGATACCATTCTTCCTTAGTGATCCTTTTGTATCTTGAATATTAATTTGGATCTTTGTCACCTTTTAATTGGAATTTTTTTAATGTGATCATGATAGTGTAGTTCCAGTTCTCCTTTGGAAACCTAGTTGAAAATGGTGGAGTTACCCACTTCTTGAGTGACATGATCATCATTACTTGAACTAGCTCCCTCGGTAGATTTAAGAATCCATTGTTGCCTCATCTACTTTTGAATATTATCTACTTTTTCTTTCTTGTCATCTTCAACTGTACTTGTATTCATGTAATTCTTGGCTAAGTGACCAAGTTCAGTACAAGTGAAACATCTTATGGTGGTATCTCTCTTCCTTGTGAGATGCTTAACATAGTTCATGCCAATGTGTCCATATTCTCCTTAGTAATGATATCTACACCAAGTGTTGTAGTCCCAACCACATATTGCTTTCACAATTTTCTCTGCTAGATTGAATGACTTAGTTTTGCAATCTGATGCCTTGTGACCTTGTTTATTGCATTTGTGACACTTGCCCTCAAATTTTGGTTTCTCTTTGCATTAATTACCCTTGTGACCATGCTAACTACAATTGTAGTATTTTTCATTAAATTTTTCTTTACCATTTCTCCAAGATTTGTTTGATGTATGACCTATCTTACCATAGTTATTGCAAGTAGTTCTTTGATTCCTTTGAGCACCTTGTTCAGAGGATTCACCTTCTTCTTTGTATCCAATTCTTGCTTTACCTTTTTGCCTATAGAGATTCTGCTCATTCAGTTGATTTAATTGATTCATGTCTACTTGGGATTTCATCATTCTTTCATTGATTTTCTTTTTAGTGTTTAGGTCATTTTTCAGTCTCAGCTCATTTCTTATTCTTTCATTGATTTGTCTTTCTAAATTTAGATCATTTCTTAATCTTTCATTGATCTATCTTTGGCTCATGATTTCTTCATTTGCATTGGAGATTTGATCCATAATATTTTCATGCTAAAGGGATTGGTTTTGGATTTCATTGTTTCTTCCATCTATTTCTTCTTTCATCTTATTCCTCTATTTCAAGATTTCACATAGCCTTACTGACTGAATTTCTTGTTCTCTTTTGAGCTTTCTTATTTCTTCTTGTAGGGAACCATTCTTCTCTAGGAGTTCTTTGATTGCATCATTTGCTTCATCTGAACTGCTTGAAGGGAAAAAGTCTTCAATTCTTTGTTCAATGTACTAATGACCATTCATCTAATTTGTAATTTCCTTCCTTCTTTTTAGGGATTGGGAAAGTTTCTCCTTAGCTTTCTTGAGTTGTACAATGGCCATTTCTAGATCCAACTTTTCATTGTCAATTGCCTTATCAAGTCTGAATATCTCCATATCTTTGATATTTACTCAAGTTGTTAAACTTTCTCCTGAGAACCACAAAGCTCTAATAGCAATTATTGGAAATATTCAAGACTATGCTAGGTTACTAAGAGGGGAGGGTTGAATCAATAACCTGTAAAACTATATCATTTTCAACACTCTATAGCAATATACCAATTATCATTTATTGATCTAATTGCATGCACGAGAAACTAAAAACATAAAAAATTCATAACACTTGAACACAATAATTTGGTGACCCAAAAACCTTCTAATAGAAAGTAAAACTAGGGTGGGGATGATACCCACAAAACTTCAATAATGTAGCATAAAGTTGGCTTGTTAAGGCTTACATTGATCACTTCTAATGATCTTCCTTCTTAGGAGCAATTAGGACTGCTAGGTCTACGTTGTTAGAGGATTTACAAACATGCAATAAAGTATGCACTTGGTAAAGAGATTTTGAGAAAGAATGTTAAGTCTACCTTGTTGAAGGATTTAAACCGATTCACCTATTAGAATGAAATAGTAGATCTCTTACTTACAACTAAAATGATGATAGAGATTCTTTGAAGTAGTGATCACCTTTTGTGATGGATATGTCTTTGCTACTCCTTTTCTAATATGGCCTTCAATATATACTTTATCTGTTGTTGGTTCACATTTGCATTCTTACTTTCCTTTTTCATAAATTTCACAATATGTCACACTTGGATATGATACAGTACATTAGATATATACCAATCCAATTTACATAATAAAAAAGTAGGCCAATATACAAGTTAACACCAATATTACAAATTTGGCCCATATCAAGACACTTGGGTTCTAAAGATGGACTTGGTGTAGTTTTGATACTCGGCATTCACTGTCATTACTTGGCATCATCATGCATTTAGTAGAAGTAGAAGCTCAATCCATACTAATCACCTCAAAGTAGTCTCAAACTTGGTCTACACTAGTGACTCAGTAGATACTGTCTCACTTGTCATAAATTGAATCACTTGGTAAACACTAATCATCATACAACTTGGTTAACACTAGTTTTATATTCCTTGAACTGTTGGCTTAGTAGAAACTACAAAGCTTGGTAACCACTGAACTACTCGAGTTGAACTGCTAAATTTCACACTGCCTGATTCTACTCAGTTTGAACTATTGCACTTTACACTACCTAAATTCCCTTAGTAACCACCAAAATGATTAGTGTCCACCAAAATTAGTCTAGAAGACTCAGTAGCAACTATAGAGCTTGGTGGCTACTGAATTATATGGAAAATACTATAGACTGTCAATGAGCTCAGTAGCCATACAAAATCTAAATAAGTGTTGTCACTAATAACAAACTTGACTGATATGTCAACAATTTACATGTACATTGTACATAGTATTAGTAAATGATTAATTACTTAATACTTACATTTTAACTTTCAAATATTAACCTTTTATGTTTTTAGAGTATGAAGTTTAGAGTTCTCAAAGTCAATAGTCCGATACAATAGGGTTTTTTAATTTAAACTTTTCAAAGACCGACTGAATTTCATTTTGTATTTTGAAGACTAGAAGTGTGAAACTTGAGTATCACAAGACAACACTAATTATCTAATTATCTGCTAGCACTCGGGTCCAGTATTGTTGAATCTCAATTCTTGATTATGAGTATTTAAATTTAAAAAAAAAATTAGTGCAATTTGCAGCAATAGAAATCTTGATTCTTATTGCCTTAGATTTACACTTTACAATTTTTTTTTAAATAGGGCTTAAAGAATACTTTTTTGTAATAACCAATAGCTAACAATAATAACTACAACCATTTTGTAAACTTCTTTTTGGCACCTATTTACCAAAAAATTATAGACACTTCAATGCCTAGATTGCCTATGTCTTATAAAGATTGCATTCAACTGGAAAGTCAAATTCAATTGGTTGAGTAGTTCTTCATAGAAGAGTACACTATCTTAAGGTTTTGTGGTTCAATGGTTGAACCATGAAAACTTCCAATGCATGTTATAGAAAGGGTTTTTGCACTAAAATATGTATGGTAGATGGAGAGCACAGATGAATGTTTCATTGGAAAATAAAATAAAATAATATTTTCATCCTTGTCTTTCACAATTGGAGGCCTCACATTTGAGAGAAAGGCTTTCAAAGTGGCAAATGAATTGGTAGCATTTTTAGTCTTTGATTTTTTCAATCACTGGAATTATGATCCACTGAACATAATAAAAACAAGACTTATTGCCAATGGGAACTTTGGGAGAAAATATCAACATTAGGAGATGCTATTGATAGAAAAGTTAAAAAAGAAGGATTCATGGGATGTGGTTAAGAAAGAGATGAAGAAACATGAAATAGAGAATAATATTTTAATGCAAGAATTGTCATCCCAAATTATGACATTGCACATATCAGAGTCACACAAATCAAAGCATCTACCATACTTAAATTTCTACAAGAAAGCATCTCAACCTTCTAAGAGGTCTATGCCAAAAGAAATTAAAGAGACATGCACATCTGAATTTTGGTGTCAAACCAAGATGACTGATTTTTGGAAAATGAGGCAAAATTTGGGTGAACCAAAGACATCAGTAGGTTTTGAGGAAATTGACGAGGATGAACCTTTCAACAGTTATTAGAATAAAGAGCATCCAACTGTACTATATGATTTTGGCAGTTGCAATGATAGTGGTATTCAAAGATAGAATGATCTTGAGTCTAATGAAGACATTCAAGGTATTTAGGATTCCAAGTCAACTAGGGATAGACATATTTTTAATCTTCAAATGAGTGATTCTATTAAATAAATGTATAATAAATGGGCAACTATGATACCAAAAATGGGTTATGCAGGTATAGGGCCTATTGATGCAAGTGCTGAAGGGATTAGAATCCAATTCCAGTACTAGACCCACCCAAAAGAGGAAGTAAACTAATCACTAGACTCTCTGATGAGATTGAAGATGATTCATGTAGAAAGGGAAAAAAATATTTTACTTCTACTTCTGAAGGTCATCCCAACACAATATTTGTTAAATCTTCAAATCCAGTTGTAGTTGATCCCATTGGCATTGGTACTGGCACTAGCATGGATAAACCTTGTGCAAAAAATAAAAAAGTTATGACAATTACAACACAAGCAATGTTAGTGGTTAGTTCACCAATGTATGCACCGTTATTTTTTATACAAAACCCTGAAAATAGTCCTTAAATGTTAGGATTTGGAATGGGTCATCTTTAGTATGTTGGTAATCCTCAAAATACAATTGTAGGTAGAGTAAGTTTAACTAGAGTTGGAGGAGCATAAAATAATACAACTGATAATTCACCTTTCAAATACTTAATTGTGTCAACAAACCCAAATTTTAGTTTAAAGGAGTTTTCATCAAAGCTTGATCAGATAAGCAAAAGAAATAGGCAAATTATGAAGACTTTGAAAAGTGATGCAGTTGTTGAAAGTTAGGGATTTACTAATAGTATATTTCCAACATATGATCCAAACACCAAAATGATGAACTTCATGGTTGTTATGCCCCTATCTATAGATAATAATCCACTAGAAAATGTAATAAATCGTAATGATGTACAAGTTACCAATCTTCAAATGGATTTCTCAAAAGTGAAAAATTTGACAAAGTCAATATATCAAAAGAGTGTAACAAAATGGTCTATTCTACACTACTAAAAGTGGAGAGGGAAAAAAAAAAGACTTACAAAGAAAATAGAAAAGTTACAGGTAGACCTTAATAATATGAAGGCCAAGGAGAAAGCAACAAACAATAGGTTCAAAATCTTGTAAAATAGGATAAAGAATTCTTCTTCTACAGAGGCAATTGTCCAGCAAGAAAAGATGAGTGAACAACTAAAAATTTTGACTAAAGAATTGGATGAGTGCAAAAAAAGAATTCAGCATGAAAAAGCCTCTACTATACAGTTATTCAAGTCTATAGAGAGTACTACAAAGGTCAACAATAAATTGAAAATGGACCTAGACTCTACTGTTAAGAAAAATAATCATTTAAAGATTGAATTGGAGAATGAAAAGAAAAAAGAGTCTAAGGCAAGGATAATTGATAATTTGCAGAAGGAATTGGGGAATGAGAAGAAAAAAGAGGAGTCTAGTGCAAACACGATCCACAATTTCAAGAAGCAATTAGAGAATATGAAGAAAAAAGAGGAGTCAACTGTAAAAGAAATCCTTGATTTGAAGTAGGAATTGGGGAAAGTGAAGAAAATGGAGTATAGTGCTTCTGCAAATAGTAACACAATCCACCATATGAAGAAGGAATTAGAGAATGCAAAGAAAAAAGAGGATTCAACTGCAAAGAAAATCCTAGATTTGAAGAATGAATTGGAGAATGTGAAGAAAGAGGAGTCTACTCAAACACCCCATTATTTGAAGAAGGAATTGGAGAATGCAAAGAAAAAGGAGGAGTCCATTGCAAAGAAAATTCATGATTTGAAAAGGGAACTTGAGGATGAGAAGAAAAAAGAGGTAACTACTACAAAGACAATCCAAGATTTGAGGAAGAAATTAGAGGATGAGAGGAAGATAGCAACTAATTGCCAAGCGCAACTAGAGGAAATATAGAAAAAGAGTAAAATTGAGATGTCTAAAATGAAGAAAAAGATGGAGAATGTAATTGTACAAAATATAATGACATTTTATGAAGACCATCATGTCAAGGATACTATAATAAACACAGTTAATCTTATCAAACAAGAAAATTGGGACAAAATAATGAAGAACAGTGATAGTTTGTTTGAATAGCTTGATTTAAATAGCAATCTCAAATTTGTCTTTGAAAATGTAAAAAAATATGTTGAGGGTGAAAGAAATGTATGTTCTTTTATAGAATTTATGTCATTTTATTCAAATTAGTCTTCACATTTTCCTTAAAAAATCTTGCTAAACAAATTTTGAATAAAGTACAACGATCCAATGATAGGGATTTGGAAAAGCAAGGAACAAACAACTACTTGGATGCCTCTATAATGACCTTTGCTATCTGTCACAATTGTGAACAATTAATGGAAATAGATGAAGCTCTCAAATCTACTTCTAGAGACTCGGTGAAGTTGAATCACAACATACTGAACTTGTTAAATGTTGAATTACCAAATCCAACTTACTTAGATGGAAAATTTGTTGGAAAAGAAGATTACATGAAATTTTTTTACAACACCATGAATTCTAATTTAGGCAACTTGCCTAAGGAAATCACTCTAGAAAGAATTGCAAATGTCATCAAATCACTATCAACAATGAATGAAGTTATAGATAATTTCTTCAATTCATGTAAAAATATCTCTTCAAAGTATTCATTGTTGACAACATTACAACTATTTAGCTACAACCTCAAAAAAAAGAGCTTCCAAATGATGTAGAATGGAGCACCCTAAAGAACATCATTGGAGCTAGGCCATCTTCTCAAACTATTACTATTACTATCAGTGATAATCATAGTTGATAGCACTAAGAAGTAACAACTTAGAAAGGGATAGTACCATAATCATTTTGTTACGTGTTGCTCTTTAATTTCAAATTTTTGATTTAATTTCAACTTTATTTAATGTTAATTATTACAGGAATTAAGATCTAGCATATCAGGATAGTTGGACTCATTTTGGATTTTGACAAAAGTATTGGTAAATCTCTTTGATTAGAGATTCCACTTTACTTACACAGCCAAAATTGCTAACAATTCCAAAAGCTAGATTCATTTGATGGGCCACGCAATTAATGGGAATAGTGTAGGGTGCCAAATCATTCTTGATCTTTGCAAAGACTACCTTTATGACCTTGCATAACTGAAGCTCCATCTACTCCAACACACACCAACTTTTTAGTGATCTCCATGTTATCCAAACCTCCACATTCAATTAGAATACTCTTTAATAAATCATATAAATTTTCAGCTATTACACTACAATTTAATTTAGCAATAGATAGTGGAAAGGGTTGACGGCAAAGATCATTTATAGTATAAACATGCATGCACACCTAGGAAATATTATCAATTTTTGTAACTTCATCTAGAGACAATGCAATGAAATTTGATTGTTTTATTTTTTTCTTTAAATCTTCTCTTTCATCTTGTGCAAGACAACTAGCCCATTCCCACCTATTGTTTATTGACTAGTGACTATTCAGATAGTTTCAAACTTTTAAAAAGTGCAATAAAGTAGTAATTGAAGGCTAGTCCATCATATGATGTCCTCTACTCAAAATATAAAAGACCACACTTAATTGACCTACTTTTCCCATATTTTGTACTTCCATTGCTTTCCCAATGGAACCTTTTACTGTAGAATGCTTCTCCCTTAATTGCTTGTGTAACTCGTATATTTTGGCATTCCAAATATGTAGACAGTTGTCCTTTGTTTTCCAAGTTAGCATCGAATTTTCAACTCCATCTATAGTTTCCTTTTTGTAAAATTTATCAACATGCTTTTCTATGGTATCAAGTTTAAGTTGCAACCTCTTCTCCTTCTTTGTTATCTCTATGAAAATATTACATCTACATTCTATAGGAGGCTCACCATAAATTTTATTGGCCACTAGTTCAATGAACCAGTACTTTTCCACCCATTATAATTGAAAATTCCTTTTGGACAGATCCTAGTGAGATTGATCGTTGTTTTATTCCAATTTTCTTTTCCCCTTTTGTGCATGAACATGATTTATGGAATCACTTTTGGTTTTTTCACCCAAGTGGTCATTAACTGACTCCAAATCTATAATATCAGTTTGTGACTCCCTACTCAGGGGAAGTGCCTCCAAATTGTGTTCAAGTTTTTCCTCAACTGTGATATTAGGTTCACCAACTTGAACTTCTTCAATATTGTCTCCAACTTGGGATGAATCTCCTTTTTCAATAAGCACTAGAGATATAACTTGTGAATCTTGTAGGTTGCCAATATTTCCACCACCAAAATATGTAGATATGGTTTTTTGTTTTGGTAATGGTGGGCTCTCTTGGCTTTTAGGGATCCTACTGTAACCCCTGCTATCCCTCTTGTTTGACATTGCAAATCAATAAAGGCTGCAAAAAATAAATCAACTTAGTTATTGAACAAAAGACTCAAATAGTGATGAGTCAAAGACTATGAATAGTGATAATATACTATATATAATACAATAATATGATTCATTCTCATAAAAAAGGGTACTATTGATATGATACTATAGTCTATGGTACTACCAATAAAATTTGCAAACCTATCTTAGCATGTGAGATGTCTAGTCACGAGTGGACACTGGACAATAAAAGTAAAAAAATAACTAGTATCAAGACCACTTTCCACATAAAAACTAAATATAAAATCACTTTCCTTTTATGAAAACCATGGTCCATGACTCAATGGGCAATGCACTCAGCACTTTGAAACTTTAATAGTAATAAGAAATGCCAGTCTTCAGACCAGAAAAGAGCAAATTGTGTAGAATAATAATATCTTATAGTCCAATCTAGGTTGACTAATTACATAGGATTAACAAGTGGAAATTTCAAATGTAGGTGAAACACACCTTCCTATGCAAGTCCACAATAGGAAATAATTGGCTAAATGGGGCTGGTGGTCGACACACGTCAAGAAAATGGTAGGTGATGCCAAAACCAAGGGAAAATTATTTTTTTGTAGTAATGAAAAAATTATGTTGTCCAATAAAAAATGACATGCAAAGGATCTATGGTATCAGAAAGGGGCAGGAGCTGTTAACTGAAGAATCTGCCATCTCGGAAGAAGCTGTTTCCTTTTTCTCTGGCCTTCTCTCTGAGGACCCAATGCTTTCCAATTTGGACCAGGAGGATTTGTTACACTGTATCCCTCAGCTCATTCAACCTATCCATAATAAATAGCTCTGTGCTATTCCTAATGTTTCAGAAGTTAGAGAGGCTCTCTTTTCTCTGCCTGCTGACAAGGCTCCAGGCCCAGATGGTTTTCCCACTTTTTTCTTCCAAAGGTTCTGGCCGGTGATCATGGGAGAGGTTTTTCAGGCTGTCCAGGAATTCTTTGGAGCCAAATCTATTCTCAAGGAGCTAAACTCGACTTTTGTGGTTCTCATTCCTAAATCCCCTGGGGCGGACTCGTTGGACAACTTTAGACCTATTAGTCTATGCAACTCACTCTACAAGATCATCTCTAAAGTTCTCACTTTAAGAATGCTCAAGATCTTGCCCATGATAATCTCGCAGCATCAATCGGGTTTTGTTCTAGGGAGACAAATTTTGGATTTTGTCCAGATGGTGCACGAAGTCATCCAGTCTCTTGAGGCATCCAAACAGGAAGGTATGTTTCTCAAACTGGATCTTTCTAAAGCTTATGACAGGGTGGACTGGTCTCTCCTTGGGAAGGTCCTCTCGACTTTTGGCTTTGACAGTAAATTTTGCAAAATTATCTCTTAATTGGTGTCCACCTCCTCCTTGGCTGTTCTGGTTAATGGAGTCCCTTCTAATTTTTTCAAACCTTCCAGAGGCCTCAGACAAGGAGACCCCCTTTCGCCCATTTTGTTCATCATTTTAGCTGAATGCTTAGGAAGGATTATAGACTGTAGAAAGCGTGAGGCTTGTATCAAAGGGATCCTTCCCTCCTCTAATTGCGTTCCCTTCACTCATCAGCAATTTGTTGACTATACTATCTTGGGGGGGGAAGCTTCTGTCAAAGAGGCCAGAGCCCTGAAGAAGATTCTTGATACTTACTCCAGTGGGACGGGTCAGCTGATTAATTGGAACAAAAGCTCTCTCTTTTTCATCAACACCTCTGAGTTTAGACAAAGAAAAATTGCCAGGATTCTGGGTTGTGGGGTAGGCTCTTTCCCCTCTACCTATCTTGGTCTCCCTTTGGGATCCTCACCCCCGAAGTCTTTTTGGAATGGTATTTTGGACAGATTCAACAGGAAGATGGCTGGTTGGAAAGGGGTCTCTCTTAGTCAAGCGAGGAAATGCCTCTTAGTCAAATCTTCTCTTCAAAATCTGCCAATCTACGCCCTGAGCCTCTTTGGAATTTCGAGGAAAATAGCTGAAAGAATGGAGAAAATCTAGAGAGACTTCCTTTGGAATGGTAATGAAGGGAAGAAAAGATACCCTCTTGTTGCTTGGGAGAAGGTTTGCCTCCCTAAGAGGTACAGAGGTCTGGGCATTAGAAAGATCACCCACCTCAATAAGGCTCTCCTAGCTAAACAAATATGGCGGATCTTCAGTAGCACCGGTGAATGGAGGGACACCCTGGTAAACAAGTACCTTAGAAGACCCACTCTTCTTTTCACCCTTTTTAATGAAGATATCCCAAAAGGATCGAACATTTGGAATGGGATCATGAAAGCCAGGGACCTGGCTAAGGCCAGGATATCATGGAAATTGGGAAATGGGAAGGACATCCAGTTCTGGTCGGATAGATGGCTTTCCCAAGATCCACTTACCAATAACCCTATTTTTGAGAGATGGATGCAAGCTTGTACTGATCAAATTGGGTCCAAAGTTTGTGATTATTGGAATGGCCAGGAATGCAGTGACCTATCCCTCATCTTTGAGGACTTGACTCCTATAATGCTTATGCTCAATTCCATGATTCCTATCAATTTGGGGGATGAGCTGGTCTGGAGGGATAATCCCAATGGAAGATACTCTATTGCCTCAGGCTATAATTCCCTTTGGAGCTTAAAAGAGAAGGCCCCTTGGGCGGAGGCTTGGATTCCGGGTCTCACTCCAAAGATCAACATTTTTTACTGGCTAGCTCTTTAGAACAAAATCCTTACTCATGACAATCTCATGAAGCGAGGACATGTTATGCCCAGTAGATGTCCCTTGTGTAAGAATCAGGCTGAGACCAGAAATCACATTTTCATCTTATGTGACTATGCCAGGGAGGTGTGGAATGTCATCACACATGATAATGAAACCCTCTGGTGCAAACCGGATAATCTCATGGATTTTTTCCATCAGTGGAAAGGTCTTTGTAAGATTGCTGGTCGGCAGGATCACTCGGACTGGATTTTACCCCATTTTTGCTGGGGAATTTGAAATGAAAGGAATAATAGAATATTTAGAGACAGAGAGGAGCCGGCTATAATCCTTGGTAGGAAGGTCTCGAAGAATATAAAGGAAAATCTCCAAGTGCTGAAGGAGGAAGAAGAAGAAAAAGGGGACAGAAAGATAGCTAAAGAAAAAGACAGGAACCTCAAAAGGCAGGATGCTAGCTAGCTTCTCCCCCCAGATGGTTGGTCAAAAGCCAACTTTGATGGGGCTTCTAAGGGTAACCCAGGCCCTTCAGGTTGCGGTGGAATCATAAGAAATAGCTATGGGGAGGGAATAGTTGCCTTTGCTTCCCCGTTGGGAATCTAGACTATTCATCTGGCTGAAGCAAGAGCTGCGAGTAAGGTGGTCAAGTTGGCTTTTGAAGCCGGGATTTCTAAACTCTGGCTTGAGGGGGACTCCAAAAACATTATTAATACCATTAATGGTATTTCCCCTCCCTCGTGGACGATTGCGAACATAATTGCTGAGACTTTTGCCACTCTCACAAAGTTCGATAAGGTCCACGTCACTCATGTTTACAGAGAGGCAAACCCAGTCGCTGATTGGTTTGCTAATAAAGGGGTTAACGCCACCAATAATCTGACCTGGCATGTCGAAAAAGATTTTCCGACGGAGGCAAAGTTGCTTATCGACCAAGATAAAATCTTGGGAAGGACGGCTCAAATCCAATGCAATTATGGATAATAAAGATTGCTTAATAAATGGTAAGTGCCATTATTGGCATCGTGATTTTCACCAGCAAAAGGGGTTTCCTCTGACATTTCGACACATTCAAAAGGACGATACCATTATTTTCAGAAAGGGGTATATTCACGAGTATCATAAAAGAAACATCACCATTTTTTTGAATGCAAATAACTTGCACAGTTCAGAGTTCATGAGAATTGTGGAAGTTGATCAGGTAAACATGACGGGTGAGACGAGCAGAAAGGAGCCGGTGGGGGAAGCTTAGAAGTGGAAGAACAAGGCCAAAGTTTGGAGAGAGCTGGAAAAGGGTGGGGTTACTAATTTCTTAGAGAAACTTCATGGCTCGTTTCCTGAGATCACTAACAGCATGGTGAATTCGTGGAATAATGGTAAGGTTAAGGTGAACGGGGTCTACTATCAAATTACTAAGGATGTGGTTGTTGAAGTCACGGGGATTTCGATGGAGGGGCATAAATTCTTCAGAGACAAGAAGATGTCTTCTAATGCAATCAAGGATTTTGTGAAAAACACTGAAGAGCTGAACAAGCTGGGCAAGAAAGAGACATTTTTTGTAACGGATACTATAAAGAAGCTTTGGAGGTATGTTCTCTACGCTGTCATTAAATATATAACCCTAGACCCCAGGTTTGATAGGGTTAGGACTCACCATTTTGTGATTCTGAATCATTTTTGCCATGGTAGTAAGATCTCCTTCCCATATTATCTTTTTAACTCGATGAACAAGGCCATTTCTAGTTTTAAAAAGAAAGCTACCATCAACCCGACACTGCATGAGGGTCTTCTGCTTCTAATTCATGAGCATTTCCAAGCTCAAACCATTAGCAAAAACCCTATCCAAGGGGCGGATGTTGACAAGAGCAGCTCCAATTTTTCCTCAGATTCTGACGATGTCAAGAGCATCAGCTCTGATGAGGTTTTTGAGCATTCAGGTAAGAAGACTAAAAGCCAAAAGAAGGATTACCCCTTTATCAAATTACCCAGCAGAAAGAGCCCTAGAGGTCATACCCCAGCTAAAACTGGCTCTGCTGAGGTGGAGGAGGAAATGGATACTGATGATTCTGACAAGGTTTCGAAGGAGGAGCTAGATGAGGAGAAACTGAGAAAAAGACAGAAGAGGGAGGGAGAGAGCATGGAGTGCTCCAGTAGTCAGGGAAAGGATTCTCTACCCATTCCCCTCTCCCCTATACATCCTCAGCCTCCTTTGGAGGAAAAAGACAACTCTAGACAGATTGAGGGGGAAGTGCAAGTTAATAACAGAAGGAAGGCTTGGAAGAACTTCAATGTGAGAACGGCCACTATGGGAATCTACAGAGAGGCGATGAACCCCCAACTCTTGGTGGACGACCTCGAGAAGCCTAGACTCAATGAGCTAATTGACCCGGCTATGGTGGCTATTTTTGATAATGCAAGAGAAACGGGCATGAATCTGTTGAACAATGCCCACAATAGCATGATCGACAACTTTAGATCAATTAAATGGCTTTTCCATGAGCTTGAGGATGTCAGAGATAGGGTTTCCCAAATGGAAAAAATCAAGAGCAAGACAGGTGCAGAAAGCCAAGGTGACCGGAATAGCTGGGAGACTCTGATGGAGAGGAGAGTAAAAAATATTGAGAACTACAATCACAACCTGGCAAGTCAAATGATCTCCCTCCTCGCTTCGATCAACGACAACATCCTCTCTCTCTTGGAAAATCTCAAAGACAGGAACCAAATGGAGGAAGATGATAAACAGAACAGAGACAAAGATAGGCTAGATGTGGATAAAGCCAAGGACAACACTATGGAGCAAGATTTGACGAACGCCCAGGATCACAAGGCAGAAGAGCAACAAGAGTGCGCCGAAGCTGCCCAGACCATGCTCGAGATGGAGAAGTAGTCTACTAGGTTGGGTCTCTGTCCTTTGGTTTTTGTTTCTCCTGGCTTTGGCTTTTTGTCTGGTCTCTATTTTTCTGGTTGGTTCTTTGGCCTTTTTAGTGGGCAGTTGTTTTGGGCTGGGCCTTTGGCCTTATTTTCAGCCGTAAGGCTTATGTTTTGGCTAGGCATTTTTTCGCTTATTTTCAGCCTTTCTTGTTGTTAAACTTATGGGTTTCAGGACCCCTTAAAACCTGTTTACCTTATCAAAAACATGCAAAGGATGGTGAAATTTTTAAAATAAATGTATCCAAAAATGTATATTACTTTGGCGATTCGATCGATATTTTTGACCAATCATGTGATAACTAATGGGCCACTACCATAGGCATTGGACCCAAATGTGATAAATATCCAGTGACATAGTTGACCTACATTACATGTGCTATTCACCAAATGACAATCGACCCATGTGACATGATGTCCAAAAGGAAAAGATTCGCCACTAAAGCAATCTCTTCCTGCACTATTTTCAAGACAAGTTATCAGTTTTGATTGAAGAGGTGCAACTAATCAATCTAGGTACTGAGGAGTCTCCTTAGATGATACATGAAACTCAATCCTTATTAGTAGAATAGAAGGAACAATTTACAAATTTCTTTAAGGAAAAGAAGATAAATTTTGCATGGAGTTATGCTGATATGCTTGGTCTAGATACATAACTCATCATGCACCATCTCTCCATAGCTCATGGTGTCAAACTAGTCAAACAAAAGCTAAGGAAACTGCACCCTCATGTGGTATTGTTAGTCAAAGCTAAGATTAAGAAATTATTAAGTTCCAAATTCATTCAAGCTATTGACTATGCAAAATCGATCTCCAATATTGTGCTTGTTTGAAAACATGAAAAATCCATCCATGTATGTACTGATTTTATGGATCTCGATAAAGCATGCCCAAAGGATGACTTTTTACTACCTAACATTGACATTATAGTGGAAATGACTATGGATTACAAAATGTACTCCCTAATGGATGGTTTATTTGAGTATAATCAAATAAAGATAGTTCTAGAAGACCAAGAGAAAAAGACTTTTACTTGTGCATGGGGAACCTTTTGTTGGAATGTAATGCCATTTGGGCTTTAAAATGTAGGAACTACCTATCAAAGGGCTATGACCACTATCTTTCATGATATGATGCACAAAAACATGGAAGATTATATTGATGACACTCTGGAAAAATCTACACAAAGTAGCACTCACTTGTTAGACCTGAGTTTGACACTAGACCATATGGAACAATTCTAGCTTTGGTTGAATTGAAAGAAGTGTGATTTTGGTGTCACATTGGGAAAATTGATGGGGTACATCATTTTGGCTAAGGTCATAGGGATAGATCACAAAAAGGTACAAGCTATCATGGACATGTCACCTCCTAGAAACATTAGTCAACTAAGGAATTTGCAAGGATGCCTTCAGTCAATCCAAAGGTTCATTTCTCAACTTGTTGATAGGTCACAACCTTTCAATAGCAATATACATAAGGGTGTTTCCTGTATATGGAATGAAGAATGTGAGCAACACTTGACTCAAATCAAGGAGTACCTAGCAAAACCTCCTATTCTCATGCCTCTGATTCAAAGGAAACCTTTGATCCTCTATATCTTAGCTACAACAAATTCTCTAGGAGCTTTATTGCCACAAAAATATATGAAAATGGGAAAGAAAGAGTCATTTATTATACCAGTCACACTTTGGTTTCCTATGAGCTTAACTATAACAATATTGAAAAGTATTTATTAATAGTAGTGTTTGCATCCCAAAAAGTCAGACATTATATGCTTGCACATACCATGCAATTGGTTGCAAAGATAGATCCTTTAAAATACCTCTTAAGTAAAGTTGCACTTATAGGTTGACTTGCCAAATAGTTAATAATTCTTTCAAAATTTGACATTCAATATGTTGAATATAAATCCATTAAAGGACAAGCGATTATTGATCAATTGGTTGAATTCATAATTAAAAATAGTGCTTCAATGCAGATTGACTTTCTAGATGCCTGTATTATGTATATCACTAAGAGGACATGGAAGATGTTCTTTGATGACTCACACACTCAAAATGGAGCTAGTGTTGAGATTTTGTTTGTCACATCTCATAGCTACATAATCCCAAAGTCTTACAAATTATTGTTTCCATGCACTAACAATATAGCTGAGTATGAGGCTTTGACTAATGGGATTAAACTGGCTCTTGAATGGAGAATCACATAATTTCATATCTATTGAGATTCCCAACTTGTCATTAGTCAAGTCATTAATGAGTACCAAACTAAGGATGACAAGTTAGTACCTTATAAGAAGTTGATTGATGCCCTAAGGAATTATTTCATATTTCTGACATTTCAATAGATCCTTAGGACTAAAAATAAGGCTGTAGAAGCTATGGCCAGTTTAGTATCAAGAACATGAGTCTCACTTTGAGTTACTGATGGAAGAACTATGACACCTTATCTATGACTCCCTTTCCAACCATGTAATCTAGATTGTTGTTGACCATGAATCCTCCTGCTATTACACCATCTTTTCCTACCTGCATGAACAATTTATTCCTCAAAACCTTATGTGAAATGAAAAATTCCAACTCATTATCAATGCCTCAAATTACACCCTTGTCTCTAGTGACCTATATAGGAAGGGGCTAGATGAATTTTTCTTAGGTGCTTAGAAATAAATGAGTTTGAAAAGGTGTTAGCTAAAGTCCACAATGGCAATTTTTGGTCACACTCTAATGACCTTGCACTTTCTTGAAAATTTCTTAGGGTGGGTTACTATTGGCCAACTATACAGGATAATGCTATAAGGTATGCCAAATCATGCAAGAAGTGTCAATTACATAAAAACTTGATTCATGCTCCTGGGTGTGAACTTATTCCTTCTATCACATTAGCATTTTAAAAAATTAGCCTTCAATTTGGTTGGTAAGATTCACCCAAGCTTGTCTAGTGGATATAAGTTCATCATCACAATGATCGAGTACTTCACAAAATGGGTCAAATTTATGCCACCATCTATTGCTATAGGCAATCATGTTCCCCTATTCATACTCAATTGCATCATTTTTCATTATGGCATTCCATTCTCTATTATCGTTGATAATGGAGGGAAATTCAAGAATAAGGACCTTAGGCAATTACGCAAGAAATTCAAGATTAAACAACATTGATTCTCTATATACTACCCTCAAGGGAGTGGCCAAGCTAAGGCCTCAAACAAAATATTGCTAAAAATCTTACATAGAATAGTTCACAAATCAAGAAGGGATTGGTATTTACAAATCAATCTAGTGCTATGGGCTTACAAAAATACTATACGTACTCATATGGGGGCTACACCCTTTTCATTGGTCTATGGTTCTAAAGTTTTCCTCCCACTAGAAGTTCAGATTCCTTCTTTGTGAGTTTCCCCACATGGATTAATCATTGATGAGGACCATAGGGCTATGAGGATCCACAAGCTTGAAACTCTAGATGAGCATCACATGGCCTCTTTTGATCACACAAGATCCTTTTAGAAGAGAATGGCTACTACCTATAACAAGAAGGTTCATCCTTGTGAATTCCAAGTGGGTGAACTTGTCTTTTGAGAGAACCCTAAGAACCAATAGAAAAGAGAACATAAAGGTAAATTTAAGCCTAATTGTTTGGGCCCAAACATTATCACTGTTGCATTTTGGGTCTAGTGCTTATCAACTTTCCATGCTGAATGGAGAACAACTCTCTAAGACTATGAATATCCTACAATTGAAGAAGTTCTATGCTTAAGGATCTTTTGGCTCAGCCCTTTGTACATACTTTATGATCCTTAAAAAATCCAAAAAAAAAAATCATATATGATGCTGAAAAAATAGAAAATGTCCTAAAAAAATGATCATCTTAGTAAAAACCTAGCAATAGGAATTTTGATGTGTCACCAAAAAAATACAGAAAAACTATAAAAAGTCTTGAAAAAATTGCCAAGTGGTGAAAACCTGGAAAAATACACTACTTGAGACCCTTGCACCTATGTCTATCAGTCCCTCTTATGCTCACTCACTTCATTTTTCCTTGACTAGCTTGGAATTGACTCTTGTCTAGGTTTATAGGGCACAATTATTTATCTTATCAGGGTCTCTTCATGCATTGGTACTTCTATGGAAAACTTGACCAATAGTGTTTCTCAACACTTCCTCTTAACATTGAGTGTTTCTCAAAACTTGTTGGATACCTTACTTTCAGTCTAGGATGTTATGATATTTCTCATTGGCATACTTACATCCTATAGAAATGGCCATGTGACTTACACACATGCACTTAAACACTAAACTTGTTGAGACTTGATTGAACTTTACCTTTCATTGTGTGTTGTCTATGACAATTTCTTTGCTAAGTTTTCTCTCCCTAATAATCTCTCAAGGATGTCATGGACTAGAATACTAGGGGCATAGGGCATGTTTTATTTTTTTTCTACTTTTAGGCATACTTTGTTGATTTAAAGTGTCATGAGCATTCATGCTTGTCCTACTTGACATTTTTGGAAGACCATTCATCATCCTTGTATTTTTTTGTAAGACCACACTCAGGAGTTATCTTGATGCTTATGCCTTGATACAAGTATAATATTTATGTACTAAACTTAGGGAATCCAATGGCATTACTTATCTTGACTCACATGTCTTTGATGCTTAGGTTGGATTTGCACATACCTATCCAATATAGATCATATTCATATCCTCATGGTTATACTAGTGAGCATTGTATGATCTTTTGATGTCCCTAATAATGCTCAATGATGAAATTAGAGTCTACAAGCCATGTTTCCCTTGAAAGTAAACCTCTTTACATCCTAGTTTGCATTTTTAGAATCATTCTAGCTTGTTATTGCATCTTGCATATGGAGAGAGCTCTCTCTTCATCTTTGATGGACATGTTAGCTAACTACATTCATTTATTCTCATCCTTCCTCTTGATCACATGTTTTGTTACTTTTTTATCATGTCTACTATCTTGTCTCTTCTATATTTGTCATCACAAGGGGTGAATCTCATCATCAAATCTAATCTATTGATGTATCACATTTTCAAAACATGAGAGCTAAACCATCTATGAGAGAGATACATCTATGAGCACACATAAATTTGAGCATGAGCATGAGCACAAATGAGAAATATCACACAAAAATATAAATGCAAGTGTTGAAACATCCATACAAATCCATCACATGGGCATGAAAAGAGATAAGTACACAATGCAACCAATCGAATCCAATATCTCATATATATATATATATCAAAGATGAATAAAATACACATACATGTGAGTTCCAAAAATCTAGATAAATGTCTCAAAATGCATATATGCATCAAAATGGATCTCAATAACATCAGTCTAGACCTAAACCTAGACCTAATCCTGACTCCCTCCCTCATGGGTAGGTTGTGTTTGTGGAGGAATTATTAGTGCCCTTACTAGTGGCTAATCAAATCTACCCTCTCTCTTTGAGTAAAGAGGCACTCATTGACCTACTAGAACTATAGCTATATAGACACCATGGTAGTACACTTCTCTCACACCCTATCTCTTTGCCTCGCATTAAGCCTCTACTAGATCATCTTGAAGGCTCTCTCTCACTACCCAACCTTTTCTCTTGCATCAACCAACTGTTGATTGCTAACCACAATGGTCATCCTCATCCCTTGTACCTCTACCTTGAATGCCCAAATAAGAGCATCTCTTAGGTCCTCCCCATCTCCCCCCATAAGCTTTTCCCAACTCAGCTCTACCCTCTCCATCCACTAGCTCCTGATGAGTCTCTCTCCCTCCTCCTCCGCCTCCTCTCTCTCCTCCTCCTCAACCTCCTCCCTCATGTTCCAGCTTTGTGATCATGTCTACATCCATGAAGCTCCCTAGGAGCTACTCCTAACCTCCATATGTCTAACTCTTCTATCCCTGCCTCCATCACCTCTACCATCTCCACCATCCCCTCCCTATCCTCCTTCCTAATGTCAAGCATCCAATATCAAAAACTAGGGAAACAAGTGTCTCTGAATCTCATAGAGGTATGTCAGATCTGAACCTGCCTCTATGACATTAGGAAGATAGTTCCAAACCTCTCATTGTAGTGTCATATTATCCCTCAAGGCTATCTAATAGTCTAATATGGGTACAATCACTCATGACTCTCCTCACCTTTAAATCATGCATATGTCATGGTCTTAGTAGATACACCTTGCCAATGCACAAGCTGTCTCCATACTTAACTAATAATAAGCCAATCAACAATCTCTAAGTACCTGCCTATGAGTGGTTTGCTATAGAACATGTACTCTAGCTCCCAAGCATTATACCATCTTGCACACCATCGATAGGAGCTCCACTCAAATGATGACAACTCATCAAAAAGTCTCATGTAATATGTCAGATCTCGACTATGAGCCATTGGGATTAAACTAATGTATTTGAAAATAAAGGGATGTCTCCACTCTCGATGTTGTAGCCATGATCACATCACTTCTATATGATCATGTGCCCAAATCTGGGTAAAAACTACCATGACTCCATTTCCTCCCATTCTGATACATGATCTTGTGGAGCTCATGATAGATATTTGTGAGGATTGTAGGTCCCCTCACCATCATTTGAGGTTAGCCAACTAGATTTTCTACTAATCAACGCTAACCCAAAGGGAAGCCCTTCCATCTCTGGTCTATAACCAAGGTCAAGGATACCAAAGAACATACAAGGCATGCTATAGGATACTACTCCCCATACTAGTCTACCAAGTGCTCACAACTAAGATGTTGGTCCAGGATGGTGACATCCTCAAAAAACTCTTGCACTACTATCCTTACCTCTATCAAGGTCTGATCATAATATATTTGTGACAAATAAATGCTCATGCCAATACTCATCATATGGAAACCATGAACCAAATGCAAAAACCTCAAGACACATCTACCATACACACTGGACTTTGTGGCATGGTACATGAAGGATGCGATATACATCCTCAATCATGATCATGGCCTCACTAGTGGGAAAATGAAAAATTTTATGCTTACTATACCACCTCTCTACAAAAAATTTCAATAGGTCATGGTTCACTGGGATATGGCGCATATGCAATCACCAACCAAAGTGCATCAAATCTGGTACTATTGTGTCATCAACATCTAGATGTTGCACAACTACCAGCTTGGGGATTTTGATGAGAAATATCAGAAAAAAAAACTACATAATCAAATCAAGAAGAAAAATAATGTTAATACCAATCATGATGAATCAAATCAAGCTATAATCACCTAAGAAAGTTATAAATCCAAAGCAACATGATCAAATTTTTCCCTAAACATGTGAAAAGATGCTAAAAAATAAACCATGTGATACTTTCTACAATAGTCATCTGATACATCTAGATGATAATGTAACATGGGATGCTTCCTATAACATCCATGTGATACTTTATTATGCAATAATTCGCATGGTATCATGTGACTATTGGGTACCCAAGATACGATACTATCTCTAATACTCATGTGATACAATCTCATTGATAGAAGTGTCATGCGATAGTTTCTCCAATAGGAATACAATACTTTAAAATTATTAAATTCTATTTTGTACCAAACTTTTTTTTAAATGTATAAAACATGCTAAAAATGCTAAAAATGACCAAAAAACTCAAAAAATTTGATGACTTATTGAGGCACCATACTATGCAAGCCATTTGTGCAACCGACTGAGCTCAAATCAATATCAATTAATAGGAATACCTACCAAGCCATCACCATCTCTCTTGGATCACTCAAAGCTCTAAAAATCACAAAAGACAAAATAAGTTGAAAATGACCCTTGGACCCCTTATATAGTCCCTTGACTCAATTTTGACTCATTTTTCAACCTCAAAATTCTTAAAAAGTGCACACCTAGTAAAATTTGATGTCTTGGATCCATTTTCAGGATTAAAATCAAAATCTAATTTCATCTTGATGGTCAAAATTACATTATAAAATTGAGCCTTCTTCTATGTAGTTAGTTGACCTTTTGAAGTCCAATCTTCGTTGGGGCATCTCTATTTCTTCATATCCTTGTCATCTATTTCTCAGGAGCATATGCTTGACCTTTCCATTTTCTCTCAATATATCTAATTTTCTTGATATTAGTACTCTTCTTGAGTCTTGATATCATCTCTTTCTCATAGTGTTTAGTACTATCACTACGAGGCTGTACATTCAAGATTTTCTATCTATCTGCACTTTGTTCTTTGAAGTCAATTTTTTTTGTTTGCTTGATTCTTCATTCTTTGATGTAATGTGTTCCTAGATCGATCACACATTATTCAAAGAGGGGAAAATTTAATCGCCCAAAAATGGTCATCTAGACCATTAGCCCCCTGTTCATCATTGTGGCTAATTTTTTAAATCATTTGTCTAGATCAGATCATCAAAAATTAATTTATTCAAAAATAACCTATGGTTTCACTATAATATCCTAAGTCCATGTTTGATTAAAAGAACATGTCCCCTTTTAATTAAATAAAAGACCCCATTCCCAAATATTCCTAAGTTGCACACATAAGTCATTTCTCCTATTTTCAAATTAAAAAGAAAATACTTTGTCTCATATGAAAATTCAACTCATTTTGATTGGAGGAGACAAATGTGCACATGGATCATGTCAAAATTCAACCCCCACCCTTGATCATTCATCTCTTGATCTTGATCTCAACCATCCATACATATTTAAAAGGGAGAGCTCTCTCCTTATCTAAGGATCCTAGTTTGAGCTATTATTATGCTACAGGTTTACTTATAGCTTTTCTTCGAGCAATTCTGGAGAAGTTCTATCTTCTCTCTCATTCATTCTTGCATCATCATGCTAGTGTATTTTCATTTGCATTAGCTTATTTTTCTTTGAAATAGCATAGCTCACTTAGATTAATTAGAATATTTCTTGTAATTCTCTCATGTTGTTAATATAGTTGCTTATTTCCATTTCATTCTATCATAGTCTCATCTTGCATTCCATGTTTTGGAAGATCTTTAATACTAGCACTCCTACTCTTGTCTAAGAATGTCTTGTTTCATGGTTTACTAGAAAGGGATTCATTTATAAGGCTTAGCTATGAGATATTTTAATGCTTGTTTGTATGCCTTTGCACTCTATGACTAGGGATCTCTAAGCTGCAATCCAAGTCTTCCAATCTATGGAACACCTTAGATAGAATGGTTTAGAGAAGTGCACAATCCTAGTGTACAATAGGTTGAGTGTTAGAGGTCAGGATATAGAGTAGGTAAGGGTCCAATGAGACCTAAATGATGTGACTCCCACCATATTGGAGGATTCTACATGGTTTAGAGATATATACCCACATATTTTTGGAGGCTTTCATGAATAATAAGCCTACACCTATATCACCTATTTTAGTAGAGTAAAATGAACACTAATCTATAAAAAGCATTCTTAATACTAAAAACAAGTAAACACTTAAGATAGGACCAAAGAAGATAAAATTGAGGAAAGTAGACCAAAGATGGTAAACTCCTCAAGTGCTTCTCATGATGATGAAGCTATGTCCCTAATGGATAGCGGATGTATGCTCACAATGTGCTCAAGCTCCAAGTGGATGAGTGAAAATATGGGTGTGGATAAATGATTCAACAATGAAGGTATGGAGGGGTTTCAGCATTATAATAGTATTTTGGTAGTTTTTAGGCTCTCAAAATAGCATTATAAGTTTGCTTCAAAAGTGGATGATTTTAGTGAAGGAAGAGGCTTCTATTTATAGGCCAAGGGGTAGAGGTATGGATGGTCAAGATGCAAGGATGGAAAGATGGTGAGGGAGGGCTAGGATGCACTCAAAGGAGAGCACATGGATTGTGCTTGTTTGAAGCCAATTAGGAGGTGACACATGTCATAGGGTGATTTGATGTGAGAGGGTAGGATATGGGTTGGTCAAAGGAGTGATGAGGGAGGTTGAGCCATAAAGAGGGATGGTTGAGCCATAAATAGAGATGGTTGGATCAAATAGAGATGGTTAGGTCATAAATAGAGATGGTTGGGAGGAGGATGAGATTGTTGACTTTGGCTTGGTTTAGCAAGTCTTAACCCTTGCTTAAGTTGTGCACATGATTAGAAGAGGGATTAGGATTAGCTTAGGAGTTGGCTAACCTTGTTTAGAGAATGTGACAAGGTAGAGGGGGGATTAGGATTAGAATCAAAGATAAGGATTGACATCTTCTAGAAGAGTCTAGGACTTCCTAGGATGAGGATAAATAAGGTTTTTAGGAAATAAATAAAGTTTTATTTATTTCAATTGTTTTAGTTGAGGAGATATTTATTAAATATTTTGAGTTGGGATTAGGGTTAGGAAATGATGGGATTAGCCTTTAATAGAAATTAAAGAATGATTAGAAGATTCTAGAAGAGGTTAGTGGTCTTAAGGAAATTGGCCAAGTTTTGGGAAAAAAATAAATTACTTATTTATTTTGAGATTTTTGGTCAATTTATTAATTAAATAATTAATAAATAAGGAAATAATATTTAAATAAGATTTAAACATTTTTGGGAGGGATTCTTTAATTAAATATTTTTAATTAAGATAAAGGGATTTAATGGCATAAAAATAAATAAATTAATAAATTAATAAATAATGATGTGATAAGGGAATTTTTTTAGAAAATAAAAATACTTTATTTTCTAAAGGATTTTTAGGTGTCTACATTTTGCCCCTCTTTGAGATAGTGTTGGAATAATACTATTTCAAAGAAGTTTGAAGATAGACGACACAAAGGAAACTTTGAAAGTAACATGACACATGGGCCTTGAAAAAGGCTTTTAAGGCCTAAAAAGGTGCTAGAAGGGTCCAAAAAGGACACTTGGGTCTTGAAAAATTATTTAAGGCCTAAAAAGGTGCTAGAATGGTCCAAAAAGGACACTTGGGCTTTTGAGACAATATTGATATATCTGTTGAAACTGGGTAGACTAAACGTGGCTACTGCAACTTAAATAAGACTAAAAATCTTTCTTGATTCACATTAATAATGGTTGCATGGAAGGAAGACGATAATTGGCTTTGCGACATCTCTTTCGCTATTCGAGTTGTGCTAGATTTTTCTAAGCTTGGAATTATGTTTTAGGACATTACCACGCTTCTTCTTAATATCAGAATTTGAGAGGAATTTTAAGGTGGTGTTTTAATGTTTCAAGCTTTTATGGCCATATTTGGTATTTATGACCACCTTTTGAATGTTTTGGAATTTTATTTCATTTTGTTCATATTATTTGGGCAATTTTCAAATTTTTTTGGTATTTTTGGATAATTTTTGAATTTTTTTTTTTTTTGGTATTTGGGGATGATTTTTGAATGTTTTTGTTATTTTTGGATGATTTTGAAATGGAACTAGGATGTGAGTGAGATAGTGATGTAGGAGTTTGTTGTAAGGCTCAAAAATATACAAGCATGAATAGGAAATGGGTGGATGACTTAGGAATGTAGGATAGAATATAGTAGTGGATGTGCATACGATAGGAAAAAGCTTAGGATGAGGAAATAGCATTGATGCAATATGGTTATTGTTACATGGGTATGATACACAGAATTATTGGTTGCATAACAAGGATGTGGTACATAGAATATTTGTGGCATGGTTTTAATGATAAAATACACCTGAGATGATACATGTGGTAAGGTACAAGGATGGAATAGATATGCTAACCATGGTAGAATATGTGATCTAGGTAGGCTTGCCAAGCTGGTGTCATGAGTTGTGGGAGTGCGAGGAGGGAACTCTTGGAATATCTTGGAAAATGGGGAGATGGGCAATGAGATGTAAAGGGGTGATACTAGATATGCTGGTCATTGATAGATAATGGAAAGGCTATAGTACACCTGGCACCTATTTGCTAGGTTTTCACTAGGGACCTATCCAAAGTGCTTGAATTGCCAAGATTTCACTATTGGACACTTTATTTTTCTTTGCCTATTTTTTATTTGCAAATTCTACCCTTAGGCATAGAATTTCTTGAGGTGAATAACGTTGGTAGGATCATTCAAGACTTCACCTTCAAGGGTAGATAACTGATAGGCTCCTAATCCAAAAGAAGTAGTGACCACATAAGGACCAAGCCATGTGGGCTCAAACTTGCCTTTCTTTTCTCTGTCAGCTTGAACCTTCATATTCTCTTTAAGGACCATGTCACCTTCCTAAAAACTGTGCCAATGGACTTTCCTATTGAAATTGCACTTGAGGCGATTCTGGTAGACCCTAAGGTGGTCATAGGCTTGTTGCCTTTTTTCATCAAGTAAATCTAGTTGGGTGAGTTGAGCCACTCTGTAAACCTCATCTAATATCTGGCCTTGCAAAGAAATGCACAAGGATGGGAGTTCAACCTCAATAGGTAATACTGCTTCAGTACCATAGACCAAGGACTATGGAGTTGTGCCAGTGGCTGTGCAAAATGAAGTGTAGTATGCCCATAGGGTGGGATTAATTTGCAAATGCCAATCATGACCTGAGTCATTGACAACTTTCTTGAGGATTCTGAGCAAGGTTTTATTTGTTGCCTCTGCCTGACCGTTACCTTGTAGGAAGTATGGGCTAGAAAAATGATGATGTATATGAAGGGAAGTGCACAATTCCTCAATATTTAGGTTTTCAAAATTACCTCCATGGTCAGTGAAAATGGTAGTTGGGATGCCAAAGCAACATATGATATGATACAAGATAAACTTAGACACTTGAACTCCTATAGCAGTGACAAGGGGAACTGCTTCAACCCAATTAGTGAAATAGTCAGTGGTAGTGATTATCCACTTGTGCCCTTCTAAAGAAAGTGGTGCAATAAGACCAACGAGATCAAACCCCCAGTAGGAAAAAGGCCATGGTGGTGCAATGGGTTGCAAGTCTTGTGCTGGAGCCTGAATTAAATTAGCATGGTTTTGACAAGGTAAACATCATTTAAAAAATTCACATGCATCATGTTCTAGAGTAGGCCAATAGTATCCAGCCTGAAGGATCTACTTTGTTTGCACCATCTCACTCGTGTGAACACCACAAAGTCTAGTGTGTACCTCTTTAAGAGCCATTGCAACCTCATTTTGATCTAAACATCAAGACAGAGTATCATAATAACCATGACAATATAGGGTTTGGGCGATGATAGTGTATCGGGAAGCTCTGCGTATAAGGTTTTGGCATTGGGTTCGTGTGAGGTGAGGAGATATGATACCGTTTAGTAGGTAAGCATGAATGTCATGGTACCATGGGGATTGGGGACCAACCAAGAAACAGACTCGTATTGATTCATTATTCTCATATGCAGGTTCGTACAACTGCTCAACCAATAATTTATATTGTGTAGCTTCATGCGACATTTCCAAGAGAGAACCAATAGTAGCCATGGTGTTAGCTACCTTATTCTAGAGTCTAGGTACTTGTATGAACTAGATTTGAGTAAAATGCTCCTTTAATTGATCAACTATATCTTTTTAAGGTAGTAGCTTGTCATCCTTGGTCTAATATTCATGCAATGCTTGTTTGATGATAAGCTAAGAATCACCATAGACCTGAAGCTCTATGATATTCCATTCAATGGCAATTTTGAGTCCCGCAACAAGGGCCTCATACTCTGCAATGTTATTGGTACATCAAAATTTTAGCTTGAAATATTTAGGAATATAATCACCTTGAGGTGTAACCAAGAGTATGCCCGTGTCAGAGCCATGATATATATAGGAGCCATCAAAATATAGCTTCCAAAGTGATTGTTCTTCTATCAAACAAAGGTATTTGTTTGGAAATTCCATGGTGAGTGGGTGATCTACAACTAAGAGTGCATCAGCCAAGTGATCTACAATGGCCTAGCCTTTGATGGCCTTTCTGTCAACATATTGAATATCAAACTCGCTGAGAAGCATAACCCATTTTTCCAAGCGTCTGGTGAGTACTGTGCAAGAGAGAATATATTTCAATGGATCAATCTTTGATATCAGTTGCACAGTATGACTCAACATGTAATGATGTAGCTTCGGGGTGGAAAACACTACTGCTAAGCATGCCTTCTCCATTGGTGTGTAGTGGAGCTCATAGCCCACTAATGTTTGGCTGATGTAATAAATAGCTCATTCCTTTCCTGCATCATCAAGTTGTGCTAGAAGAGCACCTAATGCTATAGGAGTAGCTATGATGTACAATATGAGTGGGCACCCTACAACTGGAGGAACCAAAATAGGTGGATTAGCTAAGTATTTCTTGATGAGATCAAAATTGCGCTAGCAAGCTGAGTCTCATTTGAAATTCTGATCTTTCTTAAGCAAGTGAGTAAAAGGTTGACACTTATTAGCAAGTTGAGAAATGAACCGCCACATTGATTGAAGTTTTCCTTGCAAAGAACGAAGGTGCTTGAGTTTCTTAGGAGGAGCCATATCCATGATGGATTTAACCTTCTTAGGATCAATCTCAATACCATGTTGTGATAGAATGAAGCCTAGAAGTTTTCCTGAGGTGACACCGAAGACACATTTCTTTGGATTTAGCATGAGATGATATTTTGCCAATCGATTAAACACTTCTTCGAGGTGAAATAAGTGATCAAGAGAATTGAGAGACTTTACTAAGATATCATCCACATAATCCTCAAGAATCTTATGGATTAGGTCATGGAAAATGACCGTCATGGGGCACTGATAAGTTGCCCCAACATTCTTTAGCCCAAATGGCATCATATTATAGTAGAATGTGCCCCAAGGCATAGTAAACGATGTCTTATGCTGATCTTCTTTTGCTATATGAATCTGATTATATCCAGAGAAACCATCCATTAGTGACAAGAGCTCATGACCTACGATGAGATCTACAATCATGTCGATATTTGGTAATGGAAAGTCATCCTTCGGACAAGCTTTATTAAGATACCTAAAATCAGTGCGGATTCTCATATCACCAGAAGGCTTGGTAACAAGTACCATGCTAGAAATCCATTTAGAATAATTTATTGGGTGAATTATTTTGGCCTCCAACAATTTTTCTAACTCTGCTTTAACCAATAAAGCAACTTTGGGGTGCATCTTACGAAGTTTCTGCTTAACGGGCCTGGTCCCTAGATTCACTGCTAAATGGTGTACGACTAGTTTGGGGTCCAACCCCGACATGTCCTGATATGACCATGCAAAGTAGCCCACATTTTTGTAGAGAACCTCAATAAGAAGATCTACTTGTTTAGGTGGTAGAGTGGTTGCGATGTATGTGATATGTGGGATCTCTATCAAACTAATATTTACTGGCCGAGTTTCCTCTGTCAAAACTAAAGAGATAGGATGCCTATGCTCTTGCAAGGGAAGGCTGAAATCTCCATCTTTAGACACCTCAAAGAGGTTTTCACCATCAAATACATCCTTTATTTTTATTTCATTTTTTGAGTTATCCAATGATGCTCCAGAGGAGTTTTCAGCAAAGGACAATTTTCCTTTGATTTTTTGCTTTTTTGTTTTTTTTTAAATTTCTATTTTGCGATTGGAGATTTCCTCCTTCCTGAAGTAACCTATGGGATCCATCTTGTAGACATATGCCAATGGTGGTGGTGGCCATTTATGTGGTATTTCTGCCCCCATGAATTTAAGGAGTGCATGCTCAGTAGAGAACTTGTCAACATGAACGACACTTGGTTGGTCCCAATCTATGAGTTTAGGGTGAGCTAGAGGGAGGTCTATGAGATTCAAGGATAATTGGCAGAGCATAGAGGCTCCAAGGATTATTTCATCAAGGAAAATATCATCGTAAGCTTTCTTTTCAACTTCCTCAAGGATGTCTTCAACCTCAACGAGAGTGTTTTGGATGTTCATAAAGGCGTGGTCTTCCGTTGTAGTGCCCCTAGTTGCAGGGAGTCCATAACCCAAGCCTTTAGTTTTCTACCCTTGGTGTGCTTCTATAGGCTATCTCATACCTATTTCCTAGTGGCCTAAACCACCTCCTTAATAATCCCATTGCTTTGTGTCCAAGCAATGTGACCAGGGATATTTTTGTTTAAAGTCATCAAGAAGTGCTTCACTTTTAGGAGGGGGCTCCTTGTATAGCCATGTGTTAATTTCTAGTACATTCTCCTCTCCATCAAGAATACCCTTGGTAATAAATGTGGTAGGGCCCATTTGTTGAAGTTGAGAGGTGGTTTTTAGTATAGGACCTTGATGTGTTGGGTGTCCTTGAGTATGGGGATCAAGTGGTAGAGCCCCAACAACAAAAGCATCTGTAAGACTATACTCACCACAACCTTGGTAGTTGATCTTGACCGTGGAAAGGGTGGAGGCTAAAATGGTGTCTGGATCATGGCAAGTGCCAGAGGAATTCACTGTGGTGGTGCCAATTTTGATCCCAAGATAATGATTGGTGTATGAAGCTTCAACCGCATTGCAATAAGAAAAGGGTTTAGGATCTGCATGGATGGTTATCTCAGTGCCATTATGCAAAAATTTGATACATTGATGATATGTGGATGGAACAACCTCCATGGCATGAATCCATGAGTGACCAAGGAGGATGTTGTATGTAAGGTTAAGATCAACTACATGGCAAAATGTTTCTTGAGTAGTTGGTCCAACTCTTATAGGGAGCAAGTGGTTCCTTCAGTGGTGCACTCCAAATTGTCATAGGCCTTGATGGTGATTGCTTCATTAATGATATCTACCTCAGTGTATCCTACCTATTTGATGAACGTTAAAGTACATAGATTTAAAGTCAATCCATTATCTATCATGACCCTTTTAACAAAAAAGTCAAAAACCATGATGGCTATGCAGAGTGGAAGGATATGATCTGGTTCAACTGTTGGGATATCAGTGGTTTTGAAGGATAAGGCACATGAGGTAGAAAGATGGCCAACCAACTTGGGAAACTCAGTGGCATTTATGTCAGAGGGGACGTGTGACTCGTGTAGAGTACTATTGAGGATCTCTTGATAAAGTGGGCTTGTTCGTAAGAGATCCAGAATGGAGATTTGGCTCGGTGTGTTTCCAAGGTGTTCCAAGATTTTATATTGTGGCCCTAATGAGGATGATTCTGATGGAGATGCTCTAGATGGAGGTGGTTTTGATGGTGCAAAAATAGGTAGGCCAGCTATATTGAGTCAAGTTTGGCGAGTAGCAACTATACATTGGGCATTTGGGCCTTTAATGTTAATGATGTTGATGGATGGCTCAACCTGTGATATGGAACCGATAAGGCTTCCATAGTCTAAATATGTTGAGGTATAGTTTTGAGACTTGTCTTGATTATCTCCTTGTTTTCCTTGAGTATTGTTTGGTTTGTTGATAGGAGGGTTTGCAGGTTCTTTTCCTAGGTTTGTGTTATGAGGAGGGAAAGCATTTTGATACATCATTAATCCTGCATTAGGTGAAATTTGTGCCCCCACTATGATTTCCTTCTGATCAAATAGGTCTTGGACATAGTCCTTGAGTTGCATGCATTTGAGGTTGGTATGTCCTTTGACACGATGGAATTTGTAAAACTCATTATCTTTATACTAGGATGCCCTAGATTGGTTTGGTTCCAAGGGTTGGGTTGGTGGATGTCAAATAATATTATCCTTAGCTAGTTTTTCAAAGATTGCATCAAGAGGTTCCCCCAACGGGGTGTATACATGAGGTTGTCTTTGAACATGGGGTTTAGTAACTGCCAAAAGTGTGATAGCATTGGTTTGATTATGATGAGCAGGTATTTATTGATTGTTTTGTATGGGTGATGGGTGATACATAGTGAGTTGTTGTCGATAAGTTTGTTGTTGGCAAAATGTGGTGGGAATATTGGTAGCCACCCGAACAATATGGACCTATCAAGTTTCAGTGGCACCATCTATTACTATATTCTTGTTTTTGTTTCGATATCAAGTTTTGTCATTGCTCGAACCTTGGTCCTAGGTGTTTTCTTTGTACAATCTGATGACACCATCCTTAATGAGGCCTTGCTCAAGGCCCATTCCTTTTTCTTTGATGTCTTTGTATGTTTGCAAACAATTCATAACCATATGATGAGCGAGGCTTGGGTGTCTATTGTTTATGAACATCTTGACAAGATGATGCTCAGGGATGGTACAAGAGATCCTTTTTGTGAGGATCTGCCAGTGTTGCAAGTATTCTGTGAGGCTTTCTCTAGATTTTTGTTTAGTGTGAACTAGGTCTACTACAGACAATTCAGTTTCAATGAGATGGGTATACTGAGCAATAAAGGCCTCAGAAAGTTTTGCAAAAGTTTTAATAGTACCTTGAGGGATATGATAGAACCATTCCAAGGCTAGTCCTACTGCATGAGAAACACATCATTATAAGCTACCTCCTAACAATGCATATAGAATTCCTTAACATGTGTGACTGGATCACTTTTCCCCCTAAATTTGTAAAACTTGGGGATCTCAAAATGTTTAGGAAATGGAATCATCGTGATAGTCCTATCAAAAGGGTATGGGCAATCATTCTCAAATTTGAATGTTTTGGTGTCTATTCCATCCTTGAGGGCTTTGAAAGAATTTTTCATCTCTTCCCATTCAGAGTTTATAGTTGGGGGAGTGAGTGCCCCCAACGTAGGATACATACCATATGGCATATGTGGAAAAATAGGTTGCATAACTAGTGGAATGGATGTTATGGGTTGTTGGAATGTGTTTTGGGTATACTGCTGCATCTGTTGAGAAGTTTGTTGGTGTGGAAGATAAGAATGAGGTTGCTACCCTATAAGATATCTTTGTGTGGGTGCTTGAGCATATTGCTAGTGTGAAAATTGTGGTTGAAAGAGTGGTAAGGTGGTTAATGCAAGTGCCATGCTTTGGGAATACATACCATGTCCAATATATGTAGGTTGCGCTCCTTCTTGAGAGTATGACTGATTATGACTAGGTGCAAGGTAATTAATCTATGGTAGAGTATTCATCATAGGGAACTGCAATGGTGGGGCGGTTTGGCTATTTCTTGAAGGTGGCATGGAGAAATAGTTAGTAAGGGGTGGTAGTGAATAACAATGTGAAGTGGTAGATGAAAGTGTCTGAGGGGTGGACATGGTTGTAGTGCTAGGGGGAAGACTAGTGGTAGGTCCTTGTGCTATAGCAACATTCCAAGGTCCCAAAGGGAATTAGGCTAAAGAGCTTTGGCTAGCTACAAAGGGGTTGATAGTGATGTTGGGTGGGATGGAAGATGAGGTATTTGACCCTAGTAGTGGCATTTGATTAGTAAATAAACTAGGTGTGCTATGAGTTCGAAGTGAAAAGGTAGTGTTGATGGATGTAAACAGAGGATTTGGTGGAGTAGGGAAATGAGTGGTTGAAGCAGAGGTAGATGATACACATGAGGTTGGTTGGGATGTAGTATGTACTAAGGGTTGAGTGAGGATGGGATGGGTGTTTTTTGGAATAGGAGCAGGCACTTGGGTTGAGGGTATATTCGGCTTTGCAGGTTCTATTTGATGTGGTTGATATCCAAAGAAAGTATCGGTAAGGACTAAATGACCCCACAACTGGTGGTTGCCACCCAAATAGAGGGTGTGTAGGATCTAAAATTTTGATAGGTGGTGGATGCCCAAATTCAAAGGAACCAACACTATGCCTTAAGATATTTTCCATGATGGTTTCCTTGTTTCGGTCTATGATGGCATTAACAATGGTGGCATGACTAGGTTGGTTCATGAAATCATCAATGTCTATGGAGGAACTCGTCTCTTTGAGGATTTGTGGTGGTGGATCTAGTGCCACCATGGAAATGAAGGGGTATGGCTGAGCTCAAGATGTGTTATTACTATGACTAGGATCCATGTCCTTTTTCCTTGTGTTCCTACCAAAATGAGTGGTGGATGAAATGAAGGGATGACTTTCCTAATGATGAAAATTCAAAGAGGGATGATGCTAAGTGTATATGATACTTTTAGGAATCTAGATGATATGGTACTACATGGAGGAGATTGTGTTTCCCTTAAGTGTGAACTTGAATATGTGGTAGTGATATAAAACCCTAAGGTAGCCTTGTGACTATTGGAAAGATAAATGGGATCAAGTGTGTAGCCCAACCTTTTGCTTAAGGTGATGTGGGACACAAATGATAGTTTATCCTAAACAATGCTTAGTTTAAGGACAACTATGATGGTGAGATGGATGGAGATTTCTTTAGGGAGACAAAGCTTAATGAGGTTGTGCAAAAAATGTTTCTAAGTGTGGAGCAACTAATGGAGGATTCTAGGGTTTAGTGATGCTTGATTTGGAGGATTTCTAAAAACCTAAGGTTTGATGACAAAAGGTGGAGGAGATGATTATAACAAATGTTTAGATGGGATGAAGAATTAACAGAGAGACTAAACCTACAAGGAGACAAGTGCATAAGTGTGTGTGGAAAAAGATGGACCTAATCAAAGTAGTTAACACGAGAGTTATTGATAAGGCTATGGTTGACACCTCTCCAAAGAGTTAGGTTCTGAATCTTGTAATCCCATTCAGTTTGTACTGCAACGTCTGCTCTGTCTTTCTTAATTTGGTCTAGCTTGGCAATCCTTGGGTTGGGGGTATGTTTTTGATGTTTGACTTCTATCTCTGTGTAAATCAGTATTTGTCGAAGTTTAGCATTTTTGAACTTAGCCTTAGGTTGGCCTGACATGAGATATTTCCAAGGCATTTTGATCACAACTATGGGGTTTTGGAGGTTGTGATTATGCTAAGTATACCTTTTGGACCTTGGGTTGGAACATAAATCAATAAAGAAATAGCAAGTTTTGGATTCTTTCAGGATTAATTTGGCTAACTATTTTCTAGTCAAGGAAAACAATGTGTCATTTTCAGTCAAGTAGATTGGTAGCAAAGAGGTATTTTGAAAAGAGCAACTTTTGGATCCTTTTAGAGAAAAAGGGGTTTGTTGGTAACTAGACTTTTGTGGGGTATTTTCTAGGCAATAAGTGTAGGCAAAAGGTCAACTGAAAGTACGGTGTTAAGAGTGGGCTTGCTAACAACCATTTCTTATATATTGAAGGTGAGGTCTCTCAAAGACAAATTGGACCAGCGAGACAAGCAGTTGTTGTGAATGGACTTGCTAACAACCATTGTATTGAGATGACAAAGGTGAAACTTTCTTTCTTCTGATATGGGGATAAATGAGCAAATAATTTCTCAAAGGACAAAGCAACTTTGAGAAATAAAAATAGTTGATCTCTTTAGCAAAAGGATTTTTTCGATAGTAACCACTGAATTGTGTATGTTCAACAAATGTTTTCACAGGTCTTGAGAACAATTTAAGAGAGTTCAAACACACACTTTATCCCTACAAGTCAGAATTTGATTGTCATATGCTATTCAATGGCCCACAACTTGATGTCTCCTGGTTCTAGTGCAATATTTCCCTCTAATCAAAGAGGTGAATCAATACAAGAGTCGAACAACAAAGGATACACATCAGAGAACCTTCAAGGCATGACAAATAGAAGTTCCCCTTCTGCGGGAACAATGACCCTTGGAGATGAAGCCCAAGTGGCCTTATGCCTCTACCAGGGGAGCATAATGGTGAGTAATCTTGAGGGATGTTATTTACCTTACACCGTGAATAACATACCATGAAAGAAAGTAAGATACTTTAGATGTAAGAGGGTTGTAAATGGGTCTGTGGAGTCTCCACAATAGTTGTTACTGGCTGTGATCCACTTAAGGGTCTATTTCAGACATGCTGAAATCATGGGAAAGTTTTCCCACCTCAGGCTACCCCTAGAAACATGCCGCTTGAACTAAAGAGATCAAGCAAGAAGGTTTACCCTTCCCCTCATTTATATACCGGCCAAACTATTTACCAGTTTGAGCTTCTCACCAAAGGGGATGCGCTTCCCAAAGGTGGATGAACTCACTAGAAGCACTCCTAGGTTGTTGCAGATGATCTTGCTAACAACTTTTGGTGCATGTGTCACGTAATTTTATGGTCTTACTTTGCATGAAAAGAGAGAAGTCTAAGATGCGCTAAAATGCACAATCTCAAAACACACAAGACATGGGGTTCATTTCTATATTTGGACACTTTTAGATTCTCTATCATACAACTTTGAAGACACATGTGATTAGCATTCAGATGTTCATTCCAACTTGACAATGTCACCAACAAAAGTAAATCACATGCATGAAAGCTTTTAAAAAGAGGGGAATAAGAACATTTTCACTTAAGAGCATTCAAGATTGAATGAAGTTCATTTTAAGCACCAAAGTTGAAGTGTGTTGATTTGCAATTTTCTTTAATACCCAAAATCAAATGTCCATCACATTCATTCTTTTTAACCTTTAGCATCCAAGATTGTGTTGATCATGCATTCGAATGAAAATGATATATTATAATCCATGGCATTCAAGATTTGATTTTAGCAACATGCATTCAAAGACAAGTGTTTAAACATTCAAGATTTGATTTTAGCAACATGCATCCAAAGACAAGTGTTTAAACATTCAAGTTCATTTTTCAAGAGCATTAAACCATGTAAGGAGAACCTGCAAGAAACATGGTTAGTGGTTTCATGGAAGTCTTCAATCGACAATGCATGAGTTAGCAAATATCCCTGCAAAAATCACCAAAGTATAGTCATTGATAGTGAAAATAAGTATCTAAAAGGCTGCAAAATATCATAAAAACTAATACCATCATGACAGGCTCAGAACTAGCTTTCCGATGATATTTCATTTTGTGAAAATGGAGTCCAGATGCTCAAGTTATGAGAAAAACACCAAATTTTGCTTCTCAAGGCTTAAAAAGGCATGTAAAAATGATGTTGTGTTGACATCATCAAAGTGCAAGTCTAAATTTCATGGCCATATGGCTGTCATAGGCATTAAAAAAAAATTGACCTTCTAACATGGCAGATCCAATGGGCATGGACTATGCATGATTACATAGTGACTTAATACAATGATGTTTTACTAAAATGGCTAGAACCCAATGAATGAGTGCAGTGGTGTTGGCAGTCTTTAAAGGCAGCAAGCTATGAGGACATTGTAAGAGACATTGGAGGTAATGAAAAAGTGTGAAAGCAGTAGCGGAGTCCTTTGAAAATGGGTGTGGATAGCAATGGAATTTTGTGTGGGATGAAGAGAAAGTTGTGAGAGGAGCGTAGAGGAAGCAAAGTAGAGATGGAGAAGGCTACGAATAGAGAAGGTAGGTGGGGCTGCATAGTTGTAGTGACTAGAAATGGTGTTGTGGTAGCTACCAGGTTGGTCTGGATGAGTCTAGATGATGCCTACAAGAAATTTGAATTTGGATGATGCCTGCAAGGATTTTTAGGTGTCTACAATACCTAGTGGGTGAGGATGTAGTGTGTCTCATTCTCATGTTCTCCACTATGATTATTTTAACCTGAGAGACACTTTGATTATTATTACTTGTTTATTTAAATAATGAGATGCTTTGATGACTATACATTATTTTGAATACCAATATCATAGTTGTTAGATGTTAGATGATGTTGTTATCTAGTTTGATCATATCTAGATGATGATGCTAGTGATGTGACAAGATGCTTTATGATGATACCTAGGTTATTTTGTATTTGGACTTAGACTATGTGTTATTGGTGTAGGATAAACCCTAATTTTGGTTTAATTTTTTGTTCTTATGTTTCATGTTGTGTAATAAGATCTAAAGGTTAAGACTTAGTTGGGTCAGGCCTTGATGAATACCCATTTTGTTTGGAAGGACCTTAATAGTGACAATAGCCAATTTTGGGCTTAAAACTACTAAGGATGATAAATATTTAAATAATAGTCATATGTGGTTGATTAGGGGTTAATTAGGAGTCAATGGGAGTTTCAATGTGTAATGATACACTTGGTAGAGCCATGACAAAAATGTGATTCCCAGTTACAAATTTGCTCAAAATCTGCAAAGTTAGAACTTTAGAACTTTTTTGAAAGAATCACAAGATCATGCCTAAAAATCAATTATGGTATGGTGTAACTAATCCAATAGCTAGTTAAAAGGTATTGGAGAAGATTTGTGAAGGATAGTGACCCATATTGGCATTAATAAATCATTTTCGCAAGCATTACAATTCTTTTTACCCAATTCTTCCATTGTTTCTATGTACAAACTTGTGGTGTATGACCTTGCAAAAATTAGAACAACTCTATAACTAATAAGAAATTTTAGCTAGATGAATTATATATCCAAAGAACTTGGTTTTAATTTTTTAAGTTGTTTGTTTGAGAAAAGTCATAGTTTTGAAGTCCATTTAGTCCTAAACCCTTAAGAACCTACGAATTTGGAGCAAAAATGACCATATCCTAGCATTCCACAGTTGGAACCCTAAATTTTCTTTTTTGGAATACCAGGATAGGATGTACAGTAATTTAAAATTTTATAGGATAGGAATATAGGGGTCATTCAAGAGAAAAAAATAAAGAATGTCCAAATATTTGATTATGATGGCCATTAGAATTGGGTCTCATTTAGGCCTTACTACAATACTTGTGGATTTTATTGCTTGAGAAAAAAAGGGACTATTGACACAAGTTGAGTCTAAATAACATAATATATCATCCATATTCTATTGGAAGTTGGAACATGATCAAGTACTAGTTGGTAAAGGGTTGTGGTAGGTATTCCTTGGGAATGATTAGGAAGAAAGATTAGATTATATTGGTGAGTTTGTAACTCCATCAATTAGAGTTGGATTGTCCTATTAAGAACCTTTGGAAGGCAGAGGACAAGTCTAGATGAATAATTGGGAAGGACACTAACAATATGACCATTGGAATAATATGATGCATAGAGATTATGGATTTATGGCAACATATACTTAGTGTTAAGTGAGAAAGGTATGGAGATAAAATCTTGGTAGTAAGACTTAGAAAATTGTCTTAAGTATCATGAATATTATCCATAAGAATATAAATATTTTTTGTTGGAGATCTTCACAAAGATACTATTGGAACATGTACATTACCTAGTGATAGTACAACATGTCAGGATACCATACCTAAGCACTCAAGGTATTACAGTCAGTACAGAAAGAGATATTATAGTTTTTCCAGTTGCAGTACTAAGCTAATTGATCTAGAAAGAGTAAAGGAATTGGATATTTTATGTTAAGGAACTAGTGTTTTTATCAAAATGATTACTTGACTAAATAGGGACAACATCCTAGATTTTAACCCTAAATGGAAAAAATATAGTTTTGTATTTTGAGATACATGTGGAAGCATGAAGGCCAATAGTACAAAATATTATGGTATAAAGGAAAGATTTGAAGTGCGATGTTAATTGTGGTTATTGTGATATATATGCTATTTTTTGTGATGTAAATTTTGTGATCGAAGTAGTAAGAGGAAATATATGTGAAGTTGGCACATTGAGCTATAGAGATCATACAAAATATCAAAGATATCAACATTGAGAAAGAGATCATATCATATTTGTTCTCTCATTGACTATTTGGCATCCTGATGATGGATCATGTAGTATGATCCAAAACGTTGATGAAAAAATTCTTACACAATCTTTGCCAAAAATTAATACAATATTCATGGATTGTGGAAATTTGATAGCTTTGATTGAGAAAGAGGTTATTGTATCTATACTTTTGTATACTAAATATCATTGTATATTGCATATTTAGGAAGTGGGATCATCTTGCATACATTATGTAATTGTAAGAAGAAATCCTAATAGGGTTAAGGCTTATAACAAGGCCTATTCCTCTAACAAGGAATGTGACACTATATAGACTTAATAGACTCCTAATAGGGTCAATATCTTTCACAAGATAGTTTTGATTAGTAGATCATTTTGTGGGTACCATCCCCACTAGGGTTTTTCCTTGGCCAAGGTTTCCCTACTTAATAAAATATGGTGTTATGAATTGTATTTCTTTATGTTTGTGTTTACTATTCAACTTAATCAGTTTATTTGTTTATGTAGGTTACAAGATTGTGAATGATATCCATGGTTGGGCAAATTTTTTTGAGAGACGGATTCACCCCCCTCCCCCCATAGTATTTTCTATTTCTACCAATTGGTATTTATTAGAGAATAATTACTCAAAAGAGACCTATCAACTTGAGTAAGATCTCTATGGATATGGATCAGCTACTTAAGAACCTAGAAAAAGTCCTTGAGTAACTTGATGTGCTTACAAAAGAAAGAGATACTCTAAAGGATAATTATGAAGATGCAATAGATTACATTGAGAAGTTGAATGAAAAGATAGAATATATTAGATAAAATAAAGAGATTAAGGATCCAAAAAAGGATTGCAATGAACTCTCAAGGCTTAATTAAGAAAGAGAATGAGATCCTGAAGCATGAGCTAGAAATTACAAATCTAAAGTTGAGTTTAAGGATGATGACAAAGAAATTAAATCATATTTGAGATCAAAGAATGCATATTTGAAATTAAAACTTGTGAAGATGGCATCAGAATTTTAATCATTGAAGTTACAATATGCAAAGTACAATGCTATTTTAAAAGGATAGCTAACATAGTCTAAGAAACATCTTGAAAAGTTACATTCAAGTAGTGAAAATCTTGATAAGTAGATTTTTGCACAGAGACATCCTTATGATAAGACTGACCTTGGATACTTTGAAGGAGAATCATCTAAGAGATCTGAAGTTACTAAGGAACCAGATCTTGTGATCCAACAACTTGAACCATAGTAAGAAGATCATAACAAGGTTGAGTGAAGTCAATATGAAGATGTACTTAAACAATTTGAACCACCTAAAGAAATAAGGAGGAATTTAATCGAAAGTGTTATGCAATCAATGAATTTGGTTTTAAAAAGAAGGATTTTACATGTGAGTATACTAACCCCTATTTTTGGTTATAAAGATAGTGAATGCAGGAAGCCTATATTTAACAATAATAATGATAGCATGTTTAGAGGTATTAACCCCATAGATAATAGACCTATTGGAGGAACCTATATTTTAAGAAATGGTATCATGTGTTATAAGTGCAACAACTTTGGACATATTGTTCTAAGTGCAACAACTTTGGACATTATGGTTTTGGATATAAAGCTAGTGAATGTAGGAAACCTATATTTAACAATAATAATGATAGCATGTTTAGAGGTATTAACCCTATAGATAATAGACCTATTGGAGGAACCTATATTTTAAGAAATGGTATCATGTGTTATAAGTGCAACAACTTTGGACATATTGCTAGAGATTGCAGATTGTAGATCAATTAGTCATAACATAAATATGGAAATAATGTGATAACATGTAAAATTTGCAACAACTTAGGATATATATCAAGATTTTGTAGGATGGACAATGTAAGAATGCCATATAAAATGAGGTACATCTTGAGAAACTAACACTTCAGAAGGCATGTGAAAAATGTTAGAAGGAATGAGAATAACAACAATAGTTGGAAAGAAAATGTAAAAGAACATGTAGATGATCTTAATGAGACATTTGTTAGAGTTAAGGATCTAGAAAGATCATATGTTGTGATAGAAAATTAGTTGAATGAAACACTTCAGAACAAGATGAAATCAATGATTGTTGCTAACCAACCCTTATCTATTTCAGCAACTTATTTTATATTTAACCAAATGAATTAGCACCAAAAAATTATTTGTACCATGAGGTGAAGAGTTGAGACTTGCATAGTTAATATGAGGTAGAAAAGGGTGCAAGGAAGTTTTGGTCAAGTATGCATTATTTTTTGAGTTCAAATGTGGGTGCGCAAAGAGAAAGAAGGTTTTTGGCTAATAAAAACAACTTTTTGATGCATGTGTACTTGCACAATTAATGTAGACATTGATTGGAAGTGATTTAAAGGTAAAAATTGGATTTTTATGTACAATTTGATCATTTTAAGAGTTAAGGAGAATTTGAAGGTGACTATAAGAGAGAATTAAAGGGAATTGAATCAAAGTTGAAGACCATCAACACCATCATTAGCAGGAGTTACAATAGTTGCACAAGTGTAACCATAGATCATCCCTCCACTAGTTCAACATAAAATAGAGGAAGAGGAAGAAGTAGACTTTATTGAAGTCAAATAATTTGAAGGCACTAGGAAATCTATGAGGTTGGAAAAGGTTAAGAAAGAACCAGTTGAAGCTAGAAATCACAAGAGAGTGAAGCAATTTTCCACTAGACCTAGCAAAAGACCTAAGACAATAATGGAAAAGCAGAGAAAGAAGACTCAAATAGTTGAATTAGAATCAAAATATGAGGAATTATATAGAGAGGATGTAAAGGCAGAAAAGGTAGAGAAAGAAAAAGAAAAGGAGAAAATAGAAGCAACAAGCAAAGGAAGAAAACAATGGAAACCTAAGATTGAGAAGTTTAATTGTGTGATTATTGAAAATGGAAACTTTGCACAATTAAATAAGTATTATGTCTTGTATGATAACTTTGAGAAATTTTAATTAGATAATGCAATGATTAGATACCTTATTTTGAATAATAAGAATTTTAGTGATATACAAGGACTTATTCCTAAGGACTTGTATGAAAGGCTTGTAAATAGGAAGAAGAGAGTGACAGAGGAAGACAAGGGAATAAGAGAAAGACTAGTTAGAAAACTTTATGTAATAGAGATTGAAGAACACTTTTAGAAGATATTGAAGAATCATGAATCTCTTTTGAGGATCAAGAATAAAGCCATTTTGGCTATGGGAGGCAACTAGGAAGAGATAAATAAATAAAAAAAGGAGGAAGTAGTAAAAGTAATGAAAGAATTTCATAATTCTCCTATGCCCAACACAAAGGAAAGTATGAAGTTAGGGGGAGAAACCCCAATGATGAGAGAAGTATATTAGAAAGAAGTAGAGAGAAAACTTTGCAAAGATTTTCTTTGTTGAGAGAGCACTTATCCCCAAAGATTGATATAGTTCAGAGGAAACTTGAGGATTGTCTGAAAGTAAAGACATCCAATGAAAAATTTAGCTACATAGTTTTCCAATCAATTGAACTAGCATCTTATGGGTTATGTGAAATTTTTAATAGGTTCAAACTCAATGAAGGAAACATGGAATGAAGGATTAACAAGCCTAAAGAGAAACTTTGGTGACTATATTGCATTGTTGCATAATCCTATAGGATGAAGAAAAGGAAGGTAACAATAAAAACTTTTTTTGAATATAGCTTTTGACTCACCTTTGTCATTAATGTCAAAGGGGGAGTAAAGTAAGGAAAATTGTATGTATATGTAACGAGGATTGTAGTTTGATAGAATATAATCAAAGGGGAGGTAATAAGTAATTAGGAGATATAAAAATGTAAGATGATATAAATAAATAAACATGATCCACATTTTTGAAATTTTGTAACGACCATGTGAAGAAATTCACAAGTTTTGAAATTTTGCCTTCTTTGGACTTAGCTAATTTTCCATATGTTGTCATCAATGCCAAAGGGGAAAATTGTTGGAAATTTTTCTAGGGTAGATATGATAGAGTTATCATTTATGGCGAAATATACTTAGTGTTAAGAGAGAAAGTTATGGAGATAAAGTCTTGGTAGTAAGACTTAGAAAATTGTCTTAGTATCATGAAAATTATCTATCAGCACATGCACAATTTTGATTAAAGAGATTCATAGAGATTCTACTGGAACATACATAGTTACCTGGTGATAGTATAGTATGTTAGGATACTGTACTTAAGTGCACAAGGAAGCATGGTTAGTACATAAAGAGATATTATGAAGTATTATGGTACAAAGGAAAGATTTGAAGTGTGAGGTTAAGTGTGGTTATTGTGATATCTATGTTATTATTTTGTGATGCAAATTTTGTGATCAAAGTAGTAAGAGGTAGTATATGAAAAGTTGGCACAATGATCTACAAAGATCATATCATATATTGAAGATCTTAGCATTGAAAAAGGGTTATTGTATCTATACTTTTGTGTATTAAATATTATTGTATATTGCATGTTTGCGTAGTGGGCTCATATTGCATACATTTTGTAATTGTAATAACAATTCCTTATAGGGTTGAGGCTTCTAAAAAGGCCTTGTTCTCTAATAAGGACTGATACACTATATAGATGTAATAGACTCCTAATAGGGTCAACATCTTTCATAAGGTAATTTTGATTAGTGGATCATTTTGTGGGTACCATCCCACATCAGTGTTTTGCCTTCGCTAGATTTTTCCTAGTTAAAAAAATATGTTGTTAAGTGGTGTATTGCTTTATGGTTGTGTATATTGTTTAGCTTAATAAATTTATTTATTTATGAAATTTATAAGATTGTGAACAATATCCATAGTTGGAAAAAAGTTTGTGAAATACTGATGCACCACTCTCTCAATATTTCCTATTTTTAAGTAAATATTATGCAAGAAGAAAGAGTGAAATTAGGGAAGAAGAATATTACCTCATTGGAAAGAATACATATTATATTGAAGACCCAATTATTTCTAGTATACTATGAAGTTCAAATACACAAAAGGTTGATAAAACTCAAACAAAGAGAGATGGATGTAAATGCATACACTAAAGAGTTTCATAAGCTCAGTTTGAGAGCCAAGAAAAAATGAGGTAGAAAAGTTGGCCATGTTTCACAATGGCCTGAGATAAAACATCCAAGATGAAACAAGTCTTATAGCCCCATATACATTCCATAAATTTTTTCAACTAGCACTTAGGGAAGAAGAAAACATTAATAAGAGAGGAGACGGTCATTAGAGAAACATAGGTGGAAAAGAATTTAGAGAAATGAGAACCTTTGGAAGAGGCAATGTGCCTAATAGAAGTAGAGATAAATCTTTGATAGATAGTGGTGTAAAGCACCAAGGAACTTGGTTTAAATTTTGGTTTTCATGTTTTTTTTCACCTACCTAGGCTAGAATAAACAAACCATGGACGAAAAGTCCATTTTCGTCATTGCAAGATACCATTTTGTATGTCTATGGCACTTTATGCAATTTATAAGCAAAAGTTGCTCCTTAGGAAAATTTGGGTTTTTTTTAATGTTTTTGGTCAAGAAAGCCGAGGAATATGTGGCTTTAGTTGGTTTTAGGTATTTTGGAACCTTTTCCAAGTACTAGAAGTGGAATCAAGTGAAAAATGTAAAAATTGCATTTTTTGTGCAAAGTTGCATTGATGAAAGTTGTAAAAGTTGCTCAAAATTACAACTTAGTGAGAAATGGGTTATAACCATTCAAATATTGGTTTTAACTATTGGAATAGATGTGGGAGAGATAAATACCTCCTTTGTGAGCTTTGGGGGCATAATGTATGGATTGGAAGAAGTTACAAGGAATAAAATTTTGTTTTGGAGTCATTTTCTCTATTTTTTGCATGTTGCACATATTGTATAGGCTGTCAGACTAGATCTAATAGATGTTTAAGATAGATATTTGAATCAACTTTAGTTTTCTTCTGGTCTCATTTTTCTAAGTTCTTTCTTGTTCGAGTTATTGTATTTTTAGTGAATAAAGGTTTTTGGGAAAACATTTTGGTGAATTTAGCAAAGATGGGCCTCTAACTACAATTTTCTTTGTTGAAATTTTATGGACACTTGGGGAATGATAAATAGTAGGGTCCTCTTGAATATTCCAGTGTTCCAAAACTAGAGGATTTTTCTTTGATTTTTCCAACCAAGCAAGTGCCTTGAGGGATTTGACCTTTTGTAGCATGGAGTTTGGGATTGGTAAAGGGCTAAGAATTTGGAAATATATTATTTTATTATTTCAAATAATTCTTGAGTATTGATTTCATTTCCATGACCCCATTTCCTATTGGTTTCTTTGTAAAGCAAGCCTATCCTAATCAAGTAGGTTTGTGTTACCTAGTAAAGGAAAGGGAATGCTAGAGTGGTACTAGAACTTGGTGCTTTGCGGTTTGAAGTAACTTTGAAAAGGGTATTCAAAAACATAATTTATTTGGGTCTTGTTTAGAAATTTGTGAAGCTAGATCCAAAAAGCCATTTCAAGAGTGTAAAAGGGTCTCATCGGGCTACTAGGCCAAATTGGGGTATGAGGCTTTGTACAAGTGTATAATTTAAACTAGTGGTGTATTCTATGGTAATTAGGTTCCCTAAGGTTTTTTAACATTTTAGAACCCCTAGGACAAACTTCTGGGGTGTTTTCCTTGTATTGACCTAGTTGTGGGAGATTGGTGCAAAACCCATAAAGTGGGCAAGATTCGTTCTTTGTCCTTGGATTCTTATTGAATTTGGAGAGTTTGTTATTTGATCCATTAGAGGATTTAAGTTTGTTGAAACCTTGTAATAATGTTCGAGAGTTGATTGCCAATTGGTTGATTACAAGAGTGGGAAGTCATTTGAAGCTTCTTAGTTGTGCTCTCTGCATCAGGTGGTATTAGAGCCACTAAGTACCTTTTTCAAAAGAAAATATGGTAGAGGGATAATATATCCCTTTTAGGATGACCAACATTTATTTGGAAAAGATAGTGAAAGAACAAATGGTTGAGAGCAAGGCAGTCAAAGAAGAAAATAAAACAATGAAAAGAGATATTGATAAGTTGAAAGGGAAAGTACAAAGAGGAGACCATGAGGAGTCTGAAGAAGAAGAAGAAGAAGAAGGAGATAAATTTCCTAACATTCTTGAAGATCAGAGGATCATGGTGGAAACCCTACAGAGGGTAGGAAGGAAAGACAAAGAGGATTTACCTAGGTTTGATAGAAAATTGGAACCTGAGGCATTCATGGAATGGTTGGAGGCTCTTGAAAACCATTTTGAAGAAGATGAGATACATAAAAATAAAAGGGTGAAAGTGAAAAAATCCAAGTTTAAGGGACCAAACCTAAGTTGGTGGAACTTTCTCCAAAATGAAAGGGTAGAGGAAGAGAAGCAACCCATTTCCACATGGAAGAGGATGAGGGCAAAAATCATAAAGCAATTTGTCCCAAAGGACTATGAAGTGATGCTCAACAAAAGGCTATCTAACCTCAATAAAGAGGAAATGGATGTAAGTGCTTATATTCAAGAATTTCATACTTTGACTCTTAGAGCTAAGTTGTATGAAAATGAAAAGAAAAATTTGGCAAGGTATATTAGTGGGCTTAGATATAATATACAAGATGAAATAACCTTGGCGATAGTAGAATTAGTCCATAAATGCTATCAGCTTTCCCTTAGGATTGAGGAGAAACAATAAAGAAAAGGTGAGAAAATTAGTATAGGAAGAGGAAACTACCCAACAAACCAAGGGGAAGCTAGCAATAGTCAAGGGGCTAGGAATGATAATAGCAGTAGAGGTTCCTTTAGAGGAAGGAGAATTAATCAAAGAGGTAGATTTGGTGGAAGGGGAACAACTATTTTCGTAGGAAGGTGTTACAATTGCAATCAAGTAGGTCACCAATCTTTTAGGTGTCTAGAGAAGCAAGGATCTGTTAGCAACCCATGTGAAAGAAGAATTAACTTATTACAAGATGAGGATGTATAGAGTACAAGTTCTTATGCTAAGATAATAGATCTAGAGGTAGGATAATGTCTCATGCTGAAAATAACTCTCTTGAAGATACTCATTGATAAGGATTCACCACAAAGAAGGTCATTGTTTAGAACCATGTGCAAGGTAAGTGGTAAAGTTTGTAAAATTATTGTTGATTTCGGTTCAACTGATAATTTGGCTTCTAAGGAGAGGGTAGACAAGTTGGGATTAAAAACAATACCTCATCCGTTTTCCTATAGAGTGTCTTAGTTGAACAAGGAGCAACATGTCTTGATTAGTGAACAAGTATGGGTATTGGGGAGTATAAAGATAAAATTCTATGTGATGTGATTGAAATGGATGCTTGTCATTTACTTTTAGGGAAGCCTTGGCAATATGATGTAGATGCTAGGAATGATGGGGAACAAAACATTTATAACATAACCATGGAGAAACCTACTTTATAAGGCCACTCCCTAATGATGGAATCCATAGAGTGACTAGTGTCATGATGGTAGGAGGTAAAGAGTTTTTGAAAATCATTAAGTAGAAGAAAACACCATGCTTTGCCATCATAGTCAAACCTAAGAAAGAAGTTAAAGTTACACCCCAAGACAAGAGTATGGAACATCAAGTAGGACCTAGAGAGGTCAGGGAGTTGTTGGAACAACATAAGAGTGTTGTTATAGGTAGGGAACCAGGAAGTTTACCACCATAAAGGGAGATAAGCAATTGCATAGACTTGATATTTGGTGCTACATTACCTAATAAGGAATCCTATAAGCTTACCCTTGAAAAAAAATGCATAATTAGCAAGGCAAATTGAACAATTTTTGCCAAAGGCTTCATATGGAAGAGTCTTAGTCCTTGTGTTGTACCTTCCATACTAGCTCCTAAAAAGGAAGGTACATAGAGGCTATGTACAGATTATAGAGCCATTAACAAGATAACTATCAGATATAGGTTCCCCATGCCAAGAATTGAATATCTTTTGGATTGTCTAGTAGGTGCAAGTCACTATTCAAAGATGGACTTAAAGAGTGGTTGCCATCAAATCAGGATTAGGGAAAGTGATAAATGGAAAACAACCTTCAAGATAATTGAGGGACTATATTAATGGTGTGTGATGCCATTTGGTCTATCTAATGCACCTAGCACATTCATGAGACTCATGAATGAAGTATTAAAATTTTTCATTAACAAGTTTTGTGTTGTTTATCTAGATGACATTCTTGTTTTCAACAAGAGTAGGCAAGAACACCTAAAGCATTTTAGGTTAGTCCCTGAAAGGTTGCATAAAGAGAAATTGAACATAAATTTGGAAGAGTGTTCATTCTTGCAAGAATAGTTGGTATTCCTTGGGTTCATCATTTCCAAAAACCAATTGAAGATGGATCCATCTAAGGTAGAAGCAATTTTGAATTGGCCTACACCTAGGACAGCCACTAAGGTAAAAAAAATTCATGGTCCTACAAGTTTTTATAGAAAATTTGTAAAAAACTTTAGTGGTATTTGTGCCCCTATGATTGATACTATAAAAGGGGGAAGAAAAATGTAAACTTTTATGGAATAATGAGGTAGATAAGTCATTTGAGTATCTTAAGAGGAGAGTTGTAGAGCAACCAATCTTAGCAATATCTAATTTTTTCAAGGTGTTCACAGTGGAATGTGATGCTAGTAACAAGGAAATAGGAGGAATGTTAAGCCAAGAAGGGAGGGCTATAGCCTTCTTTAGTGAAAAGATAAATGAAGCTAAAAAAATTTATTCAACTTATGATTTAGAAATGTATGCTTTGGTTTAGTCCTTGAGAAAGTGGAGCAATTGTCTCTTGCCCAAAGAATTTATAATTTTTACTAACAATCAAGCTCTTAGCTTCTTGAATAGGTAGGAAAAGATGAACCACGGGCACCTGAAGTGAATAGAATTCATCCAAGCTTACACTTTCTCCATAAAACATAAGAAGGGGACAATAAACAAAGTTGAAAATGCTCTTAGCGGGAGGAATTTGATAGTAAAAGAAATTCAAGTGAGTAGTGTTGTTATTGAAACCATGAAGAACATGTATGTAGTAGATGAAGACTTCAAGGAGGCATATGAGGTTTTTCAAATAATGAATGAAAGGTATCATACTGATTTTTTTGAGTTTATATTAGAAGATGGACTAATATTTAAAGGTAATAAACTTTGTGTACCTAAAGGATTAGTTAGGGAGAACATTGTCAAAGAAAAGCATTGTGGGAGTCTTGCAGAGCATTTTCGCATTTATAAGACACTAGAATAGGTTAGAAGGTTCTTCTATTGGCCAAAGATGTAGGTAGATATTGGGAAGTTTGTAGAATGCTCAATGACTTGTCAAAAATCCAAAGGGAGATCATCAAATGTTGGAATATATACTCCTTTACCTACACCTACTGAGCCATGGGACTCCATCAGCATGGACTTTGTCATGGGGTTTCCTCGGACTAAAAGTGGATTTGATACCATATTTTTTGTTGTTGATAGGTTCTCTAAGATGGCTCATTTTCTACCTTGTAAAAAAATTCATAATGCTTCTCACATAGCTGGTATCTTCTTTAAGGAAGTTGTTACACTCCATGAATTACCACTGAACATTTTGTTTAATAGGGATTCTAAATTTATTGGATATTTTTGGAGAATGTTTTGGAAGAGGCTAGGCATACTACTGTCATTTTCATTAGCATACCATCTCCACTCAAATGGAAAAACTAAAGTTATCAATAGGTCATTGGGTAACCTACTAAGGTGTCCAACCAAAGAACATGGAGTTTCTTGGGATGTTGTTCTTCCATGGGCTGAATTCTTATATAATGATTCAATGAATAGAAATATAGGGTTAACTCCATTTTAGATTGTCTATGGAGATCATCCAAGAGGAGTCTTAGAGTTGAAAAACTTGGGAGTTAGTCATAAGAGGAGTGCACAAGCTAAAGATTTTGTAGAGGTTATGAAGGACATCCATCAGCAAGTTAAGGATAAGTTGGACATTTTAGCAAGAAAATACAAGGCACATACTGATAAGAAGAGAAGGGACTCACATTTTTAGGTAGGGGATCTAGTAATGATTCACCTAAGGAAGGAGAGAATGCCAAGGGAGAAGTATACTAAGTTAATGATGAAGAGAGGACCATTCAAAATTATGAAGAAATGTGGAAACAATGCCTATCACATTGACTTTCCTATTAATTTAGGGATATCTCCTATCTTTAATGTGGTAGATATCTATGCATTCAAGGGTCCAAAGGATAATGAGGAAGTTGAGTCAGTGTAGTAGCATGAAGAATCATATTTATTACAAGAACTACCACAAGTGCCTAAACCTACCATTGAAGCCATTTTGAGAAAAAGGAAAACACAAAAGACTAGGAGGAAAGGATATTATGAATACTTGGTCAAGAGGTAAAATAAACCAATCGAGGAAACAAGTTGGCTTCAGAGAAAGACATCATCAAGCTTGGGAGTAGACTTGAAGACATTCCAACTCAAGAGACTTGAGTTTCTTTTTCACCTAGGGAGTATGGTGTAGAGCACCAAGGAACCTGGTTTAGATTTTGGTTTTCATGTTTTTTTTTTCACCTACTCAAGCTAGAATAAACAAACCTCTAATGAAAAGTCCATGGTTGTCAATGCAAGATACCATTTTGTATGACTATGGCACTTTATGCAATTTGTAAGAAAAAGTCGCTCATTAGGAATATTTGGGTTTTTTAATGGCTTTTTTCAAGAAAGCCTAGGATTAGGTGGCTTTATTTGGTTTTAGTTATGTTGGAACCTTTTCCAAGTCCTCAAATCAAGTGAAAAATGTAAAAATTGCACTTTTGTGCAAAGTTGAATTGTTGAAAGTTGTAAAAGTTGCTCCAAATTGTGACTTAGTCGGAAATGGGTTATAACCATTCAAATATTGGTTATAATCATTGGAATAGACATGGGAGAAATAAATACCTCATTTGTGAGGTCTAGGGGGCATTAATGTACGGATTGGAAGAAGTTATAAGGAATAAAATTTTGTTTTGGAGTCATTTTCTCTATTTTTTGCATACTACACATACTGTATAGTTGGTCAGACTAGATATGATAGATGTTTATGATATATATTTGAATTAGATTTAATTTTCTTCTAGTCTCATCTTTCTAAGTTCTTTCTTGTTCAAGGTATTGTATTTTTAGTGAAGCAAGGTTTTTCGGACAACATTTTGGTGCATTCAGGAAAGATGGGCCTCTAACTACAATTTTCTTAGTTGGAATTTTATGGCTACTTGAAAAATGTTATTTATTAGGGTCCTCTTAAAGATTCCAAGGTTCCAAAACTAGAGGATGTGTTTTGTGATTTTTTCAACCAAGCCCTAGGTCAAGTGCCTTAAGGGATTTGACCTTTTATAGCGTGTTGATTTGTCAATGGCAAGAGTTTGGGACTTTGTGAAGGGCTAAGAATTTGGAAATAAGTTATTTTAGTGTTTCCAATCATTCTTAAGTATTTATTTCATTTCCATGACCCTATTTCCTACTAGTTTCTTTGTAAACCAAGCCTATCCTGATCAAGTAGGTCTGTGTTGCTTTGTAAAGGAAAGGGAATGATGGAGTGGGACTAGAACTTGGTGCTTTGATATTTGAAGTAAATTTGAAAAGGGTATTAAAAACCTAATTTTATTTGGGTCTTGTTTGAAATTTTGTAAATTTAGATCGAAAAAGCCATTTCAGGAGGGCTAAAATGGACTCATAGGGCTACTAAGCCAAATTGGGGTTTGAGGCTTTGTGCAAGTGTATGATTAAAACCAATGGTTTAGTATATGGTAATTAGGTTCCCTAAGATAATTTAAAATCTTAGAACCCTAGGGAAAAACTTCTAGGGTGTTTTCCTATTACTGACCTACTTATGGGAGATTAGTGCAAAACCCATAAAGTGGGAAAGATTGGTTCTTTGTCCTTGGATTCTTGATGAAGTTAGAGAGTGTGTTTCTTTGATCAATTGGAGGATTGAAGTATGTTGAAATATTGTAAGAAGTTTGAAGAGTTTATATCCAATTGGTTGATTTCAAGTTTGGGAAGCCCATTTGAAGCTTTTTAGTTACACTCTCTGCATCAGATAGAAGTGGGGAGAGAAGTGAGAGAGGAGAGTCCTTTAGAGGAGGTTTCAGGAGAAGAATAAATAATGAAGGTATATTTGGAAGTCAAGGAAGAAACCCTACTATCTTTATAGGAAAATGTTATAACTTCAATCAAGTGGGCCATACCATGAGAAGATGTCTTGAGAGAGGCTCTAGTTCTCATGTTAGGGAAATAAGAACTCCACTACTATAAGATGAAGCCAAAATCAGTGTAACCTCACCAATAGGGAAAGTAGGAATAGTTATGGAGGGACAAAATATCTTACTTACAAGGATATTATTGAAGGTCGCTCAACACATGGAACCCCTCAAAGGAAGACTCTTTTTAGAACAACATGTAAGTCCTATGGTAAGACGTAAAGAAATTTTTTATTCTAGTTCTACTCATAACATAGTTGCTTTGGAAATGGTAAGAAAATTAAAGTTGAAAAGGTTTTATATACAAGCCCCTATAAGGTGTCATGGTTGAACAAGGGATAATAAATGTTGGTAAATGAACAAACTTGGGTGGAGTTTTAAATAGGAGATTAGAAAGACAAAATGTTGTGTAATGCATTACCCATGGATTCTTATTAGATTTTCTTTGGTAATTTTATGTTAAAGTCATACATGTTGGGGAAAATAATTCTTAGGTCACAACTAAGAAGGGCATGAAGATTATATGGATCCACTTCCTGATCAACAAGAAATAATTATGTAGGATCTAGTTTGATGTTTCTTAGTGGAATAGATTTCCTTAAGGTCTTGAAGGAAGAAGGTAACCAAGGCTATGCCATTATGACAAAACCTAAAAAATTAGACAAGCTAGGAACCAAACTAGAGATTGATTAATAAGTTCAAAGGGTGTTAGATCAATATAAGGACATAGTAGTGAATGAGATTCCCAATGCATTGCACCCTATGAGAGATATCAATCATTAGATAGATGTTATCCCTAAAGCTACCCTACCTAATAAAGTTTCTTATAATATGACACCTTCCCAAAAAGAGAAAATTGCTAAACAAGTGCAAGATCTATTGGATAAATAAATTTTAAGGAAAAGCTTAAGCCCATGTGCAGTCCCTACTATGTTGGTTCCTAAGAAAGGAAACAAGCAGAGAATATGCACAAACTCTATAGAGCAATAAATGATACACCATTAGATATAGATTTATAGTGCCAAGAATGGAAGACTTTATGGATTATCCTGGAGAAGCTTGTTTTTTTCTCTAAGGTGGAGTGTGATGCTATCAATATGGCCAAAGGAGAAGTGTTAAGTCAAGAAGACTATCCTATGGCATTTTTCATAGGAAAACACAATGAGACCAAATAGGGGTATTCTACCTATAATTTAGAGTGGTATGATATGATCTAAGCCTTAAAGAAATGGAAACATGACCTACTACCCAAGGATTTTATAGTGTACACTCATAACAATGCACTTGGTTTTCTAAATGGACAAGAAAAGTTGAACCAAAGACATCTTAAATGGGTTGAGTTGTTGCAAAAGGGTGCTACTAATAAGGTGGTAGAAACCTTAAGTAGAAGAGTACTCGCCATTCAAGAAATGAAGTTACGAAGCACATGTTTGGATGCTCTAAAAGACTTGTATAAGGAAGATACAAATTTTGGAGACACTTAAGCATATTGTTTACTTGTAGTTTACTAATGTTTTAGATTAAGGTAAAAGTAGGTTTTGAGGTGACTAGAAACCCCTTACAAAAAAATAAGATATACGGGAAGTATCACCAGGTTTTACAAGGACTTGAAACATAAAGTTCATCACAACACATACCTAGGTTTTACAATGACTAGTGTTTATCATAATGAAAATTCTAATTATCTTTTGTAGGATGCTTTTTTGTTCAAAGGACACTTGCTTTATTTAGATCAATGCTCCATGAAATAAAAGATAGTCAAGGTAGTCCTTGAGGTGATTTTGGTCTTGAAAGGACCTTGGAACAAGTGGAAAGATTTTACTTTTGGCCTAAAGTGAAAACTGATGTTGGAAAGTTTGTAGAACATTGTTCCATGTGTCAAAGAGCAAAAGGTACTTCTTCTAGAGCAAGGATACATCAAATTTCTGTTATACCTAGTAGGCCTTAGGAATGCCTTAGTATGGACTTTGTCCTTGGCCTACCTAAAACACCTAGAGGTTTTGATAGTGCATATGTGGTAGTGGATAGTGTACACTTAGAAAGTGTCACACTCTAAACCCTTCTATTCAAGTGATCTTATGAAATGGAATTCTTGAATGTTGACTTAGAGCTCTCTATCCATGGAGTGCAAAGGTGTGTTTGGAGCAATAAGAAAAGCTCTTAGCTGAACCTTTGAGACACAACCCATGCTAGTAAACCATGCAATGGGAGGTTCTTAAGACAAGAGAAAGAATGCAAGTGTCCACAAGAACTCTCAAGTCATGTAATGCAAATGTGAACTAAGCTAGCATGAGATGCACAATGCAACTATAGTAAGAAAATGAGAGTATTACAAATCCATGCTAAGTAAACTAGATGAGCTAGATTATTACAAAATAGAAGCTATAATATATGAATTTAAACTAACATGAAATGGTATGAGAGAATTAGACAAGAAAAATAGAAGTTCTCCACAAGCTCTCAATAAGATCAACTAATAAACCTGTAGCATAACTATAGTCAAGAGTGAGGATCCTTTGAGAAGGGGGAGAGATCTTTCTTTTAAATGTGTATGGACAGTGGAGATCAAGATCAAGATGATCAACAATCAAGGGTATGGGTTGACTTTAGGCATGATCCATGTGTAAGGGCAAGTCAACCAATGAAAAGAAGTTGACTTTTCATGTGAGAAAAAAAAAATCTTTTTCTTTTAATTTGTAATATAGAAAAAGGACTTTATGTGTGCACATTGATTGGTTAGAAGAATAAGGTCTTTTATTTAATTAAAAGAGCATATGTTATTTTAATCAAATAAGGACTTAGAACAATATAGTCAAACTATAAGTTATAATCAAATAAATAGATTTTTAGCAACTTGGCCTAGGAAAATGATTAATTGATTTAGCCAAAATGTTGAGAAAGGGGCTAATAGTCTAGATTACTATTTTTAGGTGATTACATTTTCCCCTCTTTTACTAAATTGTGATCGGTTTGGGAACACATTACATCAAAGAATATAGAAGCCAAGTAGGCAGCAAGAGATAGAGAAATATGATTCTGAAGAACAAAATGTAGAAAGGAGATAGCAAGTCCTAAATGTTCAGTTTGATAGTGATAGTACAAAACACTAGGATAAAGATGATATTAGAACTCAAGAAGAGTACTAACACTAGGAAAAGTGGATCGATCAAGAGCAAGTGAAAAGATAAAACATATGCTCCTAAGAAATGAATGGTTGTAGGAAAGAATGGTAGAGTATTTCTACCCCTCAGGATCAAAATTGAAATGAGGTAAAAGGTATGTAGAAATGAGCTAGATATGAGAAAATAAACATATAGAAAATTCCATGATGATAGATATGAGATTAAAACCAAAGAGTGACTATTACAAAGTGATAGAATGCCCCAATTTCACCAAAGTTAACCAAGAAGGATTAAAAGGTCAAATCAAGTAGAAAGATGATTCAGATGTGAAAAATGTGAAGTGAAGTAGATATTAAGTGTAGAAATGGTGAAGACATGGAGAAATGAAGATGCCCAAATGAAGATTCAAAGATTAGACCTCAAAAGGTTAGCTAATTGCATAGAAGAAGGTAGAATTTTTAAATATGATTTTGTCTATCAAGATGAACTCAGATTTTCATTTGGATCCCAAAATGGATCTAAAATGTCAAAATTAGCTAGAAGTGCAATTTATGCAAAATTCTTAGGAGTTTGAAAATGAGTCAAAATGAGGTGAGAGGGCTATATAAGGGGTCCAAGGGTCATTTTTAATTCATTAGTCTTTTATGATTTTCAGAGCTTTTGAGTGATTTGGAGAGAGAATATGGCTTTAGCAAGCATTCTCACCCACTGACATCATTTTGAGTGATGAGGCATATTAACGTCTCAAATTTGATATAGTTTTGATAGTTTGAACTTACTCTTTGGGCTTTGTGAAAAAAATTTCCAAAACATTTGTTTTAAATATCTTATGAACTTATGTTGGATATGGCTAGAACTTATTAAACCTATAGATAGTGGGTATGACATACTTTTCTTAATATTATATGTACAAAATGTAGCATTTCATATAAATATTTTAAGCTATGTTCTAATATTTGAATAAGAGTAGGAATGTTATCATGCATATATGTTCCAGATGTTTCTAACTTTTAGGAAATAGAAAAGTGATGCAAAGAGTGGTGATTACTACATCAAAGGAAGAAGATGATGATGACCAATCGTGGCAAAGGAAGCACATATCAGTTCCTATGGATAAGCCATGCCTGTAGAGGATTTATTGTTCCAAAAAATCCAAGAAGACTGACTTGCCATATTTCTTGCAAGTTTTTATTCTATTGCTTAGTAGTAAATGTAGAATGTCATGGTTGACATTCTACCTTCTTTTCTGGCAATGTTTGTTCACGACTTTTATGTCATGTTTTTAATAAGTATCTAATCCTCTATATAATGGATTTGGGATTGTCTTAGTAAGCAAGTAATGAAGAAATAGACAATGTTGGTTTAAGATTCAGAAGTGTGCTTTCTGTTCTTCATGAAGTATTTAGTCGATGTAACTAAAGAAAGATTTTAACAAAAGAGTGATTTTGGAATACTTCTTGCATTAGTAGATTAACAAAATCCAACCAAGGGGGCCCAATTGGGAGGTGGAATAGATTTAGGTAGAGTAGATTCATTCCTTGCAATTTCCTATTTTAAGATAGATTTATTGTATCAGTCCTGCAGCATTGTTACTATGAAAATTCTTGCAGCACTTGTAGAAAATGATCAGAGTGGATGTTTGGAGTTGTTAACTAGTTTAGATTCATTTTTTTAAAGCTTTCCTCAGTTATCTATTATTAGTTCAAGTGTGTTTACTAATCTGTATCAATAGTATAGATTCCTTTCATGCATTTTACCTTCCTACAGCATAGGTGTTAAGACTCTTAAAGGAACTTAGTGCACATACCATGCTGACCCATTTCAAGTCCTACATCCCTAGGTTGACAATTCAAGTGTATTTCATGATGGAAAAAGATAGTCTTTAGAATAGACATAGTATCCTTGAGAGGAATAATGGTGCGATTATTTTCATCCATTATGGAATAGTACATTTTTGACACCGTTTCCGGGGATGGTGTCAAACTAGGAACCTTCACGAGTCCTTTATTTTTAGATTATTTTGTTAGCTAAAAACTAAAAAGTTGTGGGCTTGATTAACAAGTCACCAGTTCAATTGCATGCATCAAAGAGGAAGACAATGAGATGAATATGGGAGATTTCTTCCATAGGAGTCTGTTAATCTGAACAAATAAATTGAAGAAGAAGCTGAGTTTCCTTTTGAGGATGCAAGCCCTATTTTTCCTACAGAATCATCCTCTAGAGCAGAACCTTTAGATACAAGTGGTCTTCAACCTTTTGCTAAAATTTTGGCTAATTTCCTTGATAGTGCTGCTCTAAATCCACCTATTGTTAAGAATCTAGTACCCAATGTTCCTTTTTAGTAGCAACCCCATAATCATCCTCTAGAGTAGAACCTTTAGATACAAGTAGTCTTCAACCTTTTGCTGAAATTTTGGCCAGTTTCCTTGATAGTGCTGCTCCAAATCCACCTGTTGTTAACAATCTAGTACCCAATGTTCCTTTTCAGCTACAAACCCATAATCAAATACCTCCAGTAATGGCACAACCTCTATTTCCTCTCCCAAGCCTCATAACTAATGCTAATCTCAAAAATGTACATGCAATTGCTCTTCCAAAGTTCTATGGCCTTGCAACTGAAGATCCCAATACTTTCTTGTTTTATTTTAACATGCTCTGTCATAGCTTTGATTATAACTTTGATTCTCATAAGCTCAATTTGTTTCCAGCAACACTGAAAGAATTAGCTTTATGATGGTTCATGGGTTTAGGAGCCAATGCAGTAGGTACTTGGGATGAAATGCAAACTCTATTTCTGGAGAAATACAAAGAGTATTGCAAGGAAAATGATTCAAGAGGAGATGATATCTTTAGAATATCATAAAAGGAGGATGAAACATTGGAAGACTATGTTTCATGTTTCTTGTATACACTATAGAAGAACCCTCAGTATGTACTGGCAGAGGATTCACAAAAGCTAGTCTTCTTAAGAAGGGCGAATGATAATTGTCTAGAAGCACTAGATCTGATGGTTGGTCATGATGTATATCAATCTTATTGGGATGACCTCAAAAAAATTTGTCTTTACTACTCAAGGTCAACTATGAAGAAAAACAAAGGACACCAAACCACAACCACCAAAGGAATCAATCAAGGTATTTCAAAGCTCAAGATATCTAATCTACTCTTAGATTTTAAGTAGGACATCATAAATGATGTTACAACACATCTCGACACAATGACTGCAAAGAAGCATGTAGAAGCTAAGGTGTAGTTAGTTGAGTATTGTCCACACTGTTGGAAGTAGAAGAATGATTGCTAATGCAAATTAGTCACTAGCATGGAGAACCAGCATCTTCCAACTGAGTACATCAAGATAGATGGAGAGGATGAGAAAGTATTCTTAATTTCTCAATGTTGGCCATGGGCCCAATGTCAAGATATGCCTCAGGACCTTTTACAAAATCCAAATTTATATGGTAATCAATTGCAAAACCATAGTATCCAAGGTCCTCCACAACATAGTCAACCTAATTGGAATAATGCTTGGCAAAATAATCTACAACAACCTCAATGGCTTCATAATTCCCAACCTTCTTGGCCAAACTAGCAAAGCAACCAGTGGTCTAACCAGTACAAATAATCAATGGCAGAATCAGCAGAACCAATGGCAACCACCCCAAGAGAATTGGTAATCTACAAACCAATGGAGAGGACCTCAACAATGGTCTCACCAAAATACTAGTAATCCACAATTATCACCTCTAGTCCAACAACCTATACTATTTCCACCACCTACAAGTTTTGGACCTCAAAAGTAGACTCAGTTGCCTACACAACCTTAGCCAAATCCAAATAACTAGCAGTCGCAACAACCCATGTATTCCACTGATGCTCAACAATACCCTTCTTATTCTCTAAATGTTGCATATATACATTTGAGATCCAGTATAACCCTACCAGTGCCTAAATTGCCTCTCATAACTAAAATACTAGATACTCCTATAGCATCAAAATTTGTAACTTAGCCACAAGTGATTGACCCAACCAGTGTAACTAGCTTAGATCAAACTCAAACAATAGTTAAATCTCCTTTTCCACAAAAGCTCATACAAAGTAAACCTGCACAAATAGAGGAACAATCCTTTGACATCATTGATCAGCTAAGGAACATGCATGTTCAAATTCCTTTATTCTAAGCCATTAAATATGTTCCTATATATGGAAAAGCCATTAGAGAAGCCTATTTGAAAAAGCTCGGGAGAAAAAAAAGGACCCAACCACATGCCATGTTGTAGGAAAATTGGCTAATATTATGTTAGGAAAATTGATTATTCCTAAATACTCTAATCCAAGAAGTCCAATTGTGAATGTGATTATAAATGGTTAGTTTGTTAAAACTACTTTGATTGATCTTTTTGCTGCTATAAATATTATGACTAAGGATAATATAAAAAATTTGCATATAGAAGGGTTAAGAACTACCCCAAAAATTCTACAGCTTTCAGATTGTTCTACATGCACTCGTAATGCAATGATAGAAGGCATAGTAGTAACCCTAGATTCTCTAAAGTAACTTGCAAATTTCATGATTCTGCTCCTAAAAATCAATTTATTCAATTACCCTATCATTTTAGGACCACCATGGTTAGCTACAACTAATGCAAATATAAGTTATAGGTCAAGGAGTATGACCATATTAGATGGAGAGGCAACAAAGAAATTTGATCTGTATCCTCCAGCACAACCACAACTAGATTTAAGTACATTTGTATTGCCAAATTTAGGAGATGGAGAAGAAGAGTTAAACTCTATAGCACAACTTATGATGTTACATAGAAAATCTTTTCTGAATCTACAAAAAGAGGATTTAGTAATTTAGAGTATTCTTAATAATACTTGTGTGGCAAAAAAAGATGTATCTGATAGTTCTGTGTTAAATTAACTACATATGAGGAAAGTAATGAGAGTTATTTTCTTCTCAAGGAGACAAACATTATCCATCAGCTTTTACCATGTGAATTAGATACAAGTTTAATCTCTGAAGCTACTATTGTTGATCTCACAACTACTATTGAGTTGTCAAAGGGTCATAATCTCCATGTCAATTCCAAATTGCCTTCCACACAGTTGAAACAATTAATAGGGCTTCTTCAAAAAATTGAAAAGACTTTTGCATGGGACTATGGGGATATGAAAGGGTTAAGTCCTACATTATTCACTCATAGAATATACATCAATGAAGGGTGCCTACCACTCCGTCAACCCCAAAGAAGGATTAATCCAGCCCTGAGAGAAATAGTTAAAACTAAACTATAAAATTTTCTTGATGTTGATTTTATATACCCTATATTTGGTAGTAGATGGTTCTAACCTCTGGTTATACTACCTAAAAAGGGAGGGAAATGATAGATTTGTGTTCATTACAAAGAATTGAGTAAGGCAACCAAGAAGGATCACTTTCCTTTACCCTTTATTGATCAATTTTTGGACACTCTGGCTGGTAAGAAATATTTTCTTTTCTTGATGGGTACAATGGTTATAATCAAATAAGTATAGCTCCATAAGATCAGGATAAAACCACATTTACATGCCCATGGTGTACTTTTGCATATTTTGTCTTGCCATTTGGCATGTGTAACGCCCCTGCAACATTTCAAAGAGCTACAATCAATATTTTTTCTGATATATCGCATGATTGCATGGAAATATACATGGATGATTTCATAGTGTTTGGAGTCACCTTTGAGGAAGCCATGATGAATTTTGAAAATTTCCTTGTCTGATGCAAGGAACATAATCTATCAGTCAGTAGTGAGAAATGTTTCATGCTCATGTAGGAAGGAATTGTGCTTGATCATTTCATATCAGTTGCAGGGATACAAGTAGACCCAACTAAGATAGAGGTAATTCTAACGTTGCCCATACCTACAAAACTAAAGGATGTAAGATTTTTTTTAGGTCATGCTGGCTATTATAGGCATTTCATAAAAGATTTCAGTAAAATAGCTAGTCCTTTTGTATACATTATTGACTGAAGAAGTTGAATTCATTTGGACACCTGAATGTAATGAAGCCCTCCCATAACTTCAAAAAGTCCTCACCATAGCACCAATTTTGAAAGGACCAAATTGGTCAATTCCATTTCGTATTCATACTGATGAATCAAACCATTTTGTAGGTGTTGTATTAGGACAAAAGCCTGCTAACCATGAAAATGCAATCTATTATATTAGTAAGAGCCTCTATGGTCCTGAACTCAACTACACAGTTACTGAGAAAGAACTCTTAGTTTTAGTCTATGCATTGAGAAAATGTAGACATTATGTAATTGGATATCTAATTTTTGTTCATACTGACCACTCAGCTACAAAGTACTTAATGAACAAACTTGTTGTAACTGGTAGATTGGCGAGATGGCTCTTCTATTGTAGGAGTTTGATATTACCATTATTGATAAGCCAAGCAAGTCCAATGTAGTTGTTAATTATTTTTCCAGACTACACATTGCTGATGAAGATCTTACTCCAATTGAAGATAGCTTTCCAGATGAGCACTTGTTCCACATAGCAACTCATACACCATGGTATGCAAACATAGAAAATTATCTTGCTACAAATAGAATGCCCTCACACTTCTCTCACAAAAATAGAAGGAAGCTAGTAGAGAAAAGTTTTCATTATTCCTAGATAGATAAAAATATTTTCTATGTTGGACCAAATCAGGTCATGAGGAGATGTGTCAGGGAGGATGAGATATATGACATACTACATGCCTATCATGACAAACCATGTGGAGGCCATTTTGTAGGAAAAAGAATAGCACTGAAGGTACTTACAATTGCATATTATTGGCCAACATTACATAAGGATGCAATAACCTATACAATCAACTATGACAAATGCCAAAGGATGGGCTACCCAACCAAAATTGATGAGATGGCACTCAATCCACAAATTGTAGTAATACCTTTTGACAAGTGGGGTATGGACTTCCTAGTTCTAATTGACCCACCATCAAGTGGCAAATCCTGCATCCTGGTATGCACGGATTATGTAACTAAATGGGTGGATGTTAGAGCAATGAAAAATACAAGAGATGAGAAAGTAGCTAAATTCTTATATGAATAAATATTTACATGCTACGAAGTTCCCAGAGAACTTCTCATAGTTCAAGGCACCTAGTTCACATCAAACTTGATCATTGAGGTTATGAAATAATATAGTATAAGACATCAACAATTCATTCCTTATCACCCTCAAGAAAATGGACAAGTAGAAGTCACTAATAGAGAAATTGAGGCCATTTTGACTAAGACAGTGCAAGTACACAAGAAGGATTGGAACAATAGATTAATTGAAGCTATTTGGGCATACTGAACCACATGGAAGATAATAACTAGATTCACTCCATTTGAATTTCTATATAGCAAAGCAACAATATTACCTATTGAATTTGAACATAAAATAATGTGCACTACTTTGGAATTGAACATCAATCTTCCTATAGCACAAGAAGAGAGACTTCTCCACTTGAACTCACTAGATGAAATGAGAAAGAAAACTTTCAAAAGTGCATAGATCATTTAGAAGCAACGAAAGAAGTGGCATGACACACATATCCATAATAAACAATTCCAAGTGGGAGATTGGGCTCTCCTATATGATTCTTGCTTCAAAGAGAATCTAGGGAAGCTATAAACTTGGTGGTTAGTGCCTTATGAAATTCAATATGTATTCGACAATGGAGTAGTCCAATTGACAACCATTGATCCTATCCAATTCAAGTTACTTGTAAATGGCCATAGTTTGCACCTCTATCATAAACCACAAACCAAAGATAAGTTCTTGTAATAGTTCCGACCAACCAATTTATTAGCTCCTATGAACACAGTTCCCATAGCAGAGGTTGAAAAACCTTCTTCGTGTCACCATACCATGACAAACTTTCAAGGAGCCCTCATAATAAAATCTCATTTAATATGAGATCTATTCTTTCATTCATTTTTCTTTTTCTTCATATCAACTCATCTCATTTCTTTATCTACCATCCACTCACACTCCACATCACCCACAAATTCTCTTTTTCCTACTTTCAATAAACCATATCGTCAGTACCTTTTCTGCGGTCACTAGATTTTGCCACTTCATCAATTTGTTTGTGAATATATTCTCTCAAATTTTTAGTTACAAAAATTTTTAATCTTTATTCATTTTTAGTGCGTAGGTTTTGATATTTATATATAATAGTGCATTAAATGTATCATATAAGTCTTAAGCATGTTTCTCGGTCCTATGCCAAAAAATTTTAAGTGTGGACACTTGTCAAATTTTAGTGGGGGGCTAAGAAAGTGTATTAATTTCCAAATGTCATCTCCACATTATCCTAGTCATGACCATGTTATAGGCTATACTTTGGTGGCAGCTTGATATTTTTCTTTAATTTTAAAAAAATAATAATATATATGTCATACCTTTTCATTGTGCTTTTGGAAAAGATCTCCTGTGTTTGGCATGATTGAAATGACTAAGAGTTATTAAAAGAATATTTTTAGTTAAACCTTGATGCCCTTCATAATTAATTGCATCATTATTTTGCATGCTGAACATAATGAAGTCTTGTTAAGAGAATCTGGTATTGGCATTTCTCAGAAAAATCAATTTGAAATTCTGAGAAGAGGGTATTTGCAGAAGTGTTAAAGGGGATAAAATTTATCAGGATGGTGAGAATAATTTTTTTTTAGATTAAGCATTTTGAAGATGGCAGGATAGTTGTGAAGGTATGAGCCAGTTGTTCATAGTATTTTACTTGTGGACATAGAAGCAATCTGGTGATTTCATGCTTGTGGATGGCTTGGCTACTTCCTGTAGTTAACTGAGCTCAATGAAAAAGTAGCAATAGAGTTTATGAGAACATTTGATGAAGGGGAAGCCACAGTATGGGGATTAAAAGTGATTGCTACTGAGGAGTGGATAGTAGAAGCCATAGGACTACCAGCAAATAGGGAGCATTATCCAAATGAACATGATAACAGGTCGTCATAGGCACATTTCTTTTGGCCAACTAACCCTTGACTAGACATTTCAAAGCAAGGGTGTAAAAGACTTTCTCTTTTGGCTCCATATCCAAAATTGGCAACCCATATTACCAAGTATTTGACCTGTGAAGGCAGGTTTTTAAACTTGCATGCTCATCATTTTAAGATGCTCAATTGTATAAGACATAACATTCAAGTTAATGTCCCCAATTTCCTTTATAATATGTTGTGTATTAGTTCTGAGGAAACTCAAAAAGGAAATGCAAATTTTGTTTCTCATCATGCCCTCATCAAACTTTTAGTTGAAAGGTCTCTTGGGGATTCCTCCCTTGTATCATGGGCAAAATTTGTTTAATTTAAAACCTTGCAGCCTCAAACCAACCTTGTTTCTCAAAATTTAGGAAATGAGGAAGAAATCACATAGCCTAATCAGAATATGGCTAAAATAGAAAAAGAAACCTCTCCTGATAAGCCTATTGAGCCTATTTTAGAGGATGATAGACCTAGTTCTTCTAGAGACAAAGGCAAGCATAAGGTTGGTAAAGAAAGCCCTAATCTTGAAAAGGAAACCCAAAACCCTTCTATTAAAGTAACAAAGAGAAAAAGGTATGATCCTGCAGCAACCACTCCTGCAACATCTACTCTAGCCACACCTAAACCAAAGTGGACCCACAAAATAGTAGAAGTTAAAGAGGTTCCTATGCATCGAAGCCCTCATATGCGAGGTCGAGTATCCCCAGTTTCAACTAAAAACCTAAATGCCCCAATTTCAAAGTCTCATACAAAATCAGTAGTTGAAAATATTCCAGATGACTCTCCTATGCAATTAGAACCCCAAAATATGGAAACAAATCAAAATGAGCCTATTAATGAAAGACCATAGGGGAGTAAGGAAATGTGTGAATTAAACCCCACTATTGTTCCAAAAAAAGCCCCTAACAATAATCAACCTATATTTCCAGCAAGTTGCCAAAGAACAAAAGACAAAATCAATGGCTCAAGAATTTCCTTCTTCTACAATTCAATCAATATTGTTTGGTCTATACAATCATTTCATTTTTCAAAAGGCCTTGGAGGCAAAAAAGAGACCAACTGTAGAAGGAAATATTTGATAGAGATGAGGAAATCAAATCATTGAAAGAGAAACTTGAGAAACAAAAACAATAGATGAATAAGGCTTTAAAGTTAGCTGACCAAGTAATGGCCTATAGACCACCATCAAGGGTGTATGCCATTTGTTTGAAGTAGTAGTTTCTATTATTTCAATTGATGATGAAAATGAGAGATGTTGATTATGAATTTAAAAATGCTAAAGATTTTTACAATGTCTATCAGACTTTGCCTTCATGGTAGAGGAATTTGTTGTGTGAACTATACTTACATAATTTCATAATTCCACATGAGACAGAGAGGAATCCTCTGCTTTACATAGGATATGTTCACCTCAGACCTTTAATGTCCTAGATGCATAATGAGACAAATTATGATAGGTAGTTGGATACCTATAGAGATCTTGAGAAATCTTAACCATTACCACTATAGGTTAAATCATGTAAGCCTGATGATCTTCTAAGAGACTGGTTCAAATTAACCTATGGAAGACTGAAACCAGAGATCAAAGAGAAAGTTTTTATAGAAAGAGAAAAGGTATATAAAGAATACTAGATGCTTCCAAACTTTACACAACAAAGAGCAATTGCAGGGCTTAGAAATCGATATAATCGACTGCTAGAAGCTTTCAAAAAGGTTGAACCACATAACCATGTCAATTATGAGGTAGAATTTAATAGGGTGGCTAAATATATACAATTGGGAAGACAAATCATAAAAGAGATATGGATGCCATTAACTTTTTAGCCTCCTACCCTTCTTTGGCTTATGTGTGAAAATGATGCTACCAGACTAGACCGATTAGTTGAAGAACACTTGGGTGAACATTGGAGATGTACTAGAGGATTTTTCTACACTTTCAAAAGTGGGAAGCAAGGGAAGACTACAATGGGAGATTTTAGAGCCATGGAAAAGAAGTATAATGCTTGAGGACAAGGATTTGCATAGTGGGGGGCAGATGATGAGGCATATTAATGTTTCAAATTTGATATAGCTTGTATATTTTGAAATTACTCTTTGAGCCTTGTGAAAAACATTTCCAAAACATTTTTTTTAAATATCTTGTGAACTTATGCTAGATACGACTAGAACTTATTAAACCTATGCATAGTGGGTATGACATACTTTGCTTAATATTACGCATAGAATGCAGTATTTCATATAAATATTTTAAGCTATATTCTAATATTTGAATATGAGTAGGAATGTTATTGTGCATATGTATTATGAATGTTTCTAACTTTTAGGAAATGGAAAAGTGATGCAAAGAGTGGTGATTATTGCATTAAAGGAAGAAGATGATGAAGACTTATCATGGTAAAGGAAGTGCAGATCAGTTCCTATGGATAATTTGTGCCTACAGAGGAGTTATTGTTCCAAAATCTAGGAAGACTGACTTGTTATATTTCTTGTAATTTTTTATTATATTGCTTAGTAGTAAATGTACTATGTCATGGTTGACGTTCCGCCTTCTTTTTTGGCAATGTTTGTTCACGGCTTTTATGCAATGTTTTTAATAAGTATCCAATCATCTCTATAATGGATTTTGGATCATCTTAGTAAGCAAGTAATGAAGAAATAGACAATGCTAGTTTAAGATTCAGAAGAATGTTTTCTGTCCTTCATGAATTATTTAGTCGATGTAACTAAAGAATGATTTTAATGAAAGAGAGATTTTGGAATACTTCTTACATTAGTAGATTAGCAGAAGCCAACCAAGGGGGCCCACTTGGGAGGTGGAATAGATTTAGGTAGAGTAGATTCATTACTTTTAATTTCCTATTTTAAGATAGATTTATTGTATTAGTCCTGCCACATTGTTACTATGAAAGTTCCTGTGGCACTTGTAGAAAATGATCATAGTGGATGTTTGGAGTTGTTAACTAGTTTATATTCATTTTTTAAAAGCTTTCCTTAGTTATCTATTGTTAGTCCAAGTGTATTTACTATTCTATATTAGTAGTATAGATTCCTTTCATGCATTTTACCTTCCTGCAACATAGGTGTTAAGACTCTTAAAGGAACTTAGTGCACATACCGTGCTGACCCATTTCAAGTCCTACGTCCTTGGGTTGAAAATTCAAGTGTATTTCATGATGGAATAGATAGTCTTTAGAATAGACATAGTATCCTTGAGAGGAATAATGGTGTGATTATCTTCATCTATTATGGAACTATACATTGACCAGAGTTGGTTTTATAACTGGCCACCTGAGTACGAGGCCCTAGTAAGTCATCAAATTTTGTCACTTTTTGAAGCATTTATTGTATTTTTGGCATGTTTTAAGGCTTTTGACAGAAAATATTATGTGATACTTTAAAATTATTGCATGGATACTTTAAGAAATATAGGGCAATATTTCTATCAACAATAAAGTATCACACAACCTAATAAGTTGTATCACCTCGGTTACATGCAAATGTCATCCCACATGGTGGAAAATCTCACCTGCGAAAAATTATTACCCGAGTATTATAAGAAGCATTGCACAATACTTAATCAACAAAAAGTATCACCTGCACATAGTAGAAAGTGTCATACAATCTATTTTTGGGCTTTTTCTGCCTATTTGAGCACTATTTTCTATTCTTTTTCTTAGTCGATGATGTTTATAACATATCCTAATGTTTTTTATGTTCATTTGACTTGGTTTTGTAGATTATTTTTGCTACTCTTCACATCAGAGCCCCCAAAGTGGTGGGGTTGCACATCCTTCATCATCTAAATGATAATGAGAAGGCTACCATATTGAGTATGGGGCTGAAATAGGTGACACACATGCCCCATATACAAGAAAATCATGGGCTATTAAGTGTTTTAGTTGGGCAGTTGCACAACAAGCACAACACCTTCCATCTATCGACCGATGAGGCTACCATCATATTAGAGGATGTATATCACATCCTTCATGTTCCCTGCTATGGTGATTCAATTCATTTTTAAGTTATGGTTTCTCCTTTTTTGTTAAGCTTACTATATCCATATGAGATGTAATGACATGAGTTTGTATGTGATAGGTATATTACAACTAGACCCTGATAGAGAGGAGGTTATCTGTATAGTAGATATTCGAGGATGTTGTTATCTTGGATCACCACTTCAATTAGGAGAGACTTATTGATGAGTATGGAGATGATCATCCATTGCCTTGCCTTATGTGTTCTTTAGCTGCTTAGCCTTAGGCTACCGATAGGGGCCAGAAGGGATTTCTACTAGGATGCGGTAGACTAGTAGTAGATTTTCTTGGGTGACCCCAGAGGATGATATGAGGACCTATAATTCTTTCAAAAATGTACAAGGAGCTCCATGAGATAGCCTACCAAGAAGGGAGGACATGGGCATGTGGTACGGTGCTAGTCTAGGTATGGGTATTTAAGCATTTCGTAGTGATTTGACCATCAGTGTAGCCATGAGAGCATAGTGGAGATGTGATTAACTATCAAATTCTTTTTTATGAGCTCTCTTTATTTGTCTAGTGATCCTATTGTGAGTGCCAAAGATAATCTGATACATCGAAGCTTGAGTATATGCATTATAGTCAATCACTAGTTGAAAGACATTCAAATATAGTGGAATGCTTTGTCATCAACCAAGTATGGCATCAGTTTGGTGAGTAATAATGGATATCAGTGGAGACTAATACTTTTTTGTAGGTCCACAAGGAGGAGGTACAAGGTTGGCTAACCATGCTAGATTATTAGGCCACCCTAAGGGAGACAAAAAATTTGATGCAGGAGCCTTGGGACTACCATCCAGATATGGCAGATGCGAGAGCACACCCAACATATATGTATGAGATGTAGAGGCACCCATTCCCTAGATTCACATGACCAGATGCCCCACCTATGGTAGTAGGATAGGAGGTACATGGAGGGGAGGGTGGTGGAGGTGGAGGTAGGGGTGGCAGGAGGATGGAGGTTGGGAGTAGTTCCCTATCTAGTGGGAGGAGATGGACGTGGACCCAGACCTCAAAAGGGGAGGAGGAGGAGGATGAGGAGGAGCATCCATTAAGACATAGGAGAGAAGAGTGGGCAAAGGCATGATAGGAGAAGCCTATCAAAGAAGATGGAGGGGAGGATGACCATGATGCTAGGATCTAGGATTTAGAGGCAAACTTATAGGGGTTGAGAATGACCATAGTGATTAGAGACTAGTAGCTAGTGGATATGCAAACAAAGGTTGATAGGAAAGAGCAATTTTGAGGGATGATTTAGTAGAGGCTTGGCAAGAGGTGCAGTGATAGAAAGCCAGGGTAGCCTATTACCATGATGTGTGCATTGTTGTAGTTCTAGTGGATCGATAGGTACCTATGTACTCAGAGAGGGCTAGTAGATTGAATCAGCCACCATTGAGGACACCAATGACTCCTCCCCAAGAACAACCTAATCATGAGGGGAGAAATCAGTCTTAGGTCTAGGCTAATGTCCTTATGACACTTTTATCATACCGTATGTATTTTGAGACATTCATCTAGATTTTGGATCCCATATTGTATTATGACATCTTTAATATATATATATATATATATATAGGATTTGATCGATATCTTTGTGTGGTTGCCTCATTTGGTGAATATTGTATATAGATGTTTTAATTTTTTGCTCATATTTCTATGTGATGTTTTAGTTTTTTGCTCATGTTTATGTGCTCATGGATCTCTTCCATGTATATTTTAACTCTTATGTGTTCGATGTAGACTAATGTTTTGAAAATATAATACTTGGATAGATTAGATGTGATTTTTGGATTAACCCCTTGCAATGATAGGATAACAAAGAGACAAAGTGTTAGATCAAGGAGGTGAAAGAGATGATCAAGAAGTAACTGATAGGGATATGAAAGCTATTAGCTGATGTGTCCGAGAAAAGATGAAGAGAGAGCTCTCCCCATATGCAAAAATGAAAGACTAAGCTTAAAATGAACCTAGGATGCAAACTAATATACAAAGTGGTTTACTTGCAAGGGATGCAAAACATTTAGACTCTAATTTCATTATTGACCATTTATTAAGGACATCATAAGATCATACAACCATCACTAGTATAACTATATATATATATATGAATATGATCGATATTAGATAGGAATGTGGGAACCCAACCTAAGCATAAAAGACATGTAAGTCAAGATGGCTAATGCAGTTAGACTCCCTAAGTTTAACATAGCAAGATTACACCTGTATCAAGGCATAAGTGCTAGGATATCCTTCTAGTGTAGTCTTGTGAAAATAGACAAGGATGATATGCTATAGGTCCAAAACGTCAAGTAGGACAACCATGAATACTTCAAGAGACTTTACACTAACAAAATATACCCACAAGATAAAAGCAAGTAAAACATGACCGATGACCCCAGTCTTCTAGTCCATGACATCCTTGAAATACTATTAGAGAGGGAACACTCAACAAAGAAATTGTCATAAACAACACCTATAGAAAGATAAAGTTCATCATAGCTTAGTAGGTTTAATTTTTAAGTGTGTGTGTGTATGTCACATGGAAATTTCTTCAAGGCTTGAATCTAATAGTGAGAAATATCACAACATCCTAAACTATGGGTAGAGGATGTGGAAAGTAATGACAAACACTTGATGTCAAGGGGAAAGTGTTGAGAAACACTATTTTGTGAGTTTCCAAAGAAACCCTAATGTACAAGGAGACCTTGATAAGCTAAGAAAGTTGTGTCCCCAAGATGAGGATAAGAGCCAATTCCAAGCTAAGAAATGTGTTGCAGAGTGAATAAGTGAGACTGATAGACATAAGTGTGAGGGTCTCAAGTAGTGCCTATTTCCACGTTTTCACCACTTGGCAGATTTTTTAGGACTTTTTTGTATTTGTTTTTTTTGGTGATACATCAAAGGACCTATTTCTAGGTTTTCACTAAGGTGATAATTGTTTCACAACATTTTCTTATTTTTAGACTATTTTTAGGATCAATAGATATATACAAATAGTTGAGTTGTGAGCCTTAGGCATAGAATTTCTTTAAATGTGGAATATTGATAGGCTCAACCAGTTCTTCCCCTCCAAGAGTAGAAAGTTGATAGGAACTAGATCCAAATTTTGTTGTTGTAATATAAGGACCCAACCAGTTAGGCTTGAATTTCCCTTTCTACTATCTATTCTGTTGATTTTTTGGGTTTTCTCTAAGCACAAGCTCACCCAAATTGAACTCATCAGGATGAACCTTCTTGTTGTAGGTAGTAGAAATTCTATTTTGATAAGCCCTCATGTGGTTGAAAGCAACCTTATGATGCTCAGTGAGGGCTTCTAGTTCTTTTCGGCTTAGAGCTCCCTATCCACGGAGTGCAAGAGAGTATATTTAAAGAATAAGAAGGCTCTCAAATGAGCCTTAGAGATACTCTTCTTGCTAGTAAACCATGCAATGGGAGGTTCCAAAAACAAGATGCAAGAATACAAATGTGCCAAGGAGTTCCTCAAGAATGCAATGTAACTAAAGATTAAACTAGAATGAATATGAAAACTGTAGCTATTCTAAGCATGGATGAGAGTGTTACAATCCAAATATTAAGCTATGTGAGAGATTATTGAAAAATAGAAGTTAAACTAACATGCAACATGAATCTAAGCTAAAATGTCATGGTATGAGAGAATGTAGACAAGAAATAGAAGTTCTCCACAAAGCTCCAAAGAAACCTGTTAGAAAACCTACAGCATAGCAATATTCAAAATGAGGATTGATTGAGGGGGAAAGCTCTCTCCCTTTTAAAGATGTATGGATGGTAGAGATCAAGATGAAGATGGTGGATGATCAATGGTGGAATTCAAAAAGAAGAGTGATCCATGTGTACACACAAGTCAACCAATAGAATATAAGTTGACTTGTCATATAAGACAAAAGTCACAAAGTCTTTTCTTTTAATTGCAAAATAGAAAAAGGACTTTATGTGTGCACTTTAAGTGGGTTAGAAGAATGGGGTCTTTTATTTAATTAAAAGGGGACATGTTCTTTTAATCAAATAATGAACTTAGGATAGTATAGTCAAAGTATAGGTTATAATCAAATAAATTGATTATTAGCAATTTGGTCTAGGTAAATGATTAAATTAATTTAGCCAAAATGTTGAAAAGGGGGCTAATAGTCTAGATGACCATTTTTAAGTGATTACATTTGCCCCTCTTTGACTAATGCATGATCGATCTGGGAACACATTATGTCAAAGAAAATAGAAAGCCAAGTAGGCGGTGATAGATATAGATATTTGATTTCAAAGAATGAAATGCAGAAATAGATAGCAAGTCCTAAATGCATAGCCTGATAGCAGTAGTATTGAACATTAGGAAGATGATGTTAGGATCCAAAAAGAATTTTAACACCTATCAAAGAAAATAGATCAAGAGCAAGTGATAAGGTCAAACAAATGCTCCTAAGAAATAGATAGCTGTAACAATCAGCAATAGAGTATTTCTGCCCCCTCGGGATCGAAATTGAAATGAGGTAAGGGGATGTAGAAACTAGCTAGACATGAGAAAATTATAATATAGCAATGTCCAAGATGACAGATAGATGATTAGAACCCAAGAATGACTATAAGAAACTGATAAAATGCCCCAGTTTGACTAGAGTTGACCTTGAAGGATATAGCATAAAAATTAGGTCAAAATGAGTAGAAAGGTGATTTTAGACATGAAACATTGAATTGAAGTAGATATGAATAATGGAAATGATGAAGACATGAAGAAATGAAGATGCCCCAGTGATGATTCAAAGATTAGACCTCAAAAGGTCAGCTAACTGCTTAGAAGAAAGTAGAATTTTAAAAGACAATTTTGACCATCAAGATGAACTCAAATTTGGATTTTGATCCCGAAAATGAATCTAGGATGTTGAAATTATTTAAGAGGTCAAAAATTTATATAATGTCATGATAAGATAGAAAAGAGATGAAGCGAAAGATTAAGAAGGTGAAAAGACATGAACAAGAAGAAAGTAAAGAAATATATGAAAGGAGTTAGCCGATATGTCTATGAAAAGATGAAGAGAGAGCTCTCCCCATATGCAAGAATGAAAGACTAAGCTAGAAAATGAACCTAAAATGCAAACTAATATGCAAAGTGGTTTACCAGCAAGAAGTGCATAACATTTGGACTCTTAATTTCATCATTGAGCATTTATTAGAGACATCATGAGATCATACAACCATCACTAGTATAACTATGAGGATATGAATATGATCGATATTAGATAGGTATGTGGAAATCCAATCTAAGCATCAGAGACATGTAAGTCAAGATAACTACGTGATTAGATTCTTTAAGTTTAATTTAGCAAGATTACACCTATATCAAGGCATAAGCGCTAGGATAAACCCCAAGTGTGGTCTTGCAAAACAATCAAGGATGATACATTTTTAAGTCAAAGTGTTGAATAGGACAAGCACGAATGCTTACAATAGTATAGAAAAAAAAAGTATACCCACAAGCAAAAATCAAGAAAACATGCCCCATGCCCCCAGTCTTCTAGTCAATCACATCCTTGAAAGACTATTAGGGATGGAACATATAGTAAATAAATTGTCATAGACAGCACTCAAAGTAGATAAAGATCAGCATAGCTTAGTTGTTTAAGTGTTAAAGTGAGTGTGTGTAAGTCACTTGGCCATTTCTTCAAGACTTGATTCTGATAGTGAGAAATATTGCGACATCGGAGACCGTAGGTAAACTATCTAAAAAGTGTTGAAAAACACTTGATGTCAAGTTGGGGGAAGTGCTGAGAAACACTATTTTGTGAGTTGTCAAAGAAACCCAAATGCACAAGAATACCTCAAAAAGGCTAAGCAGTTGTGCCTCCAAGACGAGGACAAGAAAAAATTCCAAGCTAGGAAATGTGTAGCAAAATAGGTGATTGAGACTGATAGACAGAGGTGCAAGGGTCTCAAGTAGCACCTGTTTCTAGATTTTCACCACTTGACAGATTTTTTCAGGACTTTTTTTCAATTTGTTTTGTATTTTTCAATTTTTCAATTTTTTTTGGTGATACATTAAAGCACCTATTGCTAGGTTTTCACTAAGATGATCTTTCTGCAAGACATTTTCTGATTTTTAGGATTTTTTTCAGGATCATATATGATTTTTTGGATTTTTTAGAATAATTTAGAGATCACTAGTTCTCATGCAAGATCACATCATTTTCTCCCAATGTCTAGCAAGCTATAGGACACGATGGAGAAACAAGCCGATACATAAGCAAAGATGCATAAGAAAGAAATGTGAAGCAAGTGAAAGTGATCCTCAAGGACTGACTCCTCAAGAGTAACCAAGCTAGAGAAAGAGGTGAAATAGTCATATGAAGAATGTTTTGGATAAGCAATGGAAGAAATGAGCAAGATAGCATGTAGGATAAGCAGTGAAGCCAACAAGTGAGATAGCATGAAGCATGTAGTCCAAAAGAGTAGACATGTCAAGAGACCTATGAGAACCATGTTTCATTTATTATGATCAAGATCAAGGGGTCAACTAGATAGTATAGCAATGGGATAGAGCAATAAGAATAAAGCTCAAGATAGAGGCTATGAGGGAATGAGAAATCACAAATAGAGAATCTCATGGATAAGATAGCCAATATGCAAAGATAGCTCAACATTTTCAAGATCAAAGAGAGAAGAGGGGATAGATGGAAGATGGAAGAATTATGCATGATGCTTGTTTGCCAGGTTTTCATCATGGTACTTATTTTTTAGAAAGAGCTCAAGCTTTTTGAATGTATATAGTGCTCTTATAGAAAAGATAAGTCATGATAAGCCAAGACCATAGAAAGGTATGCTCAAAGATGTTGATAGGGTGATGAAAGAGAAATGGTAGTAGCAAGAGTATATGGAGGATAAGAATTCATGTATAGAAAGTAAGTGTAAGCTTTAGAGGATTTCATGAGGGTAGCTGAAATATTGGACAAGATCAACATTGACACACACCTTAGAGGGTACTGGAATGATGGAGGAATTATGGATGAAATAGCTTGAGGTTTAGATCTATGAGAAGGTAGAAGAGATTTGGAAAAAAGTTGAATGGAAGGCTTTGGAATATTTTTAGGAAGATTTTTGGAAGAAGATGGAACGGAAGCCTTTGGAAGCTCGAATGTCAACTTTGAAGTATTTTCAAAATTCAAGTCCTTTAAAAGAGACTTGGGAATCCATATAGCTTTAGATTTTCCTTTGGATACTTCAAAACACATTTCTTCAATAATGGGTTTAGGAACCCATATTTTCTTTGATTTAGCTTTTTTAATAGTGGACCTTTGTGGTCTCTTTTATGCATTCTCCTTCTTAGAATTCACATGTTGATTAGATGGGACATAGTGATCTTTCTTTTTCAATGGATTCTTATGTTTACTCTCACTTCCAAAGGAATTGGGATTTGTGGATGAATAAGAATGATATGACTAGTTTAGATGTATTGATGGGTGAAAAGTCATCAAGGATGAGTGTCTTTGTTGATCTTGAGGTATTATGGGAGAACTAGGGAATGAGCTATGAGTGAATGTAGGAGATGGAGGAACATAAGACCCCAAAATGGATGGAAGGTTTGAATGCTTTAGCTTAGATGGATATGGACCAAGGATAGATTTAGAAGATGCATAGGGATAGTGGAAAGGGATATCAACATCTTTAGAGTGAGCAACATGGTCAAAGCCATCAATAGACTCATGAGTACCTTTGATAGGAACAACATTTTTAATAGAAACACTTGAAGCTTGAGCACAATTTTGAAGTGGATATGGAGAAGTAGAACATGAGGGGATGCTTTGATCTTGACAAGTAGCCTTGGATAGCATATGAAGAGAACTTTTCTCATAATTTTCAGTAAGCTTAAGGGAGATAATGGAAGTGGTATCTTCATCATACTTAGGAGGTGGACAAGTTATAGGATATGGAGAGGGGAAAAATCTTGAAAGAGATGAAAGGGTGCTTAATCTTGATCTTTCTTGACATTTATAGACTTTTCTTTTTGAGAGTCCTCTTGACATGGAGCCACTTCTAAGGACAAGGGAGAATGAAGAGTGAATGGAGTAGTGCTTGGATTAAGCATAGTAGTTCATGAAGGTTGAGCATGTTTAAGATTAGTAGCATGGAAAAGGTTTTCAGCCAAGTGAAGGTTAGCTTGAGTTTCTTTTAGAGATAGCCCTTGAGGATACACATAGTCAATGTGGAAATCATTAGATTCTTTATTTGATGGAGGCATGTTGGAAAGATTTGAAGTGTTGGGAGATGCACGAGTGTTGGAAGAAGTGGAAGATGTAATAGAGCCGCTACTAGACATAGGTTCATTAACGTAATCTTGCTCAAGAGAAGTATCCTTAGCACATGAGTCACTAGAGGTATCAATAATTCCATTACCAATAAGATCTTGGATTTTATGTTTTAGCTCAATGCAATCTGAAGTAATATGCTCATCATGTTGATGATAAGCATAATAGATATCCAAGAATGGGTTTCCATATGAGCTAGACTTAGGCAACATGATGAGCTTGGTGCCAAGAAGTGTTCTCAAAATGTCATCATAAGAATTCCCCAAGGGAGTAAAATTTCTCTCAAAAGTATGTCTACAGTCCTTTGGTTGTTTCTCAAGTGAATAGAATGCATCCATGTCTTCATTATTATCTTGGTCAAAGATAGGTCCATCATGAAATTTTTGCATAGGCTCAAAGGAGGTATCACTTTCTTGTTCTCTAAAGAGGTCTTTAGATCTAGAAGATGAAGACATTTGATGTCTTGAAGTAGAGCATGTAGACCTAGAAGAAGAGAATGACCTCAAATAAGGTTAATCACATGCATGTAAAAACCTTAAGGAAGATTCATGTAATGATGCAATCTTCTCCTCTAACCTTTTATCAAGTTTAGACTTCATTTTTGTCATGCGCTTCGAGAGATGAAGGTAAGAAAGATCATTTGTCTCTTCTAGTTTTTTGTATTGTGCATATAGATCTTGAAACTCTTTAGTGACATGGAGGATATCATGATCATCTAGATTCAGTTGAAATTTGGTAGCACAAGGTTTAGATCCCATAGTTTTAGATGCAAAGCCAAGCATAAAAGAGCCTAGAAGATAACTTGATGTTGAAACTATAGGAGGTAGAGTGTTCACTTGCCAAGATAGTAGAAAGAGATTAAAGTGACTTGTCAAACAATATGTCCAAGAAACTTACGACATGAATGACTCAAGTCAATAGCTAGGAAAGATGGCCAAATAGCCAAATAAATAGAGCAAGCAGGGTGACAAGTGAACAACTTTCCCAGCCCAAGAGTGTAGTCAAGAAATCAAGGTAACCATTTTAGCAAAAGGATAACTAGCAAGCATGCATAGACCATGAAGACAAAAAGACCAAGAGAACTAAGACAAAAGAGCCATTTTAAGCATGTTTAAGCACTAGAGACATAACAAATCATAGCCAAATGATGAAACCCCCCTTACTAAGTAACACAAGAAAATAGTTGCACTTGACATTTTGACTTGGTTGACAAAGTTTGACTATAATTGATAGCATAGCAAATTTTACGTTCAAAAGAAATTTATTTCGAAGCAAGATAGTGACACATGGAGTAGTCTTCAAACAATCAAGCAAGGGACAAAGCAACCTTGCATGATACAATCATATGTGAAGTCTTAAAAGAAATCCCTAGAACTATCGTCTTGTGTATGTTCAAAAGATTTTCACAGGTCTAGCACATTCAAGAACACACCAAGCAATATCTACCTAGGAGTCATGGTTCATTACTCAACAACTTGGCCCACGCTTGATGCTCCTTCGCCTCACACCAAGTGGTTTCCCACAAGAGATATTGGCTTTGTTATGGAAGTTTCATAAGCACAACCAAGGGAACACATATGGTGAGTGTAAATCTTGGGGTGATCCGGGTAATCCACTAGGATCAATCCTTGCACCAAGAAGTTGAGTGGCTAAAAAGGGTAGTTACTAACTTAGGGTATTTAGATAGGGCTTCTGTTCATAGTGTTCCTCTTGCTCTCAAGTACGGGACACCTCACCTTGCGATGAGTAATCGATCTCGCGATCACAAGAGTACCTTAAGTATTCTTGCCTAGTGATTTCCTTATGGTCAAAATCTCATAAGAGATCACACTAGGAGAAGACAAACACTATGTCTACCAAGGTTTTGTGTCCTTGATAGCCTTGAGTTTATAGTGGGTTGGAAGAGCCAGGTAATTTTCTTGTCCCCACTCGGGTTGTTCCTCTCAGGTTGTCCGAGAGAAGGCCCTCTAAAGGATTCTAACTACACAAAGTGGATCAACTTTTGGAAGTCAAGATTTCTAGTTCACCACAAGGGTGAAGAGCATACTCTCCTATTCCAATCATTTTCTCCCAAACATGCCAGGAAGATTCAGTTGCCTCTTACTCTTGACACCAAATGGTAAGTAAAGATTTTTGATTCACTACAAGGGTGAAGAGCATACTCTCCTATCACCAAAAGATCCCAGTTGTAAGTTTTAATGTGCCTAAAAATAAACAACTAGTATATGTTGCACATGTAAAAGTAAAGAACAAGAAAAATTGATTTTTTATGCATTGGGCAACCCTACAAACGATCGTTAGTAGCCCTTGTGCATTTGAAGCTTTGACATGCGTTCTTTTTATGCAATGTTTCAATTTTTTCCACAAGGATGGCAACCTGTAATCACAACTTGTTAGCACCAAAAGTTAGTGTGAAATAACATAAAAATCTGCAATAAAAAGAGGTGAGTTGCCTCAAAAATCCAATTTATCTTCCAACCAAGTACATGCAAAGAAAGTGCAAGTTAATCACAAATGCTCTTATTTTTACTCTTTGATTTTGACCTAGTCAACAAGATTGGACTTGTTTGCTATGATTTCATATCCAAAAATAAAAATAAAAAGAAGAGACCCCTATTAAAAATCAGAGAGCTTTCCATAAATGCAAGAAATTTAAAAAAATCTCTTCATTTGCACTCTAGAGATTGATTTTTTCAAAACAGGCCAAATTTCACAAATTGAGTTTTTGATCCTTAATACGACCTCAAAATTCAAAACACAAAGAAAGAACCCCCATTAGAATTGAAAACTCTTTTTGAAAATATAAGTTTTTCATAAAAATACACTGATGTGCGACCAGAAATGACTTTTTATGAAAATAAAAGAAAATACCATAACTTCCGCAAATCATGTCAAAATGCTTTGAAAATTGGACTGAAACATTTTGGATACATATACAATCTAAAAAAAAAAATTTAAAACCAATATCCAAGCGGTTTAAAAGATATGATCAAATCTTTAAACCAACTAGATTTTTGGCCTTCAAACCAATTTACTTATGGGTTGGCCTTAAAACCAAAGTGATAATTCTAAAAAATCACTTGATTAGATCCAATATGCTGCTGTAAAAAACTAAAGATAAAAAATGAAAGCAAATGGAGCTAGAAACTTGATTCAAGCCCCACAGTGGGCGCCAAAAATGTACACTCGAAAGTGTCCCACTCTAAACCCTTCTATCCAAACGATTCCATGAGTTTGGAATGCTTGGATGTTGGCTTAGAGCTCTCTATCCACAAAGTGCAAGAGAGTATATTTCAAGAATAAGAAGGCTCTCAGATGAGCCTTAGAGATACTCTTCTTGCTAGTAAACCATGCAATGGGAGGTTCCAAAAACAAGATGCAAGAATGCAAATGTCCCAAGGAGTTCCTCAAGAATGCAATGCAACTAAAGATTAAACTAGAATGAATATGAAAACTGTAGCTATTCTAAGCATGGATGAGAGTGTTACAATCCAAATATTAAGCTATGTGAGAGATTATTGCAAAATAGAAGTTAAACTAACATGCAACATGAATCTAAGCTAAAATGTCATGGTATGAGAGAATGTAGACAAGAAATAGAAGTTCTCCACAAAGCTCCAAAGAAACCTGTTAGAAAACCTGCAGCATAATAATATTCAAAATGAGGATTGATTGAGGGGGAAAGCTCTCTCCCTTTTAAATATGTATGGATGGTAGAGATCAAGATGAAAATGGTGGATGATCAACGGTGGAATTCAAAAAGAGGAGTGATCCATGTGCACACACAAGTCAACCAATAGAATATAAGTTGACTTGTCATATAAGACAAAAGTCACAAAGCCTTTTCTTTTAATTGCAAAATAGAAAAAGGACTTTATGTGTGCACTTTAAGTGGGTTAGAAGAATGGGGTCTTTTATTTAATTAAAAGGGGACATGTTCTTTTAATCAAATAATGAACTTAGGATAGCATCGTCAAAGTATAGGTTATAATCAAATAAATTGATTATTAGCAATTTGGTCTAGGTAAATGATTAAATTAATTTAGCCAAAATGTTGAAAAGGGGGCTAATAGTCTAGATGACCATTTTTAAGTGATTACAAACACAAAATATTAATATAGTTGGATAATGTGTCATTTTCCAAAGAGAGGTCATAATTTTTTTTGGTGAATTTATAGAATCGCAAGTTGTCCATGGCCCACATGCTAAGTGTACACTATACAATGTACTTGTAGTATGCCAATCCATTAAGATTCAATTAATAATATGCCCTCTTTTATTGTTAACTTGGTTTTCATTACATTTAATGTTGTCATTTTTATAGTGAAAGGAATTAATTTGGGTTGTTCATGTAATGTAGATCAATGGCTTCAACTCTATTTTGGGTCTAATTTCAAATGACATACCATAAATTCTAAATCTTCCCAGAACTAGGATAGATGTCCCAAAGACCAAAACATAAAGTAGTTGGCTAAATGGGGATAGTTGGAGACACACGTCAGTAAAATGGTAGGTGATGCTCAACCCAAGAGAAAATATTATTTTATTTTATGGGCGAAATAACATTGTCCAATAAGAAAACCTTAGGGAAATGTTGGCAAAAATTTTAAAATAATTTTGTTCTAAATGTAGATTACATTAGCGATTGGACTGGGATTTGGACCAATTATGTGTAAACTAATGAGCGATTAGCCTTAGATTTTGACCCAAATTATTTAATATCTCGGCAACATAGTTGACCCCATATGTAGGTTTTATTAGCCAAATTGTGATTTTCCAAAGAGATGGAATAGCCAATTGGCAAAGATTCGCCACTAAAAAAATCACTGTAAATTCTTAAATAGTTATTTTAAGTCCTTATTTTTGAATCGTCTCCATTATCAGCAACAATGGAGGATGGGATGCCATAATGAAAAATAATGTGGTTGAGTATAAATAAGGTAACATATTTTCCTGTAGTAGTAAACAAAGGTACAAATTCAACCCATTTTGTAAAGTATTCAGTCATTTTGATAATAAACTTGTGACCACTGGGCAGACTTGGATGAATCTTTCCTATCAAGTCAAAGGCCCATTGTTGAAATGGCCAATATATTACAAAAGGTATAAGCTCACATTCAGGAGCATGAATCAAGTTACCATGAAGATGACATTTCTTACAAGATTTAGTATATCGAACAACGTTACCTTGCATGGTTGACCAATAATAGCCCACCCTAAGTAGTTTTTTAGTAAGTACAAGGCCTTTGGAGTGTACCCAAAAAATGTCACCATGGACTTTAGCTAATGCCTTTTTTGACTCTTCTAGTTCTAGACACCTAAGGAGCATTCCATCTAGACCTTTCCTATTCAAGTCACCAAAGACCAAGGTGTAGTGTGAGGCATGTGAAGGAGTTGGAATTTTTTGTTTTGTATGAGATTTTTAAGACTAATCTAATCACTTAGATAGGAGAAAATGGTGGCATAGAGGGATGATTCATGACCAACAATAGGGAAAATTACATATTATCAAAGCAGTCATAGGCGGGGTGACATAATTCTTCCACTAGAAACTCAAAACATGATTCATGTTCTTGTAACTAGAGAATCGATGCTAGGGTGGCCATAGCATTGGCAACCTTGTTTTTTGCTCTAGGAATTTGGTGGAATGTTGTGATTGTGAAATAGTTTTCTAGAGCATCAATCAACTTCTTATAAGGTACCAAATTGTCATCGTTGGTTTGATACTCATTGTTGACTTGGCTTATGACATGTTGGGAATCTCCATTAATATGCAGCTCTATGATCCTCCATTCTAAAGTCATTTTAATCTTGCTTGTTAAAGTCTCATACTCTGTAATATTTTTAGTACAAGGAAAAAAGAGTTTTTAATACTTTGGGATTGTGTAACCATGAGGTGTGATAAATAGAATGCCTATGCCAACCCCATTTTGGGTGTGAGAACCATCAAAGAATAGCTGCCAAGTTCTTTCAGTGATATACATAATACAAACATCTGGAAACTCAATATGCATAGACGTTGTATCTTCTAATGGAAAATCAGCCAGTTGGTCCTCTATGGCTTGCCCTTTGATAGATTTTTGTTCAATGTACTAAATATTAAATTTTGAGAAATCATCATCCATTTAGCCAGAAGTTTGGTAAGCACAACTTTACTCAATAAGTATTTTAAGGGATCAATTTTAGCAATGAGATGGACTATGTCAGCCAACATCTAGTCTCTAAGATTTTGGGAGGCAAATATCACTGCAAGGTAAGCCTTCTCAATGTTGGTTTACTTCATCTCATAGGCCACCAAAGTGCGACTGATGTAGTAGATAGTGATGAGCCTCTAAAAGGCCATTATTTTGATTACTTTTTATCTTGTTTTTAAAAGCTATCTTGCAAGAATTAGTTTAAGACTCTATGGTTTAAGCAAAAGAACTTATGTTTTATGAGTATATTATCTATATGTTAAGACATGGAGATTGAAGTATAGATTAATCAGTTATATTGTGTTTTCTTGAATGTATGATTGTTTATGGTTTAATGAAGGATATTACATGTTGATAAATATTTCCTCATCCATGCTATGTTTGGGTAGGTTCCATCCTGCAACCATAGGATTTGAAAGAGTGATAATTTGAACATTATACCATTTTTAACATTAATGATGAAATTAATGCATGTATGTGTAAGTTTTTGCATTTAATGCTTTGTAGGTGTTTTTTGTCATGCATATTGAAGACAACATTTTAGTGCTAAGTCAAAGATGACCAGATGATAAATGAACCACTACGTAAGAAGATCATGTTGCAAATTCTGTTATGGCAGCACATGAAGATAGCTTCCTCAACTTGCTATATTCCTAGGAGAGTTAATATGTAGTTAATATTATTTTTGTTGTAGACTTTATAATTTTTAATTGATCCTCGTTGATGGAGTGATCATAGGAGTAGGAAGTTGTTAAATTTTTCCTTTAAATATTTTTTATTGTAACCTTGAAAAGGGAATTAATGATTGATTATTGATTTTGATCTTTTACTAGTTTTGACCAGAAGGAAATAGAGTAGAATCTTGTTTTCAAATGTAACTCCTTATTATGAATGAATAGAATACAAAGTTCAAGTTTCCATCTTCAGACTTGATTGTTTTCTGTTCACTCATCCAAGGGGGCGCACTTTGTTAGAATAGATTTCCTTTCTTAGTTTGTTTCCTTGCAAAGTAGACTTTTTCTATTCCTACAACCATTGATAATAGAATCATTAAATTGTTCCTATAGCATAGGTGTTCAAATAGATTTATTGTTTACAACATCACTCTAAACTTTAAGGCAGATGTTTTTTTAGTTCCTAGCTTAGTTTCCTTTAGCATTTCTTTCCTATTGTAAGTTGTAATGACTTAAAGAGGAATTAGATAAAATAATTTGCAGCCACCCTCTCAAGTTTACGCTCCCAAGTTGAAAAATAAAATGAAGTCAATATGTTATTGTTAGGAAAATGCATGATTTTGTCTAGTCATGCAGTCAATGTAGAAGGATATCCAATCCTCTATTACTAAGGTATTTAGCTAACCATTCATTTTTGGTGTAATTGCCAAGGAAGGTGTCAATCTAATTCAACTCTAAAGTCATTATGTTAGATTAGATTTTGCATTATTTTGCATGCATAGAAGAAGAGACCCCTTAGGGAGATTTCCTCCCCATAATATTCAGGAAGATATTTCTAATCCTAAACCTGAAGAACCACATAGCGAGAATGAAGAAGAACCTTTTGAAAATCTATTCGTTGCTACTCAAGAATGAATATCCTCATCCTCTAATGAATCCTTGCATCTAAATGATCTTTTTGTTGAACCTAAATACCAAGATAATTCACTTGCTCTTGTCATATATCAAGCACCATTAGTAGTACCTCCTCTATGAATAGCTCAGCCTTAACCAACATTTCCCTTTCCTATCCCTCCTCAAAAACGTAACCAAAATTTGGAAAATATACTAGTTGTTGCACTTTCCAAGTTTTATGGCTTGATCACTAAAGACCCTAAAACCTTTCTCTTTGAGTTTGACTTACTATGTAGAAGCTATGACTATATAACTGATGCCCATAAATTGAAGTTGTTTCCTTCTACCCTCAAAGAAGCTACTTCGAGATGGTTCATGGGGTTGGGTGCCATGTTGTAGCAGATTTACCTGCAATGGGCAATTTTTTCTCACAAAGTATAAGGAATATTCTAGGGGTCAAGATTTAAAGGGGGGTGGCATTTTCAAAATGTCCCAAAAGGATGATGAAACATTTAAAGACAATATTTCCTAATTCATGTTCAACCTGCAACATAATACACAACATCAATTGAATGAGGAGTCAAAGAAACATCTTTTTTTGAGAAGTGTAAATGAAGGAAGCATTGAAGCTCTAGACCCTATGGTAGGAGGATACATGATTCAAAAGACTTGGACTAAGATATAGAGCATATGCCTAAACTATTCTTGAGCTACTATGAAGAAAGGTAGGGGACTTAGAGACCTACCACATATGTCCAATGGCAGTTTAGGAGTATCCAAGATTGAAAATCTAATTTTTTATTAGACTTCAAGCAAGATATTATTAATGATGTAGCTACCCATTTGGACACCATGTAAGCCCATAGAAAGAAATATGAAAATGATGCCATGTTGACTAAATTCTATCCACATTGTGGAGAAAAGAAAAAGCATTGTAGATGTGAGTTTGTTGCAAGTATGGAGACACAACCAATGCCAACTAAGTTCAAAGCCATTGACAAAAATAGAGAGGTAATCTATGTTGTTTAAAGAAGGCCATGGGCTCAAAGACAAGGTATGCCACAAGATCCTCTTCAAAGTTATCATAATACTAATTAATGGAAAAAAAATCAAAATACAAGTTTTAGTGGAAATCATAGTTGGAAACAACCCCAACAGAGTTTGCAATAACCCTAGTAGCGTTGGTAGCAACCTCAATAGGGTTAGAAACAACCTTAGCAAGGTTGGAAGTAACCTCAGTAGGATTTTCAACAACCTCAGTAGGGTTGGTAGTAACCTTGGAATTGGAGTCCCCAATCTAGTCAACCAACCATATTGCCACCAACTCAGCAGCAAGCCCTAATGCCCCCTCCAGTAACCACTAATACTCCTTCCAAGAAGACCCAACTACCAGTTTAAGCTAATCTAAATCCAAACAATACTAAATAGTAGCCTCAATAAAAAAGTTATGTCATCTCATTGAATGATATTCACTTAAGATTAGGCACTCTTCTTGCACCCCCAAAACCTATAATAACTAAAATTGAGGATCCTCTAGCTGAACATACAGAGCAATCAAATCAGCATACTTCTCATGCAGCCAAAGAACCTCCATTTCCCCATAGGTTCAAGGAGAACCATGTAGCCATTGATTTTCTTAATTAGTTGAAATAGATGATAGTAAAAATACCATTGCTGGATGTTATTAAAGAAGTCCTTGCCTATACAATAGCTATTAAGGAAGCAAGTAGTAAGTAGCTAGGAAGAAAGAAGAAAGATCCAAAAACCATTCATGTCCTAGGATAGTTGTCTGACCTAATGTTGGAGAAATTAGTTGTACCCAAATACTTTGACCCTAGGAGTCATGTAGTAATAGTTATTATTCATGGCATCCAAGTTCAAAATGCTTTGGTTGACCTAGGAGAATCTATTAATGCCATGACAAAGGAGGTATTGTCTTAGTTGCATATTGTTGGCCTTAGAGAGACATCCATCATCCTTCAACTTATTGAGAGCTCTACCATTAAACTAGATGGGATGATAGAAGATGTTATAGTCACCCTAAATTCTTGGGAGTATCTGGTTGATTTTGTTGTTCTATCTCCAAAATCTAGTATGGGAGGACATCCTTTAATCTTGGGGAGGCCATGGTTAGCCGTTATAGATGCTTATATAGCTTGTTGATTTGGGAAGATGACAATATCCAATGGAATTCATACCAAGAACCTAACTTTTTACTCCCTTGCTCAACCATTGTTACTAGATGACCAAGTATTTTGGCCAAACTTGGGTGATGATGATCCAGAAGCCAATTCCATCCATCAATTGATGATGATAAGAAGAAAATAATTCATAGCTACTCAGGAAGAAGATGAAATCATTTAATCCATTATTTTAAATGAATATGGAACATAATCTCCAATATATTGTCAAGCTAAATGTATCCTAGAAACTATTTTACCATCTTTGAATTCACTACATTATTTGGAAGCTTCACAATTTCTCCATTCATTATTACTTCATGAAATGGATTCATCTCCTATTGCTCAATTGTTTATGGCTGATAAGGTTATTAAGATGGAAATTGGTCTAGGTAAGGAATTGAATGTAAACAATACCCTACCACACACCTAATAAGAAGAAATGTTGTAGTTACTGTAGGAAAATCAAAATGCATTTTCTTAAGATTACATGGACATGAAAGGATTAGATCATAGTCTCTACACTTACAATATTTATATCAAACTTGTTAGACAACCTCAGAGGAGAGTTAATCCTATCTTAAAAGATATTATTAGGAATAAATTGCAAAAATTGTTAAATGCTAGTTTTACATACCCCGTCTCTAATAGTCAGTGGATCACACCCTTGGTCATAGTACCCAAGAAGGGAGGAAAATGGCTAGTCTGTGTAGACTATAGGGAGCTTAATTCAACCACTAAGAAGGACCATTTTCCATTACCATTTATAGACCAAGTCCTTGACAACTTAGCTGGTAAAAAGTATTTTTCTTTTGTGGATGGTTTTAGTTGTTATAATCAAATTCAAATAGCCCCAGAGGATCAAGAGAAAACAACTTTTACCTACCCATGGGGAACATTTTCCTATTCAGTATTACATTTTGGCTTGTGCAATGCCCTAGCCACATTTGAACAAGTTGTCATCAATATTTTTTTAGATATTTCTACTGACTATATGGAGATCTATATGGATGATTTCACTGTTTATGGTTTTACTTTTGAAGAAACAAAATAAAATTTAGAAACAATACTTACAAGATGCCAGGATTATAACCTATCTTTAAATAGTGAGAAATGTTTTATGATGATGGAGGAAGGAGTAGTCCTATATCATTTCATTTTATCAAAGGGCATCCAAGTAGATCTAGCAAAGATTGAAGTTATCAGTACCTTGCCAATCCAGAGAAGCAAAAGGATGTGTGAAGTTTTTTGGGACATGCTAGATATTATAGAAGATTAATTGAAACCTTCAGTCAACTTGTAGCACCTCTCTACAACCTGCTCAAAAAGGATTTTGAATTTGTTTGGGATTTTGACTGTGTAGCATCCTTCCTATAGCCTAAGGAAGTTCTTAGAAGAGCACTTGTTTTGAGTGGACGCAATTGGGGCTTACCTTTTCACATTCATATGGATTCTCAGACTATGCTATCAATGTTGTGCTAAGATAGAAGGTAGACTCTATTGAACATGCTATTTATTTCATCAATAAGAATTTGCAAGGTGTGGAATTCAATTACATAGTCACTAAAAAGTAACTTCTTGCAGTCATTTATGCTCTCATTAAATTCAAGTATTACATCATTGGATATGAGATATTTGTTCATGCTGACCATTCTGCTATCAAATATTTGGTGAACAAACCTGTAATTTCAAGGAGATTGGCTTGATGACTATTGCTCATGCAAGAATTTGACATCACCATAGTTGATAAACCTAGTAAGGCCAATGTGGTAGCCAACTTTCTCTCTTAGTCACATCTCCCTGATGATCCTACAACCATTCAAGATAGTTTTCTAGATGAACACCTATTTCATTTGGCCACACAAAACCCTTGATATGCCAATATTGCTAACTATCTCACCACATGAAAAATGTTAGTATACTTTTCTCCTCAGGCCAGAAAGCTCCTAGCCGAGAAGAGCTTTAACTGTTCATAGATTGATGAATTTATGTTTTATATTGGTCCTAACTAAGTCATGCATAGGTGTCTAAGAGAGAATGAAACATATGATGTCTTAAAGGCCTATCATGATGAACCCTATGGAGGTCACATTGTAGCCAAAAAAACAACCTTCAAAATCTTAACAATTGGATATTATTGGCCAAGCCTACACAAGGATGCAGCTAGATATATAAAGAAATGTGACAAGTATCAACAAATTAGAGGACCCACTAAATCAGATGAAATGCCCCTATAGCCTCAAGTAGTTGGCATACCCTTTGACAAATGGGGAATTGACTTTTTAGGACATGTTGAGCCTACTTCACAAGGCAAATCCTACATTCTAGTGTGTACAAACTATGTCACCAAAAGGGCAAAAACTAAACCTATGAAACACCCAAGAGATATCAATGTGGAATTTTTGTATATGAATCTATTTTTACACAGTTTAGTGTTCCTAGATAATTGACATCTGATCAAGGAGTTCAGTTTACATCAAATTTGATAACTACTCTTATGAAAGAGTATACCATTAGGCATGGTAAATCATCACCTTATCATCCTCAAGCTAATCGTCAAGTTGAAGCTACTAATCAAGAGTTGGAATCTATTCTCACCAAGATTGTAGCACTTTATAGGAAGGATTGGAAAATACGCCTTCCTGAAGGTCTTTGGGCTTAAAAAACCACCTAGAAATCCACAATTGATTTTACTCCGTGTGAGCTTGTTTATTGTAATTCAGCCATGATGCCCATTGAGTTCAAATGTAAAACATTGAAGACTACCTTACAACTTGGAATAGAACTCAATATTTCCCAATAGGATAGAATCTTGAGTTCAAAAAATATTGATGAATGGATGAAATCTACATTGAACAATACTAAGCTCATTCAACACCAAAGGAAATAGTGGCATGATAAGTTTATCAAGAAGAAAATGTTTATTTTTGGAGATTGGGCACTTCTTTATGACTCAAGATACCACCATAATCCAAGAAAGTTCCAAACACGCTAGTTAGGACCCTATGAGATTGTTGGACCATATTTCCAAATGGTGCAGTTTAGTTATCTACCGTTGATCTTGTTCACTTCAAACTACTTGTAAATGGACATCGCCTCAAGCTTTACCATAAACCAACTAGTTGTGTAGAGTTCTTGTAGTAATTCTAGCATAATGAGGATATTGTTGTTCCTGTAACCACTAAGTCTAGCTCTTCTACCCTGATTCCTGCTAGTTCTTGACTCTCATCAAGATCTTCATAATAAGCACTTCTTTTTGAAGAACTTTCTTTGCATCCACTCCACTTCCACTTTTCTCTCTTCCATCTTACCATTCCATCCCATAATTCTATCAATTGTGATGATCATTTTAGAACATCTTTCCTACAGTAGTCGCCAGGTACCTTTCACATAACTCTACATGCATTTTACTTTATTCATGTTTTGTTACAATTTGGTATTGTTTATATTTATTCACTTTTTCTTATCCTTTCCTTGTGGGACCCATGCCTTTATTTAGCTAGGGGAAGGGAAATATTTAAATGGATATTTGAATTTTTTTTTTTAAATGCATTTTTCAAAAATCACATGTACCTTCAAAGCACATTAAAATGACTGGAAATAAGTGCATAGTTAATATCACATGTTGGTGACTTGTCCTCATGCGTCCTCATGCTAGCGACTTGTCCTCTTGTGAAAATCATGAAATTTGATGCAAAAGGAAATTATATGATATGGTGCATTTAACTTCTCAAGTATATGCCATTTTTTTTGAAAAACTAGGGCCATCATTGTAAGCCTTGATTTGCTAAGCTTTGAATATCAAAGTTTTTCTACGATTTAGCTGTAATTGACCATAGGCAGAGGTATACAGAGGAATGAGCCTATTGATCATTGAGTTTTTTGGGGAGATGTAGCCAGCTGTGAAATGTCTTGAAGAAGGGGATGGCTAGATTATTTCCTTAAGTTGAATGGATTTAATGAAGAATTCACTCTCCAATTTATGGCCACCTTAAGAGATTGATGGAGTTGCAGTGGTTAAAGGTTTAAGAATTGAGTTCTTAGAGGAAGTAATAGTTGAAGTCATTGGATTTCCCCAAGAAGGCAAAAACTAGGAGAAAGAGTTTGACTTGAAGACAGTTAGGGCACAATTTAGCATACACCAAGACTTGCCATTAGACATTGATAAGAAACAAGGAACTTTGAGGCTATCCTTGTGAATGTTGTTTATTCAACATACTACATTTATCATTTAATATTTCACATGTGATGGATGTTAAAAATATCTCCATGCCTTGCATTTCAAGCTGTTGGCTTATCTATGACATGATTACAGCTAGGTAAACATTCCCAACTTCTTATTCAATATTATTAAGAAAAAATCCGCTTTGGTATAGTCAGGTAGTGATCAATCAGTCTCTCATCATGGTCTAAAAAAGGTTAATCATAGAAAGAGAGTTAAATAAACAAAAAATTGGGTCATGGGAGGAATTCTTGCAGTTAAAAGAAGTAGAACCAAGGTTGGTTGGCCCTAGAGGTCAGGGTGTAGGACATAGTGAAAGAACATCTACAAGATTTTGTAAAATTGTCCCTAGAGCTGAAAATGCTCCTAAAGCCTCTCCTTCTAGTCTTAAGCCAACTAAGAAATAGATTTATAAGGCTGAACCCTCCATGGTTAGCAAGAAGAAAAGAAAAAAAGTAGAAACTACTAGTGTTCCTAAAGCCCCATTATTTATTAAAACTAGGTCCTCCACTAAGAAGGACAAATGCATAATTTTAGAACTTGAAGAAGAAAGGCTAGAACAATCAGATGAAGAGAGTAACCCTAATGAACCCTTGCACTCTCATGTAGAGGAATACCTACAAAATCCTCCTGAAGTGCCTGTGGTAGAAACACCTTTAAGCATGCAGAAACAAAAGAGTTATCCATGCCTATCAACACCACCCATGAGGTGAAGTGAGAGACTCTCTGAGAGTAGGGTTTTGGAGGCCTCTATTCCCATAATTACCCCTGAAGTGTTTGAAATTGAAAAGGAGCCCTCTCTGAGGGAAAAACTACCACAAAATGAAACCTATGAAAATGATTATAAAACTCAAAATCTGCCATCTAAAGTAGAGTGTAGTATTAATTATGTGCTTATCAATAGTGATAAGGAATCTGATGAGATTGAAATGTCTAAGTAATTTGAAGAAAACCCTACTATGCAAGACATTAGTAAAAATTTTGTTGAACTCCCTTTAGAGAATTATCTAGAATTTAGACTTGAAATTTGTGATGTCCCCATTTTGACATATATTTCAAATAAGTATTATATGTAAAATAATACTAATAATTAAAATTAATAATATTATATTATAGTAATATTATATTAAAATAATATTTATGAGTCATACTATGTTATATTATAATCATATAATATTATATTATAATCATAATTATTATAATATTAAAATAATAATATTTTATAAGTAATCTTATATTATTATTAATACAATTATATTATTAATATAATTATATTATTAATATAATCTGATTATTGTTATGAAAGGTTGTAGCTCTTAATATTAAATATATACGCAATAATAACATTAGTAGTGGGTATGAGGGAAAATAAGAAGAAATATCTATACATATAGGGTTTTTAATCTAATGTCCTAAAAGGGGACATTACAAGTGGTATCAGAGCCCAGATCCTGCTAGCTTGGGATATAGCTTTTAAAAATACAAAATTTGTGACAAAATGAAGTCATTTAGATAAATCAGGAATAAACAAATATTTGTAGCAGAACATTAATGATTGAACTGACAAGAAGGAGGTGGACGTGAGATGCCCAAAAATAAGGAGACTGAATGCTTGATAATATCATTAACAAAAGTTGAATCTAAAAAACCTTTATCACACAAATCTGACAGTGATTTTTTATTTTATTTTTAAACATCAAATTTCTTTGATTCACAAATAGAGGATAAAAGCTCCATATTAGAACAATTCTCAAGCAACACAATTCAAGAAGATAACAGATTCTTGCCTTTATGTCTCCAAGTAAATGTCTAAGAAAAAGGGGGATTTTTGTAAGACAATGGACCACTTCTAGTAAAACCAATGTTGATTATCATTATGTTGAAAAGTATGCGGATGATGACTATGTTGAAAACAATGTAGATTATCCTAATGATAGTGATTTGCTTTCTCGAAGAAGCGACCAGTGAAGGAGAGAAAAGGGTATCGAGCAGAGATAATAGAATAACTATACTTCTGTACAAGGAAACATTTGAAGCAAGAGCCGCAGTAGAAGATACAATCTCATTCAAATGTTAGAAGAAAAATTGAGAATAAGCTTCAGATCTTCCTAAAGTGGTTTGGAAGCTTATTTCCTATTCAACTTATTTCTGCATGTGGAGGACTTGGCAATTTGCTGGATACGTTAGCATTGTATATTCTAAATATTTAGTTGAGAACTGATAGAGGATTGGAAAACAAAATGAAGTTACAAAATGTATACATTGTTTCCCACCGTATTGTATGAAGATCTGCGCCAAGGTACAGACAGGCTACCCGAGGTCTCTGCACAAAGGAAAGACTGAATTGTGACATCATGGTTGAAAGTTCAAAATGTTGAGTGCATGCATGGCAAGAACCATTTATTCATGTCAAAAGATGAAAGAGATGAAAATTATTGGTATCTGACAGTCAAAGAATATTATATGATGTCTTTTGCGTGAAGAGCTTTTTAATAGTATTTCAATGTGGATTAATTATTGATATTATTAGCAGCTTTGAAAGACAGAGTCATCATATGATTAATGATGCGACTAGGATAGACATTCAAATTTTGAAAGATTTGGATGGCATAATATTTCTTGAGGTTTTGTGTGGAGTTCAGTTGGTATCTCATCAATTTACTTCCTCGCAATCAAATCTTATATTAGGGCAATCATATGTCTACCATATCACAAGGTGGGCACAATAGAAGATACAAGGAAAAATCTTTATTTGAGGTTGGAATTCTTATAGATAAATATCTGCCTTAGCCAAATACTAGAACCTATAGTTAACGTAATGCAAAAGAAATATATTGGGAGTGTAATAGCTAAAGAATCGCCAAACAAGATTTGGGCTAAAGACATGTTTTAGGCCGAGGCATATACAAGAATAATTAAAGTGGAAAAAGGTGGCATACATGGTCATTACATTATCACATAGCCAGTGGTGAAAATAAAATATTTAAGTGGAATGTTAAGCCATTGGGTCAGTGCCTTGAAAGCCGCATACAATGGGACCCATCGCTTACCAAGCAAGGGTTAAAAGAGGTAAATTTGAAAGAGGTTCAATATAGCACATGAAAGATGAAAGATAAAAATAAGGATTATACAAGAAGAAGACCTTAAATAGATATGAAGATTACTTCCTACTAATAAATTGCCACTTCAACCATAAAGGTAACAAGGTAAATTATATATTTTCTTCATATATTATGAAATAATCGTTATTGTTATTATTGAGACATTTGTGGATATTTTGATATATATTGAATAGTTTAAATATTTACTATCAATAATTCTAATCAATTAAGGAAATGACATTGATTTTTAAGTTGATAATAATCAAAGAATGTTGTTAAAAGGTCATAATCTTCCAAGATAAGGTAAGGCCTATGGTGGAATGGGCTGTGTGACATCACTCGAGGTACCGGATAAAGCCTACGGGTACTGGGTAAGGCCTCAATGATAAGATATCTCAGGGTACATCATACAAAGGCACTATCTTGGAGATGATGGTTGAAGAGAGATAACAATAATGAAGGAGAATGGTGAGGCCCACTAATTGGGTAACAGGGCACCCCATTATGGTTTCTCCTCCTATAATTGAGTGATAAGATTATGTATCTGATATTTCAAAGATTATTCTTTAAAAGACTTCTTATTGGAAAATAGTTGATAGAATCACCTTAGGATCATGATTCTCCAAGTCGAGATAAGGCCTGCGGTGGAATGGACTAAGGGACATCACGCAAGGTATTAGATAAAGCCTACGGGTACTGGGTAAGGCCTCGGTGATGGGACATCTCAGGGTACATCATACAAAGGTACCTTCTTGGAAATGATGATCAAAGGAAGGTAACGATAATGAAGGAGAACGGTGAGGCCCACTGGTTGGGTAACAGGGCACCGTATTATGGTTCCTCCTTCCATATTTAGAAAATGATGAGTTAATAAATGAATTAAGACTATAAACACCCTATCAGGGGATTGATTTATATATAATGTGTACTAATGATTTTTTTTTTGTTGCAGTTTCACAATTAGGGAAACGTATAATGTGTGTTTTATGTGTTTGCATGATGTTTGCTTCATGTCTTCATCTGTCTGCACCATGTTTGCTTCGTGTTTTCACTCATCAAAGCATATATTTTATAAATCTTTGAGGCTTTATATGCAAATATGTTTTTATCTATGAAGGAGTTGTGTATGAATGATTTTGCTTGAGGACAAGCAAATTTTGAGACGGGAGGACTACGATGTCCCCATTTTGACATATATTTCAAATAAGTATTATATGTAAAATAATACTAATAATTAAAATTAATAATATTATATTATAGTAATATTATATTAAAATAATATTTATGAGTCATACTATGTTATATTATAATCATATAATATTTATAAATCATATTATAATCATATTATATTATATTATAATCATAATTATTATAATATTAAAATAATAATATTTTATAAGTAATCTTATATTATTATTAACACAATTATATTATTAATATAATCTGATTATTTTTATGAAAGGTTGTACCTCTTAATATTAAATATATATGCAATAGTAACATTAGTAGTGGGTATGAGGGAAAATAAGAAGAAATATCTATACAGATAGGGTTTTTAATCTAATGTCCTAAAAGGGGACATTACAAAATTGTTAAAGAAGTAGTGGAAAGACTAGATCAAGGAGGGTTGGATACATTAGCTGCAACAGCCACAAAATCCAGTAAGGAGGAAAAACAGGAAATAACTGTTGTCACAAGGAAAAGTGGGTTCTCTACATCATAGAATGCTAACAAAACTCATCAATTGGTGCCTAAATGGATAGACCTCTTTCATCATGAGCCATTGCCACCTCCAAACTTATCTACACCTTTGTTTGTAGGAATTAATTTTTTTCAACAACTATTATGGGAAAGAGCTCAATAGAACATAAAGAGAAAGAAGTTAAAGCATGTTTTTAATGAGTAGAGCTACCAGTTGAAACAAATTTTAGGTCAGAATGAAGTTTTGAAGAGAAGAATTAAGTAGATTATAGGATTGATTCCTGAGTTAATGGAATGTAGGTCACCATCACTAGTATATGCTTTGTTTCTTATAGAAAAATTTTCCAATTATAAGTTAACTAGAATTGTAGAAGGACTTAATCCCTCTATCTCTACCCCACATAAATTTTATGATACATTTTGATCTATTCCTATGGCCTTGAAAAATTTACTGTGTGAATTGTATCTTCACAATTTGATTGTGCCTAATGATACTAAATGGAACCTAGTCTTGTATGTAGGGGATGTGTTGTCAAGGGTAGAAATGTCATGGATGCAAAATGAAATAAGCAAAGAACATCAAGCCACACCCTACAGGGAAAGTGAGATGACAACACCCTTGTTCATGAGGCCAGAAGTCCAACATTCTTGACAAACATATCTAGATTGGATTTCTATCTTGGGCAATCCTGCAGGACTTGGTAAGGTGAGTGCAATCAAAAAAAGGGCTTTTATAGATTGGGAACAACATTTATCTCAAAATGTTGAAACAACAATCATTTCCTTAAGACAATGATGGGTGAGAATGCCACATGATTTAAAAATTAGAGAACCCCACTCTCTACAAAATCTTACTCTTGCTACAATAAGGATGGTATATCGACTTGGGGAGAAATTAGTGCAAACATTGGTTACCATTAAGGTACCAACCTCCAATTCTCTTGCAGCCACTAGTAGTAGAAAATGACAATGCATAAGATCATGATGTGACTACTAAAGTTCAACACTGGAAGAAGCTTGAGGAAAATTATGGTTACTTTGACTATGTGAAGAATGAGGCAGGAGAAAGAACACTGAGTGATCTTGAACTTCATGATTGCTTAGGGCCAGAAATAGTTTAGTTAGGGGGAAGGATAAGCCTCAAAAAGGCCATTATTTTGATTACTTTTTATCTTGTTTTTAGCAGTTATCATACAAGAAATAGTTTAAGACTATGCTTTAAGAAAAACAACTTATGTTTTATGAATATAGTATATATATGTTAAGACATGGAGATTGAAGTATAGATTGATCAATTATTTTGTATTTTCTTGAATCAATAGTTTTTTATAGTTTAATGAAGGATATTACATGCTAATAAATATTTCCTCATCCATGCTATGTTTGGGTAGGTTCCTTCATACAATCGTAGGATTTGCAAGAGTGATAATTTGAATATTATACCATTTCTAACATTAATGATGAAATGAATGCATGTATGTGGAAGTTGTTGCATTTAATTCTTTGTAGGTGTTTGTTGTTGCACATATTGAAGACAACATTTTAGTGTTGAATCAAAGCTAACCAAATGATTAATGAACCACTACGTAAGCAGATCATGGTGCAAATTTTGTTAAGGTGGTGCATGAAGACATCTTCCTCAACTTGCTATATTCTTGGGAGAGTTAAGATGTAGTTAATAGTATTTCTATTGTAGACTTTATAATCTATAATTTATCCTCATTGATGGAGTGATTGTAGGAGTAGGAAGTTGTTAAAGTTTTCCTGTAAATAATTTTCGCTGTAACCTTGAAAAGGGGATGAATGATTGATTATTGATTTTGATCTTTTCCTAGTTTTGACTAGAAGGAAATAGAGTAGAATCTTGTTTTCAAATGTAACTCCTTATTATCAATGAATAGGATATAGAGTTCAAGTTTCCAACTTCAGACTTGATTGTTTTCTATTCACTTGTCCAAGGGGGCCCACTTGGTGAGTAAATTGCTTCGTTAAAATAGATTTCCTTTCTTAGTTTGTTTCCTTGCAAAGTAGACTTCTATTGTTCCTACAACCATTGATAATAGAATCATTGAAATATTCCTGTAGCATAAGTGTTTAAATAGATTTACTATTTACAAAAATTACTCTAAACTTTAAAGGTAGATGTTGTTTCAATTCCTATCTTAGTTTCCTTCAGCATTTCTTTCCTATTGTAAGTTGTAATGAATTAAAGAGGAACCAAAGCATATACTTGAAGCCACCCTCTCAAGCTTGCACTCTCAAGTTAACAAATACAATAAAGTCAATATGTTATTCTTAGGAAAATACATGATTCTATCTAGTCATGGAGTTAATGTAGAAGGATGTCCATTCCTTTATTAATAAGGTGTTTAGCTGATCAGCCAGATAGAACGCTCTTTTCCAGTTTCATCACTTTGTGTTAAGAGTGCTCCTAGGGAAGAGTCTGTGACTAAGATGTATACAATCAAAGGTTTTCCTGGGATGGGTGGCATTAATACTGGAGGTTTAGCCAAATACCCTTTGATCTGATCTAAGATTTGTTGACACTCTTCATTTCAAATAGTTGTGGAGCCTTTATATGCAAGTTCTTATTGAAAGATTGAGCTTTATAAGCCAACTTAGATATGAACCTCTTGACTGATTATAGACATCCCTGAAGATTCCTTAATTGACAAATATTTCTAGGAGGAGGCATTTCCATGATGGCTTGCACCTTTTTGAGATAAAATTTAGTGCCTTTTGCTAATGTGATATAACCTAGCAATTTGTCAGATGTGACACCAAAGGAAAACATTTTTTATTTAGCCTAAGCTGGAATTGTTCCATATATATCAAACTAGATTCATCAAGATGTGTGTCTCTTGTTTTAGATTTTTCCAATGTGTCATCAACATAGTCTTCCATATTATTGTGCATCATGTCATGGAAGATGGTGGTCATAGCTCATTGATAGGTAGCGCCAGCATTCTTTAGCCCAAAGGATGTGTTATTCCAACAAAAGGTACCCCATGCATATGTAATGGTTGTTTTTTCTTGATCTATAGGAGCAATTTAGATTTGGTTGTACCCAAAGAAGCCATCCATTAAAGAGTACATATCATAACTCGTAGTCATATCCACCATAATGTCTATGTTAGATAGTGGAAAATCATCCTAAAGGAATGCTTTATTTATGTCTCTAAAATTGGTGCACACTCAAATGGATTTATTATGTTTAGACATGGGTACAATATTGGAGATCCATTATGCATAATCAATGGCTCTGATAAAGTTTTCACTTAGGAGTTTTTTTGAATTCTACCTTGACCAAAAGAGCCACATGTGGGTGCATAAATTCCTCAAATTATATTTAATAGGTTTTACACTAGGAAAAATAGATAGATGGTGCATAATTAGATCAGTGTCAAGATTGGGCATATCTGAGTAGGTCCATGGAAATTTGATTTTCTTTTCTTGAAAGAACTTAGCGAAGCTCTCCTTTTCATCAGCTAATAAAGACTAAGCCAAATGAATGATTTTAGGTGACTCTTCTCTACCCAAGTTAATAGGTTATGTGGGTTCGATGAAAACCAAAAATCTATCTTGGAAATAGCTTGGCAGACTACCAAGTACCTCATTTGCAGGCACCTCAAGAGGGTTTTCACCATTGGATATTTCTTTATTTTTACTCTTTTTGGGTTCAGATACTGCCACAAAGTGGTTTTCCATCTGACTGCTTATTTTTTCTTTTTCTTTTATGACTAAGGTATTTGATATATGTTTTTTGTTGGGAATAAAGATAGAGTAACTGAGGGGGGGGGGGGGGGGGGGGGGTGAATCAGTTACTCACAAAAATTAATCCATAGATCCCTTAGATGTCCTAAAGATCTAGTTATTGTTGATACTCGGTAAACAAATGTTGTAACTCAGTAAATTAAATTATTACTTATCTTCAAGCATTCATGCATGTAACTAAAAACAAAATGAACACAAGAGACACTAGATTTAACGTGGAAACCCAATATGGAAAAAACCACCAAGTAACTAGTCACCAATTTTTCACTTTTCTGAAGTGAGCCCTGTTAGGAGCCAACCCTGTTAAAGGTTACAATACACATTGTTAGGTGTGACCCTATTAGAGTATTTAATCACACTATTAGGAGTGGCCTTGCTAGAGGTCTTTAGAAAAATTCAATTGAACTATCACCTTGTTAGAGGATTTACAAAATGGTTGTTAAACCAACTCTATTAAGAGATTTGAAATCACTGCTACAATGGTTAGAAAGTAATAATGAATTGACCTAAACAAGATGCGACTAAATTTTCTGGTTACAGGTCTTTGTTTAGCATCATTAGATTCTCCTTGATCAAATATGGCTCTACTTCTCCTCAATGATCTTTGATTATCCTTCAAATTCGCTTCCACAATAATCAATCTTCATTTTACATTAATTTCACTTCCACACCATACATCATAGAATTCACAACTTGACCTCTTACTTATACCATTCAGATTGTCAAGTCTGCCCATTTACATCTTACATTTACCAATAAATCATACATTGGTCGACTACAGATATTACTCTAAATAAATAAATGTTATTTCATAAAACAATGAAATCCTTTACTGGCCAACCCTGCTCAGTAAATACTGCTTCCAAAAATTTCCTGAGTTAACCTTCTTGACTCAGTTAACATTGCAATATCCTTAAAATCCTTGGGCTGCCAAGTTTACTCGGTAAGAACTAAATCCCTCGGTAAGAACTGCTTCTTCCAAATTACCTTTGATGATCGAGTTAGCTCGGTAAGAACTGTTTCTTCCACATTACCTTTGATGACTGAGTGAACTTGATAAGAACTACTTCTTCCACATTACCTTTGATGACTGAGTGAATTCAGCAAGAACTTCTTCTTTCACAATACTTTTGATGACCGAGTGAACTCGGTAAGAACTACTTCTTTGCTTTGTTGACCTTCTAAGTTTGGTAGACATTTCCCTTTGTCTAGCTGACCTTCTAAGCTCAGTAGACACTATCTAATGATTGATATGAAATTTTTGTGACATCAAAGACAACACACAATTTGAACAATTGTATCCAACAATCTCCCTCTTTGGCATTGATGGCAACACAACATGTCATAGTAGGATGAAATTTGAAAACAAGTCTTTTAATGACAGAATACAAAACTCTCTCTTTCATAATAATCTCTCCCTCTTACACAAACTCTTATTATTTTGAAAATTTCTAAAAGATATGACAGTATATTCTCCCTCTGTCATGCCTCCTTTTCAAATAATTAAAAAATAATAATCTTTGCTAAGGCAGGCAGGCTCAAAAGGTGAAGTTTCAAAAAAAGGGGATAATATTTGGAAAAAAATGGACTAATAAATGAAAATTATTATTAAAATATGTTTTATTAACCTCTCTTGGATGTGATTTAGGGTTATGCCCTCTTTTAAGGGATTTGGAGGCATTTTGGGCTCATTCTAGAACTTGATTTTGCTCCTTGCTTTGTTGTTCTTCAGAGGCTGCCAAACCTATGGATAAGGAGACCCAAGGATGGGAGTTTGTAGGTTTCTAAGAAGGATAAGGATAGGAGTTTAAATACATTCCATGTGCAAGCTCATGCAGAGTTTTCCCTTGTGCTGAACAATGCAGATTTGTGAGTTTTCGGGTGTGTTTGTTGTAAGAGTTTGGTGTTTTCGATTGAGTATTTCAATTAGTTTTGGTTACTACTTTATTTTAGATATTTAGATGTTAAAATAGAGATGAATATATTAATTGGGTCATGGTTATACTTCTTTGATATATTATTAGTGTTTTTGTCGTGTTGTCGTGCTATTTGGTGTTATTTTCAGGAGCCCAATGAGCATTGTTTTTGTCCTCCATTTGAGAGCTATTTTGTAAACTCTGTACAGATCTAGAAATGTCATTTTGTAGGCTGTTATTCTGGTAAAATTTTCATAAAAATATCCACTTTTAGATTTATTAATAATATGTGAAGCTGTGAAGTTTATGGCACTATTTCGGGCATACTCGATTTGGGTTTATTTGAGAAATTGGCGGATCTTTGAAATATTGGTTTTTTGATTTTAAAAATATGATTAGAGACTTTAAATATCATATATAATCACAAAGGGGACATTTCAATGGTATCAGAGCTATGATCTTTCCAGCTTGAAGGTTTGTAGAAGTTTGCATGCAACTAAGTGAAAGAGAAAAGAGATATTTGCAGCGAGAAAACAATAAAGAAATTTTGATCAAATTTCCAGTTAAAAGTAAAAGTACAAAATCCAAGGAAGGAAAAAATATGGCTAACCCAGATGAGATAGCAAAGAAATTCTTCCAAGACATCCAGAATACTCAGAAGCAAACAGTGGATAGTCTGGCAGAAACTAGAGAGGCTTTGCGAATATTGATAGAAAAACTGCAGGGAGTTGCGTCTACTAATGAGAAAGGGAGAACTTTAGAGGAGCCAAGAAATTTGAAACCCACACCCTCTAAATCAACAAAAACTATTTTCCTACCTACAAATGAGCCACCAATACCAAATCCATCCCTTAATCCCATGGAAGAGGTTACAGGTAACTTGATTGCATTAAGAGCTACTTACAATGGCTTAGATGATGACTTTCACAGTTCGGTTCCTTTTAGAGAATACGTGGATATGATGAACACTTTGATGCCCAAGAAAGAGTATAGGAGGGAGCATGACATAAGTGGAAGAGAGCTCAAAAATAAAATAAGCAAGTTTACAGCACCTATTTTGATGGAACAAATAAAATATCAGCTAGAGCATGGCTACAAATATTACAGACCTTCTTCACACTTAACCCCATGAAGGAGAGTGATGTTGTTCAATTTGCAAGTCTACACTTGGAAGATGTAGGCTATGATTGGTGGTATCATGGAATGACTACTCAAGGTCATGATTAGGTACTACATTTAATGATTTCAGTCAAAGAGTGATAGATAGATTTGACCTCAAGGATGATGAAGAGTATTTTAAAGAATTGTCAAAGTTGAAGTAAACCAAATTAGTTAATGAGTATATAGAAGAGTTTCAAAAAAAGGCTGTTATGGTACCTGATATGAGTGAAAAGAGGATTGTTTATCTTTTTCTTGATGGTTTGGAAGATTCTATTAAGGGTTTGGTTAAGGCTTTCTCACCCTCAACCTTACAGGAAGCTATCAAAAGAAGCTTGCAACTTGAAACTTGCATGCCTATGAAACTAGTCACTAATCAAAAAACCCCAAATCTTTGGCAACATAAGGGAAATTTTTAGAAAAATACTTTTCCAACACTACCACCAAAAGATGAGATAAATGTGGCAAAAAAGAAGGTAGATGAATAGACTAGGAGTGAATTATGAAGGAAAAAGCTTTATTTCACTTGTAGAGAACCATGGGTTCCAGGACACAAATGTTTGGGGAAAGATCAAGTGCACTATATTGAAGTTGCTTCATAATTTGATTTAGATGAGCATGAAGAATTTTATGACACTAAGGAGGAGGAAGAAGAAGAGAAAAAAAAAGAAAGTAGCAAGGGTGGCACTTTAGCAGCATTATTAGGAGTCCCAAGATACCATCCCTTTCAAATTCGAGGAGTACTAGCAGGGAAAAGGTTGACAGTTCTTCTTGATAGTGGGGCAACTTACAATTTTATTGATGAGGGATTTTCTATGACAAGAGGGCTTAAAGTAGAAGATTTTGAGGGATTCAATGTTAATGTAGCTGATGGATTCATTATGCCTTGTACACAGGTGGTGAAACAACTCAAGAGGACCCTAGGAGATTATGAGTTATGTGATGACTTCTATGTTGTTGGCATTGGGGAGACAGATCTTGTATTGGGTGTTCAATGGTTGCACTCTATTGGAGGCTATTACATGAACCATCAAACTATGGAGTTTAAATTTCATTCCAATGGAAAAGAAGTCTTATTAAGAGGCTTATTGAATGGAGCACCTAAGGCAGTCTCTACAAAGAGGATGGAGAGGACTTTCCAAAGAGGACAAGTAGCATGGGCAGCAGGAGTCATAATCCATCCAACAAGCTCTCCAAAGAATCAAGGTAATTTCCATTTTGAAATTCAAAATATTCTTGATAAGCATAGTATAGTTTTCAATGACTTGCCTCTAGGATTACCACCAGATAGAGGTTTTGAGCATGTTATAGAGTTAGAACAGGGTGCCAAACCAGTTATAACAACCCCATACCACCATCCAAGAGGTTATAAGGAAGAAATTGAAAAAACTATTAAGGAACTCCTGGACATGGGATTCATAAGGCCTAGCTCTAGTCCATTTGCATCATCTATGGTACTTGTCAAGAAAAAGGATGGTACAATGAGAATGTGTATAGACTACAGGGCTCTAAACAAGAAGACCATAAAAAATAGGTATCCCATACCACACATAGATGAACTCATTGATGAGTTACATGGTTTTTTATACTTCTCAAAAACTGACTTAAGATTAGGGTACCATCAAATCCAAATGAGCAGTGAAGATGTGGAAAAGACTGCTTTCAGATGTCACTATGGGCACTTTGAATTTCTTGTTATGCCATTCGGCCTCACTAATGCATCTACAACATTCCAATCTTGTATGAATAAGGTATTCAGCCAGCATCTTCAAAAATTTGTTTTGGTATTTTTTGATGATATCTTGATTTATAGTAAAACATGGGAAGAGCATCTAAAGCACATAGACACTATTTTGGGAATCTTGGAGCAGCAATCCTTCTATGCTAAGTTGTCTAAATGTGAGTTTGGTTTGATAGAGATCCTATATTTGGGACATATTATAAGTTCTAAATGAGTAAAAGTTGATGAACAAAAAATCCATACAATTTTGGATTGGCCTCCACCCACTAATCTTACATAGTTGAGAGGTTTCTTCGAGTTGAGTAGCTACTATAGGAGATTTGCCAAGGGATTTTCTTAGTTTTCTGCCCCCTTGACTGATTTGACAAATAAAGGAGCTTTTTTTTGGATAGAAGAGGCACAAAAAATGTTTGATAAGCTTAAGGAGGTAATGAGTTCATGCCTTGTGCTTGCAATTCCAAATTTCTCTTTACCTTTTGTTGTTGAATGTGATGCTTCTGGAGAAGGTATAGGGGTTGTCCTAACTCAAAGGGGACATCCAATAGCATTTGAGAGTAGAAAAATAAATCAATTAGAGAAAGGTTACTCCATCTATGATAAGGAAATGTTGGCAATCATGCATGCACTTCATAAGTTTAGACAATATTTGGTATGTGGGAGATTCATTGTAAAGACAGACCATAATAGCCTTGGGTTCTTCTTGAACCAAAGGGATTTTAATGATCATCAACAAAAATGGGTAAGAAAATTGCAAGCTTATGATTTTGATATTGAATACATGAAAGGAAAGAATAATGTGGTTACTGATGCTCTCTCAAGAAAGCCCACTCTATGTTCCTTAACATCTACCTCTGTTGATTGGAAAGTCTCCATAATTTTAGAGTATGCTAAAGATTCCTTTTCCACCAAGATTTTGGATAAGTTAGTGGATGATAACAGGTACAAGGTTGTTGATGAATTGATTTATTACAAGAACATGATCTTCTTAGTGCCAGGATCAAAAACTAAGGAGACGATATTGAGGGCCTTTCGTGACACACCTTTGGCTGGTCATCAAGGATACTTCAATACATATAGGCAAATTCGAGAGTGGTTTTCATGGAAGGGTATGAAGGAGGATGTCCTTAAACATATTAAGGAATGAATGGTATGCCAACAAAGCAAGAGTGAGCAAAATTTTCCTGCAGGGTTGTTGCAGCCACTTCCTATTCCTAAACAAAAATGGGAAAGTATTTCCATGGACTTCATCACTAGATTACCCAAGGTTCAAGGCAAGTATTGCATATATGTGGTGGTAGATAGACTAAGTAAGTATGCACATTTCTTTCCTATCACATCTGATTTCAAGGCATCACAAGTGGCCGAATTGTTCTTCAAAGAAATTTTTAGATTACATGGCTTGCCTAGAAACATTGTCAGTGACTGGGACAGTAGATTCCTCAGCTTGTTTTGGAAGGAGCTCTTTCATTTGGTAGGAACTGAACTCACTCCCAGTACTAGCTATCACCCTCAAATAGATGGACAAATAGAGATAGTTAATAAATGGATAGAGGGATATTTAAGGAACTATGTTTCAAATCAACAACATGCTTGGGTGAAATGGTTGCACCTAGGGGAGTATTGTTACAATAAATCTCATCACATGTCTATTGGTATGGCTCCTTTTTGTTCTCCTTATGGTTTTTATGCCCTTTCCTTTTTTGATCTAGTACTTTTAGATAGCAGAGTACCTGCAGCAAGTGATTTCGTCAAGCAAAGCCAAAACATAATAAGGTCCCTCAAGGATAATCTACAACATGCATAGAACCAATAGAAGTTGTATGCTGATAGGAAAAGGATTGAAATATCTTTTGAGGTGGGAGATTTGGTATTTTTTAGGTTACAGCCATATAAGCAAAGCACCTTGAAGAGGAGTGAGGCAGAGAAACTCAAGCCGAGGTTCTATGGGCCTTATAAGATCATCAAGAAGGTAGGAGAGGTAGCTTATGAATTGGAGCTCCCACCAAATAGCAAAATACATAATGTTTTCCATGTATCTTTCCTAAAGAAGGTTCTAGGCCAGCAAAACATAGTATCTATAGAATTACCACCTCTTGATGATGAAGGGAAATTAGTTTTGATACCAGAGGAGATTTTGGATACAAGAGAGAAAAGATTGAGAAATAGGAGCATCATAGAGCATTTGGTCAAATGGAAAGGATTACCACTGGAGGATGCAACTTGGGAAGGAGCACATATTCTTGAGCATTCCAACCTTCATTTCTTGAGGACAAGCAATATTTGGGAGGGGAGGACTTGTGATGTCCCCTTTTCAAATAATTAAAAAATAATAATCTTTGCTAAGGCAGGCAGGCTCAAAAGGTGAAGTTTTGGAAAAAGGGGCTAATCTTTGGAAACTAATGGACTAATAAATGAAAATTATTATTAAAATATGTTTTATTAACCCCTCTTGGATGTGAGTTAGGGTTATGCCCTCTTTTAAGGGATTTGGAAGCATTTTGGGCTCATTCTAGAACTTGATTTTGCTCATTACTTTCTCGTTCTTCAGAGGCTGCCAAACCTGTGGAGAAGGAGACCCAAGGATGGGAATTTATAGGTTTCCAAAAAGGCTAAGTATGGGATATTAAATCCATTCCATTTGAAAGCTGATGAAGAGTTTGCCCTTGTGCTGAACAGTGCAGATTTGTGGATTTTCAGGTGTGTTTTTTGTAAGAGTTTGGTGTTTTCGGTTGATTATTTCATATCAGTTTTGGTTGCTGCTTTATTTCAAATATTTATATGTTAAAATAGAGCTGAATATATTTATTGGTTCATGGTTATACTTCTGTGATAGATTATTAGTGTTTTTGTGGTGTTTCCAGGCTATTTGGTGTTATTTTTAGGAGCCTGATGAGCATTGTTTTTGTCCTCCATTTGGGAGCTATTTTGTAAACTCTATATAGATCTAGAAATTTCATTTTGTAGAATATTATGCTAGTGAAATTTTTATAAAAATTTCTACTTTTAGATTTATTAATAATATGTGAAGCTGTGAAGTTTATGGCACTATTTCAGGCATACCTGATTTGGGTTTATTTGAGAAACTGGTGGATCTTTGAAATATTGGTTGTTTGATTTTAAAAATTTGATTAGAGACTTTAAATATCATATAAAATCACAAAGGGGACATTTCACCCTCTTTGACAACACATGCCAAAGACAACTCAAAACAACTTAATAACATTGTACCTGATGTACTGATTCATATGCAATATCTTCATTTGTTTGCTGCATCAACTGATAGATTTTCAATTCTGTTCCTATTGATGCATCACTAAAACTATATTTTAGTGAGCTTCAGATAGGGGAATGACCCCTAACTTACCTCTTAGATACAAGAATGCATCCTTAGGTAAAGGCTTTGTGAGTATGTCAGCAATTTGTTCCTTTGTATGCACATATTCCAATCTTATTTCCTTTTCTTGCACTAATTCTCTAACAAAGTGATATTTTATGGCAATATGCTTAATTTTTGAATGCATCATTGGATTCTTGGAAATGTTAATTGCACTTGTGTTATCACAAAACATAACAACTAGTTCTTTGATTTCTTGCTTCATACCTTCCAATAATTGTTTAAACCAAACAAGGTTTGAGCAATTTACTACTGCTGCAACATATTCAACCTCTGTTGTGGATTGAGATGTACAATTCTACTTGCTGCTTGTCCAAGAAACCAACCTTTTTTCAAGAAAGAAAGCTCCTCCACTTGTGCTCTTTCTGTCATCAATACTTCCTACCCAATATGCATTAGTGAACACATTTAAATTCAGTTTTCCTCCAAGTTTATACCATAATCCATAATCTTTAGTTCCTTTTAAGTATCTCATGATCCTTTTGATTGCCATCATGTGATTTTCTTTTGGTTTTTCTGATAATCTTGCTACAATCCCTACTGTAAGGGAAATGTCTGGTCTTGTGTGTACTACATATTGCAATTTTCCAATCATAGATCTATACAATGTATGGTCCACTTCCTTTGATTCATCATCCTTGGTCAGTTTTAATCCATTACACATAGGAGTCCCAACTGGTTTGCAATCTTCCATACCAAAAAATTTTAGTATCTCCTTGATGTATTTAGATTAAGTGATGTAGATGTCATTCTTATTCTGTTGAATTTGAAGACCAACAAAGAATTTGATTTCACCAAACATTGACATTTCAAATTCCTTGTTCATCTATTCTGAGAATTTTTTGCAAATATCATCATTTCCTGTGAACAAAGTATCATCTACAAATATTTTTGCCAAAACAATCTTATTATCTGGTCCTTCCTTTATGTACAAACTACTGTTATCATTAGTTCTTTGAAAACCAATCTAAATAAGATAGTTATGCAGTCTTTCATACCATGCTCTAGGTGCTTGTTTCAGACCATACAATGCTTTATGCAATTTGCAGACCATGTCCTTCTTGTTTGGATCAACAAAACCTTCAAGCTGCTCAATGTAAACCTCTTCATCCAATATGCCATTGAGAAATGTTGACTTGACATCCATCTAATAAGCTTTGTATCCTTTAAATGCAACATATGCAAGTAAGGTTCTGACACCTTCCAATCTTGCAATAGGAGAAAAAGTTTCTCCATAGTCTACACCTTCTTCTTGTGAATATCCTTTGCATACCAGTCTAGCTTTGTTCCTTGATACCTTGCCATCTTCATTTAGTTTGTTTCTAAATACCCACTTTGTTCCAATCACATTCTTGTCTTTGGGTCTAAGTACAAGAGTCCATGTTTTATTTTTCTCTATCTGTTCTATCTCTTCATTCATAGCTTCAATAAAGCTTTCATTGTCTAGTGCATCTTTGACATTTCTAGGTTCAAAATCAGTAAGTAGACAAGTGCCTTTCAATTTACTTCTTGTCATTGTTCCTTCTGATTTATCACCAATGATCTGATCTGGTGCATGATGTTTTCTGACATACTTGGCTAACACAGGCTCCTTACCTTTTGAATGACTTGCATTTTTATCCTTCTGTGTCTCAACTTTTGGTTCAGATTTTGGTTGCTCAAGCTTGGTAGATGCTAACTCGGTAGCTTCTATTTGCAACTTAGGTTCTTGCAGCTCAGTAGATGTTGACTCATTTTGAACTTCTTGTGACTCGGTTAATAAAGATTTAGGAGTTTAGGATTCTTGATTTATAGGTATACTTGGCATTGTATCAGGTTCAATGTATAAAAAAAATCTGTAGTCTTCAGGTTCCTTTTTGCTTTCTTTAATGTTCTTTCTGCAAACTCATCAACTTTCACATGTGCACTTTTTATGACTTTGTGAGTATATAAGTTCAAACATCTATATGCTTTGCTTTTGCAAGAGTATCCCAAAAATATTCCTTCATCACTTTTTACATAAAATTTACCTTTTCTAGATTCTTTCAAAATGTAACATTTGCTTCCAAATACTTTTAGATAACTTACATTAGATTTGTAGCCATACCACAACTCATAGGGTGTTTTGAATGAGTCCTTTTTCAGTTGTACTCAGTTCAAGGAATGAACTACAGTGCTGATAGATTCCTTCTAGTATTTGATAGAAATTAAGGTTCTTGCACAATCCATTATAGATGTATTCTTTCTTTCTGCTATTCTATTTTGTTCAGGAGTTCCAGGTGTTGAAACTTGTGTTTTAATTCCCCTTTCAATGAAAAAGTTATTGAGCTCATGTGAAATGAATTCACCACCTCTGTCAGACCTTAAGCATTTTAGTCTTTTTCCTATTTCTTTTTCTACTCTAGTCAAATACCATTTGAAATTTTCAAATGCTTCTGATTTCTCTCTTAGGTACATGACAGTCACCATTCTTGAATAATCATCAACAAACAGAATGAAGAATTTTTCACCCATATAAATTTCAATGCCAATAGGTCCACACAAATTAGTATGCACAACTTCTAGAACTTCTTCAGTCTGATAGTTCTTGCTCTTAAAACTAGTCTTTCCCATTTTACCAATTTGACAATTCTTGCATAGACCAACCTCAGGTTTCTTTATGTAATGAATACCTCTTACTTTCCTGAATTTACTGATTTTTATTAAGTTTTCAAAGTTTGCATGACACAACCTCCTATGCCATAACCAACTTTCTTCAATTTGAGCAATGAAACATGAACATTCACCAAGTTCAAGATAATATAAGTTACCTTTTGTTTGAGTGCTTGATCCAATTTGCTTTCCTTTGCCATCCAGCAATCTTGCTTTTCCATGCATAAATTCTACTTTGAATCCATTATTGAGTAGTTGTGCCACACTCAAAAAATTATGCTTTAGTCCTTCTACCTAGTATGCATTATCACATACAAGTTCCTTGGTTAGTGAGATTCTTCCTTTTCCTCTTATACAACAAGGTTCATTGTTACCAAATCTTACACTGCTACCATCATAGTCTTCAAAGTATTCAAACTTAGTTTTATCACCAGTCATGTGATGAGAACAACCACTATCTATGATCCATGTATCATTTCTACTCATATGTGAAATGAGTTCCATTTTCTCATCATTATCAAACTCATCTTTCACAGTAATGTAGACAATTTCATCTTCTTGTTCATCATCAGAATCATTAGAATTTTTAGCCATAAAACATGTTTTCTTACCTTTATCCTTGAATTATTTGAACTCTTTCTTGCCATTATATTTGTGACCTTTCTTCTCATCTTTGTTCTACTTATTTGGGCACCTAGCAGCAATATGTCCAATTTCTTCACAAGAGAAATAGATTAGAGGAACCTTACCTTTGTATTTCCCTTTGCCTTTTGAATATTTTCTTGCTAGTACAGCTTCAACCACTTCAAGATCACTATCTAAACTTTTTTTTGATTCTTCATCACTATCTAATTGTGGATCCTTCATCTTTTTCCCTTTTTCTTTGAGTGAAAGCTTGGCTTCAAATGTTGATTCAACGTCTTGGAAGTTGGAACATAATTGTCATAGTTGTCTAGCTCAAATGCAGTCAATCTTCCAACTATGGCCTCTAAATTTATTTTATGATTTGCCTCACATCTCCTTTCTTGAATTACAGAGACTTTGATTGCATAAATGGGAAGTAGAGTTCTAAGAATTGTACTTATAACTGTCTCCTCATTGATATCTCCTCCAGATGCTTTGATTGCACTAACACATGCTTTAACTCTTTCAACATACTTTACAATGTTTTCATCATCTCTCATTCTCATTTGATCAAATTGCCCTCTCAAATTTTTTTCTTTGGCTCTTCTCACATTATCATCTCCTCCATAGATCTCTTTTAGGTTGTTCCACATTTCAAAGGCGATTTTGCAATCCTTGATGTCATCAAATTCTTCATAACTTTGAGCAGATGCTATATCTATCATCATATTATTATGTGTCTTATTTTCAGCAACATCATTGACAGATAATGTACGAGAAGGTTCTTCATATTTTTCATCAAGGTACTTTAGCCCTGTATCACCAATAGAAGCCAGATGAAGCCTCATCAATCCTTGCCATGCTAAGAAGTTGTCCCTATTAAGTCTTGGAATTTCCCTTTTGTAAGACATCCTGATCTTTAGCTTAGATCCTTGAAATCTTTTCTTATAAGAACAAATAGCTCTGATACCAATTGTTGGGAATAAAGATAGAGTAACTGAGAGGTGGGGTGAATCAATTACTCACAAAAATTAATCCACAGATCCCTTAGATGTCCTAAAGATCTAGTTACTGTTGATACTCGATAAAAAAATGTTGTAACTCAGTAAATTAAATTATTACTTATCTTCAAGCATTCATGCATGTAACTGAAAACAAAATTAACACAAGAGACACCAGATTTAATGTGGAAACCCAATATGGGAAAAACCACCAAGTAACTAGTCACCAATTTTTCACTCTTTTGAAGTGAGCCCTGTTAGGAGCCAACCCTGTTAAAGGTTACAATACACACTATTAGGTGTGACCCTATTAGAGGATTTAATCACCCTATTAGGAATGACCTTGTTAGAGATCTTTATAACAATTCAACTGCTTGTTAGAGGATTTACAAACTGGCTATTAAACCAACTTTGTTAAGTGATTTGAAATCACTACTACAATGGTTAGAAAGCAACAATGAATTGACTTGAACAAGATGCAACTAAATTTGCTAGTTACAGGTCTCTGTTTAGCATCATTAGATTCTCCTTGATCAAATATGGCTCTACTGCTCCTCAATGATCTCTGATCATCCTTCAAATTCGCTTCCACAATAATCAATCTTCATTTTAGATTAATTCCACTTCCACACCATACATCATAGAATTCACAACTTGACCTCTTACTTATGCCATTCACATTGTCAAGTCATCCCATTTACATGTTACATTTACCAATAAACCATACATCAGTCGGCTATAGATATTACTCTAAACAATTAAATGTTATTTCATAAAACAATGAAATCCTTTACTGGCTAACCCTGCTCGATAAATACTACTTCTATAAATTTCTTGAGTTAACCTTCTTGACTCGATTAACATTGCAATATCCTTGAAATCCTTTGGCTGTTGAGTTTACTCAATAAGAACTAAATCCCTCGGTAAGAACTACTTCTTCCAAATTACCTTTGATGACCGAGTTAGCTCAGCAAGAACTGCTTCTTCCACATTACCTTTGATGACCAAGTGAACTCAGTAAGAACCCCTTCTTCCACATTACCTTTGATGACTGAGTGAACTCGGTAAGAACTACTTCTTCCACATTACCTTTGATGATCGAGTGAACTTGGTAAGAACTACTCCTTTGATTTGTTGACCTTTTAAGTTCGGTAGACACTATCCTTTGTCTAGCTAACCTTCTGAGCTCGGTAGACATTATTTGATGACTGATATGAGATTTGTGGGACATTAAAGACAACACACAATTTGAGCAATTGTATCCAATATTTTTTTTCATGTTAACCATGGGTTCACTAGTGGAAGATATCATGGGTTCAATAGCATTTAGGTAGCAAGTGGTCTCATAATCATTTTGGAAAGATGGTAGTTCAAGTCTTTGAGAAAACCAAGCTATGAGATTGAGATGGATCAATGAGAGGGATGTGGAGGCTTCAATATTGTTTATAAAAAAGGAGTCATCTATGGTGATATGAGATGTCAAGCCTATAGAAAAAGTTCTAAAGGTATCCAAACCAGGAATAGACCTGAAGGGATTGGCATGATCCACTAAAGTAGTTTGTGAACCAAACTCATCAAACCCTAGACTAGACTCTTCAACTATGTTTAGTTGGGTAGCATAGGCATGGATAAAATCCACTCCTAATTCACAAGATGTATCTAAGAGACTTTCTCAGTCATACTCACTAGAATCTATACTCTGGTTCCTAGCAATTAAGCAATCAATATTCTCTCTTATCCTTCCTCTGTTTGAGTCTTCACAGTCAGATTCATCATGTTCATGCTATCTAGAAGTAGAAGCCTCAACATTATTATAGGTAATCGTTGATTCCTCTCCCTAAAGGAGAGAAATGGGAGACATATAATCCTCTTCTTGTAGAACAATATTTTCAAAAGATGGTTCATCACCCTTTGACTTGCTAAACATGCAAGCTCTCCTATCAAATCTTGGTAATTTATTTTCTAGCGCAAAGCCTAGGCTAGCAATATTTCTAGTTTTGCGACCCTTAGTATAACTTAAGAGTTTTATCAGAGCCTTTTTGCTACCAGTTAAGGACCTGTGCCCCTAATAGTCCATACTTTTTAGAAATTTTTATCCTTTGACATAATGCATAGGAGAGATAGGAGTAGTGACCATGATTTCCTCCACCTCTTCCTCTTCCCTATATATCCAATCTTTGATAGCTTGGTCTTCTTTTTCTACTTTAGGGAGAATTGAGGAGTGAATAAAAGTGCCAAAAATGGTCATAGTGGAAGCCAAGTGCTTTGATTTTGTAGAAGGTTTCTTGTAAGATCAAGGAGAAACCAGTAGAGCAGCAATAAAATCCAAAGTGTACTTGCCCATACCTAGGATCATCATTTTCATTTTTTGTTCACACTCTAGTAGGGACGGTTTAAGCTCATGAGAAGATTGATTGTGAGGAACTAGTATTTCAATAGTAGATAGTGTGTTGATGGACATTAAGTTGTCTCTGAGGACAACTATCTAAGTATTGTTGAAAGGAAATTTTATACACTAGTGGTATGTAGATGGTACTTCTTTCATATCATGAATCTAAGGTCTTCTTATAAAGAAATTATACACAAGGGGGATGTCTAGAACTTGGAAGACCACATCTTTTTCAACCAAACAAATATCGATTGGTAGCACAATGAGACCTTTAGAAGGTCTTTCAACCTCATCATAGGCTTTGATGGTGATCTTTCACATAGGGTTGATGGAAAATTCATACATGTCTAGTATTTGTAAATGTTGAAAGAGATAATGTTTAACCCTACACCATTGTCTATCAAGACTTAGTGAACATGAACACAGAAGATTTGAAATTGTATGTGGAGAATGAGATCATGGGGATGACTAAAAGATCTATTATCTTCTTTAGAAAATGTGAGATAATGGGGTGAAGAAATGTGATTCACGATATCTTGAAACTACTCTACATCAATATTTGTGGGGACATTAGCACATTATAAGGATTTTTCAAGAATATCCTTGTGCAAAGGAGATATCTCTAACAATTCAAAGATGGATATTTGTGTTAGGGTTCATTGTAGTTGACTAACAAGGTCATAACTAGAGATTGTTGAGGTAGGTTCTTGTTTAGACAATGAAGCAATTTTAGGATCATTGGAAACTTTAAGGATGAATTTTAATTGCCCCTTAGTGATATAATTAAGTGGCTCACCATGCAAGGAGGAAGATTTTGCCACTCTAAAAACTACCTTAGGTAGAGTACCCTATGTTGTTGTTGAGAAATTCACATTTTTAGGACAACCTTGGGTCTTTCATCATCAGTATCATAATTGGATTCCTTGTTAGAGTTAGAACCCATCATGCAAAGCTATTCAATGGGTTCGATCATGTTCTTAATATTTCCAATGTTAGCATATGTATAGTTGATCTTTGTATCATGATTATTCTTGTTAGCCTTGGAGGATTACCTTTTTCATACTCTAGTAATGGTTGTTTGAAATCTTTGTGATCAGAGTTTTTGACTAGGCCATCTCTAACAAATTTGCCAAAATCTATGAGATCTTGAACAACATCTTTGAGCTTAAAGCATTTTTTTAGTTTTGTGGCCTTTCCTTCTATGATAACTAGTTGGCCAAATAATAGTATCAAAATCATACAACAATGGACTGCCTATTCATGATTGGACACCCTAATTGGTTTCTAAATGAATTATTCAGTCTTATTCAATTATCAACCAAGGAAATAAATTTGGAATGACATTTGTAAAGTATATGCTTTAAACCCTCTCAATTTGAGACTAACCTATGGAGTTCAAATGCTTGAGCTTCAAGAAAACTAAACTAGAGCTAGTAAATGAAATTACTCTAACAAAGCATACAATCATGGACAAAAGCTACTTTGATTGCCTATGTTTCAAGAACAATTCACCAATTCTATTACCAAAGGCTACAGGAGCAACAAAGTTCTACCTTAATTAGAAACAAAAAGGAAATGAAATCTATTCTAATGGAATAGTTCACTCACCCAGTGGGCCCCCTTGGATGAGTGAATAGAAAATACAATCAAGATAAGAGATATAAACTTGAACTATTTATTTTATTCATTCATGGTGAAAAATTACATTTGATTAAAAAAATAGTATCACACTTTGCTGCTATGAAAATCAACTCACTCGATTCTTCTCTAATTGCTCTCAAAGTTACAACACTCATTATTTCAAGGAAACTACAACTACTTCCTAAATCTAAGATTACTCCATTAATGAGGATCAATTACATACTCATAAAGTTTGAAATAGAAACAACATTAACTGCAAATAAATCCTCCACGAATATAGCAAGTTGTGGAAGCTACATTCATGTGTTGCATCAACAGAAAGTAATAAATGATTTGCTTTGCTTGCGTAGGTCTAGCAATCTAGTTGGCTTTGACTACTCCAACACTAAAATGTTGACTCTTTAATACCCATAGAAAATACATGCAAAAATAATCAATGCACACACAACCTCCATATACATATATATTTTCATCATCAATATTAGAGAAAAAAGTGTAAAGTTCTAATTACCACCCTTGCAAATCCTATGGTTGCAGGAGAAAAACTACCCAAAACATAACATAGATGGGGAAACATTTATAAACATGTATAAATACTTGATTATACTATTTATGTCCATGAATTTAAGAAAATATAGCATCTTTAAACTATCCATACTTCCACTTCATGTCTTCACACACATACACATGCATGTGTGCACAAACATACATAAAAACCATAAGTTCATATGCTTGAAACCATAAAGTCATGACTATTTGCAAGATAATTTTTTAAAAGAAAGATTAAAAAAAACTAAGAAATATGGCCTTTTGGAGGCCCATCATTCCTCCCAACTGAGCTATTGTTGGTCCCCAACAACTGTGAAATTCTCAATTCTGATATGAACTCTCGAATCACTAGTTTTCCTCTCCCTAGGTTCATTCTTAACATAATCAAAGTATCTGTAATTTGCCTTGAGCCTTCTCCATTTCCAAACTTCTATAGACATATCATTATCCTCTATGATGTCATTCATTTCTAGTAATGGTTGCAGGAGAATGAGAGGTTAAAACCTTAATGGGAGCTACTATTGATAGAAACTCCTTCACAAATTGATATACCATAGAATTTTGATAGTGCCAAGAGTTAAATTTTGAGGAGAGAGGGGTTCCCTTATCTCTAGGTAATATGGCTTCTATGTCCATATTTGACTTGAAGCAATGATTGTTGTTTCAACATCACGAGATGAATGTTGCTCCGAATCTACAAAGGCTTTCTTTCTTACTAGGTATACTTTATTAGCTCTACATGGGTTTCCTAGATTAGAAATCCAATCTAGAAATGTTCATTGAGAATTTTGAACTTCTGGTCTCATAAGTAGAGAATTTTTCATTTCATTTTCCCTACATGGTGTAGCTTGGTGTTCCTTTCTTATCTCATTCAACATCCAAGACATTACTACTCTTAGTTACACATCTCCTACATAAAGGAGTGAGTTCCACTCTGTATCATTAGGCACTGCCAAGTTATATAGATATAATTCATACAAAAAAATTCTTCAAAGGCATTGGAATGGACTACAATGTATCATAAAATTCATGAGGAGTTGAAATGGAGGGATTAAGTCCTTCCACAATTCTTGCTCATTTGAAATTTACAAGTTGTTCCATGAGGAATAATGCATACAATGGTGATGGTGATCTACATTCCATAAGTTCAGGAATCAACCCTGTGATTTGTTTAATCCTCCTCTTTAAAATTCGATTTTGGTCTAAATTTTTCTTTAATTGATGGTCCTAATCATCAATGACATGTTTCAATTTTTCTCTTTGTAAATTCTATTGTGCTCTCTCCCACAATAATTGTTGATATAAGTTAATCTTTGTAGATAGGGGTGTCAAAAAATCAAGTGGTGGTAATGGTTCTTGGTTGAGAATATTTACCTATTTAGGTGTCAAGTAAGGAATTTTTATGGCACTTTGTGGTGAGGAGCATTCTCCCTTCCATATAAAAAGTGTTTTCACTACAATTCCCTCATTACTAGATTTAGCTGCTGCTTTAGCCAATGTATCTAGTCCATTCTGATTGATCTTTTCTATCACTTCTTCAATAATTTCCTGTTTGAATTTTGGGTATTTGTTAGAAGGAAGGTTTTTTGAATTCTCACAAGTGACTTGCATAATAGGATTTTCTTCAAACTACTCAGATGCTTCAAACTCTTCAAAACCCTTATCACTATCAACAAGTACATAGTTAGCACCGAGTTTAACTTTTGGTTGTAGATTCTAGTTATTAGTGTCACTAGTTATATTTTGTTGAAATTTTTCCTCAAAAGAGGACTCCTTCACAAACTCAAAGTACTCTAGGTTAACTATTGGAATAAAATATTCAGCAACCCTATTACCTTTAGAAAGCCTCACACTTCTTCTTGCAGGTAGTGTAGACAAGCATGGAGGATTCTTTCATTTTCTCTTTCTTGTGGTCATTTCTAAAATAGCTACTTCAGGAGGTTTTTCTAAAGCTTCCTCCCCTTGTGAGTTTAAGCTTTCATTGATATTATTTTCACTATCAAGTTGTTTTTCTAAGTTTTCCTATTTTGATTCCACAACTTTACTCTTTCCTTCCCTAATGGTAGACCTGGACTTTACAGACAATGGAATCTTGGGGGCACTAGTAGTTTCTTTATTTTTACTTTTCTTCTTGCTAGAAATGGAGGCATCAAAGATGGTCTAGAACTAGAGGGAGAGACTTTAGGAACATTTTTGTTCTTGGAATAACTTTTCAAAAACCAGTGGATGTTCTTTCCCTTCTCCCAACACCCTAGCCTCTAGCCAACCAATCTAGGTTCTACCTCATTCAATTGCAAAAAACCTTCCCATGTCCCAATTGATTGATTATTTAATTCCCTTCCCACAATTAGTTTTATCAAACAATGATGGGAAACAAATTGATCCTTTCGTCATTGTACTAAAGAAGCTTTCTTTTTCACAATGTTAAACAGGAGATTGGGAAGATTTACCTATCTATTGTCATACTGAATATGAGCCAAAATTTTGAAATGTAGGGCATGCAAGTAGTTGTAATGAACTTCACAAGTGAAGTACTAAATAATGTATGTCACTGGTTGAATAAACTCCAAGTGTAAAGATAATCTAGAAGTGCCTTGCTTCTTATCTATGTCTAGTTGAGGGTTAGGGTGCAAACTGAATTGTGCCCTAACAGAATGTAAATCAAAATTCTTTACCCAATTTTCTCCTTCCTAGGGTAACTCATTGACTATAGCCACCACATCTTCTAAAAATTCAATTTTTATCCCCTTGACCATTGCAAATTCATCTTTCAAGGTACTTAGAAATGGAAGAGAAGCCTCTTCATTGAACCCCTTGAGAGTGAGGTAGTAGACTAAGCATCCTTTTCTCCTGAACATTTCACAACTGACTGCATCACCCAATAAAACCCTATGATCCACTAACTTATATCTCTGAAGGCCTCCCCCCATGATTATGAAAAAAAAATTTAGCAAATTTGTGGTGTTCTCAGAATTCAACAATGGTTAATTGAAAAAAAAATTCAATGTTACAACACCAAATGTTAGAGACGGGAAAAAACAATGTACAATTAATATGAGCTTCTTGGAATTAAAGATTTTTAATGCACAAAATCTCATGATATATTTTCTTGCATCAAGTCTCGTAATATTTCACTCGTGTATAGGCTTGCCACCCCAAAGATGTTGCTAATATATCATTAAAAGTTAAGCTTGAACTTTTAATATCCTCAATTTCCTTAATGATGCAATTAGGAAAAGATGAGTCATCAAACATGTGATGACAATCATATCAGAAGACAAAAAATTCAAAATTTACATGCAATTTAAAATTTTGAAAATTGAGTATCCCCACCCCAACTAAGTCATGGCATGGGTCCTACTAGGCTAGGATATGCAAGAGTAGTAAATTTAAACAACACAAATTTATAATAAAGAATGAATATAATAAAATATGTACAATGTTATGTGGCACAAACTTGATAAGTGCTTTAGGAAAAGTGTTCTAAGATCACCTGAAATGATGGAGTGATGGGATGGGATGGAAAGATGTTGAAGAGAGAGGGTGGCATGGAGTGTATGGTGAAGTAATGACTTTCTAGAAGAAATCATTTATTATGGGAATATTGAATGCAATCAAGAATTAGTAGAAGTCAAGGTAGAAGACCCAGACTCTTTGGCTACAAGAATGAGTATGTCTTCATTGTGCTAGAACTACCATAGGAACTCCTCACAAGTGACTAGTTTATTGTAGAGTTTGAGGTGATTTCCATTGACAAGTAGTTTGAATCGAACAGGATCAACAGTAGACAACTGGACCGCTCCATTTGGAAATACAACAATAATTTCATATGGTCCTAACCAACAAGTTTGAAACTTTCCTAGATTGTGATGATACTTGGAATCATAAAGAAGTGCCCAATCTCCCACAGCAAAAAATATATCCTTGATAAATTTATCATGCCACTGTTTCTATTGATGTTGGATGAGTTCTATATTATTTAATGTAAATTTTCACCATTCATCAAGGTCATTTAAACTTAGAACTCAATGTTGTTGTGCAATAGTAAGTTCCATACCAAGCTCTAGACTATTCCTCAATGTCTTACATTCAAACTCCATGGGCATTATAGTTGACCTACCATAGATGAGCTCAAAAGGAGTGAAACTCGTTGTAGATTTCTAGGTGTTTCTATAAGCCCAAAGAGTTTTAGGAAGGCATGTGGCCCAATCCTTCCTATGGAGTGCTACTATTTTGGTGAGGATGGTTTTGAGCTCCCTGTTGGTAACTTCTACTTGGCCATTAGCTTACAAATGATAAGGTGATGATTTACCATATTGAATTGTATATTCCTCCATGAGAGTAGCTATTAGATTAGATGTAAACTAAGCTCCTTGATTAGATGTCAACTCCCTAGGGACACCAAACCATGTAAAGATAGATTCATATAAGAACTTGGCAACATTGTTATCCCTTGGATATTTCATGGGTTTGGCCTCCACCCACTTAGTTACATAATCAGTGAAAACAAAAATATAGGATTTACCTTGTGAAGAGGGTTCAATAGGACCTACAATGTCAATACCCCATTTATCAAAGGGTGCAATGACTATCTGAGGCTACATGGGCATTTCATATAATTTAGTGGGTCTCCCCATGTATTGATAATTGTCACATTTCTTTTTGTATCTCGGTACATCTTTGTGTAAACTTGACCAATAGTATCTGGTAGTCAATATTTTAAAGGTTGTTTACTTGGCTGCAAAATGACCTCCACATGGCTCATCTACCAATTGGAGAGGCCTCAATTACATTGGAGGATGTGTATCACATTCTTCAAGTGCCATGCCATAGCGAGCTGATAAGTTGTTTGATTGATTGTTCTTGTCATGTTTTGAAAATATTGATGCAAGGGATAGTAATGTTAACCTTGGTTATGTCACAAGTGTACTATGATCAGACCCCGAAAGAGGGGTGAGTGATAATGCATCAGTTGTTTCATGATGTCACCATCTTAGACCATTATTTGGGTTGGGAGCAATTGATTGCTAAGTATGGATCATATTTCCCTCTTCCCATCTTACTATGTTCATTGGTAGCCCAGGCTTTGGTGACAAACAGAGGCTAGAAGGGCTTCCCGCTAGGATGGGGCCGATTGGTGTTTGATCTGATTGCATGGCCATGCAGGATGGCATGGGGGCAAGAAATCCTAGCAACAATGTACCATGAGCTACATGAGATAGTGTATCATGAGGGCCACTCATGGGCATGTGGTGTAGTTGTGGCACAGATCTGGGCTTGGGAGCACATTGTTGTGATCTAACCATGGGTGCAACCACAAGAGCAGAACCAGCCATACATTTTTGGTTATAGAGGTTTTATCCCACAAACACAGTGGGGACGTGACCTATAATTGGTGCATTTTTTATGAGCTGACAACGTTCACATGGAATCCTTACCAAGAGTGTCATAGATGGTTTGATGCATGGGAGTTGGACTACATGAGATATAGCAGGCCATTGGTGGGGAGGATGGCAGATGTAGTGGAGTAGTTTGTGATCACCAGAGTATGGTGACAATTTGCAGAGTGCCAAGTGATATCAATGGAGACTACCACCTATGCTTGGATGTGTTCAGATGAGGCACAGGGATCATTAGTGATGTTGGATTATGAGATAATAGTATGGGATACAACAGCTCTAGTGATAACTCCTTGGGATTATCGACTAGATGTAGCAGATGCAAGGGTAGACCTTGCATATTTATATGAGAGATAGAGGCACCCATTCCCATGATTCATAGAGCTTGATGTGCTACCTACAAGAGGGAGACACAGAGGTGGTGGAGGCAGAGGCAGAGGTGGAGGCAGAGGCAGGGGTGTGAGATGGATGAAGGTTGGAGAGGGATCTCGATTAGGGAGGAGGAGGACATGGGCATAGGTCACGAGGAAGATGGAGGAGGAGGAGGAAGAGGTGCCACTGAGGCAATGGTGATTGGGGAGAGTGGAGGCAGAGCTAGAGCAGCTAGCTAGGGGGGTAGATGATGAGCGTGATGCTAGGATCTGCACTTTAGAGGTAGAGTTACAGGCATCTCAGGTTACCATTGTAGTGCGGGATTAGCAGCTCATGGATGAGAAAACACAAGGAGATGAGCTCCATAGGGAGTAGGATGTTGTGAGGCAAGAGGCGGCTCATCATGGTGCCCATGCCGCATAATATTATGCCACATATAGGGGTATAGTGCCACTAGGGTAGGGTCTTCTTGATTACTTAGAGCAGGCGGGTAGATCAGAGGGTGTGGTATTATGGCCGAATAGGAGACAGGTTGCACCACTAGGGCCACCACCTAATCTTGCTACAGAGGGTGGGAGTCAGTCATAGGCTAATATTGATATTTTAGACATTTTGATTGTACATCATGTATTTTTGAGACAGATATCTAGATTTTGGATCTCATTTTGTATATGTATTGTGATACATTGAGATATGTATATGAGATATTGGATTTGATTGGCAGTCTTGTGTACTTTTCTCAAATGGATGTTTCAGCATTTTGATTTACATGTGATGTTTCAATTTCTATTTCTTGCTAATGTATGCATTTAGTTGGATACTTATGCTCATGTGTAATGTTTTTAGCTCTCATGTGTATGATATAGACTTTATGTTTCTAAAAATATGTGACACTTGGATAGATTAAATGTGATATTTAAATTAACCCCTTTGTGATGATAGGATAGCAAGATAGATATGAAATGAAAGATCAAGAAGGTGAAAGATATGAAAAAGAAAGCAAGGAAGGATGTGAAAGCAATTAGTTGATATGTTCAAAAAAAGGATAAAAAGAGAACTCTCCCCATATGAAAGAATGCAAGACTAGACTAGAAAAATGAACCTAAAATGCAAGCTAGTATGCCAAATGGTTTGCCGGCAAGGGACACATAACATTTAGACTCTTATTTCATCATTGAGTGTTTACTAGGGACATCATGAGATCATATAATCATCACTAGTATAACTATGAGGTTATGAATATGATCGATATCAAATAGGTATGTGGAAACTCAATCTAACCATCAAAGACATAGAAGTCAAGATAACTACGTGACTAGATTACCTAAGTTTAGTATAGCAAGATTACATCTATATCAAGGCATAAGTGCTAGGATAACCCTCGAGTGTGGTCTTGTGGAAAAATAGTCAAGGATAATACATTTATAAGTCAAAGTGTCAAATAGGACAAGCATGAAATGCTTAAACACTATAGACAAATAAGGTATAACCACAAGCAGAAATCAAGAAAATGTGCCACATGCATGACCCTAGTCTTCTAGTTAATGACATCCTCAAGAGACTATTAGGGAGGGAACACATAGTAAAGAAATCATCATAGACAACACACAAAGTAAATAAAGATCAGCATAGCTCAATCGTTTAAGTGTTTAAGTGTGTGTGTGCAAGTTACTTGGCCATTTCTTCAATACTTGATTCTGATAGTGAGAAATATCACGACATTGAAGACCATAGGTAAACTATCTAAAAAGTGTTGAAAAACACTTGATGTCAAAGGGGGTAGTGTTGAGAAACATTATTTTGTGAGTTGCCAAAGAAACCTTAATGCACAAGGAAAACCTCAATAGGCTAAGTAGCTATGCCACCAAGATGAGGACAAGAAACAATCCCAAGATAGGAAGGATGTAGCAAAATGAGTGATTGAGGCTAATAGGCATAGGTGTGTGGTGCAGGAGCACATTAAATTTCAAGAAGACAAAGATATAAAAGCTAGAGAAGCCATTTGTAATAAGTTGTCAAAGGAGGTCTTAATATGATAAATAATGTAAAAATGTTTATTTAACTGGTGAATGGATCTATTGACATCCATCTAAAGTCATTTGAGTCATAATGTTGGTCTAGGTTGGGTTTGTATGAAAGTTGTAATGTAAAAATGCATAAAGTGCATAAAATGTTGTCAAAAATGCAAAAGGGTTAAAGTAATGTAATGGGTTGGTTTAAAGGGTGGTTTGTAAGTTATAACCAACCACAAAATTTATAAAACTGTATGTAAGGTCGAACCAAAGCATTAATGAAGGGAAGAGATACATTTTTAAACAAATTTGGTAATATTCTGAGTTGTTATTTTGATTGGTTTTCTATTTTAGTGTTGGTTCCAGGTCTTGTACGACCATGTACAGCCTGGAAACCATGTAAATTTTGTATATTTGGATAGATAAGTGAATAAAAAAATTTTTGTATTTAGTTTGGATTTTTTTCATTTAGAAATGAAGAAGTTATGCAGGTTTTGGCAGAGCTTGTAAATTGCAGATTTGAGAATGCCCAACTACAGTCAGATTGAAACGTTTGGTACAAGAACATTTTGAAAAATAAAGACCTCTAAAAATATTCATTGGAAAGATACATGAATTAAATTTCATTTCCTTTTGGTTTGGGCTGTTTTTATATAGATTTGTGAAAGTTATGAAGATTTGAGTGAAAACTGGTTTTTAAATGCCTCCAATGGTGTGGCAGGCAAAGATTTGTGCTTATAAATTGATTTATGTATTGGATAAATTAATGGCTTACAGATTTGGAAACTATAATCACAAATGGATAATTTTGAATTGGTTTGAGGTTATTTTAATTTATTTTGTGAACATTATGTGATGCCCTAGGCAGGGTTACCAGTTTTGATTCTGGTTTATGACAGAAAATATGGGTCTCGGTTCAGAATACATAATTTATAATCTACATATTGGATTGGTCTCAGATTTGGATATGTTTTAGAATTACTAATTTGGAAAAATTCATCCAAAAAAAATTTCAATAAGATATTTAGAACCAAAGTTATGAACAATGCAATCAGACATAGAAATCTGATTGTGTGAGTGAAGATGTTGTTTTTATTGGTGTATAATGTCAGGGTTCTTTGTTGTAATCTTTGAGATGTTCTTGGTTCCTTGAGGGTGTACCAGCCTATTGTGAATCCCTTGAGTTGAACTAAGATTCCTTGAAGATAAATACAGAGGGCTCTGCATCAGTGTGTGGGTCTCAAGCAGTGCCTATTTCCAAGTTTTCACCACTAGGCAAAAAAAATTCAGAACTTTTTTCAATTTTTTTATATTTTATATTTTTATGATTTTTTTGGTGATACATCAAAGTGCCTATTGCTAGGTTTTCACTAAGATGATCTTCTTCATTTTTCAAGACATTTTTCACTTTTTAGGCTTTTTTTAGGATCATAAATATGTACAAGATAGTTGAGCAGTAAGCCTTTAAGCATAGAAATTTTTTAAGTGTAGGATATTAATAGGCTTTGCAAGTTCTTCACCTTCAGGAGTAGACAGTTGATAAGCACTAGACCCAAATGTTGTTGTGATAATGTATGGGCCTAACCAATTGGGTTCAAACTTTCCCTTCTACTCTCTATGTTGTTGATTTTTTGGATTTTCTCTAAGCACAAGGTCACCAACTTGAAACTCATGTGGATGAACCTTTTTGTTATACTGAGTAGACATGCACTTCTAATAATCCCTCATGTGATCAAAATTTTCCTTATTACACTCATCAAGGGTCTCTAATTCCTGTATTCGCGTAGCTCTATGGTCTTCATTAGTTATCAACCCATGCAAAGAGACTCGTAAGGAGGAGATCTCTACTTCTAATGGGAGAATAGCCTTGGAACCATAGACTAAAGAAAAGGGTGTGGCCCCTGTAGGAGTATGAATTGTAGTTCTGTAGGCCCAAAGTGTTGGATTTATCTGTAGGTGCCAATCTCTCCTAGACTTATGAGTTGTGCGATGCAAGATTTTCAGCAATGTTTTGTTGGAGGCTCTACTTGACCATTCCCTTGAGGGTAATAAATAGAAGACCAATGTTGTTTGATATGAAACTTCTTGCATAGCTGTCTTAGGTCCTTATTTTTGAATTGTCTTCCATTATCAGTGACAATAGAGGAAGGAATACCATATCGACAAATAATGTGATTTAGTATAAATAGGGCAACATGTTTTCATGTAGCAGCAAATAATGGCACAACTTCGACCCATTTAGTGAAATACTCAATTGTTGTAATGATGAACTTGTGGCCACTAGATGAACTTGGGTGAATTTTGCTGACCAATTCAAAGGCCCATTGTTGAAATGGCCAATATGTCATGGAAGGAATCAACTCGTGTCCAGGAGTATTAATTAAATTACCATGGAGTTGACATTTTTGACAAGACTTGGCATAAAAAATAGCATCAGCTTGCATAGTTGGCCAGTAATAACCTACTTTAAGCAACTTCTGAGCAAGCACAAGGCCATTAGAATGTTCCCCACAAATTTTTTCATGGAATTCAGCAAGTGTCTTTTTGGACTCTTCTAGTTCTAAACACCTAAGAAATGTTTCGTCTAGACCCCTTCTATACAAGTCACCAGAGACCAAAATGTAATGTGAGGCATTATGAAAGAAGTGGCATTTTTGGTTGTGCATGAGGTTCTCAGGAACAATTTGATTATGCAAGTAAGAGAAGATGTCAGCATAACAGGAGGAATCATAACCTACAATGGTGCAGATCACTTGGTTATTAGGAGAATCATAGGCGGGATGATGTAGTTCTTCCACCAGGAACTCAAATTGAGATTCATGTTCTTGTAGTTAGAGAATAGATGTTAGAGTGGCCATAGCATCAGTAGCTTTTTTTTTTGCTCTAGGAATTTTTTGAAATGTCACAAAAGTGAAGTAATTTTGTAGAGCATCTATCAACTTTTTGTAGGGTATCAACTTGTCATCTTTCATTTGATAGTCATTATTTACCTGGTTAATAAAAAGTTAGGAATCTTCATAGATATGCAATTTAGTTATTCTCCATTCAAGATCCATCTTGATCCCATTTGTTAAACCCTCATATTCCACCATGTTGTTTGTACAAGGGAACAAGAGTTTGTAAGATATGGGAATCGTATACCCATGAGGGGAAACAAACAATATACCTTATTCAGCTCCATTTTGTGTATGAGAACCATCAAAGAGTATTTTCCAATTTCTCTCAGTGATGTACATAATTGAAGCATCTAGAAATTCAGTTTGTATGGGTGTTATATCCTCTAGAGGAAAATTAGCTAGTTGATCAGCTATAGCTTGTCCTTTGATGGCTTTACGTTTGACATACTAAATGTCAAATTTTGAAAGAATCATCATCCATTTAGCTAGATGACTGGTAAGTGCAACTTTGCTCAATAGATATTTCAAAGGATCAATTTTAGCAACTAGTTGGACTGTATGTGCCAACGTGTAATGTTAAAGCTTTTGAGAAGCAAAGGCCACTGTGAGGCAAGCCTTCTCGATGCTAGTATAGTTCATCGCATAAGAAACCAAAGTTTGACTAACATAATATATAGCCTATTCTTTACCAGTCTCATCACTTTGGGCTAATAGCGCTCATAAAGAAGAAGTTGCAGCTAACATATACAAGATCAAAGGTTTTCCTAGAATAGGTGGCATCAAAATTGGAGGTTTTTTCGAGGACCCTTTGATTTGATCTAGACTTTGTTGACACTCGTCATTCCATATATGAGGAGAACCTTTGTGCAAATTCTTGTTGAAAGGTTGAGCTTTATCAACCAATTGAGAAATAAACCTTCTTATGGATTGTAAATGTCTTTGTAGACTTCTAAGTTGACTAATATTTTTTTGGATGAGGCATATCCTGTACTTTTTCAGGATCAACCTCAATACCTTTTACTAAGATAATGTAGCCTAGCAATTTTCCTAAAGTGACACCAAAAGCACACTTTTTTGGATTTAGCCTAAGTTGGAATTGTTCCATATGGTTCAATATCAAACTAAGGTCTTTGAGATGTGTGTCTCTTGTTCTAGATTTTGCCAATGTGTCATCAACTTAGTCTTCCATATTTTTATGCAGCATATCATGTGGAATATGGTGGCCATTACTCTTTGTTAGGTAGCACCGGCATTCTTGAACCCAAAAGACATGGTGTTCCAATAGAAAGTACCCCATGCACATGTGAAGCTTGTCTTCTCTTGATCAGTTGGAGCTAACTTAATTTGATTATACCCAAAAAACCCATCCATAAGGGAGTACATTGCATATCCTACAGTCATTTCTACTATCATATCAATGTTTGGTAGTGGGAAATCATCCTTAGGGCATGCTTTGTTAAGATCTCAAAAATTAGTACAAACTCGAATGGTTTTATCATGTTTGGATATAGGTACAATATTAGAGATCCATTCTACATAATCAATTGCTCTAATGAAATTTGTACTCAATTTTTTTTCCAACTCTACTTTCATGAACAAAGCTATATGTGGATGCATCTTTCTCAATTTTTGTTTAACGGGCTTGATATCAAGAGAAATAGATAAATGATGCATGATAAGATATGTGTCAAGCCCAGGCATGTTCAAGTATGTCCATGCAAAATTGATCTTTTTATCTTGAAAAAATTGGGCAAATTGCTCCTTTTCTTTGGCTGACAATGATTGGGCTACATGAATAATTTTAGGAGATTCCTCTAACCCCAAGTTGATTGGCTACATAGGCTCAATGAGAACTGATGATTTATCTTGAAAATAGCTAGGCACACTACCAAGTACCTCATTCGTAGGTGCCTCAAAGAGGTTTTCACCATTAGATACATCTTTCTTTTTACTATTTTTAGGTTTAGATACTGCCACAATGTGGTTTTTGCCATCTAACCATTTGGTTTTTCTTTTCTTGATATCTGATTTAGTCATGTGAATTGCAAGTTCACTGGTGGAAGAAGTGATAGGTTCAATGGCATTTAGGTAACAAGCGATCTCATAGTCATTTCGAAAAAATTGTATTTCCAGTGTCTGATGTTGGATTGACCAATCTATGAGATCAAGATGAATCAATGAGAGTGAGGTAGAAGCTTCAAGGTTATTGATGTGAAAATAGTCATCTCTGGTGACATGCGAAGGTGAGCCTATAGGGAATTTTGTAAAGGTATACAGATTAGGAATAGTCTTATAGGGACTAGCGTGGCCCACTAAAGAATTTTGGGAGCTAAACTCATTGGACCATACACTAGACTCATCTAACACATTCGATTGAATTGCATAAGTGTGAATGACATCAACCTCGAGTTCACAAGAGGTGTCTGATAAACTTTCCCACTCATACTCTTGAGAGTTTGTACTCTAATCTCTAGTAATTAGATGAGAAATATTTTGTCTAATACAACCTCTATTCATGTCTCATGGTTGGATTCATCTTGTTCTAGTTGTTGAGAAGTGGATGCTTCAACATCATTAATAGTATTTAGAGTGTCTTCCCCCCAAAGAAGAGAAGTTGTAGGTACAAAGTATTCATCTTGTGAAGTGGCAACAACAAAGGGAGAATCATCATCCTCTGATTCACTAGATATGGGCACATTTTGAGTAGACACTAGCATATTATCCTCTAGCCCAAATCCTAAGCCAGCAGTGTCTCGATCATCACGACCTTGAGTATGACTTAAAGGTTTAGCTGGAGCTTTTTTGTTACCAATTAAAGACCCATGACCTTGATAGCCCATGTTTGCAAGCATCTTATATCCCTTTCCATATCATTTGGGAGAAATGGGAGTGGTAACTGTAATATCTTCTTCATCTTCCTCTCCCCTATATATCATCTTTAATAGATTGTTCTTCTTCTTTTTTCTTCTAGGAGAACTAAGGATTGGGCAAAAGTGCCAAAAAGAGTCATGGAAGATGCAAAAGGTTTATTTTTGGTAGATGGCTTCCCATAAGACCGAGGGGAAATAGGTAGAGTGGCAAGAGAGTCTAAAGTGTATTTTCCCATACCAAGACTCACCATTTTCATTTTCTGTTCACACTCCATAAGAGATGGTGTTAGCTCATGAGAAGAGCGATTGTATGGAACCAGTGTTTTAGCAGTTGAAAATGTGTTGATGGACATTGAGTTGTCACTAGGGAGAACTACTTCAATACCATTAAAGGGAAAATTAATGCATTGATGGTATGTAGAAGGCACCGCTTGCATGTCATGAATCCATGGTCATCCCAACAACAAATTATATGCAAGGGGTATATCTAGGACTTGGAAAACAATATCCTTTTCCACTGGACCAACACTAATTGGTAGCACAATTAGACCCTTGGAAGGTCTTTCAACCTCGTCATAAGCTTTTATGGTGATCTTGCACCTATGATTAATAGAAAATTTTGACATGCCCAACTATTGGATGACATTAAAGGAAATAATGTTTAACCCTACACCATTTTCTATCAAGACTCAGCAAACATGAGTATGAAATATTTGGATTTTTACATGGAGAGCAAGGTTGTGGGGATGACTAGGAGCTCAATCATCTTCTTTAGAAAAGGTAAGGTGATAAGGTCAAGAAATATGATTCATCATAGCTTGGAACCATTTTGCATTGATATCTATGGGAGCATTGGCAAAGCGTAAAGCCTTTTCAAGAATATCCTTGTGCAAAGGAGATAACTCTAACAACTCAAAAATGGAAATTTGAGCTGGGGTACACTGTAATTGACTGATAAGGTCATAGTTAGAGATCCTAGAAGTGGTTGGTTGTTTAGAAGATGAAGCATTCTTGGAATCCTAGGTAACTTTTAGAATGACCTTAGATTGCTCCCTAGTAACAGCATTAAGTGGTTCACTTTGTGATGAAAAAGAATCGGTCACTCGAAACACCACCTTAGGTCTAGAGTCATTATGGTATTGAGGAACATTGCACATTTTAAAGACAACTTTAGGTCATTCATCTACATGTTGGTTTTCATTGTTCATCTACATGTCAGTTGTCATCATTATAAGTTGCCATGCATAAATACTCGACGGGCTCAAGTATACTTATAAAATTTTCAGTGTCAGCATAAGCATAGCTGATCTTGGCATCATGATTCTTTTTAGTAGCTTTAGAGGTTTCACCCTTCTCATATTCTGGTAAGGGTTTCTTAAAAGCTTTGTGATCAACATTTTTGGTGAGACCATTTGTGACAACTTTGCCTTCCTCAATAAGATCTTGAATTACATCTTTGAGCTTAAAACAATTTTTAGTGTTGTGACCCTTTCTTTGATGATAACTATAGATATGGTCCTCTCTTCACCATGGGGGTTTAATGGGTGGGTCATAGGGTCAGGAATTATGTGGCAAAGTAATCAAGTTGTTTGCAATTAGATTTTTTAAGACTATTTCATAGGGCTCAACCATTGGTGTGTAAACAATTTGTTTCTTGGTAAACTTAGAACTTTTGTCAAGTGTTTGTGGTTTTGCATTTTCTTGTTGCTTTGTGGAATAAATGGTAGTGGAAAGATTAAATGTAGGTTCCTTGGTCTTAGGAGTATCCACCACTCCATCATTGACAACATACTTATTTTTATTCCAAGGTTTACTTTTGTCTTTACCATTTCCATTGTTGTTCTTGTCTTTGTTTATGACAATATCACCCCTTTTGATAGCAACATCTTCAATACGATGCACACTCTCAACCATGGCATTAAAATATGTGAATAGCTATTTTATTAGATCAAAGTATAATTATGGTATGAGTGTATTGACAAAAATATTGATGTTTTTAGCCTTAGGAACTTGTCGGGGATATCAAGAGTATAATGACCTCCATTGTTGAGGATATGTTGCAAAAGGCTCTCCCAATTTTTGTTTGATATTTCATAAGTCCAACACTATTATAGGATGTTGAATATTATAGGAGTATTGCTAGATAAAACATTATGCAAGCTTGTCAAATGTCTTAATAGGAGGACTCAATTTGGTAATCCATTCCATAGCTTGCCCACTTAGACTCCTACGGAATAACCTCATAAGAAAGGTATCTTCATGCATAAAATCCATGTTAAGAGCATAAAAATGCCTCACATAATTGTGAGGATCACCATTTCCATCGTATTTTTCATAGTTAGGAACCTCTATATCCTTAGGAAATGGTATCATGTATAGAATCCTATCAAATGGAAGTGCACATATTGATTCAACAAATGAAGTCTTAGGTGGTTCTTTTGAAGCTTGCAGTTGTGTAAATTTTTTCCTCAGTTCTTGTATTTCTTCCCTTAATATTTCAACTTCAGTGGGTTCTCATTTTGGAATTATACACTCTATATCAAAATCTTAGTAAAGTTTCCATCCTCTTGTTGCCAGGTATCGGAAGTATTGGTCTTCATTTTCCTCTAAAACTCTAAGCATAAATTTTTTAGCAAAGCCATTTTTTGGAATTTTATAACATCCTTGTTGGTTACTTCATCACTTTCATGATGAGAAGGGCATGTGCCCATAGTGACTCTAGGAGTTCTTGGTGGTGTATTATTGTTGTCATTGTCATCAAAAGGGTTTTGAAGAAAGTTGCCTTGTTCCCTTCATGGCAGGTATAGTTATTATTTTTAGCTTGTTGATGTCCTTTCTCCCTAGCATACGTGGCTTAAAAGATCCTTTGATTTTCACATGCTTGTTCCTCTAAACAATGTTGGACTTCATCAGGGTGCATCATGGTGACCAAACTGTTCTCACCCTTAGGTGTCTCACAAGGTGTGCCAAATGGATTTTCAAAATTGTAAAGTGGATTATGCCTAACGTTAGTTGTTTTCATTTCAATTGGCTCAGGGTCTTTCACACAAGGCTATCTGCAAGGACATCTAGGTGGGGTTTTTAATTATTTGAAAATAAAAGAGGTATGGCTACCACTTCCAACTTGAAATCTAGTTGTAACTGGCATCTAAATACTTGTCTTTGTTTAATAGAACAAGAAAAGTAAGTAAAATTTGAAGCTTTTACAATCAAGATTAGTCATTTGTCAAAGTGTGATAGATGGCTTGTCAAACAATGCTCAAGAATTTATAGCACTGGTGACTCGAGCCTTGCAAGTGAGCAAGAATCTCAATAGCAAGTAGCTAAAAAGAATGGTAACCAAATTTTGATAAGTGATTTATCAATGATGTTTTAAGACTTACATCTGATAGACTAAACCCATCTTTTCAACCTAGGACAGTTTCCTAACATACAAATGTGCAAATAGGACCTAGGAAATGGAAGTGACACTCTCTAGACCAGAAAAACTAGAATGCAAATGTTGTTTTCGCAAGAAATAGTTCTAGAGGATACTTTCTCAGTTACCAGGTGAGAGTAGGACAGCATAAAATTTCATACGATACACTTCAGAATAGGAGGGCAATACTTTTTTGGCAGATGATAGTTCCCACAAAGCGATGCAATATAATTCAGTAACTAGGGAGATATAACTCACAACAAGTAGGCGATACAATTTTGGAAACTTACAGTCACGTGATATTTCTTCAGAGACTAGGTGATAAAGTGCCAATTTGTGTGTACAAAAGACTAGTTTTGACTCCAAAATTTGTGTTTCAATCTTGACAATTAAGTGATTTTTTGAATCAGACAGTGTATGCTTCTAGTTCATGTCAGTTATCAGCAAGGTTTGCAAATAGTAAGTATTTTAACATGTCTTCAAATAGTTGAACAAGGGTAAAAACAACCTTGCCAACACACACTTGTGATATGATAACAACCTTTCTACTAATATTATCGTGATTGTTTGATGTGCAAGAACATTAACACTGGTCAATACATTCAAAAATAGTAGCCAAGCAATCTACCTTAAGGTCATAGTTCATTACTCAACAACTTGGTCAATGCTTGACGCTCCTTCACCTCACACCAAGTGGTTACCCACAGGAGATATTGGCTTCGTCATAGAAGTGCCATGAGCACAACTAAGGGAGCACATATGGTGAGTGTAAATCTTGGGGTGATCTGGGTAGTCCACTAGGATCGATCCTTGCACCAAGAAGTTGAGTGGTAAAATAAGGTGGATACTAACCTAGGGTGTCTAGATAGGGCTTCCATTCATAGTGTTCCTCTTGCTCCCAATTAAGGGATACCCCACCTTGTGGTGGGTAATAGACCTCGCGGCCACAAGAGCACCTTAAGCATTCTTGCTTAGTGATCTCCCTATAGTCAAAATCCCATAAGTGATCACACTAAGCGAAGACAAACACTACATCTACCAAGGTTTTGTGTCCTTGATAGCCTTGAGTTTATAGTGGGTTGGAAGAGCCAGGTAATTTGCTTGTCCCCACTTGGGTCATTCCTCTTAGGTTGTCCAAGAGCAGGCCCTCTAAAGGATCCTAACTGCCACAAAATGGATCCACTCTCAAGGGTCAAGATTTTTGATTCACCTCAAGGGTGAAGAGCATACTCTCCTACCTTGATTGCTTCCCCCAAACACGCCAAGAAGATTAAATTATTTGCTTGCTTTTGAAATTCAAAGGTGGGTCAAGATTTTTGATTCACTACAAGGGTGAAGAGCATACTCTCCTATCACCAGGGAATCCCCATTACAAGTTTAATGTGCCTACAAAAAATGAACAACTAGTAAATGCCGCACATGAAATAAATGAACAAGTTCTTGGTTTTTATGTATCGAGCAACCCTGCAAACAACCGTTAGTAACCCTTTTGCATTTGAAGCTTTGACATGCGTTCTTTTAAGAAATGATTCAAAATTTTCAAAATGGAAACCTGCAACCACAACCATTAGCACCACGGGTTAGCTCTAAAAATGAAAGAAAACATATAAATGGACCTTTGCAAAATAGGCTAAGGACCTGTAAAAACCAACAACCAACCAGCAACAATCAAAGATTCACCAAAACACCCCAAACAACAAGCAATCCCTGTCAAGTGATGGTTTTCGCTAGAAGACTTTCGTATAATACTTCACAGGTTAACCGTGTGACAAAACTTCTTTGTGTGATATATTTGCTTCAGCTAGATGATAGAAATTTATATACAAGGGTGATATAATTTAGTATGGCCATGTCACACTATTTCCAAAAAAATATCACACAACAGTAATTTGTGCATTGTTGTACGAAACTAGAAAAATGTCACCCAAAACTACAATTGTTAAAAAAAGAAAATGTGGGATAGTAAATTAAAATAGTGATAGAATTTGTTTCAGCTAGATGATAGAAATTTGTATACAGGGGCGATAGAATGTAGTATGGTCGTATGACACTATTTCCAAAAAAATATCGCACAACAGTAATGTGCACTGTTGTATGAAACTAGAAAAATGTCACCCAAAATTGCGACTGTTAAAAAAAGAAAATGCGAGATAGTAAATTAAAATAATGATGAAAACAACAAAACTGAGGACAAAACATATTATTCTGTCCCACAGTGGGCACCAAAAATGTACACTAAAAGGAGTGCACTTCCCTAAACCCTTCTATACAAGGTTTTCCATGGATTGGAAAGCTTGAATGCCAACTTAGGGCTCCCTAATCATGGAGTGCAAAAGCATACAAATAAGCATAAAATGGGTCTCACTTGAGCCTTAGAAATGTAGCCCTTGCTCGTAAACCATGAAATGGCAAATTCTTTGAGCAAGAGCAAGAATGCTAGTGTCAAAGAACTCTTGATGCATGCAATGCAAGAATGCAACTATGCTAAAATGAGATGCACAATGCAACTAAGCTAAACAAATGAAAGTGTTACTTCCATACTAATTAGACTATGTGATCTAAGCTACTTGTAAAAAGAACTACACTATATGCAAACTAAACTAGGATGCCATGTAACAAAATGCTATGGATGCAAGGAATGTAGAAAAGAGGATGGTATTCTCCACAAAAGCTCTCAAGCATTCAAATGGAAATCCTACAGCATAATAATACTCAAGAGTGTGGATCCTTTGAAGGGGGAAGCTCTCTTCCTTTTAAATTTGTACGAATGGTAGAGATCAAGATTGAGAAGGTGGATGATCAACAGTTGAATTTTAAAATGGGAGGGATTTGTGTGCACACACAAGTCAACCAATAGAAAATAAATTGACTTGTCAAATAAGAAAAAAGTCTCACAAGCCTTTTTTTTTAATTGCAAAATAGAAAAAAAGACTTTATGTGTGCACTTTAAGTGGGTTAGAAGAATGGGATCTTTTATTTAATTAAAAGGGGACATGTTCTTTTAATCAAATAATGAACTTAGGATACAATAGTCAAACTATAGGTTATAATCAAATTAATTAATTATTAGCAATTTGGTCTAGGTAAATGATTAATTTATTTAGCCAAAATGCTGAGAAGGGGGCTAATAGTCTAGATGACCATTTTTAGGTGATTACAAGTATTGCTCCTTCTTCCATCATCATAACATATTTTTCACCATTTAGGGAAAGGTTATAGTCTTGGCATCTCTTGAGTACCTTTTCTAAAGTTTTTTTTTCTTTCTCAAAAGTAGTCCCATAAACAGTAAAATCATTCGTGTAGATCTCCATACAATCAACAGATATATCATAAAAGATACTTATGATAGCTCGTTGGAATGTGGCTAGGGCATTGCACAAGCCAAAAGATAAAATTGAGTAGGAAAACATTCCCCATGGGCACATGAAGGTTGTTTGTTCTTTCTCTTCTGGAGCTATTTGTATCTAATTGTAACCACTAAAACCATCCAAGAAAGAAAAATATGTCTTGCTAGCTAAGTTGTCAAGAACTTGATCTATGAATGGCTAGGGAAAGTGGTCTTTCTTAGTGGCTAAATTGAGCTCCCTACAATCTACGCAAAATCTCCATTTTCCTCCCTTCTTTGGTACTATAATGAGGGGGTGAGACCTATTGGCTATCAAATATGGGGTAGATAAAACTAGCACTTAATAGCTTCTATAGCTCATTTTTAACTATATCCCTCAGAATAGGGTTGGCTCTCTTCTGAGGCTATCAGATAGGTTTGAAGTCAAGACTGATGTAGATCTTGTGAGTGCAGAGCATAGGATCTAATCCTTTCATGTCCATGTAATCCCAACCAAATGCTTTTTGATTCTCCTACAATAACTAAGGTACAATTTGTTGATGGGAAGGCGATAGGGAATTTCTTACATTCAACTCTCTTCCTAGACCAACTTCCATCTTAATGACCTTATCTGCCATGAATAACTGAGCAACTGGAGAAGAATCCATCTCATGAGGTAATAACATGTGAAGGAATTGGGAGGCTTTTGAATGCTAAGGTTTGTTCAAAGGTGGTAATATGGTTTCTATGATATATTTCACTTGAGGACACACTTGAGGCTCTACTCCATACCCATTCATGATAATGGATGAAATTACCTTATGTTCTTCTTGAGAAGCTAAAAATGACTCTTGACCTATCATCATTAGTTGATCGATGGAATTGACCTCTGGATCATCATCACCCAAGTCTAGCCAGGTTACTTGGTCATCTAGCAACAGTGGTTGAGCAGGGAAGTATAAAGTCGAGTTCTTAGTACTGATACCATTGGATATTGTCATCTTCCTAGACCAGCAAGCTATATAGGCATCTGTAGTAGCTAACCATGGTCACCCTAAAATAAAAGGATAGCCACCCATGGTAGCCTTTGGGGAGAGGACAATAAAGTTTTCTAGATACTCCCAAAAGTTTAAGGTGACTACGGCATCTTCTATCATCCCATCTGGCTTGGTAGTGGAACTATTAGTGAGCTGAAGTATGGTTGGTGTTTCTTAGAGACCAATGATATGTAGTTGATAAAATACCTCCTTTGTCATGACATTGATGGATGCTCCTAGGTCAACTAAAGCATTTTGAACTTGCATCCCATGAATGGTGATAGTGACCACAAGACTCCAAAGGTCAAAATATTTGGGTATAGTTAATTATTCCAACATCATATTAGACAATTGTCCTAAGACATGAATAGTTTTTGGGTCCTTTTTCTTTCTTCCTGGTTTCTTGATACATGCTTCCTTGATGGCTTTAGTATAGGTAGGAACTTCCTTGATAGCATCAAGTAATGGTATTTTTATTGTCATCTACTTCAGCTAATTAAGTAAATCAATTAATGCTTGGTTTTCTACAAGCTGGCCATATTCTATCAAACTATGAGGAAACATAGGCTCTTTGGCTATAGGAGAGATCTTCTAAACTAACACATCCACTTCTTTAGCTAGGGAATCTTCAAATTTAGTTATTATAGGTTTTTTTAGTGAAGGAAGAGTAGTGCCTAACCTTAGGTGGATATCATTCAAGGAAATAACATATCTTTGTGGTTGTGCTGGCTATTTGGTATTGTTGAGATTAGGATTATGTTGACCTAGTAGCTGAGTTTTCTTAGGAGTATTAGTGGCTACAAGAGGAGGCATTAGAGCCTATTGTTGAGGTGGTGTCATTAAGTCTTGCTAACTAGGTTGATTATTTCAATTTTGGGTTTGTTTCCAACCTTGTTGAGGTTGCTCCCAACCTTGCTAGGGTTGTTGTCAATTATTATTCCCACTAAAACTAGTATTTTGATCATTTTGTCATTTTTACTATTATAATTTTGGAGAGGATCTTATGGCATACCTTGTCTTTGAGCCCATGGCCTTTGTTAAGCAACGAAGAGTAATTCTCCATTTTCATCAATGGCTTTAAACCCAGTAGGCATTGGTTGTGACTCTAGTCTTGCAACAGACTTGCATCTATAGTTCCTTTGGTTCTCTCTACAACATGGATAGTATTTAGTTAACATGGCATCAACTTTTTCCTTCTTCCTTCTCACCTACATGGTATCCAACTAAGTGGCGACATCATTAATGATGTCTATTTTGAAATCTAACAGAAAGTTGGACAATTCTATCTTAGATACCCTTGAACTACCATTAGACTTATGCAGTAGGTCTTTAAGTCCCTTACCTTTCTTCACAGTGGTGTTGGAATAATTCAAACATATAATTTGTATATTAGTCCATCTTTTTTGGGTGATATCACCTCCCACCATAAGATCTAGGGCCTTAATACTTCTATCATTTACACCTCTCTAAAAAAGATGTTTCTTTGATTCCTCATTTAACTGGTGTTGTGTGTTATGTTGTAGGTTGAACATGAACTGTGACATGTAATCTTCCAAGGTTTCATCTTCCTTTTGGGACATTTTGAAAATGTCATCCCCTTTCAAATCTCTACTCCTACATTATTCTTTATACTTTGTAAGAAACAAATTGCTCATTGCAAGTCAATCTCTTACAACATTGCCACCTAACCCCATAAACCATCTCAAAGAATCTTCCTTTAGGGTGGATGGAAAAAACTTTAGCTTGTGGGCATCATTTTTATAGTCATAATTTTTGCAAAAGATGTCAAACTCAAAGAGGAAGATTTCAGGGTCTTCAATAATTAGGCCATAGAACTTGGGAAGTGCAACAGAAGATATGTTCTTCAAATTTTGATTGCCTTGCTAAGGAGGGATAGGAAAAGGAAATGTAGGCTAAGCCATTCTTGTAAGAGGACTTAGAAGTGGTGGTTGATATATAACAAGGGCACGTGGATTGTCTTGGTATTTAGGCTCAGCAAAAAGATCATTCAAATGCTAGGATTTTTTAGAGGATGAGGGTATTCGTTATTGAGTAGTAGCAAATAGATTTTCAAAGGGTTCTTCTTCTTTGTTCTCACTGTGAGGTTCTTCAGGCTCAGGATTAAAAATATCTTCATGATTGTTATGAGGAAGAAATCTCCCAAGGAGGTCTCTCCTTCTACACATAAAATGCTTCAAGACTAAGCTATAGAATATTAAAATTGGAAATGCAGCTACAAAGATAAGTTTAAATTAACACCATCACCAAAAATGGTGCCAAAAAATGGTTGGCCAAATAATAGTATCAGAAATCTACAATAATGGACTACTTATTTAGGATTGGACACCCTAATTGGTTTTTAAATGAATTATTCAGTCTCATTTAATTATCAACCAGGGACATAAACTTGGAATGGAATTTGCAAAGTATATGCTTTAAACCTTCTCAATCTAAGACTAACCTATGGAATTCAAATGCTTGAGCTTCAAGAAAACTAAACTAGAGATTGTAAATGAAATTACTCTAACAAAGCATACAATCATGAACATAAGCTCCTCTGACCACCTATGTTGCATGAACAAATCAATGATTTTTTTATCAATGGATGTAGGAGTAACAAAGTACTACCTTACTTAGAAACAACAATGAAATGAAATCAATTGTAATATAATAGTTCACTCACCAAGTGGGCCCCCTTGGATGAGTGAATATAAAATACAATCAAGATAAGAGATATAAAACTTGAATTGTGCATTCTATCCATTCATGGTGAAAGATTACACTTGATTGAAAAAAATAGTATCACACTTTGATGTGATGAAAATTAACTCACTCTATTCTTCCCTAACTGCTCTCAAAGTTATAACAGTCGTTATTTTAAAGGAAACTACAACTAATTCATGAATCTAAGATCACTCCATTAATGAGGATCAATTACAGACTCATAAAGTTTGAAACAAAAACAACATTAACTGTGAATAAATCCTCCATGAATATAGCAAGTTGTGGAAGCTACATTTGTGCGGTGCAACAATAGAAAGCAATAAATGATTTTCTCTGCTTGTGAAGGTCTAGAAATCTAGTTGGCTTTGACTACTCTAGTGCTAAAATGTTGATTCTTGAATACCCATGGAAAATACCTACAAAATAATCAATGTGCACACAACCTCCATATACATATATTTTTTCATCATCAATATTGGAGAAAAAGTGTAAAATTCTAATTATCACTCTTACAAATCCTATGGCTAGAGGAGGAAAGCTACCCAAAACATAGCATAGATGGGGAAAAATTTACGAGCATGTATAACTACTTCATTATACTATTTCTATCCATGAATTCAAGAAAATATTGCATTGTTAAACTATCCATACTTCTTCTTCATGTCTTCACACACACACACACACACACACACACACACACACACACACACACACACACACACACACACACACACACACACACACACACACACACACACACACTCACTCACTCACTCACACACACACTCACTCACTCACTCACTCACTCACTCACTCACTCACACTCTCACACACATATAAACCATAAGTCTGTATGCTTGAAACCATAAAGTCATGATTATTTGTAAGATAATTGTTTAAAACCAAGATAAAAAGAACTTAGAAAGATGGCTTTTGGAGGTTCATTAGTAACTGTATACATGGTCCTCTCTCCACCAAGGGGGTCTGATGAGTGGGTCATAGGACCGAGAATATTCTGGAAGCCTGACCAATTTTTTTGCAAGTAAGGTCTTCAAGACTACATAAGATTCGACCATAGGTGCGAAAACACGTCTTTTCTAAGAAATTTTTTTGTTTTTATCAAATGTTTGAGACTTCAAAGCCTCTTGTTGTTTCACAATGTAAATAGCATTGGAAACATTCACAGAAGACTCCTTGGTCTTAGGAGCATTCACTACTCCATCATTGACAACTTATTTGTTTTTATTCTAAGGCTTATTCTTGTCTTTGCCATTTCTATTGCCATTTTTGTCTTTATTCAAGACAATGTCACCTTTTTTGATAGCAACATCCTCAATGCGATATGCACTTTTGACCATGGCATTGAAGGATGTGAACAATTATTTTCTAAGGTCAAAGTAAAGTTTTGGTACAAGTGTATTGACAAAGATGTTAGTCTTCTCGATATCAAGAACTTGCCAAGGTTATCTAGAATGTAGAGATCTCCATTGCTAGAGATACATTGCAAAGGGTTCTCCTTATTTTTGTTTAATGCTACACAAATCTAACATATTAATAGGATGTTGAATGTTATAGGAATATTGTTGAATGAAACATTGTGCTAGTTCATCAAATGTTTTGAGAATAGGTGTCAGTTTTGTAAACCATTCCATGGCTTGTCCTCATAAACTCCTAAGAAAAAACCTCATGATGTAAGCATCTTCATGCATAAAGTCCATGCTAATAGCATAGAAGTGCCTCACATGATCATGAGGGTCATGATTTCTATCATATTTGTCATATTTGGGAACCTCTATATCTGTAGGAAATGGAAGCATCTAAAGAATCCTATCAAAAGGAAGAGCACATATCAATTCGACAAAGGATGTTTTAGGTTGTTCTTTGGAGACTTTTAGTTGTGCAAGTTGTTTTCTAAATTCTTACATTTCCTCTCTCAAAATTTCAGCCTTAGTGGGTTCTTGTTTTTTAATTATGCTTTGCACATCAAAGTCTTGAGGGAGTTTCCATCCCTTCACTCTCATATATTGAAAGTATTGGTCCCCATTTTGTTCAAAGTCTTTGAGCATTAACTTTTGGGCAACCCCATCTAGTTGGAATCTCATCACGTCTTCACTAGTGATTTCATCATCACTTTTTGATGTGGTTGTGAATGCTTGGGTGGTGATGGGCATACTCCTACATTGACTCTAGGAGTCTTAAGAGGTGTGTTGTTTCCATCATTTACATTGAGGGGGATATTATCAAATGGGTTATTGCAATAGTTTCTCCTATTTTTTTCATTATGTGTATGAGCATCAGGCTCAACTTGGTGATAGGCTTTTTTCTAGCTCGTATGGCCTCTTTGAGTCTTTCATTTTCTTGTGCTTGTTCTTCTACGTGACATTTGATCTCCTTAGGATGCATGATGAGCAAGACTCTATTTTCACCTTTAGATGTATCAAATGGTGTGCCAAATGGATTCTCAAAGTCGTAGAGCAAATTATGCCAGATATCAACTTCTTGTGTTCTATTAGAGTTAGGATCTTCTGCACAAGGTTGTCCATGAGGGCGCCTAGGGGGGGTTTCCAATTGTTTGAAGGTGAAAGAAGGATGACTACCTTTACCAACTTAGAACCTAATCGTGACCATCATGTAAGGATGTGTCTTCGTTTAAGAGGATGAGAGAAGTGTTTCAGATTTGAAGAGCATAGAATCAATAATGATCACTTGTCAAAGATAGAATAAGTGAGTAGCTCGTCAAGAGTGCTCAAGCATTTACAAAACTAGTGACTTGAGTTGAGAGTGAACAAGAAGCTCAATAGCAATTAGCTAGCATAGAAAGGTAACTAAGTTTTGACAAGTGACCATTAATGATCATTTTTAGCTTACATATGATAGACTAAACCCATCTTTTGGACTTAGAAGAGTACCTAACATGAAGATTTTTTATCAAGTTTAGGCAGGGTGAAGTGACAATGCCCCTAGATTAGCTAAGATGTAGTTTAAACTCTATTTTGGAAGCAATAGAAACCAAGCGATACTTTTCAAAAATTAGGCAATATTAGGACAACAAAAAGTATTATATGATAGAGTTTATAGTAACTAGGAGACAATTTTTTTGCAAGCGATACTTTTTCTTCATGAGGGCATTACAATTCACTATGGCCAGACAATAGAACTTATAGTAGTCATGCGATAAAATTTTGGGGAAAAAACACCGTACAATATTTCTCCAACAACCATATAATAGTGTGCCAGTGAATTGTGCAAAAAAAGAAGTTTTGACCCAAAAAATTATGTTTCAAGTTGACAGTCAAATTTTTCTAGAGAAGAATGTTATATGAATAGTATAGGACCTTAGTTTTCATCAAAGAACAACAAGGTTTGCAAATAATAAGAGAATTTTGAATGTCTTAAACAATTGAACAAGGGACAAAGCAACCTTCCCAATATGCACTTGTGATATCAAAATGGATCTCTACCGATGCTAACAAGATGTTTGAGTTGCAAAAACATTTACATAGGTCCAATACATTTGAAAACACTTGCCAAACAAATCTACCTAAAAGTCAAGATTTATTACTCAACAACTTGGCCCACATTAAGTGCCCCTTTGCCTCACACCAAGTGGTTTCCCAAAAGAGATATTATCTTTGTCATGGAGATAGCATAAGGATAACTAAGGGGACATAGATGATGAGTGTAAAATCTTGGGGTGATCTGGGTAATCCACTAGGATCAATTCTTGCACCAAGAAGTTGAGCGAAAAAATAAGGTTGTTACTAACCTAGAGTATTTAGAAAGGGCTTCCATTCATAATGTTCCTCTTGCACCAAATTACACAACACCCCACTTTGTGGTAGGTAATAAACCTTGCAGCCGCAAGAGCACCTTAGGCATTCTTGCCTAGCATTTTCCTCATGGTCCCAATCCCACAAGTACTAACACTAAGTGAAAAAAAACACTATGTCTACCAAGGTTTTGTGTCCTTGGTAGCCTTGAGATTATAGTGGCTTGTAATAGTCAAGTTTTCTTATCCCCACTTGGGTCGTTCCTCTTGATTTCTCAATAGAAAACCCTCTAAAGGATTCTAAACTAAAATAGATTGAATCCACTCTTGAGAGTCAATATTTATTATTCACCACGAGGGTGAAGAGAATACTCTCCTATCCCAATTGTTTCTCCCAAACATGCCAAGAAGCTAAATTAACTCCCTTGCTTTCAAAATCCAAAGGTGGGTCAAGATTTCTAATTCACCACAAGGGTGAAGAGCATACTTTCCTATCACCAAGGGATCTCAATTACAAGTTTTATGTGCCTAAGAAAGGAAAACAACTAGAAATTTGCCACACACAAAACGAAAAAAATACAAGCACGAGTTTGGTTTTTATGCTTTTAGGAAATTATACAAACAACTATTAGTAGCCTTTGTGCATTTGAAGCTTTGACATGCATTCTTTTAAGGTAAGTACGCAAGCATTTAAGGCAAAAACCTATAAGCATAAACATTAGTCCAACATGAGTTAGTCCCAAAATAATATGAAAATTTGCAAGAAGAGTTCTATCAGACTATAGATGACCCTAAAAACTCGATAGACAGACAAAAACAAATTGAAAAACTAATCAAAACACCCAAAAAACAAGTAGTTTTAGGCTTGGCGAGATTTTATTCTAGAAGGGTATCGTACAATACTTTTCAACATATCGGTATGACACTTTTTTACTATATTATAGTTTCACATATATATGTACGACACAACTCACTATATTGGAGCAATAAATTTTAGTATGGGCATGCAATACTTTTACTAGAAAATTATCATCCAATAGTACTAACAAATATCATATGATATTGAGAAAGTATCACCCAACATTTGTGACTATAAAAAAGTAAAAGAGCAAATAGTGAATGGAAAATGTAGATTAGGAGCAAAACCAGAGTGGCATCAAAAATGTACACTTAGAGAGTGTCACACTCTAAACCCTTATATTCAAGTGATCCCATGACTTGGAATTCTTGAATGTTAGCTTAGAGCTCTCTATCCATGGAGTGAAAAGGTGTGTTTCAAGCAATAAGAATAGCTCTCAACTAAGCCTTTCAGACACAACCCTTGCTAGTAAACCATGCAATTCTTAAGACAAGAGAAAGAATGCAAGTGTCCACAAGATCTCTCAAGTCATGTAATTCAAATGTGAACTTTAGCATGAGATGCACAATGCAACTATAATAAGAAAATGAGATTATTAAAAATCCATGCTAATTAAACTAGATGAGCTAGATTATTACAAAAGAGAAGCTATACTATATGAATCTAAGCTAACATGAAATGGTATGATAGAATTAGACAAGAAAAATAGAAGTTCTCCACAAGCTCTCAAGAAGATCAATCGATAAACCTATAGCATAACAATACTCAAGAGTTTGGATCCTTTGAGAAGGGAAGATCTCTTTCTTTTAAAGGTGTATGGATGATGGAGATCAAGATCAAGATGATGGAAAATCAAGGGTGTGGGTTGACTTTAGGCATGATCCATGTGTAAGGGCAAGTCAACCAATGAAAAGAAATTGACTTTTCATGTGAGAGAAAAAGCCTTTCTTTCAAATTTTAAAATAGAAAAAGGACTTTATGTGTACACATTGAGTGGGTTAGAATAATGGGGTCTTTTATTTAATTAAAAGGGGACATGTTCTTTTAATCAAATATAGACTTAGAACAATATAGTCAAACTATAGGTTATAATCAAATTAATTTATTTTTAGCAACTTGGCCTAAGAAAATGATTAATTAAATTAGCCAAAATGCTAAGAAAGAGGCTAATAGTCTAGATGACTATTTTTAGGTGATTGCAGGTAAGTTCATCAGTTTGATATAAGGCTCTCAATAAGAATCATGAGTTATAATTATTGAAACTAAAAGCTAGCATATGGATTGGATATAGCTTGAGACAAGGGTAAGTGCACCAAGTTGTGGTGCCAAAAGGGGGGTATAAGTGGACACCTTTTTCCTGAAATCATAAATTTTTGAACTTCAACAAGAATTTGAAGATAGTTATGCTCAAAATTTTAAGATATGACAAAAAAAAAGTCGTAGTCCTTTGAATCTAGTTTCTAAACTACTAATTTTTTCCAAAATGGTTTAGTTTTAGGTCCTCAAAAAAGGGGACCACAAAAAGTGGTACTATTTCTTCCAAAAAAACATAACATAGTACAAAGTGTGGCCCCCCTAAAATTTTAACTTTTTTTTTTTAAATTCTTTAATCACTCTGGTCAAATGTTACTTAACACTATGTAGTTTATCACAAATTTTTTGGGTAATTTTATAATGTGTATTTTTTATTTTTTTAATGAATTTTTTAACTAGACACATCCCAAAAACATGAAATATCTGTGTGCTCCCCCTAAAAATAATTGAAAACTAATCTAAAATCAAAACTTTTTTTTTTCAAAGTGTGTAGAATGGAGTCTAGTTTCTAAAAAACTAAGTTGTTGCAAAATTCAATGAACGAGCTAAAATCTATAGCCCAATTAGTACATGGTGGTTTTTGACAAAAAATGAACATACATTCAAAAGAAATTATAGATTAAAGACTTGAAATAGTTTATATTAAAAATAAATTATATGGTTAGATAGATAACACAGAGACCTATAATGCTATGTAACCTGATCTTATCGATACCCAACCATGAGGAAACTTGAAGGGGAGCACACAAGAAAAATCAATCATTTTTTGTATGTTTGTTGGAAAACATGTCTTAGACTCCAAACCTTTGGGTTGGATCTCCAAGGAAAAACCAAGCCTTAGGCTTGGTTTTAATGCAAAGCTTTCAATAGCACGTATGCCCTATAGCGTGCACTCACTATTAAAAGCATTTGAGTTCTCAATAGGGTTCAAGAGAAAGAGAGAGCTGGGGGGGGAATGACTATGTGTGTGAGAGAGAGAGACAAAGAGATAGAGAGAAAGTAGGGGATGGGAGAGGGGAGAGAGTACAGGATGGGAGAGAGGAAGTGAGAAAGAGTAGGGGTGGCAAAGAGAGTATAGGATGGAAGGAAAGGAAGTGTGAGAGAGTAGGGGTGGTAGAGAGAGTACAAGATGCGAGAGAGAGAGAGGAAGTGTGAGAGAGAGTAGGGGTGGCAAAGAGAGAGTATGGGATGGGGGAGAGAGATTGAAAGTAGGGGATGGGAGAGAGAGGAAGTGTGAGAGAGAGTATAGGTTGGGAGAGAGAGATTGAGAGTAGGGGATGGGGGAGAGAGAGAGTAGGCAGTAGTAGACGAAGTGGGAGAGGAAGAGCAAGAGAGAGGAGGATGGGAGTGCATGTGTGTGAAAGAGAGAGAGTGGGGAATGGGAGAGGGGTAAGATAGAGTAGCTCGAGAGAGAGTAGGGGATGGAAGAGAGAGTAGGCGATGGAAGAGGGAGTGGGAGAGTAAGAGAGAGGGGGATGGAAATGTGTGTAAGAGAGAAAGAGAGAGAGAGTAGGGGATAGGAGAGAGTGTGAAAATGTGAGAGAGAGTAGAGAGGGAGAGAGTGAGAGTGAGAGAGAGAGTGAGAGAGTGAGTGAGAGTGAGAGAGAGAGAGAGAGAGAGAGAGAGAGAGAGAGAGAGAGAGAGAGAGAGAGAGAGAGAGAGAGAGAGAGAGAGTGAGAGAGAGTGTGTGTGTGTGTGTGTGAGAGAGAGAGAGAGTAGGTAGTGGGAGAGGGAGTGGGAGAGGAAAGCAAGTGAGAGAAAAATTAGGGGATGGGAGAGGATAGAGGGGGGATGGGTGTGTGTGTGAAAGAGAGAGGGTAGGGAATGAGAGAGGGGAGAGAGAGATAGAGAGAGTAGGGGATGGGAGAGAAAGAGAGTAGGCAATGGCAGAGGGAGTGGGAGAGGGAGAGAGAGGGGGGATGGGAGTGTGTGTAAGAGAGAAAGTAGGGGATGGGAGAGAGTGTGAGAGTGTGAGAGAGAGTAGGGGTGGCAGAGAGAGAGTGAGAATAGGGGATGGGAGATAGAGGGAGAGAGTGAGAGAGAGACATAGTAGGTGGTGGTAGAGGGAGTGGGAGGGAGAGAGAGGGGGAATAGAAATGTGTAAGAGAGATAGAGTAGGGGATGGGAGAGAGTAGGCAATGGGAGAGGGAGTGCGAGAGAGACAGAGAGGGGGGGAATGGGAATGTGTATAAGAGAGATAGACTAGGGGATGGGAGAGAGTGTGAGAGTTTGAGAGAGAGTAGGGGGTGGCAGAGAAAGCTTGTATGGGATGGGGGCAAGAGAGAGAGTAGGGGATGGGAGAGAGTGTGAGAGAGAGTAGGGGATGGAAGAGAGAGTGAGAGTAGGGGATGGGAGAGAGAAGGTAGAGAGGGAGAGAGAGTACTTGAGAGAGAGAGAGATAGAGGTAGTGCAAGAGGGAGTGGGAGAGGGAGAGAGAGGGGGGATGGGAGTGTGTGTCTATGAAAGAGAGAGAGTAGGGGATGGGAGAGGGGAGAGAGAGAGTAGGGGATGAGGGAGAGAAAGTAGGTGGTGGGAGAGAAAGTGGGAGAGGGAGAGAGAGGGGGAATGGGAATATGTGTAAGAGAGATAGAGTAGGGGATGGGAGAGAGTGTGAGAGTTTGAGAGAGAGTAGGTGGTGGCAGAGAGAGCTTGTACGAGATGGGAGAGAGAGAGTGAGATTAGGGGATGGGAGAGTGTGAGAGAGAGTAGGGGATGGGAGAGACAGAGTGAGAGTAAGGGATGGGAGAGAGAGAGAGAGTGTGTAGAGAGGGAGAGAGAGAGAGAGAACTTGAGAGAGATAGTAGGCAGTAGGAGAGAGAGTAGGAGAGGGAAAGGGAGAGAGATAAGGGGAATGGGAGTGTGTGTGATAGATGTAGAGAGTAGGGGATGGGAGAGAAGAGAATGGGGGGATAAGAGTGTGTGTGTCTATGAAAGAGAGAGAGTAGGGGATGGGAGAGAGTGTGAGAGAGAGTAAGGGGTGGTAGAGAGAGAGTACAGGATGGGAGAGAAAGATTAAAAGGATGGGAGAGACTGAGAGAAAGAGTAGGGGGTGGCAAAGAGAGAGTACAAGATGGGAGAGACAGAGTGAAAGGATGGGAGAGAGTGAGAGAGAGAGAGTAGGGGGTGGCAGAGAGAGAGTATGGGATGGGAGAGATAGAGTGAAAGGATGGGAGAGAGTGTGAGAGAGTGTGAGAGAGAGTTGGGAATGGGAGATAGAGAGTAAGAGTAGGGGATGGGAGAGAGAGAGTAGAGAGGGAGAGAGAGATAGTAGGTGGTCGGAGAGGGAGTGGGAGAGGAGGAGGAGAGAGGGATGGGAGTGTGTGTGAGAGATCTAGAGAGTAAGGGATGAGAGAGGGGAGAGAGAGGGGGGGATGGGAGTGTGTATCTGCAAAAGAGAGAGTTTAGGGGATGGGAGAGGGGAGAGAGAGAGAGAGAGAGAGAGAGAGAGAGTAGCCCGAGAGAGAGAGAGAGAGAGAGAGTAGTAGATAGGAGAGAGAGACTAGGTGGTGGGAGAGGGAGAGGGGTGGATGGGAGTGTGTTTAAGAGAGAGAAGGGGATGGGAGAGAGTGTGAGAGAGAGTAGGAGGTGGCAAAGAGAGAGAATGGGATGGGAGAGAGAGAGAGAGTGAGAGTAGGGGATGGGAGAGAGTTTGAGAGAGAGTAGGGAGAGGGAGATAGAGAGAGGGGGATGGGAGTGTGTGTGAAAAATCTAGAGAGTAGGGGATGGGAGAGAAGAGAGAGGGGGGATGGGGGGGGGAGAGAGAGAGAGAGAGAGTGTGTGTGTGTGTGTGTGTGAAAGAGAGAGAGTAGGAGATGGGAGAGAGTGTGAGAGTGTGAGAGAGAGTAGGGGGTGGAAAAGAGAGGGTACAAGATGGGAGAGACAGAGTGAAAAAATGGGAAAGAGTGTGAGAGAGAGCAGGAGGTGGCAGAGAGAGAGTACGAGATGAGAGAGAAGAGTGAAAGGATGAGAGAGTAGGGGATGGAAGAGAGTTGGGGATTGGAGAGAGAGAGAGAGAGAGAGTAAGAGTAGGGGATGGAGAGAGAGAGAGAGAGAGAGAGAGTAGAGAGGGAGAGAGAGAACTTGAGAGAGAGATAGTAGGTAGTGGGAGAGGGAGTGGGAGAGGGGGAGAGAGGGGGGGGATGGGAGTGTGTGTGAGAGATCTAGAGAGTAGGGGATGGGAGAGGAGAGAGAGGGGGGGGGGGAGATGGGAGTGTGTATCTACAAAAGAGAGAGTGTAGGGGATGGGAGAGGGGGGAGAGAGAGAGTATCAAATTGGAGAGAGTGTGAGAGAGAGTAGGCGATGGGAGAGAGTAGGGGGATGGGTGAGAAAGAGAGAGAGAGAGAGAGATATAGTAGGAAGTGAGAGAGGGAGTATGGGAGTGTGTGAGAGATATCTAAAGAGTAGGGGATGGGAGAGGAGAGAGGGTGAGAGTAGGTGGTGGGAGAGGGAGAGCGAGAGAGAGTAAAGGATGGGAGAGGGGAGAGAGAGAGTGTAGGGGATGGGAGAGGAGAGAGAGAGTAGGAAGAGAGAGAGAGAGTAGGGAGGATAGAGAGTAGGGAGGATGGAGAGTGATGTGTTTTCACATAGTGCATACACGCTTTATAGTTTATACGTGCTATAGTGTGTACACACTATGTGAAATCACCTAAAAATGGTCAAAAAGAAACTTTGGGGCCCATTTCATCCATTCTCTGCTTTTGGTATGTTGTGCACTCTGTTATTCCGACAGAAATCACAAGTTTCAACATAGCAAACATTATTTCAACACTTTTGGAAGCTAGCAAACACCAAATTCAATCATTGGATACGTGATTTGAAGACTTTTTCCTTGTATAGAAAAGGTTAGTGCAATCTATTTTAAATATTTTTTATTGATATATAGATACAAATTTGATTATAATTTGACATGTTGTTTAATATATAGTGAGTTCATTGAAATTTGTATGTTTGAATGAAATGTTATTTCAAAATGATTAGAAATTTGACAAGTCATTTGATATATATTGTGTATTCATTCAAATAATTATAATTTTTATATGTATTTGAATAATTTTTAATTTACACATTTTAAGTAATTCAGATGTTTGAATAATTTGACATGTAGAAATCATCATCATGCCAAGGAAGAAACCAAAAACTCAAACAAATGAAGATAGCGAGAGAGATTTGGCAATTAAAAGAGATAAAATAAAATTATTACGTGAGCAAAGAAAATTGCAAAGCAATAATGAAGAATTGACTTTCGAAGAGGATCAAGAATCACCGATACAAAGAAACAAAGAGGAAGAATTGGAAAGACAAAGAGAACGAATGAGACTGTTACACTCAAGAAGACAATTGAATTGTGAAGCTACACCATCTTCCAATGTTGGAGTCATATTGTCCACTACACCATCTTCCAATGTTGAAGTCATATTGTCCTTTCATGTTGAAGAGACACTAATTTGTAGATCTGATGATATACACACTCCATCATGTCATGTTGAAGGCACAACATCAACACATCGAGTAGGTGATATTCCATCTTTTGCATCTTATTACCAAGGTACATCATCTTCAGTTCAAGGTATGCAATACACTAAACCATATGTTGATGTGTAAAATGTTGAGAGAATTGAAGAGATTATAACAACTTCTAGAATTCATTTTAGAAGACCAAAATATTTGATTGATATTGATGGTAACATTTTTAAATCAATGCCTAACAAGATTAGAAAGCATAATTGTCAAAGAAAAGTTAATCATACATGGAGATTATTTTTCGATGAATTAAATATTACAGGTCAATGCCAATTATTTGTTGAAATGATGAGAAATTTGAAATTTAGGCCTATCATGAAGATTCTTGGGCTAAAAATGATGGACGATTCAAATGAAAAAAATATTGTAAAGAATCTAATGAGTTCTTATGACAAAGTGGGTTCTAAATCACACACCAAAATAGTAATATCACAAGATGAGTACTTACATCGACAGTAGTAAGTAGCCAAATGAAGAAAGTTTGACTCATGAGAAAGACAAGAAAAACATTAAAAATTGGTAGAGGTACTCTAAGGAGAGTCATGCTAAGGCATGAGAGATTGGAAGATCCAACAAAAAATGAGTTATGGACATTTAGCGGTAGACTACCGTGAAAGGATAAAGAAATTAGTGAAGCCTTGAAATCATTTATCAAATTTTTTTTGAAAAATAACACATGTGTTTCCAATAATCAAAGAGATGTTGTAAGAAGGAGGATTGGTAGCCAAAATCGTGACTCACATGCAAAATATTTTTTGGACTCAACTCAGACACATTTTTTTGCAAAAGTGATTAGTATGTATCCTCAAATTTGAATAAGTCAAAGATTTTTTGACATGGGTAAACCTTTTTATGTGAAGATAAATCACACATGCACAACTTGTTGTAGGATACATATTGAATTTTCTAACCATTTTGATATTTTTAGGCATATTTGTGTATTTTTACATTCTTATTTTGTTTTGCAAGATTGTGACATAAATGAGCCACCAAGATCTTCAAAGGAATTCATATCCAACATTTTATGTGAAATAGGGGATGACCAACAATTTTACAAGACATCATGCTTGGATGGCACGTGTTTGTTTTGTGGTTCTTTGCAGCTTTTATCAACTTGTCAACATATGAATAGTACACATGCAATTGAAAATGAAATAGTAGATTATGAAAAATTTAAGAGAGTGACATATGCTCTAAAAGATGGGGAACATGGTAAAAGATGTGATTTAGTCATTGAAAAGATTTTAGTGTATGAGTTCATGAAGATTTTTTGTGAAAAGATTATTTACGAGTATGTAAGGCATACCCATAGAGCTCAATGGCTGAATTTTATATTAAAGTTGTGAAAAGATACATTTCCACTGGATACCATTGTTTCAGTTGTAGATTTCACAAAGAACTACACACTACAATGACAAAATCAGGTGCAAGCAAAGTATTATACTTCTCAACAGGTTTTCATATTTGTTCACATAACATTCATGCATTCACCTATAAGTACAAAGGATGACAGGAAGATTTTGAGGGAATACCATTTTTACATCAATGATGATCGATCACATTCTACAAAGTTCGTACATGGTTGTTTTCAACTATTTAATGGAGATTTGGCTAACAGGGGCATAACATATCGTTAGTACATTATTTGGTCAAACAATTGGGCATCTCAATTCAACAATGCACGGATGTTCTATTCGTTGAGCAGGATGCACAGGTTGTGTAGAATTCAATATATGTGGAATTTCACAAAGGCTGGTCATGGAAAGGGAGAGCATGATGGTGTAGGCACATGCATCAAAAGAGCCTTGGCTCATGAAGAACTTGTACACTAGAAAGTGTCCCACTCTAAACCCTTCTATCCCAACGATTCCATGAGTTTGGAATGCTTGGATGTTGGCTTAGAGCTCCCTATCCACGAAGTGCAAGAGAGTGTATTTCAAGTTCAAGGGCTCTTAGATGAGCCTTAAAGATACTCTTCTTGCTAGTAAACCATGCAATGAGAGGTTCCAAAGACAAGATGCAAGAATGCAAATGTCCCAAGGAGTTCCTCAAGAATGCAATGCAAATGAAAATTAAGCTAGAATGAGATGCAAAGTGGAGCTATGCTAAAACATGTATGAGAGTGTTACAATACCATTATTAAGCTATGTGAGATTAAGCTGCATGTAAAAATGAAAGCTAAGCTAAGCTAGAATGTCATGATTCCATGGATGAGAGAATGTAGACAAGAAATAGAAGTTCTACACAAAGCTCCAAAGAAACCTATTAGAAAACCTGCAGCATAACAATATTCAAAATGAGGATGGATCCTTTGAGGGGGAAAGCTCTCTCCCTTATAAAGTTGTATGGACTGTAGAGATCAAGATGAAGATGGTGGATGATCAACAGTGGAATTCGAAAATAGGTGTGATCCATGTGCACACACAAGTCAACCAATAGAATATAAGTTGACTTGTCATATAAGACAAAAGTCTCACAAGCCTTTTCTTTTAATTCTAAAATAGAAAAAGGACTTTATGTGTGCACTTTAAGTGGGTTAAAATAATGGGGTGTTTTATTTAATTAAAAGGGGACATGTTCTTTTAATCAAATAATGAACTTAGGATAGCATAGTCAAACTATAGGTTATAATCAAATAAATTGATTATTAGCAATTTGGTCTAGGTAAATGATTAAATTAATTTAGCCAAAATGTTGAAAAGGGGGTTAATAGTCTAGATGACCATTTTTAGGTGATTACATTTGCCCCTCTTTGACTAATGCTTGATCGATCTGGGAACACAGTATGTCAAAAAAAAAAAAAGCCAAGTAGGCAGTAGTAGATATAGATGTTTGATTCCAAAGAATGAAATGCAGAAATAGATAGCAAGTCCTAAATGCACAGCCTGATAGCGGTAGTATTGAACACTAGGAAGATGATGTTAGGATCTGGAGAGAATTCTAACACCTAGCAAAGAAAATAGATCAAGAGAAAGTGATAAGGTCAAACAAATGCTCCTAAGAAATAGATAGCTGTAACAATCAGCAATAAAGTATTTTTGCCCCCTCAGGATTGAAATCAAAATGAGGTAAGAGGAAGCAGAAACTAGCTAGACATGAGAAAATTGAGATATAGCAATGTTTGATATGACAGATAAATGATTAGAACCCAAGAATGACTATAAGAAAGTGATTAAATGCCCCAGTTTGGCTTAGAGTTGACCGAAGGACAATGTAAAATTAGGTCAAACCTAGTATAAAGATGATTTAGATGTGAAAAGGTGACTAGAAGTAGATATGAAGCATAGAAATGAAGAAATGAAGATGCCCTAGAAATGATTCAAAGATTAGACCTCAAAAGGTCAACTAACTACTCAGAAGAAAGTAGAATTTTAAAAGACAATTTTGACCATCAAGATGAACTCGAATTTGGATTTTGATCCCGAAAATGAATCCAGGACATTGAAATTATTTAAGAGGTCAAAACTTTATATAATGTGATGATAAGATAGAAAAAATATGAAGCAAAAGATTAAGAAGGTGAAAAGACATGAACAAGAAGAAAGTAAAGAAATATATGAAAGGAGTTAGCCGATATGTCTGCGAAAAGATGAAGAGAGAGCTCTCCCCATATGCAAGAATGCAAGACTAAGCTAGAAAATGAACCTAAAATGCAAGCTAATATGCAATTTGGTTTACCAACAAGAAGCGCATAACATTTAGACTCTTAATTTCATCATTGAGCATTTATTAGGGACATCATGAGATCATACAACCATCACTAGTATAACTATGAGGATATGAATATGATCGATATCAGATAGGTATGTGGAAATCCAATCTAAGCATTAGAGACATGTAAGTCAAGATAACTACACGATTAGATTCCTTAAGTTTAATTTAGCAAGATTACACCTTTATCAAGGCATAAGTGCAAGGATAAACCTTGAGTACGGTCTTGCAAAATAGTCAAGGATGATACATTTGTAAGTCAAAATGTTGAATAGGTCAAACATAAATGCTTACAACACTATAGACAAACAAAGTATACCCACACGCAAAAATCAAGAAAATATGTCCCATGCCCCCAGTCTTCTAGTCAATGACATCCTCGAAAGACTATTAGGGAGGGAACACATGGAAAAGAAATCATCATAGACAGCACACAAAGTAGATAAAGATCAGCATAGCTTAGTCATTTAAGTGTTAAAGTGTGTGTGTGTGTGTGTGTGTGTGTGTGTGTGTGTGTGTGTGTGTGCGCGTGTGTGTCACTTGGCCATTTCTTCAAGAATTGATTCTGATAGTGAGAAATATCGCAACATCAGAGACTGTAGGTAAACTATCTGATAAGTGTTGAAAAACACTTGATGTTAAGGTGGGGGAAGTGTTGAGAAACACTATTTTGTGAGTTGTTAAAGAAACCCTAATGCACAAGAATACCTCAATAGGCTAAGTAGTTATGCCCCCGAAATGAGGAAAAGAAACAATTCCAAGCTAGGAAATCTGTAGTGAAATGGGTGATTGAGACTGATAGACATAGGTGCAAGGGTTTCAAGTAGAGCCTATTTCCAGGTTTTCACCACTTGACAGATTTCTTTTCATGACTTTTTTTTTTTAAAATTATTTTTTGATTTTTTTATTTTTTTGGTGATACATCAAAGTGCCTATTGCTAGGTTTTCACTAAGATGATCATTTTTTCAGGACATTTTCTAATTTTTAGGATTTTTTTTAGGATCATATATGATTTTTTTGGGAATTTTTTAGAAGGTTTTAGATATCACTAGTTCTCAAGCAAGATCACATCATTTTCTTCCAATGTCTAGCAAGGTATAGGATATGATGGAGCAATGAGCTAGTGGATAAGCAAAGATGGATGAAAAAAGAGTATGAAGCAAGTGAAAGTGATCCTCAAGGACTAACTCCTCAAGAGTACCCAAGCTAGAGAAAGAGGTGAAATAGTCATATGAAGCATATTTTGGATAAGCAATGGAAGTAATGAGAAAGATAGCATGTAGGATAAGAAATGAAGCCAACAAGTGAGATAGCATGAAGTGTGTAGTCCAAAAGAGTAGCCATGTCAAGAGACCTATGAGAACCATGTTTCATTTATTATGATCAAGACCAAGGGGTCAACTAGATAGTATAGAAATGGGATAGAGAAATAAGAATAAAGCTCAAGATAGAGGCTATGAGTGAATGGGAGAGCACAATAGAAAATCTGGTGGATAAGATAGCCAATATGCAAAGATAGCTCAACATTATCAAGATCAAAGCGAGAAGAAGGGATAGATGGATGATGGAAGAATTATGCATGATGCCTGTTTGCCAGGTTTTCATCATGGTACTTATCTAAGGTGCCACAAGAAGTAGTTTTCACCATAGGATATATTTATTTCTCTTTACTTTTGCTACCAAGGTGCCACAAGAAGTGGTTTTCATCAAGGCACATTTTCATTTTTATTTATTTATTTATTTATTTATTTATTTTATTTTTTTTGAATTTTTAGAAAGAGCTCAAGCTGTTTGAATGTAGATAGTGCTCCTATAGAAAAGATAAGTCATGATAAGCCAAGACCATAGAAAGGTATGCTCAAAGATGTTGATAGGGTGATGAAAGAGAAATGGTAGTAGGAAGAGTATATGGAGGATAATAGTTCATGTATAGAAAGTAAGTGTAAGCTTTAGAGGATTTCATGAGGGTAGTTGAAATATTGGACAAGATCAACATTGACACACACCTTGAAGGGTATAGGAATGGTGGAGGAATCATGGATGAAGTAGCTTGAGGTTTAGATCTATGAGTTGGTAGAAGAGATTTGGAAAAAAGTGGAGTGGAAGGCTTTGGAATATTTATAGAAATATTTTTAGAAGAAAATGGAATGGAAGCCTTTGGAAGCTTGAATGTCAACTTTGAAGTATTTTCAATATTCAAGTCTTTTAAAAGAGACTTGGGAATCCATATAGCTTTAGATTTTCCTTTGGATACTTCAAAACACATTTCTTCAATAATGGGTTTAGGTACCCATATTTTCTTTGATTTAGCTTTTTTAATAGTGGACCTTTGTAGCTTCTTTTGTGCATTCTCCTTCTTAGCATTCACATGTCGATTAGATGGAACATAGTGATCTTTATTTTTCAATGGATTCTTATGTTTATTCTCACTTTCAAAGGACTTGGGATTTGTCGATGAATAAGGATGATATGACTGGTTAAGATGTATAGATGGGTGAAAAGTCATCAAGGATGAGTGTCTTTGTTGATCTTGAGGTATGATGGGAGAGCTACGAGTGGAAAGTGGAGGAGATGAAGGAATATAAGGTCCCAATATAGATGGAAGTTTTGAAGGCTTTAGCTCTAATGGATGAGGACCAAGGATAGAATTAGGATATGCAAATGGATAGTGAGAAGGGATATCAACATCTTTAGAGTGAGCAACATGGTCAAAGCCATCAACAAACTCATGAGTAGCTTTGATAGGAACAACATTTTTAATAGAAGAACTTGAAGCTTGAGCACAATTTTGAAGTGGATGTGGAGAAGTAGAACATGAGGGGATGCTTTGATCTTGACAAGTAGCTTTGGATAGCATATGAAGAGAACTTTTCTCATAAATTTTAGTAAGCTCAAGGGAGATAATGGAAGTGGTATCTTCATCATACTTAGGAGGTGGACACGATATAGGATATGGAGGGGAAAAATCTTGAAAGAGATGAAAGGGTTCTTGATCTTGATCTTTCTTGAAATTTATAGCTTTTTCTTTTTGAGAGTCCTCTTGACATGGAGCCACTTCTAAGGACAAGGGAGAATGAAGAGTGAGTGGAGTAGTTCTTAGATTAGGCATAGTAGTGCATGAAGGTTGAGGATGTTTAGGATTAGTAGCATGGAAAAGGTTTTCAGCCAAGTGAAGGTTAGCTTGAGTTTCTTTTAGAGGTAGCCCTTGAGGATACACGTAGTCAATGTGGAAAGCATTAGGTTCTTTATTTGATGGAGGCATGTTGGAAAGATTTGAAGTGTTGGGAGATGCATGAGTTTTGGAAGAAGTGGAGGTATCAAGGAAACCATTACTAGACATAGGTTCATTAATATGATCTTTCTCAAAAAAAGTATCCTCATCACATGAATCATTAGAGGTATCAATAATTCCATTATCAATAAGATCTTGGATTTTATGTTTTAGCTCAATGCAATCTAAAGTACTATGCTCATTGTGTTGATGATAAACACAATAGATATCCAAGAATGGGTTTCCATATGAGCTAGACTTAGGTAACATGATGATCTTATTGCCAATAAGTTTTTGCAAAGTGTCATCATAAGAATCTTCCAAGGGAGCAAAAGTTCTATCAAAATTATGTCTAGAGTCCTTTTTTTGTTTCTCAAGTGAATGGTATGCATCCATGTCTTCATCATTGTCTTGGTCAAAGATAGGTCCATCATGAAATTTTAGCATAGGCTCAAAGGAGGTATCACTCGCTTGTTCTCTAAAGAGGTCTTTAGATCTAGAAGATGAAGACATTTGATGTCTTGAAGTAGAGCATGTAGACCTAGAAGAAGATGACGACCTCAAATAAGGTGACTCACATGCATGTAAATACCTTAAGGAAGATTCATGTAATGATTTGATCTTCTCCTCTAACCTTTTCTCAAGTTTAGACTTCATTTCTGTCATGCACTTAGAGAGATGAAGGTAAGAAAGATCATTTGTCTCTTCTAGTTCTTTGTATTGTGCATATAGATCTTGAAACTCTTTAGTGACATGGAGGATATCATGATCATCTAGATTTGGTTGAGGTTTGGTAGCACAAGCTTTGAATTCCATAGTGGTAGATAGATAATCAAGCATGAAGGAGACTAGAGGAAGCTAATAAGGTGACACAAGATAACTTGATGTCCAAACTAGAGAGGTAGATTATTCACTTGCCAATATAGTAATGATAGAGTAAAGTGACTTGTCAAGAAAGTGTCCAAGTTACTTATGACACTAGTGACTCAAGTCAAGACCTAGGCAAGAAGCCAATAGCTAAGTAGATAGAGCAAGTGGGGTGACAAGTGAACAACTTTCCCAACCTAAGAGTGCAGTCAAAAAATCAAGGTAACCATTTTAGCAAAAGAATGACTAGCAAGCAGACATAGACCATGAAGACAAAAAGACCAAGAGCACCAAGACCAAAGAGTCACTTTAAGCATGTTTAAGCACTAGAGACATAACAAATCATAGCCAAATGATGAAACCCCCCTTAGTAAGTAACACAAGAAAATGTTTGCACTTGACATTTTGACTTGGTTGACAAAGTTTGACAATAATTCATAGCATAGCAAATTTGATGTTCAAAAGCAATTTCTTTCCAAGCAAGATAGTGACACATGGAGTATTCTTCAAACAATCAAGCAAGGGACAAAGGAACCTTGGATGATACAAGAATATGTGAGGTCTCAAAAGAAATCCCTAGAACTATCATCATATGTATGTTCAAAATATTTTCACAGGTATACCACATTCGAGAACACATCAAGCAATATCTACCTAGAAGTCATGGTTCATTACTCAACAACTTGGCCCACACTTGATGCTCCTTTTCCTCACACCAAGTAGTTTCCCACAAGAGATATTGGCTTTATCATGGAAGTGCCATAGGCACAACCAAGGGAACACATATGGTGAGTGTAAAATCTTGGGGTGATCTGGGTAGTCCACTAGGATTGATCCTTGCAACAAGAAGTTGAGCGGCTAAAAAAGAGTAGTTACTTAGGGTTTTTAGATAGGGCTTCCATTCATAGTATTCCTCTTGCTCCAAATTATGAGACACCTCACCGTGCAATGAGTAACCGATCTCGTGACCACAAGAGTACCTTAAGCATTCTTGCCTAGTGATCTCCTTATGGTCAAAATCCCATAAGTGATCACACTAGGCAAAGACAAACACTACATCTACAAAAGGTTTTGTGTTCTTGATAGCCTTGATTTTATAGTGGGTTGGAAGAGCCAAGTAATTTTCTTGTCCCCGCTTGGGTCGTTCCTCTCAGGTTGTCCGAGAGCAGGCCCTCTACAGGATTCTAAACTACACAAAGAGTGGATCAACTTTTGGAAGTCAAGATTTCTGATTCACCACAAAGGTGAAGAGCATACTCTCCTATTCCAATTATTTTATCTCAAACATGCCAAGAAGATTAAGTTGCCTCTTAATCTTGAAACCAAATGATAAGTCAAGATTTCTGATTTACCACAAGGGTGAAGAGCATACTCTCCTATCACCAAAAGATTCCAATTGTAAGTTTTAATGTGCCTAAAATAAACAACTAGTATATGCCCTGCATGCAAAAGTAAAGAACAAGAAAAATTGGATTTTTATGCATTGCGCAGCCCTACAAACAATCGTTAGTAGCCCTTGTGCATTTGAAGCTTTGACATGCGTTCTTTTTATGCAATGTTTCAATTTTTTCACAAAGATGGCAACTTGCAATCACAACTTGTTAGCACCACAAGTTAGTGTGAAATAACATAAAAAAATGAAAATAAAAAGTGGTTAGTTGCCTCAAATATCCAAGTTATCTTCCAATCAAGTGTATGCAAAGAAAGCGCAAACTTATCACAAATGCTCTCATTTTTACTCTTTGCTTTTGATCTAGTCAACAAGATTAGACTTTTTTGCTATTATTTCGGATCCAAAAATAGAAATGAAAAGAAGAGACCCCTACTAAAAATCAGAGAGCTTTTCAAAAATGCAAGAAATTCAAAAAAATCTCTTCATTTGCACCCTAGAGACCGATTTTGTCAAAATAGACCATATTTATCAAATTAAGTTTTTGATCCGTAATAAGACCTCAAAAGTCAAAACACAAAGAGAGTACCCCGATTAAAATTCAAAAACCTTTCTGAAAATGTAAGTTTTTCTCAAAAATACACTGATTTGCGATAAAAAATGACTTTTATGAAAAAAGAAAAGAAAAAATAATAACTCTCGTAAATCACATCAAAATGCTCTAAAAATCATACTAAGACATTTTGAAGACATACCCAATTTGCAAAAAAAAATTCAGAACCAAACTCCAAGCAGTTTAAAAGATATGATCAAATCTTTAAACCAACTAGATTTTTGGCCTTTAAACCAATCTACATATGGATTGGTCTTAAAACCAAAGTGGTAATTCTAAAAAAGCACTTGATTAGATCCAATATGCTGCTGTAAAAAAATCATAGATGAGAAATGAAAGAAAATGGAGCTAGAAACTTGATTCATGCCCCACGGTGAGCGCCAAAAATGTACACTAGAAAGTGTCCCACTCTAAACCCTTCTATCCCAACGATTCCATGAGTTTGGAATGCTTGGATGTCGGCCTAGAGCTCCCTATCCATGGAGTGCAAGAGAGTGTATTTCAAGTTCCAGGGCTCTCAGAGGAGCCTTAAAGATACTCTTCTTGCTAGTAAACCATGCAATGGGAGGTTCCAAAGACAAGATGCAAGAATGCAAATGTCTCAAGGAGTTCCTCAAGAATGCAATGCAAATGAAAATTAAGCTAGAATGAGATGCAAAGTGGAGCTATGCTAAAACATGTATGAGAGTGTTACGATACCATTATTAAGCTATGTGAGATTAAGCTACATGTAAAAATGAAAGCTAAGCTAAGCTAGAATGCCATGATGCCATGGATGAGAGAATGTAGACAAGAAATAGAAGTTCTACACAAAGCTCCAAAGAAACCTGTTAGAAAACCTACAGCATAACAATATTCAAAATGAGGATGGATCCTTTGAGGGGGAAAGCTCTCTCCCTTTTAAAGTTGTATGGACGGTAGAGATCAAGATGAAGATGGTGGATGATCAATGGTGGAATTCGAAAATAGGTGTGATCCATGTGCACACATAAGTCAACCAATAGAATATAAGTTGACTTGTCATATAAGACAAAAGTCTCACAAGCCTTTTCTTTTAATTCTAAAATAGAAAAAGGACTTTATGTGTGCACTTTAAGTGGGTTAAAAGAATGGGGTGTTTTATTTAATTAAAAGGGGACATGTTCTTTTAATCAAATAATGAACATAGGATAGCATAGTCAAACTATAGGTTATAATCAAATAAATTGATTATTAGCAATTTGGTCTAGGTAAATGATTAAATTAATTTAGCCAAAATGTTGAAAAGGGGGCTAATAGTCTAGATGACCATTTTTAGGTGATTACAGAACTAAAGTACAGAGATGGAGCAATATTGATAGATGCAAAAACCATCATCCAATGGTGTAACGCTACAATGGGTCCAAGTAAGGAAGGTGAGTCTACGATTCATAGATTTTTTTGGTTGATAGATTATACTAACATTGCACCATATCAGGATTGTTGCACACTAATAGGATCTAGTGAGTTACACTCTTTGAGAAGCTCTGATGCAGGTTCATGGAGTATCCACACACAAAAAATGGCATGTTATTGTCCATCATGTGCAGAGGAAAATTGGGATGAATGTGAGTCAACTGAATGGGTGGACAAATGGGATATACGGGTTTTGGACCCAATTGAGACCTATTGTCCCCCACAAGTACTGAAAATGGTAGAGATGGATTCGTCTATTGACTTTGACCGCTTGTCAGATCTAGTGCAACCTGGTAATATATATATATATTTATATATCTTTGTAATTTCAATATGTAACTTTATAACTTTTACCAAAGTATTTTCTGAATTAATGACCACATTTTGTACATTTGTCACTGCAGGCCATGTTTTTGTTGTTATTGCACCTGAAGACAATGAAGAAGGGACAGATTATTATTTGTGTCATTGTGTTCAAGCCAAACAAAAATTGGATCACTCAGTTATAGATAGTGAAGGTTTAGAGTACCATGTTGGTGTGGTGGTTGTAACCGGCACATGGCTTAGACGATATTCTATGAAGAATTCTAACTTGTGGTTATTCGAGGATTAGCAAACAAAGAGGAAGATTCTTCATTATTCAAACCTTGTTGTCGCATCAAATGTCCACTTGATAAAATATGGTGGAAAACCACATATTAAGAATCTTTGGAAAGTTCGTGAGTCAGACCACGAGGCAATACTTGAGACATTAAAATGTTGAGCAGATCCAGTTGGCTCATTAGATTGAATAGGGAGAGAGGGAGAGAGAGAGAAAGAGTGATCAATTGGATCCAAATACAATTTTGCAACCTCTTCCCCAACACTGTCCACATGACTAAGGTGGACCGTATTGTTATGATGTGTAAGTGATGAGATTTAGTTTAAATCATATATTTTATGTTTTGATTTGTTTAGAATCTAGATACACTATTTGAATTTATATTAGATTCTTTAATAGGACCCATTTTTAGATTAGTCATTTGAATAAGTGAAAGTTTGGAATATGTTGTTTAGATCAAAATGTAATGAAAGAACATGAAATTGTTAGAATGTGAATGCTTTGTGATGTAAAGTCATGATTGTGTGCATGTAACTAGAAACTTCAAACTGGCGAAAGCAAGGATACAATGGGAGAAGTTTTCAATACTCATCAAGCAAGGGTTATCATACAACTCGAAAAGAAAGGATTTGTACAAATGGATAATTTTTAAAAGAGCAATGATTCACATAATCAAACATGCAAAAAACCCTAATCCATTCTAAAATTTTGGGTAGGGCTTAGAAAGAAATTCAATGAGAGAGCCATACTCTTTGTATATATTTGAAATTGTGCACATCTCACTACATACAGCTCGGTTAGAAAGGAAGGAAAATTAGGTAAATTTTAGAAGACACTTTGTTTTCCTCTTCCAAGTGCTAGACATGCAAATAGTTTTTGTGTCTAAGGATTTGTTTACTAGACACATATATTTCTTTATAATGCTCTATTTATCTAATATTATTGGCTTGCCTCCAAATCCTATAAGAATCTCTCTCCAATTTTTTTTAAGCTAGAACAATATTTTTCATATTTTCTCATTGTGAGGATATTTTTCTTTCATTACATGTTCTCTAGGATGACAGGAGGGAGAGAAGAAAAATAAGTAGATTTCCAAATAGCCAGCCACCCTTCTTCATGTAATTTATTCATTTAAGGTAAAAATCCCATTTCCTTTGTTCCTAGTTTCATACTTCTGGCACAACCTATGTTATCACATGATATAATACTTTGTTTGGCTTTGGTATTTGGTTAAAAGTCATTATTCTAGTTGGACCTTCATATGTTTGAATTTGGGATTTTTTAGTGTTGAGAAAACCATAGTATGTATCTTTAAACACCAAACTTGTTAAAGTTGGATGTAATCAATAAATTCAACATTAAATGTATACCATAAAACTAGCATCAACCATTCTTAATTGTGGAAAATTAAAACTTTTTGAAGAATTCAAAGATAGTGTCCACACTCAATTCTTTGATACTTTTCTTTTCCATTAAGTCCACCAAATTTGAGTCTTCTTCCTCTATATTAGAATGGAATCATGTCACTTATAATAGTATTTAATATTTTTTTGTCAATTTTATGAGAGGAGGGAGAGAAGAAAACAAGCACATTTTGAAACATGCAATTGGCCTTCTTCATGTAATTTATTCGTTTCAGGTAAAAGTCCCAATTCCTTTGTTCCTAGTTTCACACTTCTGGCACAACCTATGTTATCACATGTTATAATACTTTGTTTGGCTACTTGGTTAAAAGCCATTATTCTAGTTGGACCTTCATATGTTTAAATTTGAGATTTTTTCAGTGTTGAGAAAACCATATTATGTATCTTTAAACACCAAATTTGTTAAAGTTTGATGTAATCAATAAATTCAACATTAAATGAATACCATAAAACTAGCACTAACCATTCTTAACTATGGAAAATTAAAACTTTTTGAAGAATGCAAAGATAGTGTTCGCATTCAAATCTTTGATACTTTTCTTTTCCATTTGATGGCCATTTCTGATGCAGGGGCATCTAGGAGGGCAACTAAACAAAGGAGAACTCCAAGGACTAAGGAGGATAAAATACAATCAAAAGAAGTCAAGTGGAATGTCTTGAAGCCTATAATGGCCTTATGTAATGATGAATACAAAAATTTACGTAAAGGTCCTAATAAAGGTCTAAGCACCAAAATACAATGTAATAGATGATAAATGCAATGTAATGGGTGGGGTAGTTTTCATAGTTAAATGCATTCAATAAATCCATTTGACCCTTCATAGGTTGATGGAATAGGCTAGGAGATTAGAACATTCATAAAATGCATAGTTTGAAATTTAAATTTTGAATTCAAACGGTTATATGGGCATTTTGGAGGAAATTAGCTTTTAGATTGTTTTTAGGCTTAGCTAAGCCTCCAACTGTTTAAAGTTGGTTGGGATAGGTAGAGAGATTCTATTAAATGACCAAGACATCCTTGGTATGGGCAGAAAGGAAGAAACTAATGTCTAGCCTAGTACGGACTGTCTTAGAAATTTGCATGTAAAAGCTTGGTTTTTTACAGCAATTTGAAGGATTCTTGGGTTTCTTTGCATATCTTTGGATTTTGAATGCATTTTGCAATATTCTCAGACATTTCTTGATGTTCTAAACTAGGTTTTGAATCCAAATTAGTAAGTTTATTGTTCAATTTCATAGACTGCTGGCTGTAGCAGAAAGTTTATTAGCAATTTTGAAGTTGTTTTCAAATAATCATGTTCATTCCATGAAATGTTCCATTGTTTCTTCATGAAATGACATTATTATAACTTGTAACATGTTTTCTAACACTAATATGCTCATCTAACCTGAGGATTTTGGTGGCCACCAAGCAAAAGTTCATGAAAATAAGGGGTAATTATAGGGTACAAACCTACAGCAAAGGATTTTCCTTGAGGAGGGCATAGTTTGAATTTTTATTCATGTTATTGATGTTGAAACAATAGTGTTTGCACCTTTAATTGATTAGAGAAGTGCTAGCACATGTGAGATTGATAAAACCCTAGGTATAAGGGTTTCAAGAGGGCAAATTAGGGCTTTTGGGGTTAAGGAACCCTTAGGTTGAAATTGAGTGTGGAATCCTCTAGTTAGAGGCATTTTAAGAGCCTATGCAAAATTTGGAAATTGGATCTTAAGTCCTCCTATTAGTTGCTTTGTAAATACATCATTCTTACATTGTTGAAAACAGGGGCATTGTGAAGGATCAGTGATATTGTCCAAAGGAAGCATATCTCAGTTTTACATATGTTTTGTGCAAGGATAAAGGGTATCTAAAACATCCATTTTTTCAATTTGAGTCTTTTGAAAAAAACCAAAGTTATCTACATATTTGTCTTGATGCTGTTATAGAGTTATAAATTTGCATTGACAACATTTTGGCATGTTGTGCATTTTGGCTTGAAAGATATTGAAACTCAAGGGAATTTATTGGAACATGCTAGATATGTCAAAACAAACTCATTGAAGCCTTAAAACCTCCTGGAGTTGACCATTTGTAGGATTTGACCATCAGAACCTAGAAGGGTCACTTGGCACATTGTTACAAATTTGCTCATTTTGAGTTGTTTAAGGGTTCATCATCCTTTCCTTTTCATCAATTTCCCTCTATTTTGTAGTCCTTTTTTACAACACTATTTCTAACATGGTGTTAGTTGTTCAAGTTCATGAATGATCACAATATCCGTGACAAGTTTTTAGTTGTGAATTGACAAGTTTTTGATCTTTCTTGCTACATGACTATCTCGTTACATTAATATGGTCATTTGTGACCTTATTAAACACAAAACATTAAACAAAACTCATATCTACCCTTTGAACCCCTTACATGACTCCATTAAGCCCTTTTTTTAACAAAATATTGCACTTTTAGTGCCTTTTACATCTTTTAGAGGCCTTGATAGCCTTATTACATTTTTCAAGACTTTTATAGGTATTTTCTATCCACCCCTAACCTAGGATCAATCCAAATCCATTACTAGTGACCCCTAGGTACCTTCTAGGCTCAATAATGCCATTAAGGCTTACATTAAAGCTTTCATTGCAACATGATTAATCTATGATCAAAACAAGATCACATGTCCATGATTAAACTCATTACAAGTTTTAATGACCTTAGAAGGCCATTTGTCTTCCAATCCACCTAAGGATCCATTAATGTCCCAACTGCTCATCTTGCCTCCTACTTGTGACCTTGGTGCTCCTGCACCAGTGTTGGCCAACAATTGGAAAATTTGTGTTATCGATTGAGCTACTAGATCTTGTCATTTTCATTTTTTTCCTTGAGAAAATTCTTACACTTAACAAAGCTACTATCTTTCAAAAGTTCTTCCTTCTCCTTATAAATATTGGATTTTAGTGTAGTTTCAATGTTTGGTAGCTTATTACCAAGAGTAGTCATCTCATAGAAAAAAAGTATTCTAGCCTAAGCTTCTCTTGAAACTTGTTTTATAGTTCTTATTTTCTTGTTTTTTCCTGGGGAATTGATCTATTATAACATGTTTGAAATGCTACTAACTGATTTGAGTGCAAGAAGAAACATTTAAGGGGTGATCACCATGACTAATAGTGGGAAAAAGAGAGGAAAATGCTGCAACAATCTTTGCAAAGGAGTGATATCTTTTTTTTAGATATGTTATACAACTTTGAAAAGGGTATCTGAAATAAGTTTTTATTTGCTTGGTGTTTTGGAAAGTTTGTGAGATAAGTTGAAAAAATAGTGTTTGCTGACCTAATTTAGAGAGCAACCTAGTCAAGGGGGATAACTTGGTTTGTGCATGAACTTGAGTTTTGGGGTTATAATACCTGTTGAAACATGTCCATTTAAGTCTGTTAAAACACTTTGTGAGGTTGAAATAGATAGTTGAAGGTATATTCCAAATTTGTGCATTTGAGTGCCTTTAAGAAGCCTAGTAAACCTTGTGCACCATTCAACTTTGTGAATTTATTATTGAAGTTTTGTTGTCCTTGTGAAAGTGAGTCAAGCCTTGAGTGATCTTGTGGAGTATAAAGGGTTTGGATGGTAGTTTGAGTCACTTGGTCAATTTATCCTTGTAGCTTTTATCAGCTACTCATTTTGATCATCCAATAGAAAATATTTATACATTCTAAATGCCTTTTCATCCATGAGCTTAAGATCACATCTGAGTATAACTCTTCTAGTGTTTGGAAGAAAATTCCTTTATTCCTTTGAGGTTTTACTATACCAAATAAAGTACCCCATATCTATAGTCAGATCTTACTTAGTACATGTGTATCACTTGGAATATGAAAATATATCAAACTTCCAAATATATTGAAGCGACTAACATCTAGCTTCTTCCCTATGAAAGCTTCCTCTGGTGTCATCTTCCCTAGCATCTTTTGTGGAGATTTTTTGTATGTGTATACTATTGTACTACATGTCTCTTCCCATAGGTAACAAGGCATGTCTTGGTCATGTAGCATGTAACACTTTCTACCTTATATATAGAATGATTCTTTCTCTCAACAACTCCATTCTACTATATATTATAAGGAATATTTCAATCTCTTTTGATTGCTTCCCTGGTATTCCCTTTGTACTAGATCAAGAACAACCTCAAATCTAGTGTCACTCATTAGAAAAGATGCTTTTCCACTTCTTAGAGATTCCAAAAGATCAAACTCCAACTCTATTCCAATACCAACTAACACCCACTTTGAGTCACATATGTAATTGGCTAGATTAGGCTAGGTTACAAAGGAAGTATGAGTACTACCAATCCGTACATACCAACCATACCAAAATTTCACTACTACTAATCCGTACAGGCTATACAAAATTGAAACAACAGAGAAAAAGATAGAAATTCTAAGTTTTATTCAATGTTTGTTGCTTATTGGTCAAGTTGATATCATATAAGCATGGATATCTAGTATGGTTGGATAGCTTTGTGAATCTTCTTTCTGTTGCACTTGGAATGAGGTTCTAATTTAGTCTACAACTCAAGATATTCCCATTTTACTAATTGATGTCTCCATTTTGTGTCATTACCTAGGGTTTCATCTATTTTCCCTCATATCTTGAGATTCCACCATGGGAAATTAATGACCCTTGGTGGAATTTGAGTTAGGAAAATATTTTTTAAGGTTCCTTTTGGTTTTAGGTCAAAAGAATGAGGTTGGAGAGAAAAACTTGATGCCCTAGGCATGCAAGATCTATGTGCATGCTAGAGATTCGTAGCAACATCTTCTATAACTCACTACAAAGAAGGTTTTGAGGCTTGGAAATTAATATGTGATAATCTTACATGATCCCCCTCATCTTACAATTTCTGGTTTGAATTTTTTCTCAAGGGATAGGGTACTTCCTTTGTTAATGGATGCTTAATTACCTACATTCCTACGTGAGCATTAAAAAACTTAGTTGTTGCATACTTCTCTTGATATCCCAAGGCTTTAGTATGTTGTATAAAACCCAAAAGGGTATCCAAATCCATGATTCTTTTCTTTGGGTTGTGAGGAGATGTTTGTGATTTTCCATGTTCAAGGCTATAAGCCTAGTCTTGAGTTTGTGAAGCAACTAGCCAATGAAAGTTGCATAGTTTGAATCTAATGTTGGATTCATGTTAGTTTGGACCTAAATAGACCCTTTCCATGCTTGGAAGTCACCCTTACTTATTATTTGTATTTGTGGGGTTTTGTGTCAAATATGCCTATGGGCCACTTTTTAGGCATAAAAATGAGCAATATAGGTGATTTTCCAAGGAAAAAAAGAATTTTATGTTTCTTAGAAGGTTATAAATGTCCTTAGGGTCATTAGGTTAAATTTTAGGCATCTAGGAGTTAAGATGTCAAAAACTGCAAAAAATTGCAAAAGTTGTCAAAGCAAAATTGCAAAAATGCTGACAACTTTGTAGGAGTTTGGGAATTGGTAAAGGGATGAGCATTTGGAAATAAGTTATTTTACTATTGCCAAACCTTTTCTGAGTCATAGAATTAGAATCAAGTGAAAAATGTAAAAATTGCACTTTTTGTGCAAAGTTGCATTGTTGAAAGTTGTAAAAGTTGCTCAAATTTGAAACTTAATGGAAAAAGGTTCGCGGGATCGAACTGTTTGCTTCATTAGCTCTGAGTGGCTGGGTAAACCCTATCCCCAACCTCGTCCTACCCCCTTCAGCACTCGAATGTTCTCGGGCAAGCCGAACTAGAAGGTCCCTAAGGGTCACTAAATGCCATAGGGTTGCAATCTTTGATGGGGCATATCTCAGAGCTCGTGCAAGGTATGGATGTGATTCCAATTCCTACAGGATTGTGTTGTGGAGATCTACAATAACCTCTCTCACTTTTTGGAGATCACACTTTTTTTTCATTTTATGATGCCATCTCGGGTGATGCTGAAACTTGCAATGTTGGCTAGTACAAAGTTGCCAATTGCCAAATCTCTCTTGCCTTTCATTGTGGGATCAAACTGTCTACTCCGTTAGCTTTGAGTGGCTAATTAAACCTTATCCCCAACCTTTTCCTATCCCCTTCAGCGCCCAAATGCTCTCAGGCATGCCAAAGCAGAACATCCCTAAGGGTCACTAAACACCATAGGGTTGTGATCTTTGATGGGGCATATCTCAAAGCTCGTGTGAGGTATGGATGCGATTCTAGTTCCTATAGGACTGTGTTATAGAGACCTACAATAACCTCTCTCTCTTTTTGGAGATCACACTCCATTTTCATGTTACAATGCCATCTTGGGTGATGCTGAAACTTGTAGTGTTGGCCAGTACAAAGTTGCCAACTGCCAAATCTCTCTCACCTTTTGTCGTGGGATTGAACTATCTACTCCGTTAGCTCTAAGTGGCTAGGTAAACCCTATCCACAACCTTGTCCTGTCACCTTCAGCACTTGAATGTTCTCGGGCACACCAAACTGGAACATCCCTAAGGGTCACTAAATGCCATAGGGCTGCGATCTTTGACAGGGCATATCTCAGAGCTTGTGCAAGGTATGGATGTGATTATAGTTCCTATAGGACCGTGTTCCAGAGACCTACAATAACCTCTCTCTCTTTTTGGAGATCACACTCCATTTTCATTTTATGACACCATCTCAGGTGATGATGAAACTTGTAATGTTGGCCAGTACAAAGTTGCCAACTACCAAATCTCTCTCACCTTTCATCGTGGGATCGAACTATCTACTCCATTAGCTTCAGGTGGCTAGGTAAACCCTATCCCCAACCTTGTCCTATCCCCTTCAGCGCTCAAACATTCTCAAGCACGCTGAACCGGAATGTCCCTAAGGGTCACTAAATGCCATAGGGTTGCGATCTTTAATAGGGCATATCTCAGAGCTCGTGCGAAGTATGGATGTAATTCTAGTTCCTACAGGACCGTGTTGCAAAGACCTACAATAACCTCTCTCACTTTTTGGAGATCACACTCTATTTTCATTTTATGATGCCATCTCAGGTGATGTTGAAACTTGCAGTGTTGGCCAGTACAAAGTTGCCAACTGCCAAATCTCTCTCACCTTTTGTCCTGGGATCGAACTGTCTGCTCTGTTAGCTCTGGGTGGCCAAGTAAACCCTATCCCCAACCTTGTCCTATCCCCTTCAGTGCTCAAACATTCTCGGGCATGCCGAATTGAAACATCCCTAAGGGTCACTAAATACCATAGGGCTGCAATCTTTGATGGGGCATATCTCAAAGCTTGTGTGAGGTATGGATGTGATTCTAGTTCCTACAAGACTGTGTTGTAGAGACCTACAATAACCTCTCTTTCTTTTTGGATATCACACTCCATTTTCATTTTATGATGCCATCTCGGGTGATGCTAAAACTTGTAGTGTTGACTAGTACAAAGTTGCCAACTGCCAAATCTCTCTCACTTTTCGTCATGGGATCGAACTATCTGCTTCGTTAGCTCTGGGTGGTCGGGTAAATCCTATCCCCAACCTCATCCTATCCCCTTTAGCACTCAAACATTCTTGGGCACGCAGAACCAAAACATCCATATGGGTCACTAAATGCCATAGGGTTGCGATCTTTGACGAGGCATATCTTGAAGCTCATGCGAGGTATGGATGTGATTCCAGTTCCTACAAGACCATGTTATAGAGACCTACAATAAACTCTCTCTCTTTTTGGAGATCACACTATATTTTCATTTTACAATGCCATCTCGGGTGATGCTAAAACTTGTAGTGTTGGCTAGTACAAAGTTGCCAACTACCAAATCTCTCTCACCTTTCATCGTGGGATCAAACTATCTGCTCCGTGAGCTCCGGGTGGCTGGGTAAACCCTATCCCCAACCTCATCCTATCCCCTTAAGGGCTCGAACGTTCTCAGGCACACCGAACCAGAATGTCCCTAAGGGTCACTAAATGCCATAGGGCTACAATCTTTAATAGGGCATATCTCGAAGCTCGTGCAAGACATGGATGTGATTCTAGTTCCTACAAGACTGTGTTGCAGAGACCTACAATAACCTCTCTCTCTTTTTGGAGATCACACTTTGTTTCCATTTTACAACACCATCTCGAGTGATGTTGAAACTTGCAGTGTTGGCCAATATAAAGTTGCCAACTGGCAAATCTCTCTCACTTTTCATCGTGGGACTGAATTGTCTGCTCCGTTAGCTCTGAGTGGTTGGGTAAACCCTATCCCCAACCTCGTCCTATCCCCTTCAGCGCTCGAACATTCTCAGGCATGCTGAATTGGAATGTCCCTAAGGGTCACTAAATGCCATAGGGTTGTGATCTTTGATGGGGCATATCTCGAAGCTCGTGCAAGGTATGGATGTGATTCTAGTTCCTATAGGACTATGTTGCGGAGACCTATAATAACCTCTCTTGCTTTTTGGAGATCACTCTCTATTTTCATTTTACAATACCATCTCAGGTGATGCTAAAACTTGTAGTGTTGGCTAGTACAAAGTTTCCTACTACCAAATCTCTCTCACCTTTCATCATGGGATCAAATTGTTTGCTCTGTTAGCTCTGGGTGGTTGGGTAAACCCTATCCCCAACCTTGTCCTATCCCCTCAAACATTCTTGGGCATGCTGAACCAGAATGTCCCTAAGGCTCACTAAATTCCATAGGGTTGCGATCTTTGACGGGGCATATCTCAGAGCTCATGCGAGGTATGGATGTGATTCTAGTTCCTACAGGACCATGTTGCAGAGACCTAAAATAATCTCTCTTGGTTTTTGGAGATCACACTCCATTTTCATTTTACGATGCCATCTTGGGTGATGCTAAAACTTGCAGTGTTGGCCAGTACAAAGTTGCCAACTGCCAAATCTCTCTCACTTTTCATCATGGGATCAAACTGTCTACTCCAGGTGGCTGGCTAAACCCTATAACTGACCTCGTCCTGTCCCCTTCTGATGCAGAGGAAAGTATGATGAGCCCTTTAAACAAACCAAAATGAGCAAAAGTGTAGAAGTGTTCTAAGAGGCCCTTCTAGGTCTTGATGACAAAATCTACAAATAGTCAACTCTAGGAGGTTTCAAGGCATCAATAGGTTTTTTTTGGCATATCTAACATGTTCCAATCAATATCTTTTAGTTTCAATACCTTCTAAGCTAAAATGCTCAATGTACCCAAATGTTGTCAATGCAAGTTTTTCTAATTTTGTGGTAGCAGCAAGAAAAATTAATCAATAACTTTTGTTTTCCCCAAAAGACTCCTTGAAAAAATGGATGTTTTGGATACCCTTTATCCTTGCACAAAACATATATAAAACTTAGATACCCTTCCTTTGAAAAATATCAGAGATCCTTCATGCTACCCCTGTTTCCAACAATGTAAGAATGATGCAATTACAAAGCAACTGATAGGAAGAGTTAAGATTTGGTTTCCAAATTTTGTACACTCTCTTAAAATGTCTTTAATTAGCAGATTCCACACTCAATTTCAATCTAAGGGTTCCCTAACCCCAAAATCCCCAATTCACCCTTTCAAAACCCTTGTTCATAAGGCTTGGTCAATCCCACGTGCCAACACTTTTCTAACCAATTAAAGATGCAAACATCAATTTTTTTTCATCACAATCATGTTCCCAAACTCAAACACTATTCTTATTAAGAAAAATCTCTTGCTATAGGTCTATCCCCTCAACTTTAACCCTTGTTTTCACAACTTTCTTGCTTGGTGGCCACCAATTCTTTAGATTAAATGCTCATTACAAGGTTAGTAAGCATGGTACATGTTAGAGAAGTGTCTTAGGGAGTATCATTTTAGTTGTGTGATTGTATCTGTGGTGATTCTTTCAAACTAAGTTGATTTTTTGAAGATCCTTTGTGTTATTGTGATATTTTAAATTGGTTTGAGATAATTTAGTTTTGATTTAAAGTGTTTAAGGCAAGTTTTCCATAAAAAATCTAAGAAAAGGCTTGTTAAGAGCTCATTCCACAAATGAAGCCCTAACTTGTATTTGAACCAATGGAATTCTCTAAGATTCTATAAAATTCAAGTAAGGAGGGTATAATTATAGATTCCTAGAGCTCAGGAAGTGTCTCGATGGAAAAACCATGTTTGCATTAGTCCCTAAGTTGAATAGCTTAGTGGTTTTAGGTAGGATTGAGACCAAAAAGATTTAAAAATGTTGAATTGAATTGATGGGTAGTTTAGTGGTGGATTTTAGTTATTTTTGGTTAGTAGAGGAGGTCTAAGGCCATGCACCAATTATCTAGTAATTACTTTGAAAACCAAACCTAGTGTGACCTTATTAGGTCTATGTACTTTACATGGGTTAGGTGCTACAGGAATGGAATTGGGAATCTAGGCTTTGGAGTCTTAAATAAATTCCAAAAGGGTGTCTAAATCTACCCATAGAATAGTTAGATTTCAACCTAAGAGGAATTTAAGTCCAAAAAATCAGAGTAGGAGACCAACAAGGAATTCTATGATAGTCAACATTTTGTACTATATGACAATTGGAGGGTTAAACCAAGAGTTGATTCTCGATCAGTTCAACATAAGGAAGGTGTCCCAATAGAAACTTGTGGTTGGTGAAGCCATTGGTGAAGAGTTATAGTTATTGGCTTGGAATAGGGCTAGTGTCCCTAAAACAAATAGGTGCAAGATCTTGATTGGAGAAGTACTCACCTTGGAGGAGTTCACAAATGACCCTATCACTTTGGATAGGCCACAAAAATGATATCCTAAAGGAGTAAGATATTAGGAAGGCCACAAGTTTATTTTGGTAGATTAGGAAGAAGAAAGTGCTTAAACCCCACTTCTTCCTCAACATCTTTGCATTAGTGAGGGGGAGATAAAGAGGATAGATGGCTACATAGATATGGAAAAAAATAGATATGGAAAAAATAGAAATATAAAGAGGGGGGGGAATAAGAGAGAGTGAGATACAAGGATAGAGAGATATGAATTTTTTTTTTATAGAGAGATAGAGATAGAGAAGTAGGGAAATATAATTATAAAGGGAGAAGGAGAGAGGGAGAGAAGGAAAGATGCATAGAGATAGAGGGAAACAAAAGAAGGTGTAGGTAGACATGAAGATTAAAGGAAATAAAAACATAGTGATAAATGAATAGAGATATAAGAAGAGGATGAATGTGAGATAAAATAGAGAGAGTTAGGGAGACACAGAGAGACATCTAAATGGCGATATAGATTCATAGAGATCATCATATTAATAGTTAGTTTTCTCTAATTCAAAAAATATTGAAGATATCATGCTATAACTCTCTTATTGATTTTGTAACGACTTCGTACTTAATTTGTCTTCTTTAGGTCATCCTTGTTAGGTTTAAGTGTATGTGCATACATTAATGATTATTAGCAATTGTAAAACTTGATCTTCTTATTATGTAACAATATTTCTATGCTTAGATGAATACACTATTTATTTGATTTAAACTGGTAGCAAATATTATTTTTGTTAAGGGAAGTGTTAGGTATATTACAATAACGGATTTCTTTCTAGGGTATTTGATCCTTTTGTGACTACCTCGGAAACAAGTCAAGCTATCAAGCAATGCCTCTTAAACTTTGTGAGATCGATCTTGACTGATAAAGTTTATTGCCAATCAATATTGTATCAAAAATTCAAACTAATTAGGTATTGAATTAAACTTGATAAACAAATGATAGAGAAGGAAAACTTTAAACATGAACAAGATCATAAATCATATGATGATGACATATTGCAAATGATTAACTTATGCTTAAATAGTGATAAAGTTTATTGTTAATCAATATTCTATCAAAATTTCAAACATATTGTGTATTGAATTTAATGTCATACATAAACATATCTAATTTAATGTCATACATGCACATATCTAATTTAATGTCATACACGAACACATCTAATTTAATGTCATACATGAACAAACATTTAATATAAAATGATAACCAATAATGTCATGTACATTAAAAAACATATAATATATTATGATAACCAATAATTTTGTATATGAAAAAACATATCATATATTAACCAATAATGTCATAAGTCAAATAATGTCATACATCAAATATAAAATGTCATATACATCAAATGTGTATCAAATATGTCCATTGATGCCTATATATACATGTCTAGATCAACTATATCTTTTCCTTCCCACGAGGGGAAGCAAACAAATCTCTTGACGTCTTCGGTCGTCGTGTGGAGGGAGACAGTGGAGATGATGGGGTCCTCCTAACACGCTCGCTCGTCCTCTTGTTGAGGCTCTTCTCTAACTCGAGCTGATACAAACAAAGTAGATATGAATCAATATTTATTATACGTTGAAATCAAATATATGTACACACAAAATTAATTATTTTCTTACTGTCATCAAATAGTCGCTTTATAAGTCCACCTCGAAGGCTCGTGGACGATCAGGTGTGACGAGACCCTACAACAATTCAATCAATATAATCACTTATAAATAACATTATAAATTTTAATACTAACTATTATAAACAACTAAAACCAAGAAAATTCTTTCATACCTCAGTCAATGGCTGTGAGATAGCCATAGTTGCAGCCACTCCACGATCGACGGACTGTCAGAGATGAGGAGTGTCCGACATCATGAGCTGCATGTCATACAATACACATTACATGTAACATGAAACATGAAACAAATATAATCAAATGAATTAAATTAACATGAAACAAATGCACCTATACATAGCTCATATTATGTCTATGCTCTGAGTTCGTAGTAAAGGTTGACGGTCTAGTAGAGAACTGATGCACATGCATAATTTTTTTCGTCAATCGTTAATATGATTACTTAATAAATATATGTATTAATTTAAATGATTAAATCAATACATACCTTTAGACTCGTGGAGGGGACAAAAAATGGGGTCGGAGGATCGCTGCTAGGCCTGCCAACACTCTGACCCTGAATTTTGAACAATGTCAATAGATCCTAATTAATTAATCATTCACTATACATATGAAATGTGATCAAATTAGTAAATTATAATTATAATTTACCTGTGTGTCAATGCCAAATGTGTCGTTCAGGAACTGATCAGTGACACACCCATCATCCACACTATCTCTAGCATGAGTGCCAAATGTGCATAGGGATCTGCATAAAGTGCACATGTGATCACGATGTGCAGAAGGCTCCCCCTCAACTAATGGGCTCATGAAATGGATGAGTGTCTATGTCAAAGCATTAATGGTCCCTAGAGTGTTGGCCTCTACATGTTCCTTCACAACTGAAGGAATAGTCACATGCTCGTGTTGTGGCTTGACCACAGGTGCCCTAACTACATTAGGGTCACGATGTGCTCCCGACCTCTCAAATGATGACCCCCCACCTCTACCCTAGGAGTATAATACATCAAAATAATTGGGGATCTCCCCAAGGACAAACTCACAATATAATTTCTTCAAAAAATACATGGGGACCTTATGATTGTTGCAAGGAGGGGCATCAAAAACCATCCACCATCTATCCCAAAAATTATTTCTAATTGCATCGTGTATGCACCAATGGACGAGGAATCGTTTAGTACCCTCTCTAACAATATTTTTCTCACCGAGTTTTCTAAATAATTCACATATTCTACCTTTTGGTATTTCTTTTTTTTTTAACATCTTCATATGTCAATTTATTTGCATAAAATCTTTTTTATTCATCCTTCTTAACCCACCAAATATCTAACTAACCACTAACTAAGGCTATCTAGGTCTTAATGGATTTGAGGGATGATGCCAATTGAGCCCTCATTGGATTGGTTTGTCCATATTCTTTCAACTGACCAATGAGTCTTTCTAATTCAATTTTGCCTCTCTCTATTTCATTAATTATATTTTCTTGTGTGCCTGGCAGAGGTCTTGCAATTGGTTCGGGTTGTGGAATTTTTTGTTCTTCTTAGGGAGGCTTTTGGTTTTGAGGTTCTTGTGGATTTGCCGGTTGATTATGGACGTTTCCTGGTAAAAAATCAATTGAAATCTAAATAAATAAACAAATCTAAATAAAATTTGTAAAAACCCTACAAAACAATATAAAAAACCTACAAAACAATATGAAAAACATATCAAACAATTCGAAATGAAGTTTAGATCACGTACGGCATGGACATGGGCATGCTTGTGATCTCGAATTTCATCGGCAAGGGCGATGGTGAAAAGCCTTATTTTTTCAACTTGTGTATGCATTGCTATTGGAAGAATGTAAAAAAAGTGAGATGAAATAGATGGGTTATGGGTATGCAACCCATTTATAAAAATTCACTTTTTTAAAAGCACGTATGCGTTACTCTAAAATAGAAAAAAAAAAGGGTTGTCACCTTTTTGGCACCACAACTTAGTGCATATACCCACAAATAAGCTCATGAGATGGAGATAACCATGAAACTTGACAACAGACTATCAAATGTTTAGCTCAAGACTTAATAATATGAACACAATATTAAAAAAAGAGTTGGCAATAACTTAAAAATGACTCAATGAGTCACTCACTATCTCTTAAGCTACAAGTCATGAGTCAAAATAACATGACACCATGAGACCAAAGAAATATTTAACATATTTTCAAGTCTCTAGTTCACTAACATGAAATGTTATCTCTCAAAAAACTAGAGACTTAGAGACTTGAACCGAAACCAACACTTGCTAACTCTCCATTTAAACTTTTAAACATGAGATTGACCTGCAAGTTAGAGATAAAACATAAATCAAGTATGACCAAGCCTTTTTAGCAAACATGATGCTAATAAGGAAAAATAGAGATACAACAACTCAAATGGTTAATGTATCTAGGTTGGAAACTCCATGTTGGTAACACGTAACTCCATTCTGATGACTTTGAGATGGAAATTAGTTTTGCCAAACATATTCCCTATAATATTAGTAAACCAATATTAAAGTATTAGGCAATTTAAAAAAATAGTTATACATTGGGTGTGCCCCATAACTTAAAAGTTAAATTTAATGTAACACTAATTGCAAAAATGCAAAATAGGAATGTGTGCCCACATTAGTCAAATCAAATAATCTCTTGCCACAACTATAATATTGCATTTAACCATATGTCAAATAAAAAAATATCTCACTGAAAGTGATATTGCAAAAATTGTGAAATATAAATATGTGTCTACAGTAGTCAAAAAAATAAAATCTCATCAAAATTGTAATATTCTGTGAAAGCATCCATCAACTCAAAAAATCTTTCATAGAAAGTCTAATATTGTGAAACTGTGAAGTATGAACATGTGTCTACAAAACAAAGAATAAAGTAGTCATATCAAATTACAATATTGTCACACTGACTAATTTGATTAAAAATATATTTGTGTAACATTGTTGGCTTAAGGTCTAAACAAATCAAATTAATATCATTTACTTAGATGTCAAAGCTTTATAAATACAAAATATTTAGCTTTAAATTACTTGCATGAAAAAACAATTTAAAAGAAATTAAAAGGAAAAAGGGAAATATTGTGAAACTCTGAAACGGAAACATGTATCATCTTAGAGAAAAATATAATAGTCATACAAGTATTCCTTTTGTTACATTGAATAATTTGATTAAAGTTTCATCTGTGCAACATCGTTGGCTTAAAATCTATACAGTTTAAATTTAAAACCATTTATTTAGATGCTAGACTTTAATAAATATAAAATATTTGGCTTTAGATTACTCACATGCAAAACTAATGTTTTATCTAGCTATAAAGCCATATGGATTTTAATTAGAAAATTAAATAAAATAGATAGATGTAGTGGTGAATATTGATAATTTTTGTGAGAAAAATGTTGGCCAACTTCTTAGCTCATACTGTAATTACCTAAAAATGGTCATCTAGACAATTAGCCCCCTTCTCAACATTTTACCTAAATTAATTAATCACTTTCCTAGGCCAAATTGCTAAAAATCAATTAATTTGATTATAACCTATAGTTTGACTATATTGTTCTAAGTTTGTATTTGTTAAAAGAACATGTCCCCTTTTAATTAAATAAAAGACCCCATTCTTCTAACCCCACTCAATGCGCACACATAAAGTCCTTTTTCTAATTAAACATTAAAAGAAAAGGCTTTTGTCTCACATGAAAAGTCAACTCCTTTTCATTGGTTGACTTGCACTTACACATGGATCATGCCAAAATTCAACCCCCACCTTTGATTGTCTATCCCTTAATCTTGATCTCGACCATCCATACACCATTAAAAGAAAGAGCTCTCCCTTCTTAAAGGATCCACATTCTTGAGTATTGTTATGTTGTAGGTTTATTGATTGACCTTCTTAGAGCTTGTGGAGAACTTATACTTCTTGTCTAAATTCTCTCATCACCATTGCATTTCATCTTAGAATCATCTTGCATGGTAGCTTAGTTCATTTTATAGTAATTTAAATCACATAGCTTAATTAGCATTGGCTATTGTAACATTCTCATTTGCTTAATCTACTTGCATTTTTCATATCATTCTAGCTTAGTTTCATTCTTGCATTGTTTGATTGAGAGTTCTTGTGGACACTTGCATTCTCACTCTTGTGTAAAGAACCTCCAATTTCATGGTTTACGAGCAAGGAATGTGTCTCTATTGCTCAGTTGAGAGCTATTCATATTGCTCAAAACACTTTCTTTCACTCCATGAATAGGGAGCTCTAGGATGTCATTCAAGCATTCCAACTCAGGGTATCACTTGGTGCACATTTCTAGTATACACAAAATGGATCCTTTTTGGGAGAAGGTCAATCCTAAAAAATTGAAAAGTATTTCCTACTTTTAGGATGATGTTTTCATTTACAATGTGTCAATTATCTTGGGTCATGATTATCTTGCAACAGAGGGTTGTTACAAGTTAAATGTGGAAATTTTGTAGCTCTTCTTAGCATGGTGTTTAAAATTAGGTATGGTGGAAAAGGCAAGGTTGTTCATCAATTCATGTGTTTGTGAATAATGGAGAGGTGGTTTGGAGGACATCCTAGTTAGGATATAGATGGGGATGGGTTTGCTAGCTCATGATGAGGACTGATTGTAAATTAGTGAAGGCCCAAGGGACCCTTTTGGCTCTATTCATCCTTTTATTCATTAGACTATTTTTTATAATCCTCAGTTGCATAGGTTGGTTATAAGAAAAGGCCTCAGTGCAATCAAGGATTACCTCATAGAAAATAAGCTAAACATGGATGAGTTCATCCAAAGGGAAGTACACATGTCTAGGTGAAAAGGATCAACTATGGCATGGTAGGGTCACAAGAACAATAATGGTGTCTCTAGAAGTTTTCATCTATGTTTTGAATCTTTGATGTATGGGTATGAGCTAGGAAATTGGATATGGAACTAGTTACTATAAAACAATTCTTGTATTTTGTAATATCACATCTAATGTAAACTTTATTGAATATAAAAAATGTTGCACTTTTTTTTATATTTGTATAATTTTCTAGTATATTTATGTAATTTTCCAACATAATGTTCTTATAAGTTTTAATATAAAATGATAATTCACCAAAAGAAATTCTATTGGTATGTACACTACAAAAGTATTGTCACTAGAATGATTTCATTAAAACATCAATAAATAATAAGAAGAAAAAAATCCCCATAAAGACCTGTTAATGGGTCTTCAAGGGTTCAACCTCTTGCAAATAAACCGCCCTATACTTGGTTACTACCGGATAATGGTTAGACCAAAATCAATTTTGATGGGGCCTCTAAGGAAAATCTAGGTAGATCTAGGGCAAGGTTCATAGAATGTGATGCAACTAGCTCCATAATGTAAATTAGAGCCAAGAGGTTTCTAGATGGAACAAATAATGAATCGAAGTGCCTAGCTGGAGTTGACACAATCATGATGGCCAAACAAATTAGAGTGTGAAATTTGCATCTGGAAGGAGATTCCCAACTAACAGTGAATGCCATCATCAAAGGACAGATGGATACCTGGTACTTAAACAAACACATTGGGAGGATTAGAGTCCTACTAGTGGCCTCCTTTGAAGAGTTCAAAGTATCACATGTTTTCAGAGAAGCCAATACATTGGCAGAGATTGGTTCCAATGGCTTGGTAGAGGAAAAGTTTGAGCTTTTTGATGACTTTTGATATTTGAAGTTTGATAATACCCCATCATGTAGGAAGTACATGTGACTTGAATGCCCACCTTAATCACAACTATCAAAGAGTACGCTTTTATCAAACTAGATGTATGATTATACACACCAAGAATGCTGATGTGATGTAATGGTTGGTTACTTTAGGTGGAAGAATATCAAGGTTGGCTCATTAATGAAGAAATACATCATGACATAGCAGGTTGTAGCAGCTCGCACAAGTTTGGAGCCTTTCTTGGCAAGTAATCACCCATTTGGTAGCGAGAATATGAGTGGAATAGGCATATGTAAATTCTTAAAATTTTGAATTTTCTATTTTGGTGCACCAAATTGAAATTGTGAATAGGAATGCATATTCTAATTTTGGCCCAAAAATGAGCATTAATATTTATTCCTATTCCAATTCTATTTATAGAAAACATAATTTTTTGGGTCCACAAATTCCCCATCAAATTCTGGCTAAACCAAACAAGAATAGGAATATGTATCCCCATTTTCTATTCTAGAATAACATTCCATTTCTTATATTTCTATTCCTATAGCCAAACAGACCCTAAAGTCATTGCCTACTTGGATTTTTTTCACCCTTTTGTACATATTGCCCTGACTCCTCTGCTTGAAGTGAATAGTGTTTGGTTTAGCCATGGAAGCCAACTTCTCACTAGATACCAATGGACAAATCCCTAGTTTCAAGGGCTCCATCTGGGTGCACCACATGAGGAATATTTTCAAGATAAATTATTTGGAGTTTTGGGATATTATGGTGGAAATGTTCGGTGTGGAATTTCTTAATTCCTACCTCGATCCAAGAAGCAACTTGGACATCTCCTCTTTGTTTTTGGGTTTGGCACTCATGGTTGGTGATTAGGAGGAGTTGTTAAGGGTAGCTCATGCATGCTTGGCACTTGGCTCCAAAGTGGGTTGGTGGTTTAGAGGGCATTGTGAATAGGGCACAAGTGGGGGTTGGTATCCACTTGCACCTTGGGTTGTGGCACTTGATTGGAGGTGGTGTTAATAATATTCAACCATTGGTGATGTTCACCTCTACATGTCTCCTAGGAAGAAGCATTTGGTGAAGGCTAGACATGGTTGGTGGGCTCTGTTGGGCTTCTTGAGAAGAATGGAGGAGAAAAGAGTGACGATGGTGGCAGATCATAGGAGGTGCAGGGTGATGCCTGTGAGATCTATGACCCCCAAATGGTCAACCTATGCCATGAAGGCGAATCATAACCAGGGTCAAGGGTGAGGGTGAGGGTGAGGGTGAGACTAGTGGTGCATGGTGCTCACATCCTAGAGGGTGGTTCTATGACACACATGATGTCATGCTCAAAATACAAGGGCAAAAACATATGTAATTTTTATTTTATTTTTTAAACCTTAAAAGACCACTAAGTTTGATGAGGGGTTTTGATAAAGTTTACTATGTTTGATTTACTAGGAATAAGTCGTTTAATTAAACTTTTATTATTAAATTGAATAATTAATTTAAACAACCCAATTTCAATTAATTAAAAGATTTAACACATTGTCACTTTTATTTATTTTTAAAGTACCCCGACCCATTTTAGCATAGTTGATACATCATTATTCTGATACTCATGACTCGATATGTCGAGACGCTATCGGATGCACTGAACATTATTATGCTATTTTATGTTGTGTGATGTTTTACCTTCAGATGTTTAATTATGTTATTCAATGTTTTATGAACATGTATACTGATGAAGTATTGTAGAAAGTGAATGCATAATTAACTATCTGTGATGTGGTTGGGGTTTAGTGTTAAATGTTACTATCATTCTACTAGTTTACTAACATGATTTTTGGTAGGTTTCATGTCTATCATCGGCTTTTAACCTCTTTAGTGACTCATTTTGGCAGTGTCTATGTGCTATCATTGTAATTCAACCAAGATAGTGGCTCAAAATTTTTGGGTTGGGAAGGAAGTTGCAGTCAATGACTATGTATGGCATCTAGAATATAATGAACATATTTTAAATTAGTAAAAATATAACTATTATCAATTTAAAAAAAGCGCCAATAAAAAATACAATTCACATTAAAATATCTTCAAATTACCAAAATATCTATTACACTTATTGGAATATAGTGGAACATCACCAACTATACTACATTCCTTTTGGGCATGGAAACAAATGTTTTGCTAACAATTTTTCACAAAATTTGGTCAATTATAAACTATTCCCCAACACCAATAAGTTTTCATTTGCATAGAATTTTTTTTTTGTCTATATAGTTACATTTGATTTCTATGGGTGCCATGTTTTTTACCAATGGTTTGCTACTATTTCTAAGGGTAAAGCTATCAGTGGTGGGATCAATCCCTTGATGGGGATCTGGTCTATCCACAAAATGTACAATAGTGTGAATGTGGCCTTCCTTGTCATGAAGTGGAAGATGAAGGTAGGACTCTACCACCTCTCTATCAATGTGGTCATGACTACATTATGCACTCTCAACAGTGATAATAGAAGTACAGACTCTAACCCATAGAGCACTACTTGACCTCACTCAACATTTGTTAATTTCCTTGCTAGATCCATCGTGTCAGGCCATCACTTTTATAATCTAAATGACATAATCCTCTTCATTCTATGATTAGCTCTTCGAGTCCCCCCATTTAACCTTATTGACTACCATTACCACAATTCCCTATAGAGAGATATTCCTTTGTGCCCTCCATTTGATCATCCTCATAGACAATTATTAATGGATCAACATCTGCACAAATGATGATCCATCGATTATCATTTTCACCCCAATGGGTTTTTCCGCCTATTATCTACCTTAAAATGAAACATTAAATACAAAATTTAATGCAAATACGAGGTAAGTATGGGGTACATACTAATGATCCTACACCAATTGGTCTTTGGTACATGTTACTAATCATACTAATGATTAGCTCTCTAAGATGTTGTCTCTCCATTGTACCTACCATTTTGTTATGTTTCTTTGGATTTTTAACTTTAAGTGTTTGAAAAAACCCGTATAGGTTTTTCGCTTATTAAATTCCTCAAAATGAAGCATTAAATGCAAAAAATTATGCAAATACAAGGTAAAGATGGGGTACATACCGATGGCCCTACAACAACTGGTCTTTGGTGGGTCAACAACTCGCTTTACAAGATGTAATCTCTCCATTGCATGTGCCATTTTTTCTATTTCTTTGGATTTTTAACTCTAAGTGTTTGAAAAAACCCTTCTTGGAGACTATTTATAGGCTCTGAGCTCTATTTTCCATCTCAGTCCCCATTTTCTTCGTTGTTTTCCCCATTTTATTTGACAAGTCAATACATTGTCCAATTCATCTTCTTTTTTCCTACTTTTCCTCCCCATAACCCTTTTGAAGAAAATTGCTCAAAATTTATCTTTTGCACCATTTTCTTGAGGGGGTGCACTCCTTCGTCACCATTGCTCCATCATAACTTTTAAGTCCTCTTTTCTCTCCAGGGCATCTTTTTCTTTTTTCCTTTGATGTGATGTCATTTTCGACACCCCATCAAAGATGGGCAAAATGTAGACACCTAAAATTTTCCTATGTTTTTCAACAAAAAATAAATTTTATTCAACTAATATTCTTTAGTGATAATATAATAAATTAGTATTGTTGCTTTCTTCTATTTATTTAATTAAATAAATTTACTTCCTAAAGTATTTATATTTAATTTAATATATGTTTCCTCCATATATATTTTTTTAAAATATATTAATATCTTCACATGCCTAATTCTTCTAAACCATGATTAAATTAAATTTTATTTAATTTAATCCTAATCTAAGCTTGAATGCTACCCTACCTATATCATTTTTATCCTAGTAAGCCTACTCACTAGTTATCCAAGATTAATTAGGCTAATTTTTGGATTCCAACACCCATTAGTCCTAATTGTTTTGTTACATGTGTGACCAAATTTTCAAAAAGTACATTTTAAAAAATTGCCTAAAACTCCCAAACAATGCTATTTTACGACATTGATGACACTTCTCATACTCTCTAAATGTGTTTCATTAATCAAGATCTATTACATGTGTACTTGAAGTACAAATTGACCCATCACATCATCTAGTTTCTCATTGCCAAATGTTAGTTTGTGGTGATTGATCAGGAAAGTACTGTACATACTTCATAAATTCTTTGGGGCTCGGGGCATTGCTTTTAATTTCTTTTTTGGGCCCTATTTTATCAGGATTTTGGGCCAACATGTAATTATTAATTATAACCCTAAAGTGGTAAAAATACTTGTATAAAAGGGCTTAGGGTTAGGGATTGTTTCATTGATGTGATGCAAAAATTGGTTCTTGTAGCGATATTGAGCTGTAAGGGATTACAAATTGTAATTAGGTTGTAATCATTGGATCGTAATAATATCGAACTTGTTGTTTGGTGGACGTAGCCTAGGGATTGAGTGAACCACATTAAATCTTGGTGTCTTGTGTTCTTTTCTGTGTGATCTATTATTTTTTGATATTGTTTATATTGCATGTAATTGTTATTTATGTCTGTGGTTTAATCCTAACACCAAACCTATGTGGCTCTTATGTGGATGCCACTTCAATGCCACATTGCCCAAGCTCCTTTGAAATCCTATCAAATAAGAGCCTTGCCAAGAGCAAATCATCCATTGCTTGCATGTAGTAATATTATACTAGTATGCTTAGAGCTATTTTTCATCATTACATAATAATTTCATAGTGTTAGTTTGCTAAATCTCTTATGCATTCATTGCTAACTTATTTGGTAGTGCATGCATTCATTTGGTCATTATTTTTTTGTTTGCATTCACTAATCGAAAAAATCTTAGTTGCATTCATCGACTTCCTACATTGCCATTAAATGCTTGAGGCCAGTTCTATATAACTAGTCCTTGAGTTCATTCAATCTATTCTCCACTAATTTGCATTTAAAGCCACTTATTATTAATCACTAATGGGATTTAAATTTATTGTGTCGAGGGGATCACACGTATAAATATCCAAGAGTAAATGAAAGAAGTATATGGTACACTTATTTTAAGCTCATAAGAGGTTGTGGTTTTCAAGTTTTGTGTAGGTCATGCTTTTATATACTAACATGATTTTAAACTAATATGACTTGAATATCTTGTTTTTCCTAATATTTGCATGTTTAAGCCTATCCACATAGATACAACTTCAACCACATACAAATCTTCTTACTAGATTTGCAAAACAATTATATCCTAGAGACAAACAAAGCGACTCATCCTTACAACATGGTCCTTGTTTGGAACTAGCTATTGTTCCATCTATTGTGCTTGATGTGACATTTCAATATAATCATAAAATAAATTTAAAAAATATATAAATAAACTAAATTTATTTACGCTGAAGGGAACATTGAGATATAAGATAATAATTAGTTTCTTAAGACCAACATTTGTACATTATTTTAATAATTATCTAAAGTCTTTAATTAAACACAACAAAATGAAAAAAAATGTGATAGGATGACAATAATAAATGAGAGGATAAAAGATAAAGAAAATTGATCCAAAACCACTTTAAAATGACTAAAAATCAATTTTAAAAAAGGCCAAAATTGATCAACGACCCAAAATATGACTAAAAGGGAGAGCTAGAGGTGTTGATCATTTTTAGGTGTCTACTAATTAAATGTGCCAACTAGGTAAAATAACTTCCAATGCATTGACTCATCTTCCATTGATATTATTAAGGTTCTAATTCTAATTTTAGTAAGCCTAGGTCAAATGTTTAGGGTATGAAGTTTAATTTGTTGTTTTATGAGGCTTATCCATAAAATACCATTTATAACATAAACTATAAATGTTTAATCTTGGTATGTATAATTGTTAACCTCAAAAAGTTCTTCCATCCCTTGATTTGGTTTGCTAGTAGTATACCCACCTTCGTAGTTTTATTTAGGGCTTTAAATTTGAATAATATCTTTTTCTTCAACCTATTCGAACCCTTATATAAGGATATCAAAACTCAATCCAACATTTGACTCTTATTGAGATATTGGCTTGTTTAATGTCCTTATGTAATATATTCTTTCTTTTTTGGTGGTGGACAAGAAAAAAAGGCCCTCTAATCTTAAAGATGCCATAACTTCAACTATGGTGTTTTTTTGGTTAGAGATAATTTAATCTTTATTTTTATTAAATTTTTATCTTTGGAAATAAATTACATAGAACTAAAGCCCATTTAACTTTGCTTAACCTTTTCAAATTGGGACGAAAATTGAAAATTGTGCCTAGTAGAGAAAGTTAATGAAAACAAAATCTCAATAACGCATGGAATACTTATCATAAATAAGACTAATTTTTCCCTCAATCCTTTTATCTAGTGGATAGTATAAACCCAAAAATATGATGTCAAATTTTATTATTTTTTTGTTAATGATTTTCTTAGAAATAAATATAGTACTTTTAGGACAACAAACTATTTCAAAGAAGTGACCTCTAATTATTAGATACTAAGGTATAAATTTAATATTTGATATGACAGTGTGTGAGAAATATTTCGTTCTTATTTGCATGTTTAACCATGACATACACCACCTATATTAGTTAAGTGGGATTAATGTATTAAATAATATTTATTCTAATATTAATCATGTTATAAGTGTTCAATATTGTATTAAATTTAACATTTGATTTTTTATTTTTTGTCAAAGTGTCTAAAAAATGCTTCATTCTCATATCTTCTTTGAAAATAAATCAAGTCTTATATTTGAACATCACATGAAATCTTAAAGTCAAGACCATGGTGCCTTATGAGATTTTATTGGCTAAGGTGAGCTCCTTTCCATTAGAAGCTGTCGCATTGGTTCGGATGCCAAACTATTTAAAGAAAACCCAAGGTCTGGAAACACATTGTAATGCCCCGCCCAGAGATCCTTGGAAACAAGGATTCAAATCAAGCCAAGATATATATATATATATATATATATATATTTTACAAGTATGAATGCACATGACAACATCATATAGGGATCACAACGATCGCAACGGAAGACTTCAACACAATCCCGGCAACCAACGAATCTCCGAACGCCACTACCTAACTGACACACCCAACAAAAGCCAACAACCACCACAACAAGATGAGGGCACAAGAAATGACCACTCATCAACAAAACACCAAGCTGGGGTAAAATGCAGAATCCCGAAATTTGGCTAAGCCTGAAAACCTGAAGCCCTGAAAATTGGCTAAGTCTGGATTTCTGAAGCCCTGAAATTTCCTAGAATCCATAACTTATCTTTGAGAGGTCTAAAACCTATCTCAAACAATTTGTCACATATATTAAAATATATCTTAACAACTTATACTTAAACGATATATTTTAAACCCTAAAGGACTACAACAGAAACCCAAAAACTGAATTTCAAAAGAAACCTCCTGAATTCAAAATGCAACAACATAGGCTCCAAGAACACCCAAAAGGGTATCCAAAACCACTCTAAAAAAGATCGGATCACGAAAAAAAGTGCCCGCTGATGGCACGCGTAGGTTTTTCACAAAAATCGTGCGACACTTTTTACTAAGGGAGGGCGACACTTCTCCCTTACTGAGTATGACACTTCTCAAGAAGGCGTGCGATACTGGAAAAGTATCGCACGACATTTCTCATAAAGTCGTGCGACACTCTTCCAGTGTCGTACGACACTTCTCCAGTAATGTGTGCGACACTTTATAGTATCGTACGACATTCTTTCTATGGGCATGCAATACTTTATCAGTGTTGCACAATGCTGAACAAATGTCGCCCATAGAAAGTAAAAACACTTCCAGAACTCAAAAATGGGGAAAAAACGACAAAAGAACCTCCACACCGGGGAGTACCGGATCCACGAAGGCTCGAGGAATGAACACTCGAGCACAAGAACAACACAGCAAGGAGAACATCTATCCATCTAAACTATAGTAGCAAAGAACACACTGAAATAAACATCGCAGAGAACAAAAGTAACATCGCAATGAACATAAATACATCTCAGGAACAAAACAACCAAACTAAGTACGCGGTTCCTCCCAACCGTCAATAGCATCATAAGACCATCGTGGGTCCTAGCCATCCCCTGCGCATAACATCCCAAGCCACTGACCAGATCGTCAGTACTGTCATAATAGGGATGTCACTACTAAAACATGCAACAATATAAGCATAAGGAAATCTAACATGCTAGTAGTAAAGCATAAAGATAATCCTACAGTAGATAACATCACCTATCACATGCTAAACAACAGTAAGCAATAGATATACTACTAAATCAAATAACATCATATAATCATATGCTAAACATCATGATAAGGGAATGCGTCAAGTAAACTAACATCATCTAAACATGATCTACAAGCATCCCAATGAAAGCATAAATCACAAGAAAGCATACTCCGGAACCCAAAGTACCAAGTGAAAACATCCAGCAATGGTCGCACTAGGATAAGAGATTGTCTCTGTACACCGATCCCTAGCAGTGGTGAAGGTAGCTACGCCTCCCAACCACGTGGCACCCATAGGTCCACACCCGCCGTGCTGATGGAGATAATGATCCAACCACAAACACACATAAAGCACAACATCCAAGGCTAACACTCACGCCAGAAAGTATGATGGCTGCAACCAAGAACCTAAGACAATGCAAGGAGTACAGGTCCTAGTCAGACACTCAAAAGGCTGCTAAGTAGGGGTTGACATCATTGAGAGTCGCTTGGCATCGACAAGCCCAAGCTAATATAGGCAGCTACTATTCTCAACAAAAGGCGCACAACCTAGGGCAGCTACTCTTTTTTGATTATCTTGTATTTATTACCACCCAAAGTTTTAATTTAATTATCACTTATATAAAACTTCCTCTGCCAACCGGGAAGTAGTCACCAGGTTATAGGATAGAAGCCCCCTCCATATGCTACCCTACCCTACCCATGCTCATCTTACGACAAGTGCCTGTGGGCATGCATACTCCCATCCCAACCCCAATGATCATAACTTCCAGCAAATCCACGGAAGATCGGGCCTCGCAAGTCACCCAACAAATGTACGCGTACGTACTCGTGTGTGGCGCACCACCATCACGAAGATCATAACACAAGGACAGGAATGAGAACACAATGCAAAGAAAACACCCAACTGAAAGCAACACGGGAAGGACGAATTCTACAGGAATCCCAAAGCCAATAAAATCATACATCATGAAATCACTCAATCGGCCTCAATCTGAGAGTATGGATTCTACACGAATCCCAATGATGAACAAGACCAAAAGACATGAACTTACTCAACCGGCCTCAATCTGAGAGTATGGATTCTACATGAATCCCAATGTCCATGAAACAAGGCAAAGGTCCAAAAGAAAACCATAACGAGTATAAAATCACTCAACCGAACACAACGTCGGGAGTACGGATGCAACACGCATCTCAATGCAACATAAAAGTGCAAAAGTGGTCTGACTGATATCCAAACGGATCATCCAAGTCCACGACCCACATTGTGCCAAGAAAACTTGAGAAAATAGGGTAGCACGCAAAACGAGGTAAAAATTTCAAAATTTTGGAAAACTACAAAATTAAAACCCATTTGGCCTTTAGGTTTAAAAACCCCAAAAATCCAAAAATAAATGAAATCGGACACCGTATGCAAAAACGGCCAGCATAACAGCGCAAAACTCCAAACCCTCATCCCAAAAAATAAGGAAATGTTCATACCCGCCCAACCGGGTAGAACTAACATACAGAAACAGAGGGGAACACTAGTTCTCATCCTCCAAACAAACGACTACCAAAAATAGAAGCAGAAATGGAGCAGAAACAATAAAACGGGAAAGCCCTACCTCACAGCCAAAAGGGCAAAACGGGAATCTGAACCATAAAATAAATATCCTGCAGAAGTAGCTGAAAATTGTGACAATCCAAGGTTTCCCCGAGTTGGATCCAACGAGCCCAACGTCGCGACAATCCCACGCCCGTAGCTCCCACAACGAACAAAACAGTAAATCCTCACGAAGAGGATTTTGGGTTTTACTCTCCAACTTTCCAATTTGAAAGTGAGAAGTGAGGAATTAAATTCCTTTTGGATACTTATTCACTTTTTGGGTGAATAATCGATTAGGGCATTTAACCAGCCAATCCAGTTAAACCCCGAATCGACCCAAATGAAAACAGGCTATTCCTATAAATAGGAATTCATCTATGGCAAAGCTGCCAGAAATTAAAATAAAACAATTAAAAAGCCCGAAAACCCAAAAACACCTAAATCTCCTAAACAACTTTCGCGACAAAGCGAAACACTAAATGCACAGACACGCTTACTGGTCTAATCACATAATGCAAATGAGTTCGGATTTAATAATCACCAAAAGGTTTAAATTAAACATTTAATAAAGGATACGTCAGCCATATAAGGACGACATTGGTAAAATATGAATGGCTGAATCACTAACTCCATGTGCCACTGCCAGGGATATAAATCCTGCACACTAAACAACACGATCAAGTGCAATTGCATATAATAACATAGCCGAGGCAATAAATGCATTAAATCACCTAATTTAACCATTTATTTAATTATATTAAAATAATCTATTTACATTACTCACATTCGCATAAAGCATAACAACGCAGGAATGAAGTAAATAACCATAGCATTAAATCCATCACATAACATAATCAGAGGTATGTCCAAATACCAGATAACCAGATATCATCATAAAACACACTGTCATCTCAAAATGGCATCATCATGCAATATGATTAACTAAACAGCATAGTAGTCTAATATCTATGATACTGGAATCAAAGAGTAACATTTGACCCTCAGGTCATCTCAAATGTAAACATAACATGAGTAACAAATATCTCTCTAATCAGAAATATAACAAGGTAAATGTTCGCAACAAATAACCAAAATAATCCCACATGAACAATCCATTTAATTACTTACGCATTAAATAAGGCACTTAAAACACATAAGCGAACACAGTAAAAAACATGACTAACCACTGCTACAGGAGCCTAGTCCAGTGTAGCATGGTAAAAGTACACAGTGCAATCTCTGCACACATCTCAGGGTAATCATAGAACAACCTCACGATACCACATCGATCCTGGTAACCACTGGCACAAACCTCAGTGAACCAAAAATCACATCATAATCTCATAGATCAGTCAAAAGCATAAATAAAGCAACTGATACAAAAATATAAATCCAAACACCTCGACGGTGTAGACCACTCAGGGTCACAATCATGATCCATCACAACAAAAGATTAGCAAGGTTGCATCCATCAGGACGACTTACAAAAGTCAAATGGGAGAGGCACTGCACACATCGTTGGCTAAAGGTAGTCGTAGATGAAAAACTTGTCAGGTGAAAAAGCACATGGATGAAGCAAAATGACAAGTGGATGCGAAAATGGGATATCAACATCCATACTTGCCCAGATAGTATTAAAGAAATAAAGAAGCTTGTCATAAAAAAAATTCGCAATATCTTATGGACAAGGCACATGGGACATAATTTTTTTTTTTATTGCATTAAAGAATTTAACCCCACTTCTAGTCATGATGAAAAGGCCTATATAAGAGCACCTATTAATTGGAGAGCAAAAATGCTGATAGCGCAAATCTGAACTAGTTCACATCGACTGTGATGTGAAACTGGTAGATGGCAAGTTTTAAAAGATGAGTGGGCGGACAGAACGTGTTTATTCTGTAATATGGGAGTAGTAGAGACATAACAACACTATGTCAAAGATTGCCTGACATATAGTGACATCAGATTTGGTTATACAGAGATATTATAGAACAGGGACTTGAACTACTTATTCGAGGAGGATCAAGTGAAGAGAACAACGACTCTGATTATCAAACTTCAATGACAAAGAGACAAAGTTAGCCAAAACTCTGTAGCTAGATTAGTTCCACTCCTACCTTAGGGGGTGATCATGTGGGTCCCATGGACTACTTTAACCTTGTCGACATCATTAAAATCTATCATATCATATCATACTTTTATTAATGTATTAATGTGACATCACATCATTTATTAGATTACATTTTATTTAATTAAAAAGATTCATCATTAATACTAACTACTTTAAAATTACACTTATTTATATAATATTTGTAATATTATATTAAATATCAAAATTAATAAAATTACTGAATAATTAAATAAATCTATAATATAGAACCCAAATGGCCGAGTACATGGGAAGAGTGGATAGAAAGTGAGGAAGAAGAAAGGGGAAAGGAAATCATGTGATATAATTTGAACCTTATCCCTGCCCTATCTAAGTGGGTGGAAAGAGGTAACTAGGAGAGCGATAAAGATGCCTCCGTTTCCTGCGCACATTGAGCAGAGGTATTAGGGACTCTTAAGTCCTACAAAGACAGAATCAAATTGAAAGGGGAAAACCTTCACACGAACAATGAACGATGAACAATGGACAATGATGGCCGACTACTATAGGTGAGCAAAGACGAATGAGAAAGCAGCGCGTAGAGAGGTTGTGCCAGGTATGGTCGTTGGAAAATAGAAAAATAGATTTTGATGAGTCATTGAGCTCGACCACGAAAGGCTGTATCCAACTTTTTCTACGACACACGTCTACAAAAATGTCAGCTACTCGTACTTTTAGGTTCGCATAAAAAAAAGCGCTGGTCCTTCCGTATGAGCCTGCTGCCAATTATTACGGGTTGCAAGGGGACGCGTAATGCTATGCAAATGGTACTACTGCCTAGAACCTTCTCATCATTTCCTTCCACTCTGTGTAGCCATTTTACCCGTTTCGGCAAGTTGAATTCTGCGAGGGAGAGAGGTTAATAGGTTTTCACAATCACGGGTGCCCCGTTACTACGCGTTGTTTGGGAAGAGGAGTGAAAGGGGTTTTTGGGCTTTTACAAAAACGGGGCCGGTGTTTCTGTTCTTCACAGATACGCATTCTTCTACTTGCAGCTCTTGTAATGGTGATGGTGGTATCCCCTGTTTTGTTTTGGTTTTTTTCTTAAATCGACAAGTGCGGAGACTGTGAAGGGTGTTTGTGTGAGAGAGAGAGATGATTCCTCTGAGTAGCTGTTGCAGCCCCTCTCGCAAATACAAGAATTTGGGGAGAGATGAGAGCAATCGTTGGGAGGAAGAGAAGGAAATGGAGGACACCCCGATGAGGCGGGCGTCTGGTGGTGGTGGTGGTGCTGATGTGGTGTTGAATGTGGAGGATTACAACAAGGAGAGAGGAGAAGGGGGGATATGGAGGGGTTCAAGCTACGATTTCATAGGGGAGAGTGAGAAGCTAGGGCTTCCTCCCAAAAAGGGGATTTCGGCTGAGGAGAGCCGGAGTTTCGAATTCCGGGAAGGAAGGGATCCGCCGTCTAAACTGATTGGGGATTTTGTGCAGCGGGAGAGGATTTCCGGGCAGAAGTCGCTGGACATGGATTTTGATTTGGAGGAGCTGCAGGAAGGGGGGGAGAGCGGGAAGCGGAGGGAGCAGCTGTCGAGTGTTCCAGAGACGCACATATTGCATTCTCATCTCCCTTCGCCGGATGCGAGCATGAATGCACGTTCGCCATTAGCTTCTCCCAAGGTGCAGTTCGAATCTGCGGTTCAGATTGGGTCCCCTGTTCACGAAGGGGGGCCGCGCTACAGCCCGAAGGAGGACATCAAGGAGAGGAGCAGCGGGCGAAAGAAGTCTGGAATCGATGAGGTGGATGTGGTGAGGTGTTCGGGCAGGGCATCGCCCAATCTGAATCGCTTGCGGACGAAAACGAAGTCGCGGCTGATTGATCCGCCGCAGTTTCAGAACCATGCAGGGGAATCCGCTTCCGAGATGCCCTTCGCTAGCAGACGCCGTTCCGGTCAGCTGAAATCTGGGCAGCTCAAGTCGGGCATGATCGGGAAGAATCCGGGGATGTTGGAGAAGCTGACCGAAGAGGAGGAGGACGATCCCTTCAAGGATTGTGATCTTCCGGATGAGTATAAGAGGGCTAAATGGGGTTTCCTGGGGCTTTTTCAGTGGCTTAGCTTTTTTGTAATTGTGGGCGCCTTTGTTTGCAGCCTGACGCTTGATTATCTGCAGAGGAGGACCGTGTGGGATCTGCATCTGTGGAAATGGTGCCTCCTGGTGCTTGTTCTGTTTTGTGGGAGGCTCGTTTCTGGGTGGGTCATTCGTATTGTTGTCTTCTTCGTGGAGAGGAACTTTCTGCTAAGGAAGAGAGTCCTTTATTTCGTGTATGGGTTGAGGAAAGCGGTGCAGAATTGTCTGTGGTTGGGGCTTGTTCTTCTGGCCTGGCATTATCTCTTCGACAAGAAGGTAGAGAGGGAGACCAAGAGTAAGTCCCTGCGTTATGTTAACAAGATACTGGTCTGTATGCTGGTGGGTACATTAATATGGCTTGTCAAGACACTGCTGGTGAAAGTTTTGGCATCCTCGTTTCATGTGAGTACCTTTTTCGATCGGATTCAAGAGTCTCTGTTCAACCAGTATGTGCTGGAAACCCTATCTGGGCCTCCATTGGTTGAGATCGAGCAGTGCAACAAGGAGGAGGAGAAGCTAATGGCGGAGGTAGCACAGATGAAAGAGGCAGGGGCTAAGATTGGCATTGATCTGAAGAACATTTCCAAGAGCGGATTGCTCAAGTCGGGAGCTACGACTCCAAGAAGTGGGATGATCGGGAAGAGCGGGCGTTCCATGGGGCTTCGATCAGAGAACACCAAACAGCAGAATGAGGCAATCAGCATCGACCACTTGCACAAGCTGAACCAGAAGAACATCTCGGCATGGAACATGAAGAGGCTGATGAACATTGTGAGGCATGGAGTTCTCTCCACTCTCGACGAGTCCTTCCAGAACACGGCCACGGATGACGAGTCTATGACGCAGATAAGAAGCGAGTGGGAGGCCAAAGCTGCTGCCAAAAAGATTTTTAGAAATGTTGCCCAGCCGCGTGCCAAGTAATAATTATGCATGATGCATGCCCCTTCCCTCTTTTGCTTTCGAAATCTCTGCTTTACATGAAAAGAAACCCCCCTTTTTGTTTTCTGATGCCCTCCTAATTGTATATTCCTATGCAGGTATATAACCATTGAGGATTTGATGAGATTTCTCCAGGAGGAAGAAGCACACAAGGCAATTACCCTGTTTGAAGGGGCCCAAGATACCAATCAAGTCAGTAAAGCGGCTCTCAAAAACTGGGTGGTAATTTTCCTCAAATCCCTGCCAGGGCCAATTTTGTTTGTTGGGGTGGTGGTGGTGGGGGGATAGTGTCGAAAATCTGTCACAATTTATGCTGTACTTTAACGATTAGACGTTCTTGATGATAGATGGAGAGTGACAGATTTTCAAGTTCTCAACAGTCTCATGTAATTAGGGGCTGTGTTTTGTTGGTCGATGTTTTTTTGTTGGTCTTATCGCATTTCAAAAATGGGTTTTTTTGGACACAACAGGAAAGTCATCAAAAAAACCTTCAATTTCTTTTGATATAATTGGCGAGTATTTCAATGGATGGGCAATTGAATTGATGTGTGGCATGCAAATTTGTGGTGCAGGTGAATGTATTCAGAGAGAGAAGGGCCCTAGCCCTTACATTGAACGACACAAAGACTGCAGTGAACAAATTGCACCGAATGGTGAATGTGGCGGTTTCCTTAGTGCTCGGAGTGATCTGGTTACTGATTCTGGGGATTGCTACAACCCACATTCTCGTACTCATATCTTCCCAGTTGTTGTTGGTGGTTTTCGTGTTCGGAAACACCTGCAAGACAATATTCGAGTCCATAATCTTCCTCTTCGTAATGCATCCCTTCGACGTTGGCGACCGATGTTCAGTGGACGGCGTCCAAGTAAGCAAATTCATCGTCTTTCCTTTTCTCACTGTTTCTGAAGACCCACTTTTTCTTTTCAATGCTCTAACAGAAAATACTGACGTTTATGTTTTATTTCGCTGTAGATGGTTGTGGAGGAGATGAACATTCTGACAACAGTGTTCTTGAGGTACGACAACGAGAAGATTTGGTATCCCAATTCAATACTGGCGACAAAACCCATCAGCAACTTCTACAGGAGCCCTGACATGGGCGACGCGGTGGAATTCACCATTCACATTGCAACCCCCAAGGAGAAGGTCGACATTATGAAAGAGCGGATCAAAAGGTAAGTGTGATAATGGGGTTTGCAAATGTGATTTGAATCTCACTCACAGCAGTTGTTACTTAGAAGATTTGTTCACCTCCATACAGACAAGTGTAGGGGAGTCGTTGACGAGTGTGTGATGTGTGATTGAGCAGGTACGTGGACAACAAGGTGGAGCACTGGTATCCGAATCCGCTGATAGTGGTGAAGGACATAGAGGACATGAACAAGATGAAGATGGCGGTGTGGCTGCAGCACAAGATGAATCATCAGGACATGGGGGAGAAGTGGCTGCGCAGGTCTCACCTCGTGGAGGAGATGATCAGCATATTCAGGGATCTCGACATCGAGTACCGCATGTTACCAATGGACATCAACATCCGGAAGCTCCCCACGCCCGCGCTCGTCTCCAACCGGATGCCTTCCACGTGGATGCCGTGAAGGTCCAACGCTTGTGTGTATTACTAGATTCTACACTGATGAGGCGGATGCAATGAATATATGGCATCAGGTGGTATGCTGTCGGAACATATTTGCGGGATACACCTGTGGCAGCGCAACAGCTCCCACACACCCACCTTCCTCCATCTCTTTCCAACAATTCTTTTCATTTTTTTTAAAGAAAAGATTGGGTTACACTTATCCATCAACGTATCATATATTAACGGTCACGATCGCTTAAATTTGCACTCCCCATCATATCATATATTAACATTAAGGTCAAATTTGCATACATTGCATTTTCCCATTAGTGGACTTTTTATATTAGCGTCTAATTTTTTATTTTGGATTTCTTTTGATGTGGCCCTCTTATCACACATATTAACATAAATAAAAGGTCAAAATTGCATACCTTGCATATTCCTATTAGTGTACATTTTAATGTGTGTTATTTTACTTTGTGAGATTTCTCTTGTTGCGCTTGTCTTGTCATATATCATATATTAATGTAAAGGTCAAAAATTATATACCTTCACTTTCCCATTAATCTTGGGCTTGGAGCTTCACTTGACTTTGGTTAGTCCTATTTGTCTTGGGTTGTGGACTTGTTTTTGTGTAGTTTGTCACCTTGTGCGAGTTTTAGAATTTGACACTTTGTGCGAGTGTTAGCATGTGATAGCTGATTTTTTATATACTAGAACTTGTCGAGGTCGAAGGGATTAGTTGATTTCTTGTCACTTTGTGTGAGTGTTCGAATTTGACACTTTGTGCGAGTGGGAGTATGTAATGGTTTATTTTATATAAAATATTATATACTACGATTAGTTGAGGTTGAAGGGAAAAGTGAATAGGAAATAATTATTAGGTTTTTGATATATTGTGTTTTTTTATTAATTGATTTTATAATGGAAAATAAGTTTTTATAAGTTGATAAGGTTTAGAGCAAAAACAAAATAGATATACGACGTTTTAAAATTTGAAGATTAAATTAGACTATAAATAAAGCAAACTAATAGGTAGTTTTTCTATAAAGAGGTTTGTCAATGGGCGTACTTCAAAAAATTATGTTTTGTGCTTTGTTTCGAGACAAGTTTTTAGGTATAGATTATATTTATATAAGTTCATAATCCATAAAATTAATAATATGAAATTCTATATTGAAAACCTATATTATATAGCAAAGCATTAAAATGGATGGATTGTAGAGAAATTAAGGGCATAATTGAGAAGACAATGACATTATTTGGATGTAAGCAAATATATTTTCAACTTGGGATTGCATTTGTAGAATGCCTTTAGATATATTTATTTGTTGAGTTTGACTCATTTTCATTTGTATTTGTAAATATATTTGGGATTTTAATTTGGACACATGGTTTAAAGAAAATATCTTAGAATTATTGAGATCTAAGCTACAACTTGCTTGAAAATCAAGTACATTTTAATTAGCTTATTTTGTTCTCAATTTTATTCTAAATTATGCAGTTAAGAGGTAAACAATTGTTTTTCTCCTAGAGTTTTATTTTCCCTTCCATTGAGTGTGGTGTTAAAGATTTCAAATTGAGTTTTTTTCCTTTAAAATCTTTACTTGAAATTTGTGAAGTTTGAGGAGGTCAACAAAATAGTATATTTAGATGGCAACATTTAAGATTTTACAGTTTATTTGTGAAGACGATTTTTTTTATCGACATTATGAAATGTGATTTTTTGGAATAATGAACTTTGGTGTAGATATATGGTCTTTCTTAATTATTATTAATAATAAACAATTACAATATAAATAGTTTATTTGCTTAATTTTCATCCATAGCTATTGGTTATATGTAGTTTTATGCTATTTGGCTATTTATGGGTTGCATTACTAGTATAGGATGGTCATGATGCCAATATTTAATTATGGTAGGGTAGATGGAATAGGTAGAAAACTTGTGCACCACAATTGCACCTTCACATTTTGTATTTTAACGTGAGTTATTTATCTTAATAGTTGCATTGAGTTTTGACAATTTGTCTTCCTGAAATAGTGTTAGGGTTGATGGTTTTAATTCCCTTCTCAAAACTATTCCAATACTTAGAGGTTGGCACGTGGTTGGCCACCTCCATCAACCAATGCTAAACCACACATAAATCCTAAAGCACATTCCAATCCTCTTGATTACCATGATAAGCTTGGTGCTGATGAATTATTAGATTGGATATCTGAATTGGACAAATATTTTGAGTATGAAAGTACACCAATTGATAAGAGGTTGAAGATAACAACTACAAAGTTGGAAGGACATGCATCTCTTTGATGGGAATATTTGCAAATTGGTAGACAAAGAAGACGACAAATAAAGATCAAGACTTGAGATAAGGTGATTGGTAAGTTGGTTTGTTAAAAAAATGTAAAATTTGAAGCAAAAGGATATGATCGTGAAAGAGTATATTGTAGAATTCTACAAGTTAGATATCAAATTTAGTCATATATTGATGGTGAAGTAGAAAAGATTGTGAGATGCTTGAATAGTTTGAGGGTTTCTATCCAAGATGAGGTTAGCTTGGTCAAGATGAAAATAGTATTGAAGAAGCATACCAATTTGTACTAAAGATAGAGGAAAAGTTGAACGAAAGATAAAGAAGCAGAGGTAGATCTTATGGTGAAAGTAGCTGATCACAATCAAGTAGTACAAATCAAGACAAAGGAAAATTAGAATGGAAAGATGAAATCTAATAGGTAAGTAGAGGTCACTATTCAAGAAGTAATTATATTGGTTACTCTTGAATAATAATAGTAAGAGGGAAGATAAAACTTAGTTTAAAGGCACTTGTTTTAAATGTGGATAAGGTTATACAACCTTTGAATGTCATAATTATAACAAGAAGGCATGTAGCAATAGGAAAAATGCATTAGTACATGAATATGCACCTAATAGGCCTAAATGAGAAAATTTGATGGTTAGAAGAACATTATGGAATAAATAAATGGTTGAAGAGCTAGTATTGAGGAATTTTTTTCAAGACTAGATGTAAGGTCACAGGTAAATATTGCAAAGTAATGATTGATAATGGAAGTTCTACTAATTTGGCATATGAAGAATTGGTTACAAAGTTATGGTTACTAAGATTCAAGCACCCTAATCCTTATCACATTGCTTGGATCAGGGATGAGCATAAATTACTAGTAAGTGAACAATATCTTGTGAAAGTTAAGATTGGAACATATTATGATGAAATCTTGTGTGATATTATGCCTACAGATTATTGTTACATCTTGTTTGGTAGACCATGGATGATAGACAAGCTTTGCATGTTGGAAGGTTGAATTAATATACAATTTGGACCAATGAGAAGAGACAAGTTTTATTGTCTTTGATAGAGGAACCTAAAGATGATCACTGTACTATTGTTAGGGTATGTTTGGTTAAAGGAAACCAGTTCATTAGGGATTTTTATAAGGGAGTAATGTATTTTTACTTGATTCCTAGAAAGTCAGAAAAGAAAATTGAGAATGAACAAGAAGTTGAAGTTGAAGCACTCTTATCAGATTTCCAAGATATTATCTCAAATAATGTACTTGATGGATTACCATCAATTAGAAGTATTAGTCATTACATGGATCTTATACCTAAAGCTAGCTTTCCTAACAAAGCACCACATAGACACCTGCATAATATGATGGATTGAATAGACAAGTCCAAGAATTATCATAGGAAGGTTTGATCAGAGAAAGTTTGAGTCATTGTGTAGTACCTGTAGTATTGACACCTAAGAAGAATGGAGAATATGTAATGATTCCAAGGTTATAAATAGGATAACAATAAAATATAGTTTCTCATTTCCTAAGATGGACAATATAATAGATCACACAAAAACAAAACACAAGACACCAAGATTTAATGCGGTTCACCCAATCCTTGGGCTACATCCACCAAATAGCAAGTCCAATATTATTACGATCCAGTGATTACAACCTGATTACAATCTGTAATCCCTTACAAATCAAAACTGTCGCAAGAACCAATTTTTGCATCACCCACAACGAAACAATCCCTAACCTTAAGCCCTTTTGTACAAGTATTTTTACCGCTTTAGGGTTATAATTGATAATTACATGTCAGTCCAAAATCTCGATAAAATAGGGCCCAATTTTTTTTGAAGTATGTACATTACTTCCCTGATCAGTCACCACAAACTAACGATCTCCCACTTGGGGACTGATTAGACTCCACACTAGACAACAATCTCCCACTTGGAGACTGATCCTGTAGCAATACACTACCACATGGGGATCCCACTAGATCAAACCACCCTGAAATTTGTTGTTCTTTTATTCCTATTCTGTCTAGAAGATCAATCGAAGCTGAAGAGGAATTCAACTTCTCCCTTGTCACTACCTTTGTAAAGATATCCGCTAGATTGTCATCTGTATGTATCTTGTCCAGCTTTAACTATCCATCATCCAAAACGGATCGAATGAAATGGTACCACAGCTGTATGTGTTTTGTCTTTTAATGCAGAGTTGAATTCGTCGCAAGATGAATGACACTCTAACTATCTATAAACAAATAATTATCCTTCTTAGGATGTCCCAATTCTTCCAAAAAGAATTGAAGCCATATCATCTCCTTAGCTACCTTTGTAGCAACAACATACTATGCCTCTGTAGTGGATAAAGCATTAACCTTCTGTAACCTAGAAACCTAGCTCACGGCTACCCCACCAACAATAAATACATAACGTGTAGTACTTCGCCTGGTATCAATATTCCCTACCAAATTTGAGTCAACATAGCCTTATAAATCAGTAGTAGAGCGCCCAAAGTGTAAACACTCATTGGATGTTTCTCTCAAATATCTGAGAATCTATTTGTTTGCATTCCAATGCTCAATTCCTGGATGACTCATATACTTGCTAATGACTCCCACTGCATGTGAAATAGCTGGCCTTGTACACACCTTAGCATACATCTATTGGATACAATTGTTCAATTGTGTGTTGTCTTTGATGTTACACAAATGTCATATTAGTCATCAGACGGAGTCTACCAAGCTCAGTTGGTCAACAAGGCAAAAGACAGTCTACCAAGCTCAGAAAGTTAACAAAGAAGGTTTACAGTGTTTACTGAGTGTTCTAAGGCTTTACCTTGTGTATTCAGTTGCTACCGAGCAAACTCGGCCATCTAGAGAAAATAGTGCAGGAAACAATTCTAAACGAGCTTTCATGGACAGTGAAGGAAATTTAGTTCTTACTGAGTTAGCTTGACAGCCAAAAGATTTTGCAGATGTTGCAATGTTAACCGAGTTAAGACAGTTAACTTAGAAAATTATTTTTGGAAGTAGTATTTACCGAGTAAGGTCGGCCAGTGAAGGATTTCATTGTTTTGTGAAATAAAGTTTATTTGTTTGAAGTAATATTTGTAGTCGACTGATGTATGGTTTATTGGTAAATGTAACTTATGAATGAGCCGACTTGATAGTCTGAATGGTATATATAAGAAGTCAAGTTACAAATTCTAAGTGTAAGTAATGGATTTGATGTAATGTGAATGAGAAGGAAGATTGATTATTGTGAAAGCAAATTTTAAAGGATGATTAGAGATCATTGAGGTGCAACAAAGCTATATTTGATCGAAAATGATCTAATAGTGTAGAATAGAGATTTGTAATAAAAAAATTCAGTTGCATCTTATTTAGATCAATTCATTGTTACTTTCTAACTATTGTAGCAGTGCTTTTAAAATCTCATAACAGAGTTGATTTAACAACCATTTTTGTAAATCCTCTAACAAGGTGACAGTTCAGTTGAATTATTCTAAAGACCTCTAGCAAGGTCACTCCTAATAGGGTGATTAAATCCTTTAATAGGGTCACACCTAATGGTGTGTATTGTAATCTTTAACAAGGTTGGCTCCTAATAGGGCTCACTTCAGAAGAGTGAAAATTGGTAGCTAGTTATTTGGTGGTTTTTTCCATATTGAGTTTTCACGTTAAATCTGGTGTCTCTCGTATTCATTTACTTTTCGATGCATGAATGCTTGAAGATTAGTAACAAGTTAATTTACCGAGTTACAGGATTTTTTTTAGTGTTTACCAAGTATCAGTAGTAACTAGTCATTTAGGACATCTAAGGGATTTGTGAATTGTTTTTGTAGTAACTGATTCACCCCCCCTCTCAGTTACTCCATCTATAATCCCAACAATTGGTATCAAAACTCTTGGTGCTTTCAGGAAAAGATTTCAAGGATCTAAACTAAAGATCAAGATGTCTTACAAGAGGGAAATTCCAAGACTTAACAGGGACAACTTCTCAGCATGGCAGGGATTGATGAGACTTCATCTGGCTTCTATTGGTGATTTAGGACTGATGTACCTTGATGAAAAATATGCAGAGCCTGCTGGTACATTATCTGTCAATGATATTGCTAAAAAGAAGACTCACAACAACATGATGATAGATATAGCATCTGCTCCGAGTTATGAAGAATTTGATGACATCAAGGATTGCAAAACTGCCTTTGAAATGTGGAACAAGCTGAAAGAGATCTATGGAGGAGATGATAATGTGAGAAGAGCCAAAGCAGAAAGTTCGAGAGGACAATTTGATCAAATGAAAATGGAAGAGGATGAAAACATTGTAAAATATGTTGAAAGAGTTAAAGCATGTGTTAGTGCAATTAAAGCATCTGAAGGAGATATCAAGGAGACAATTATAAGTAAAGTTCTTAGAACTCTACTTCCTATTTATGCAATCAGAGTCTCTACAATTCAAGCAAGAATATGTGAAGCAAATCATAAGATAAATCTAGAAGCCATAGTTGGAAGATTGACTACATCGAGCTAGACAACTATGATAATTATGTTCTAGCTGCCAAGAACATTGAATTAGCATTTGAAGCCAAGCTTTCACTCAAAGAAAAATTCAATTAGATAAATGATCCTCAGTCAGATAGTGATGAAGAATCAGAGTAGAGTTCAGACAGTGATCTTGAGGTGGTTGAAGCTTTTCTAGCAAGGAAATATTCAAGAGGCAAAGGGAAATAAAAAGGTAAGGTTCCTCTAATCTATTTTTCTTGTGAAGAAATTGAACATATTGCTGCTAGGTGCCCAAATAAGCAGAACAAGGATGAGAAGAAAGGTCACAAGTGCAATGGCAAGAAAGACTTCAAATCATTCAAGGATAAAGGTAAGAAAACATGTTTCATGGCTAAATATTCTAATGATTCTGATGAAGAAGAAGAAGAAGAAATTATTTAAATTACTGTAAAAGATGAGTCTGATAATGATGAAGAAATGGCACTCATTTCTCATAAGGGCAGAAATGATACATGGATTATAGATAGTGGTTGTTCTCATCACATGACTGGTGATAAAACTAAGTTTGAAAATTTTAAAGACTATGATGATGGCAGTGTAAAATTTGGTAACAATGAACCTTGTTGTATAAAAGGAAAAGGAAGAATCTCACTGACCAAGGAACTTGTATGTGATAATGCATATTGGGTAGAAGGACTAAAGCACAATTTGTTGAGTGTGGCACAACTACTCAATAATGGATTTAAAGTAGAATTCATGCATGAAAAAGAAAGACTGCTGGATGGCAAAGGTAAGTTGATTGGATCAAGCACTCAAACAAAAGGTAACTTGTTTTATCTTGAAGTTGGTGAATGTTCATGTTTTATTACTCAAGTTGAAGAAAGTTAGTTATGGCATAGAAGGTTATGTCATGTAAACTTTGACAACTTGGTAAAAATAAGTAAATTCAAGAAAGTAAGAGGCATTTCTAACATAAAGAAACCTGAAGTTGGTCTATGCAAGAATTGTCAAATTGGCAAAATGAGAAAGACTAGTTTTAAAAGCAAGAACTATTAGTCTGAAGAAATTCTAGAAATTGTGTATATTGATTTGTGTGGACCTATTGGTATTGAAAGTTATACTGGTGAATTTTTTTTCATTTTTTTTGTTGATGATTATTCAAGAATAACGATTGTCATGTACCTAAGCGAGAAATCAGAAGCATTTGAAAAGTTCAAATGGTATTTGGCCAGAGTAGAAAAGGAAACAGACAAAAGACTGAAATGCTTGAGGTTTGATAGAGGTGGAGAATTTATTTCATATGAGTTCAATAACTTTTGCACTGAAAAGGGAATCAAAAGACAAGTTTCAGCACCTAGAACTCTTGAACAAAATGGAATAGCAGAAAGAAGGAATAGATCTATCATGGACTGTGCAAGAATCTTAATAATTGGGAAGAGAATTGCTATCAAATACTAGAAGGAAGCTATTAGCACTCTAGTTCACACCTTGAACCAAGTAAAGCTGAAAAATGACTCATTCAAAACCCCCTATGAGTTATGGTATAGCTACAAACCCAATGTAAGTTACCTAAAAGTATTTGGAAGCAAATGTTACATTTTGAAAGAATCTAGAAAGTGTAAATTTGGTATAAAGGGAGATAAAGTAATATTTTTGGAATATTCTTGCAAAAGTAAAGCATATAGATGTTTGAATTTGTCTACTCACAAAGTCATAGAAAGTGGACATGTGAAAGTTGATGAGTTTGTAGAAAGAACTGAAGAAGAAAGAAAAAGGAAACCTGAAGATTACAGGAGATTTGTTTACATTGAACCTAGTACAATGCTAAATACACCTGTCAACCAGGAATCTTCAACTCCTAAGTCTTCAGTAACCGAGTCGTCGGAAGTTCAAATCGAGCTAACACCTACCGAGTTGCAAGAATCCAAGTTGCAAATAGAAGCTACCAAATCAACACCTACCGAGCCCGAGCAACCAGAACCAGAACTAGAAGTTGAAGCACAGAAGGATAACAATGCAAGTCACTTAAAAGGAAAGGAGCCTGCGTTAGCCAAGTATGTCAGGAAGCATCATGCACCAGATCAGATCATTAGAGATAAATCAGAAGGAACAATGATAAGAAGTAAGTTGAAAGGCACTTGTTTACTTGTTGATTTTGAACCTAGAAATGTCAAAGATGCATTAGAAAATGAAAGTTGGATTGAAGCTATGAATGAAGAGATAGAACATATAGAGAAAAATAAAATATGGACTCTTGTACCTAGACCTAAAGATAAAAATGTGATTGGAACTAAGTGGGTATTTAGAAACAAGTTAAATGAAGATGGTAAGGTGTCAAGGAACAAAGCTAGACTGGTATGCAAAGGATACTCTCAAGAAGAAGGTGTAGACTATGGAGAGACTTTTTCTCCTGTTGTAGGATTGGAAGGTGTCAGAACCTTACTTGTACATGCTGCATACAAAGGATTCAAAGTTTCTCAGATGGATGTCAAGTCAACATTTATCAATGGCATATTGGATGAAGAGGTTTACATTGAACAAATTGAAGGTTTTGTTGATCCAGACAAGAAGGACATGGTCTGCGAATTGCATAAAGCATTGTATGGTTTGAAACAAGCACCTAGTGCATGGTATGAAAGACTACATAACTATTGTAATCACCTAAAAATGGTCATCTAGACTATTAGCCCCCTTCTTAGCATTTTGGCTAAATTAATTTAATCATTTACTTAGACCAAATTTCTAATAATCAATTTATTTGATTATAACCTATAGTTTGACTATGCTATCCTAAGTTCATTATTTGATTAAAAGAACATGTCCCCTTTTAATTAAATAAAAGACCCCATTCTTCTAACCCACTTAAAGTGCACACATAAAGTCCTTTTTCTATTTTACAATTAAAAGAAAAAGCTTGTGAGACTTTTGTCTTATGTGACAAGTCAACTTATATTCTATTAGTTGACTTGTGTGTGCACATGGATCACTCCTATTTTCAAATTCAACCGTTGATCATCCACCATCTTCATCTTGATCTCCACCGTCCGTACATCTTTAAAAGGGAGAGAGATTTCCCCCTCAAAGCATCCATCCATCTTTTGAATATTGTTATGCTGCAGGTTTTCTAACATGTTTCTTGGGAGCTTTGTGGAGAACTTCTCACTCCTTGTCTACATTCTCTCATTCCATCATATTAACATAGGATCATATGGCATTCTTAGCATAGTTGCATGTTAGTTTAGTTTTCATTCTTGTAATAATATCACATAGCTTAATATTTGGTATTGTAACACTCTCATTCACATTCTAGCATAGCTGCATTTTGCATTATCATCTTAGCTTAGTTTCCATACTTGCATTGCATTCTTGAGGGATTCCTTGAAGATATTTGCACTCTTGCTCTTGTCTCAAAGAACCTCCCATTGCATGGTTTACTAGCAAGAAGTACATTTCTAAGGCTTGGCTAAGAGCCTTCATGCTTGAATACTAACTCCTTGCATTCTGTGGATAGGGAGCTCTAAGCTGGCATCCAAGCATTCCGAACTCATGGAATCGTTTGGATAGAAGGGTTTAGAGTGTGACACTTTCGAGTGTACATTTTTGGCACCCACCGTGGGGCTTGAATCAGGTTTCTAGCTCCATTTGCTTTCATTTTATCTCTAATTTTTTCAGCAGCATATTGGATCTAATCAAGTGCTTTTATAGAATTATCACTTTGGTTTTAAGGCCAACCCATAAGTAGATTGGTTTGAAGGCCAAAAATCTAGTTGGTTTAAAGATTTGATCATATCTTTTAAACCACTTAAATTTTGGTTTTGAATTTTTTTTTGCAAGTTAAGTATGTATTCAAAATGTCTCAATCCGATTTTTAGAGAATTTTGACTTGATTTGCGAGAGTTATGATTTTTTCTTTGTTTTTCATAAAAAGTCATTTCTAATCGCAAATCAGCGTATTTTTTGGAAAAACTTACATTTTCAGAAAGGTTTTTGAATTATAATGGAGGTTATTTCTTTGTGTTTTGACTTTTGAGGTCATATTATGGATCAAAAACTCAATTTGATAAATCTGGCCTGTTTTGAAAAATTGATCTCTAGGGAGCAAATGAAGAGATTTTTTTGAATTTCTTACATTTTTGGAAAGCTCTCTAATTTTTAGTAGGGGTCTCTTTTTTTCATTTCTATTTTTGGATCCAAAATCATAGCAAACAAGTCCAATCTTGTTGACTAGGTCAAAATCAAAGAGTAAAAATGAGAGCATTTGTGATTAACTTGCACTTTCTTTGCATGCACTTGGTTGGGAGATAAATTGGATTTTTGAAGTAACTAAACACTTTTTATTGCAGATTTTTATGTTATTTCACACTAACTTTTGGTGCTAACAAGTTGTGATTACAGGTTGCCATCCTTATGAAAAAAATTGAAACATTGCATAAAAAGAACGCATGTCAAAGCTTCAAATGCACAAGGGCTACTAACAATTGTTTGCAGGGCTGCCTAATGCATAAAAACTTCATTTTTCTCGTTCTTTAATTTTACATGTGTGGCATATACTAGTTGTTTATTTTTAGGCACATTAAAACTTACAATTGAGATTTTTTGGTGGTAGGAGAGTATGCTTTTCACCCTTGTGGTGAATCAGAAATCTTGACTTACTATTTGATTTCAAGAGTAAGGGGTAACTGAATCTTCCTGGCATATTTGGGAGAAAATTATTAGAATATGAGAGTATTCTCTTCACCCTTATGGTGAATCAGAAATCTTGACTTCCAAAAGTTGATCCACTCTTTGTTTAGTTTAGAATCCTTTAGAGGGCCTGCTCTCGGACAACTTGAGAGGAATGACCCAAGTGGGGACAAGCAAATTACCTGGCTCTTCCAACCCACTATAAACTGAAGGCTATCAAGGACACAAAACCTTGGTAGACATAGTGATTTTCTTTGCATAGTGTGATCGCTTATGGGATTTCGACCATAGGGAGATCACTAGGCAAGAATGCTTAAGGTACTCTTGTGGTCGCGAGATCGGTTACTCATTGCAAGGTGAGGTGTCCTGTAATTGGGAGCAAGAGGAAAACTATGAACGGAAGCCCTATCTAAACACCCTAAGTTAGTAACTACCCTCTTTTAGCCACTCAACTTCTTGGTGCAAGGATCGATCCTAGTGGACTACCCGGATCACCCCAAGATTTTACACTCACCATATGTGTTCCCTTGGTTGTGCTTATGGCACTTCCATGACAAAGCCAATATCTCTTGTGGGGAACCACTTGGTGTGAGGCAAAGGAGCATCAAGTGCAGGCCAAGTTGTTAAGTAATGAACCATGACTTCTAGGTAGATATTGCTTGATGTGTTCTTGAATGTGCTAGACCTGTAAAAATATTTTGAACATACACATGACGATAGTTCTAGGGAATTCTTTTGAGATGTCACATATTCTTGTATCATGCAAAGTTGCTTTGTCCCTTGCTTTATTGTTTGAAGAATACTCCATGTGTCACTATCTTGCTTGGAAAGAAATTGTTTTTGAACATCAAACTTGCTATGCTATCAACTATTGTCAAACTTTGTCAACCAAGTCAAAACATCAAATGCAAACATTTTCTTGTGTTGCTTGCTAAGGGGAGTCTCATCATTTTATTTTTATTTTCTATGTCTCTAGTTCTTCAACATGCTTAAAGTGACTCTTTGGTCTTGGTGCTCTCGGTCTTTCTATCTTCATGGTCTATGCATACTTGCTAGTTATCCTTTTGCTGAAATGGTTACCTTGATTTCTTGACTACACTCTTGGGTTGGGAAAGTTGTTGACTTGTCACCCTGCTTGCTCTATCTATTTGGCTATTTGGGCATCTTGCCTAGCTATTGACTTGAATCATTCATGTCGTAAGTTTCTTGGACATATTGTTTGACAAGTCACTTTCATCTCTATCTTTACTATATTGGCAAGTGAATAATCTACCTCTCTAGTTTGGACATCAAGTTAGCTTATGTCACCTTGTTAGCTTCCTCTAGTCTCCTTCGTGCTTGATTATCTATCTACCACTATGGAATTCAAAGCTTGTGCTATCAATTCTCGACCAAATCTAGATGATCATGATATCCTCCATGCCGCTAAAGAGTTTCAAGATCTATATGCACAATACAAAGAACTAGAAGAGACAAATGATATTTCTTACCTTCATCTCTCTAAGCGCATGATGGAAATGAAGTCTAAACTTGAGAAAAGGTTGGAGGAGAAGATTACATTGTTACATGAATCTTCCTTAAGGTCTTTATATGCATGTGAGTCACCTTTTTTGAGGTCATCCTCTTCTTCTAGGTCTACATGCTCTACTTCAAGACATCAAATGTCTTCATCTTCTAGATCTAAAGACCTCTTTAGAGGACAAGCAAGTGATACCTACTTTGAGCCTATTCCAAAATTTCATGATGGACCTATCTTTGTCCAAGATAATGATGAAGACATGAATGCATTCTATTCACTTGAGAAACAACAAGAAGATCCTAGACATACTTCTAATAGAACTTTTGCTCCCTTGGAAGATTCTTATGATGACACTTTGCAAAAACTTCTTGGCAATAAGATCATCATTTTACCTAAGTCTAGCTCATATGGAAACCCATTCTTGGATATCTATTGTTCTTATCATCAACATAATGAGCATAGTACTTCAGATTGCATTGAGCTAAAACATAAAATCCAAGATTTTATTCATAATGGAATTATTGGAACCTCTAGTGACTCATGTGTTGAGGATACTTTTCTTGAGAAAGATCATATTAATGAACCTATGTCTAGTGATGGTTTCCTTGATACCTCCACTTCTTCCAACACTCATGCATCTCCCAACACTTCAAATCTTTCCAACATGCCTCCATCAAATAAAGAACCTAATGCTTTCCACATAGACTACGTGTATCCTCAAGGGCTACCTCTAAAAGAAACTCAAGCTAACCTTCACTTGGCTGCAAACCTTTTTCATGCTACTAATATTAAACATCCTCAACCTTCATGCACTACTATACCTAATACAGGTACTACTCCATTCACTCTTCATTCTCCCTTGTCCTTGGAAGTGGCTCCATGTCAAGAGGACTCTCAAAAAGAAAAAGCTATAAATTTCAAGAAAGATCAAGATCAAGCACCCTTTCATCTCTTTCAATATTTTCCCCCTCCATATCCTATATCTTGTCCACCCCCCCAGTATGATGAAGATACCACTTCCATTATCTCCCTTGAGCTTACTGAAAATTATGAGAAAAGTTCTCTTTATATGCTATCCAAAGCTACTTGCCAAGATCAAAGCATCCCCTCATGTTCTACTTCTCCACATCCACTTCAAAATTGTGCTCAAGCTTCAAGTGCTTCTATTAAAAATGTTGTTCCTATCAAAGGTACTTATGAGTCTATTGATGGCTTTGACCATGTTGCTCATTCTAAAGATGTTGATATCCCTTCCCACTATCCCTTTGCATCTTCTAAATCTATCCTTGGTCCTTATCCATCTAAGCTAAAGCATTCAAACCTTCCATCCATATTGGGGCCTTATGTTCCTCCATCTCCTACATTCACTCCTAGCTCATTCCCTAGCTCTCCTATAATACCTCAAGATCAACAAAGACACTCATCCTTGATGACTTTTCACCCATCTATACATCTAAACCAATCATATCATCCTTATTCACCCACAAGTCCCAAGTCCTTTGGAAGTGAGAATAAACATAAGAATCCATTGAAAAATGAAGATCACTATGTCCCATCTAATCGACATGTGAATGCTAAGAAGGAAAATGCACAAAAGAGACTACAAAGGTCCACTATTAAGAGAGCTAAATCAAAGAAAATGTGGGTTCCTAAATCCATCATTGAAGAAATGCACTCTCAAGCACCCAAAGAACGAGGAAAATCTAAAGCTATGTGGATTCCCAAGTCTCTTTTAAAAGACTTGAATATTGAAAATACTTCAAAGTTGACATTCAAGCTTCCAAAGGCTTCCATTCCATCTTCTTCCAAAAATCTTCTTGAAAATATTCCAAAGCCTTCCACTCCACTTTTTTCCAAATCTTTTCTACCACCTCATACATCTAAATCTCAAGCTATTTCATCCATGATTCCTCCATTGTTCCAATACCCTTCAAGGTGTGTGTCAATGTTGATCTTGTCCAATATTTTAGCTACCCACATGAAATCCTCTAAAGCTTACACCTCCTTTCTATACATGAACTCTTATCCTCCATATATTCTTCCTACTACCATTTCCCTTTCATCACCCTATCAACATCTTTGAGCATACCTTTCTATGGTCTTGGCTTATCATGGCTTATCTTTTCTATAAGAGCATTATCTACATTCAAACAGCTTCAGCTCTTTCTAAAAATTCAAAAAAAAAGAAGAAGAAAAAATAGAAAAAATGAAAATGTGCCTTAGTGAAAACCACATCTTGTGGCACCTTGGTAGCAAAAGTAAAGATAAATAAATTTATCCTATGGTGAAAACTACTTCTTGTGGCACCTTAGATAAGTACCATGATGAAAACTTGGCAAACATGCATCATGCGTAATTCTTCCATCATCCATCTATCCCTTCTTCTCTCTTTGATCTTGACAATGTTGAGCTATCTTTGCATATTGGCTATCTTATCCACCAGATTTTCTATTGTGCTCTCCCATTCACTCATAGCCTCTATCTTGAGCTTTATTCTTATTGCTCTATCCCATTGCTATACTATCTAGTTGACCCCTTGGTCTTGATCATAATAAATGAAACATGGTTCTCATAGGTCTCTTGACATGGCTACTCTTTTGGACTACACACTTCATTCTATCTCACTTGTTGGCTTCATTGTTTATCCTACATGCTATCTTTCTCATTACTTCCATTGCTTATCCAAAATATGCTTCATATGACTATTTCACCTCTTTCCCTAGCTTGGGTACTCTTAAGGAGTCAGTCCTTGAGGATCACTTTCACTTGCTTCATACTCTTTTTTCATCCATCTTTGTTTATCCACTAGCTCGTTGCTCCATCATATCCTATACCTTGCTAGACATTGGGAGAAAATGATGTGATCTTGCTCGAGAACTAGTAATCTCTAAATTATTCTAAAAAATTCAAAAAAATCATATTTGATGCTGAAAAAATCCTAAAAATCAAAAAATGTCCTAAAAAAAGATCATCTTAGTGAAAACCTAGAAATAGGTGCTTTGATGTATCACCAAAAAAAAATAAAAAATACAAAAATACAAAAAATTGAAAAAAGTCCTGAAAAAATCTGTCAAGTGGTGACAACCTAGAAACAGGCACTACTTGAAACCCTTGCACCTATGTCCATTAGTCTTAATCACCTACTTCACTACACATTTCCTGGCTTGGAATTGTTTCTTGTCCTTGTCTTGGGGGCATAGCTACATAGCCTATTGAGGTATTCTTGTACATTAGGGTTTCTTTGACAACTCACAAAATAATGTTTCTCAACACTACCCCCACCCACTTTGACATCAAGTGTTTCTCAACACTTTTTAGACAGTTTACCTACGGTCTTCGATGTCGCGATATTTCTCACTATCAGAATCAAGTCTTGAAGAAATGGCCAAGTGACTTACACACACACTTTAACATTTAAATGACTGAGCTATGCTAATCTTTATCTACTCTGTGTGATGTCTATGATGATTTCTTTACTATATGTTCCATCCCTAATAGTCTTTCAAGGATGTCATTGACTAGAAGACTGGGGGCATGGGGCATGTTTTCTTGATTTTTGCTTGTGGGTATACTTTGTTTGTCTATAGTGTTGTAAGCATTTATGCTTGACCTATTCAACATTTTGACTTACAAATGTATCATCCTTGACTGTTTCACAAGATCGCACTTGGGGTTTATCTTGGCACTTATGCCTTGATACAGGTGTAATCTTGCTAAATTAAACTTAGGGAATCTAATCGTGTAGTTATCTTGACTTACATGTCTCTGATGCTTAGATTGGATTTCCACATACCTATCTGATATCGATCATATTCATATCCTCATAGTTATACTAGTGATGGTTGTATGATCTCATGATGTCCCTAATAAATGCTCAATGATGAAATTAAGAGTCTAAATACTATACACTTCTTGTTGGTAAACCACTTTTCATATTAGCTTGCATTTTAGGTTCATTTTCTAGCTTAGTCTTGGATTCTTGCATATGGGGAGAGCTCTCTCTTCATCTTTTTGTGGACATATCAGCTAACTCCTTTCATATATTTCTTTACTTTCTTCTTGTTCATGTCTTTTCACCTTCTTAATCTTTCACTTCATCTCTTTTCTATCTTATCATCACATTATATAAAATTTTGACCTCTTAAATAATTTCAAAGTCCTAGATTCATTTTCGAGATCGAAATCCAAATTCGACTTCATCTTGATGGTCAAAATTGTCTTTTAAAATTATACTTTCTTCTGAGCAGTTAGCTGACCTTTTGAGGTCTAATCTCTGAATCATCACTGAGGCATCTTCATTTCTTCATGTCTTCATCATTTCCATACTTCATATCTACTTCAATTCACTATTTCATGTCTAAAATCACCTTTCTACTCATTTCAACCTAATTTTTATGCTATATCCTTCAAGGTCAACTCTAGTCAAACTAGGGCATTTTATCATTTTTTTTATAGTCATTCTTGGGTTCTAATCATCTATTTGTCATCTTGGACATTGCTATATTTTGATTTTCTCATATCTAGCTTGTTTCTATGTCCCCTTACCTCATTTCAATTTCGATCCCGAGGGGGCAAAAATACTCTATCACTGATTGCTACAACTATCTATTTCTTAGGAGCATTTGTTTGATCTTCTCACTTGCTCTCGGTGTATTCGCTTTGCTAAGTGTTAGAATTCTTTTCGGATCCTAACATCATCTTCCTAGTGTTCAGTACTACCGCTATTAGGTTGTGCATTTAGGACTTGCCATCTATTTCTGCATTTCATTCTTTGAAATTAGATATCTATATCTATCACCGCCTACTTGACTTCAATTTTCTTTGACATAATGTGTTCCCAGATTGATCACGCATTAGTCAAAGAGGGGAAAATGTAATAACCTAAAAATGGTCATCTAGACTATTAGCCCCCTTCTCAGCATTTTGACTAAATTAATTTAATTATTTACCTAGACCAAATTGCTAATAATCAATTTATTTGATTATAACCTATAGTTTGACTATCCTATCCTAAGTTCATTATTTGATTAAAAGAAAATGTCCCCTTTTAATTAAATAAAAGACCCCATTCTTCTAACCCACTTAAAGTGCACACATAAAGTCCTTTTTCTATTTTACAATTAAAAGAAAAGGCTTGTGAGACTTTTGTCTTATGTGACAAGTCAACTTATATTCTATTGGTTGACTTGTGTGTGCACATGGATCACTCATATTTTCGAATTCAATCGTTGATCATCCACCATCTTCATCTTGATCTCCACCGTCCGTACATCTTTAAAAGGGAGAGAGCTTTCCCCCTCAAAGCATCCATCCATCTTTTGAATATTGTTATGCTACAGGTTTTCTAACAGGTTTCTTGGGAGTTTTGTGGAGAACTTCTCACTCCTTGTCTATATTCTCTCATTCCATAATATTAACATAGGATCGTATGGCATTCTTAGCATAGTTGCATGTTAGTTTAGTTTTCATTCTTGTAATAATCTCACATAGCTTAATATTTGGTATTGTAACACTCTCATTCACATTCTAGCATAGCTGCATTTTGCATTATCATCTTAGCTTAGTTTCCATACTTGCATTGCATTCTTGAGGGATTCCTTGAAGATATTTGCACTCTTGCTCTTGTCTCAAAGAACCTCCCATTGCATGGTTTACTAGCAAGAAGTACATTTCTAAGGCTTGGCTGAGAGCCTTCATGCTTGAATACTAACTCCTTGCACTTTGTGGATAGGGAGCTCTAAACCGACATCCAAGCATTTCAAACTCATGGAATCATTTGGATAGAAGGGTTTAGAGTGTGACACTTTCGTGTGTACAACTATCTTATTCAGATTGGTTTTCAAAGAACTAATGATAACAATAGTTTGTACATAAAGGAAGGACCAGATAATAAGATTGTTTTGGTAGAAATATTTGTAGATGATACTTTGTTCATAGGAAATGATGATCTTTGCAAAGAATTTTTAGAAGAAATGAACAAAGAATTTGAAATGTCAATGTTTGGAGAAATCAAATTCTTTGTTGGTCTTCAAATTCATCAGAGTAAGAATGGTATCTACATCACTCAATCTAAATACATCAAGAAGATACTGAAAACGTTTGGTATGGAAGACTACAAACCAGTTGGAACTCCTATGTGTACTGGATTGAAACTTATCAAGGATGATGAATCAAAGGAAGTGGATCAGACATTGTATAGATCCATAATTGGAAAGTTGCAGTATACAGTGCACACAAGACTAGACATTGCCCTTACAGTAGGAATTGTAGCAATATTCTTAGCAAAACCAAAAGAAAATCACATGGCAATCAAAAGGATCATGAGATACTTAAACGAGATTGAAGATTATGGATTATGGTATAAACTTGGAAGAAATTTGAATTTAAAAGTGTTCATTGATGCAGATTGGGCAGGGAATGTTGATAGAAAGAGTACAAGTGGAGGAGCTTTCTTTCTTGGAAAGAGATTGGTTTCTTCGACAAGTAAAAAGCATAACTATACATCCCAGTCCACAACAGAGGCTGAATATGTTGCAGCAATAGTAAATTGCTCAAACATTGTATGGTTCAAACAATTATTGAAAGGTATGAAGCAAGAAATCAAAGAACCTGTTGTTATGTTTTGTGACAACACAAGTGTAATTAACATATCCAAGACTCTAATGATGCATTCAAAGACCAAACATATTGCTATAAAGTATCACTTTGTTAGAGAATTAGTACAAGAAAAGGAAATCAGATTGGAATATGTCCATACAAAGGAACAAATTGCTGACATATTCACAAAGCCTTTACCTAAGGATGCATTCTTGTATTTAAGAGGTAAGTTAGGGGTCATTCCCCTATCTGATGCTCACTAAAATACAGTTTTAGTGATGCATCAATAGGAACATAATTGAAGATCTATCAGTTGATTCAACAAAATAATGAAGACATTGCATATGAATCGGTACATCAGGTACAATGCTATTCATTTGATTTGTGTTGTCTTTGGCATGTGTTGTCAAAAGAGGGAGAGTATACTATCATATGTTTCCTAAATTTGCAAGAAAATAAGAGTTTGTGTAAGAAAGAGAGATTATTATAAAAGAGGGAGATTACTGTATTTGAGGAAGAGGGTGAAGTATTCTGTCAGTAAAGACCTATTTTCAAATTTCATTCTGCTATGACATGTTGTGTTGCCATCAATGCCAAAGAGGGAGATTGTTGGATACAATTGTTCAATTGTGTGTTGTCTTTGATGTTACACAAATGTCATATTAGTCATTAGATAGAGTCTATTGAGCTCAATTGGTTAGCAAGGAAAAAGACAGAGTCTACTGAGCTCAGAAGCTTAGCAAAGAAGGTTTACAATGTCTACCAAGCATTCTCAAGCTTTAACTTGTGTATTCAGTTGCTATCGAGCAAACTTAGTCATCTAGAGAAAATAGTGCAGGAAACAGTTCTAATCGAGCTCTCATGGATAGTGAAGGAAATTTAGTTCTTATTGAGTTAGTTCGGCAACCAAAAGATTTTGTAGATGTTGCAATGTTAACTGAGTTAAAATGGTTAACTCAAGAAATTATTTCTGAAAGCAGTATTTACCGAGCAGGGTTGGCTAGTGAAGGATTTCATTGTTTTGTGAAATAAAGTTTATTTGTATAAAGTAATATTTGTAGCCGATTGACGTATGGTTTATTGGTAAATGCAACTTATGAATGAGCCGACTTGATAGTCTGAATGGTATATATAAGAAGTCAAGTTGCGAATTCTAAGTGTAAGTAATGGATTTGATGTAATGTGAATGAGAAGAAAGATTGATTATTGTGAAAGAAAATTTTAAAGGATGATCAGAGATCATTGAGATGTAGCAAAGCTATATTTGATTGAAAAGGATCTAATAGTGTAGAATGGAGATGTGTAATTAGCAAATTTAGTTGCATCTTATTCAGATCAATTCATTGTTACTTTCTAACCATTGTAGCAGTGATTTCAAAATCTCTTAATAGAGTTGGTTTAACAACCATTTTTGTAAATCCTCTAACAAGGTGATAGTTTAGTTGAATTGTTCTAGATACTTCTAGCAAGGCCACTCCTAATAAGGTGATTAAATCCTCTAACAGGGTCACACCTAACAATGTGTATTGTAACCTTTAATAGGGTTGGCTCCTAATAGGGCTCACTTCAGAAGAGTGAAAATTGGTAGCTAGTTACTTGGCGGTTTTTTCATATTGGATTTTCACATTAAATCTGGTGTCTCTTGTGTTCATTTACTTTTGCATGCATGAATGCTTGAATATTAGTAACAAGTTAATTTACCGAGTTACAACCTTTTTTTTAAGTGTTTACTAAGTATCAATAGTAACTAGTCATTTAGGAAATCTAAGGGATCTATGAATTGTTTTTGTAGTAACAGATTCACCCCTCCTCTCAGTTACTCCATCTATAATCCCAAAAACATCAAGCTGCCTACTGCTAAAGCATAGGGTACATTGGACATCTTATCCCCCTCTTTCTGTGTCTTTGGACACATCTCCTTAGTTAACTTCAAATGACCAAGTAAAGGTGTGTTGACAGCTTTAACATTCTCCGTAAAAAAATGTTGCAACACCTTCTCAACATAATCAGCTTGAGATAGTGTCAATTTCTTGTTCTTCTTATCTCTGCAAATCTTCATACCAAAGATTTGTTTTGCTGCCTCCAAATTCTCCATAGAAAATGCATGTGCTAACTAGTATTTCAACTCCTTAATATGATCCATATTAGACCTAGCTACAAGCATATCATCAACATATAAACATAAAATAATGTAGCTATCATCATCCAACCTCTTAAAGTAAACATAATGATATGAATGACCCCTACTATATCCATGCTCATGCATAAAGCTATCAAATTTAAGATACCATTGTTGAGGTGCTTGCTTCAAGCCATATAAACTTTTCTTCAATTTGCACACTAAGTTCTCCTTACCCTTGACCTCAAATCCTTGTAGCTGTGCCATATATATCTCTTCATCCAAATCACCATGAAGGAAGGTTGTTTTAACATCAAGCTACTCCAAATGCAAATCTTCAGTAGCCACAATACTTAAAATAGTATGGATAGAAGTCATTTTAACAAAATGAGAAAATATCTCATCAAAATCAATGCCTATTTTCTATGCAAATCTTTTTTTGACTAATCTAGCTTTAAATCTTTGCTTACCTCCTTCCTCCTCTTTCAACCTATAAACCCACTTGTTTTGTAAATCCCTTTTACTTGTAAGAAACTTACATAAATTCCATGTCTTATTTTTCAGCAAAGAGTCCATTTCATCTTTCATTGTAGACTCCCATTGAATCTTAGTATCCACCTACACAAGTTTATCATAACATTCAAGTTCACCAACATCAGTATGTACAATAGAATACAAAGAGGGAGAAAATATTTCTAGAGGTCTACTCATCCTTGTTGACCATCTAACATTCACTAGGGTGTGTGGTATTTTTTGTTGCAGTTGTTTCACATCATGACGAATTGCTGGAACATTAGTTTTTGGAGTATCATCCATCACTACATAATCTTCTTTCTTCTCATGTTGCTGTAACAGATATTTGTGCACCACTTTCTCATTGAATATGACATCCCTGCTTCTTACAATTTTATGATTTTCAAAATTTCAAAGCCTATAACCAAATTCATTAATGCCATATCCAACAAATACACATTTCCTTGACTTAGCTTCTAGCTTGGTTTTATTTTCAGAATCTACATGAGCAAATGTTTCACAACCAAAGGTTTTGAGAAAATAATAACTCACCTTCTTACTAGTCCATGCTTCCTCTAGAATACCACAACCCAAAGGAGTAGAGGAATCTCTATTAATCAAACATATAACTGTATTAATAGCCTCCACCCACATGTTTAAGGGCAACCTAGCATGCAACCTCATGCTCCTTGCATGCTCCATTATAGTCCTGTTCATGCGTTCATCCACTTCATTTTCCTATGGAGTCCTTAGAACAATTTTCTATCTATGAATACCATTAGTGGAGCAATAATCTTCAAATTCATGACTACAATGCTCACCACCATTTTCAGATTTGAGACATTTTAATTTCTTACCGGTCTCATTTTCAACCAAGCATTTCCATTTCTTAAAAATTTGAAATACATCAAATTTTTGTCTAAGGAAATAAACTCATACTTTCCTAGTTGCATCATCAATAAATGTAACATAATAATGAGACCCACCAAGGGAAGATACTTGAGCCAATCCCCATACATCGTGTTAGTGAACAAATTATCGTCCAAAAAAAATGCACAAATTAACCCTAAAGCTCAAATAGGAAGACTGAAAATGCACTAATAGTTGAGTCACATCACTATTGAAAAGCGTAAGTGCTCTCTAAATTTGTTCGGGTACAATCTTCATGTGTGATCTACAATGAATTCATAGAAATGTAAATATGAATGCTTTTAACTAGAAAGCACAAAAGGTATACAAACATCTATTTGTAAACACAACATAGATGCGGAAAGACTAAGTGATTGAAAAGAAAATGAATAGTAAATGACACATAGTTCATTTACTCGAATGTTGCATTACAAAGAGAATGAAATCAAGGAATACATCTGTCATCATCTTGAGAAAGAAAAGAATCAAAGCTTTGAAGATATCTTGAAATCAAAACATATCCAGGAAACAACGACTTTAAAATGCATTTAGAGAAAATTGAAAGTTATACGAAGATCACAATTAGTGGAAAGAAAGTTGCCCAAACTTGAAGTTTTGCTGTAGTGATTTCCTCAAAATCTCCCTTCTCTAAAGTGTAAAAGATTATACAGATCTTATTACACATTTGCATCAAAATTACTATCTCAAAGAAAACTAGAATTCCCTTGCTTGCATTACACTTTAAAAACAAGATTTCCCCCTTTTCCTAACACAAAGTTCAAAAAAATAACAAAGCTTTGCTCTTCTGTAGCGCAACGTCTAATTTCGTTCCCCTTTAGATCAACTGGAAAAATGGAACCCCATCTTCTTCTCTGCTTCACATATTTATTTCCATCTTTTGATCAGTTCCCTTTTTAGTTATTAAAACTGATTCTTGAAACTCTTTATGGTTTCTCTTTTACTCTCAACCTTTTCACTCCCCTACAAACACAATGTTTGATTCCTAATTAAATGTCAACTTGTGACACTACAAACATATGTCACCAAAATTATTATAAAATAAATTGTGTTTTTGAGTCTTATATCGCCTTTCATTTTCTTCTCTTTCTCCCGTTTGCAAAATAAAATGGCTTTTTATATTCATGGGAGTTTCTAACCACTTTCTTGTAGTCACATATTCCCTATCTAGGCTTGGTGATGACTGAAAAGGCCATGAGGAGAATGTGTTGTTGTGTCAATTCAGGGACCAAGAAGTGAATTTAGTCAATTACAAGACTACACTAGAATGGGCTAAGGCTATATGATTGGGTCCTTCCAATATACTCTATCCCTGACAATCTAGAAATCCTAACTCTTCCACATGCTTAATGGATTTTCGGTAAGATTCGATGGGGAAATCCTTAGATGCTGATTTACTTTGTACAATTTGAGGTCGTTGTCATTGTGAATGTCTATAATCGGGATTCATGGACCTTTGTACCTATCACTCAAAGTAACCATAATCCTTTTTGGCATCATACCTGACTCTTTCCATTCGTGCATTCATCAAACTAAATCCATACTTCAATTTGATAGTGTTATTTTGAATGGGTTCTCAGTTTGCATGCTTTTTGGTTGGAGGAAGTGTCGGCTAGTAGTGATATCAAAGATTACTATTCCCATTTTCATTGCAAACAGAGCCATACATAAACTCCCACCTTCAGGCCAGTCAAACGCTTGTGTCGCTTTGTCACGACTCTCAGTCGTTGGTTTAAAAGGATTAATGTTGATTACGAATCATGACCTTGTCTTCTTAGCATTAAGCAAGAGATGAATTGGGAATCCAGTCCAGACACACTCGACAATCATGTAGTCGTCAATTTCTCCAACATTATTCTTTGCAATCATATCCAGACCTATGGGATTGATATTCATGTTAAGAATGACGACCTTCTTTATTTCTCATTGTTTCGAAAAATTAGAGACACGAGAAAACATGAATTTGAACCCTCATGTTCTCCACCATAATCTCTAGTTTATTGATTCGAACAAGACTCAAGAGGATTTCATCCTTTCTCCTTGGTGCATGGGTGCAATGGAGTATGAGGCATCATGTTTGTAGATTTCCCAACTAAACTGCATCAGACTCTTAGAAAGTTGAAAATGTCTTGTCCATTATACAACACCAAAAAGTTTCACGATTCACAAATTCCCAAATGAGAGGTTAGTGCAGTAGGGTGCACAGTTCATGATAAATATTGTCAACTAATATACATAGGTTGGAAAAAATGGGCTTTGGCATTACAGACCAGAGGATATACCGAGACTTGATATCTAGTCATGAACATGTACTATACTTATTGGTTCATCAATTGAATGCTCTATTTCAAAAACCTTCATTCTGAGATAGATTCGGGTTTGAATCACTGTATATTTATATTTGGAGTTGGATTTGTGTGAGTTTGTCTTGGCAAAAGAAATGTCCTTTTTCACACACACACACACACACACACACACACACACACACACATATTTTGAGGACTCCATACCTTTCCAATATCAATGCTCCTGGTATGTGTACCAATCATTTAAGTATTGACATGATGAATCTATTTTACCTCATATCTCAACACATCTCAAAGATTCTTCCAAAAGTTATGATTTGTTACTTGGTGTAGGAGTTGACTTGATTATTAAAGATGGACATCACTGGTTTAATATTTTCACTTACGACCTGATATATCTCTTTTCCTCAGCTAGGGGGGTTTATCAAGCCATTTTGAACCCAATTTGAATTGCTCCTTTGAAATAGTAAATTGTGATTGGAACTCTGAAGCTTTAAATGTGTGCCCTTGATAAATCCAAATTGTGAAACTGAACCTCTAAATTTGGCTTATTGATTTGTAGATGTTGATAGTAGTTGGAGTGAGTTGAGTCCCACATAATCTAAAAATCTCCTACCAAAAGTGTGTTGTAAACCGTCTCTATTATTGATAATGCTCTATGGTAGCCCATGCAATTGAAATATCTCACGAAGCATATGAACTCTTTGGATTTGAACCTAGAATTGAAATAGGATATTAAAATTCAACATTGACAATCAATGAATCTCTTTGTATCAATTGAACCAAAAGTACCAGACAAAACCTAGAATTTGAATGTTGCACTTTGAAATCATCGAAGTCATCTATAATAATGATTTTGCTGAGCCTCCACATTGAATTCTAAATCTTCTCAAACTTTGAACCTATTTCAATAAATCAAACCATTTTGAATTGCTTTGAACTTTAGTTCAAAGAGGTTCAAAACCATAAATTGAAAATTTGAAATACTAGGTCTATATTGGGTACCAACAAGGGCTCTAATTGTGAGATTGATTTTGATACAAAATCAAAGAACTCTAGCAATCTCTGGCAAAAGACAAGTGCCTTATCCATTGGGTGAAGAGAGTCACCAAGAAGAGAAAATTGGGAGCTACTTGCAGAGAGGGCGAAGGGGAGCAAGGCAAATCCAACTAACCAAAACACCTAAACTACCAGCAAGCATGAAGCTTGAACATTATTCAGGCTAACACTATGCACACCAAAAAATGATTTACAAAATATAAATAGAGGTAGGAAGAGAACCTACCACAAGGAATAGAAAAGAGAAAAGCTCACGCAAAACCATTTATCGGCTAGGAGAAGTATTAGCCATTCCACAACAAAAAACCATGCCTTAATAGAGCAGCTCCAAACCACTTCCTTTTGGTGATATCTTCAATGTTGAAAATAAAATTGATAGTGTACAATATTTTGGCAACCCAACACTCCTTTCTGAATAGCCACAACTTGTCATAGCATACTTTTTCATCCAAGAAATGATCCTCAACATGCATTTGGCTAGGTTTCACTTCAAGCTAAAAAATTTGAAGAGAATAAATCTTTTCAAGAAAAGGTGCACAATATCCGAAAATGCTATCACAAAGACTCACCATTTGTATATGGCATTTGACATCACTATCAACTTGCAAACAAAGAGATGCTTCATCCAACATAGGGTCAATTCTAGGGTACATGTTCTCTTAATCCCTTTCAAGAGTCAAACCACCATCAAGCATGCGATGTACATTGTCCCTTCTCTTTCCCATAATGTCATTAATTTCACAATCCAAATCAGCAAACCCATGCATGGATGAATGAGTTTTTTTTTAAATCAATGGAGGCTTCATTGTCAAATTGAGTTGAATGAATACTTGAGCCATCATGGAAGAGATAATCCGACTTGAGGGATGATAGAAATTCATATATAATTTCTTCTTCTTTATTAAGAAGAGTGTTTTTCATCATTCTGGCTGAATCACCAAGTTTTTCAAAAAGAATTTCCTCATGAGAAGCTCCGGCCAAAGGCATCTTTACCTCATCACAAACATCACTTTCATTTTTAGATTGACAAGGTTTTTCAATGGGCTGATCACCATTTTCACAATAGGAGATATCACTTTTAGCTTTCTCATTAAAATCAAAAGATTCAAATTTCGGTAGCATGTCATTGGTAGTTTTTGTACAAATAGGAACTTTCACAGCAAGATGATCATCATTGATTTTAAACACAAAGATTTTTAAAACCGAAGAGGAAAAGAATTCAAGATCACCTTCATCAATGTTTCTTTCAGTGCTATCATGATCAACAAGAGTAGAATGATTGTGAGGAGTGAAGTGAGATGATGTTACTAAAGATTCTTCCCCCTTAAATGGAAACTTGTCTTTACCTTCATTGTCACTGCTTCCATGGTTTTCACTTTCAACTTGAGAGTCTTTATTTACCCTTGTTTGATCTTCATGAGGCTGTAACATTTCTTGAAGTAAGAAGGCATTTTGCTATGATTTTGTTTCCACATTCAACCCTTTAGCCAAATATTTAGGCACAACAAAATCCCTTTCAAGAATCAAACCACCATCATTTTAAAAATCAACATTAACAATAGTATCTACTGTTGCACTATTTTTACAACAAAAGGATTCCAGAATGGGGCCTTTTTTAGAACACACGTACAAAGAATCATTATTCTCACCTTTTTTTGTGACATTAAAAAATTTATCTTCTAATAGGGCATTGCAAGAAAGCATTCCAATAGAATTTTCAAGAAAAAGATGACCATCACGATGCTCACATGTGAAGCTTTCTACATAAGTTGAAAAATGAACTTGAGATTAGATTTCATCATTATTTCTTACCTTTCTTCCACTGTTGTCACATATACTCTCATATGTTGAAACTAGATCAAAATGAGGCTAGAGTAACTCTAGCTGGACTTCTTGGTCATTCATGACAAGGTGATTGAAGTAGAAGGATGAGATTGAGATAATCGAAGCTTCTTCTTCACCTGCCTCCAAATGCTTTTTCAACTGAGACACTTTCTCCTCAAGTTCTTGCAAGTATTTCAACTTGTGAAACCTCACACAAAGAATTTTCCACAACAACGAAGAAGTAGCATCATCTTCCAAACTTATATTATTTCAAACAACCCAGGATATGCTTTGTTTAAAGCTATCCACAAATTCGCGTAACACTTTATCATTGATTTGATAAAGTTTCGAGAGAGAAGGGTTTGTCCTTGACCTTCTCATGGCTTTTATATCTAGAATGGTCTTCGTTGAGTCACCAATCTCCTGCACATGAAGATAATCACAAAATTGAAGAAACAAATATTAGGCACTAAATCTGTATTTCTAGATCCCCAACAGAGTCGCCTAAAATCTATTAGTGAATAGATTTTCCTCCAAAAAAAATATACAAATCAACCCCAAAGCCTAGATAGGAAGACTAAAAATGCACTAACATTTGAGTCACTTCACTATTGAAAAGCATAAGCGCTCTTTGAATTTTTCTGAGTATAGCTCCCTTGTGTGTGATCTACAATGAATTCATAGAAATGTAAATATGAATGCTTTTAACTAGAAAGCACAAAAGGTATACAAACATCTATGTATAAACACAACATAAATGTGGAAAGACTAAGCGACTGAAAAGAAAATGAACAATAAATGACACACAGTTCATTTACCTGAATATTGTATTACAAAGAGAACGAAATCAAGGAATAAATCTATCATCTTCTTGAGAAATCGAAGAATCAAAGATTTGAAGATATCTTGAAATCAAAATGTATCTAGGAAACAAAGAGATTAAAATGCATTTAGAGAAAATTGAAAATTATACAAAGATCATAATTAGTGGAAAGAAAGCTGCCCAAACTTGAAGTTTTGTTGGACAATTTCCTTCAAATCTCCCTTCTCCAAAGTGTAAAAGATTATACAAATGTTCTAACACATTCGCATTGGAATTACTATCTAAATGAAGACTAGAAGTCCCTTGCCTGCATTACACTTTAAAAACAAGATTTCCCCCTTTTCCTAACACAAAGTTAAAAAAAATAATAAAGCTCTACGCTTCCATAGTGCAAAGTCTTATTTCTTTCCCCTTCAGATTAACTGGAAAACTGGAATGCCATCTTCTTCTCTACTACACATATTTATTTCCATCTTTCGATCAATTCCATTTTCAGTTATTAAAATTGATTCTTGAAACTCTTTACGATTTCTCTTTTACTCTTAACCTTTTCACTCCCTCGCAAACACAATGTTTGATTCCTAATTAAATAGAAATTTGTAGTGACACTACAGACATATGTCACTAAAATTATCTTAAAATAAATTATGTTTTTGAGTCTTATATCACCTTTCATTTTCTTCTCTTTCTTCCTTTCACAAAACAAAATGCCTTTTTATATTTGTGGGAGTTTCGAACTAGTTTCTTGCACTTAACATATTCCCTATCTAGGCTTGGTGATGACTACAATGGCCATGAGGGGAATGTGTTGTTGTGTTGATTAAGGGACCAAGAAGTGAATTTAGTCAATTACAAGACTACACTAGAACGAGTTGAGGCTATATGATTGGGCCCTTCTAATATACTCTATCCTTGACGATCCAAAAATCCTAACTCTTCCACATGCTTAATGGATTTCCAATAAGATTCGACAGGGAAATCCTTAGATGTCGATTCACTTTGTACAATTTGAGGTCATTTTCATTGTGAATGTCTATAATTGGGATTCGTGGACCTTCATACCTATTACTCAAAGTAACCATAATCCTTTTTGGCATCATACCTAACTCTTTTGATTCGTCCATTTATCAAATTGAATCCATACTTTGATTTGATTGTGTTCTTTGAATGGGTTTTCAGTTGCATGCTTTTCAGGTGGAGGAGATGTCAGCTAGTAGTGATATTAGAGATCACTATTCCCATTTTCATTGCAACCTGAACCATGCATAAACTCAGGCCTTCGGGCCAATCAAACACTTGTGTTTCTCTGTCATGACTCTCGATGGTTGGTTTAAAAGGATTAATGTCGATTACGAATCTTGATCCTGTCTTCTTAGCATGAGGCAAGAGTTGATTTGGGAATCCTATCCACGACACACTCGACAATCATTTAGTCATCAATTTCTCCAACATTATTCTTTGCAATCATATCCAAACTTTTGGGATTGATATTCACCATTAAGAATGATGACCTTCTTTATTTCTCTTTGTTCGAAAAAATCAGAGACATGAGAAAACATGAATTCAAACCCTCATGTTTTCCACCATAATATCTAGTTTATTGATTCGAACAAGATTCAAGAGGCTTTCATCCTTTCTCCTTGGTGCATGGGTGCAATAGAGCATGAGGCATCATGTTTGTAGATTTCCCATCTAAACTGCATCAAACTCTTAGAAGGTAGAAAATGTTGTGTCCATTGTACAACATCAAAAAGTTTCACGATAAACAAATTCCCAAATGAGAGGTTGCTGCAGTAGGGTGGGCGGTTCATGAGAAATATTGTCAACCAATATACATAGGTAGGAAAAAAATGGGCTATGACATTACAGACCAGAGGATATACATAGAATATACAGAGACTTGATATCTAGTCATGAACATGTAAGGTATTTATTGGTTCATCAATTGAATGCTCTATTTCAAAAACCTTGATTCTGAGATAGATCCAGGTCTGAATCACTATAACACTATTTATATTTGGAGTTGGATTTGTGTGAGTTTGTCTTGGCAAAAGAAATGTCCTTTTTCACCTATATATATATATATATATATATATATATATATATATATATATATATATATATATATATATATATATATATATATATATATATATATATATATATAGAGGACTCCATACCTTTCCAATATCGATGCTCCTAGTATGTGTACCAATCATTTAAAATATTGACATGATGAATATATTTTACTTGATATCTCAACACATCTCAAAGCTTCTTCCAAAAGTTATGATTTGTTACTTGGTGTAGGAATTGCCTCACTTATTAAAGATGGACATCACTGGTTTAATATTTTCACTTACGGCTTGATATATCTCTTTTCCTCTTCTAGGGAGGTTTATCAAGCCATTTTGAACCCAATTTGAATTTCTCCTTTGAAATAGTAAATTGTGACTGGAACTCTGAAGCTTTAAATGTGTGCCCCTAATAAATCCAAATTCTAAAATTGAACCTTTGAATTTGGCTCATTGATTTGTAGATGTTGGGCCTTCAAACTTTGAGCATATGAACTCTTTGGATTTGAACCTAGAATCAAAAATAGATATTGAAATTCAACATTGACAATCAATAAACCTCTTTGTATTAATTAAACCAAAAGTACCAGACAAAACCTAGAATTTGAATGTTTCACTTTGAAATCACCGAAGTCATCTATAATACTGAATTTGCTGAGCCTCCAATCTAAATTCTAAATCTTCTCAAACTTTGAACCTATTTCAATAAATCAAACCATTTCGAATTGCTTTGAACTTTAGCTCAAAGAGGTTCGAAACTATAAATTGAAAATTTGAAATACTAGGTCTATATTAGGTACCAATAGGGGCTCTAACTATGGGAATGATTTTGATATAGAATCAGAGAGCTCCAGCAATCTCTGGAAAAAGAGAAGTGCCTTATCCATTGGGTGAATAGAGTTATCAAGAAGAGAAAACTAGGAGCTGCATGTAGAGAGGGCGGAGGGGAGTAGGGCAAATCCAACTAACTAAAAATCCTAAACTACCAGCAAGCATGAAGCTTGAACATTATTCAGGCTAACAATATGCATAACAAAAACATATTTACAAAATATATACAGAGCTAGGAAGAGAACCTACCACAAGGAACATAAAAGAGAAAAGCTCAAGCAAAACCATTTACCAGACGGAAGAAGTAGGAGCCTCTCTGTAAAAATAAACCATGCCTTAATAGAGCAACTCCAAACCACTGCCTTTTGGCGATATCTTCAATGCTTAAAATCAAATTGATAGTGTACAATATTTTTGCAACCAAAAAATCCTTTCTAAATAGCCGCAACTCATCATAGAAATCTTTTTCATCAAAGAAATGGTCCTCAACATGCATCCAACTAGGTTTCACTTCAAGCTAAAAACTTTGAAAAGAAGAAATCTTTTCAAGAAAAGGTGCACAATATCTAGAAATACTATCACAAAGACTCATCATTTGTAGATGGCTTTTGACATCACTATCAACTTGCAAACAAAGAGATGCTTCATCCAACATAGGGTCAATTCTAGGGTACATGTTCTCTTCATCCCTTTCAAGAGTCAAACTACCATCAAGCATGCGATGTATGTTGTCCCTTCTCTTTCCCATAATGTCATTACTTTCACAATCCAAATTAGTAAATCTACAAATGGATGAATGAAAATAAAATTTATCAATGGAGGCTTCATTGTTAAACTAAGTTGAATGAATACCTAAGCCATCATGGAAGAGATAATCCAGCTTGAGGGATGATAAGAAATTCATATATAATTTCTTCTTCTTTACTAAGAAGAGTGTTTTTCAACATTCCAGCTAAATCGCCAAGTTTTTCAAAAAGAATTTCCTCATGAGAAGCTTCGACCAAAGGCATCTTTACCTCATCACAAACATCACTTTCATTTTTAGATTGACAAGGTTTTTCAATGGGCTGACCACCATTTTCACAATAGGACATATCACTTTCAACTTTCTCATTAAAATCAAAAGATTCAAATTTTAGTGGCATATCATTGGCAATTTTTGTACAAATAGGAACTTTCACATCAAGATGATCATCATTGATTTCAAACACAAAGTTTTTTAAAGCTAGAGAGGAAAAGAATTCAAGATCACCTTCATTAATGTTTCTTTGAGTGCTATCATGATCAACAAGAGTAGAATGATTGTGAGGAGTGAAGTGAGATGACATTACCGAAGAATTTAACTTTATTATCACTACCAACATGGTTTTCACTTTTAGCTTGAGAGTCTTTATTTACCCCTATCTGATCTTTGTGAGGCTATAACATTTCTTGAAGTAAGAAGGCCTTTTACTGCAATTTTGGTTCCACATTCAACCCTTTGCCCAAATATTCAAGCACAACAAAATCCCTTTCAAGAATCAAACCACCATCATTTTAAAAATCAACATTAACAATAGTATCTACTGCTGCACTATTTTTACAATAAAAGGATTCCAGAATGAGGCCTTTTTTAGCACACACATACAAAAAATCATTATTCTCACCTTTTTCCATGACATTAAAATTTTTATCTTCTAATAGGGCATTGCTAGAAAGCATTCCAATAGAATTTTCAAGAAAAAGATGGCCATCACAATGCTCGCATGTGAAGCTTTCTACATAAGTTGAAAAAGGAACTTGAGACCATATTTTGTCATTATTTCTTACCCTTTTTCTGCTATTATCACATATACTCTCATTTGTTGAAACTGGATCAACATGAGGTTGGAGAAACTATGGTTGGACTTCTTGGTCATTCATGACAAGGTGATTGAAGTGGAAGGATGCAACTAAGATAACTAGAGCTTCTTCTTCACCCACCTCCAAATGCTTCTTCTACCAAGACACTTTATCCTCAAGTTCTTGTAAGTCTTCCAACTTGTGAAATCTCACACATAGACTTTTCCATAACAACGAAGTAGCATCATCCTCCAAACTTATATTGTTCTGGACAGCTTGGGAAATGCTTTCTTTAAAGTTGTCCTCAAATTAGTGTAACACTATCATCAATTTGATAAAGTTTCGAGAGAGAAGGGTTTGGACTTGACCTTTTCATGGCTTTTATATCCGGTATGGTCTTTGTTGAGTCGCTAATCTCCCACAAATGGAGATAATCAAAAAATTGAGGAAACAAATATTAAGAACTAAATCTGCATTTCTGGATCCCCAGCAGACTCACCAAGAATCTATTAGTGAACAGATTGTCCTCCAAAAAATAAAATACAAATCAACCCCAAAGCTCAGATAGGAAGACTAAAAATGCACTAACATTTGAGTCACTTCACTATTGAAAAGTGTAAGCACTCTTTGAATTTGTTTGGGTATAGCTCCCCATGTGTGATCTACAATGAATTCACATAAATGTAAATACGAATGCTTTTACCTAGAAAGCACAAAAGGTATACAAACATCTATCTATAAACACAACATAGATGCAGAAAGACTAAGTGACTAAAAAGAAAATGAATATTAAATGACACATAGTTCATTTACCTGAATGCTATATTACAAAGATAATGAAGTCAAGGAATATATCTATCATCTTCTTTAGAAAGTGAAGAATCAAAGCTTTGAAGATATCTTGAAATCAAAATGTATCTAGGAAACAACAACATTAAAATGCATTTAGAGAAAACTAAAAGTTATACAAAGATCACAATCAATGGAAAGAAAGCTTCCCAAACTCAGCTTTGTTCTACAATTTTCCTCCAAATCTCCCTTTTCTAAAGCGTAAAAGATTATACAGATCTTATTACACATTTGTGTCAAAATTACTATCTAAAAAAAAACTGGAATTCCCTTGCCTGCATTACACTTTAAAAACAAGATTTCCCCCTTTTCCTAACACAAAGTTCAAAAAAATAACAAAGCTCTACTCTTTTGCAATGCAAAGTCTGATTTCTTTCCCCTTTAGATCAATTGGAACTCTAGAACCCCATCTTCTTCTCTACTTCACATATTTTTTTCCATCTTTTGATTAGTTCCCTTTTTAGTTATTAAAACTAATTCTTGAAACTCTTTATAGTTTCTCTTTTACTCTTAACCTTTTCACTCCCCCACAAACACAATGTTTAATTCCTAATTAAATGTCAACTTGTGATACTACAGACATATGTAACCAAAATTATCATAAAATAAATTGTGTTTCTAAGTCTTATATTGCCTTTCATTTTCTTTTCTTTCTCCTGTTCGCAAAATAAAATGCCTTTTTATATCATGGGAGTTTCTAACCACTTTCTTGCACTTACATATTCCCTATCTAGGCTTGGAGATGACTGAAATGGCCATGAGGGGAATGTGTTGTTGTGTCAATTCAAGGACCAAGAAGTGAATTTAGTCAATTACAATACTACATTAGAACAAGCTGAGGTTATTTGATTAGGCCCTTCCAATATACCCTATCCTGACAATCCAGAAATCCTAACTCTTCCACATGCTTCATGGATTTCTAGTAAGATTCGATGGGGAAATCCTTAGATGCCGATTCACTTTGTACAATTTGAGGTTGTTGTCATTGTGAATGTATATAATCCATATTCATGGACCTTTATACCTATTACTCAAAGTAACCATAATCCTTTTTGGCATCATACCCAACTCTTTCCATTCGCGCATTCATCAAACTGAATCCATACTTCAATTTGATAGTGTTCTTTGAATGAGTTCTCAGTTTGCATGCTTTTTGGGTGGAGGAGATGTTAGCTAGTAGTGATGTTAGAGATCACTATTCCCATTTTCATTATAACCTAAACCATGCATAGGCTCCTACCTTCAGGCTAGTCAAACAGTTGTGTTGCTCTATCATGACTCTTAGTGGTTGGTTTAAAAGGATTAATGTCAATTATGAATTTTGACCTTGTCTTCTTAGCATTTGGTAAGAGATGAATCAGGAATCTTATCCATGACGCACTCGACAATCATGTAGTTTTTGATTTTCCCAACATTATTCTTTGCAATCATATCCAGACATGTGGGATTGATATTCTTCGTTAAGAATGATGACCTTCTTTATTTCTCTTTGTTTGGTGAAATAAAAGACACAAGCAAACATGAATTTGAACCCTCACGTTCTCCACCATAATCTCTAGTTTATTGATTCGAACAACATTCAAGAGGATTTCATCCTTTCTCCTCAATGCATGGGTGCAATGGACTATGAGGCATCATGTTTGTAGATTTCCCATCTAAACCACATTAGACTCTTAAAAGGTAGAAAATGTCGTGTCCATTGTACAACACCAAAAAGTTTCATGATTCATAAATTCCCAAATGATAGGTTGTTGTAGTAGGATGCGCAATTCATGAGAAATATTATCAACTGATATACACAAGTATGAAAAAAATGGGCTCTGACATTACACACTAGAGGATATATAGAGAATATACAAAGACTTGATATTTGGTCATGAACATGTAGGTTACTTATTGGTTCATTAATTGAATGCTCTATTTCAAAAGCCTTTTTTCTATGATAGATTCGAGTTTGAATCATTGTAACACTATTTATATTTAGAGTTGGATTTGTGTGAGTTTGTCTTGGCAAAAGAAATGTCCTTTTTCACACATACACACACACACACACATTTTGAGGACTCCATACCTTTCCAATATCGATGCTCCTAATATGTGTACCGATAATTTAAGTATTGACATGATGAATCTATTTTACCTCATAACTCAGCACATCTTAAAGCTTGTTCCAAAAGTTATGATTTGTTACTTGGTGTAGGAGTTGCCTCACTTATTAAAGATGGAAATCACTAGTTTAATGTTTTCACTTATGGCCTGACATATCTCTTTTCCTTGGCTTGGGGGTGTTTATCAAGCCATTTTGAACCCAATTTAAATTTCTCCTTTGAAATAGTATATTGTGATTGGAACTCTGAACCTTTAAATGTGTGCCCCTAATAAATCCAAATTCTGAAACCGAACCTTTGAATTTGGCTCATTGATTTGTAGGTGTTGGGCCTTCAAACTCTGACCATATGAACTCTTTGGATTTGAACCTAGAATCACAACTAGATATTGAAATTCAACATTGACAATCAATGAACCTCTTTTTATCAATTGAACCAAAAGTGCCTGACAAAACCTAGAATTTAAATTTTGCACTTTGAAATCACTGAAGTCATCTATAATACCGAATTTGCTAAGCCTCTATATTGAATTCTAAATCTTCTCAAACTTCAAACCTATTTGAATAAATGGAACCATTTCAAACTGCTTTGAACTTTAGTTCAAAGAGGTTCAAAACCATAAATTAAAAATTTGAAATACTGGGTCTATATTGGGTACCAACAAATCAATATGCACAAGCTCTAATTTCTTCTTTTTATTTTCCTTCCCAGTCTTTACAAAACTCACTCTCTTTTGTTTTCATACACACAACTTTCACATAAATCCATATTAACAAATTTTAGACCTAGTAAAACTTTCTTTAAATGAAGTTCTTTCATACCTTTCTCACTCATGTGCCCAAGTCTGTTGTGCCACAGTACTGTTTTAGAATCTACAATAACTATTTGTTCTCCTTGCTCAACTGCAACAACTATTATTGAACTTTCATTTTTGTCTAAAACAATTAAAGTAGAAGGAACAATATGACCTATACAAAGATATAAGGTGCCTACTTTCACACCTTTTGCTACTACAAGGGAACCTTTTGAAACCTTCCAATTTTTATCTTTAAAGTAACTACACAACCCTCATCACCAAGTTGCCCTGCTGAAATTAAATTCCTATTTAGCCTTGGAACATGTCTTACCTCATGTAGTAGCCAATGATTCCCATTCTACAACTTAATATTAACTTTTTCCTTTCCAACAATCTAATAGGGTTCATTATCCCCCAAATAAACAAGTCCAAAATCCCCTTGGACATAATCAATGAAATAACCTCTATGAGGTGTAGCATGAAATGAAGCACTAGAATCTAAAACCCATGAATCATCAACACTTTCTAAAGACAAAAGCAAAGTATCCTTTTCAGATTTGTTACTTACCACATTTGCCTCCTTGTTGCCATCTGGTTTATCTCCTTCATTTCTCTTTCAAGTCTAACAATCTTTTTTTTTTATGCCCTATTTTACCACAGTACTAGTAGTCGTTTGGTTCTCTCGATTGAGACATCCTCCCCTTTGACATTCCTCTTGATTTTCTACAATTTCTAGAATTACTTCCTCTCTCAATCGTTCTACCTCAAATTTTTGCGTTCAAAGCACTTCCTGATGTAGATTCACCTAAGCTTTTCCTATGAGTTTCCTCACTAAAAATAACATCGACCACATCATCATATTTTAGGGCACTAGATCCAAAAACAAAATTACTCACAACCATTACAAAGCCATTCTAGCTTTCAGGTAAAGAACACAAACTCAAGAGAGCCCTAATTTTTTCATCAAAATTAATACCCACAGAAGATAACTGACTAGTCATAGTATTAAACTTATTTAAATGATTTGCAATAGATCCACCTTTTGTCATTTTCATATTAAATAAAGACTTCATGAAAAATACCTTGTTTGAAGCAGAGGGTTTTTCATACAATTTCTTTAGGGTTTCCATCAACTCTTTTGTCATCTTTGCTTTTGTAATATTAGGTGCCACCGACGGTGCTAGGCATAATCAAATGCTTCCAAGTGCCTTTCTGTCTAAAAGATCCTAGTTGTCATTTGACATAGATTTTTGATTTTTGGTTTTTCCTTCCAATGGCTTTCATAAATCCTTCTGATAAAGATCATCCTCCATTTGCATTTTCCATAACTGAAAGTTCTGCTCATTAAACTTGTCAACCCTCAACTTACCCTCATCTTCCATCGCTCCCACTCAACCCTGAGACTTCCACTCAACTGTGATACTTTCTTACAGAGGATAACTGAAAAAAAAAACCTCGCTCTAATACCACTTGTTAGGATTAAACCTTAGTTAGAAATAATAATTACATGCAAATATAAACTATATTATAAAATAATAGATCACACAAAAAAAAACATGTCACTAAGATTTAATGTGGTTCACCCAATCCCTCGGCTACGTCCACCAGACAACAAGTCAAATATTATTATGATCCAGTGATTACAACTTGATTACAATCTGTAATCTCTTACAACTCAATATTGCCACAAGAACCAATTTTTACATCACCCACAATGAAACAATCCCTAACCCTAAGCCCTTTTATACATGTATTTTTCTTGCTTTAGGGTTATAATTAGTAATTACATGTCAGCTCAAAATCTCGATAAAATAGGGCCCAATTTTTTTTTGAAGTATGTATAGTACTTCCTTGATCAGTCACCTCAAACTAACAATCTCCCACTTGGGGACTGATTAGACTCCACACTAGACAACACGATGGTGAATCCAAAGAAAATCCCGAGTTACCCATCAGATAGGCTCATTTTGTTGGAGATTGCAAGACAACTCTCATCTGCATATGACAGAGAGAAAACAACATAAGAAGACCTGGGTATGGCCTATTACTATAGGTGCATTTGAAATAAAGAAGAAAATATCATGAATTTTGACTCAAAGTGGGATCAATATCCCATGGAAAATTACAAATCCCCTCATCCCTATCTTGACAATGTTGGTAGAGTTCAACATTTGGTAGGGAAACATTTTATGTACGAAGATGTCATTGAAGATCATTAGATGAACACAATAGATGACTATGATATCCGAATAAGGGATTATTGTAGGATGATTCTATATTTGGCAGGAAGCACCTTAAAGACAAAGGTCTTGCTCAAGGCTATTTAGCAAGACACTCAAGATGTCTTGGATCCATTGTATAACAAAGACAAGATATATGATAGGCCTATTATGAATGCAGAGATTGATAAGGATGAAAATGAAGATATAAACCACAAGGATAGACACATAATTTAGTTGACAAGGGAGTGGATCAAGAAGCCTTTTAAAATTAATGTAGTTTCAGTGTGTACACTAGAAATGTGTCACACTCTAAACCATTCTATCCAAACGATTCCATGAGTTGGAATGCTTGGATGCCAGCTTAGAGCTCCCTATCCACGAAGTGCAAGGAGTTAGTATTTCAGCATGAAGGCTCTCAGCCAAGCCTTAGAAATGTACTTCTTGCTAGTAAACCATGCAACGAGAGGTTCTTTGAGACAAGAGAAAGAGTGCAAATATCTTCAAGGAATCCCTCAAGAATGCAATGCAAGTATGGAAACTAAGCTAAGATGATAATGCAAAATGCAGCTATACTAAGCATGTATGAGATTGTTACAAAACCAAATATTTAAACTATGTGAGATTATTGCAAGAAATCAAAGCTAAACTAAAATGTAACTATGCTAAGAATGCCATATGATCTTATGCTAATGTGATAGAATGAGAGAATGAGACAAGAAATGAGAAGTTCTCCACAAAGCTCCAAAGAAACCTGTTAGAAAACCTGCAGCATAACAATATTCAAATGAGGATGGATCCTTTGAGGGGGAAAGCTCTCTCCATTTTAAAGATGTACAGACGGTGGAGATCAAGATGAAGATGGTGGATGATCAACGGTTGAATTCGAAAATAGGAGTGATCCATGTGCACACACAAGTCAACCAATAGAATATAAGTTGACTTGTCATATAAGACAAAAGTCTCACAAGCCCTTTCTTTTATTTGTAAAATAGAAAAAGGACTTTATGTGTGCATTTTAAGTGGGTTAGAAGAATGGGGTCTTTTATTTAATTACAAGGGGACATGTTCTTTTAATCAAATAATGAACTTAGGATAGCATAGTCAAACTATAGGTTATAATCAAATAAATTGATTATTAGCAATTTGGTCTAGGTAAATGATTAAATTATTTTAGCCAAAATGCTGAGAAGGGGGCTAATAGTCTAGATGACCATTTTTAGGTGATTACATTTGCCCCTCTTTGACTAATGCGTGATCGATCTGGGAACACATTATGTCAAAGAAAATCGAAGCCAAGTAGGCGATGATAGATATAGATATCTGATTCCAAAAAATGAAATGCAGAAATAGATAGCAAGTCCTAAATGCACAGCCTGATAGCGATAGTACTGAACATTAGGAAGATGATGTTAAGATCCAAAAAGAATTTTAACACCTAGCAAAGTGAATAGGTTGAGAGCAAGTGATAAGGTCAAACAAATGCTCCTAAGAAATAGATAGCTGTAACAATCAGCAATAGAGTATTTCTGCCCCCTCAGGATCGAAATTGAAATGAGGTAAGGGGATGCGAAAAATTGCTAGACATGAGAAAAATAGAATAAAGCAATGTCCAAGATGACAGATAAATGATTAGAACCCAAGAATGACTATAAGAAATTGATAAAATGCCCCAGTTTGACTAGAGTTGACCTTGAAGGATATAGCATAAAAATTAGGTCAAATCGAGTAGAAAGAGGATTTAGATGTGAAAAGGTGAATAGAAGTAGATATGAAGTATGGAAATGATGAAGACATGAAGAAATGAAGATGCCCCAGTGATGATTTAAAGATTAGACCTCAAATGGCCAGCTAACTGCTTAGAAGAAGGTAGAATTTTAAAAGACAATTTTGACCATCAAGATGAACTTGGATTTTGATTTCAATCCTGAAAATGGATCCAGGACGTCGAAATTAGCTAGGGGTGCAATTTTCACGCAATTTTGAGGAGTAAAAAAATTAGGTCAAAATGAGGTTGGAGGCTATAAAAGGGGTCCAAGTGTCATTTTCACTATTCATTTGTCTTTTTGTGATTTGAGAGATTTTGTGTGGTCCACATAGCATCATGGCTCAGGTGAACATTCCTCTTCATCGACACCGTTTCGAGCGCAGCCGGTTGCACAACCGACCAGAGCGATATGGGGTGTCGGTAAGTGACTATCTTTTTGTTGCTTTTTCGAGCTTTTTGTGAGTTTTTTGCACGTTTTCAAGCTTTTTTGATAAAAAGTTGTGCGATACTTTTTAAAGTATCGCACGGCTTCAGAAGTATTATCGCGCGATACTTTTTTCAAAAAAAAATGTCGCACTGCTTAGGAAAATGTGTCGCTCGAGGGACACCCAAATGTCGCACGACATGGTGCGAAGTGTCGCACCATGTAAAAATGTCTCACTACTATTGAAAAAAGTGTCGTGCGACACTGTTTCAAAAAAAGTGTCGCACTCTTATTTAAAATAGTGTTGCGCGACACTGTTTCAAAAAAAAGTGTCGTACTTTTTTTGAAAAAAATATCGTATAGATAGTTTTGTTGTTTTTTTGAATGCTTTTTTCTTCGTCATGTGACTATTACTGATGATTTCTTGTTTTACCTGGACAGGAGGTATTCTCAGCATTACAGATTAGAGCTCCTAGGGTGGTTGGTTTACGCGTTGTGCAGCATTTGAGCAATGAGGAGTAGACTGCGGTAGTGGCTATGGGATTGCACTGGGTTGTACGGATGCCCCATATTCGGGCAAACCACAGTTTGCTATCTGCGCTGGCAGAGAGGTGGCATAGCGAGCATAACACCTTTCACTTACCGACCGACGAGGCGTCGATTACTTTGGAGGACGTATATCGCATTCTGCGAGTGCCATGCCATGGCGAGCCGGTAAGTTACTTGGTTAGTAGTTTGTTGATTTAGCCATTTCAATGTTGGATGTCAGGTGTACTAATGTTAAGTTTTCATGATGGTACAAGTGTACTATGATATGACCCCAACAGAGGGGTGAGCGCGAGTGCAGGAGCTTTTCCAGGATGTGACCATTTTGGATCATCACCTGAGTTGGGAGAGATTGATGACTGAGTATGTATATGATTATCCTTTGCCTAGCTTATTATGTTCTTTGGTAGCCCAGGCTCTGGTGACAGACCGAGGCCAGAAGGGCTTTCCACTAGGATGGGGTCGGCTGGTATATGATCTGATCTCCCGACCACGTAGGATGGCATGGGGGCCTGCGATATTGGCAGAGATGTACCACAAGCTTCATGAGATAGTATATCATGAGGGTGGATCATGGGCATGCAGAGAAGTGTTAGTGCAGATCTGGGCTTGGGAGCACATTGCTGTGATCCGACCACGGGTGTAGCCACGAGAGCGCAACCAACCATACATTTTTTGTTATAGCGGTTTCATCCCACAGAGGCATAGTGGAGATGTGACCTATTATCGATGCGTGTTTGATGAGCTGAAAACATTCACATGGCGACCATACCGGGAGTGTCAGCAATGGTCAGATTCATGGGAGTTAGATTACATGTGGTATAGCAGACCGCTGGTGGGTCGGAGCACAGATATTGTGGAGCGGTTTGTGATTAGTCGCATATGGCGACAGTTTGCAGAGCGACAGGTGGTATTAGTGGAGACTACTACCTATGCCCGGATGCGCATAGATGAGGGATTGGGATGGTTGCCGATGTTGGACTATCATACAGTAGTTCGGGATACCGCAACATTAGTGGCGACTCCCTGGGATTATCGCCCAGATGTGGCAGATGCAGGGGCTGATCTGGGGTATCTTTATGAGATGCAGAGGCACCTGTTCCCCTAATTCACACATCCAGATGCAGCACCTGCAGGAGTGGGAGGTGGAGGTGGCGACAGAGGAGGAGGAGGAGGGAGAGGGGGGAGGCAGATGGAGGGGGAGAGTTCCCGAGTAGGGCGAAGGAGGATGCGAGTGCAGGCGAGGCATGCGGCAGAGGGGTCCTCAGAGTCGGAGGAGGAGGGGTTTCCCTTGAGGAGGCGGTGAGCGGTGGGGGTGGAGGCACCTACAGAGCAGCCGACAGTAGGAGAGGAGGAGGTGCCCTTGAGGAGGCGGCGAGCGGTGGGGGTGGAGGCACCTGCAGAGCAGCCAACAGGAGGAGATGAGCAGTGTGCGAGGATCCGTGCCTTGGAGGCAGAGATGCAGGCACTTTGGGTGACTATCGCAGTACGGGATCAACAGTTGATGGACGAGCGAGCACGAGCAGATGAGCTACACCGAGAGCGGGATGCTGCGAGACGAGAGGCAGCGCATCATGGTGCCCTAGCTGCCTACTATTATGCCGCCTATAGGAGTGTGGTGCCACTAGGACAGGGTCTTCCTGATTATTCAGAGCGAGCAGGTAGATTAGAGGGTGCAGTGCAGGCACCAGATAGGAGACAGGCTCCTCCACTAGGGCCAGCACCAGCCGTGGAGGGTGGCAGTCAGACATGATATTGTGTTTTGATTTGTACCTTATGTATTTTTGAGACATATATCGAGATTTTGGATCTCACATTTGTATATGTACCATGACACATTTGATATATATATGAGATATTGGGTTTATTGATATTCTTGTGTACTTGTCTCAAAAATGTATGTTTTCAGCTTTCATGTCATGTTTCAGTTTTTTTGTTTCCAACTCATGCATGTGTATATGCTTATGTGTATTGTTTTTTATCTCTCATATGGGTGGTATAGATTTAAATGTTTTCGTGAAAATGTGACACTTGGATAGATTGTATGTGATGATTTTTTTGGATTAACCCCTTGTGATGATAGGTAAAGAAATGTAGCGAAAGATTAAGAAGGTGAAAAGATATGAACAGGAAGAAAGAAGTATATGAAAGGAGTTAGCTGATATGTCCACAAAAAGATGAAGAGAGAGCTTTCCCCATAGGCAAGAATGCAAGACTAAGCTTAGAAAATGAACCTAAAATGCAAGCTAATATGCAAAGTGGTTTACCAGCAAGAAGCGCATAACATTTAGACTCTTAATTTCATCATTGAGCATTTATTAGGGACATCATGAGATCATACAACCATCACTACTATAACTATGAGGATATGAATATGATCGATATTAGATAGGTATGTGGAAATCCAATCTAAGCATCAGAGACATGTAAGTCAAGATAACTACATGATTAGATTCCCTAAGTTTAATTTAGCAAGATTACACCTGTATCAAGGCATAAGCGCTAGGATAAACCCTGAGTGCGGTCTTGCAAAACAGTCAAGGATGATACATTTATAAGTCAAAGTGTTGAATAGGACAAGCATGAATGCTTACAACACTATAGACAAACAAAAGTATACCCACAAGCAGAAATCAAGAAAATATGTCCCATGCCCCCAGTCTTCTAGTCAATGACATCCTTGAAAGACTATTAGGGAGGGAATGCCTGGCAAAGAAATCATCATAGACAGCACACAAAGTAGATAAAGATCAGCATAGCTCAGTCGTTTAAGTGTTAAAGTGTGTGTGTGCAAGTCACTTGGCCATTTCTTCAAGACTTGATTATGATAGTGAGAAATATCATGACATTGGAGCCCATAGGTAAACTATCTATAAAGTGTTGAAAAACACTTGATGTCAAGGTGAGGGAAGTGTTGAGAAACACTATGTTGTGAGTTATCGAAGAAACCCTAATGCACAAGAATACCTCAATAGGCTAAGCAGTTGTGCCCCCAAGACAGGGATAAGAAACAATTCCAAGCTAGGAAATGTGTAGCGAAGTGGATGATTGAGACAGATAGACATAGGTGCAAGGATTTCAAGTAGTGCCTGTTTCCAGGTTTTCACCACTTTGACAGATTTTTTTTTTTTTTTTTTTTTTTGGGGTGATACATCAAAGTGAGGTTTTTACTAAGATGATCATTTTTTCAGGACATTTTCTGATTTTTAAGATTTTTTCAGGCTCATAGATATATACAAGATAGCTGAGCAGCAAGCCTCTAAGTATAGAACTTCTTCAAGTGTAGGATGTTGATAGGTTCTGCAAGTTCTTCACCCTCTGAAGTAGACAACTGGTAAGCACCAAACCCAAATGATGTTGTGATAATGTAAGGACCTAACCAGTTAGGTTCAAATTTCTCTTTCTGTTCTCGATTTTGCTGATTTTTGGGATTCTCTCTAAGCACGAGTTCACCAACTTGGAACTCATGGGGGTGAACCTTTTTGTTATATTATGTAGACATGCGCTTCTGATAAGCTCTCATGTGATCAAAAGCAGCCTTGCGTTGTTCATCCAGAGTCTCTAATTCCTATACTCTCATAGCTCTATGGTCTTCATCGGTTATTAACCCATGCAATAAGACGCGCAAAGAAGGTATTTCAACTTCTAATGGGAGAACAGCCTCAGAGCCATAGATTAGAGAAAAGGGTGTAGCCCGTGTAGGAGTACGAATAGAGGTTCTATAGGCCCAAAGTGCCGAATTTATTTGCAAGTGCCAATCTTTCCTAGACTTGTGAATTGTGCAGTGTAGGATTTTCAGCAGTGTTTTATTAGAGGCCTCAGCTTGGCCATTCCCTTGGGGATAGTAAATCGAAGACCAGTGTTGCTTAATTCGAAACTTTTTGCACAGCTGTTTTAAGTCTTTATTTTTGAACTGTCCTCCATTATCTGTAACAATAGAGGATGGGATGCCATATCAACAAATGATGTGATTCAGTATAAACAGGACAACATGTTTGCCTGTAGCAGCAGATAATGGTACAACTTCAACCCATTTAGTGAAATACTCCATTGCTGTGATGATGAATTTATAACCGCTGGATGAGCTTGGATGGATTTTTCCTACCAAGTCAAAGGCCCATTGCTGAAATGGCCAATATGTCACAGAAGGGATTAACTCTCGCCCAGGAGCATGTATCAAGTTACCATGGAGCTGACATTTCTGACAGGACTTTGCATAGCGCACAACATTAGCTTGCATGGTGGGCCAGTAATAACCCGTCCTAAGTAGTTTTCAGGCAAGTGCAAGGCCATTAGAATGCGTGCCACAAATGCCATCATGGACTTTGACAAGTGCCTTCTCGGGCTCTTCTAGCTCTAAACACCTAAGCAACGTTCCGTCTAGACCCCTCCTATACAAGTCACCAGAGACCAAAGTGTAGTGTGAGGCATTACGAAGGAGTTGGCATTTTTGGTTGTGCGTGAGGGTTTCAGGAATAACCTGATCATGTAGGTAGGAGAAAATAGCCGCATAGCCGGAGGAATCGTGACCCACAACAGTGTAGATCACTTGGTTATCTGAAGAATCATAGGCTGGATGACACAATTCTTCCACCAGGAACTCAAATCGCGATTCATGTTCTTGTAATTGGAGGATAGATGCTAAGGTGGCCATAGCATCAACAACCTTGTTTTCTGCTCTAGGAATTTGTTGGAATGTTACAAAGGTAAAATAGTTCCTTAGAGCATCTATCAACTTTTTATAAGGGATCAATTTATCATCCTTTGTTTGATATTCATTATTCACTTGGTTCACAACCAGTTGAGAATCCCCATAGATGTGTAGCTCAGTTATTCGCCATTCAAGGGCCATTTTGATCCCATTTGTTAATGCTTCATACTTTGCAATATTGTTTATACATGGGAACAATAATTTGTAGGATTTTGGGATCGTATAACCATGAGGGGAAACAAACAACACCCCTGCTCCTTCTCCATTTTGTGTATGGGATCCATCAAAAAACATTTTCCATGTTCTGTCAGTAATGTTCATGATTGAGGCATCTGGAAACTCAATTTGTAGAGGTGCTACATCTTCAAGTGGGAAGTCAGCTAACTGGTCAGCTATGGCCTGTCCTTTGATTGCCTTACGTTCAACATACTGAATGTCAAATTCGGAAAGAATCATCATCCATTTAGCAAGGTGACCAGTAAGTGCAACTTTACTTAATAAATATTTCAAAGGGTCTATCTTGGCAATCAAGTGAACTGTATGGGCCAACATATAATGCCAAAGTTTTTGGGAGGCAAAAACTACAGCAAGGCATGCCTTCTTTATACTTGTATAATTTAGTTCATAAGCCACCAAAGTTTGACTAATATAGTATATGGCTCTTTCTTTACCCGTCTCATCACTTTGGGCTAAGAGTGCTCCTAGAGAAGAATCCGTAGTTGAAATGTACAGAATCAAAGGTTTTCCTAGAATGGGTGGCATCAAAACTGGCGATTTTGCCAAGTAGCCTTTGATTTGGTCTAAGCTTTGTTGACAGTCACTGTTCCAAATATGGGTAGATCCTTTATGCAGATTTTTATTGAAAGGTTGAGCCTTATCAGCTAATTGAGAGATAAATCTTCTTATGGATTGTAGTCGTCCTTGCAGACCTCTAAGCTGACTGATAGTCTTTGGTGGAGGCATATCCATGATAGCTTGGACCTTTTCAGGGTCAACCTCAATGCCTTTTGCTGAGATGATATAACCTAGCAATTTTCCTGAAGTGACACCAAAGGCACATTTTTTTGGATTCAACCTAAGTTGGAATTGTTCCATACGGTCCAATATCAAACTAAGGTCTTTGAGATGTGTGTCTCGTTTCTTTGATTTTGCTAGTGTGTCATCAACATAGTCTTCCATGTTTTTATGCATCATATCATGAAAGATGGTTGTCATTGCTCTTTGATATGTAGCGCTAGCATTTTTGAGCCCAAAAGGCATGATATTCCAGCAAAAGGTACCCCATGCACATGTAAAGGCTGTCTTTTCTTGGTCTGCTGGAGCTATCTTTATTTGGTTGTACCCAGAAAATCCATCCATGAGTGAGTACATCTCATAACCCGCAGTCATGTCCACTATCATATCGATGTTTGGTAGTGGAAAGTCATCCTTGGGGCACGCTTTATTGAGATCTCTAAAATCAGTACAAACTCGTATGGATTTGTCATGCTTGGAGACAGGTACAATGTTGGAAATCCACTCAGCATAATCAATGGCCCTAATGAAGTTTGCATTCAATAGTTTTTCTAACTCTGTGTTGACCAGTAGAGCCACATGTGGATGCATTTTTCTTAACTTCTATTTGACAGGCTTGACATCTGGTGAGATTGATAAGTGATGCATGATGAGATCTGTATCAAGCCCTGGCATGTCAGAGTATGTCCATGCGAAGTTGACCTTCTTGTCTTGAAAGAACTGAGCAAACTGTGTCTTTTCTTTGTCTGACAAAGATTGAGCTACATGGATAATCTAAGGACATTCTTTTGTTCCCAAGTTGATAAGCTGTGTAGGTTCGACTAGAACCGAAGATCTATCCTGGAAATAGCTTGGCAGACTATCAAGTACCTCATCCGCAGGTGCCTCAGAGAGGTTTTCACCATTAGATACGTCTTTATTTTTACTTTTTTGAGGGTCAGACACCGCCACAATGTGGTTTTTGCTGTCTGATCGCTTATTTTTTCTTTTAATTTTTTGACTGAGGTACTTGATATCCGATTCCATCATGTTAACCGCGGGTTCGCTGGTGGAAGAAATGACAGGTTCAATTGCATTTAGATAACAAGCGATCTCATAGTCATTTTGGAAAGGCCGTATTTCAGGTTTTTGATTTTGGATAGACCAATCTATGAGCTCTGGGTAAATTAGCGAGAGTGAGGGAGAAGTTTCAATGTGATTGATATGGAAGGAGTCATCTCTGGTGACCTGTGAAGTTGAGCCTATAGAAAATGTCGCAAAAGAGTCCAGCTCAGGAATAGTCCTAGAGGAACTAGCATGATCCATTAAGACATGTTGTGAGTCAAACTCATCTGACCTGATACTAGACCGTTTGACTACATCGGGTTGGGTTGCATAGGCATGAATGACATCCATCCCTAGCTCGCAAGATGCATTAGAGAGGCTTTCCCATTCATACTCATGAGAATCTGTACTTTGACCCCTATTTATGAGATGAGCAATATTTTGCCTAATTCATCCTCTATTTATGTCCTCAGAAGTAGACCCTTCTTGTTCCCGTTGTTGGGAGGTAGAAGCTTCTTCATTATTAGCAGTAACTATGTCTTCTCCCCAAAGGAGGGAAGTGAGAGGAACAAAGTCTTTGTCTTGTGTAGTAGTAGTAATTACGGGAGAGTCATCATCCTCCGATTCACTAGACATGAGTAATCTTTGACTACAGTTTGGTGTATTATTGTCTAGCCCAAAGCCTAGACCAGCGGTGTCTCGAGCATCATGACCTTGAGTGTGACTTAAAGGTTCAACTAGAGCATTCTTACAACCAGTTAAGGACCCGTGGCCCTGGTAGCCCATTTTTGTCAGAAATTTATAGCCTTTTCCATATTTTTTGGGAGAAATAGGGGTAGTCATTGTAACCTCCTCGTCTTCTTCTTCTTTGTAGATCCAGTCCCTAATGGCTTGTTCTTCCTTCTCTGCTTCCAGTGGTATGGAAGATTGCACAAAAGTGCCAAAAAGTGTCATAGCAGAAGCATAAGACTTCTTTGCAACAATTGGTTTTCCATAAGACCGAGGGGAAATTGGTAAGGCAACAATAGAATCCAAAGTATACTCACCCATACCAAGGCTCATCATTTTCAATTTTTGTTCACATTCTGTGAAAGATGGTGCTAGATCATGAGAAGAGAGATTGTGCGGGACTAGCATTTTGGCAGAAGATAATGTGTTGATAGACATGGAGTTGTCACCGAGGACAATTACTTCAGTACCATTAAAAGGAAACTTAATGCATTGATGGTATGTAGAGGGTAGTGCTTGCATATCGTGAATCCATGGTCATCCCAACAACAAGTTGTATGCAAGTGGTATGTCTAAGACTTGGAAGACGACATTCCTCTCAACTGGACCAACTCTGATTGGTAGTACAATTAGACCTTTAGAAGGCCTTTCAACCTCATCATAGGCCTTTATAGTGATCTTGCACTTAGGATCAATGGAAAATTCAGACATGCCCAATTGTTGGATTACATTGAACAAAATGATATTTAACCCTGCACCATTGTCTATCAGGACTCGACGGACACGGGTACGAAAGATTTGAACTTCGATATGAAGAGCAAGGTTATGGGGATGACTGAGAGCTCGGTCATCTTCTTCAAAAAAGGTGAGATAGTGAGGCGAGGAGATGTGGTTAACCATAGCTTGGAATTGTTCCGCATCAATATCTGTGGGAACGTTGGTAGTATGTAAAGCTTTCTCAAGGATACCCCTGTGCAAAGGAGATAATTCTAGCAATTCGAAAATGGAGATTTGTGCTTGCGTGTGTTGCAGTTGGCTAACAAGATCATAGTTGGAGATTTTGGAAGTAATTGGTTGTTTAGACGATGAAGCATTTTTAGGATCATTAGCAAATTTTAGGACAACCTTAGATTGCCCCCTAGTGATAGCGTTGAGTGGTTCACCTTGAGAAGATGAAGACTCAGCCACCCGGAGTACCACCTTGGGTCTAGTATCAGTATGATTTTGAGGAGTGGATCGTGTCCTTAAGATCACTTTTGGTCATTCATCTTCAGCATCATAATTTGGCCAGTTGTCATTGTTGGAGCTTGTCATACATACGTATTCAATGGGCTCAAGCATGCTTATAACATTATCAGTGTCAGCGTAAGCATAACTGATTTTTGCGTCATGATTCTTTTTGGCAGTTACCCTTGAGGTCTCACCCTTTTCATATTCAGGTAATGGTTCTTGGAAAGCCTTATGATCAGTATTCTTAACAAGGCCATCTGTAACAACTTTGCTAGCTTCGATGATGTCTTGAATTACATCTTTGAGTTTGAAGCAATTCTCTATAGGTATGGCCTATTACTATAGGTGTATTTGAAATAAAGAAGAAAATATCATGACTTTTGACTCAAAGTGGGATCAATATCCCATGGAAAATTACAAATCCCCTCATCCCTATCTTGACAATGTTGGTAGAGTTCAACATTTGGTAGGGAAACATTTTATGTACGAAGATGTCATTGAAGATCATTAGATGAACACAATAGATGACTATGATATCCGAATAAGGGATTATTGTAGGATGATTCTATATTTGGCAGGAAGCACCTTAAAGACAAAGGTCTTGCTCAAGGCTATTTAGCAAGACACTCAAGATGTCTTGGATCCATTGTATAACAAAGACAAGATATATGATAGGCCTATTATGAATGCAGAGATTGATAAGGATGAAAATGAAGATATAAACCACAAGGATAGACACATAATTTAGTTGACAAGGGAGTGGATCAAGAAGCCTTTTAAAATTAATGTAGTTTCAGTGTGTACACTAGAAATGTGTCACACTCTAAACCATTCTATCCAAACGATTCCATGAGTTGGAATGCTTGGATGCTGGCTTAGAGCTCCCTATCCACGGAGTGCAAGGAGTTAGTATTTCAGCATGAAGGCTCTTAGCCAAGCCTTAGAAATGTACTTCTTGCTAGTAAACCATGCAACGAGAGGTTCTTTGAGACAAGAGCAAGAGTGCAAATATCTTCAAGGAATCCCTCAAGAATGCAATGCAAGTATGGAAACTAAGCTAAGATGATAATGCAAAATGCAACTATACTAAGCATGTATGAGATTGTTACAAAACCAAATATTTAAACTATGTGAGATTATTGCAAGAAATCAAAGCTAAACTAAAATGCAACTATGCTAAGAATGCCATATGATCTTATGCTAATGTGATGGAATGAGAGAATGAGACAAGAAATGAGAAGTTCTCCACAAAGCTCGAAAGAAACCTGTTAGAAAACCTGCAGCATAACAATATTCAAATGAGGATGGATCCTTTGAGGGGGAAAGCTCTCTCCCTTTTAAAGATGTACGAACGGTGGAGATCAAGATGAAGATGGTGGATGATCAACGGTTGAATTCGAAAATAGGAGTGATCCATGTGCACACACAAGTCAACCAATAGAATATAAGTTGACTTGTCATATAAGACAAAAGTCTCACAAGCCTTTTCTTTTATTTGTAAAATAGAAAAAGGACTTTATGTGTGCATTTTAGGTGGGTTAGAAGAATGGGGTCTTTTATTTAATTAAAAGGGGACATGTTCTTTTAATCAAATAATGAACTTAGGATAGCATAGTCAAACTATAGGTTATAATCAAATAAATTGATTATTAGCAATTTGGTCTAGGTAAATGATTAAATTAATTTAGCCAAAATGCTGAGAAGGGGGCTAATAGTCTAGATGACCATTTTTAGGTGATTACACAGTGACTATCACCTTTTAAACCATAGCATGCCCAGTAAAGGGTAAAGGTGCAAAAGTTATAGTGCCAACATTCCTTGCCCAATCTCTAGTTAGGCCGCAAATGGTATATCAACATAAAAAGGATGTTGGGTATTTTAGAGAAGAGAAGGGAAAAAATAAGAGGAAAATAGACTCCCCAAAACAAGATGAGCCTGAATTTGAAGAGCCTCAAGAAGGGGCATCTCTAGCACCTAAGAATGAAGAGTCTTAAGAAGAAGTAACTCAAGCTCAAGATACTGCACAAGTACCCTTGTCTGAATAGGAACACGAACAAGAGAAGGAACCAGAATAGGAACACAAGAGGTGACACAACCAACTCAAGCAGAAGAAGTCTCTCCTTCAACTCCTAAGAAGGCTAGGGTTGAACCTATTGTGAGAAGGACAAGAAGGAAAAAGATATAAAAGAAGGTTATTCCTATCCCTTTAGTGTCTAAAACCATCCTTGAGGTAGATGAAGAAGAAGAAGAAGAAGAAGATAATCTCCCCTTGAGTCAAAGGACTTGTTTAGCTAGGGAAACAATAGAAGAAAGAAGAAGGAGCTTGACCATAATGCCACCGTCCATTCCTAAGGAACCTGTTCAGGTTACTATTTTTGAAGATGAGCAACAACAGTAGATTGATGAGCAGGAAGGGAAAGAAATAGATGTATTCAACATATCTGATTTTGATTTTATGCCCATGGGGACTAAAATAGTGGGTGATAAGACATGAGATACACCTACGAATCAACCTTTGGGATAGGATTGGAACCAAATGTCACCTCGATCACAAGGGTTTCTAGGTACATCACCCCCACCATTTCAAGATTTTTCATTCTTAGACAAAGGCTCACCCACTCCTCTTCCTCCTATCACTGAAGAAGAAGAATAAGCAATACATAGAGAAGAGCCAAAACAAAGGCCAACCGATGAAGTATCAAAGGAGGGATAGATTCATGAAGAACCTTAGGAAACTTCTTAGGATTCAAAGGAAAGAACTATGGCTACAACAAATATAAAAACTCCCAATGTAGATCTTTTTCATTAGGAGAAGACTCTAGAAAGGAGTAATAAGAGAAAAGGGCTTGCAAGTCAAACTCCCTCTTCATTCAAATACATGTCTCCTATAGGCACTACATCGGCCTAGCTAAAGAGGGAGGTTATGGTGAGAGAAAAGAGGTAGCTGAACTTGAACAAAGAAGAGAGTATGGATGAACTAGTGGAAGTCATCAAAAAGCTTGAGCCACCTACAAGTGAGGCACAAACATTGGCCTACGTAATGAAGAACCAAGATCAGGACTTGTTTGCACATGTTGCCATCCCTCCTCCACATGCTAACATCAAGGACTTGATTCCTAGTGATTACTAGATCAAGGAGGTCCTCTTAGGAAAGCCCACAATAGACACTACTAAATTTTTGATCACTACAAATGTGAAGGAGGTCTTTAAGTAGGTGGATAGATATGAGTCAGAGTTGGTGACATTGAGGAAGAAAAATGAGCTCTTGAGAGGCTATTTGCATGAAGTTGTGGGCCCCATTGACTTCAATAATCCAAAGGTCACTCTTGCTACAACATTGGAGAGGAGAGATAAGAAAAGTGTATAGTTAGTTTCATTTTTGGGTGGATGTCAAAAATGGCATGACAATTTTGAGGATAAAGGTGTACAAATTATATAGGCTAATTTCAACATGTTACACTATGTTCAAACTAATGCGGATAAATTGGTATCCATAATGGACTGAGATTATGGGCTGATGGATGAGGTGCATACCTAGGGAAAATAGCTTCAAGAACTTTGAACAATAAAGGGTCAAAGGTATTGTACACTCACATAGGTGTATACAATGGATGAGATTGATAAATTAGAAGATTGGATTGAGAAGATAGTTGTTAGAAATAAGGTAATGGAAGGATTCTATGAAGGTATTTAGAAGTTGAAATATCAAACAAAAGAGTAGATTTTGGAAGCTGAGAAGTATTACCGTGATGCCTGCCTTGATATTTTTGAAGATGAGTCGAGAACTAAATACATTCTAGTACAATCAGTGGTTCAACAATTCTAAAAAAGTTTTGAAGATGCTTCGTTAGAAGAGGATATCAAACAAGCATTTAAGATGGAAGAGGTACTGTTGGATTTAGACACTAAACTAGATGATTTTGTAGATATTTGTATGGAAATTAGTAACAATTGACATATAGTTAAAGATAAGTATAAAGCATTGGATTTTCCAAAAGCTTCCCAATGGCGAATGTTGTAGAGAAATTCAAGAGCAGACATCCATACATAGCTCTGGTATAAAGGGGAAGAAAACCTAGGAGCTAGAAATTTAGTTTTGACACTTGGGAAAATTTTAGATTTTTTGACCTTGTCACCAAGGTGAGCAAGGTGCACTATTCCAGAGGTGCGCCTAAAGTTAACTGCTAGTTCCAAATTTAGAGCTTTCCATGTACCAGAAAAGCATTTTGACGACAGTTTAACTCCTACAAATGGTTAGAGAAGGTTGATCTTCCATTTTTAGAGCTTCCAAGGACTCTTAGATCCTCTTACAACTTCCTTCTTATTGTCTACTGCTTTTTTTTAAGACATGTAAATGCTCATGCACCCATTAATTGATATAAATAAGGGTGGAGTCCTACTTAGCACCATTTAGAGAGTTAGTTTGTACATAATTAGATTTTTTTTATTAGTTTAGAAGCATATGTTTGCATGAAGAGATCTCTCAGTCTTAACACAAATTGAGGAGATGATTTCTTATAAATTCAGGAATGTAACATGTATTCCAGGCCATTATTTTGATGCAATAATATATGCTATTGGTGCTCTCAATCTAAGTGTAATTATTCTTTTGAGAGTGTGTTATTTTTGTGAATTATTGTTCATGAATAAAAATAGAGCCAATGGTTTTATTATATTGATTTGATTGTGCGATCTTTTAGCTCTAGTGTTTGCCACGTGTTGATGAATTTTGTTGACATATCGAGTTGGAGAAGAGATCACCCTATTGTTCCTGCATAGCTTCTTATTCTGCATGAGCACACTTTCTATGGCCATGTGATTTGATGAGAATTGAAATGTCTTTCAGTTTTTACTAAGTTCCCACTGACAATTGCATCAGTGGAATTGAGGAAGCACTATTCCTATTTTCATTGATTTCCTACCCGATCTTTTCAATGATTTAACTTCTAGAAGTGTTGTTACCGTTGTTTATGTCTATTAGGAATTTCCCTTCCATGATATTTTCTTTCATCTCTCATTACCTTATCTTTGTTATTTGATTTGCTAACCTTTGGTTAAATTAGGAATTCATATAGTTGCATTGTTAGATATAGAAATAGAAAATACCAAAAATATATCTCATTTGTGGTTAATTTTGAAACAACAAGAAGATTGAACATCTTATCCAAAATTGGTCAGAACCAACAAAGGCCTCCTTGTGAAAAAACACATTTATCTTCAACTAAGTAGATTCTAGTAGGTCGCAAGATCACCCAAAACCTTGGAGTTGATCCTAGATTAACTTTTCAAGAGAGGAGTTTGAAAGGATTCCTACCATTAAGCATTGTACAAAATGATAGCTCAACAAAATCCAACAAGAACTTATTTCCATGATAGACCAGGGTTATGTTTGCAATGCACAACATGCCCAAAGAAAACAAGCCACACTTTGGAAGAAAACTTACATTCAAAGAATAGATTCTAAAAAGTTTCATCACAGTTACACAATGAGAAAATAATGGGTTGTTTACCAAGATGAGAAAGGAAAGAGTTAGCTACTAAATTTATAAGCAACATCAACCATCTAAAGAATTTTTTTTTGGGTTCAACATGTAAATACCAAAACAAATAAAAAATGCATGCCATCTAGAGCATGACTAGTCAAAACCCCAGGTCTAGTTGATTCTTTCAAAAATATCCAACTCACCATTAAGAATTTTATAGATATGCTTGCAAGAACTTTCATTTAAAAACTTACCATCAACTCACTTCACTTTTTCAAGAAACTGCTTAGATTTAAAACTCTTTCCTAGGAAGAGGTTACTAATAGCTTTGATAATCAAGGTATAAGTCTTCTTTTGGGGTTAAGGAAGATTATATTTGTACTTTAATTCATCCCAAGAACACACCCTATTCTTGACCACAATATCTTGCATTAGTGATAAGCCTTTCATATTCCACACCTTGGCAGAGCAACTTTGAGTATGAGCCAAGGGATTCTCATTATGATAGACCCCCCACCATATTGAGTTGTCTAACATTGCATAGTAAGGATTCTTCTTGTATCACCCCTTGGAACAAGCAACTATTTGGCCTGACACCAAGCCTTCCACAATGACTGAAACATTACAGAACCTACAACCTTGCCATCAAAGTTTCCCAAAACAATGTCAATCATAGGAACATTGTCCCAGTATTTCTCCTTTTTAATTCTAGCCCTAGACAAGTTATTTTTTATTAACAATTTCCATGGTTGTTCACTAGTAATTAAGAGCTCCAATGATCCACTTGGATGTAAGAGCATGAAGACCTTACTTTCTGATATCTCTCACACCACGGCCACCAATATTCATAGGATTACGACACCACTCCCATTTAACACAGTGTTTCTTCTTATTCCCAGTACCATCAGACCACATGAACTCCCTCAAAGTTTTCTGTAACTTATTCTACTAATATTTGGCAAACATCCATGTAGAGGCATAATAGACTGAATTAGATGAGAGTACTTTTTTGGATAATTTGGGCTCTCCTCACCAAAGAAAGTAAATGTGTTTTCCATATAACATGTTTATTTTCAAAAAAATTAAATATCCATTTCCACATATCTTTTAAAGAAGCATCTAAAAAAAAGGGAATACCGAGGTACCTCACAATCTTGTTAGGACCAATCCATTGCCACCTTTTATTTAGGACCCACTTGGGAGAGGTTTCCTCCCAACCAAGGATATAGGATTTCATTTGAGCAATTTTTTCTCTCGAAGCTTCACAAAAGAACAACAATCTATTCACCATATTATCAAAATTAATCTCACAGAGGTCAATGAACAAAGAAATATCATCTTTAGTTTTAAGCACATAGAACAAAACATGAGCCACGCAAACAAAAAAAGAATGAGCAAGGGACATCCTTGTCTAATAGATATTCCCAAGTAGATCACCTCTGAAAGTTCACGATTAACCTCAATGACAGTAGAAGCATCTTTGAATAGAATATTAACCCATTTAAAAAGGATGGGGGGAAATCCCATAGCATGGAGAACACCAATCACAAACTGCCATTCAATCTTATCATATGCTTTTTCAAAGTCAAGAAGAATCATACTAGCATTTTGTCCATAATCCTTGGCCTATTTCATGGCCTCCTAGCTAGTGATTAAGTTTTCAAGAATGTATCTCCCTTTGATGAAACCCATTTGAGTGATAGAGATAATGTTATCAAGCATGTTAGCAACTCTCCTTGCCAACAATTTGGCAATAATTTTATAAGACAAATTCAAAAAAGTGATTTGGCCTCCAATTTTTTATTTGGGACCTATCTCCCCCTTTAGGTAGAAATTTAATGACTCCCTCCTTGATGTTTTCACCAAGGGTCTCAACTTGAAAGGCCTCTTCATAGTCTTGGAGTAGCTCTACTAAGGTCCAAGATTTGTTTTCTTTTTAGAACTTTGCTAGTAAACTAGCAAGGCCAAGAGATTTTCCAATGGCTAAGGAACTAATAGTATCTTCAATCTCATGAATCTCAGTCTTTCGACAAAGAACATAGACTTGATTTTTAGAAACATTGCAAGAATGAGCCTAAGGCACTTATTAAGGATTTTATAGTTTCTCTGTCAACATCTAAAGTGGATAACTCTTTATAATATTGCTCAAAGAATCAATGATAACTTTGTTGTCATTGGTGAATCCTTTCTCGGTTTGAATGTTCTCAATCTTCTCCCTATTATGTTTGGCTCTGATCAAATTAAATAAATACTTGGATCCCCTATCACCATCTTTAAGCTAATTGGCCTTAGCTTTGATTCTTTGATCCCAAATCTTGTAATTCTAAATGTTCCTTAACTAGATTTTAGCGGCAACCAACTCTTTCTCCAATTCCACATCATTTATTTGTCATATAATCTTTTCTTAATATGATTAATCTTCTTTTGATACACATGTTCTTTAAGCCTTCTGTCTTTAGCTTCTTTGGTGCCAATAATTAGGAAAATCTTTCTCCAAGATTTAGCCACTAGATCTTAATTGTGTATGGCAGAAATAAAGTTACTACAAAAATTGGTAAGGATAGTTGACATCCTAATAGTATTAATGGAATCTTCATCATGTCACAAAGAGATATTGAGTTTAAAAGGATTCTTCTTATTAAAATAATTAGGAGTATCATCTTCCTTAAAATAGAAACAAGTTGAGATAGGAGAGTGAACTAAAATATTGATAGAATATCTCCCATGTAGCTACATTAGCCCTATAGAGTAGGGATTAAAGTAGATCATGCCTAACCTGCAATATATCCCTTTTTTGCTAGCTTGATTATTACACTAAGTGAACCAAATTCCCTCTAGATCCTTCTTTCTTTATTCCAAAGGGTCTTTACTTTTAAAAATTCTTCTAAACTTGGACCAGAAGTACATTTCATTACCTTTCTATTCATGTTTTGAACCACACATTTTGGTTAACCATTTTCAATCATATTAAAATCACCTATAAAAATCTAGTTAATACTAGGGAGATTTTCAACAAGCTAATCCCATAGAGTTTATATTTATCTATAGTCATTAGATGCATAGATATTACATATCCCAAAGGTATTATTCTTATTCTTAAAGGTGGCCTAAATTTCTCTTTGATAGGGGCAAGTGTCATGAATTATCATATTGTCAATCCATCTCAGGCCTAATAGAATAGCATCACCTCCCTTACCTCTAACATGCCCCAAGTAAATACATTTGGCTTTATCCCAAATGAGCTTAAGAGTATTGAAATCATGGTAACTAGAAACTTTAATCTCTTGGAGACACACAATATCTTTATGGTTCAACCATATATTTTCTGTCAGGCATCTCAAGACCGCTAATATTCCAACTATGAATGTGGCAATTCATAGTCAATTTATGGGGTATGGAGTACTATTACACAATCTGTTAAAACACTCTGGTAATTCACTATTTTTCATTTTGGAATTTCTCTCACAATTCTTCCCACTAGTTGTTCTCTCATAGGTCTTTCATTTCTACTGCATTATCCTTAGTGGTGCTTTTAGAGGATGATTCTCATTGTAGATAGGCTCTGAACCAAGGAAAACATTTGAATCCAAGGGTTGTCGCCTCAAGCCCAAATCTATTTTATCATTAATATTCTTGAGAGCTAGCTACTAAGCATTCAATTTTAAGGCATCATCCTCATTAACCTTATCCTTATCAACATGTATATATTGTGGTCAAGAATTGAAGGAAGGGAGTTAAAAGTATTGTTCTTGGTGAGATGCATGTAGTACATATCACAATCATCCTCATATAAGGGGTTAGTTAAAGTAACAATTTTTTCTCCACGACCATCCTACAAGATGTACACATTGTAAGGAATATCAACATGATTAACATAATTATCTTTAACAATAACATCAGCTATAATTGAAGGTTCTACATGATTAGGGTTTGGTGTTTGTTCATTAGGTGGAGGAACAAAAGATTTGTGCATGTTTTTTAACAACGAAAAATCTCTACGATTACGACCATTAATTTTACAATGAAAATAAGTAGTAACATCACCCAATTTTTTAATCTTCTAATAAAAAGTATCTTCTTCAAATCTGACTAAAGTATCCTCTAGAAAGGTAGTGCTGAGGTTAATGGAAATGAGAGCTCGAGCATTAAGATGTGGTAGGGTAATTCTAGGATTCTCAACTTGAAGCACTGACCCTATGGGTTTTAACGTATGGGGTAAAAAGGACCAAAATTCTAGTTGAACATTCTTAATCTCCACCTAAGTAGGAGTTGAGGAGGAATATAAGTGCTCATGTTTATTCTCGAAAGACTAGGAGAATACCCTAAACAACGCCTGACCAACATTCCATAGCCCTTTATTAAGAACCTTCACTTGCATATCATGATTTTTTAAGAAAATAACAAACATAACCTTCTGAATCATCCTACTAAAGTTAATGGAAATTCCAAGTTTTTTGCCCCATACATTATTAAACCAGTCATCTAGAAGTTTTCTAGCAGGAGGAAATTTCATTTCCATGCAAACAAAGAAAATAGAAACACTTTTTAAATGTTCTTGCTCAACCTTAATGGATTTTACCATGTCATCATTTGGATCTTACCTTCTCATTCTCCCTCATTTTCCTTTCCACTGTTGGGGTTGTCTCCACAATATCCATTTCCATTGACATTGGTTCTGTTATTTCTTGTCCGCACATTTCTTCTACAAAAAGCTCCATTAAAAATTGTCATTTTTGGTAACACAACCACAAATTTCTTTGCAACAATGATGTTGTAAGAAGGCTTAACAACTGTGTTATTCGTAAAACTCTTCTTAACATCTTCCTTAATGAGCCTTCCCTTGTCTTGCCTCTATCATCATTACTCTTCTTAGCGGCCATGGCCAACTAGATCTAGGACAAGGACTCACACACACCAAAGATGACAGAAAGTTTAAGAAATGAAAAGACACACACATACAAGGATTAAGGGAGAATATGAAACCAAGCTTAGAACACCACAAAATGATACCACCAAAATTTAGGGCATGCAAATAAATGATAACTTGACATAAATAAAAGGAAATAAAACACAATATCACACAACTAATATAGAAAGAGAAAACGTATGTGATGCTCAGCCCTAGAAGTCATGGAGCCTCCACTGAAGCGCTCTGTAGGGAGGGTACAAAGTGTTGGCATGGTTAGATGTCAGTGCACCCAACTTGTAGAGAGCTCTCCAACCTCACTTCCTTCTATTAGGATGTACACTCATTGTATCATTAGTATAAATTTTCTCAGAATGTGTAGGTTCCCTAATGAGGACATTAATTTTCTATTTACCTCAGGTGTCTTATGCAGGAGGAGTGTCTTGGGTTTATTTGCAATCTTGTATTAAAAAAAATGAAATTTCTTTTCTTTTTCTATTATGTTGATCATATAAACAATCTTGTTGTTCTTGCTTTATTTCATTTGCGAGCACAAGTTCATCAAGTAGGTCTTATTCCTTTGATCATGGCTCTTAATATTTCATTCCTAACACATTCTCATATGTTCTTTCTTATGACATGTTCTTCATTGGCACCTGATGTAGCATGTGGGATTTTTCTTATGCAATGCTCATCTTTTTATGCAATCTTTTGTAGCTTCTCATGTAGATTCTTGGATCTTTGTTGGGCCTATCTCCTTATGCTTAATTATGTAGTGCTCATTTCTCCTTAAAAGATGGATCCTATATATGTTGTAATATGTTTCCTTTTGGGATTTGTGATCTTCTAGCTGACATGTGTGTCTTGATGACGATATTATGTAAGGAACCATGTGTCTAGAGGGTAGCAGTTTTTAGAGAGGAGATCTAGAGATTAATGTCTTAAGAAATTAAGCTTGCAAGTTAGGTTTTATGTTGTAGTTCAAGGCTGCAACTGGGTAGGCCTTATGATCGACATATTAGGAGCAAATTCTATTGGATCTTCATCGAATCAATTGAAATTCCTTCTCGTATCTATGTGTTGCTTCCCTGTGTTTTTAGTCTTATTGCTTGGTTGAACATCTTCTTTGGGATTCCTCCTACCTAGCCCGCATTAGATTGAGTCAATGGGTGTATGAAATACTATATATATAAATAGATAGCAAATAATAAATCTGCAAAGGAAAAAAAAAGTACTCAATCTAGAAAATCACAGATGGGACAATGGATATATATGATATGTAATTTTCACCATTGCTAACAATAAATTACAAAATGATTTTGTAGCTTCTCCAAAACTGGACAAATCAAAACTTTGATATGTTCACAGCTTCTCTTTCATGATATAGAGCCATCTAAAAAGTATTTTCTTAGGATTGAAAAAGGTAAGCTTTGGGACCATATGACTATTTATGTCGATCACAAACATGAGATCATGCTTAATAGGTTACGAGAGAAGATATAATGTGGCCATTTTTCAGAGAAAGGCACTAAACAAAACGTGGATAATGTACTGAATGTGCAACTCATAATTATTCTTAAAGTTTTGTAATACCAATTGATAAACGATATACCTAGATCCATCACATTGTCTCCATGTGACAAGAGATATGGTCGTAAACAAGAGCCCAAAAGGAGATGCGTGTAAGAGGAGATAAATAAAACACCAGATGCAAGTAAGGATAAGGTTGCACCCATAACTCTATCACCATACTTCACATAACTGTGGGCATTTTTGTCTCTTATCTCTTGGACCACCTTGGATATTAGAACCTGCAACTAAATTAGATCCTCCATAGCTACTCTTCTCTCTCGACTCGAACTTCGGAAGCTCTTCTAAAACTGGATTAGACGTAGCTTATGTCTATGAATTTGTGTAGAAAATTCGTCACAATTTCCCAAGGGATTTTGATCAGAAGGTTGTGAAAGTGAGGAAGTGGGGGAATGGCCTGTGAGCTGATTAGCTAACAAGGTCATTTCTCTGTGTTTTCCCTCACGTAGAGACTTGAGACTTGGTTGTATTTAGGAATATAAAATGCAACAAATCCATCATCTACATGAATGAAACTCAGATGTGCTCGCCGAGTACAATCTCAGAGCCATTTGCCCTTGTAATATGTCATGCCAAATCAGGCATTGAACAGGAAATCTGTTTGATCAAAATATCAATGTGAACAATCGTCTGCTGCGATTTCTGACTCTCAGAGCTTTGTTGACCGAGTGGTAGATTTTGTCATCATCTCCCCCTTTAAGTGTCAATGAAGTAGGCAACATGTTTGGTTATGATGAGGGATTTAAGGTTGAAAGAGTGGTGGTGCCAAGATTCCTCAAATTATGCCAAATAAAGTGGAAACATGTGCTAGGGGTGGTAGCTGCTTCTCCATAATTCTAACTTTAAGGCCACCACACTAATATATAATAATAATAATAACGACATTCTATTTTATCAATAGCACTTCCACTAGCATGTATGTATATGATTGGAAAAATGGGCGTATAGTAGATAGACTTCAAATTTCATACTTTTAATAGAGAGGCATTTTCATTATTTCTATAGTAGAGGACTTTGCGTATTATTTCACTCATCGTGTCAAAGAGCTTATGATTGATAGTGAAAGAATGCAGAATAAGATATAGACATCTTGTCAAAATATGTATTCATTTATCTTTAGAGTGCATTTATGATGCTATAGTTCAATCATAACTATCTAGTTTATGCATTAGCAAATTTTTTTATAGCAAGGAGAAAATCCTGTCTTTTCCATTATAGAAGCTTCCTTCAGTCTCGATAGTAAATCCGTGGTTAAGTTGTCTCCCTATGCTATAGCTCTATGACTAAAAAATATTTTTCATTTGTAGCATTAATGCCTCTCTATATTTCCATCCCACGCTAAGCCTAATATAAACATAAAAAATTAATTTTTTAATATACATTCAATAATAAAAATGATATTTTTAATTTTTAAAAATAAAAAATACAAATTATTAAATTTAATATTAATCATCAAATTTAAATTATAATTTAATTTGAATTGAAAATTGAAAAGCACATTTAAAACAAAATATTATAATTAAAACTTACAAATACCATTGATTGATCTAAAAGCTAAAGTAAAATACAACTAACTTTTACTCTATACAATACAAACATTAAAAAATAATAGAAAATCAAAATTTTCTTAAAATTTTAATAAAATATTCTTGAACTAATCCTTGACTCTTTTATTTTTTATTCTTTTTACCAGTTATATACCATTTTTATAAAATAAAACAATTAAAGCTTAAAATAGATGGTCTTATCATACATGGAGTGTGTTTGAATTATCTACGAGTAGCATGAAGTCTTCAGATATCTCAAGGAAAGCATTTATGCATGAGGTTTTTTGTCAAACCAAGCTTTCTTTGTCCTTTCAAGTTGAGGCCAAAGTTAGAACATTCGTATACAATAGTCTTCTTAATTGTTTCTCAGATTTAAGCCTTCAAAATTATCAAATCTTAATCCCCTTTCTTTCCTTTATCTCTCACTTCTTTTCTACTTTCATCAATCGATGGAAATGATAAATGTAGACAAAATAAAATCAAGGAAAGACAATATTAACCAAGAAGAAGAAAATGAGATTTCTCCATCTATTTTTGGTGTGCCTAAAATTTCTTAGCATAAAGATTCATCACAATTCCATTAAACGAATGAACTGTAAAAATTTCTCAGCCAAAAGATTCATCACAATTCCATTAAAGGAATGAACTATAAAAATTTCTCAGCCAAAAGATTCATCACAACTTCATTTAAAAGAATGAACTGCGAAAAATTTTCAAAGTTTGCAAAACGATTCATCACAGTTCCATTAAAGGAATGAATTGTTAAAATTTCTCAGCTTAAGGATTCATCACAGTTCCATTAAAATAATGAACTGTGAAAATTTCTCAATGAATTAAGTATTATTGTTATTGCTAGAAAAAGATTGGTTGATAATTAGTTGTTAAAAACACACCATATATATGCTAAAGGAATATGTGTCATTTTTATTCAATAAAACTTGAGATTTGATTGCCTACACACAACATTAGGGAAAAGAAAATTAAAACATGGACAAAACTTTTGAACACTTTGAAATATTGAAGGGAATGGTAGACAAACACCCATACTATCATTTAATTAAAATCTACTCATAAGATTAAATACCAAGAAACATGTTAAATTAACAATTTCAAGAGATATGCAGAACCAACCTTATTAGATTTACAAATTATGTGTTAAATTTTTTAAGAAGAACCATGTTTTGATTCAGAATGAGGTTGTAGATATTATTATATAACACTTAGAGGATAAACCAATCAGACAATAAACAAAAACCAAGGATTGATCAATGGTAAAAATATAAAATTCTAGTGGCAAATCATACAGACAAGGATGAAACCACAATGTAAATTGATTTTTATCTTTCCCAAAATGATAAATTCGTCTTCTCTTCTTAGTGGATGCTAACCACTACTTTAGTAGCATTTGTGCCATTAATCGCTTCACTCAACATTGAAAGCAAACGCCTCCTTTGTGCTCGAGTGCCTGTACTTGTACTATGCCAAACAACCAGCAAGGTTTCTACCCATGTGAAGTGTTTGGGCAGGCTTTTTAACCCATCTTGCAAGAGCACAAAGCCTTTGCAAATTTAGAAGAACTAGTGAAAACTAGTAAACAAAAATTGGAAAGTTGCAATTGAGGGTAGGAATAAAGAACACAATAAGGAAAGTAGGATTTCATTATTGGAGAATAGATTTTTCTATGTAAAATAAAATAGTTGAATAATGCATACAAATTCATATATAAAATACACTTTTCCAAGAATCACACTTAATGAAAATTAAAGCTTCAACCATTCATAGCTTTAAAATATATTTTCCTATAAATAATTATAAGCTTCAATATGTCACTTTGATGGGGCAAATTTACATAATTCAAAATCATTAAATTATTTGTCAAAATCTATCATTTATATATGTAATAAAAAATTAACTTAATGTCATACATATTGGTTACATTTTCTTTAAATAATATGAATTTGTGAAGCATATAAGTATCACCATCGGATAGTAAAAACTGAATAATTCCTCAGAAGAAACAAATGAAAAAGGAAATATGTAAGGAAGCTATCTAATTTTTGATCTTAACATAATAGAAAGTTGCACTTGATTTTTTAAAAAAATCTTAAAATTTAGATTTCTAAGATTAGAAAATCAATAAAAAAATTAAAAATCCGATTACTCATACAACTTTTTGGTCATAAATTCAAAATTTGGGAGCAAAGCTCCCACATAAAACCTATCGGCTTAATAAACAAAATTTCGGGTTATGACAACCCCATCCACTTTCTCTCAAAGGATACTTCCTTGATTAAAAAAATTACAATGTTCACCATTTCCAAATTTCCTCATCTAAATCCAAGCATTTTAATGTCAAACATCCCACATCTACTTTAGGTTTCTACATCTTGTGGGCCTCATTTATAAACTTGGTTAGTGTCAAATCTTTCCAACCAAAATTCTCTATTAGGAAGATCTAAGTCACAAATCTTTCAATTATTTCCAAGTATTTAATATTGAGTTCTATTTTACGTTAAAAAAGTGTAGCTACCAAAACTTGCAAAAGAAATGATATAACTCTTCAAGATGTACATAAATAATCAAATTTCAAAATCTGTGACTATCATACAAAGTCTTTTTACATTTATGTTTGTGATGGTGTTTTTCCTATTGTGAAAACTTTTTAGGTCAAAACATCCTTCAATTAATCAAATGTTAAAAATAAACCTTTTTCCCAAGATAATTTACAAAACCTAGTTAGTGTCAAATCTTTCCAACCAAAATTCTCTAAAGATCTAAGTCACAAATCTTTCAATTGTTTTCAAGTATTTTGTTATGCACCGCCAAGGGATCCAAAGAATTAACCTAGAATTCTCACTATGTTTGGTAGCATTTTTTTTCCATGAAAGTAAACACCACATATAACTTATGCACAATAACGGAAGCAATAGTAATGTCCATCTGAAATTAAACATAACATACATAATAGATTACATTCTTAAAGATCCCTTAACGTTGGATTGCATCTAGAAACATAAATCCATCTAGTACAACATCCACATGAAATAATAATGATAAGTCCAATGTTTATACATTACATTTCACATACTCAATCATCCATTGTACATGTCACAGGGTATGACAAGCTCAAAAGAATATACATACATAGAATAAGGTACATCTTCCTATTCTAATCCATGATACATCAAAGTAAAGATAATCACATGGTATACATGATACATCATCATAGAAGACATATACATCCATCATAAAGATCAACATAATAAACTAAGTGCATGGTTCCTCCCAACCGTTAATAGCATCATTAGACCATTGTGGATCCTAGCCATCCCTTCGTGCGTAACATTCCAAATCACCGAAGAGATCATCGGTATTAACATAGTAGGAATGTCACTCCTAACATATATAACATCATATGTAGAAAGTAATCTAACATGCAAATATAAGCATAAGAATCATCATCTAACATATGCTAATCATCAATGAAAAGGATACATATCCACCATCATGAAGGATACATCAGCCACGATGTCTCAATGAATCTCAAATGATAAGAGTGGAAAATACACTACCACCTGACTGCGTGGTACCTAAGTGGTCCACTCCCATCGTGCTGAGGAGATAATCTCAAGTCCCAAACAGGCTATCCAAAACACATACACAAATCTCCATAAGTCCAGAAATCCTAAAAGTATACCTACTCAAAGGTTCCAAACACAAAACATGACATCTAATCCTAGAGGCACACAATGACATGTAGGAACCTACTATGCAAGCGAGAAAGTGTCATCACAATTATCACGTACAAGTTACCCTGGCAGTTAGCTAAACTCCAGGGGTCCATACTGATTTCATGCGGCCACTAGTATCATCTCATACTGAAGAGGCATACTATGGAATGCAAAGTCGCAACCATGCGTCTCACTACTCCCATCCTAGCCTGTACAAGCACTCAAGGCATGGGCGAGAAATTTTTTTTATCTTTTTAGGTTCATTCAGTTAGTATTAGGTGTGAATGTTATCACTTATTAATCCAACTTACAATGAGTTACCCTGGCAGCCTCTTAGGGCCCCGACCCCCGTTGCAAGCCACTTCCTGTCACTACATGCAGATATCCTACCTTAATGCTCATGGAATCATAAATCTCAAAATCACAAAAGATAATCCATAATAAAATCATCAAATATGCATAAAAGCATCAAATGTCCATGAGCAAATATCCATAGAAAATCATGAACACAACAACTCTCTATTGGCAACTGAAGTATCATTGATAATCAAAGTATCCAATGGTTCTCAATAACCAAAATATATCTCAATCATATTGATGGAAGACTCCAAAATGGTTGAGTCAAACATGTCACAACATAAAATCATCAAGAATAAATCCACATCACAGTCCCATCATGGCGACTAAAAAATAACCAAGGATAACTGATCGATGACCAAAATAATGGTTAGGTCAAGTATCTGATACATAAGAATCTCAACTATAACAATCAGTAATCACATCCAATACATAGAGCATTCTATCACATAAACATGGTTGGGTTTATAAAGATCGAGATTAAACATCATCATGACATCACAATCACATAACCCCCCCAAGCCTCTGGTAGACATCCTATAACTGGTCAACACTAGTCAACCCAAAACCCAAAACAATAGCATAAAGAATACACAATGTAAACACATGTTTTGGTTTTGCTAAATTTACAATTTGAATTTAAATGCAAAAGTATCGGTTTACATTTCCAAGTTTAGAGAAAGAATTTGAAGAAACATTTATATGTTTTTGAATGAATACAAATCCATTCTTCAATTATAATTTTAATCCAAACGTCCCCCATCAATCTGAATTTAATATACTTAATAAAACAATTAATTTAAACCATGAGCCTTCAATTATTAGTTATACAATTATAAAACAAATTATTAATAATCATATTTACATATTATATACATACTTATATATATATATATATTTATATTGAAATATATACATATAAATACATATATGAATACATAAATTATTTTACCATTAAACAAAATCGAATTAACAAATTCGATTAATGCCCAAAATTTTAATAACAATTAAAATTGAATATGGCTAACATTTTACAAATAACATTATAAAATCGGATGCAATGTTTTATATAAAAAAATGTTGCATCAAATAATATGTAAGCCGTGGCATGCACGTAGGTACCCTATGGTTGCAAGGCCTGCGGCAGTAGCAGGTACATGGTACCTGCTGACGTCGCAGTTCCTATGACCGCAGGTACCCCGCTTTGAACAAGCGTGGGTGCACAACATCCGTCCCCACTGTGCATATGTTTTTATTATTTTTTTTTAATAGTGTTTTTTCATAAAAACATTTCCATGTGATATGGCATTTTATAAATATAAAACTTCTATCACAATTTGGCATTCGATTATTAAATAAACAAATACATATATGTATATATATAAATATGTATGTATATATATATGTGTGTGTGTATACACACACACACACACACACACACATGCAGAGTTTTCTAATGTCACAACACATGAACATGTATATATATATATGTATATATGTATGCAGATAAACAGTTTATTTAGAAATTCTAGTTTTCAAAATTTTCCTATAAACTTTTGATCTCAAATTTATCCAATAAATAATCTAATGGGTTTGGCTATGAATTTAAACTGTAGCCCCGTGTTCTTTTTAGATTTATGCATATAAGATTCTCAAATAAATTAGACTACCCATATAGATAATGCATAAAAATATAAAATTTCTCAGAAGACATACGGAAGACACGAAGAAGACAGGGAATGCATGATGCAGAAATAGCATAAGTAAAATTACAAGAATCTACCTGGATTCTGATGTTATAACGCTCTTCCTCAGAAAACCCGTAGAGAAAGCTCCTCCCTTCTTCAGAGTTCTCGAGTCCTCCAATGCTCCAATTGCACTCCAACCGCTATGTCTAAGCCTCTATGAATGCTTGAATATAAAGAGTTTTCAGGAAACATCTAGAGTGCTTCTAGAAACAGCTGGAAGGTGTCACCAACTAAGCATGGGTCTTTTCCAACTTTCAAGATGAGCCATAGGGTTGTAGACACCATGTGCTTAATTGATGCACTAACCCCTGTGTTGTTGACACTTGAGAAATAGAAAAGTGCATTAACTCCCATGCAAGCTTATAACTCCAATTCACTTTTTATATAATTTCTATTTAACTATTTATAACTTCCATTTTAATCTTTATAACTTTCATTTTAATTTTTACAACTTTTATTATTATTTATTTACTACTTTATTATTATTATTAATTTTAATTTCTAATTTTCTTTTATTTAATTCTTTTTTCCTCAATTAATTCTCATTTAACTAATTATAATCAAAATATCAAATAACATGATATTTTATATTATTTTTTTCAAATAATTAATTTATTAATTAAATCTATTTATTAAGACTTAATTAATAGAAAATTCACCATAGACCTCCAAGATAAAATATGAAAACCCATCATAGAGCAAATCACACAAAATCAGTCTAAAGGGTTAAAAATCATGAATTATGTCATCTGACACATTCGGTGGGTAAAATATCCAGATACTTGTCCTACCTCACTAGGACAATTGGCTTAAAGGTTTGAAATTTGGACTTGAGAATTTATTTACCTTCTCTTATCATTGAGATAGTATAATAGGGTACGCTCATCCTGGCAATTCAGGGAAGTCGATACCCGATACCTACAACCTGCAGAAAAACCATGCATGGACGTACAATATATATAATTCTAAGCTAAACATACAATGGCAGGAAGTGGTGCATTGTGTAGATCCCAACTAATCAGGTGACTACGACTCCCTTCCTTAACCACATCAAAAATGCCCTACAATGAGAAAACACGCACACCATACACATGCAAGTATGGGGTAAGTATCCATAATAAAACACATGAGATAATAACAATCAACTAATCATCAACAATAACTAAAAACCAATATAATGATCATCATGTATGCATGAAATGTAAAGTCTAAATGATCTCATCACATAACCTTTGAATTCATAACATAATGTCTGATAGTGTCAAAACAATATCACTAATCCATCAACATAAAACTAGTCCATCATAGTCTAATAATAATAGCAACAATATGTCCAAAAAAGATGTGAATGAGGGTAGGCACTACATCCACCCCCCCTTTGGTTAGGCTTACTCCTTGAAGCCGACAAACAGGTAGGGATATAACTCCCTCAATCTAGCTGCATCCTCCCATGTAGCTGAAGAATCATCAGTAGGGTCCCATTGGACCCTTACCTGCTCGATGGTTTGACCCTTGAGGATCAACTCTCGTTGCTCCAGAATAAAAATCGGCTCCAAAGCTAGCTACCCGTCCTCTACCTGCAACGTATTCGAATAAAGAACATGTACAATATCAGGAATATACTGCCAAAGCACTGAAACATGGAAAACATCATGAATGTGAGCTAGGCTGGGTGGTAGAGCAAGGCGGTAAGCAACCGGGCCAATCCTCTCTAAATTCTTGAATGGTCCCACAAATCGAGGTGCTAGCTTAGAACCCTTTCCGTACCAGATTGGACTCTTTCGCGGATGCACTCTCAAGAAAACCTTATCTCCCACAACAAACTGCTTATTAGTCCTATGAGCATCGAAATACTTCTTCTGCCTATCTTGTGCCGTAGTCAAGTGCTCATGGATACGTGCTACCTGTTGTTCCATATCACGAAGCATCTCTGGACCCAACAGGATGCGATCCTCAAGACTGTCCGAACTCAATGGTGTATGACAAGGATGTCCATATAATGCCTGAAATGGTGCAATGCCAATAGAACTATGATACCCGTTGTTGTAAGCAAACTCCACCAGGTAGAGATAATCCTCCCAATGTGTCTGCCTATCCATCACATACATTCGTAACATATCCTCCAAAACCTGATTCACCCTCTCTATCTGGCCATCAGTCTCTGGATGATATGCCGAACTGAAGTTTAACTGTGTTCCAAGTTCATGCTGCAACGGTGCCCAGAATGCAGATGTGAATACAAGATCCTTGTCAGAAATGATCTTCCTAGGAATACCATGTAATCTCACAATGTCACACATGAAGACATTAGCTACAGAAGTTGGTTTGTAGGAAGACCTGATCGGTGAGAAATCCACCACCTTAGTCAACCGATCAACGATGACCATGATAGCATCATGACGTTGAACTGTCATAGGTAATCCCACAATGAAGTCCATGGAGATGATATCCCACTTCCAAGAGGGAATGAGATTAGGCTGTAAAAGTCCAGCCGGGTGCTGATGTTCTGCCTTAACTCTCTGACACTCAAGGCACCTAGCGACAAAATCAGCAATATCTCTCTTCATCCTAGACCAAAAGAACAAATGTCTCAAATTAGCATGCATCTTGTTGACACCTGGATGTGCTGAGTAAGGTGTACGATGGGCTTCTGCCAGTATCAAGGTGCAAAGCTCATCTAAAAATGGCACATATATCCTTCCCAGATGTCTTAAAAGACCATCTAATTCTTGAACGTAACCTACAAACTTTCCTTCCAAAGATCTCCCTAAATCTATCTCTCTGCACACTTCCTGATACCAGGAATCTGTAGAAAGTGCCTGAAGAATCTGACTCCTCAAATCCACACTAAGGGTCATTGATGATACCACATGTCTCCTATGACTCAAAGCATCCGCCACCACATTCTCCTTACCCTTAATGTACTTAAACTCAAAATCATATTCGCACAGAAACTCCATTCATCGCCTCTAGCGAGCATTCAAATTAGGCTAAGTAAAAATGTACTGTAGACTATGATGATCGTTGTGTAGCTCAAATCTGTACCCCAACAAGAAATGTATCCATCTAGTCAAAGCATGAACTACTGCTGCTAACTCAAGATCATGTGTAGGATAATTTAACTCATGATCCTTGAACTTGCGTGATTCATATGCAATCACTCGTCCATTCTGCATCAACACTGCCCCAATCCCTTCAAGAGAAGCATTTGTACCCACCATGAAATCACATTCTGGATCAGGTACAGCTAGAATCGGTGCACTGGTCAAAAGCTCCTTGAGCTTCTAAAAAGCTTCCTCACATTTCTCTATCCACACAAACTTCTTTCCTTTCCTCTGAAGAGAAGTGATAGGATGTGCTATCCTAGAGAAGTTTTGGACAAATCTGCGATAATAACCAGCTAAACCCATGAAACTACAAATCTATGACACATTAGTCGGTGTAGGCCAATCTATTATCGCCTGAATCTTTGCAGGATCCACTGAAATACCATCACCTGAAATAACATGTCATAAATACTGAATCTCCGATTTGAAGAATTCGCACTTAGCTGCATTGGCATAAAGTTGATTGTCTATGAAACATTGCAATACCAATCGCAGGTGTTCCTCATGCTCCTTCTGAGTTCTAACATATATCAATATGTCATCAAGAAACACGAGTACAAACCTATCCAGATAAGGTCGAAACACACCATTCATCAAACTCATGAACACCGATGGAGCATTAGTCAACCCAAAAGGTACCGCTGTGAACTCATAATGCCCATAGCGAGTTTGAAAAGTAGTCTTGTGAATATCTGCTTCCTTAATGTGAAGCTGGTGGTATCCTAACTTAAGATCAATCTTGAAGAATACTGTAGCTCCCTTGATCTGATTGAATAAGTCATCAATCCTAGGTAAAGGATACTTGTTCTTAATAGTCACCTTATTCAACTGTCTGTAGTCAATACAAAGGTGCAAAGAACCATCTTTCTTCTTCACAAAGAGCACTGGAGCTCCCCATGGTGATACACTAGGTCGAATGCTCCCTTTGGCCAGAAGTTCCTCTAGCTAAAGATGTAGCTCACCCAATTCTTATGTAGCCACATGATAAGGAGCTTTAGAGATAGGCTCCGCTCCAAGAATTAGATCAATACTAAAGTCCATGTCCCTCTTTGGAGGCATGCCTGGAACCTCACTTGGAAAAACATCTGCGTACTCCTCCAAAATTGGGTGATCTAAATAAAGTCTTCCTCGTCAAGATCATTTACCATAACAGTAAATATCTGACATCCCTTACGGAAACTTTGCTTCAATTTAATAGCATAAATCATCCACAGAGATATAGGCCTCGGTATCCCAACTATCTGCACATCTTTCCCTTAGTCATCTTGGCACAAAATGATCTTCTTTGTACAATCTATACTGGCTCTATGAGATCCAAGCCAATCCATGCCTCAAACCACATCATAGGAACCAAGGGGTATGACTTAAAGATCCACTGCAGTATCAAAGCTTCCTAAGCTAAGCCCACACTTATGAACTATAGATTTTGTGGAGACCTTAATGCCTGAGGCTAGTTCCACTTGCCAACCATGATCTTGCTTCACCGCATCCAGCTTACACTTAGAAACTATAGATGGTGAAATAAATGAATCTGTAGCTCCTAAATCAAATAATACTTCAAGAGATATACCTCTAATAGCACCTGTGGTCTCAACCACTGTTTCTTGATGATCTGCCTGATGCTAATCAACTGCTACAAAAACTCTATGAGCTCTACCTGCATCACCCACTGTAAGCTCTGAAACAGTAGGTCTAGATCCTGAAAACTGAGGTGCTCACTGAGGACACTGAGTTGCATAATGACAATTCTTACCACATGAAAAACATTCTGTATTTCTGCTAGAACCTCCTGCCATAGGTGGTACATTTGATTGTTGATGACTGTTCCTGCTCACAAAAGACTGGCTACTTTGAGTTGGCTGATTGGACTGATTCTGTTTATTGCGTTGAGCATTGCAGTTGTTCTTGGTGTTAGAACCTTTGCCACTGCCTTGAGCTTGAGAATTTGAGCCCTTCTGTTGCTGTGTCTGCTAAGACTACTGCTGATATGGTTTCCCCTTAGAGAAAAAAAACTACTTTTTACCACCTGAATTGTAGTTGCTTTTAGATCCTGATGCTGCTGGCGCTCCTACAAAACCACCTTGACCAAGGTTGACACTTTTTTCAACAAGGATAGCTCAGTGTACCACATCCTTGAGGGTTTTTGGCTCAAATACCTTGACACCCCCAATTATACGGTTATTCACATCCCTAATAAAGTATTGTGTCAACTAAGTTGAATTTTCACTGAACCCTGAAAAAGACATGAGCTCATAAAACTTACACTCATACTCAGTTACTGACAAGGTATACTGTCTAAGATTATGAAATTCATCAGCCCTTTGCTGTTTCCATTCCTCTAGTAAGAATCATTCTCAAAAAATCTCTAGGAATAACTCCCATGTAACACTGCTCATATCGATTCCCAACTTCTCCTCCTGAATTTTCCACCAAGTGGCCCCAAAATTCTCTAAATTAGTGATCGCAAATCTTGCCTTAACATTGCTGTTGAACTCCTGCATGGAAAAAATCCTGTTGAGGGAAATAAGCCATTGCTCAGCCACATAACCAAAACCTTTCCCATTGAAAGGATTAACCTTGGATCTTGAAAGATCCTTCATCTGAGTAGACACAATGGACCTCTGACGATCCTTCCGAGGGCTTCTAGAACTGGGTCTATGCTCTTGTTCTGTCTGGTGCACTTTGGGCTGTTCTTGAATAGGAGGTAGACGTTCTAGAATAGTCTGCATCATCTATCTCAAACCAACCTCTTTAGACTCAGCTTGGTCCTCTCTATGGCTCTCTTCCTACTGCCTACTAGAGTGCTCTTCCCTGCTCTCTACATGAGCTGATCCCTCATGGGTAGACTCATGGACACTGACAGCTCTGCCATGACCACAACCTCTACCACGGCCTCTACCATGGCCTCTAACATATGACCTAGTCCCAGATACCATCCTACAATAGTACAAGGTACTAAGTTCAGTTCTATGTTTAGGTTTAAGTAAAAATTTCTAGTTTTGAAACTAAGTGTTGAAGTATGAAAAATATTCAAGTAACAGTTCAAGTTTCAGTTCACCTAGTTCAAGTTCGGAAAGATACACTTAATAATTCAAAGTTCTAGTTGTTGCAAAATACCCAAAGCTCCCAATGTAGATACTCAGGCTCTGATACTAAATGTAATGCCCCACCAAGGGATCCAAAGAATTAACCTAGAATTCTCACTAAGTTTGGTAGCATTTTTTTTCTTCATGAAAGTAAAAACCACGTATAACTTATGCACAATAATGGAAGCAATAGTAATGTCCATATGAAATTAAACATAACATACATAATAGATTACATTCTTAAAGATCCCTTAACGTTGGATTACATCTAGAAACATAAATCCATCTAGTACAACATCCGCATGAAATAATAATGATAAGTCCAATTTTTATACATTACATTTCAAATACTCAATCATCTACTGTACATGTCATAGGGTATGACAAGTTCAAAAGAATATACATACATAGAATAAGGTAAATCTTCCTATTCCAATCCATGATACATCAAAGTAAAGATAATCAAATGGTATACATGATACATCATCATAGAAGACATATACATCCATCATAAAGATCAACATAATAAACTAAGTGCACGGTTCCTCCCAACCGTTAATAACATCATTAGACCATCGTGGATCCTAGCCATCCCTCCGTGCGTAACATTCCAAATCACCTAAGAGATCATCGGTATTAACATAGTAGGAATGTCACTCCTAACATATATAACATCATATGTGGAAAGTAATCTAACATGCAAATATAAGCATAAGAATCATCATCTAACATATGCTGATCATCAATGAAAAGGATACATATCCACCATCATGAAGGACACATCAACCACGATGTCTCAATGAATCTCAAATGATAAGAGTGAAAAATACACTACCACTCGATCGCGTGGTACCTAAGTGGTCTACTCCCACCATGCTGAGGAGATAATCTCAAGTCCCAAACAGGCTATCCAAAACACATACACAAATCTCCATAAGTCCAGGAATCCTAAAAGTATACTAACTCAAAGGTTCCAAACACAAAATCTGACATCTAATCCCAGAGGCACACAATGACATGTAGGAACCTACTATGCAAGCGGGAAAGTGTCATCGCAATTATCATGTACAAGTTACCCTGGCAGTTAGCTAAACTCCATGGGTCCATACTGATTTCATGTGGCCAATAGTATCCTCTCATACTGGCGAGGCATACTACGGAATGCAAGGTCGCAACCATGCGTCTCACTACTCCCATCCTAGCCTGTACAAGCACTCAAGGCATGGGCGAGAAAAAAAAATTATCTTTTTAGGTTCATTCAGTTAGTATTAGGTGTGAATGTTATCACTTATTAATCCAACTTACAATGAGTTATCCTGGCAGCCTCTTAGGGCCCCGGGCCCCATTGCAAGCCACTTCCCATCAGTACATGCAGATATCCTACCCTAATGCTCATGGAATCATAAATATCAAAATCAACAAAGATAATCCATAATAAAATCATCAAATATGCATAAAAGCATCAAATCTCCATGAGCAAATATCCATAGAAACTCATGAACACAACAACTCTCTATTGGCAGCTGAAGTATCATTGATAATCAAAGTATCCAATGGTTCTCAATAACCAAAATATATCTCAATCATACTGATCGAAGGCTCCAAAATGGTTGAGTCAAACATGTCACAACATGACACCATCAAGAATAAATCCACATCACAGTCCCATCATGGCGACTAAAAAATAACCAAGGATAACTGATCGATGACCAAAATAATGGTTAAGTCAAGTATCTTATACATAAGAATCTCAACTATAACAATTAGTAATCACATCCAATACATAGAGCATTCCATCACATAACCATGGTTGGGTTTATAAATATCAAGATTAAACATCATCATGACATCACAATCAAGAACCCCCCCAAGCCTCTGGTAGACATCCTATAACTAGTCAACACTAGTCAACCCAAAACCCAAAATAATAGCATAAAGAATACACAATGTAAACACATGTTTTAGGTTTGCTAAATTTACAATTTGAATTTAAATGCAAAAGTCTCGATTTACGTTTCCAAGTTTAGAGAAAGAATTTGAAGGAACATTTATACATTTTTGAATGAATACAAATCCATTCTTCAATTATAATTTTAATCCAAACGTCCCCCATCAATCTGAATTTAATATACTTAATAAAATAATTAATTTAAACCGTGAGCCTTCAATTATCAGTTATACAATTATAAAACAAATTATTAATAATCATATTTACATATTATATACATACTTATATATATATTTATATTAAAATATATACATATAAATACATATATGAATACATAAATTATTTTACCATTAAAAAAAATCGAATTAACAAATTCGATTAATGCCCAAAATTTTAATAACAATTAAAATCGAATATGGAAAACATTTTACAAATAACATTATAAAATCGGATGCAATGTTTTATATAAAGAAACGTTGCATCAAATAATATGTAAGCCGAGGCACGCACGCAGGTACCCTGCGGTTCCAAGGCCTGCAGCGGCAGCAGGTACATGGTACCTGCTGAAGTCATAGTTCCTGCGACTGCAGGTACCCCGCTTTGAACAAGCTCGGGTGCATGGCATCCGTCCCCACTGTGCATACGTTTTTATTATATTTTTTTTAATAATGTTTTTTCATAAAAACATTTCCATGCGATATGGCATTTTATAAATATGAAACTTCTATCGTGATTTGGCATTCGATTATTAAATAAACAAATACATATATGTATATATATACACATGTATGTATATATATATAAGGATATATAATTGTATATATATATGTGTATATATATATATACGCACACACACAGAGTTTTCTAATGTCACAACGCATGAACATGTATATATATATATATATATATATATATATGTATGTATGTATGCAGATAAACAGTTTATTTAGAAATTCTAATTTTTATAATTTTCCTATAAACTTTTGATTTCAAATTTATCCAATAAATAATCTAATGGGTTTGGCTATGAATTTAAACCCTAGCCCCGTGTTCTTTTCAGATTTATGCATATAAGATTCTCAAATAAATTAGACTACCCATATAGAGAATGCATAAAAATATGAAATTTCTCAGAAGACATATGGAAGACACGAAGAAGACAGGGAATGCATGATGCAGAAATAGCATAAGTAAAATCACAAGAATCTACCTGGATTCTAATGCTATAACACTCTTCCTTAGAAAATTCGCAGAGCAAGCTCCTCCCTTCTTTAGAGTTCTCGAGTCCTCCAATGCTTCAATTGCACTCCAACCGCTATGTCTAATCCTCTATGAATGCCTGAATATAAAGAGCTTTCAGGAAACATCTAGAGTGCTTCTAGAAACAACTGGAAGTTGTCACCAACTAAGCATGGGTCTTTTCCAATCTTCAAGATGAGGCATAGGGTTGTAGACACCATGTGCTTAATTGATGCACTAACCCCCATGTTGTTGACACTTGAGAAATAGAAAAGTGCGTTAACTCCCATGCAAGCTTATAACTCCAATTCACTTTTTATATAATTTCTATTTAAATATTTATAACTTCCATTTTAATCTTTATAACTTTCATTTTAATTTTTATAACTTTCATTTTAATTTTTATAACTTTTATTATTATTATTTATTTACTACTTTATTATTATTTTTTTATTATTATTAATTTTAATTTCTAGTTTTCTTTTATTTAATTCTTGTTTTCTCAATTAATTCTCATTTAACTAATTATAATCAAAATATCAAATAACATGATATTTTATATTAATTTCCTCAAATAATTAATTTATTAATTAAATCTATTTATTAAGACTTAATTAATAGAAAATTCACCATAAACCTCTGAGATAAAATATGAAAATCCATCATAGAGAAAATCACACAAAATCAGTCTAAAGGGTTTAAAATCATGAATTATATCATCCGACACATTCGGTGGGTAAAATATCCAGATACTTATCCTACCTCACTAGGACAATTGGCTTAAAAGTTTGGGATTTGGACTTGAGAATTTATCTCCCTTCTCTTATCATTGAGATAGTATAATAGGGTACGCTCATCTTGGCAATTTAGGGAAGTCGATACCCGGTACCTGCAACCTGTAAAAAAACCATGCATGTAGATACAATATATATAATGCTAAGCTAAACAGACAATGGTAGGAAGTGGTGCATCTTGTAGATCCCGACTAAGCAGGTGACTACGACTCCCTTCCTTAACCACATCAGAAATGCCATACAATGAGAAAACACACACACCATACACATGCAAGTATGGGGTAAGTATCCATAATAAAAAACATGAGATAATAACCATCAACTAATCATCAACAATAATTGAAAAACAATATAATGATCATCATGTATGCATGAAATGTAAAGTCTAAATGATCTCATCACATAACCTCCGAATCCATAACATAATGTCTGATAGTGTCAAAACAATACCACTAATCCATCAACATAAAACTAGTCCATCAGAGTCTGATAATAATAGCAACAATATGTCCAAAAAAGATGTGAATGAGGGTAGGCACTACATTTTTAATATTGAGTTCTATTCTACATTAAAAAAATGTAGCATCCACAACCTGCAAAATAAATGATATAACTTTTCAAGATGTACATAAATAATCAAATTTCAAAATCTATGATTATCATGCAAAGCCCTTTTACATTTATGTTTGTGATGGTGTTTTTTCTATTGTGGCAACTTTTTAGATCAAAATATCCTTTAATTAATCAAATATTGAAAATTAACTTTTTTCCCAAGACAATTTACAAATCAATTTAATTAGGAGTTGTACAACATTTGAAGACATATTTTGAGATGAGGTTTGTAATGCCATTATAAATAATGTAATATTTCATGATAATACACACACACACATGTATATATGTATATGTATATGTGTATATATGTATATTTATATGTATATATATGTATATATATGTATGCATATCTATATATGTATATGTATATATGTATATATATGTATGTATGTATGTATGTATGGGGAGGGAGGGAGAGAGGGAGGGTGCGAGGAAGGGAGGGAGGGATGGAGAGAGACTCATTCACTTATATCTTGAAACCTCATCCCTTTTTTCAACATCAGAGCCTTACCCTTGACAACACTTGATCTCAGATGGACTTATTAAAAATGTTTTAGCTTGACCAAAATACCATAAGCCCAATGATTTCTTGAATATATTTTGTTAGTTTTTATTGAAAGGAAATTAAGGTACTTTCCAAACTCATCAACAAGTCCAACAATTCACCTCTATTGGATGTACAACCTTAAATGTTGTTATAAAAGAAAAGATTAAATCACTAATTGCTTGTGATATTACTACCGAGATTCAACCATGTAGCTTTTTGAGTCAAATTCATTGAGAGTAAATAGCGAATCATAACTCATCTATAATGGCCCACTCGGAAACCCAAAATAAATAAACCTAATATGTTACAAAGTTTACTAAACTATTTAAAAAAAAATTTTTTAACAACATCAAAGTAACAATAATGTGAAAGCAATATATATATATATATATCAAGAACACGTAATCAATTACAAATACAATTTTAATTCCTTAAGGGTTCATTCACGTTGAGTCATATTTAAGAAAATTTTATCAATAAGTTTAAGTCTCAATTACAGTGTCCATAATCATAAAATGAATAAACACATACATAATCATATAATCAAATGCATAAGTACAACTAATAATATGAAAGCACATCTAATGAATAACATCCACTACACATGTCACAGGGTATTTGAAATAAGATACAAGTACATTAATATACAATACAATATTTGGTAGGATCTCAAAACACATGATACATAGATACATCAAATGAATAGAAGTCTTCAAGATAAGAGGAAGAATGATAATGGTACCACTGTATCAATGAGCATCCAACATCTATCAATATGAGGGGGACCCAAATGGTAGGAATACACTACCTCTTGATTGTGTGGTCACCTAATTAGACTCCCATTCCCATCGTGCAGGAGAGATAATATATGATTCACACACAAATAATCAAATCATAAAATAATCCTAGGTAAGGAATCCTGATAGCCAAAACTACCTCAAGGGTAACACAAACTACTCAAGAAGAAGAGATAATCAAAATCGAAAGGACACTCATTCCAATACTAACATCTCATACCAAGTCATGAACATACAAATACCAAGACCAAAAATATACAACCACCTTGAAATCAATGTCAAGTGTCACAAGCACAATGATCAACAAATAAAAATTGTCATCAATAAAAGTAAACTACCAATCACTAACTTCAACAATAAAAACACCACTAATGAATAACTGATCATTCATTAATAAAAGTCAACTATTAACAATAAATGACATCCAATCAATGAGTAACAACTCACAATAAATGCACCATCAAAGGTAATATCCACAAGTACACCACTAGAGGCAAATATAAAAAATCATGAAAGAGACTCAGACTACATGCTATAGAGTGTCATCACATGAGCCAACTCTAAGGTTACCTTGGTAGTCTCTTAAGACCCCGACCCTTTAGTGACTCTATACAGTACCAATATACCCTCTCATGAAGATAAGGAAACTAGTCATACCTCTTAAGATATCATCTCTATCTCATCCTTAGTCTATACAAGCACTCATGGCATGGACAAATAAAAATCTCTAACTTATCTTTTTAATGTATCTCAAGGAAAAGGTTAAGCAAGATATTTTAATTACTATGTTATCACTTGTTACACAACTTACAATGAGTTACCCTGGCAGCCACTTTGGGCCCCAACCCCCATTGCAAGCCACTCCCATAGACATGCACCTAGACTACCTTCCCAAAAATCACAAACCACAATAGTGTCCCATACCACAAGAGTAATATTGATTGAATTTGGTTCCTTAATAGGCAAACCAAAAAAAAAACATTGTTTCTAAAAACAAAAGTTCTTATAAATGCTCAATAGCATAAAGCTCATAAAACATAAATATCAATTTAAATCATAAAGTTCATCATGACATCCAGTCAAATAACCATAAAAGAAATCTCAAAAATGCCTCTAGTGCACATCCTAACTTGGCCAACTAAACAACCCATAAAGAAAAACTATCAAGAAAATAAACATCACAAGACTATAAATAAAATACTAGAAAACACATAGTTTTCAGCCACATGATTTAATTCCACCAATTTCTCTTGTTTAATTTGGGTCATAAAGATGTGTTTAGAAATAAGGTAAGAATATACATGTTAATATAAATTGTTATGATTATAAACTTATTTAAATAATTAAGTATTTGAATATCAAATCTCCTTGTGCATATAAAATAGCATGTAACGTTATCATATTTTTAATTTAAATAATCTTAAATCATAAATAATATAATTAATAACATAAATGTATATTAATAGATTTAAAAATTGATATCAATTTCAATTTCTAAAATATTAATATGACTTCTATTTAAGTCTAATATTAATATTTACTTTTCCTTTAACTCATAATGCAACTAGAGATAAAATTATAAATTGAATTGAATTATTTATAATTTCTCTCATAAAGTCAAATAGTTATTAACTAAATGATTACAAAGTGAACTCCACCACAACTTCTCTTAAAATATAATAAAACTATAAATATTTATATATTAACTTCCCTCTTATATTAATAATTATAAAATCATTTATATGCAACTAAGAGTTTAATTAGACTTAAATAATCACTTATACTAACATTCACTTTATAACTAACTGGATAATATTTATTTAATTTTAAAAATTAATAAATTATTATTATTATTCTTTTAAATAAATAAATCTGAAAATTAAATTATATCAAATAAAAATACACATGCAATTAGTATTTTCGCATGTCTTTGATCTCTCAAATCATGCAACCATACTATACTTAGTTTTCTATTTTTAACATATTTGTTTTCACATGCATGTAACCACACTATGCTTATCTTTCTATTTTTAGCATATTTGTTTACACATGTATGTAACTATACTATACTTAGCTTTCTATTTTTAGCATATTTGTTTTTATATACATGTAATCATACTATACTTAGCTTTCTATTTTTAACATATTTATTTTCACATACATGTAACTGTACTATACTTAGCTTTCTATTTTAAGAATATTTATTTTCACATGCATATATAAGTTTAGTTACAACATTTTTTCCTCTCAATTAATAATTTTTTCTTTTTCCAAATTTTTTTTCCAATTAAATTATTTTAAATATAATAATAATATTTATCTATATTTAGAAAATTCATGATAATCTCATGGTTCTAATGACAAATTTAAAGTTAAAACCCTAACTATTCAATTTATTATTTTCTTCCAATTCTCTATAATCAAATTTTACCTTTATTAAAAAAGGGTTTAAAAGAATACAATCATTATAATTTTTTTATAGATTTTCTATAATTTTTTTCAATCAAATTTTTTTCATTAATAAGTTTTTCCTTTTCAAAATTTACAACATAATTTTTTATTCAACAATCAATATAGTAAATTAATAAGCAATATGCAAACACCTGGGAAGACACGAAGTAGACAGATCTTTCAATAAAATTCTACAATGAGTTTTCAAACCCTACCTCAAAACCATAGCTAAAATCTGAGACAATCTGTGAATGCATGCAAATCCAAACCCTATGAAATTTTCAATAATTCTTTTGATCCAATTCTAAATTTTGCTCTCCAAAATTTGTGTGTGTAGAAATGAGCTCGAATCTCCTAATAAAGAGTTTAACTCTATGTAGGGTTTCTAATTTTTGAACATGCAAAGGCCTCTCTTTAAAATAAACTTTAACTATTTAATCCTTTCATGCACACTTAAATAACTTTTTAAATTAAAATATTCTTTTATATTTTATTTTCCTCTAGTTTATTAATTAAAAGTTTATTATTTAAATACAACTCTAATTTAATTATTATTATATAAATAATTATAATAAAGCAATATTAAATCTTTAAAATTTAAAAAATTTAATTCTCTTTTTGTCCAACTTCTCAAATTAGACTTTTAAATTAAATCTTTTAAACTGAAGTACATATTTAATTAATTAATGATTAATTAAATATCATCATATTCTAATTTCTCTTTAACCAATATTTTAAGTTTAGACTTCTAAATTAAGACTTATATTTAATTAATTTTTTAATTAATTAAATATTCTCATACTTGAATATTTTCTTTTTATTCAAATACTATTTAATAATTCTCAATATTATATGATTAACCCAAATACTATAATTAAATCATTTACCAAATAAATCACATAGCCAAATCCACATAAAAGCAACTTTACCAAAACATACCAAAACTCAAAATCAAATAACACAGACAAAGATAAACTGACGGGTTTTAAAAAGGGTGAAAAGTCAATTATGAGTCCTCCTTGCAAGACAAGTATTTAAGCTATGGCTAGAATTGGACCTAAACATTATCTCCCCATCCTTAGCATTGAGTTATTGTGATAGGGCATGCTCATCCTAACAATTCAGGGAAGTCAATGCTCGGTACCTGCAAATCTGTATCAAATATGAGCATGTATATGTGCATATATATCTAAGCTAAACAAACAATGATAGGGAGTGGTACATTGTGTAGATCCCAATTAGTAGGTGACTACGACTCCCTCCCTTAACCACGTCAGATCTGTCAGACATAAAAGTAAAATAAACACACATACCATACACATGCAAGTATGGGGTAAGTACTATATAAAATCTTGGGTATAAATCATCACATATTCAAACATGAAAACTCATCATCATTTGACATCATCTTGAAAGTAACCACATTTACTAACTAAGAACCAATAAAGCATTACTAATGCGCTAGTAATCATAATCAACAATCAACATGTGAAATATAATAAACTATCAGAGCACGAGTTTCTACATTGGGAGCTCTGGGTATTTTGGAACAACTAGAACTTTGAACTATTAAGTGTATCTCTCCGAACTTGAACTAGGTGAATTGAAACTTGAACTGTTAGTTGAATATTTTTCATACTTCAACACTTAGTTTAAAAACTAGAAATTTTTACTCAAACCTAAACACAAAATTGAACTTAGTACCTTGTACTGTTGTAGGATGGTATCTGGGACTAGGTCTTCTGTTAGAGGCCATGGTCGTGGTAGAGTTGTCAGTGTCCATGAGTCTGCCCATGAGAGATTGACTCATCTAGAGAGCAGGAAAGAGCACTCTAGTAGGCAGCAGGAAGAGAGCCATAGAGAGGACCAAGTTGAGTCTGAAGAGGTTGGTTTGAGGCAGATGATGCAGACTATTCTAGAATGTCTACCTCTTGTTCAAGAACAGCCCAAAGTGCACCAGACAGAACAAGAGCATAGACCTAGATCTAGAAGTCCTCGGAAGGATCGTCAGAGGTCCATTGTGTCCACTTAGATGAAGGATCTTTCAAAGATCCAAGGTTAAGCCTTTTAATGGGAAAGGTTCTGGTTATGTGGCCGAGTAGTGGCTTATTTCCCTTGACAGGATTTTTGCCATGCAGGAGTTTGACAACAATGTTAAGGCAAGATTTGCAATTACTAATTTAGAAAATTTTGGGGCCACTTGATGGACAATTGAGGAGAAAAAGTAGGGAATCGATATGAGCAGTGTTACATGGGAGTTATTCCTAGAGATTTTTCGAGAATGATTCCTACCAGAGGAATGGAAATAGCAAAGGGCTGATGAATTTCATAATCTTAGAGAGTATACCTTGTCAGTGACTGAGTATGAGCAAAAGTTTTATGAGCTCATGTCTTTTTTAGGGTTCAGTGAAAATTCAGCTCAGTTGACACAACACTTTATTAGGGGTTTGAATAACCGTACTATTGGGGGTGTCAAGGTATTTGAGCCAAAAACCCTCAAGGATGCGGTACACTAAGCTATCTTTGTTGAAAAAAGTGTCAACCTTGGTCAAGGTGGTTTTGTAGGAGCGCTAGTAGCATCAAGATCTAAAAGCAACTACAATTCATGTGGTAACAAGAAGTTTTCTTTCTCTAAGGGGAAACAGTATCAGCAACAGTCTCAGCAGACACAACAATAGAAGGGCTCAAATTCTCAAGCTCAAGATGGTGGCAAAGGTTCTAACACCAAGAACAACTGTAATGCTCAATGCAATAAATAGAATCAGTCCAATCAGCCATCTCAGAGTAGCCAGTCTTTTGTGAGCTGAAACAGTCATCAACAATCAAATGTACCACCTATGGGAAGAGGTTCTGGAAGAAATATGGAATATTTTTCATGTGGTCAGATTGGTCATTATGCAGCTCAGTGTCCTCAGTGAGCACCTCAGTTTTTAGGACCTAGACCTACAGTTTCAGAGCCTACAGTGGGTGATGTAGGTAGAGCTCATAGAGTTTTTGCAGTAGTTGATCAGCGTCAGGCAGATCATCAAGGAACAGTGGTTGAGAACGGAGGTGCTATTAGAGGTATATCTCTTGCAGTATTGTTTGATTCAGGAGCTACAAATTCATTTATTTCACCATCTATAGTTTCTAAGTGTAAGCTGGATGCGGTGAAGCAAGATCATGGTTGGCAAGTGGAACTAGCCTCAGGCATTAAGGTCTCCACAGACTTTGTAGTTCATAAGTGTGGGCTTAGCTTAGGAAGCTTTGATACTGCAGTGGATCTTTGAGTCATACCCCTTGGTTCCTATGATGTGGTTTTAGGCATGGACTGGCTTGGATCTCATAGAGCCAGTATAGATTGCAGAAAGAAGATCATTTTGTGCCAAGATGACTAAGGGAATGATGTGCAAATAGTTGGATACCGAGGCCTATATCTCTGCGGATGATTTTTGCTATGCAATTGAAGTGAAGTTTGTGTAAGGTATGTCAGATATTTTTTGTTATGGTAAATGATCTTGATGAGGAAGATCCCATGAGGAAGACTTTAGATCGCCCGATTTTGCAGGAGTACACAGATTAATTTTCCAAGTGAGGTTCCAAGCATGCCTCCAAAGAGGGACATTGATTTTAGTATTGATCTAATTCCTGGAGTGGAGCCTATCTCTAAAGCTCCTTATTGTATGGTTACAAAAGAATTGGGTGAGCTACATCTTCAGCTAGAGGAACTTTTGGCCAAAGGGAGCATTTGACCTAGTGTATCACCATGGGGAGCTCCAGTGCTCTTTGTAAAGAAGAAAGATGGTTCTTTGTGCCTTTGTATTGACTACAGATAGTTGAATAAGGTGACTATTAAGAACAAGTATCCTTTACCTAGGATTGATGACTTATTCAATCAGATCAAGGGAGCTACAGTATTCTCCAAGATTGATCTTAAGTCAGGATACCACCAGCTTCACATTAAGGAAGCAGATATTCACAAGACTGCTTTTTGAACTCGCTATGGGCATTATGAGTTCACAGTGGTACCTTTTGGGTTGACTAATGCTCCATCGGTGTTCATGAGTTTGATGAATGGTGTGTTTTGATCTTATCTAGATAGTTTTGTACTCGTGTTTCTTGATGACATATTGATATATTCTAGGACTCAAAAGGAGCATGAGGAACACCTGTGATTGGTATTGCAATGTTTGAGAGACAATAAGCTTTATGCCAATGCAGCTAAGTGCAAATTCTTCAAATCGAAGATTTAGTATTTAGGACATGTTATTTTAGGTGATGGTATTTTAGTGGATCCTGCAAAGATTCAAGCAATAATAGATTGGCCTACACTGACTAATGTGTCAGAGATTCGTAGTTTCATGGGTTTAGCTGGTTATTATCGCAAATTTGTCCAGAACTTCTCTAGGATAGCACATCCTATCACTTCTCTTCAGAGGAGAGGAAAGAATTTTGTATGGACAGAGAAATGTGAGGAAGCTTTTTAGAAGCTCAAGGAGCTTTTAACCAGTGCACCAATTCTAATTGTACTTGATCCACAAGGTGATTTTATGGTGTGTATAGATGCTTCTCTTGAAGGGATTGGGGCAGTGTTGATGCAGAATGGACGAGTGATTGCATATGAATAACGCAAGCTCAAGGGTCATGAGTTAAATTATCCTACACATGATCTTGAGTTAGCAGCAGTAGTTCATGCTTTGACTAGATGGAGACATTTCTTGTTGGGGCATAGATTTGAGCTACACAGTGATCATCATAGTCTACAGTACATTTTTACTTAGCCTAATGCTCGCCAGAGGTGATGGATGGAGTTTTTGTGCGAATATGATTTTGAGGTTAAGTACATTCAGGGTAAGGAGAATGTGGTGGTGGATGCTTTGAGTTGTAGGAGACATGAGGTATCATCGATGACCCCTAGTGTGGATTTGAGGAGTCATATTCTTCAGGCACTTCCTATGAATTCTTGGTATCAGGAAGTGTGCAGAGAGATAGATTCAGGGAGATATTTGGAAGGAAAGTTTGCAGGTTACGTTCGAGAATCAGATGGTCTTTTAAGACATCTGAGAAGGATATATGTGCCATTTTTAGATGAGCTTCGCACCTTGATACTAGCAGAAGCCCATCATACACCTTACTCAGCACATCCAGGTGTCAAGAACATGCATGCTGATTTGAGACATTTGTTCTTTTGGTCTGGGATGAAGCGAGATATTGCTAATTTTGTGGCTAGGTGCCTTGAGTGTCAGAGAGTTAAGGCAAAACATCAACACCCAACTAGACTTTTGCAGCCTAATCTCATTCCCTCTTGGAAGTGGGATATCATCTCCATGGACTTCATTATGGGATTACCTATGATAGTTCGACGTCATGATGCTATCATGGTCACCATTGATCGGTTGACTAAGGTGGCACATTTCTCACCAATCAGGTCTTCCTACACAGTAGCTTTTGTAGCTTATGTCTTCATGCGTGTCATTGTGAGATTACATGGTATTCCTAGAAAGATCATTTCTGACAGGGATCCTATATTCACATCTGCATTCTGGACATCACTGTAGCATGAGCTTGGAACACAGTTAAACTTCAGTTTGACATATCATCCAGAGACTGATGACTAGACAGAGAGGGTGAATCAGGTTTTGGAGGATATGTTATGGATGTATGTGATGGATAGGCAAACACATTGGGAGGATTATCTCTACTTGGTGGAGTTTTCTTACAACAATGGGTATCATAGTTCTATTGGCATGTCACCATTTCAGGAATTATATGGACGTCCTTGTCATACACCATTGAGTTGGGATATTCTTGAGGATCGCATCCTGTTGGGTCCTGAGATGCTTCGTTATATGGAGCAACAGGTGGTGCGTATCCATGAGCACTTGACTACGGCACAGGATATGCAGAAGAAGTATGCCGATGCTCATAGGATTGATAAGCAGTTTTCTTTGAGAGATAAGGTTTTCTTAAGAGTGTGTTCGTGAAAGAGTCCAATCTAATACAGAAAGGGTTCTAAGCTAGCACCTTGCTTTGTGGGAACATTCAAGAATTTAGAGAGGATTGGCCCGGTTGCTTACCGCCTTGCTCTACCGCCTAGCCTAGCTCGCATTCATGATGTTTTCCATGTTTCAGTGCTTTGGCAGTATATTCTTGATATTGTACATGTTCTTGATTGGAATTTGTTACAGGTAGAGGATGGGAAGTTGGCTTTGGAGCCAGTTCATATTGTGGAGCAGCGGGAGTTGATCCTTAGGGGTCGAACCATTGAGCAGGTAAGGGTCCAATGGGACCCTACTGATGATTCTTCAGCTACATGGGAGGATACAGCTAGATTGAGGGAGTTATATCCCTACCTGTTTGTCAGCTTCTAGGAGTAAGCCTAACCCAAGGGGGGGTGGATGTAGTGCCTACCCTTGTTCACATCTTTTCTGGACATATTGTTGCTATTATTATCAAACTATGATGGACTAGTTTTATGTTGATGGATTAGTGCTATTGTTTTGACACTATCAGATATTATGTTATGGATTCAGAGGTTATGTGATGAGATCATTTAGACTTTACATTTCATGCATACATGATGATCATTATATTATTTTCAGCTATTGTTGATGATTAGTTGATGGTTATTATCTCATGTATTTTATTATGGATACTTACCCCATACTTGCATGTGTATGGTGTGCGTGTTTTCTCATTGTATGGCGTTTCTAATTTGGTTAAGGAAGGGAGTCGTAGTCACCTACTTAGTCGGGATCTACATGATGCACCCCTTCCTGCCATTGTTTGTTTAGCTTAGCATTATATATATTGCATGTACATGCATGGTTTTTCTACAGGTTGCAAGTACCGGGTATTGACTTCCCTGAATTGCCAGGATGAGCGTACCCTATTATACTATCTCAATAATAAGAGAAGGGAGATAAATTCTCAAGTCCAAATCCCAAACCTTTAAGCCAATTGTCCTAGTGAGGTAGGACAAGTATCTGGATATTTTACCCACCGAATGTGTCGGATGACATAATTCGTGATTTTTAACCCTTTAGACTAATTTTGTGTGAACTGCTCTATGATGGGTTTTCATATTTTATTTTGGAGGTCTATGGTGAATTTTCTATTAATTAAGTCTTAATAAATAGATTTAATTAATAAATTAATTATTTGAGAAAATTAATATAAAATGTCATGTTATTTGATATTTTGATTATAATTAATTAAATGGGAATTAATTGAGGAAAAAGAATTAAATAAAAGAAAATTAGAAATTAAAATTAATAATAATAATAAAATAATAATAAAGTAGTAAATAAATAATAATAATAAAAGTTATAAAAATTAAAATGAAAGTTATAAAGATTAAAATGGAAGTTATAAATATTTAAATAGAAATTATATAAAAAGTGAATTGGAGTTATAAGCTTGCATGGGAGTTAACACACTTTTCTATTTCTCAAGTGTCAAAAACACGGGGGTTAGTGCATCAATTAAGCACATGGTATCTACAACCCTATGGCTCATCTTGAAGGTTAGAAAAGACCCATGCTTAGTTGGTGACACCTTCCAGCTGTTTCTAGAAGCACTCTAGATGTTTCCTGAAAGCTCTTTATATTCAGGCATTCATAGAGGCTTAGACATAGCGGTTGGAGTACAATTGGAGCATTGGAGGACTCAAGAACTCTGAAAAAGGGAGGAGCTTGCTCTGCGGGTTTTCTGAGGAAGAGCGTTATAGCATCAAAATCTGGATAGATTCTTGTGATTTTACTTATGCTATTTCCGCATCATGCATTTCCTGTCTTCTTCGTGTCTTCCATATGTCTTCTAAGAAATTTCATATTTTTATGCATTCTCTATATGGGTAGTCTAATTTATTTGAGAATCTTATATGCATAAATCTTAAAAGAACAGGGGGCTAGGGTTTAAATTCATAGCCAAACCCATTAGATTATTTATTGGATAAATTTGAGATCAAAAGTTTATAGGAAAATTCTGAAAATTAGAATTTCTAAATAAACTGTTTATCTGCATACATACATACATATATATATATATATATATATATATATATATATATATATATATATATATATATATATATATATATATATATATATATATATATATATGTATGTATATGTATATATATATGTATGTATATGTATATATATATATATGTATATGTATATATATATATGTATATGTATATATATATATACATATATATGTATAGATATCTATACATATATATGTATATATATCTATATACATATATATGTATATATATATATACATCTATATATATATGTATATATATCTATATATATATAGATATATATACATATATATATATATACATATATATGTATATATATATATATACAATTATATATCCTTATATATATACATACATATGTATATATATAAATACACATACATATGTATATATATATATATACATACATATGTATATATATATACATATATGTATTTGTTTATTTAATAATCGAATGCCAAATCGCGATAGAAGTTTCATATTAATAAAATGCCATATCGCATGGAAACATTTTTATGAAAAAACGTTATTAAAAAAAAAAAAAAAAACTTATTCGCAGTGGGAATGGATGCCCTTGCACCCGTGCTTGTTCAAAGCGGGGTACCTGCAATTGTAGGAACTGTGATGTCAGCAGGTACCACGTACCCGCTACCGCCGCAGGCCCTGCAACCGTAGTGTACCTGCGTGCGTGCCACGACTTACATATTATTTGATGCAATGTTTGTTTATATAAAACATTGCATCTGATTTTATAATGGTATTTGTAAAACGTTTGCCATATTCGATTTTAATTGTTATTAAAATTTTGGGCATTAATCGAATTTGCTAATTCGATTTTGTTTAATGGTAAAATAATTTATATATTCATATATGTATTTATATGTATATATATATATATATATGTATGTATATATATATATATATATATATATATATATATATATATAAAAGTATGTATATAATATGTAAATATGATTATTAATAATTTGTTTTATAATTGTATAACTTATAATTGAAGGCTCATGGTTTAAATTAATTGTTTTATTAAGTATATTAAATTCAGATAGATGGGGGACGTTTGGATTAAAATTATAATTGAAGAATGGATTTGTATTCATTCAAAAATGTATAAATGTTCCTCCAAATTCTTTCTCTAAACTTGGAAACGTAAACCAAGACTTTTGCATTTAAACTCAAGTTTGTAAATAAAGCAAAACCAAAACATGTGTTTACATTGTGTATTCATTATGTTATTGTTTTGCATTTTGGGTTGACTAGTGTTGACTAGTTATAGGATGTCTACCAGAGACTTGGGGGGGTTATGTGATTGTGATGTCATGATGATGTTTAATCTCGATCTTTATAAACCCAACCATGGTTATGTGATGGAATGCTCTATGCATTGGATGTGATTACTGATTGTTACAGTTGAGATTCTTATGTATGAGATAGTTGACTTAACCATTATTTTGGTCATCGATCAGTTATCCTTGGTTATTTTCTAGTCGCCATGATGAGACTGTGATGTGGATTTATTCTTGATGATGTCATGTTGTGACATGTTTGACTCAACCATTTTGGAGTCTTCGATCAGTATTATTGAGATATATTTCGGTTACTGAGAACCATTGGATACTTTGATTATCATTGATACTTTAGTTGCCAATAGAGAGCTGTTGTGTTCATGATTTTCTATGGATGTTTGCTCATGGAGATTTGATGCTTTTATGCATATTTGATGATTTTATTATGGATTATCTTTTGTGATTTTGAGATTTATGATTCCATGAGCATTATGGTAGGATATCTACATGTAGTGATGAGAAGTGGCTTGCAATGGGGGCCGTGGCCCTAAGAAGCTGCCAGGGTAACTTATTATAAACTGGATTAATAAGTGATAACATTCACACCTAATACTAACTGAATGAATCTAAAAAGGTAAGAGTTTTGTTCTTGCCCATGCCTTGAGTGCTTGTACAGGCTAGGATGGGAGTAGTGAGAATGCATGTTTGCGACCTTGCATTCTGTAGTATGCCTCGTCAGTATGAGAGGATACTAGTGGCTGCATGAAATTAGTATGGACCCATGGAGTTTAGCTAACTTCTAGGGTAACTTGTACATGATAATTGTGTTGACACTTTCCCGCTTGCATAGTAGGTTCCAACATGTCATTGTGTGCCTCTAGGATTAGATGTCAGATTTTGTGTTTGGAACCTTTGAGTTAGTATACTTTTAGGATTCCATGACTTATGAATATTTGTGTATGTGTTTTGGAAAGCCTATTTTGGGACTTGAGGCTATCTCCTCAGCACGGTGGGAGTGGACCACTTAGGTACCACGCAGTTGGGTGGTAGTGTATTTTCCACTCTTATCATTTGAGATTCATTAAGACATCGTGGCTGATGCATCCTTCATGATGGTGGAAATGTATCCTTTTCATTGATGATTAGCATATGTTAGATCATGATTCTTATGCTTATATTTGCATGTTAGATTACTTTCTACATATGATGTTATATATGTTAGGAGTGACATTCCTACTATGTTAATACCGATGATCTCTTCGATGATTTGGAATGTTACGCACGGAGGGATGGCTAGGATCCACGATGGTCTAATGATGCTATTAATGATTGGGAGGAACCGTGCACTTAGTTTATTATGTTGATCTTTATGATGGATGTATATGTCTTCTATGATGATGTATCATGTATATCATGTGATTATCTTTACTTTGATGTATCATGGATTAGAATAGGAAGATGTACCTTATTCTATGTATGTATATTCTTTTGAGCTTGTCATACCCTGTGACATGTATAGTGGATGATTGAGCATTTGAAATGTAATGTATAAACATTGGACTTATCATTATTATTTCATGTGGATGTTGTACTAGATCGATTTATGTTTCTAGATGTAATCCAACGTTAAGGGATCTTTAAGAATGTAATCTATTATGTATGTTATGTTTAATTTCATATGGACATTACTATTGCTTCCATTATTGTGCATAAGTTATATGTTGTGTTTACTTTCATGAAAAAAAAAAAATGCTATTAAACTTAGTGAGAATTTTAGGTTAATTCTTTGGATCCCTTGGCAGGGCATTACATAAACTAAGTAATTCTTTGTTGCTACACATGTAATCCAAATCATGAAATAATATCATAATTATAAATCCAACCTCCTTTAAACTAACACATTCATGAAATAGGCATAAATGAGTTTGGTAAATATAATGGAAAAGAAAACTACGGGTGGGCATTACGTCATCTCTAATGAAAATAAATAGCGATTAACATATGTAAAGTATTGAGACTTCTTGAGATGTTACCCTTCTTAATACCACTCCAACTCAAGAATGCTTCACTATGAAGTTTTCTCAAATATTAAGCTCACCTTACTTACAACTTCATTAGTAAAAAATTTGGAAAGTGTTGTGCCTTATGAGCCATTTATTACAAATCCACTTATGCTCATCAATTGATAATTAGGACATATTTTACACAACAAGTTAAATTGTGATATTGTTATCATAATTTTATTCAACTATATAATTATTTGAGTCAAACTCAATGGCCCAAGTTTCATGAGGAGTGGTTCATGAGACCTTATCCCAATTTAAAGTGAATGAAAGATTTAGCACTCATTGTATCTAGGTGATACCTACAAAGGTGAAACTTTGAGACTTTTGGGGAGGTCACCCATTCTAGTACTAATCTACCTCAAACAAGCTTAACAATATAGTTTTCTCCATAATTAAGTCCACTTTACTTGAAATCTCATTTAACTTGAAGTGGAAAATATCCCCTCATTGGTCATTGATGTTTTATTGGAATGCAAACTTGTCAAATTTCTTGATAGTAATAGAAACCTCCCCAGAAACCTCCCCAAATGCCAATGCATGTGATATATTTCAAAAAACACCTCAATGAAATGGTATTAATTAATGTCTTTAGAGACTATTAGGTAAATGCATTTGGTAGGTGTAAATAAAGAGCTTTATAACCTTGCTAGTACAATAGGATGTGTGTCCAAATGGATCTCTAAAATAATGATGAACATCCAATGAAGGGTATTTTTAAAAGATGTCATTATTGTATCTATTTCAGTAGACTACATCCAAGAAGGTTGGAAACATGGACAAACTACATGAAGAGTTTGATAGAACACTATAAAAAAAACTACAATTGTGTATCTTAGAATGAAACTAGAAATATTTGACATATGCTGAATGATAACCTCTAGGTTGTCTCAAGTCTCACAAAAAAATCATATTTATGATTCAATGTGCTTGGATTTTCCTATTTTAAAAGTGAAATACATGTTTGGTATCACTATTCTCTCTTATTTCCCATACCTTCAAAAAATTATTAAAGATTGAATTGTCAAAAAATCTAAGCTTATCTTGATGATACAATTATAGCTTGATGAAGGGTGCTCCCCTTAATGCCACAAATGCATAACATAAATATATAAATAAATGAAAGAATAAAATATGGGCTTATTATTATCTCCACAACTGCATAATTATAGAACTTTGAAATACAACATGCAAACCCACATGGGTGTCTTCGTTACAATAATTTGCAAGACAAAGTTGCAAACCATTGTAATACCCCAAATTACTCTCCTAAAAACCAATTCTCTCGTAACTTCAAAATATCAATCTATGATCAATGAAGTCCTAAAATCACTAGGCATTTCTAGTCCTAATTGTCTCTACTCGATTTGAATATCAATTGCATTAAACCAATAATTTGTAATAATCAATTAACCTTAACAAATTCCTAAATTATATTAGATCAAAATTGGCCAATTAAACCAACTTGATTAATTAATTTATTATAAAGTTCTAACAATTTTATTAGATTCATCAACTTTGATCAATTATACATGAAAACATATTTTAAAATTTTAACTCATTCTAAATATTTTATAAACAATTGAGAATTCTTCTACTTGAAAAATGTGAACACATTAAACTTGATCAAACCAATGAATTATGTGAATCAATCGATCAAACCTATGAATGCACTTTTTAATCAAGTTCTAGGCAGCAAAATAAATAATGAAGCCTGAAAAGGGCTACACTCTTCTAAAGACAAGAATCACATGAAAGAAGACTATAGGAGGACAAACCCTTCACAGGATAATCCATCTAAAATTAGAACAAAGGTCAGCAAGAGGAATGATTTTTTCATTACATGTTGAACAGTCTTGAAGCCTTGGCCAATCTTCATGAGAGTAGAGGCAAAGAGATTTCTCAAGCACAACTAATAGGGGATACCACTAGCAAAGAAATCCTAAAAAGTGCAAGTTGATGCAAGGCTCCAAGATCACACAAAAGGAAAAGGAGGATTATAGAAATCTGTTTATCATAGAAGGGAAAAAAAAGTGGAAAAAGTTTCGGTGCAACAACATTGGATGAAGGACTTCAAGATTGAAGCTATGTATAAAAAAGATAAAAACAGAAAATCTCATGAGCAAAGAACCCTAGATTATGAGGAAATAAAGGAAAAAAGAAAGCAAGAACTACATTTTTTCTCCACATAACATGCAAAGAAAGAAAAAAAAATATTGTGCAAATCATTCCAAAAACCCTAGGTAATCCTTGCCTTTGTCAGTCCTGACCAAAATTCATTTCAGCAACCAATAAGAATTCCTATTGGATTGGGTAATCTCGATTTCACTCAATCCAATCATTAGAAAAATTAGGAATAGAGAAAGAATTATTTTTTAAATAGAAAAAAATAAACACATATATATATCTCCCCATAGAAAAGTTGATATTGCAACCAAATTTCATAGATTAGATCCTCAAATCTAGCAAACATTTATGAACCTGACCTCCAAGATCAAGCAAAAAGTAGATAGTATCTCAACCCTAAACATAAATCTAGTAGATTTTGATCAAAATCCATCCTCTTTAAACCACCAAAACACCAATAAGGAAGAAATCCAAATAAGAAGTAATGAATTTAGTGAACGCAGATGGTAAACTTGTAATGATCAAGGGTTGTATACCTATTAGAATGGTTTGAAATCTAAAATCTCCCAAATGGTAAAGTGGCTTCAAGATTACCAGACAGAACAAGTAAGTATTTATTTCTTCTCAAATCATTTAGTTTATTTACATTTTCAAAAAAAGCATATCAGGGATAAGTTTCTTTCAACTTCCTATTATTTATACAAAAGATATTTGTTAAAATTCCTAAAATGGGAACCTAATTTTAGTGAACAAATGATGTACAAACACTTTTCCCCAATTTGGATAGAGTGAAAATATCTTCCTCCAGAATTAAACCATATTGAAATCCTTGAAAAGATTGATGAAGATTTAGGCAACCTAATAGGTGTTGATTTAGACTTCAAGAAAACTAATGACATCAAATTTCTCCTCAATATAGAAATAGGTAAGAAGACTTTCAACCCAAAAAGATAATAACTAATAGATCTATCTACATACCATATTTTGGAAAATATGAAGGTAAAATAAATTATATTATAAACACAGATATAAACATAGTTAAATATCAAATTCATAGAACATCAAACCTCAAAGATTTATTAAGGATTTTTTCCCCTCAAGGAAAAGACTTTGATCAAAAGAAAGCTAGAGAAATTAGGAAAAGAGATCAAACAACCAATGACAATAATAGTAAGGTGGGAAATATTGGGGAAATATATGAAGAAGGAGAAATTAGAGATCCTAAAAACAAAAGCAATAATATTATCCTAGCTAATAAAGAAGAAATTGGGAAAAGGAGAAAGCATAGAAGAAGAAGGTCAAGAGGTGAAATTTAATATACATATATCCAAATTTTTTTGTCCAAATTACAAAAATGCAATGAATGCCAAAATAAAAATTCACTCTTTAATGAAATTAACAACAACATTAAAGACTACAAAAACTTAAATCATGAGATACTATTATTACAAAATGATATTCAAGACCAAATTATTTTTTGGAAACAAGCACATAAGGAACTCCATAGCAATTATACACACAAATAAATTCTAGAGAAGGAAAGTGTACATGAAATGACAGAAAGAAGACAAAAAGATACATAAAGATCTCCAGTCCCCCTATGGATCAAATCTTGGAAGGATCAAGAGGTAGCAAGAAAATCTATGTCTAATTACAAATACCAACATATAGAAGAAGATAATATGATACAACTAAATTAGCAAGCTAGTGAATCTAGAATAGATAAAAACTGAAAAGAAATATGTGTTATTCATGATGCTAAAAAAGGAATAGATGGTACGAATGGTAAATCACCTAGAGATAGGGAATAATATATATGAATCATTAGCCAAAAATAAGTGGAAAATTGACACAAAAAATGAAGAATTAGACTTGCAAACATGGTTCTAGTCCGAGTCTTCTTATATCCCACTAACATCTTTGAAACATTGGGGAAATGCCACTATTAGGAAAAGACCCAAAAAGAGATCCCTCAAGTTTTTCTAGAACCCCTAAATATAAAAGACCCATTTGAGGAGGTAGATATAATTCAAAAGGTAAAAATTAATGAAAACTCAGAGAGAATTAATGGATCCTATATTCTGATAGAGGTGGAGACTTTAATGAGTAGGGTTATGAAAATAGACCTAGAAGACAATTAATTCAAAAAGGATAAGGTAGAAACAAGAGGGGTTGAGCTAGAAGATAGACAATTTTGGAAAACATTTAGGGTAATAGATGACATAGAGAAAAATAGAGAAAAAAATAAGAAGAATACTATAGAATGATCAAAAGGGGTAGAGAAGGAAATAGAGAATGAAGGAACAAATATATGGGATTGGTTATTGCAAGAATTGGAAAATGAAGAAGAAATCAAAGAATATGAAACAATATCTAATAGTATCAAGAATGCTAGTGAGTATGTGGATAATTTAGTCATCTCATTCAACCAAGATGGTTTTTGAAGCTCCTAAATGAGGGAAAAAAATGAAGAAAGGAAGAAAGACTCTAATTGAGCTAAGATCGACAATGGGACAATCAAAAAATTAGAAAATGATTAGCAATATACTGAATGTAGGGAAGGAGAAGATCCTTCCAATGGAGAAATGAAGATAACTACATGGAATTATAGGGGACTAAATGCTCCTAGAAAACAACACTTATTAAAGCATAAATTGACCCTATTTGACTTTAAAATTATCTTAATCCAAGAATCTAAATTAAACAAAGGAGAGGGAACAAAGCTAGGAAAGAAGTTGGTAAATTTGAAGGTAGAATTAGTAAAATCAAATGGAGCATAAGGATGAATAGGTATTATTTGGAATCTACATAGAATATACATCTCCAAAATAGTTATGAACAATAATTGGATGGGGGGAAGGGTCAAAAGCTTTAGAAACAATCTCCATCTAACTATCATCAATGTTTATTAGCCTATTCAAACAACAAATTAGAAAGAAATTTGGGAAGAAATTAGTAATTTTCTACAAATAAATCACATGGATAACTTAAATGCATTGGAGGAGATTCCAATGAAATTTTAAATCTAGAAGAAAAGTATGGTGGATCCTAAATAGTAATGTAAGTCATGACAGATTTCAGAGAGTGGTTCAATAGGAATAGCCTAATGGACATACCTCCAAGAAATGAAAATTATACATGGAATAATAGAAGAAAAGGCTTTTGTCACATAGTAGAAAGGCTAGACATATTTTTTTTGAAGGGGATCTAAGCACTCAGAATGTGGCATATTATTCTACTATCCTACCATACATAGGATAAGATCACTTCCCAGTTAGAGAAGTATTTCAAGAAGCTCACTACAACATTTGGGGTCAGATTGCAATGACAATTTGTGATGATAGTGTAATTTGTGTTGATTTTTATGTTTTTTTGTAATCGTCCTTGATGTCATCTCAATACCAATATTGGCATCATCATTGCGATGCATTGTGACTATAAACCAAAAAAAATAAGATAAATCATTCCCCATTTGTTTTGATTGTTGAGTGCTGTGCAAGAAAGAGAGTTAAGAGCTCCGAATGAGGGTGGAGAGCTATGAAAATTGTCATGCCCTTTTGATGAAGGGCCACACCACCCTTACCAACTCATAATAGAACAAAAAAATATGGAGACAAAGAGATGACAAAATGCTTCACAAAGCATACTTTTATTATAGTTTAAAATCCATACAATATTCTCCAAATAAGAGAACTCTCAAACTCTTACAATGTACGAGAGCTTCCACACTAAGAGCTTCCAACTAGCTTGCACACAGAGAGCTTCTACAAGAAGATATCACACCTTGAGAACTTCACTACAAGAGCTTACACTTGAAGAGCTTCTACTTGAAGAGCTTGATTACAAATGATCATAAGCCTTGCTTAAATAGGAACTTACCATCCAAGATATTACAAAGACAACCAATGTGGGATAAAAGGTAAATACAACTACCTTAAAACAAATATTAAATTCCCACCCAAATACAACTAAGCACCATCATGTGACCCAATTAGAAAATTACAATTCTTTATGTATCACAACAAATATTAAATGCATGATTTAAGGAACTTTCCACAAACTTCTAAGATGCCACCTACACACCTCGATAAATGGAATGACAACTATTTTTCTATTTTTCTATTTATGTCACCTATGCACCTTGAAAATATAAATTCCTCTTTCTCTCCTCTTTTTCCCTTTTTTATTTTATTATTATTTTGCCTCTAATTTTTGTCACTTTCTCTCTCTTCCACATTTAAAAAAAATAAAATATGATCACATCCCATTTTTGTGATGCAAAATGCTCCTACATCAGACACCCATGGTAGGAAAAATTTTGTGGATATGAATTCAAAAAATGTAGTAGCCACTGTTGATATATATTTTTTCTCTTCTTCCAACACATAGCTAGAACAAGTATCCACTGCTGATATATTTCCTTCTATCTTCTTTTCCAACACCTAGTTGGAACAAGTGTCTGTTGCTGAAAATAATCCTTTGCAATGAACTTTGTCCAAGTATAAATTTCATCCTTCTCTAATCCTTTTGGATTAATCACACTACTAATAAACTCGGCACCACCATACCAATCTTCCTTTGCATACCACACATCACTAACAAGATCCTCATGCAAACTATCATTATTATCTTATAAATTCATTTCATATTCAACATCCCATGATTCATAAAAATTTACCTCTTGCACACCATCATCTTTATTTATTTCTTCCATGTATTCAACAAGGCATCTAACTAAGGCATTGTACTCTTCTTTGATTTCTGCAGTCTTCAAATCATCTTCTTGTAATTTTTTCTTACAAATATTGTCATCTTCTTCTACTTTAGGTTCACAAATATTTTCATCTTCATCCTCTTGCTCTTCTTTTGTATTGCATTTGTGATACTCTATTGGATCTTCTTTCTTTTCTACATCCAAAGAATTGTCAACATCTCTTTCATGGTGACACCCTCTTCTCTTCTACAACTCTGATTCTAATTCATTCACTTTCTTCTATAGATCAAAGAATGCAACTCGTAATGCCTCTTAATTTCTTGCTCTAATTTTTTCAAGTCTAGGAATCCTTAGAATCCATCCAATAAAAAAAGCCATCTTCTTCTTTCTCTTCTCCATAATCAAGTCTTCATAAGACAAACTTCATGCAACACAAGTACCTCTTGCAAACTACCTCACAATGAGCGATCTATCTACACAATCAAGAACTCACACTTGACAAAATTTACCCAACTCAAGGTCTTGGTGCAAACTACCTCACATTTGATGACCTATCCACATGCTCAGGAACTCCCACTCTGATACCACTTGATGAGGGCAATACCTAAGACAAAATGAACACAATAGGAAAAGAGGAATATTATTATTAGAAGTGATATGTTATTACATTCAGTACAATAAAAAAAGATTGAATGACATGCCCTATGGCTTACAACGTTATTGGATTTTGAAGAAAAAAAAACTTTCTCATAGTACTTTCTCCCAAACTCCACTAAAAACTACATTTATAATGCAATAAATAACCTTAAATAGCCCAAATTAGGTTTAGGGTTACGAATACATTCTAGAATATTCTATTTGGCATCCACCACCAAAATAGTGTCATGCCCTATCTTTTGCAAGGTAAAACACAACCTTTAAAAAAAAAAAAAAAAAAAAAAAAAAAAACTCCATCAATGTTTGATTATAACATTTAACATCAAGTAGACATATGTTCAAATTTCTTGGTGTCCTAAATAACATGTTAACAATGTCATATTTATCTTCACCTATATAGCTTATTACACAATTACGGTAGGATGCCACACTCATTTGATCTTATTTTGAGGAAAGATTTCATACTATGTCTAGCATTGAATATGCATATCATTTAGTATGGATATGCAATGATCCTTGTTGATTCCATTATAATTAGGTATGTTATCTTAATATTCACAATGAAATTTATGTAGGTTGTTTTTATTACAGTATGGAGAGAAAAGTGGTACTAGGCTTGTATCCTGTGTTGGTTCATTTCACTACTAGCATAGTCTTAGTAGTGCCTTAGATCTGTATGTGATTTTAATTACATTCATCCAATGTAACTTGACCCCCTTTATATTTATTTATGTGTTATGACTCTATCTTCTCTAATTACACTCCCTCTTTTGAGAGCCTAAACTAAACATCACAATTATCAATTTAACATTAAGAATTCACACTACTTACCATCTTGCCACCATTTTTTTGAAAGCCCTAACTCTTCAACATCAATCATGAGGGTAGATTACTAGCAACGCACTACTAATAAGGTCTTTAGTTAATCATTAATATTTTATTTTTAATTAATTAATTAATTAATTAATTATTAATATTGTTTAATATTATTCATTTATTTTCCTGATTATATATAATTTCTTATAAAATTATACCATATTCCTTTATCGATTTCTAACTTACCTCCTAACAACTTCCTATCCAAAATTATTAACATTAACTAACTTGTCTAACGTTCTTAACATTAGTTTGACCTACTACCTAAAATCATAACTAACTTATAATTCACATTTGCTAACTTCTTTAATTCACTAGCAGTAAAATTTTAATTTTGGTTATGTAGTAACTCTACTATACTCTACTAGCATTATACTTAATCCATGTTTAATTAACTCACTAACCACCTAAGCCTATATTTCTAAACCTTTTAACCATATCTACTTACCACTCCCCATTTGAATCCTTGACACATGCCTCATGCTATAAACTACCTAAGACATCACTAGCCCATACTTTTAACAATATAACATATACTAAGTTGGCACCCAATCAATGACACCTAACACTCACCTCAATCTGCACATGCCATAAGCGTTGGTGTAAAATCCAATTCACTATCTAGGACTTCTACGAAGGTGGGTGTATTAATTTTAAAACAAAATGAAGCCCCCCCAAACTCTACCCTCATAAAGTGGGAAGCCATATGTAGTCTCTGCCATATGTCAGAGGTAGGCTAGGTGTGAGGAAATGTTAAGAATCTTAGTCAAGAGTACTTGGTTCTTTTTCCCAAATGGATGGAGCAACTCACCAAGTAAGGGGAGGGTTGATTCATAGATGACTTTAACCTATGGACCACCCTCTTAAATTTTCATATAGCTATTTAAATTTTAGCTTTTACTGACAAGCTTGTCTCCTACATATGAGGAGAGAGGAAGAATGGGGAGCTCCCAAGGTGATCGGCCTTGGCACATTCCCCAAGACTAAATGTTGTGTATTAATTTATTTTACTAACACTATGTGAGTAGAGAGTGATGTGTTTAGCTTAGTATAGATATTTTCATATTTATATATATATTTTAAAATAAAATCTATTTTAATTTAGTTAATTTAGATTTCATAATATTTTATATGGAGGATTGTTTGATGGTGACTAGGGGTCACATGTCTCTTGTGAATCTCTTTTTTTGTGTATTGTCATAGGATATGAACCTATTGTATTCTGAATATTTTCTCTTTCATAAATGATCTCTTATTAATATTTTATGTGTTGTGTGCCTAGAATATTCTCTTTAATATTTAATTTCTTTGTAATTGGGGAGTGGATTATTATCACTCCCCATACATTTTCTAGAGAGGAGAAATGTTCTCCTTCAACAAGTCTATCAAGATTTTGGTTTAAGTGCTTACTCTTCTAAAGTTTTTTTTTTTTTTTTTTGGTTTGCCTATTCCATCATAAGTCTTTAGGTGAACATATGATTGTTGGTAGAATGGTAATGTAGCTATTTATTTGTTTTCTTTTATCTTTATTTTTATTTCTTTGAAAATTCAATTTTTTTGAAACCCAAATGAATGGAGGGTTATACATGTTCAATGATTTACCAACATGATGATTTCTTCCAAGTCACAACTTATAACTTTCTAATGCATCATACTAATGTTTTGTATTTTACCAACTATACTACTGACCTAAATCATTTAAGAGATACATATCTACAATTAATTCAAGGAGAAGGATCTCATAGTGATCTTTCTTCTTAACACATCAAATTCACCATAAAAGATTTCATTAGGAGCAGAGATACATGCATTCAACTATTCAACACTTCCTTCCACAATCTCAAATGATATCAATGATACAATTTCATCTACAACTCATACTAAACTTTTTCCATGACACATCAATTTTCCAATAACCATTTCTTTACAAGTGAAGTATAAATGTATTAATTTTCCTAATCTTTCCAACAACAATTTTTCAGATGATAAATAATGATACAATCTTCTTACCTCACAATGAATAACAATGGGGGGAGGGTGGTTTACAAACCACAACTCAATAAAAATGACATGAACATTGGTCTTTCTTCACACAAGTGGTTCTCTTTCGACTAGGGTGAAACCCTGGCACTTCATAGCATGAATCTTCACACAAAACCTACATATAACACCACAAAATAGGAACCATGGAGGCTCACCTCCCAACCTAGGCTTCTATGAGGCCACCCACCAAGTAGGGGAAACAAGAACCAAACTGGTTACACACATACTTCACCAACTCTACATGAAAACACAACACAAAACACAATCAACACCCTCCCATGGCTTGCAAAATGATTCTCCATTAGAATCATAAAATTTTGGGTGAAGGTGGGCTCTTCAAAGAGGAGATATTATAACAAAATAAATAACATATTGCCGATGCATTTTGCCTCACAAGGCCACCATAAACATAAACAACATATTGCCATTGCATTTGCCTCTCAAGGCCTTCAAAACAAATCATCTCCTCCTCATTCACCAAAACCTCCTTGTACCTCCCAAAACAACAAGATTCATGGCCTTAATGGAGCCAATACTCCATGATATTAACAAACCCTCTTCATGAGGTAAGTTTCTCAACTGTAATGTCAAGCCCAACTTATGCCCTTCACCCAAGGCTTCTCTTCCCTCCCAAGGGTGAGTGAAGCCTTCACACCCATAATCACAATCACTCTTGCATTTCAAACAAGAAACAACAACAAAAAAAAAAACAAATGAAGAAAGAAGCAAAGAAAAACCAAGGAAAAATCTCCAATAGCACAAGACACATTCACCTCTCAAAAACTCATAACACAAGATTCACAATGCTATGCATACCCTATTGATAACTCTTCACACTTGCATTTTTTCTTATCCATGCTAAAGAATAGAAATAAAAGAACATGTTTGAATCACCAACCTTGGTCCAAGCTAGGGTAAGGATAGTTTTAGTAGAGCTCCCTTAATCTCTCTCCAAAACTTAGTTGTCTCTAAAGTTAGAGAGTTGGTGAACAACCCACCAAATTGTCACCCCTCCCACTAAAAATGCCCTCTACTACCCTTTTTTAGTAAGAACACCAAGCCTCCCTATCTTACATTGTTGCTCCTCCAAAATAAGAAGGTTGACCAAGTGGGATGGTGAGGGTACTTTCTTGGGAAAACTTATAATTTCGAATTGGTTCAAGATGGCTTTGTGTAAGGGGTTCCCTAAGCTAGGAAATCATTAAAATAATAGAATTTAGGCCCCTAACATACTATACTACCATTTGGGTGACATTTTAACAATGAAATAACACTTTAGGATCCCATTTAAGCCCCTAAACTCCCTATCAAGTTTGAATTCGAAATTCCACATGATGGTGACCCATCCTAACACTTTCTCCCAAATGGGTGTACCAAAGCATTAATTGAAAGGAAGGAAAAGGACAAAGATTAAGTGACCTTGTGATCAACACTCTAGGTGACATGTCATCAACACATAGACAATACAAGTGTCAAGTGACACATAAAAATACATCATATTTCACCTTGACATGCCCCTAATGCATCTTAAATATAATTAAACATATTCACAAGCAAGAAACCATACAATTACGAAGAAAATTACTTTCACAATGAGGCTTATGAATCTTCCAAAGATTCGCCTTGGTTAAACTGTGTTCACAAGGTTTGTAACTTGTTTCCCCCAAGAATATCCATGGTTCCACTTCCTACACATTAAACTCAAGCATCAGTAGTCCAAGGGATCATATAACATATATACCATAAATACATATAGTGATATCCATAATTCAAGTAATTTTCCTTTCTATTTATTTCCCATTCAAATCATCCAACATGTTAGAATATCAAATCTGCATGCCCTAAACCATCAAATTAACATCTTCTGCATTTTGAATAACATCACTTTTCAACATATCATAATCATTTACCTCCTAAAGCATAATAATAAAATTAACATTTATTCATAATCAAATTTACATTTAACATTGCATCAAAATCTAATAGTGTCATATCATAAAACTGCATTCATATGTTTCCAGACATTTCATAAACAATAATAGGTTCCAAGTGCATATAATAATGTAAACACTATTGTAGTATCAAAATGCATAGATAAAACAATCCACTATCCATCTAAGTCTCAAATGACTATCAAAATATCAAGGTCTCGAATATCAAACTGTAAATAAAATATCCATGCTTTGATAGGTCAGGGTGAGGCCTCACACAAGGTTTTCAAACAATTCATCTCCATATAATATTCAAAACATTGCAATATCAATATATGTGCATCAACATTGATCTCTCTTAACATAACAAAATTTTTGTTCTAACACCATTACATTCCTTTTCTATCATAACCATGAAACGCTGAGGTCATATCTATTACAGATAAATGGGTCCTAGTATTTGTCTTATGTGGAGGTCACTAATATGGGAACATGCAACTAGTATCTTTTTAGTCAAGTTAAAAATAACAATCTTCCTAGCCATGCCCCTTTGTTACATTATGACAGTGTGTGCATTCTAGGGTTAATCCCTCAAGCCAATAGAATGTTCCAAAATTGTGCTGTCATGATTTAAAAACAATCTATGAATGCAACCATTTATGTTTTGTTGTTGTTATCATCTACATCCATTGTTATTTCTTAGAAGAGAAAGTGTTAATACATCCTTTCTAATTTGGCTAGTGAATCATTCCATAAATCCCTTGATCGCATTCCTGGTTTGAACATTTAGAGTTTCATTTCATGTGATCCTATCTTATAATAACCAAAATCATCTTTAGTCTCTAATAGGATCTCATAATACATCATTAGTAACGAAAATGTCAATCATAACCTAACTAACTCCTAATCATATTTATTTCATCAAGATCTATAATAGGATACTATTCCGGGCCTTACAAATAGGAGGTTCTAGAAACATGTCAAAAGTCGGTGTAAAATTAGAAGAATCCAGAAATGGTAGTCCAACTTCTAGGAGGCATAACTTTTGATCTGGGACTCTGATTGATGAACCATTTACATTTTTGGAAAGCTCTCCAAGCACTCTATAGCCCATGGACCAGCTTCACTCAGCCCCCATTTTTGGGCCCGTATAAGGCCATTTAGTGCCTCAAATATGACTTTGAAGCATTCTTAGGGGGTCTCTAGGAACTTAAAATTGCAATAACTTTCAAATTGTAAATCTTTTTGACCTGATTCTTTTTCTAGAGTGCTTTAAATTACAAGTATAATTGTCCCTCCAACATACACCCTCTAACTCATCATAATTATGGCTCAATTACAATTTTTTTTTTGTATTGGCACATATCCCAAGGTGATAAAAAACTCTAACTCTATTTGAACCAAATGGTTATACAAAAATAAAGATACATTAAAAAAAAACTAACACTAAGCATATTTTTGGGTGATACAGGTTTGTCCTTACACCACTGGATGCTCCTGCATCAGATACCCAGGGTAGATTGAAAAGTGACCCTGTCACTTTATAGCTAGTAGAGGAAAACCCAAATGGGAAACCTCTATTGTAGATACCCAAGTTGAATCTTCCACTGGTCATCCTTTCCAGTTCACCAGGTATTCTTCATACTACTTGTTTCTAGTACTTTGGCCCACATGACTATCCAAAATTTCTTTAATCTCTTCCTTCTCAGAATTAGGAATTGGACATGGGTCTAGCATCAACTCCTCCTCTACACCATCAACATGATATTTTGTTAAGTCTACAATATTGAAAATAAAAGAAATTTGAATCCCATCTAGCAACTCCACCTCCTATGCATTTCCTGAACCATGTTTCTTCAAAATTTTGCAAGTGCCAAATTTCTTCATCTTCAGCTTATTGTAGGTACCCCCTAGAAATAATTCCTTCCTCAAGTATACCATAACCAAATCCCCAACTTGGAATTACTTATGTCTCCATTTTTGATCTTCTCTAGCCTTATATTGTAGGCTCATCTTGGTAATATGTGCATGTACCTACTCATGTAGGTTCTTGACATGTTCAAAAAAGTCTTGTGCCTCAACACTTGTCCTCTCCCCTTTCTCCATCTTCCTCAACTCTGGTGTAGTCCTTGGACTGCTCCCATACATAATTTGGAATGGTGATCTACCAATACTCCTATTCACAAAATTATTGTAAGCAAATTCTGCTTGTGGTAGAATCAAATCCCATCCCTTGGGCTTATCTCCTACTAAACACCTCAACAAATTGCCCAAACTTCTATTTACTACTTTTTTTTATCCATCAGTCTACAAATGATGTGCATAAATGAACTTCAATTCTGTCTTCAACTTATTCCACAAAGTCCTCTAGAAATACCCAACAAATTTAGTATCTCTATCAAAATTGATACTTTTTTGGAGACCATGTAGCCTCACCACCTCTCTAAAAAATAAATATGCAATATGCACTGCATGATGAGTCTTGTGGCATGGAAATAAATGTGCCATCTTGGAGAACCTATAAACCACCACAAATACTGAGTCATTACCCCTTTGTGTCCTTGGAAATCTAAGAACAAAATCCATACTAATGTCCTCCCAAGGATTTGATGGAATAGGAAATGGCTGATAGAGTCTAGTATTCTAACTAAATCCTTTGGCTATTTGACATACTTAACAACTTTGCACAAACTTATTCACATCTAATGATAATCGAGGCCAAAAATAATGTTAACTGGTAATGTCGATGGTCTTATCTCGACCAAAGTGTCCTACCATCCCTCCATTGTGTTTCTTCTTGATCAAGTTCTCCCCCATGGAACTCCTTGGAATACATAATTGACTGCCCTTCAACAAATTGATGGTTATTTTATTTATAGCCTGAGAGTCTGTACGCATTCTCCACTCTCCATCCTTCTTTGGTGCCAACATTATAGGTACTGTACATGGAATTAGGCTCTCTTGAATCAAACCTTTCCTCAACAGCACCTAAACTTCTTTGTTTAGCTCCTCAGTATCAGTAGGAGTCATCCTATGAGTAGCCTTGTTAGGAAAACTAGCTCTAGGGACTAAATCTATTTTATGATTAATTTTCCTTATTGGCAGCAACCCTTCTAAAAGATTATCAGAGATGACATCTTCATACTTACTTAATAGACCCGAAACTTCAAGTGGAACATCATCAGTCCCTTCCTTATCCTTTCTAGGAATTAATTAAAGCATAACACATATGATGATGTTTCACACCATCTAGAAATTTTCTTGTATTGATAAGACATGCCCTAGCACTACTGCATACCTTTTCACCCTCTTTTATCAAGGGCCTCAATTTGAAGAAAACTCGATCCTTTGTTAGATAGTGTGTATTTGTATGACCATCATGTATAGCATTCCTATCAAATTGCCACAACCTTCCCAATAATAAATGGAAAACATCCATTGGAATGATGTCATAGAGAGCCTCGTCATGGTAACTCCCAATCTTGAACTTTACTAAACATTGCTCACTAACTTTTACCTTTTAATTATCCTACACCCAAGAAATCCAATAGGGATGGGGGTGTTTCTCCCTCTTGAGCTTTAGCTTTGAGACCATCTCCTTTGAGACCAAGTTGTCAGTGCTCCCACCATCAACAATCACATCACAATATTTACCCTCACACTTGTACCTACTATAAAATAAACTCCTCCTTTGTCTAGGTTTAGTCTCACCTCTCAGTAAGACCCTTTTATTAACTAGAACTCTCCTCTTTTTGCATCCTCTAAATGCGATGAGTGTGCATCATCATCCACATGAGAAACCATTTCTTGACCATCAGCTCTCCTATTTATCCTTCCTTAGCATTGAGGTCATTTTAAGGCATGATGACCTTCCTTATTGCAATGAAAATAGGTACCATAGAATCCTCCTCTTCCTAAACCTTGTCTACATCCTCTACCTCTTCTTCTCTGATCTCCAAAGTTTTGATCACGGGAGTGGTTGAAACCCTCATTCCTCTGGTTTTGGCTGGTACCCACATCTTCATTTTTCTTCTAGTTCTCATTTTGGCCTCCAAATGACTTTCCACCACCCCTTCCTCCTTGAATTTTCCATCTTTATCTTCCATTAAACTTTTTGTTTAACTTCTCCTCAACTCACAAGGCAAATTTGTATGCCTCTTCAATGCTAGTCATTCTAGCTAGACTTAACTCCTCCTGAATGCTAGGTCTTAACCCATTAAGGTAACATGCAACATTCTCCTTCTTTTCTTCCTCATTCACTATCCTAATAAGGTCTTGGTAAAACTCCTTTGTGTATTCCTAGATAGATTTTATCACTTTCTTTAACCCTTGCATCTTCTTGAAAAAATCAAGCTTGTAATCAACAGGAATGAACTACTTCTTCAGTTTGTCCACCATGTGATCCCATCTTGTGATTTTTGTCTTTTATATCTTTCCAATTGAATCTCTTGCCACTAGATTTTGGCATGGCATCTCATTTTGGCCTTCACAAAATTAACCCTGTTAGGGTCCTCGATATCCTCATACTCAAAATATTTCTCTAGCTCATTGATCCAGTCAATCGACTCATCTAGGTTTAGATTTCTCGAAAACATGCCGACATCAATTTTAAGTCTTTTTCCCAACTTGGAAATGGCCCTAAAAAGCTTCTCCTCTACCTATTTTAGGAATTCTCCATCTCCTTCCCCTTCCTACATAATATTTTCTTCTTTATTTTCCTCCTTAGTTCCATTGCCTATGACAATATTCATCCCTCTATGAATCTTCTCTTGTAATGCCTAAAATTTTCTCTGGAGGGCTCTAACCTCAAGAGGAACATCTTTGGCCCTTCCACCATGCTCCCTTCATGGAGGCATCTTTTCACTATATTAAAACCCACAACCCGCACAATCATGGTGCAAATTGGCTCACAATTTGTGCTCTATCTACACACTTAGGAAAACCCACTGTGATAACAATTAATGAAGGGAACCTCCACCCTTACCAACTTATAACTAAGAACACAATAATATGGAGACAAAGAGATGAAAAAATGCTTCACAAAGAATGTTTTTATTATACTTGAAAATCCTTACAATATTCTTCAAATGAGAGAATTCTCAAACTCTTAAAATATAAGAGAGCTTCCACACTAAGAGCTTCCAACTAGCTTACACACCAAGAGCTTCTGCAAGAAGAGATCACACCTTCAGAGCTTCACTACAAGAGCTTACTCTTGAAGAGGTTACACTTGAAGAGCTTCTACTTGAAGAGCTTGATTACAAATGATAATAAGCCTTGATTAAATAGGCACTTATCATCCAAGATATTACAAACACAACCAATGTGGGATAAAAGGTAAATACAACTACCTTAATACAAATATTAAATTCCCACCCAAATACAACTAAGCACCACCATGTGGCCCAATTAGAAAATACATTTCTTTTATGGATCACAACAAATACTAAATGCATGATTTAAGGAACTTTCCAAAAACTTCTAAGATGCCACCTACACACCTCAATAAATGGAATGACAACTATTTTTCTATTTTTCTATTTATGCCACCTATGCACCTTGAAAATAGAAATTCCTCTCTCTCCTCTTTTTTGCTTTTTTATTTTATTTTATTTGCCTCTAATTTTTGCCACTTTCTCTCTCCTCCACATATTTTTTATTAAAAATTTTTATCACACCCCATTTTTGTGATGCAAGATGCCCCTACATCACCTTTGTTGCCATGATCTCTACATTTCATTGTTGTGATCTTTGCATCTTTTTGTCATGCTCTTGGTCTATGATTTTGTTGCTATGATCTCTATAGTTCAATGTTGTTCCCTTTCTCTATGATTTGGTTTTCATGCCCTTGTGATCTCTGCATTTTATTATTGTGCACTTGCTTTGTGATTTGGTTGCCATGTCCTTATGATCTCTACATTTCATTTTCATGCCCTTAATCTATGATTTTTTTGGTGTGCCCTTGCTCTAAATTTTTTTTTTCCATGTCGTGCTTTTGCTCTGCAAATTTGTTGCTATGTTGTGCCCTTTCTCTGTGATTTTGTTGCTATGCCCTAGCTTTGCCAATTTCTTCAAGGGCTATGTAAATTTTCATTTCTTTTCCTTCTGAATAGGTATCTCTTTATATTTCCTTCTATATATGTATATTTAGAGATCTTTTACAAGGTGCTTATTACATCTTAGCACAGAAAAAAAATTGATCTTGCTATGTACATATTCTAGAATCCAAATAATAAAACAATAAAACTCACTCAACCCATGCTAAGTGAGTTACATCAAGATCCTCCACAAAAATAATGTGGACCAGAAAAAAATGATAGAGTTCACAAGAAATTTTATGAAAAAACATCATAGCAAATATTTTTAGAAAGAAACTAGTCTTAACCTAGTAAATAAGGTCTAGTTGCTAATTAGCTGGGTTGATTACAAATTCCTATAGAACTGTCATCAGATTAGGTACAATAAAATGAACAATCAGCTATTCCCATCTAGCAGGATCAAATATAGTTTTCCATGGTATTTCTACAAGCCACATTTCGTATGAATATTACTCATCAAACCAATCAATTCCAAAATTTTTAGTCTCTTGAGTCCTGTTGCCCAATTTTTCATGTGCTTGTCTATGCTTCCATATTGTGCATATTTCATGATCATTTTATTCTATGTAATTATCACTCCACTTTTTATCCATCTCATGGGATGATCTCTCTATTGACACATTGCAAAAAATGATTCATGCCTCCCTTCACTATGGCGCCTCTACAATATTTCTCCATTCCACGTGAGCATGATGTCCTCTAGTTCCAATTTGATGCCTACCAATGTTTGACTTTTGGATGAAATTTTAGACAATCTTTTTAATAAATATCATGATAGTATTCTATCAAATAGTTCACATGCCTTATCTATACTTCCTGATTGATAAGTTGTCACTAAGAAGTGTTGTTAGATAAGAAGCTTTACATTTATTTTCATTCCTCACATATCATTTTGTGGAAACTAGCTTCTTATCCACCTCCTATAGTCACCCTTTCATATGGATTATTTTGAAGCTGATTTGTATTTTGTTAATGCTCAATATTTCATGGCTTGGCACAAATCTAGGTTTGTCTAATTTCTTTCTACAATTTAGTTTTTAATATACCGTCTCAAAACATATGAATGGTAGAAAATGGTTGGGAATGGGGTTTTTGAAGTTAAAAATCTTTCTACTTTTCTTTTGATGGAAGAATATTGATATTTTGTTTATAGCCTCTATATACATTAAAAGGAAGATCAAAGAACAATTTCCAGTATAGTCTTCATTATACTTTAGAAAGTAAATTGTGATGTAAAACCCCTACATTTTATACTTCATTATACTTTAACTTTTTAGTATATTTAGATCAATTTTTATTTGGCTTAATTGAGAGAATTTAAGTCTTTAAATAGTTTTCCATCTTATGGACTATTCATCAAATTATTTGCAGAAATGGGTGGTACAAAATTGATCATGCAAAGACAATCTACATGGAGTCCTTATGACAACAATGGAGGGTAAAGGTGATGTCATTTTTTGTGGCACCTACTTCCCACATCATATCTTTTTATTTTTATGCTTTTCTTCACCAATTTTTTTTTTTTTTGCTTCTCTACAATTATACCAATGTCATGATTGACATTTTACAAAATATATCTATATACTTGACATGCCTCTTCAATGATTAGCTTAAAATCATTTTTTTCTCTGTTGCTTTCTTTTCCCCCCTTTTGTTAAGTTTATAATTTACAAGTTTTGATTTTATTTATATTTATTTAAGTGCATTGTATTTCTTCATTTAATTGGGTTTTGACTATTGATTATTTTTAAAAATCATTTTTTTAGATTGATTGCTTGCATATTGATAGTCCCTTAGTGAGCTATTTTTGATGACCGAACAAAAAAGGTACAAATAATCCCTTGACCCAATGTTGAAGTAGTTAGATCTATTCCCCACAATGTTTGATGTGTACCATAGTGTATCTCAGTCTAGGGCCTACAAATAATTTAGGAAATATAAATTTAAGATTTGTAAACCTAAAGACTATTTTCCAATTAGAAAAAAAAAATATTGTTTTATTAATAAAATAAAATGGTAATAAATAATCAGATATTTTTTAATATCTAAAATGTAAATCATATAATTGAATTTAAGTATTATAAATGCACAACAAAATTATAGTCTCATAACAACAACAAAAAGATGATTTACAATTAAAAAGAGGAGGGCTTTTACTCAACTTTTTTAGAAAGATTAATTTTAGATTAAATTTTTTATTAAATCTTTTCCTATAGATGTAATATTTGTGTACACTAATACATAGTTCGATGAGCTCCCTGCTAAGTTATTGAAAAATATTTAAATTTATTGCCAAGCAGAAGAAAAAAAATAGATAAATGATCTCCTTGATTTTGGACTTGCAATGCAACATCAAATCACTTATATTCCTAAAAATGTCAAACTCGCCAAACAATAAGATTCAACTTCATTTGTGTATTATCATTGAATAAGATGAACCATGCACATCATCCATTACCATGTAGATTATTCAAATCATTGAGAGGTACATGTTATTGGCTAGGGCACCAAATCAAGATCATAATGGTTTCAAATGGTTCATCTTTGAATGCTTCCAGGAATTTGTAGCAAGCATTCTCACTACTAGAAGAATAACTTTAGTGAAGAGTTGAGTGTAAGGGGTTGAAGAAGAAAGTTTTGCTTATGTGTAAATGCCATAATCAGGAGGCTCCCATAATATCCTAAATCTTGTCTAGATGTTGTTTCTATTGTGTAATCTCTTTCTAAAGAGGCTCCTCCTTTTCTTTCTAAAGCTACTCCTTCTCCTTCACTCTCGTGCCTTAAATTTTGATTATCAAACTTCTAAATATCTACCTCTACCTTATGTAAAATTAACTTGACATTGTGTTGCAACTCTGGGATAGGTGTTTGATCATTGATAACTTTCATTTCAAAATTCAAGTTTTCATTAGTCAACACCCTCACTTGCAAACCTCTCATGTCAAGAAATTTTTGTACTATTTCAACAATATTTTCTTGCTTCTAAGCTAACTATTCTTTAGGCACATTTTCTTGCAAAATATTAATTTTGTTGAACAATTGTAAACTCTTAGAAAGTGCATTGTTGTTTTCATGTATGCATGTATGTATATATAATAATGAATAATAAATAATGTTTTCATGTATGTCAAAATAATAACTAACATTAATATTGGATCATATAACAATGAAGTAATGAACCCAGTTAATCAGCAACTAGACCAATTTAACTAGCATTTCTAATGTCATAGTACCTACCACAACACTTTTTTGGATTCTATCTAGTGGCTCCCATAGTATCCTTATCAAAATCAATTTCAACATTCAAGATTTCAAGTGTGCTCAACATCCTCACTTGTGGACCTCTCATGTCAAGCAATTTCTATAGTGTTTCAACAATATTTTCTTGTAAAATAATAATTTTGTTGAACAATTGTAAACTCTTAGAAAACATTGTTGTTTTCATGTATGTATGTATGTATGTATTTATGTATGTTTGTGTGTATATATATATGCATGTATGTATGTATGTGTATATCTATGTATGTATAAATATGTATTATAAATAAAAAAGAAAAGAAAAAATGACATTAATCATTTCCTATTTGTTTTGATTGATTGTAGAGAGCTGTATGAAAAAGAGGATGGAGAGCTATGAACATTGGTGGAGATCAATGGAGATCTAAGATTTTGTTGTTGTGCCATTGTGATCTCTGCATTTTGTTATCATGCCCTTGTAATATTTGTATATGCATGTATGTATGTATGTATATACATATACATATACATATACATATACATATACATATACATATATATATATATATATACAAATATACAAATGTATATGTATATATATATATATATATATATATATATATATGTACATGTATGTAAGTATGTATACACACACACACACACACACACACACACACATATACAAATGTACATGTATGTATGTATTTATATATATAAATAATGAGATCTTGATACAATGGAAAAATAATAAAACTCACTCAATAGGTAGCATGGCCGCAGATGCAATGACAATGCCTATTAGTAAGTAGATTCCTCTTTTTCTCTCTCATTTTTAATGTATTTATTTCATTTGAATATTATTTCTTAGGGGGCATTTTGTAATATTGGATTTATTTTATGTAGGAGGTCATGAGGACATACCTAGATATACTCGTGTGATGAATTGCTCATGAGCAATGAAGATGGACTTACCTTGATAGTAGTAGGAGGTAACGATGACATTCCAAGTACTTTAAAGATTTATCTCATGACATTCTAGGTAACTTATCATGCTTATACACATATGGATGTTCAGGTGATCAACCTTACATTTGATAAAAGGAATATGTGCTTTTAAACATGCTTTTGTCACATTGCTTATTGCCACAATCTTTTAAACATAACTATATAAGGAGTGAGTTAGGAAATATATAGGTTAACCTTACATTAACTATAAAATACAACACAAAGGTTGCACATGGTATTACAGTATTGTAATTAAAGAAAATTGTCTTATTTTCTTACGTGTGTGTATGATGGTGAAGAGATGTATTAGGTGAGTAAAGCTCACTAGTGGTCATAGGAATACAACTACATCAAAACAATTAGATATAAAAACTACATATTCGTTAGAGTGAGTAGTTTAAGGGTCTTGATCCCATGGATATGGGTATGTAGGTGTATGCACCCTAAAATGGTCACCTAGACTACGGGCCCCCATTATTCAATTTATCAATTTATCAATTTCTTGAATCAATGGTTTGCAATATTTTATTAAATCAATTTAAATCAATTTCCTTGATCAAATCTGATTATTTGATTTCTAAAATTGATCATTTTATCCTAAGTCTTGTTTAATTAAAAGAAAATCTCCCTTTTAATTAAATAAAATAAGTCTCCATTTAATTAAAAGAAAACCTCTCTTTTAATTAAATTCATACACATTTAATTAATTAAGAGAAAAAACACTCTTTTAATTTAATTAAATATTTCCTATTTAATTAAAAGAACTTGCAAGATGGACTTACCTTGATAGTAGCAGGAGGTAATGATGACATTCCAGGTACTTTAAAGATTTATCTCATGACATTCTAGGTAACTTATCATGCTTATACACATATGGATGTTCAAGTTATCAACCTTACATTTGATAAAAGGAATATGTGCTTTTAAACATGCTTTTGTCACATTGCTTATTGCCACAATCTTTTAAACATAACTATATACGGAGTGAGTTAGGACATATATAGGTTAACCTTACATTAACTATAAAATACAACACAAAGGTTGCACATGGTATTGCAGTATTGTAATTATAGAAAATTGTCTTATTTGCCTACATGTGTGTATGATGGCGAAGAGATGTATTAGGTGAGTAAAGCTCACTAGTGCTCATGGGAATACAACTACATCAAAACAATTAGATATAAAAACTACATATTCGTTAGAGTGAGTCGTTTAAGGGTCTTGATCCTATGGATATGGGTATGTAGGTGTATGCACCCTAAAATGGTCCAGATAATAAACCTAGGTTTTATAAGGACCTGGAACTGATAGTATGAATAAAAAACTAAAATAAAAAAACCAGGACCAAACACAAGAACTAGAAGAACTAGCCAACAAACAGGACCTGCATAGGAACCTGACCAGAAAAGAAGACCTAGGAAACTATTGCAATTCTATAATCATCTTCACAGTCTCCTTACCAATCTTAGCCATATCTTAGATTAAGTTTGTAGCCAAAGAAGTAGCATCAATCAAAGCTTTTTTCCTCAAACTCTATCTTGTCCTCTTGCTTGGGCCCTTCGAAGATATGGTTCCTTCATTAACTCTTTTACCCAGAGTTGTCGCAGCTGCACAGATGCTTGAGGTAACTTGCTCCATTTTTGTTCCACTTTCCCTGATGAGCAGTCTAAGATTCTACTCATAATCCTTTAGTTTTTATGGGATATCTCCCATTTGCACCTCCATGTGTTGAATAATAGCCTGGTTAGCCTCCTGGTTATGTTGCAATGTATCCACTTTCTTCTTTAGGACCATTATTTAATTATATAACTAGGAGCCAACCTGAAGGAAAGAGTCAGCTTTTTTTTTAGCAGAGTGGAGGAAGGAAAGATTGGTTTCCCTCTTCGAGGAGTCACCCACATCATCAAAAATGGTGTGTGGAATAGGGCCATCTTTATCAATATGAATCCCCCCATCCAACAGTTCCATCTCACCAAGCTCCTCTTGAGTATGGTGGCTTTGTCCCACCTTATCATGTCCCTCAGTCTTCTTCAGAGGAGTGAAAGATTTCCCCATGTTTTCCTCCTCACTCAACATGGCTAAATCATAATTTTATTTCTCTTTTTCACCTCCCCTAGACTCAAGATGAGTGTCCTCATTTTCAAACTTGCTCTATTCTGAATTCACCTCCGTAGTATCTTCCTCTCTCCCCTCCTTATTATTGTCTTTCGAGTCCGAGAAACCATCCAACTTAGAGCTAAACTCCCCAACATCTGTCCTCTCCTCTTCCTTAGGGGCCTCCTTATAAGATCCATTAGTACTCTCCACCTCAGTGTCCTCCTCCTCAATATCTGTTTGAGAGCTAGAGGGTTTCAGTTTAACCTTTTTTTATCTTTTTAACACTCTCATCCATTTTTCTTGTAACAGGATTAGGACTCTTAAGCTTGGCAGTGGACGGGGACAAAGCAATGGAATTATTTTTACAAAAATCCTCAATAAGTAAAATTAGACCTTCATGAAATATGGGTCGAGACTATTTCTTTTTATGGGCATTCAAACTTTGGAGCAAAGAAAACTGCAAATAAAAAGGGAAGGAGATTCTGTCCTTGTACCTGAAATGGTTAAGAAAAAAGAAGTGGAATTTGTGCACCCTATTACTTCTACCATCAAGGATGAAATATTCGTGAATACAACCAAGCACATCACGCCAAATACCTTTTATCTATTGCACATCAAAGAAGTCACCGCTCTTTTCCAATTATAGTTCTTCTTCTTCCGTCTTTGGGAATTTTTTGTAGGCCACGTTGGAAATACTAGTCAGCTTTGAAAACTTGATACCTTTCATGGGAAGACCAGTGACTTCGGCAATGAATTCCTCAGTCAGCTTAACAAACACACCATGTAGGGTAACTTTATCATCCACCCAAATTTTAAAGAAGGCAGTGGTGACATGGGGTTTGAATCCATGTAACTACTCCAAGTAGTTGGCCACCTTCCCTTTCTAGAGAATCTTCCAAACATCCTACCTAGCCTTCCAATCATCACATTTTTTGGGTTCTTTCTTCCTCGATTCACCTCCCATATTGCAGAGCAGACAAAAAACTAGAGACACCTAGATATCAAAAGTAGAGAGAAAGAAGTGAGACCAATTTTTTGTGACACGATATCAAGAATGTCTTTTTGAGGATACGTGCAGAGAGCATATAGCCTTCACATGAATGTACCTCCTTGAGAATGTTGAACTGAAAATTGTAAGGCCACTCCCACAAATCATTAAATTTCTAATCCAAACAAATATTTCCCACTCTAGAACGAATAACATCATAATTAATGATCGCTTTAAGATCCACTTATTTGTGCAGGTCATTGAGCCACCTCATATTGTGCCTCATTTGAACTGCATGATTAACTATCCAATCAGCAACCCCATTGGCTTCTCTATAAGTATGGAAGATGACCACCTTTTTAAAATTTTGAAAAAGAGTTTTGATTTTCATAACCATTGCCTCTATAGAACAAGAGGTAGTATTTTTTTTATTAAGGATATTTATAATATTTAGAGAATCACCTTCCAACCATAATTTGGAGTACCCCAACTCAACAGCTAAAATGGTAGTATAAAGGGCAACAGTAGCTTCAATAATATGACTATTGGAGTGACCAATAGGGATTGGAACAACATCAATAAAATCACCTCCACATCTTGCTCTTCTTAGGTTACCCTTGGCAGCTTCGTCAAAATTTCCTTTGATCCATCCATTATGAGGAACAAGCCATTTTATAATCAATCTAGGATTATCAATTTTCAACCTAGGATGTTGAGATCTTAAAGGGTGATCAAGTTGGAAGGTTTGAGCAGGCTCCCTCTAGGACAAAAAATTCTCCTTGCATGCTCTGATAATATTCTGACCTAGCACCCAACCTGGAAGATCTTTGTTTCTAAATATCTTGTTATTTATTTCTTTCCATAAACCCCACCAAAGATGGGGGAGTGTTAGTTTCCAAAGAAATTGAGCATCAGGATCCTTTGAGGGGCATCTCCAACTCTTGAAAGCAAGCTCCACATTATTTTGATGAACCCATGTCATGCCCCAAAAGTTCAAAATTTTAGTCCAGACTTCCTAAGAAAAAGAACAACTTAAAAACATATGATATCTATCTTCATAACCCTTTCTGCATAAAGAACACCTGCTAACCAAATTTATACCTCTTTTTTGCAAATTATCCAAAGTCAAAATTTTGTGTTGGGGAAGAGTCCAATAGAAAATGTTGATTTTGGGAGTGAGACCCTTAATCCAAGCTAGAGTCTAAAGAGGTTGATTGTTATTATTCTTAGGAGCAAAGATAGAAGAGACTTTGAAATTCCCACTAGGTTCAGCAAACCAGATAATCTCATCCTCTAGACAAGGGTAAAGAGAGACAACATTAAGGGATAATTGTATATTATTGAACACTTGGCTAACATCAATTAAATTCACTCATGAGTCATTCTGCTAGTAATGACAAACAAGAAGGCAAAATCTCTACTTGCAATGATCAATAAAGGTCTTGTCATTAAAATCTTCAGTCAAAGGGTGATCCAAGAGCTAGATATCTTCCCAAAAATTCACTTTAAATCCATTGCCACCTTTCCAAGCACAACCTTTTTTTAAAGTATTCTTGGTCCCCTAAAAAATTTCCCATATGGAGGAAGAGTGAATAACATCAAGAGAATCAAGGAAATCAGGAAGGGAGTAAGCATTGGAGAGATACTTATGTTTCCATATGGAACTCCACTCTCTATTGTCATGATACACTCTCCCCCCCTGTTTGGCAAGAAGGGCTTTATTCAAACTACTGGTTTTCCTAATTCCTAATCCCCCTTCACTACAAGGTTTACAAACTTAGTCCCAAGCAATTAAAGGCATTTTCCTTTTATCCTCTAAGCCAGACCATAAGAAATTTCTTTGAATTTTATCAATTAACTCAGAAAATTTACAAGGAATTCTAAAACGACTTAAAGCATAAGTAGGAATGCTCTGGAGATAGGCTTTGAGAAGATTTAACTTACTAGCTTGGCCTAAAAGATTACCTTTCCATCCTGCCAACATTTTGCTGAATTTGTTAATAAGATCTTCCCAGAAAGCATCAGGGACCTTTAGACCAAGGGGGAGCCCCAAGTAAGAGGAAGGGAGAGAACCTATAGAGCAACCCAAGATTTTAACAATTTTAATTTGTCTATGGATAGGGGTGTTCATGAAGAACACAACAATTTTTCTCTAGTTAACCCCTTGACCGGAAGCAACAAAATATAAGTTAATAGCTTGTTTTAAAAGTCTAGCCTCCTTCACTTCAGCCTTTCCCATGAAGATAGTATCATCAACAAATTGAACATGGGAGCAAGTTAACTGTTGAGAAGAAGGTTGTAAGCCCTTGAGCAGACCTTTTTGGACCAAGTCCCCAATAAATCTCTCCAAACAATCAACCATACTAACAAAAAGGATGGGGGATAAAGGATCTCCTTGTCTCAGCCCACGAGAAGGAAAAAAGAAGGGAGAGGAACTACAATTAACCAAGACTGCTATAGAGATAGAAGAAACCAATTAGCAAATTAGACCCACAACCTTATGATCAAAGCCAAAAGAAAGAAAAATATTACAAAGGAAAGACCAATCCACTCTATCACATGCCTTGGCAATGTCCACTTTCATAATGAAACGCATATTGTTAGAACAAGACAAGGAATGAATATTCTCATGAGCAGAGATGATAGAATTAAGGATTTGTCTACTAGGGACAAAACCATTTTGTTGATCAGCAATAATCAATGGGATCACCTTAACAAGTCTGGAAATTAGAACTTTGGAAATAATTTTATAGAAAGAGTTACAAAGGCTGATCGAGCAAAACTGATATGGGGAATCAGCCCCAACTTTCTTAGGAATAAGGTACAAAAAAGTGTAATTGATTTTTTGGAGCAACTGTTTAGCCCCAAAGAATTCCTTAACCACATCACAAACATCTATAGCAACCACTTTCCAAAGCTTTTGGAAGAAGAACATGGGGAAACCATAAGGGCGAGGGGCTTTATCTCCTCCCAGCATACTAACAACCTTGAAAATTTCATCATCCTTAGGGATTGAACATAACATTTTATTTTGATCCTTAGTAATCAGTGGTGGAATCACTTTGATGAGTTCAGCCCGACTTTCCACATTAATGTTAGAATCAACCGTCATAAGGGAGGGAAAAAAAGTCACCATCTCATTCATGATAGCCTTGTAATCAACAATTTTCACATCGCTCCTTTAAAGATGTGAGATGCAAGTTTTGGCCCTGTGCTTTAGAGTGGAAAGATGGAAAAAATTAGTATTTTTATCCCCTTCTCTCAACCATAGCAATCAAGATCTCTGTCTCCAAAATATTTCTTCTTTAGTAATGATGTCATGGTATTGGACAAGCTTTTCATTCTCTTCAAGGAGGAGATCAGAGGTATAACCTTCCTTCTGTATTTTTTCCCGAATATTAAGAATATCCCCCTTAACCATAGATTTGTTCTCAAAAATGTTCCTAAAGCTATTCTTATTCCATTTTTTGACTTCCCTTTTAACATTTTTAGCTTGGAAGCAATTCTAAAGAGGGCAGTACCTTCAATCTCAATATTCCACCAATCTTTTAGTTTATTTTCAAACTGAGGGTGCTGCAACCACATCTTCTCAAATATAAAAGGAAAATTCTTCTTAAGATTAATCTTATCAGCAAAGAATAAAAGAGGGAAATGATCCGAACTAATTTTCTGACAAGCCTCCAGCTTACAGATGAAGTCTTTAGTCCAATTAGGAGATATAAGAGCATGGTCAAGTCTAGCCTGAATACATTCATTGCCAATTCTTTTGTTGCTCCACGTGTACTAGATTTCATGGAGGTCCAAGTCCATAAGGCCCTCATTATTGATGAAATCCCTTAGATCCAATCTTCCTTCCAACTGAGTAGCATTTCCTCCCTTTTTCTCATGGTCATGTAGAGGGACATTAAAATGTCCCATGATGATCCATCGGGTAGAATAGTTATTCCTTTTAAAGTTAGAAATGAAATCCCAAACCTTTTTCCTTGATGACTTTGAGTTAGGAGCATAAATATTCAAAAGATACAACTATTCCTTCTGGTCTGAACTAGAAATTTTGGCTATCATAAGGTTTTTACTACCAAAAAAAATAGTTCTAGAGAAACAATTCTTCTTCCATAATATCAAAGTTCCTCCTGAAGCTCCTTCAGAATTGCTAGCTTTTAAAGAATAGTTATTAAAAGCTTTGATTTGTTCTTCTTTCTCTTTAATCATCTTAGTCTCTTGAAGCAGGAGAAAATCAGGCTTTTTTTCTCTAACAAAATTCCTAACAATGTCCAATTTATGAGTACTGTTCAACCCCCTAATGTTCCAGGTTATGATCTTCAGATCCATTTTTCAGGAGAAAAATCTAGAATGGTTGCCTGCCTCCCATCAGCAATATTCTGCATACTTTCTAACTCTCTAGTTTTCTTCATAGATCTTCTTCTAGGATTACCCAAGTATCCAACATCCAATTTTACCTTAATGTGTTGATCTGTTGTTTTTTTTTTTTTTTTTCCAATTTTTTTCAAATTAGACACAGGAGGTTTTGCCTTGCTATGTTGATCTATTTTACTACTTCTAGTCTCTACCCCCTTGGTATTATTCTATATTTCAACCCTTTTCCTTTGGATAGGTTTATGAATTGAGCCATTTTCTTTCTCATCTTCCAATGGAGGAGGTTCCACCATAGAAGGGTCAATTTCCATCTGGGTTTGCATCTGACTCTCCCTAGATTGAGAAGGAGGAGAAACTCCTTCCTCTAGTAAATTTCCAGTATCAGCCAAGATTTCACCATCCTCGAGCGCAATTTTGTTATCAATATCTCCCCATTGTTCATCTAACCTCTGGTAAATAACAATTTGTTTAGAGATATTTGCTTGATTTTCCAATTCTTTTTCAAGTATAATGGTTTCGTATTGTAAACTGGGACCTTCTTTCTTAGAGTTGTTTACCTCAAAAGTAGGTTCTTTCTCTACCTCAGCCTATTGTGTTTGAAGCTTATCATTGCTTTTTTGTTCTCTGCTTTGGCCTATTTTGGGTTTCCACACTTTCTTGTGTTGAATCTTGTTCTTTTTCCTTTCCATCCCACTACTAGCCTATTTTTTGCTTTTAAAGGGACAGTTCTTGACCAAGTGCCCCTGCTTCTTACAAGCATAGCAGGAATTAGGCAAATGTTCAAACAGGATTTCTTGAGATCTTTTACCCAGCTTGGAGATTAGGTCCACCTTAGTTGGGATGTGATTCAAGTTAGCCACCTTAATGTAAAGTCTGGCACAATGAAGTTTGGATCTAGAAGCCGTAGCATTATCCATAGCCACTAGTTCACCAAAGGAACTAGCAATACCCTTAAAGATATCTTCATGCTAGAATTCAAGAGGGAGCCCAGGGAGTTTGGCCCAAATGGGAGTGTTTAAGAGGAAAGAGTCAGAAAGGTCCATATTGGGTTCCCATTTTTTAATGGTAAGAGAACTTTTACCAAAAGACCACGATCCTCCACGAAGAACTCTATCCATATCTTCCTTACAGTTGAAGATAAATGAAAAGAACCCATTCAACATGGGGGCAATATCAATCTCTCCTCTAATAACCTATAATCTTTTCACCATCTTTCTAAGAGTATCAATATCAGTTCTAGTGCTTAAGAATTTTCCCACTAGAGTGAAATCCATGGAAGATATGGAGAAATCAACTAAAGGGTCTGGGATAAAGACTTGAAACTCACCTTTCTCCCGATAGGTCTTCGCAGTCACCGATGGAAAGAGAGACGTTCTAGTTGGTTTCTTGCCAAATAGGGATGACCAGGATTTTCCTTCCAAAGCACCTTGCTTCTGTCCTCCAAAAGACTTATCCTTGAAAGAGACAACATTTTCTTTTTCCTTCTCAAGATCCTATCCTGACACATGGGAAGCAGAATGAGATCCCAAAGGTAGGTCATGGACCCCACACAAGAGTTTGGATTCACCCGAAGAATTTTCATTGTCCACCTCAACCAAAGATTCTAACCTCGTAAAATTCTCAACATCCTCTATCATTCCCCCTGGGTTAGTACCACCAGCTAGATTCCCCTCGACCAGTTTCACGCTTGCCCACAAAATAGCTAATTCAAATTCCAAAAGGGCACTCAACATCCTACTCTATTCTAAGAATCTATTCAAGAAGATTATTATGCTATTGTTATGCTGTAGGTTTGGAGAGCAATTTTTGAAGAAAGATTTTGAATACTAAAGATTTTTGTGGAGAACTTCTATCTTCTTGTCTTCTTCTCTCATGCATTTGCATATTAGCTTAGATCCATATTTGTTTTCATAGATTAGTATTGCATTGTTATTACATTTCCTTTCTTGCATTATTTTGCATGTTATCATATAGATTAGTTTTCATCTCCATTTGCTTGCATTTTGGATCCTTGAATCTCTTGTTTCATGGTGTACTTACATGGGTACAAACTAGGTCAAACTGAGGGCCTCCATTATAAACCCTTGCACTCCATGAATAGAGAGCTACGAGCTACCATTTGAGACCTCATTTTTGAGCAATCTTGGATATAATGACTCATAGAAGTGTGCCCACATTTTAGGCATACAGTAGGCAGCCTAGTAGGTGAAGTATGCATTAGTGTGCAGATGCCTTGGACATAGTTAGGTAGCACTTAACTATTTTAAGATATTCTTTGTTGTATTTTCTGGGTAGACTGTGTTACAATTTTAAGATATTATATGTAACAAGTGACAAGTAGTTTCACACAAAACTTTGACAAATTCACTATTTCCTTTTAGATACATTCTAATCCACCATGAAACAATAAGAGGTTACCATAGAATAACTTAAGAAATAGTACACTTTTCAAAAATAATTTCTCATTGCATGATGCATTTAAGGTAAAAATGAAGTTTCAGGTGAAGTACATTATTTATATTAATCAAACAACCTTCTAATTATTTTCAAAATGTCGAGCCCAGAAATATTATTTGTAAAATTTACAAATAGAAATCTATTTTGAAATATAATGTTGCAATTACCAAATTCTAATATATAACCCACCATACGAAATTATGAGTCAATGGAAAACTAAAACATAAAACCTTTTACTTCTTAGTAACATGTCTATAGAAAGAGAAAATAAATCTCATACCATGTACATACTGAATTATACAAAATAATATCTCAAGGAGCTTGTAGGCTCATGCAAACATTCTCTGACTATTATATTTTTATAATTGTTGACTTAACAATCATATTTATTGCTATCTTCCTCATGCTTTTTACCTATCACCCTCTGCATCTCTACACCAATTAATTCTTTCTCCCCTTGTCTCAACTCTTTTAGGCTCTATATCATCTTGAATTTTAACAAAGGTATGATGCTTACCAATTCTATTATCAGAAAAAATCTTTTCCAGATTACTTTTATCATGGTTATGATCATATCTTCTCCTTTTCTCCCTTTTTTCCAGTACCCTCTCAAATGATTCATTATTTGAATCTATTTTCTTATGGACTCTAGTAAAAATTTTTATGTCTTTGTCACTACGATTCATTGGTCTAGTTATTGATTAGCTGGGTTGATTACAAATTCCTATAGAACTATCATCAGATTAGGTACAATAAACTGAACAATTTGCTGCTCCTAGCTAGCAAGATCAATCCAGTAAGATTAGATTTCAAAATCATAATATAAAAAATATGGAATGTGTGACATTGGAGAGAGTGCCTTCCTAAAAAATATATTTTTAAAATTCAACTTTGGTTATGAACATTATCAGGATATTGCAACGGTCTTACCCCTATAACTAGTTTTCCTATTATTTTTATCTTTTGGGAGAGACTAGATGATTCTTGTTCAACAATAACAAGAATCATCCTATCTCTCCCAAAAGATCAAAAAATAGGAAAATTAGTTATAGGGGTAAGAGCATTGCAGTCTCCTAATAATGTTCAGAACCAAAGTTGAATTTTAGAAATAGATTTGTTAGGAAATCACTCTCTCCAACATCACACATTCCATATTTTTTTGATTATGTTGCCGTTGCAATTTTGATGGCTAGCTATTAGTTCCACAAAATTGCTTCCATAAATCTATTTCTATTGCAATATACATGTTTGACAGCTAGTCATTAGACCCACAACATAGTTGTCACATAAATGTCGTACATGAGACAGATTCTCCATGGTATAGCCATCACAATTATGATGGTGTATTAAACTATTTGGCTTCAATTTATGATAGCTTTATGCATTGAAATTTCAATGGAAACCCTTTCCATCAAAATTTATGATGGAAAAAATCTGATGTCCATTTGATGGGAGCCAATTCTTGTATGTGTCGCTTGGGTGACAGGTGGCTATTGCAATTGTGATGTCCTGCTATCACAATTTGATTCCAAATGTAGTAGTGGCTCAAAACCTGACTAAAAACCCATTCAAATGCAAACAATATGTTTTTTGAATAATAATTTTATGAACAATATCCAAAAATGGTGGCAAGAAAGTTCCTTAAAGGGTTCCAACATGCACTGCTTTGTATCTAAACTTAAACTACTTAAAGAAAACATACTTAAAAGGAACAAAGAACATTTCAGTAATATCTTCAAAGAAAATTTAGAAACAAAGAAAAGATCAAGAAAATAAATGAAGAAATCATTAAAAAAGAAATGGATAATGAAAAATACAAAAAAAAAAGTACTATTAACCAAACAAGAAAATATATTAGCAAAAGAAGAATTTTTTGGAAACAAGAATAAAGAGAAAATTGGCTAAAAGAAGGGAACGGAAACACTTTTTTTTTCATAATAGTACCATAAACAATAGAAATATAAATAGAATAACTAAAATTAAAAATATATAAGGCAACCTGGAGGAAGATCCCATAAAAATAGATGAGACTTTAGTAGACTATTATAAGAATATCCTTAATAACTATGAGAGCTCTAACCATATGGCCTACAATACTATGTTAAATGTGATTCCCAAAGTAATTGTTGGCGAGGACAAAAAGTTTCTAAATAAACCCTTTACTTTGGATGAAATTAAAAAAGAACATTTTATTCTCAATCCTGAAAAATCCCCTACTCCTAATGGATTCCAAGCCTTCTTCCAAAAATATTGGGATATCCTAGGCCACAACCTTTGGCAAGTGATAGAAGCATCTCAAAATGCAGAATCACTTTTGACTAAAATTAATTGTAACTTCTAAACACTAATCCTAAAAAAGGTAATTCATGAGGAAACTGGCAACTTCTGACCAATCACCCTATGCAATACTATCTACAAAATCTTGTCCAAGGTACTTTCTAATAGATTCAACTTTTTTTATACCAAAACTTATATTAGAAGAGTGAACAAGATTTGTCCCAAGAAGATCTATCCTAGATGGAATTATGATATTCAGGAAACTACTCATTCAACTCAAAATAATAAGGAAACATGCATGCTTATGAAATTAGACATCCAAAAAGCTTATGATAAGGTAGATTGGATTTTCTTATGCATGACCCTAGAAGCATTTGGTTTCTCTCAATAATAGATAAACCTCATATACACTTGTATCTCCATAACTAAAATATATGTATTAACAAATGGTATGCTGGAAGGTTTTTTCATCACTTTTGGAGGATTATGGAAAGGATATCCTCTATCCCCCTTCCTATTTATTATCATGGCTAAAGTGTTTGGAAGAGAAATTAAAAAAGAACAAGAAGAAGGAAAAGTCAAAGGAATAATTGTAACATAAATTATGCCTATGGTAACACATCAATAATTTACCGCTGACACAATCCTTCCTAGGGAAAGTACAATAGAAGAAGCCTAAAACTTTAAATTTATAATTCAAACATACATGGAAGTCTCAAGGCAAATGGTTAATGCTGAAAAATGAGAAATTTTCTTTTTGAACATACCACCAATTAGGAAGAAAATATTTGCAACATCATGGGATTCAAAAAAGGAATGTTCCATTGCAAACACTTAGGAATCTATTTACAAAAAAGTACAAGAGGATCAAAATCCTAGAATCCTATCCTAGAAAAACTAGATAATAAAATTGAAATGGAAAGGGAAATGGTTAACTAAGGTAGATAGAGCCACAAAAATCAAAGCAGTTCTATCAACTATACCTACATATCAAATGTCTTGCATCCCATTACCAAAAGGGGTTAAAAAGAAACTGGATTCCAAGCTTAGAAACTTCTTTTGGAAAGGGATAGAGAATAGGGAAAAAATAGCTTTAATCAAATGGGATAATATTTACAGACTAAAATATGTGGGAGGGTTAGGAATGGCAAAATGAAGCATTGAGAGCCAAACTAATTTGGAGAATGTCACAAGAGAAAGTAACTAAATGGGAAAAAGATACTTTATAATTGTTAGTGTAAATAATTATTATTTATGCTTTACTTAAGTTTACTTAGGATAAATGCATTATTTTATTATTTCTTAGGTTAGAAACCTAGGAGTTTGTGTACTCATTTGAGCTATCATGTTGACAACATAGGAGTAAGAAACTCCAATTTAGAAAATGGTGTCTACAACACTGGAGTTTACACAAACAATTGAGTTGTCATGTAGACACCACAATTGTTTGCACTATTATTGTGGTGTCTACAACATAATTATACATGCTACACCTTTGTAGACTTATCCTCTCATCATTGCACTAACTCCTATGCTTAATGGAAGATAATCCACACTTGGTGGACATGTGCCTAGTTGTAAGACTTATCATGCTGCTAACTCCTAGGCATTCTAGATGCATCATAGAGGCCTTTATATACATGCACTGTTAGTGTATTATATAATGAATTGAATATCATATTGTTATTTTGATCATACTTTGTTGGTCTTTTGTGCTAGTTATTGTGCTTCTTGGTCATGGGTGAATTTTTCCCTAAGGAAAATTCTTACATGGTATTAGAGCCATATAGGCATCATTTCATAGCCATTGGAGACTGATCTTACTTCACCTCTCTAAGGACACCTTGACTCAAATCTAGAGAATTTATAGAAATCAAGAGTGTCCAAAGCCAAAGAGGACCTCACCATTGCGTTGGGAGCATCAATTTGGTGAAAATTGACTATAAATTTGTTGGGATTATTTTAGAATAACTGGGGGGGGGGGGGGGGGGGTGAATCATTTATCCTAGGTCTAAATGCCCTAATAATACTTTTTCACCAATTATAATGAGCCCATTAAACTATTCATGCATCCAAGCTTAAAACAACCATCTTAGCAAGTTACAACAAATCAACATGCAGGAATAAAACATGCTAGATCAACGCATGGCATAGTGATTTACGTTGAAACCCAATTTGGGAAAAACCACCAGTAACATGCTACTCGATTTTCACTCTTATGAACTGATGACCTGTTAAAGGCTTACCCTGTTAAAATCTTACAACACTGTTAAATGTGATCTTGTTAGAGGATTTCACCATACTGTTAGGAATGGGCCTGGTCAAAGGACTTTGGAACATTCACTTGGAATGTTACCCTGTTAAGGGATTTACAACATGACTATTAAACCAACCTAAGTCCATAGGATTTATACTAACTTTTACAATTGCTAGAGAGTAATAATAAGGGCTTTTGATCTGATACAACTCACAACATATCTTGTAAATTTTAGATCATACTTCAGTTCAATCCTTTGCTTGGCTTCAATCATTGTGGCTCTGGCAGCTTGTCTTCCTCTCAAGCTTCATCTGCTTGAGTCTTCTTGCTCATCATATTAATAAAATTATCTTTGTGGTCATATATCGAAATAGAGTTTCTATGCTCTCTTCCTCCTTAGCTCCTTCTTTAGCACTTCATGCTTTCACACTTGACCAACCTCTTTGCTTTGTGACCTTATGACTCCTTAAATAGAAATCTGGAATAATTTTTCCACTCAATTCTCCCTCTCCAACTTTAGGGTTTCAAAATATTAGGTAGGATACAATGTATCTATCCCATATCTTGTTTTTATCTAGAAACTTCATCTAGAATCTAGTTGTATTTGCTCAAAATGTTTTTACATAGAGTTCTGTACCACCAGCTTATCATTCTTATCTTCTATCTGGTTCAAAAAATTCTAGATAACAACCATGTTGGCTCAAATTTGATGAATCTTTGACTTTTCAAATAATGCAACAGCTCGACACTTTTTACTTTTTGAAGCTTAGCACATGAGACACAACTCGACACTTGATGTAGTTTTCTCAACTCCCTCTGATGAATTTAATCAAGCTTTGTAGATAGTCTTATTACAACTTCTTCTTCTACAGTTTCTTCATCTTCAAGTATATTGTCAATACATCACTTTATCATTGTCTTCACTGATCTTTGCACTTCATTCCAAAACCATAACTCAACCTTTCCCTTAGGTGCTTTTGTTACATCTTATTGATTCTTCATCAATTAACTAAGTGATAGTGCTTGGATCTTATAAGAAATTTCCATTCCAAGAAATAGAAAATTTGACATTAGTGACAAAATAATGATTGAACATATTCTGTAGCAACAATATCTTTCATACAACAATCTTTTTCAATCAGATTACAACAATCTCCCTCTTTGGCATTGATGTCAAACCAAACTGATCAACCAAACCAAAACTGACTGATCAACCAAGTTAACAAAATTCTAACTAGGCTAAAATAGTAAGTCAAATGCCAAAAAAGAAAACTTGTTGACTTTTGTATTTCCCTATGATCTTATTCATTCCAATCTATCTTTTTACTAAATCTCTTGAGTTGCTCCTTTTGAGATCTATCATCTTGAGTTCTTTCTTTGCTTCTGCTCCTCCCTTTTATATCTCATATCCTTTTTGCTTCATGAACTAATTAGTTTTTGCTATTCCTCTATTTCAGGGATTTGACCAATTGTAGCTATTTATCCCTCTTTCTTTGCTTTGATCAGTTTTTTCTATTTCTCCCTCTTTGACAACAATGCCAAAGACACATTATTTCAGCATCTTATCATGAAATTGTGCATTTACAAGAACTTCCAATATCTCCCTCTGCCACCTTGCTTGTGACTTGTTTGGAATGTTAGTACTCTAATTACATATGGCTAAACCTAAAGTAAGTACCCTCTATATCAACTTATATCATTTGATCAATCAACTTATTTGATGCAAGGTAGTCTTGCTATTACTTAAGCAGCCTTGGTTAGGGGTATCACCCCTAACTTACCTCTAAGATATTCAAATGCATCTTTAGGTAATTTTTTTGTGAAGATGTCAGCAGTTTGTTCTTTTGTATTGATATATTCCATCTTCACTTGCTTGTCTTCTACCAATTCTCTTACATAGTGATACTTGATTGCAATATACTTTGTTTTGGCATGCATCATAGGGTTCTTGGATATATTGATAGCACTTGTGTTATCACAATAAAGTATCACAAGTTCAATTATTTCTTCCTTTATTCCTTTCAATAGATGCTTGATCCACACAATATTTGTACAATTTATAGTAGCAGTAACATACTCAGCTTCTGCTATGGACTGTGATGTACAACTTTGCTTTTTACTAGTCCAAGTGACTAATCTTTTTCTTAAGAAAAGTGCTCTTTCACTGGTACTTTTTCTATCATCTATGTTACCTCCCCAATCTGCATTAGTGTAGGCCTTTAAATCAAATTTTTTAGTCCTCTTGTAGTACAAACCAAAATCTTCTATACCTTTTAGATACCTCATTATCCTCTTGACAGCCATAAGATAATTTTCTCTTAGGTTTGCAGAAAGTCTTGCCACTATTCTAATAGATAAAGCAATATCTAGTCTACTGTGTACAACATATTGTAGTTTTCCATTCATGGATCTATACATTTTCTGATTTACTTCAGGTGAATCATCATTCTTAGATAACTTATGTCCTATTGCCATTGGTGTACTTACTGGTTTTTATTCATCTAAACCAAATGTTTTGAGTATATCCTTGATAAATTTTGATTGGGTTACAAATATACCATGTTTTAATTGATGTACTTGCAATCCAACAAAAAATTTGATCTCTCCAAACATTGACATGTCAAATTCATGTTTCATCTGATCAGCAAAATCTTTGCATAGAGCATCTTTTCCTCCAAATATTATATCATCAAAAAAGATCTCAGATATCAAAACATCTTTATCTTTCTCTTCCTTGATATATAGATTGTTGTTGTCAACTATTTTCTCAAAGCCTATCTTGACAAGATATTTGTGAAGTCTTTCATACCATGCTTTAGGTGCTTGTTTCAAACGATAGAATTCTTTATGTAGTTTACAAACCATATCCCTATTGTTCTCATCAAAAAATCCCTCTAGTTGTTCAATATAGACTTCCTCTTCCAATATACCATTCAAAAAAGTAGACTTTACATCCATCTGATAGACTTTAAAACTTTATATGCAGCATATGCAAGTAAAGTTCTTACTCCTTCCATTCTAGCAATAGGGGCAAATTTTTCCCCATAGTCTAATCCTTCTTCTTGAGCATAACCTTTACATACTAATCTGGCTTTGTTTCTAGTAATCTCACCATTCTCATTTAGCTTGTTTCTTAATACCCACTTGGTGTCAATCACATTCTTGTCAGCTAGTCTGGGAACTAAACTCTAAGTTTTGTTCTTATTTATTTGATCAATCTCTTCTTCCATAGCTTTATACCAGTCACCATTTTGCAATGCATCATACACTGTCTTAGGTTCAAATTTTCTTAACATACATGATTCATTTCTTAGTCTATTCCTTGTCATTGGTCTTGCATCTTTGTCACCAATTATCTGTTCAACAGGGTGATGTCTCTTCACATATTTGGATAATCTTGGTTCTGTCCTTGTTTCCATGTTTGATCTTTTAGATTCAGGGTCACTATGCACATCGCTGTCAGGTAGTTCTACATCTATTTCATCTGTACTGACATCAGAGTCAGAGTGTGCATTTTTTTCATTCTACAACTCAACTTTTGAATGCAGCTCGACATTCACTGGTTGTGACTTGGCTGAAACTAAAACTTGTTGTTGAATCCCAATTTGATTGATAGCATCCTCATCAATAGGCATTCCTTCATAAGAATACACAAAAGTTTTGTATTCATCCATTCTCTTTGATTCTACAACTTGGACTTCTGTATGCTCATCAAAGTTTACATTTGCACTTTCCACAATTTTGTCAGTGTTAGTATTTAAACACTTATATGCTTTACTTCTAGTGGAGTAACCAAGGAATATGCCTTCATCACTTTTTGCATCAAATTTTCCATTTCTAGTATCTTTAAGGATAAAGTCTTTCATACAATGCTTTAGGTGCTTGTTTCAAACCATAGAGTGCTTTATGTAGTTTACAAACCATATCCCTATTGTTCTCATCTACAAATCCCTCTGGTTGTTCAATATAGACTTCTTCTTCCAATATACCATTTAGAAAAGAAGACTTTACATCCATCTGATAGACTTTAAAAACCTTTATATGCAACATATGCAAGTAAAGTTCTTACTCCTTCCATTCTAGCAACAGGGGCAAATTTTTCCCCATAGTCTAATCCTTCTTCTTGAGCATAACCCTTACATACTAGTTTGGCTTTATTTCTAGTAATCTCACCATTCTCATCTAGCTTGTTTTTGAATACCCACTTGGTGTCAATCACATTCTTGTTAGTTGGTCTACGAACTAAACTCCAAGTTTTGTTCTTCTTTATTTGATCAATCTCTTCTTCCATAGCTTTATACCAGTCACCATCTTGGAATGCATCATACATTATCTTAGGTTCAAATTTTCTTAACAAACACGATTCATTTCTTAGTCTATTCCTTGTCATTGGTCTTACATCTTTGTCACCAATTATTTGTTCAGTAGGGTGATGTCTCTTCACATATTTGGATAATCTTGGTTCTGTCCTTGTTTCAATGTTTGATCTTTCAGATTCAGGGTAACTATGAACAACACTATCAAGTAGTTCTACATCTCTTTCATGTGTACTAATTTTAGAGTCAGAATGTGCATTTTCATCATTCTGCAACTCAGCTTCTAAATGCAGCTTGACATTCATTGGTTGCGACTTGGCTGAAATTGAAATTTGCTGTTAAATCCCAATTTGATTGATAACATTCTCATCAATAGGCATTCCTTCATAAGAATACACAAAGGTTGTATATTCATCTAATCTCTTTGGTTCTTCAACATGGAATTTTGTATGCTCATCAAAATTTACATTTGCACTTTCCACAATTTTGTTAGTGTTCATATTTAAACACTTATATGCTTTACTTCTAGTGGAGTAACCAAAGAATATGCCTTCATCACTTTTTGCATCAAATTTTCCATTTCTAGTATCTTTAAGGATAAAGAATTTGCAACCAAATACTTTGAAATGCTTTACATTGGGTGAGTGACCATACCATAATTCAAAAGCTATTGCATTTTTACCTTTCTTGAGTTGTACTCAGTTTAGTGTGTGAACAGCTACACTTATAACTTCTCTCCAATATTTCAAAGCAACAGTGTTTTCCATCATCAATGTTCTAGCACATTCAATCATTGATATATTTCTTCTCTCAGCAATTCCATTCTATGGGGGAGTTCTACAAGCTGATGTTTGTCTCTTGATTCCTTTGTCATTGCAAAATATCTCAAATTTGTTTGATGTGAATTCTCCACCTCTATCTGATCTCAAGCATTTCAAACTCTTTCCTATTTCATTTTCAACTCTAGCCACATACCACTTAACCATTTGAAAAGAATCAATTTTTTTCTTTAAGAACATAATAATCATCTTCCTGGAATAGTCATCAATAAACAACATTATATATTTATCTCCTTTGTAGCTTTGCACTTCTATTGGACCACATAAATTAGTATGGACTAACTCAAGTACTTCTTTAGATGTATAGTTTTTACTCTTGAAACTTGACTTAGTCATCTTTCCTAGCTAACATTGTTTGCACATGATGTCGTTAGGCTTCTTCAATTTAGGTAAACCTTTGACTTTCTTCATTTTACTGATGTCGACTAGATTATCAAAGTTGACATGACATAGCCTTCTATGCCATAACCACACATCATCAAATTTTGCAGTAAAACAAGAAGCATTTTCCATATCAAGATAAAACATATTACTTCTTCTTTGATCTCCTTTTCCTATCAATTTTCCATCTGTATCATAGATTTTTGCAGTTTTATTTCCAAATTCTACTTTGCAACCTACATTGCTTAACTGTGAGACACTCAACAAGTCGTAGTTTAGTACTTCAACATAGTATGCATTATCACATGAAATTTTCTCTGTAAGATTAATGGAGCCTTTTCCTTTGAATTGACATGGAGCATCATTTCCAAATCTAACACTATTTCCATCATACTAAGTAAAGTTAACAAACTTACTTTTGTCTCCTATCATGTGATGTGAGCACCCACTATCTATGATCCATTTGTCATTCTTGTTCATACATGTTACCAGTGCTATAGGATGTTACCAGAAGTATAGGACATCCAAGGAAGCATGGGATGCCCTCAAAAACCTATATGGTAAAGTTATTGAGGAGGATGTTTATAAAATTGAAGATCAGCTTGTCTCCCTAGATCCTAAGACATTTGATTCTATACATGATTTCATTTTTAAGGTGAATGAATTTAGAATGAAAATTGATGATTTTTGTAGTCCTATTAAAGATGATAGGTTAATTTATCTCATTCATAATAAGCTACTATCTAAGTTCTCCACATTTGTTTCTTCTTACAACACAACTAAGACTATAGTAGGGGCTGCCTATCAGAAAGTCACTTTTGATGGTTAGGCTCAACCGTTGGATGATGAAGAAAAGAAGTTGCAATCAATGGGAATTCTCAAGTCATCTAAGTCTAAGGCATTGGTGGCTAATAATGAGGGTTCTCAAAATTTAGCTACTCAAAATTCAAATAAAGGAAAGGGCAAAAAGAAGAAGTGGAAGAATAACTAACAAGAGGATACAAAAATGACAACACCACCATCAAATCAACAAGGAAAGTCTTCCTTCAATACCAAAAAAAAGGGAGACACTAATTAGGAGAAGAAAAACTGTGCTTATTGTAAAAAGATGGGTCATAAAGAACATAAGTGTTATCACAAGGAGATTTATGAGTTGAAGCACATCATGAAGAAGCACAATGTTCCACTGCCTAATGCTTATCAGGAGAAAGGAAATTCATTCTCAAATTCTAAGGGCAAATGGCATGCTTTAATCACAAACACTATTAGTTAGGGATAATGGATCATTGATTCAAGTGCCACACATCATATGGGTGCATCAAAGCAAGATTTTTCTTCCATGACACATTCAGAGGTACCGCACATCTTCATAGGTGATGACACTAAGGTGGAAGTTGAAGGAAAAGGTGAAGTTGATATGGACAATGGAGCATTAAAGGATTTTCTATATGTTCCTAACCTTACCTATAATCTTCTTCCAATCTACCAAATGACTCAGTATGGAGGTGGTAATAAAATGGAATTTCTTCCAGATTTAGTGGTAGTGAAAAGCATTAAGGATGACTCAATGATCACAATAGGTGAAGCCAATCATGATACAAGGCTTTAAAATTTCTCCTCCTTTGTGCAAAATCAAATGCACAAGCCTTGTCACTATGTTCAAATACAGAAAGGAAACTATGGCATGGGAGATTTGGACATCTCAACTACAGATATCTTCAGCAGCTTAGTCGCAAGAAAATGGTCAATGGTCTACCTCAAGTCCAGTTTTCCAAAGGTGTTTTTTTAAGCTGCTCACTTGCAAAACATCCTAAAATGTTGTATGAAAAGGATAAGTCTTGGAGAGCACAATGTGTTCTTGAATTAGTTCATAGTGATGTGTGTTGGTCTCAGATTGGTTTTGACATTTGAGTTGTCAACACACTTAACCAATTCTTCAGTTAATATTGAGTATAATATAGAAGTTGAGCTACGGTGTGTGCCAAGCCAAAGAATTCAATAGGTTCCAAGTGAACTTTAGGTGTCGATTGATCTTTGGGTGCTAATAAAATCTCAATAGGTGTTGAGTGATAAGTGATGCTGAGTTACTATAGGTGTCGAGCAAAGTATAGATGCCGAGTGAGATAGAATTCCTATATGTGCTAATCATCAGCAACTAGTAAGTTTCAAGTAACACAAAATCACCATATGAGTTTGTATCTTCACAAACTCATATGTAAACCATTTTTGAAGCTGACATATAATGAATCTCAAAGGATCTTGAAGATAAGATCAAATCTTTTGCATTACCTATGTAATCAACATGCAACCAATAAGAAAAATTGAGAAGGTATAAAACCAATAAGAAAAGTGCAAGAATTGAGCGGGAAATGAAGATTTAATATTGATCATAGATTCATACCTAATCCTAAGTCTTTGAAATCTTTAAAAGGAGGATGAAACCCCATTATGCATATGCATGAGAGAAGTGTATGGGTGAATTATAGTGAAGGGTGTAAAGACTTAGAGAAGAGAAGAACAACATTGCAGAGTCTAGTTGATAGTTGATCAAGAACACAGTATTAGAGTTATGAAGAGTGACATATAAATCAAGAAAGGATCAGAGAAGATAGAGCTAAACAAGAATTTGGAATCAACAATTAAGGATTGCAAGTCATCAGGTCAAGACTTTCTAGTACTCTCTAGTAATTGTGTTAGGAATGAAAATCCTATGGACTTAGGTTAGCTTAGTAGCCATTTGTAAATCCTTTAACAGGGTGGCATTCCAAGTGAATATACTAAAGTCCTTTAACCAGGCCTACTTTTAGTAGGATAATTAAATCCTTTAACCAGGTCACTTTTAATAGGGTGTAAAGTTTTTAATAGGACAGGCCTTTCATAGGGCAGACCATTGGAAGTGGTCAAGCTTTGTAACCTTGAACAATTACATATTGTTACAGTGATACTTTGTGGGTGTCATCCCCACCCTAGTTTTACCTTCTCATTTTGGAGGGTTTTTGGGTTACCAAATCTTGTGTTATATATTTTCATGCATCTCTTTACTTTCATGTTTATTTGATGAATTAGATGCATGTGAATGATATCAGCTAAAAGGTTTTGAAATGGTTAATGTTAGTTACTTCTGATTCACCCCCCCTCTCAAAAGCAAATTTTCCCACTTATAAATTGCAACGATTAGTATTAGAGCCAAGTTGTCACAAGAAGAAGCCTTAAAACTTGGAGAAAAGATCTATAAATGGAAGTCTACAAACTTGGAAAGATCATAGAGAATTAGGCAATTGATATACAACTTGCTTTACATTCTTTGGAAGAAGATAGAGAAGAACTAAGAAAATCCTTAAAGAGAAGAAGAGAGATTGCCATAGCTGAGAATGATACATAGTACAAGGAGATTGACACCTCAAATTTGTTTGTAGATGGAGATTCCAAAGAGTTTGATGCAACAATAATAGACTTGATGGAGAAGAATAGAGCCCAAGCAGAAGAAATCAAAACACTCAAGCTTGAACAAGAATCACAAGCCATGATGCTTTGTGAGGTAACTGAAGAAAAGAAAAGATCCATTGAAAACAAGGCTATGCTAGAAGAAGACAAGAGAAATCTAGCCAACAAACTAGAAAAGAAATAAATTGAGCTTGTAAGAATTTCAAACATGCAGCTAGACACCCTAAGTCAGATGATGAATGCACATCATGAATTGAATGTCAAAGATATTGAGATCTCTACACTAAAGATGCAAAATGAACAGTTGCAAAATAACTTGAAAAAAGAAAAGGAGATTGCAGAGGGCTTCAACAAACCTAATGAGGTGATCAAGTACTTTGAGTAGCTACTGAAATCACCAAGGGCTAGTGTTACCTGAACATTTCAAAGGGAGGATTAATTATATTATTTTTGGAAAGAGAGAGATTAATTTTCAGCCAAACACATTTTCTCTCTCCTCGTACTTTTCTCTCTCCATGTACTAAAACTTGTAAAGAGAAGTACGGGTTTGGGTTTGAGTTTGAGTTTCACTTTTTCTCTCTCCACATACTAGCCACACTCTCTCTCCTCGTACTCTAACTTTTTGACCTAATCCTAACCCAGACAATTCTAACCTAAACTCCAACCTTAAAACAACTATTGGTTGGAAATGAAGTTCATAGATGTTTGGAGTAGTAGTAGGTGTGCTAATTCTTGATGACACAAGAGTTCAATTTACAAATATAAAAAGGGTTCTTTAGTAGTTCAAGTATTTTGTAGAGTACCAAAAGAAGGTGGCACAGATTGTTAGAAGTGATGAAGCAGGTAGACTTATTGAGGAGGATCTTGTTTCCATTCACTCTCAATTTATTTGAGATCAATGCAATATACATTATTAAGGAGATGACATGAATTGGGAGCAAGAAAGGTGCTAATGACATCAATAGGGCCATTTGGGGGTGCTCCTGCAGTCGGGTTTGTCACCAAAGAAAAATAGTGAAGATATAGCAAAGGAAACGACAAGAGGCTAAGAAGGATTAAGAGTTACTATCAAACTTACTGTCCAAATCATCAAGCAAGTTAACATGTATGCCAAATACAAGAACACTACCAGGATCTTTCATAGCCTGTCCATTTATGATCAGGTTAACTATTGGACTACCAGGATCTGAATACTTTGGTATCACTAACTTCCCTAACATGATATCTACTAATTTCCTAACAACTTGAGCTATTTGAGGATCTTTCTTCTTCTACCCTAGCTTTTTAAGGCATGCTTCCTTAATAGCCTTTCCATAAAGAGGGACATCCTTGATAGCTTCAAACAAAAGACTTTGGATGTGCATATTTTTTAGCTGCTCAATAATGTCAAATGTCTCTTCCTCTTGGGATATAGATTTCTCTTTATTTAGCCTATGTGGAAAGGGAGGATTTACAATGGTATGGTCAGTAGTCCTACTGGGTGCATCAATTGGTGGGTTGGTATTTGGCAATGTAATTTCTAGAAGGGGTGCTGTAAAAGTGTCTGCAAAAAATGTGTTGCAAAGTTGTACCCAATCTTAAATGGATATTAGATACCTCTAGTGAATATGTAGGGAACTACTAAGTATCAGTAGTGTACATTTTCTATTGTTGTTGGTTTTTCAGATTTGGTTGAGGCTGAGTAAACAATTGGGTCGACTTAGGATTAGCATTATTTTTTGCAAGAGGTGGCATTATTGTAGGTTGTTGGACTAGAGGTGGTAGTTGTAGATTACTAGGATTTTGGTTAGGCCATTGTAGAGGCCCCCTCTATTGGTTATTAGGCTACCAATTTCCTTGTGGTGGTTGCCATTGGTTATTTTGTTAGTTTTGCCATTAGTTATGTTGCTGGTTAAGCCACTAGTTATTTTGCTAGTTTTGTTAGGAAGGTTGGGAGTATTGGGAAGGATTTTGATAGTTTTGGTGTTGCTATTGACTATTGTAAGGATTTGAAAATTATAAAGGATCTTGAGGTATACCTTGTCTTGAAGCCCATGGTTGACATTGAGTGATGAAGAACACTTGATCATTGTCCCCGTCTATCTTCATGTACTTCGTTAGAAATTTTTGATTCTCTAGGTTGTCTACCAATTTACATGTGTAGTCTTGCTTCTATTTGTGGTAGTGAGGATAGTACTCCACCAATCGTGATTCAACTTCTACATGCTTCTTCTTTGCAGTCATTGTGTCAAGATGTGTAGTGACATCATTTATGATGTCCTGCTTGAAATCTGAGAGTATATTAGATATCTTGAGCTTTGAAATACCCTAACTGATCCCTTTCATTACTATGGACCAATATCCTTTTCCTTTCTTCATAGTTGACCTTGAGTAGTTAAGATCAATTTTTTTGAAGTCATCCAAATAGGATTGATATACATCACCACTAGCCATCAAGTCCAATGCCTATAGACAATTATCATTTATCCCTCTCAAGAAGACTAGTTTCTATGAATCCTTCACCAGTACATGTTGGGGGTTCTTCTGCAATGTATAAAAGAAATGTGAAACATAGTCTCCCAATGTTTCATCCTCCTTTTGTGATATTCTAAATATATCATCTCCTCTTGGATCATTCTCCTTGCAATACTCTTTGTATTTCTCCAAAAATAGAGTTTGCATTTCATCCCAGGAACCTATTGCATTGGCTTCTAAGCCCATGAACCATCATAAGGCTAATTCTTTTAGTATTGCTAGAAAAAACTTAAGCTTATGGGCATCAGTGTTATATTCAAAGATTTTGAGATTAACATTGGTTATGAGGCTTGGGAGAGGAAATGGAAAAATAGGTTGTGCCATTACTAGAGGTATTTGATTATGGGGTTGCTATTGAAAAAGAGCATTGGCTGCAAGATTGTTAGAAATAGGTGATTTTGACCAAAAGTATCAAGAAAGATGGCCAAAATTCCAGCAAAAGGTTGAAGACTACTTGTGTCCAAGGTTTCTACTCTAGAGGAAGATCCTGTAGGAAAATTAGGGCTGGAGTCCTCAAAAGGAAATTCAACTTCTTCTTCAATTTTTTTGTTCAAATTAACAAACTCCCATGGAAGAAATCTACCATATTTATCTCATTGTCTTCCTCTTCAATGCATGCAATCAAATTCTTCACAGTTGTGTAGAAACTTTTAGGACTGCAAATTTCTAAAAAAAATGTAACTAGAAAAACTATGACCTAAAAAGATGTTCCTAGCTTGACACCATCCCCAACAATGATGCCAAAAATGTATGGTTTCATAATAGATGAAGATAATCACACCATTTTCTCTCTCAAGGATACTATATCTATTCTAAATTCAACCTTTTCCATCATGAAATACACTTGAATTGTCAACCCAAGTACGTAGGACTTGAAATGGTTCAGCATGGTATGTGCACTAAGTCCCTTTAAGAGTCTTAATGCCTATGTTGTAGGAAAGTAAAATTCATGAAAAAAATCTATACTATTTTTACAAAATAGTAAACACACTTGGGCTAACAATAGATAACTATAGAAAGCTTTGGAAAATGAACCTAAACTAGTTAACAACTCAAAATAGCCACCACAATCATTTTCTACAAGTACTGCAAGAATTTTGCTGCAGGACTAATATACTAAATCTATCTTGAAAATAGGAAATTGCAAAGAATGAATCTACTCTACCTAAATCTATTCCACCTCCCAAGTGGGCCCCCTTGGTTGGTTTTGAATAACTATGAATACAACAAGTATTACAAAATTACCCTTTCATTAAAATCCTTCTTTGATTACATCAACTGAATAATTCATGAAGAACATAAAAAGAGTAACTTTTGAATCTTAAACCAACATTTTCTATTTTCTCATTAGCTTACTAAGATGATCCAAATCCATTATTTAGAGGATTGGATATTTATTAAAAACATGACATAAAAGTCTTGAAAAAAGATCACCAGAAAAGAAGGCAGAAGATCAACCATGACATAGTACATTTATTACTAAGCAACAAAATAACAACTTGTAGGAAATATAGGAAGTTGTGTCTCTTAGATTTTCTAGAATAGTAACTCCTTTACAGGTGTGACTTATCCATAAGAACTAAACTGCACTTTCCTTGCCATGATTGGTCTCCATCATCCTCTTCCTTTAATGTAGTAATCACCACCCTTTGCATCGCTCTTCATTTTCCTGAAAGTTAGAAACATCCAAAACATATATGAAAGATAACATTCCTACTCTTATTTAGATATTAGAATGTAGCTTAAGATATTTATATGAAATACTACATTCTATATATAATATTAAGAAAAGTATGTCATACACACTACCCATAGGTTTAGCAAGTTCTAGCTGTCTTTGGCATAAGTTCACAAGATAATACACAAATGTTTTGGAATTTTTTTTGAAAAAGCACAATGAGTAAGTCCAAACTATGAAAACTATATCAAAATTAAGACATTAATATGCCTCATTAGTGATAAAATTTCCATAAATCACATCAATGGATTGTGTCTTGAAACATGTAGAAGAGAAGCTTAAATCAAAGATTTTTAGAGTGGAAGATTTGAGAAAAATGCATGACTATTGGATGGTCAGAGCTTACAACATCCTTATTCCAAGCATCATGGAGATGAAGAATGTAATCAAAGCAATGAAGGCCTATAGAGATAAATCCATAACTTGAAGAAGAACTAATGCTCTATGAAAAATGTTACATACATGTTCCCTATAATGTGACAAGTGTTCTCTATCTCTCTCTCTCTCTCACACACACACACACATTTGATATTGTAGCCATTTTTGGCATTCTCCTCATAGACTTAGACTTTGTAATGAATGATAACTCACTCAATCCTATTTTTAGCACTCATATGTTCAAAGATGCTTTGCAATGTAATCATCAAATGTAATTGGCTATTCCTAAGAAGGCCTATAAATGTAACTTTTTGAAGAGTAAATAAGATCAGCAAAATTATTATGTGGGAAAACCCCTATAGCTAGGATTACTGTGTGAGATTTTGTGTTTTCATTTTGATTTTTCTTTTCATTTAAGTCTTGTATCATGCTTGGAATGAAATGTGTTTTTAATGAAAGTTGTGAGATTGCAAATATATTAGGTTTTGTTTCTTTCTTTTAAGTGGTTGTAAGATTTAATTTCCTCATTTACCGTATTATCTCAATTCCTTTGTACTATGTAAGTTAGTTCATATGCATTTCATTTCTATTTGAGAAGTGTAGAATTTGGTTAATGAAAGGGATTGAATAGAAAGGGATCTAAATATTGTCAAATCTCAGTAATTAGGGCAATCTAGGTGTTGTCTAGTTGGCCATACTCTCTCTTCTTATGTAGTGTGCATTAGTAGATAGTTTTTCATTGTTACATCTTGCATTTAGAGGATATAATAGATTGCATTTTGTTAGAGTAAATAATTAATTACTAATTATTTATTCTATTTACTTAAGCTTACTTAGGTAAATGCATTCATTTATTAGTTGTAGTCTAGGAGTTAGTTATAAGTTGTTGACAATACAGGAGTTTGTTCTCTCCTAAGACATACTTATCCTCTCACATTGTTCAAAGACTTTCCACCTTATGTGGATGTATGCTTAGTTGTCACACTTATCTCCTAGCATCTTCTAGCTTGTTCTAGAATATTCTTAGAGCTCTTTATAAGTGGGCTCCCTCTTTTTATTTTCATCACAACATCACTTCTTATATATTGTAAATACATTTTCTCTTGTGTTTGCATACTTGTGGTCTCTCATGTCCATTTAGAGTTTTTCTCTTTCTCCATGCTCTTCTCCCATTGGCTTCTCTTTGACAGGTTTTCACATGCAAGTGATCTTGGGCATCTTCAAAGTTGGCTTTCATCAACTCCAACATGGTATCAGAGCCTTCCTGCTGCTACTTTGTTGAAGAAATTTTGAAGCCATGATTTGAAGTCACAAACCCTAGTTTGTTTGTGCATTTTTTCTTCAAATTAGGGGATCAAATTTTTTTTGGAGCACTTTCAACTCAAACGGACATCGCCATTGGATCCAAAATGTCATTTGCAGTTAGAATTCATATAAAGCTTTTCAATTTTGGAGACAAAGCTCCGGGAGGCAAATTTTTTTTAGCCCTACAAGTTGCCGTATGGACTGTACAAACTTTTTCGATGAATTTTTTTAAAAATATATATTTTTAGGCACTCTGCTAGCGCACCGCTGGGCGGCCACCTGTGCAGTGCTCACCGACCACTGCAACTGGCTGAGCCACTGAAAAGCAGCCCAGCCTGACTGCCGCCAGCAGCGCCTCCCCACCTCAGCCGCTGCACCGCCCTGCTCCACCCAGTCCACTGCTTAGCCAGTGCAATGCCAAGTTTCCTAACACCTTTTCCATAGCTCAGCTCTTGCACCACCCTCTATAATTTTTTTCACCAATCAGTGCCATCGTGGATTTCTAAGCATGTTAGCGCTTGACACGTGGCACGGGCTCCATGTGGCCCCTGCCACATTAGCATTTTACCATGTGGCATCTATGTGGCACTGCCACGTGGCTTTTTTTTTGTGGTGATGACCTCCAAGCCATCAATTTTAATACAGTGATTTGCTGAGGATAGGACTACATCATCATCCTTTCTTACACTCTCCTTCTAAGTTCTTTTTTACCTACCTTTGGTTTTTTGGCCATAACTTGAGCATACAGAGGTATTTTTCCAATTCGAAAGAAGTGCAAGAAAGCTGGTTCTGAGACGGAGACTTTGGTGTAGGTATTTTTAGGTTTTGATGCATTTTTATTACCCATTTTTTATTCAAAATTTGAAATCCTATTTTTGACTCCACCAAGCATATCTTTTGCATCCCATGCCTATTTTTTGAAAACTTTATATTTTTGTAAAGCTAATTCTGTCACCTTTTAAAAAATGTGGTCCTTTTTCTTAGTTTTTTGCCCATGCTCTTTCTATCATAGTTTTGGCATTTTTGCTATATGCTGGATATCTTGAGTGTTTTAGGCCCGAGGATCATTTTCCTGGCATGGTTTCTTTTGTTTAGGTTGTACTTTATTTTGTTGTAGCTTATTTTTAGTTTTGATAATTGTTGCTATCATTTTGAAGCACTTTTATGTCTCGCATTGAGATAAAGTGCCACTTTTGCATTTTGGGGATCATGAACATTGTTTTGAGTTAGTTGTACATGCACTATTTTCATAAAGCACCATGGGGAGGATATTTGTTTGCTATTTAGGCATTCTCCCTTTGTCAAGTGAGTGTCTCTTCCATGACATTAGCCCATGCAGAGTCAATTTGACTGTGTCTTTATAGGTTTCTATACCTCTTTCCCTCTCTCGTCATTCTTGGTTCGTCTGCAGGAGACTTTGGCCCACCTTATTAGTTGCTTTTCATTACACCCCATCTGCATTAAGGGGGGGTTATGCTATTGTTCTAATGCATCCATGGTTTAATGGTTCAATAGTGTGAACTATGTATTTAGTGGTTGATCCTATGTACAAGGTGATTGCAGTGGCTGGCTACCTATGCATTTCGGTGAGATGTATCAGATGGATCATCTACCATATAGACATGCTCAGTTCGTGCCTTCTTATTCCATGGGGGTTCTTTAGATCAAAAATTTGGTAGATTTGTGGCTTCTTCATGGTTCAGTGATGCTTCTTCATGATCACTCCTTGATCCTGTTTTAGGGGACATTTCCCTAGTTGGAGGCTTCTTAAGTTCTTCAGTAGGTTCTTACCTCTTTTTGGGGGAGGGTTTTTCCCATTTGGTTTTCTCTCTTTCCCCATTTTACAAAGGTTGCATTTTATTTGCATTGTACTTGGGTACCTAACATGGCCTTGTTGCCAGGACCCTTTCTACATTTCATCTTAGTTTTGTGAGCTTAAGGCATTTCCCTAAGTTCCACTTAAGGGGGGGTGTTAGAGTAAATAATTAATTACTAATTATTTATTCTATTTACTTAAGCTTACTTAGGTAAATGCATTCATTTATTAGTTGTAGTCTAGGAGTTAGTTATAAGTTGTTGGCAAGACAGGAGTTTGTTCTCTCTTAAGACATACTTATCCTCTCACATTGTTTGAAGACTTTCCACCTTATGTGGATGTATGCTTAGTTGTCACACTTATATCCTAGCACCTTCTAGCTTGTTCTAGAATATTCTTAGAGCTCTTTATAAGTGGGCTCCCTCTTTGTATTTTCATCACAACATCACTTCTTATATATTGTAAATACATTTTCTCTTGTGTTTGCATACTTGTGATCTCTCATGTCCATTTAGAGTTTTTCTCTTGCTCTACGCTCTTCTCCCATTGGCTTCTCTTTGACAGTTTTTCACATGCAAGTGATCTTGGGCATCTTCAAAGTTGGCTTTCATCAACTCCAACACATTTTAGGTATTTTATGAGATTAAAAATGACTTACATATATTCATATCTCTGGCAGTGTTGAGTTATAATCTAAAATTGGCCTAGATTGTTTGAAGTGTTGGGCAATCTAGTTATACCTCTTCTGCTCTCTAGTTAAGAGCATACCCCCAAATTAGTTGATCTATGAAAAAAAATTCTTTGCAAATCTTTGCACCACAAGGGAGTTTCACCTTTCAATTCAAGGGTCTTTGATAGATTACTATATTGGGCATATGAAGAGTCAAGTTATAAATCAAATCCAAGGAAGAGAATATATTAACCAACAATTTTTGGTGATTCTATTGGGAAAGTTTTCTAGAATCTCTAAATCATATCTTTCCTTACACTAAAATATAAAACCCTATGCCTATTTTTCATTATTTGAGTTATATTTATAAGTTTTTTTTATGGATTTACTAGAGTAACTTTAGATTCTATTCTTATTGGCACTCACACATTTATTGAGTCATGCCTATTAAACCATGAGGAAAAATGGTTTTTCCTTGTAAAGGTCAAATCCTAGTAATTTAACCCAATTTTTACTTTCAAAATGAACAAGAAGATATAATAAATCAGTTGAATACACTTTCTTGGAGAAATATAAAATCCTTAGATGAGTATAGAACTGTCAGGTTTTAATTAGAAAGAGAAGAAGCTAGCGTTGAGTACTGGGAAGGTGTGTTGTAAGAAAGAAGATTGAGACAAGAACACCAATTGTGAATATAATTATTTCATCATGGATCCCAAATATACCAAGAGTTTTCATGATTGAAGCCAAGTCAATCTAGTATTTGAAGAACTCAAGAAAGTCTATTTCCCAATATTAGAAGACCCCCTAAGAAGATGGAGAGCTTTCTCAAAGGACCCAGTCTTTCAAGGTATCTATGGGGTTCAATTTCCACCACCATGTCCCATTTCCAATAGACATAGTTATTCCTATTCCCCTCCTATATTTTGCACTCAAATTTTTTCATTGTGTAATGCTCTTACCTTACACAAAGTTTTAGCCCTAACTATTGTTACCTTGTAGCTAGTACCACTTATTCTTCCCACATCAATGGTTGTGCCCTAGGGTAATTGTATTGCCCCCTTATGTCTTGCTACTAATAATGACTTGCTAAGAGGCTCCCAAAATAACTTCCCTAAATTTAGTGGTGATGGAAAAGTGTTTGTAGATGAACATATCACTGCCTTCTTTGTAACATGTAGTATTGTTTGCCTTCAACATGAGGATGTGGCTGTAAGAATGTTTTTTGAAACACTAGATGAAAATGTGGTTGATTGGTTCCAGCATCTCCTTGTGGGATGCATTAAAACCTAGGATGACATGCTAAATTTTTTTGAGGCACACTATAAAAGCATAGAAGATAAACATACTATACTATCTCAGCTCACTCAAATCAAGAAGGAACCTAGTGTTCCCATGAGAGACTTCATTACAAGATTGAACAAGTTGGTTAACTAAATTCATGCTACAAGTAGGCCAACTACAAACAATCAAAGAATGTTCTTCATTAGTTCTATGCCTTAAGATATTATATTTCAAATCAAAAGAGCACGTGTGGAAAATCTCCAAGCTGCCTAGACTTTGGCAATAGAACTAGAAGATGACTTGATAATAACTGGAAAATGGAAGAGAGAACTGCAAACTAGAACTTCCACAAATACTACTATTTTTATAGCCAATAACATGGAAGCACTACTTAAGAATTTGTCAAACATGATGATTTCCTTGAAAAAGAAAATGGGTAAGACAGTTCCTTCATTCTAGTAGCCTTACCAGGATGTATCCCAAAGGCAACATGAAGGAAAAACCTTACAATTACCACCTTCTCAACAAAATATTTCCATTGAGGAAACTCCTAAGAAGAAAAACATGTGCATATTCCACTTAAGAGTAGATCATGATGGTGACTCTTGTCTAGAAATGAACAAATACAAGCAACTTAATACAAGTAATGAGCTAATAGTGGAATACACTGAAAGTGAAGATGATTCTACTCCCTTTGGTGACTTTGGAACTTTTTTAAGGCCCACACTAGTACCCTATTATAGATCTTGATGAAACAAATATGATTAAGGGTTAATTAGGTTATGATTGACATTTTTCATACTAATAATTATCTATGAGATCCTATTAGAGACTAAAGTAGATTTTGGTTATTATAAGTGTAATACCCATTCAATAAAATTAGGTTGAATAGATAATATCACATGAAAATAAAACTCTATATGTTCAAGCTAGGGACTTGATCAATGGATTCATAGAATGATTCACTAGCCAAATTAGGAAAGATGAATTAACACTTCCTCTTGTAAGAAATAACAATGCATGTAGATTATAACAACAAAAAAACATAAATGATTTCATTTTTAGGTTATTTTCAAATCATGATGAAATAATTTTGGAACATTCTAATGGCTTGAGGGATTAACCCTAGAACACACACACCCTCGTAATGTAATAAAGGGGTATTGCTAGGAATGTTGTGATGTTTAACTTGTTTAAAAAGATACTAGTTGCTTGTTCCCATATTAGTGATCTCCATTTAAGACATATACTAGGATCCATTTATTTGTTTTAATGATGTAAAAGATATGACCTCAGTGTTTCATGGTTGTGATAGACAAGTATTGTAATAGTGTTAGAATGATAATTTCATTATGTTAAGAAAGATAAATGTTGATACACATATTTTGATAGTGTAATGTTTTGAATATTTTATGGAAATGATTAGATGGAAGTTAATTGTATATATTAATGAAAATTATGTGATATTGGATCATTCTGTACTTATCTATATGTATTTCTATAATATTTCATTGGGCTATTGATGGTTAAGTTGAGTGTATAGGAAAGTTGAACCATGGAAATTATTCGGGAAAACAAGGTTCAAACCTATGTGAACACGGTAAAGTCAAGGTGAATCTTTGGAAGATTCAAAACCTCATTGTATTGTGTTTATTTCATAATGTGTTTTTGCATGGGTGTAACAAGTTTCAAGACCATGATTAATTAGTGACATGTCATCGTGATGTGTAAAGTATTTAATATTTGTGTGTCATTTGACACTTGTGTTGTCTATGTGTAAATGACATGTCACATAGGATTTTTAGGCATGAATTCACTTAACCTAAACTTAATCCCATTATGAAATTAAGTTAACCCACCTTGGGGAGTGTTAGGATGAGTCACCTTCAAGATGGAATTCAAATTAAATTTGATATGAACTTAGAGAGCCTAAAAGTGGTTCCCAAGTGTTATTTTGGTGAAAATAAGTTACTCACATGGTAGTAGTATGGGTTGGGGGTCTAAATATAACCATAAGTTAGTCTATGGGACTTAGGAGACCCTCTAAACTAGTCATTTTCAAGCCAATTCGAAAATTAGAGTGTCACATGACTTCTTTTCTCATCCCACCACTTGGTTAAGTTCCTATTGGTAGAAAGGTAAAAGGGTCTAAGAGGGGTAGGTGGAGATGGAAGTGGAGGTCTTTTTAGGGAGCTTATGCCAAACTTAGTAGTTTTTCACCCACTCTCTAATTGTAGAGACACCTAGGGTTTGGAGGGAAGATTCTTGGAAGCCAAGGAAGGAAAGCTCTTCATCACCATTCTTAATCATTAGCTTGGAAGGAGGTTAGTGCTTCATGCCATGCTTTCTCTCATCTCATGAAAGTTGAAGATGGAAATTGTAAGAGTGTTTCTTGTAGGATCTATGTGTTTGCATATGGTGCATGTTGTAAATGTTTGTGTATGTGAGTGAGCATGTTGAATCTATTTGTATTTGGTTATGTTTTCATGGATTGTGGTTGTGGATTGAATGTTGTGTTGGGTGTGAAGGCTTCACTCACCCTTGTGAGGGAAGAGAAGCCTTAGGGTGAAGCGGTTAGTTGGGCTCAACATTGAAGTTGAGAAGTCCTTCTCTTGGAGAGAGGATAGATTTCATGGAGTCTGGGCTCCATTGAAAGCCATTTTCCTTTCTATTGTTCTATGGGGAGGTATAAGTGGGAATTTGTGAAAGGAGAAATATGGATAATCTTATTGAGGCATGTAAATATTGATAGCCTTGGATGGCATGTGTTTCTTGGAAGCCTTGTTGGGCATATTGCAATTGAAAGATTTGTTAATGCATAAGGATATGTTTATTTCACCACTTTTTGTGTGTCATAAGAGTATCACGAGAGAGAAATTCATTGTAATAATATTGCTATTTTATTGTCTTGGATAAGAACACCTATCAAGGATTTACAATAATTGATGTTCTTGAGTGGTATGTAAAAGATTGTCAAACAAAATTTGATATCATATAAGAGTTTGTATTGATAGGAAGATTATCTTTGTTGAATGTTATTATAATCTTAGTTCTATTGCATATTAGTTGTGTATATACATTCGAGTTGAATCTTGCATGAGAATACAATGTTAGTCCTTGAGCAATGGTTTCTAAACTTCATAAGTCATAGATAAAAACAATTCAGATAGTCATATGTAACCTTGTCAGAGACATATATCTAATGCATTAAGTTAATTTTTAAATGCTAAATAAATCATCAATCTAGACTATATTTAGTCTAATGAGTAACTCCAAATTATTATTGTAATAATCTAAGAAGGATATTGTAGACCTTAGAGGTAGGAATTCAATGGATGACATGGAATGTATAAGTGCATAGAAAACAAATTTATTGTAGGTGATCATTAACTCTCTGGAATTTGTATGAGGAAAGTTAAAATCATACCCAGCTAATATAGACTATTAAAATATTCAAGGGAATATGCCATGGAATATTTTAATTGTGAAATTTATAGAAAAATATTTAGATAATTAAGTAAGTTCTCAATATAATATATACCCTAAGATACATCACCTAAAGTATAGTTCATTATGTCTTAAATAAGGAAGTCGGCAAATCTGAAAAGAAAATCCCCATGTAGGAATCAACTAGGTATATGGTAGAGACACAAAATAATAAAATAATAAACAAGAAAAAAAAACCAATTAAATCAAAAATTTGATGCCTATCAAACCTAGGTGACCATGATTGTGCAACATTAAAATAAAAAGAACATTGTTTAGGGAAGAGGGAGGAAGGGGTCCCACCTTCCCATCTCCCCCTCCCACATTTCTCCAAGCTTCCAAGCGCATTTAGAACTGACCACCCTTGACTTAAGTTAGGAATTTTATTTATTCACTTCACCTTAAAGCTGCCCACCTTGGAAAAAGGCCTTGGGTCGGCTAGGAGAAAGTAGGGCTTCATCATTTGTGGGGGCACATACTTAGTAGTATGGCAAGTGCATTAAAAAGGGTAGATACATGGTTTGAGGACTTATTAGGGAGAGTATAAAATTAAGGTCTTAGGCAAGTATTAGAATGTATGTTAAGTTGGAATAAAGGAAGGCTGAGAGAATTAAGGGGTAATGGGTTAATGATTGCTGTTTAGGAATGTGCATATATGGAGTTAGTAAAATAGAATATAGTTAATATAGTTTTTTCTTAGATATTAATATTGTGTAAGTTTATAGTGGTAGTGGTTAGTGGTTAGGGGTTAGTGGTATATTTAGATATGGGGAGTTGAGAAATAAAGTAAAATTTATAGAATAGTTCATAGTATAGCTAGGCATAGATTAGTAGAAAAGGTTAGAATTAAGGTGGTTAGAATATCATATAAATTCATGTGTTAAAGAATGTTAGAATTAAGATGTTAGTAACATCTAGTTAAATCATATTAGTAAAAGCTAGATTGGTCAATGCTAATAATTTTAGATAGGATGTTGTTTGGTGTTGAAATAATTGAATATTTTTAGATGTAAAGTTAGTTAATAAAGTGACATTCTCTTTTTAGGGTTAGTTAGTATCATAAGTGGGATTTTAATTTCTAGTTAGTGGTCAGCTATTAGTTGTTTACTGTGGTAAGAATTATTAATGAAACCTTTATTTATATGGTTTAGTTAGAATGATATTATGAATATAAAGAGTAAATGTGATAGTATGTAAATTTAGTTATATATTAGTATTATTATAATATTAAAAACATTTATTTGCCTAATTATATGTTACCGGTATTAAATAATATATATGTATTATTCATGTATCTAATGTGTGTGTGTGTGTGTGTGTGTATGCATAGAAACTTTATAAAATTAAGTCTTCATATAATTTTAGCAACTCTCATTTCATGTAGGGTGTATTGAAACTCCATTATCGACATTAATAATGAGTGATCATTGAATGTATAATATTTACTATATTTTATGTGATGGTTGTTGCATCATGAATATTTATCAAAAGTAACTATAAATATAAAGCATGACATTCAATGGAATGGTTTAAAAAAACATCATATTGTTAAGTAGTATGATATTTAGCCCACCCGATACATATATTGGGCACAAACATATCATATACATATACATATACATATACACATACATACATACATACATACATACATACATACATACACACATACATACACACACACACACACACATACATACATACATACATACATACATACATACATACATACATACATACACACACACACACACACACACACACACACACACACACACATATATATATATATATATATATATATAACAAGAATATCAAAGTTGTTACATCTGTAATATATATGATATACTACACTATGAAATTTAATAGGTATGTACTACCTCAATCTCTAATGAAAATGGGTATTGGTGAGTGACTTCATACATAAACTTTCCACTATTTGGGATGCACCTTTCATTTGACCATTTTAATTAACTAGGAATATCTTTGCAATCTTAACTCATTTTACAGACATCTAGACCTAAATTATTTTATCGATGACTCCTAGGGCTTAGTTGGTTTAGTGGATGTAAGCATGACAATAAACTCAATTGTGTGTGTTGAACTCCTATAATGCATCCATTCTATGTAATGTCAAATTCAATAATAATTTTTCATAACAATGTTTTGTTTAGCTAAGTATTTTTAAAAAAAAAAAATTGTGGTTGTGTTTTTTTCTTGTAAAAATTAGGGCATGACAACAGTTTACTTGGAGTATGAATCAAATTTGAAGATAGGCGGTGGGTGTTTCACCACCTTGGATGGAGTAAAAATGACTATAAGAACAAGAAGCCAGAGGAATAAAATTCTAACAAACTCAGTCCCTCTTCAGAATAATGCTCTTGCCACTTCACAAGCTATGGCTAGTACATCTACCCCCTCTACTTCAAGGAGAGAACAATCAAAAGTGGAGCCAAGAGGTAAGTCTAACTCCTCATTTGATATCATCCAATATTCCAAAGATACTCATATTTAATATTTTCCCCTAGATTACTTGAAATATCATCCTATTGAACTGCAAAAATTCGTGGATTATTGCAAAGGAGAAACTAGTGATAAAACACATCACAATGTCAATACTACCACTAGTAATGATCAATGGTGTACTAGTGCTTGTTCCCATACTAATGAAGAACTAATCTACCCATGCTATTCAAGGAAGAATAATCTTCAGTCCTAGCTACCTCTCCTAGCCAAAAACCTAATCCATTCTATGTGTCCTTATATTTAAATGGTCACAAATTGAGTAATTGCATAATTGACTTGGGTGCCTCAGATAATTCCATGCTTTCTACTATTGCCCATGTCATAGGATTTACCTTAACTAATACCTTTGGGAATTGTTACTCTATGGATGCAAAAAAATTCCCCTTATTAGGTCAAGTAATGGATGCCCAAGTATCATTAGCTACACACCCGTCAAAGGGAATGAAATTGACCATCCTTGTGGTTTTTGACATCCCATCTAGTTACTGTAATCACCTAAAAATGGTCATCTAGACTCTATCCCTTACCTCTTTTAAATTACAATCCCAAGGGGGCAGAAATACTCTATTACTGATTATTATAGCTATCTATTTCTTAGGAGCATTTGTTTGACCTTATCACTTGCTCTCGATCTATTTGCTTTGCTAGGTGTTAGAATTCTTTTCAAATCCTAACATCATCTTCCTAATGTTCAATACTACCGCTATCAGGCTGTGCATTTAGGACTTGCTATCTATTTCTACATTTCATTCTTTGGAATCAGATATCTATATCTATCATTGCCTACTTGGCTTCAATTTTCTTTGACATGATGTGTTCTCAGATCGATCATGCATTAGTCAAAGAGGGGCAAATGTAATCACCTAACAATGGTCATCTAGACTATTAGCCCCCTTCTCAACATTTGGGCTAAATTAATTTAATCATTTATCTAGACCAAATTGCTAATAATCAATTTATTTGATAATAACCTATAGTTTGACTATGCTATCCTAAGTTCATTATTTGATTAAAAGAACATGTCCCCTTTTAATTAAATAAAACACCCCATTCTTCTAACCCACTTAAAGTGCACACATAAAGTCCTTTTTCTTTTTACAATAAAAAGAAAAGGCTTGTGAGACTTTTGTCTTATGTGACAAGTCAACTTATATTCTATTGGTTGACTTGTGTGTGCACATGGATCACTCCTCTTTTTGAATTCCACTGTTGATCATCCATCATCTTCATCTTGATCTCTACCGTTTGTATGACTTTAAAAAGGAGAGAGCTTTCCCCCTTAGATCCATCCTCATTTTGAATATTGTTATGCTACAGGTTTTCTAATAGATTTTTTTGGAGCTTTGTGGAGAACTTCTATTTCTTGTCTACATTCTCTCATCCATGGCATCATGGCATTCTAGCTTAGGTTAGCTTTCATTTTTACATGTAGCTTAATCTCACATAGCTTAATAATGGTATTGTACACTCTCATACATGTTTTAGCATAGCTCCACTTTGCATCTCATTCTAGCTTAATCTTTATTTGCATTGCATCCTTGAGGAACTCCTTGGGACATTTGCATTCTTGCATCTTGTCTTTGGAACCTCCCATTGCATGGTTTACTAGCAAGAAGAGTATCTCTAAGGCTCATCTGAGAGCTTTTTTATTCTTGAAATATACTCTCTTGCACTTCATGGATAGGGAGCTCTAAGCCGACATCCAAGCATTTCAAACTCATGGAATCGTTTGGATAGAAGGGTTTAGAGTGTGACACATTTTGAGTGTAAATTTTTGGTGCTAAACCGTGGGGCTTGAATCAAGTTTCTAGCTCCATTTGCTTTCATTTTTTATCTTTGGTTTTTTACAGCAGCATATTGGATCTAATCAAGTGCTATTTTAGAATTATCAATTTGATTTTAAGGCCAACCCATAAGTAGATTGGTTTGAAGGCCAAAAACTTAGTTGGTTTAAAGATTTGATCATATCTTTTAAACCGCTTGGAGTTTGGTTCTGAATTTTTTTTTGTAGGTTGGGTATGTGTTCAAAATGTCTCAGTCCAATATTCAAAGCATGTTGACATGATTTGTGAGAGTTATGATTTTTTCTTTTTCTTTTTTTTCATAAAAAGCAATTTCTGATCACAAATCAGTGCATTTTTTAGAATAACTTACATTTTCAAAAAAAAATTTTAATTCTAAAAGGGGTACTCTCTTTGTGTTTTTACTTTGGAGGTCGTATTAGGGATCAAAAATTTGATTTGATAAATTTGGCCTATTTTGACAAAATCAGTCTCTAGGGAGCAAATGAAGAGATCTTTTTGAATTTCTTGCATTTTTGGAAAGCTCTCTAATTTTAGTAGGGGTTTCTTCTTTTCATTTTCATTTTTAGATCTGAAATAATAGAAAGAAAGTATAATCTTGTTGACTAGATCAAAAGAAAAGAGAAAATGAGAGCATTTGTGATTAGTTTGCCCTTTCTTTGCATACACTTGATTGGAAGATAACTTGAATATTTGAGGCAACTAACCACTTTTTATTTTATTTCACACTAACTTGTGGTGCTAACAAGTTGTGATTGCAGGTTGCCATCTTTGTGAAAAAAATTGAAACATTGCATAAAAAGAACACATGTCAAAGCTTCAAATGCACAAGGGCTACTAACAATTGTTTGCAGGGCTGCCCAATGCATAAAAACTCAAATTTTCTTGTTCTTTACTTTTACATGTGTGGAATATACTACTTGTTTATTTTTAGGCACATTAAAACTTATAATTGAGATATTTTGGTGATAGGAGAGTATGCTCTTCACCCTTGTGGTGAATCAAAAATCTTGACTTACCATTTGATTTCAAGAGTAAGAGGGAACTGAATCTTTTTTGCGTGTTTGGGGGAAAATGATTGGAATAGGAGAGTATGCTCTTCACCCTTGTGGTGAATCAAAAATATTGACTTCCAAAAGTTGATCCAGTCATTGTGTAGTTTAGAATCCTTTAGAGGGCCTGCTCTCGGACAACTTGAGAGGAACAATCCAAGTGGGGACAAGCAGATTACCTGGCTCTTCCAACCCACTATAAACTCAAGGCTATCAAGGACACAAAACCTTGGTAGACATAGTGATTTTCTTTTCCTAGTGTGATCGCTTATGGGATTTCGACCATAGGGAGATCACTAGGAAAGAATGCTTAAGGTACTCTTGTGATCGCGAGATCGATTCCTCATCGCAAGGTGAGGTGTCCCGTAATTGGAAGCAAGAGGAACACTATGAACGGAAGCCCTATCTAAACACCCTAAGTTAGTAACTACCTTTTTTAGCAGCTCAACTTCTTGGTGCAAGGATTGATCCTAATGGACTACCTGGATCACCCCAAGATTTTACACTCACCATCTATGTTCCCTTGGTTATGCTTATGGAATTTCCATAACAAAGCCAATATCTCTTGTGGGAAACCACTTGGTGTGAGGCAAAGGAGCATCAAGCATGGGCCAAGTTGTTGAGTAATGAACAATGTCCTTTAGGTAGATATTGCTTGATGTGTTCTCGAATGTGCTATACCTATGAAAATCTTTTGAACATACACATGATGATAGTTATACAGCTTTCTTTTAAGACCTCACATATGTTTGTATCATGCAAGGTTTCTTTGTGCCTTGCTTGATTGTTTGAAGAATACTCCATGTGTCACTATCTTGCTTGGAAAGAAATTTCTTTTGAACATCAAATTTGCTATGCTATCAATTATTGTCAAACTTTGTCAACCAAGCCAAAATGTCAAGTCTTAACATTTTTCTTGTGTTGCTTGCTAAGGGGAGTCTCATCATTTGGCTTTGATTTTCTATGTCTCTAGTTTTTAAACATGCTTAAAGTGGCTCTTTGGTCTTAGCACTCTTGGTCTTTCTATCTTCATGGTCTATGTCCACTTGATAGTTATCTTTTCCCTGAAATGGGGTCCTTGATTTCTTGCATACACTCTTGGGTTGGAGAGTTGTTCACTTGTCACCCCGCTTGCTCTATCTATTTGGCTATTTGAGCATCTTGCCTAGCTATTGACTTGAGTCATTCATGTCATAAGTTTCTTGGACATATTGTTTGACAAGTTGCTTTAATCTCTCTCTACTATCTTGGCAAGTAAACACTCTACCTCCTATAGTTTCAACATCAAGTTATCTTCTAGGCTCTTTTATGCTTGGCTTTGCATCTAAAACTATGGGATCTAAACCTTGTGCTACCAAACTTCAACCAAATATAGATGATCATGATATCCTCCATGTCACTAAAGAGTTTCAAGATCTATATGCACAATACAAAGAACTAGAAGAGACAAATGATCTTTCTTACCTTCATCTCTCTAAGTGCATGACAGAAATAAAGTCTAAACTTGAGAAAAGGTTAGAGGAGAAGATTGCATCATTACATGAATCTTCCTTAAGGTTTTTACATGCATGTGAGTCACCTTCTTTGAGGTCATCCTCTTCTTCTAGGTCTACATGCTCTACTTCAAGACATCAAATGTCTTCATCTTCTAGATCTAAAGACCTCTTTAGAGGACAAGCAAGTGATACCTTCTTTGAGCCTATGCCAAAATTTTATGATGGACCTATCTTTGATGAAGATAATGATGAAGACATGAATGCATTCTATTCACTTGAGAAACAACCAAAGGACTCTAGACATACTTTTGAGAGAAATTTTACTCCCTTGGGGAATTCTTATGATGACATTTTGAGAACACTTCTTGGCACCAAGCTCATCATGTTGCCTAAGTCTAGCTCCTATGGAAATCCATTCTTGGATACCTATTGTGCCTATCATCGATCTAATGACCATGCTACTTCAGATTGCATTGAGCTAAAACATAAAATCCAAGATCTCATTGATGATGAGATTGTTGATCTTGGAACCTCTAGTGACTCATGTGCTAAGGATACTTCTCTTGAGCAAGATTACATTGATGAACCTATGTCTAGTAGTGGCTCCATTACATCTTCCACTTCTTCCAACACTCATGCATCTCCCAACACTTCAAAGCTTTCCAACATGCCTTTATCAAAAAAGGAACCTAATGCTCTCCACATTGACTATGTGTATCCTCAAGGGCTACCTCTAAAAGAAACTCAAGCTAACCTTCACTTGTCTGCAAACCTTTTCCATGCTACTAATCCTAAACATCCTCAACCTTCATGCACTACTATGCCTAATCCAAGAACTACTCCATTCACTCTTCATTCTCCCTTGTCCTTAGAAGTGGCTCCATGGCAAGAGGACTCTCAAAAAGAAAAAGCTATAAATGTCAAGAAAGATCAAGATCAAGCACCTGTTCATCTCTTTCAAGATTTTCCCCCTCCATATCCTATATCTTGTCCACCTCCTAAGTATGATGAAGATAGCAGTTCCATTATCTCCCTTGAGCTTACTAAAAATTATGAGAAAATTTCCCTTCATATGCTATCCAAAGCTACTTGTCAAGAACAAAGAATCCCCTCATGTTCTACTTCTCCACATCCACTTCAAAATTGTGCTCAAGATTCAAGTGCTTCTATTAAAAATGTTGTTCCTATCAAAGGTACTCATGAGTCTATTGATGGCTTTGACCATGTTGCTCATTCTAAAGATGTTGATATCCCTTCCCACTATCCCTTTGCATCTTCTAAATCTATCCTTGGTCCTTATCCATCTAAGCTAAAGCATTCAAACCTTCCATCCATATTGGGGCCTTATGTTCCTCCATCTCCTACATTCACTCATAGCTCATTCCATAGCTCTCCTATAATACCTCAAGATCAACAAAGAGAATCATCCTTGATGACTTTTCACCCATCTATACCTCTAAACCAGTCATATCATCCTTATTCATCCACAAATCCCAAGTCCTTTAGAAGTGAGAATAAACATAAGAGTCCATTGAAAAAGAAAGATCACTATGTCCCATCTAATCGACATGTGAATACTAAGAAGGAGAATTCACAAAAGAGACCACAAAGGTCCACTATTCAAAGAGGTAAGCCAAAGAAAATATGGGTTCCTAAATCCATCATTATACAAATGCACTCTCAAGCACCCAAAGAACGAGGAAAATCTAAAGCTATGTGGATTCCCAGGTCTCTTTTAAAGGACTTGAATATTGAAAATATTTCAAAGTTGACATTCAAGCTTCCAAAGGCCTCCATTCCATCTTCTTCCAAAAATCTTCCTAAAATTATTCCAAAGCCTTCCACTCCAATTTTTTCCCAAATCTTTTCTACCACCTCATATGTCTAAACCTCAAGCTACTTCATCCATGATTCCTCCATCATTCCAATACCCTTCAAGGTGTGTGTCAATGTTGATCTTGTACAATATTTCAACTACCCTCATGAAATTATCTAAAGCTTACACTAACTTTCTATACATGAACTATTATCCTCCATATACTCTTCCTACTACCATTTCTCTTTCATCACCCTATCAACATCTTTGAGCATACCTTTCTATGGTCTTGGCTTATCATGACTTATCTTTTCTATAGGAGCATTATCTACATTCAAACAACTTCAGCTCTTTCTAAAAATTTAAAAAAAAGAAGAATAAAAAATAGAAAAAATGATAAAAATGAAAATGTGCCTTGGTGAAAACTACTTCTTGTGGCATCTTGGTAGCAAAAGTAAAAAGAAATAAATGCATCCTATGATGAAAACTACATCTTGTGGTACCTTGGATAAGTACCATGTGAAAACCTAGCAAAGAGACGTGATGTGTAATTCTTCCACCATCCATCTATCCCCTCTTCTCTCTTTGATCTTCACAATGTTAAGCTATCTTTGCATATTGGCTATCTTATCCATGAGATTCTCTATTTGTGATTTCTCTTTCCCTCATAGCCTCCATCTTGAGCTTTATTTTTATTTCTCTATCCCATCGCTATCCTATCTAGTAGACCCCTTGGTCTTGATCATAATAAATGAAACATGGTTCTCATAGGTCTCTTGACATGGCTACTCTTTTGGACTACACACTTCATGCTATCTCATGTGTTGGCTTCACTGCTTATCCTACAAGCTATCTTACTCATTGGCTTCCATCACTTATCTTATATGCTATCGCACTTGTTGGCTTCACCACTTATCCTACATGCTCTCTTGCTCATTACTTCCATTGCTTATCCAAAACATGCTTAATATGACTATTTCACCTCTTTCCCTAGCTTGGGTACTCTTGAGGAGTGCATCCTTGAGGATCACTTTCACTTGCTTCATACTCCTTTCTTATCCATCTTTGTCTATCCACCAACTTTATGCTCATTCATGTCCTACACCTTCCTAGACATTGGGGGAAAATGATGTGATCTTTCTTGAGAACTAGTGATCTCTAAATTATTCTAAAAAATCAAAAAAATCATATATGATCCTGAAAAAAATTCTATAAATTAGAAAATGTCCTGAAAAAAAGATCTTCTTAGTGAAAACCTAGCAATAGGCACTTTGATGTATCACCAAAAAAATAAAAAATTTAAAAATACAAAAAAATTGAAAACAGTCTTGAAAAAATCTGTCAAGTGGTGAAAACCTAGAAACAAGCACTACTTGAAACCCTCGCACCTATGTCTATTAGTCACAATCATCCACTACGCTACACATTTCCTAGCTTGGAATTGTTTCTTGTCCTTGTCTCAAGGGCATAGCTGCTTAGCCTATTGAGGTATTCTTGTGCATTAGGGTTTCTTGGACAACTCACAAAATAGTGTTTCTCAACACTTCCCCCACCTTGACATCAAGTGTTTTTCAACACTTTTCAGATAGTTTACCTACGGTCTCCGATGTCACAATATTTCTCACTATTAGAATCAAGTCTTGAAGAAATGGCCAAGTGACTTACACACATGCACTTTAACACTTAAACAACTAAGCTATGCTGATCTTTATCTACTTTGTGTGCTGTCTATGATGATTTATTTACTATATGTTCCATCCCTAATAGTCTTTCAAGGATGTCATTGACTAGAAGACTAGGGGCATGGGGCATGTTTTCTTGATTTTTGCTTGTGGGTATACTTTTTTTATAGTGTTGTAAGCATTCGTGCTTGTCCTATTCAACACTTTGACTTATAAATGTATCATCGTTGACTATTTCGTAAGATCACACTTAGGGTTTATCCTAGTGCTTATGCCTTGATACAGGTGTAATCTTGCTAAATTAAACTCAGGGAATCTAATCACATAGTTATCTTGACTTACATGTCTCTGATGCTTAGATTGAATTTCCACATACCTATCTGATATCGATCATATTCATATCCTCATAGTTATACTAGCGATGGTTGTATGATCTCATGATGTCCCTAATAAATGCTCAATGATGAAATTAAGAGTCTAAATGCTATACACTTCTTGTTGGTAAACCACTTTTCATATTAGCTTGAATTTTAGGTTCATTTTCTAGCTTAGTCTTGCATTCTTGCATATGGGGAGAGCTCTCTCTTCATCTTTTTGTGGACATATCAGCTAACTTCTTTCATATATTTCTTTACTTTCTTCTTGTTCATGTCTTTTCACCTTCTTAATCTTTCACTTCATCTCTTTTCTATCTTATCATCACATTATATAAATTTTTGACCTCTTAAATAATTTCAACATCGTAGATTCATTTTCAAGATCGAAATCCAAATTTGAGTTCATCTTGATGGTCAAAATTTTCTTTTAAAATTCTACTTTCTTCTGAGCAGTTAGCTGACCTTTTGAGGTCTAATCTCTGAATCATCACTGGGGTATCTTCATTTCTTCATGTCTTCATAATTTCCATACTTCATATCTACTTCAATTCATTGTTTCATGTCTAAAATTACCTTTCTACTCATTTTGACCTAATTTTTATGATATATCCTTCAAGGTCAACTCTAGTCAATCTGGGGCATTTTATCAATTTTTTTTATAGTCATTCTTGGGTTCTAATAATCTATCTATCATCTTGGACATTGCTATATTCTAATTTTTCTCATGTCTAGCCAGTTTTTGCATCACCTTACCTCATTTCAATTTCGATCTCGAGGGGGCAGAAATACTCTATTGCTGATTGTTACAACTATCTATTTCTTAGGAGCATTTGTTTGACCTTATCACTTGCTCTCGTTCTATTTGCTATGCTAGGTGTTAGAATTATTTTTAGATCCTAACATCATCTTCCTAATGTTTAGTACTACCACTATCAGGATGTGCATTTAGGACATGCTATCTATTTCTGCATTTCATTCTTTGGAATCAGATATCTATATCTATCATCACCTACTTGGCTTCAATTTTCTTTGACATAATGTGTTCCCAGATCAATCACACATTATTCAAAGAGGGGCAAATGTAATCACCTTAAAATGGTCATCTAGACTATTAGCCCCCTTCTCAACATTTTGGCTAAATTAATTTAATCATTTATCTAGACCAAATTGCTAATAATCAATTTATTTGATTATAACCTATAGTTTGACTATGCTATCCTAAGTTCATTATTTGATTAAAAGAACATGTCCCCTTTTAATTAAATAAAAAACCCCATTCTTCTAACCCACTTAAAGTGCACACATAAAGTCCTTTTTCTATTTTACAATAAAAAGAAAAGGCTTGTGAGACTTTTGTCTTATGTGACAAGTCAACTTATATTCTATTGGTTGACTTGTGTGTGCACATGGATCACTCCTCTTTTCAAATTCCACCATTGATCATCCATCATTTTCATCTTGATATCTACCATTCATATGACTTTAAAAGGGAGAGAGCTTGCCCCCTCAGATCCATCCTCATTTTGAATATTGTTATGCTGAAGGTTTTCTAACAGGTTTCTTTGGAGCTTTGTAGAGAACTTCTATTTCTTGTCTACATTCTCTCATCCATGGCATCATGGCATTCTAGCTTAGGTTAGATTTCATTTTTACATGTAGCTTAATCTCACATAGGTTAATATTGGTATTGTAACACTCTCATACATGTTTTAGCATAGCTTAATCTTCATTTGCATTGCATCCTTGAGGAACTCCTTGGGACACTTGCATTCTTGCATCTTGTCTTTGGAACCTCCCATTGCATGGTTTACTAGCAAGAAAAGTATCTCTAAAGCTCATCTGAGAGCTTTCTTATTCTTGAAATATACTCTCTTTCACTCCATGGATAGGGAGCTCTAAGCTAGCATCCAAGCATTTCGAACTCATGGAATCGTTTGGATAGGAGGGTTTAGAGTGTGACACATTTCGAGTGTACAGTTACGACATGCTATTAAGTAGGGGTTTTTGTAGGGATATGGGAGGTGAAATTAAATTAGATTCATCTCATTCTATTATCCTTGTTGGCAATAAAAAGATCAAACTTGAACCTGAGGAGAAAGCTAAGTTTACTATCACAAAATTTGATGATCCTAAAGCCCAAATATTGTATCAAGAAATGGAGGTTGGGAATTGCATGATGTTTGCTAACTCCAATAATATAGTAGAAGAAATATACCCTCCTAATGATCAAAAGATTTGGACCTTAGAGTTTGATGGTAGTTGTGCAACTATTAGATCTAGAGTAGGTGTGGTGCTCATTTTCCCCAAGGGAGATTTAGCACAACTTCCTTATAAGTTGCAGTTCAAAAAATACAAATAATACTATAGAGCATGAAACATTACTATTGAGTATCACTACTACCAAAAAAAGATGTGTGAAAATCAAAAAAGACCAAGGTGATGCTTAAATAATAGTTAGAACAGTATGAAGTCAATATACTGTGAAGAACCCAAGCCTTTGAAACTATAGGAACAAAGTCTAGGATGAAGAAGAAGATCTTAATGCCTTCTCTATGCAAGCTATTCCAAGGTATAAAAATGTAAGGGTGGATATGTTAGTTGCATTCTCATTCCTTCTACTAACTCATCCATAATTCAAAGGCAAAGAATATAAGGTTGAATTCCTCTTTAGACCTAGTGTGTCTAACAATGATGAATGATGGAAAGTCTTCACCAATGATAAGTAGATCCAATCTTTCCTATAAGGAGACAAACCTTTCATTGACTAGTAGTTTGAAGGAAATGAAAGCCCTTGCTAAGACTTTGCCCCTAATAGCAAGAAATATTTGGAGCTTGGTGATGAGCAACTAAAAGGAAACAAAATTCCTAGGCATCTAATCTCTTTAGAAAAGTTGTTTAATAGACACTGCATATATCAGAAGGGAAAGAGGTAGGAAAGGTGGAAAATCCAGAGATTTTGAGCGAATGAATATAAGCACCAAGTTTAAGCCTAAAATGATTAATCTTGGTAGTAGTTTTTCTAATAAAGAAAGAACAAGGGATAAAGGGTTATTTTTTGAATATCAAGATGTTTTTTTTGGGGGGTATAGGGATTTAAAGACTTTAAAAAATGGTGAGTTTAAACAAAAGATTCCCCTTAAGCCTAATGCAGTCCATTTTAGACAAAAGCAACACAACTACAACCCAATGATCTCAGATGCCATCTTCAGAGAAATCCATAAGATGTTAGAAGCAAGGATCATATATCCTATACACCATTCAACTTAGATAGCTAATATTATCCCTTTCCAGAAAAAAAAGCGGGAGATCAAAATTTGTGTTGACTTTAGAAATTTGAATCAAGCTTCTCTTAAAGACAATTATGCTCTCCCTAATGTGGATAATTTACTAGAAACAATGGTAGGATCTGAAATGATGTCTATCTTGGATGGATTCTTAGGATTTAATCAAATTGAAGTAGATCCAGATGATCAATTTAAAACAATGTTCACCACTACTCGAGGAACCTTTTCTTATAATAGAATTCCCTTTGGATTAATTAATACTAGAGCTACTTTTTAGAGAGCCTTGAATTCATCCTTTGTAGATTTAAAGGACAAGATTATTATCACCTATTTGGATGATTTTATAGCCTTCTCCAAGAAAAGAGAAAGTAATTTGAAGGCCTTGGGGAAAGTGTTGATGAGATGTAGGGAACATGGAATCTCCCTTAACCCCAAGAAATCTATCTTCTGTATTATAGAGGGAAAGTTGTTGGGTCACATAGTGTCTCAAGAAGGCATTAAGATTGATCCTAAATGTGTCAAAGTTGTCAAACAACTCAATTTACCATCAAGAAAAGATGGAATCAAGTCCTTTGGGCAAGTAAATTTCTTGAGGCATTTTATTCCTAATTTCTCTAAAATTACCAAGTGTATAATTGACATAATGAAGGGTAGTCCGACATTCAAGTGGGATGACTCTAGAAGGAAGGATTTTGAAAAAATCAAAGTTGACATAGCCAAAGCTTCTATCTTGGTTCATCCAGATTATACCAAAGAATTTAGTTTGTACTGCTATGTATCAACCCATACATTATTTGCCATACTCATGTAAGAAAACAAGGAAGGTACCCAAGAACCTATTGCTTTCATGAGCACCCCCCTCAAGGAGCATGAACTAGGGTACTCTTAGATGGAGAAGCATTCTTATGTTTTGGTAAGAGCACTTAAAATTTTTAGATTCTATATCCTGTATTCACATTCTATTGTGCATGTTCCTAATTTAGCAGTAAATAGTATCTTGACTCAACAAGAGATAAGATGCAATGATAGTGGAGCTTGGATAGCCAAAGTCTAGGAAAATGACATTGAGTTAAAGTGAAAAAACTTCTCTAAGGTAGTGGTTTGTATAAAATAATTGTAGAAAACTAGGAGGCAAGTAAAGAAGAAGAAACCTTAAGAGTTTTGGAGGTAAGCCTCCAAGATCCTTGGTTTTCAAATATTGCATATTTTCTTACTTATAGGGAGTGTCCTAATGAATTTACTTACAACTAGAGAAGAGATATTAGGACTAAGTTAAGAAAGTATGTTATTTATGGTGATCAGTTGTATCAAAGGGAAATTGATGGCACCTTTCTATGGTGTGTGGATAAGCCTCAACAAGAGAGGTTTCTCCAAGAATTTCATGATGAAGCTCTTGGTGGGCACTTCTCTTCTACAATCTGGCTTGGTATGTTTAGAGATGCCTATAAGTGGGTAGCTCAATGTGACAAGTGTAAGGTATTTTCAAGTAAACCCCAGTTGTTTGCCTTACCTTTGAAGCCAGTAGTAATAAAAGGACACTTCTAACAGTGGGGAATTGATTTTATTGGTCCAGTCAATCCCTCCTCCTCTACTTGTCATTTACACATTATAACTACTATAGACTACTTTACTAAGTGGATGGAAGAAAAGCCTACCAAGAGAACCACCTCCAAAATCATCTATGAATTTATAAAGGAGAACATCCTTGTTAGATTTGGTGTCCCATTGAATCTAGTCATGGAGAATGTTGCATACTTTTTGACAATGGAGATTGTGGAATTATGTTATAATAATAGTATCCATCTGAGACATTCTTCAGACTATTTTCCCCAAGGAAATGGAAAGGTAGAATCAAGTAACAAAAATTTGGTCAACATTATGAAAAATCTTGTCTCTAATAAACAATAGGATTGACACAAGAAGTTACGTGAAGCTCTCTGGGAAAATAGGGTAAAACCCAAAAATGCCATTGGTATTTCTCCATTTGAGCTAGTATATGGAGTTGAGGCTAGCCTTCCCCTTCCATTAGAGGTATCTATTTTTAAGTTGCATCAAGTGATTGAGGATCACATATTTTAGAATGGTCTAGAAAAGTGAATCATGTACTCAACCAAGATGGAGGAGGAGCATGAAAAATTGGTTGACCATATCACTGAACATCAGAAGCATGTGAAGAGATTTTTTCACAAGAAAGAAAGACCAAGAAGATTCATGAAAGATGATATGCTCTTGTTGTGGGATAAAAGACATGAAATAAAAGGCATGCACCATAGATTTGTCTCTCTTTGGAAATGCCCTTTCAAAATTTTGTAAGTAAATCATAAAAAATCTTTTATTTTGGCCAATCCCACTAGTGATGTTCTATTGTTTTCCTATAATGACCAAGACATGAAGATATATCAATATCACAATTGAAAGCAAGTAACCCCTATAGTTAATGGCTTTTCTATGTAGGCCTTAGTTTCCTACTTTCTTAGCTTAGTTTTCTTCTTTCTTAGCTTAGTTTCCTTCTTTCTTAGTTTAGTTTCTTTCTTTCCTAGTTTAGTTTTCCTTATGTTGTGTGCTTAGATTAATGGTTTCCACCCTCAAGTTTTTCATTCTAACAATGGGAAACCAGAGATGATAGGTCACTTCTTAGTCATTTACGTGCCTAAGTCCCCAGTCAAATCCATTTTTTTTCTAGACTTTCAGTCTATCCCTTTTAAGCTTCTAGCTTAAGAAGTTTTCAATGCAATTATGCTCAAGTTCTTGTCTAGATAGCCCATAGGTGGCTCTCTTCTCATAAAACATCCTAAGGTTTCCATTTTGTGTTCTTTCTATGTTTTCCTTTCTCCCCTTATGCCTCCACATGGGATTCTTTTTGTTCCACTATATTAAAGTCTTACGTGATCTAGGATTGGGAGGGTTAGTTGGTTGAGCAATTTCTTGATGGTAAGAAAGTTCTACTTTATTTCTATAGTCTGTTCCTACCACAAGCAAATGTTTTCTTCAAATTCCATTCATTCCCACTTGTTTTTCATCTTTGGAGGACTTAATCAAGTTAGGCCCTAAAGAATGAGCAATAATGGTATTTGCAGATGTATAAAGGACTAAGAGAAGAAAAATATGATGCTAAGAAACTCTCAAATCAAAGATCTAAAGTTGAAGTTTAGTTATGTGTAGAGAAATAACACTTCATGTTTTTTAGTTACTCAACCTCTGGGAGAGAAAATTTTCTTGTGTGTTTTTGAAGATTAAGATCATATGTTGATCATTGATGCTATCTCATATCAAAGGTTTTTGATTTAATGAATAAGCTATGGGTATAAAGAAAGATAATCCATGCTCCATTCAGAAGACTCCATGTGTTCAGTGGAACCTAGGCACGATGTTATAAAGAAGTCAATCTGGATCATTGATATGCATTACTAAATGATGAATTTGAGGCCAATAATTCATCTTGAGGATATGTAAGGAAAATTGGCCATAGCAAAGGAAAATATTTCTAAGTGCTTCTCTCTTCAGAAAGGGAAGGTCTCAATGGTGCTTTTAGATCTCATGGAAATATTCAAGGTTTCCTTTCTAGAGGACAGAAAAGGTAATGAATTTTAAAGTTGAATATAAAGATATTCTGTAGAGATACCAAAAAGATGCTTTCGATCAAGTCAATTGTAAAGTGAGCCTGATACAAATGAAATAAAATGTTCACATTGTCAAGGTTGGTAATTCTCTTTGCGTCTTCTCTAAGATAAGTTAAGAAATAAAGAGAAATATTCTTATGTGGAAAAAAATAGGTAAAGTACTGAAGGCCTCAAAGGAGGATTACATGCATTGTGCTCCTGAACCAAAGGAAATCAGAGGAAAAAGTAAGCTTATGAAAAAGAAATGTATTGTCTCTCTTGCCACACTTAATTGATTAAAGTGCAAGCCTTTGTCCTAGATTCCCAAGTAAAGAGGGTAGTTCTCAGTAAACCCAAGTAAAATGATCTAGAAAGGAAATAATCTTGTTACTATAGGAGATTAAAGTGAATTTTATGGTGGTCAGATTTATGAGCTATCATATGGGTGGAATATGTTTCAAATAGCCATTGATCTACCTAATTCATGTCAAATCTGACCATTATGGATGTTAATTATGAGTTATTTGTTTGTGTGGTACCAACAATCCAATTTTTGAATCTATATGATCATAATTTGTCCAAATGAGGTCTCTCATTTTGCAATGGCTATTTAGTTGAAATAATTATTTTCTCTGTGTTAAGTTATACGCTAATGATAGTTAGAGTTGTTGGTTCTAGTTGTTTAATTGGATTAGAGAGTGAGATAAATAAATTTTCTAATACCTCTTTCAAGTTTTAAGATCTTGGTAATTTTTACAAAAGATTAAACACCAAACCCCTCCATCCAATTACACAAAATTTTAAGGAAAGTGGTTTAGTCAAAGCTGCTAGTTTTCCCATGGTTGTGTATGCACTAGAACTAATGAAGAAATGCATTAAAAGGTATAACCTGGAAACCAAGAATTTTTTTTTCCCCGACCAATCTATTTTTCTTTCAGTAAACAGAAAGTTGATGTAGTCTACATTGAGAATTCCAATGAAGGAGTAGTACAATGAAATAGACTTTTCTTCTTCTGCATCAATGTTCAATGAGAAGAAGATTCTAAGAGGAGATGACATACAAAGAACTTTTTTCCTGAATCCTCGTTCCAAAAAGAGTAAAATGCTGAGGACTCTCTTTGGAACTAATGTGAAGAGGGAAATTGTGGATATCTTAGCCTTGTTTCTAAGATTAAAGAGTAAATAAGAAGTCCAAGATTTCATTGAGCATCACTTCTATGTAATTTAGGCCATTTGTGTTTATGAACTACAAGTTGATTGGGCCCAAATCATATGTAAAAAGCTAGGCTCTTGGCTAAATTTGACAAAAGAATTCAAGAAATTTTACATGTCATCTTACCTAATATATGCTTTAACCACATCATCTTTGGCCTGGTCTTCCCAACATTGAAGACTATTATGAGAACACTAAGGTATATGTGTTCTCTCCCCATCTACAGCTAGAAAAGATCTTTGAAGAATACATAAAGATGAATGTCTCCTTCATAATGAGGCAATGCCAGGAGTTAAAAGGGTGTCCTAAGAAATAATTCTCACCTAAAGCTATATTAGTAGTGAGCCAATTCAGATATTTTTTTATTCAAGCTCCATAATTCTCATACCTAGGGATCATAGCATTTGATGGTTTTCTAAAAATACTTCCTAGGTATCTTGAAGATAAAGTAGTGCTTGTTAAATTATGTAGGTAGATTCTACACAAGAATATCCTATGTTCCAATGGAAAGAAGATAGCCTACATCCCCTTCCCAATTGTTGTAGGACCTTATTCTTGTGCATCTAGGTCTGATGCCCAAAATTTTGTGAAAGCCTTTGAGAACAAGGTAAAATTGATCCACTATGAAATTATAAGGCCCCAATATGACCCTGTTAGTTTTTCAAAGATCATCTAAATCTAGGAGATGCTTATAGGCATGTTCCAAATATCAAGAACTATTGGGTTAGATGTTATAATGAGTACCAAATGAGAGAGACGTACTTGTCTAGAATAACTATTGATTAAATCAAGTTATACAATGATAGAAATGATTTTAGTGATATTGCAGATGATGGTTCTTATACATGGCCCTCCACTTATGAACAAATCAAGGACACTCCTATAGTGTCAATTCCACCTGATGGTCCTATCATTGATACAATGTAAATTCTCATGGATGATATCATCAAAAGGATAGATAAGTGGGTATAATTCACTCAAGCTAGGAGGAAGAGAATTGAAGCCACTAGTTCCACGAGTGGAGTAGCATCTAGAACTAGTCAATCATCACCAGTGATCACTTCCACCAATGTTGCCACATGAACATCAACTAGACCAGCTTAGTATATTGGAGGAGGAGGAGATCAACCTCCTGAAAAGAGCATAAAATTTCCTCCAACCTATGGAGGAAGATCTCTTCCAAACATCAAAAAAGTGGGAGATAAGGAGGCAAAGAAAGATAAAGATCAAGAGAGGGATAAATTAGTAGTCAAGGAATTCTCCTCTATTTTAGTCATCAACCTACATGGTGACAAAAATGCTTTGGATAGTTAGGAGAAATATGCATCTCAACAAGGTAAAACTCTAACCCATTCATTTACTAAAGCAACTGCATTTCCATTTGCTAGCAGGAGCAAGGTGACACTTCTAGTGGTGAGGAAGCTCTTTGATCCTACAACCCTACAATCAATGCTCAATTTACTCTCAATTAAATCTTGGTTAGAAGAGACCATTGATAGAAGAAAGAGGAGATGTAAAGAGATTGGGCCATCTAAAGACCTCATTGTGCAAGCAACTCAATTCTATCCCATGTTGAAGAAAGAAAAGAAGCAAAAGACCATTGCAGTATTTACAATAGACTTGACTTTTGGACATTTTCTTATGGAGATTACAAAACCCTAAAAAGAGAGAAAGTTTAACAAATTAACTCCAAATTATTTTCAAATCAAAACCTATTTATTTGGGAATTCTAGTGCATGAATCTATGGTTAATATCTGGAAACCAACTAATAGAAAGATAGAAGATAAGCTAGAGGAGTCAAGGTTTGAGAAAGAGGTACTAAAGGCCTCAGATAGATAATTGATGGATTACATTAGACTTTCACTTGGAAGAACACCTTCAAGTAAATTTGATCCAAGTGTAGAGGAGAACAAGTACCTATTTTTTTAGCTACATCAAGAAAGGAAATTTTGTCAAATTGGTTATGCCTGGATAGATGAATTCAAGGCCAAGGTCCTCCCCTCATAGAGAATCTTGGAAATATGTTGTTAGATGTAGATAGATTGTGAGAAGTAATGTCAAAGCTCCAAGATTCAATGAAGAAGGAATAAGAAAACTTAACAGAGCAATTGGCTTTGTTACAAGAAGTGATTGGCATAAAGACCAATGTGATTGTGAATCATGAGATAATTAAATCTGATATAGAGTCATTGCTTCATTTGAAGAAATTTTTGGTATTCAAATATGAAAGTTTAGTGAAATCTAAGAATGAATTGAAGTGTGTCTGTGATTTGGTAAAGAAGGAAATGGATAAAATATTTGAATATTTAAAGGTCCTACATACTATATCTTATGTCACCAATAATCATCAGCTAGTGGATGTTGAGCAAATGAAGACTAAGTTTTTGGCATTTATTGAAGAAACTTATAATCCAACAAATTCTCAAGTGGAAAAGCTTCTATAACTCATAGTAGTGGACTACATCTTGAAATGTGTAGTAGAGAAGCTCAAATCAAAGATTTCCAGAGTGGAAGATTTGATAGAAATGCATGATATTGGATGGTTAGAGATGATAGGATCCTCATTCCAAGAGTCATGGAACTAAAGAATCTACTTGAAGCAATGAAGGCCTACATAGCTAAATCCATAACTTTGAAGAAGAACTAATGCTTTATTATAAGCATTACATCTCTCTCTCTCTCTCTCTCTCACACACACACACACACACACACACACACACACAAACACACACACATACACACACACACACACACACACACACACATTTGATATTGTATCCATACTTGGCATTCTCCTTATAAACTTAGACTTTATAATAGATGATAATTCATTCAATCCTAATTTTAGGACTTATCTATTTAGAGATGCTCTCCAATGTAATCATCAAATGTAACTGGCCATTCCTAAGAAGGCCTATAAATGTAACTTTTTGAAGTGTAAATAAGATTGACAAAATTATTATGTGGAAAAACCTCTGTGGTTGAGACTATTATGTGAGACTCTGCATTTGTATTTTTGTTTTGCTATTCATTTAAGTCTTATGTCATGCATGGGATGAAATGTGATATTAAAAAGTTGTGAGATTATAAATAAATTGGATTATGTTTCTTTCTTTTTAGTGGCTGTAAGATTTACTTTCCTCATTCACATCATTATCTCAATTCCTCTATTCTGCACAAGTTAGTTCATTTGCATTTCATTGTTGTATGAGAAGTTCAAGATTTGGTTAATGAAAGGGACTGAATAGAAAGCAATATGAGTATTGTCAAATCTTAGTAGCTGGGGCAATCTGGTTGTTGTCTAGTTGACAATACTTTCTCTTGTTATGTAGTGTGCATTGGTAGATAGTTTTGCATTGTTACATCTTGCATTGAGAGGATATAATAGATTACAATTTAGGTGTTAGATAAGCTTAACAGTGACTTACATATATTCATATCTCTAGAGATTGTGAGTTATAATCTGAAATTTTCCTAGATTGCTTAAAGTGTTGGGCAATCTAGTTATACATCTTCTTCCCTTTGGTTAAGAGCATACCCCCTAATTAGCTGATATACTAAAAAAAATTATTTACAAATATTTGCACCACAAGGGAGCTATACCTTTCAATTCAGTGGTCTTTGATAGATTACTACACTGACCTATTCTATTGTTAACTATTTTGTTTCCATCACATTGGGCATATTAAGAGTCAAGGTATAAACCAAATCCAAGAAAGACAAACTATTACCAACAAAAATAAAGGAAGAATGATAATTTTTAGATTAGGATTGTGACATGAGGAAAAATTAGACCAATCTAATCAACCCCCCAATGGAATATGTCCAAAATAAAAAGAAAGCATGAAGAGAATGTAGATGGGAACCTTATCTTATAGGATAGGCTAAATTAAATTATGAGGTATCCTCTTGAGGAAATCCTAGAAAATTAGGAATAGGGTGTATTACTTGATCAGAATCAGGATACTGGATCTTAAAATGAACAAAACTATTAGGAATCATATAAAATAATATAGCAAAAATGGAAGCTTTAATGGAGGGACTTAGTATCAGTATAGATTTGGGCCTAAGAAAGATAATAATTGAGAGAGATGCTCAAATAATCTTAACTGCAATGAGGAAGCGCTATACCCCAAACTAGAGAATAATTTGAAGCTAAAAAATGCTCTCATCCTAGTAGACAAGTTTGAGGAAATGAGAATTCAACACATCTATAGAGAAGATAATAAACAAGCACACCAATTAGCTAACTTAGGAGTTGATGGTAAGGAAATTTTTCTTAAAGATTTTCCTAGGTAATCCATCTTCCCATATATGTTTATCTTAACTTGCCCCTTTTAATTAATATCATACAGTTCATCTTGTCCATAAAAAATATACAGTCTCCCATCTTTGATTATTCTAAATTTAATCCATGTTTTATCCTTATTTTAATAATCCTTGACGATTTTCTAATCCTAATTCATAAGGAAGATTTCAAATCAGCCTATCATCTTTTTAATTTTGATAGGTAACTAGATCTAGCATAAATTGCAATATATCTAGACTTGGGGTCAAGATAGAAAAAATAGATCTTATAGAAGCAAACTCATGAAGCCTTAAGGTATCACATCTTAATCTCTAATTATTGTATTGAGTCACAAGTAGGTTTTAAGTACCCACCTCCTATGATTATACATCACATTCTATGAACTTTCTTTATTTGGAAACTATTTATTTTCATGCTCCTTTTTGTCACTTCCTTTACTTGATGTATAACTTTTTAGTTTTATCCTTTTAGCATTATTATTTCAACACTCTCTCCTCTTAAGAGAAGACTCTTTGCATCATCTAGATCCTTCTGAAGTCTCTAGCTAGTGAGAGAAGTTTCCTACCTAAAAAATGATCTCTATTTGTTTTAAGTTGCATCTCTCAATAGGTATTTGTGTTCTATTTTATTCTACATAAGTTTTAGTGGCCCTTTAGCTTCAATTGTATCTTGGATCCTTCTATCTCCCTCTTTCATGCCTATGAAGATAGAACCATGACCTTAAGAGGTTCTGTTAAAACTTAGAGATGGAATAGGATCCTAAACCCTATAGATGACATGTATAGGTTGGTTGTTAGTAAGGCTATAGGTGAAAAGGTCTTTAATGATGATTTTACATGCGAAACCAATAGTTCAATAGTTGGTACCTTTAATGATTGCACGGTTAGAGAACAAGTTGAGCATTAGGACACTATTCATCTTTGCAATAAGTTTTTTTGAAGAGACATGGTTGGAGAATTGGAGAAATTTTTCTTAAGTATTAATAGGAACATGGACATTCCTTCTATTGAAGACTACATGTCTTATCCCCCAAGTACTCTACTCTAGGCTAAGATTCTTAGGAGGCCCATTATGCAGATTAGAAATATCAACCAGTTCAATGAGGCATGATTGAAGATGGAAGTTGATATTTAGTTTCTACTTAGGTGGAGAAACATTGTAGAGGATCAAAACTAGGAATGACTTTTTAACTATTTGGGAGCCTTCAATTTTTATGAAGAGCCTAATGTAGACTTTTTTGACCTACGTAAGTTGGAATTTTCTCTTCCCAACCTCAACAAATCCAATAAGTTCAAAACTGCTTGTGTTATAATGTTGTGTTCATTTGAATTTGAAATAGAGGAAGCTGAAGACTACATTATGATCTATATGAAAGAAGAGTTTTAAGCTAGTTGATAGGATTTTTTTGCACATTCATATTTTTAGTCCTTTTTGTCTTAGTTTCTTTTGTATATATAGATTAGGGTTTGGTTTCTCTATTTTTTGTCTAGTATTTTAATTTTTGGGTGCTAAAGGGTCTTTGGCTTTTTGGTTTTTCCCATACAGTAGCCTTGTTTTTGGTTGTTTAGTTTTGGACCTAATTTCTTGTTTGTTGTTTAGTCTAGTTTTTTTGTATGATTGGTTGTATAGGGATTTTTGTATCAATTCTTGATATGGATTTTAACCTAGTCAACAATAAATATTGGAAATTATCTTCATGGTGCATGGCACCTAAGGCTCTTAGGCATGAATTCAAGGTGTTTAGTATGTTAGAGTTGTTAGGAATGAAGTTTGGTCCATATTTGTAATGAAGACTCAATTGTAAGGTACAATGGCACATTGGTGTGGCTATAAGCCAAGTGACCATTTGTAACCAAGGAGTCATTATTTATGAATTCTTGAGTATTTTACTATTTTTAGGATGTTTTAGGTGGATTTGAGTCATTAGGACATGTTTGAATTGAAGGTGTGTAAAAAAAATGCAAAGGTGCAAAAAGTTGCAAAATGCAAAAAGTTGCTAAAGAACAATTTTTGCAAATTTGTTGTCAAACTTAAAAAAGGAAGTTGTATGGTCTTCCAACCATCCAAATGGAAGTTATAACTGTTGGAAGACACTTATTTAAGGTCTCCACACATGGGGAAGGCCATGGTACAGATGGGTGGACAGCATTTGGTGAATAAAACTCAGAAATTCTGCAATTTATTGTTTTTTTCAATTCCGTACGGCCTATACGGATTGGTAGTGGTAGAAATGTTATATTTTTGGAAAGAGGACTGAGTCATAATTCTAATGCAATTGGTTTGAAGTTTTTATCTATTCTGGGTTAAAAGTTATACCTATTTTAGTAGAGGTAGGTCTGAAATTGCTGCACATTGAGGGTTTCAACAAGATGGCCTCCTAACTTGCAAACCCACCGTGGGATTTCAATGCCGCTTTGTGGAATGCAAGTTGGGAGAGGTGACTTAAATATGGAAGAGTTTCAGGGCTATAGGAGTTGGGCACCTATTTTTACCAGCAAGCCCTAGGCTGAACATAGTCTTATGTCTAGTCTAGTTTTGAAGGAAAACGAAGGATCACGCTCCCAAGTTGATTGATTTGACCCAAGTGAAGGGTGTAGAAGGAAAAATAAAAGGTGTAGAAGAGATCCAAGGGGTTGAACCAAGTCTTTGAACCCATTTATTTATGCTTTCCTTGTAACCAAGCCTAAACTGGCCATTTAGGACTGTGACACAAGGCGGGCATAACTTGATGCTGGAGTAGAGTTGGTAATTGATCTTTTGGAATCTCATAGGAGTAGTTGAAGGGTGTTTGGTGATGTGAAAATATTGTATGGTTCTTTGTATTTTTTGGGAGTTTGACCATTGAAACTAGGAATTGTTCTAATAAAAGTGCTGGTAACAATTTGTAATTTTCAGTGTTGGGTGTTGAGAAACTTCAAAGTGGGGTTTTTTCTTGTTGTTTTGAGTTAGTAAGAACCATTTCTATCTTAGGAATGGAGTTCTAACCCAATCTAAGAAATATTTTCTATTTTAAGCCTATTTGATGTTAGGGAATCCGTAATAGGTGTGATTGTCCCAAGTTGTTTGTGAACCCTAGGTTTGAGGGTTGGGCTTGTGAAGTGGAGTCCACTTTGAGGTAGAGTCTACCAATGTTAGAAGCCATTGGGTCAGTCATTAACCTTGGAAGAAGGCCTAGTTGCTGTTTGGAGGTTGGAAGCAAGTTAAGGTGCTGATCGGAGTTGGAAGAAGAGTTGGTGCTTTTGCTGCATACTCTACATCAGAGTGGTATCAGAGCCACTAAGAGCCTGATTAGAGAGGAAAGATGTCAGATAATGAGGAAGGAGAGAGGGAGATACCTCTTAGGATCACAAATGTGGAATTGGCCAAGTTGGTCAAAGAACAAATGGCAGAAAGTAGAGTAGTAAGGGAAGAAAATAGAAGCATGAAAAGAGAATTGGAAAAATTGAAGGGCAAGATGGCTAGAGGAGTCATGGAAGACTCTGAAGGAGAAGAAGAAAGGACTGAAGTTAGAGAGCCTAGGCAGGTTAGAGATGAAATGCCTGCAGATCAAAGAGCCATGTTGGAGGCCCTAGAAAGGGTAGGAAGAAAGGATCAAAGATCAGACCTACCTATGTTCAGTGGTAAGTTGAATCCAGAAGAATGCATGGAGTGGATTGAAGCACTTGAAAATCACTTTGAATGTGATAATGTGCCAGAAAACCAAAAGATAAAGGTGGCTAAGTCTAAGATGAAAGGATCTGCCCTTAGTTGGTGGAATTTTCTTCAAAATGAGAGAATAGAGGAAGAGAAGGCACCCATAGCCACGTGGAATAGAATGAAATTAGAGATCAAGAAACAGTTTGTACCAGAGGACTATGAGGTCCTAATGCATCAAAAGTTGCAAAGTCTCAGGCAAAAGGACTTGGATGTAGGAGCATATACAGAGGAGTTTCATAAACTCACTCTAAGGGCTCAAGTTCCTAAAAGTGAAAAGCAAAAGTTGGCAAGATACTTGAATGGGCTCAAGTACTCCATCAAGGATGAACTAGTTTTGTTCAATCCTAAGACCATCCACCAATGTTATCAAATGGCCCTCAAGATTGAGGAGAAACTCAAGAGGAGAAGTGATTCCCATGGAAGAGGGAGAGGAGGAAATAACAGAGGTGGAAGAAGATTTAGGGGCAGAGGTTCATCTAATAGATCTCAAGGTGAACCTAGCAGCAGTCAAGAAAAATCAGATGGAGAATCCAATCCTAGAGGAGGATTTAGAGGTAGGAGACCTAATGGGAGAGGAAGATTTGGAGGAAGGACTCCAGGGGTATTCACTGGAAGGTGTTTTACCTGCAATCAAATAGGGCATAGATCCTCTAGGTGTCTAGAGAAAGGGGGCAGCAACAGTCAAGAAGGAGATAGAAGAATCCACTTGGCTCAAGAAGAGGATGCACAAAGTGACCAAGGAGCAAGAGGGAATGCTGATCCAGAGTGAGGGGAATCTTTAATGTTCAATAGAACCCTGTTGAAGATAGTTGCAGAACAAGAACCTCCCCAAAGGAAGACCTTATTTAAGACCTTGTGCAAGGTAAAAGGTAAAGTGTGTAAGGTAATTGTTGATTCTGGTTCAACTGATAATATTGCATCAATAGAGATGGTAAATAAGCTTTGATTGAAGAGGTGACCTCATCCTAACCCTTACAAAGTTTCGTGGTTAAGTAAGGAGCAGCAAGTTGTTGTTAATGAACAAGTTAATGTTGAATTTCAAATTGGGGAGTACAAGGACAAAATTGTTTGTGATGTTGTAGATATGGATGCTTGTCATTTTTTGTTAGGTAGGCCATGACAGTATGATGTCAATTCCAAGCATTATGGGAGGAACAATGTCTACATCATCACCAAAAATGGGAAGGAGTACACTATGACACCATTGCTAGAAGATGGAAAGGAGACCCAACATGCATCTAGTGTAATGATGGTTGGGGAGAAGAAGTTTTTGAAGACTCTCAAGGTGAAGAACACCCCATGCTTTGTCATTGTAGTAAAGCCAAGACAAGAGGATAAAAAGGAGGAAGGCAGATTAGGAATAAGGAATGTGGAACCCAAGGAAGTGAGGCAGCTTTTGGATAGATACAAGGAAGTTATTTTAGACCCTGCTACTGATACCTTGCCACCATTTAGAGAGGTAAGTCATTGTATTGACTTTATTCCAGGTTCTACATTGCCTAATAAGCCTGCCTATAGGTTGACACCAGAACAAAACAAGGAATTAGCAAGACAGGTTGAGGAGTTGCTTGAAAAAGGGTTCATAAGAAAGAGCATCAGCCCTTGTGCAGTCCCTGCTTTGTTGGCACCCAAAAAGGAGGGTACATGGAGGTTGTGTATGGACTCAAGAGCCATAAACAAGATAACCATCAGATATAGGTTCCCAATGCCTAGGATGGAGGATTTGATGGATCACCTAGGAGGGGCAAGGTACTATTCCAAGATTGATTTGAAAAGCGGTTACCACCAAATCAGAATAAGGGAAGGAGATGAATGGAAAACTGCCTTCAAAACTAATGAGGGACTTTATGAATGGATGGTGATTCCCTTTGGCCTTTCTAATGCCCCTAGTACATTCATGAGACTCATGAATGAAGTTTTGGAACCTTTCATCAATCATTTTGTTGTTGTATATCTTGATGATATATTGATTTTTAGCAAATTTAAAGAGGAACATCTAACACACTTGGAATTGGTTTTGAAGAAACTCAGGGAGAAGGAATTGAAGATAAATTTGAATAAATGTGTCTTCATGAAAGAAGAGTTGGTGTTCCTAGGTTTTGTCATCTCCAAGGGCAACCTCAAGATGGATCCAGAAAAGGTGGAAGCAATCCTCAACTGGCCTACACCAAGGAATGCAAGCGAGGTAAAGAGCTTTCATGGTTTGACAAGCTTTTATAGAAACTTTATTAGAGGTTTCATTAATGTGTGTGCCCCTATGATTGATACAATCAAGGGTGGAAGAAAATGTAAATTTGCATGGACAGGAGACGCTGATCAGTCCTTTGAGTACTTGAAGAAAAGGGTTGCAGAGGCACCCATCCTTGCTCTACCTGATTTCAAGAAGGTATTTACTATTGAATGTGATGCAATTAATAGGGCCATAGGGGGAGTCCTAAGTCAAGAAGGTAAGCCAATAGCCTTCTTTAGTGAAAAGTTAAATGAAGCAAAACAAAGATATTCTACATATGATTTAGAATTGTATGCTATGGTTCAGTCTCTAAGAAAATGGAGACATTATTTATTGCCCAAGGAGTTTATTGTCTATACAGATAACCATGCATTGAGTTTCTTGAATAGACAGGAAAATTTGAACCACAGGCATGTGAAATGGATGGAGTACCTTCAATCATACACCTTCACTATTAAGCATAAAAAAGGGGAGGCAAATAAGGTTGCTGATGCCCTTAGTAGAAGGAATTTGACCATTCAAGAAATGAGGTTGGAGAATGTGGGATTCCACTCCGTAAAAGACATGTGTGAAAGTGATGAAGACTTCAAAGAAGTTCATCAAGTCTGCAGGGATATGACAGGGCAGTACCATAGCATTTATGCAGATTTCATGCTGCAAGAAGGATTGCTCTTCAAAGGGAGTCAGCTATGCATCCGTAGAGGATCCGTGAGGGAGAACATTATAAAGGAGAAGCACTGTGGGGGTCTAGCTAGTCATTTTGGATTGGACAAGACCCTTGAACTAGTAAGAAGATTTTATTACTGGCCTAGGATGCCTACTGATGTAAGAAAGTTTGTAGAGACTTGTGTGATTTGTCAAAAGGCAAAGGGGAAGACTTCTAATGCAGGACTGTACACCCCATTACCAATACCAAATAGGCCTTGGGATGCTATAAGTTTAGACTTTGTACTTGGATTGCCAAGGACCAAGCAAGGCTATGATAGTATTTGTGTTGTAGTAGACCGGTTTTCCAAGATGGCACATTTTTTGCCATGTAAAACCAGTCATGATGCCTCTTATATTGCAGGTATCTTTTTCAAGGAAGTAGTAAGACTACATGGATTACCATTATCCATAGTCTCGGATAGAGATTCTAAGTTTCTTGGGCACTTTTGGAGGACTTTGTGGAGAAAACTTGGTACAGACCTCTCATTTTCATCAGCATACCATCCATAATCGGATGGCCAAACGGAGGTGGTTAATAGATCATTAGACAACCTATTAAGATGCCTTACTAAGGAACATGGATCATCTTGGGACTCAGTCATAGCACAAGCAGAGTTTGCTTATAATGATTCAATGAATAGGACAACCGGATTGAGCCCATTTCAAATTGTTTATGGCACTCACCCTAGAGGGGTAATGGAGGTTAGAGATGTCAAATCTATGGAAAGAACCAGTGCTCAAGCATGTGATTTTGCTAAGGTGATGAAGGAAATTCATCAAGAGGTCAAAGATAGGCTAGGAAAAATGACAATGAAGTATAAGGAAGCAGCAGATACTAAGAGGAGAGATCTTTAATTTGAAATAGGAGATCTGGTTATGGTGAACCTTAAAAAGGAGAGGCTTCCTAAAGGTAATTTTACTAAGTTGATGATGAGGAAAATAGGTCCTTTTAGGATCTTGCAAAAATGTGGACACAATGCCTATAAGGTGGAGTTTCCACCAGACATAGGGCTCTCCAATACATTTAATGTCTCTGATTTATATCCTTACAGAGGTTCTCAGACTGAAACCAGTGGCATTGAATCAACCACAGTAGATAAAGAGATCATGAACTCTCTTCCCAAGGCAGGGGTAGTCACTATAGAAAGTGTTTTGGATAAAAGAGAAGGAAAAAGGACTAGGAGGAAGGTGTACATGGACTACCTCATCAAATGGATAGGTAGACCAGTTGAAGATGCAAGTTGGCTGCCTGAATCAACTATAAAGAAGATGGGATACAACGTGTCCACATTAGCAACTCAAGAGACTTGAGTTTCTTTTGGCCTAGGGAGTATGGTGCAGGGAACCTAAGGCTCTTAGGCATGAATTCAAGATGTTTAGTACGTTAGAGTTGTTAGGAATGAAGTTTGGTCCATATTTGTAATGAAGACTCAATTGTAAGGTACAATGGCACATTGGTGTGGTTATAAGCCAAGTGACCATTTGTAACCAAGGAGTCATTATTTATGAATTCTTGAGTATTTTACTATTTTTAGGATTTTTTAGGTGGATTTGAGTCATTAGGACACGTTTGAATTGAAGGTGTGTAAAAAAAATGCAAAGGTGCAAAAAGTTGCAAAATGCAAAAAGTTGCTAAAGAGCAATTTTTGCAAATTTGTTGTCAAACTTAAAAAGGGAAGTTGTATGGTATTCCAACCATCCAAATGGAAGTTATAACTGTTGGAAGACACTTATTTAAGGTCTCCACACGTGGGGAAGGCCATGGTACAGACGGGTGGACAACATTTGGTGAATAAAACTCAGAAATTCTGCAATTTTCTCTGTTTTTTCAATTCCGTACGGCATGTACGGAATTTTAGTGGTACAAATCTTATATTTTTGGAAAGAGGACTGAGTCAGCATTCTAATGCAATTGGTTTGAAGTTTTTATCTATTCTGGGTTAAAAGTTATACCTGTTTTAGTAGAGGTAGGTCTGAAATTGCTGCACATTGAGGGTTTCAACAAGATGGCCTCCTAACTTGCAAACCCACCGTGGGATTTCAATGCCGCTTTGTGGAATGCAAGTTAGGAGAGGTTACTTAAAGATGGAAGAGTTTTAGGGCTGTAGGAGTTGGGCACCTATTTTTACCAGCAAGCCCTAGGCTGAACATAGTCTTATGTCTAGTCTAGTTTTGAAGGAAAACGAAGGATCACGCTCCCAAGTTGATTGATTTGACCCAAGTGAAGGGTGTAGAAGGAAAAATAAAAGGTATAGAAGAGATCCAAGGGGTTGAACCAAGTCTTTGAACCCATTTATTTATGCTTTCCTTGTAACTCAGCCTAAACTGGCCATTTAGGACTGTGACACAAAGTGGGCATAACTTGATGCTGGAGTAGAGTTGGTAATTGATCTTTTGGAATCTCATAGGAGTAGTTGAAGGGTGTTTGGTGATGTGAAAATATTGTATGGTTCTTTGTATTTTTTGGGAGTTTGACCATTGAAACTAGGAATTGTTCTAATAAAAGTGTTGGTAACAATTTGTAATTTTCAGTGTTGGGTGTTGAGAAACTTCAAAGTGGGGGTTTTTCTTGTTGTTTTGAGTTAGTAAGAACCATTTCTATCTTAAGAATGGAGTTCTAACCCAATCTAAGAAATATTTTCTATTTTAAGCCTATTTGATGTTAGGGAATCCATAATAGGTGTGATTGTCCCAAGTTGTTTGTGAACCCTAGGTTTGAGGGTTGGGCTTGTGAAGTGGAGTCCACTTTGAGGTAGAGTCTACCAATGTTAGAAGCCATTGGGTCAGTAATTAACCTTGGAAGAAGGCCTAGTTGATGTTTGGAGGTTGGAAGCAAGTTAAGGTGCTGATCGGAGTTGGAAGAAGAGTTGGTGCTTTTGCTGCATACTCTGCATCACTTCATCTCTCTATAAAAAATTTATAGTATGAATAATGAAAGAAAGGATACCATATTTTATTATTATAATGTTTAATTATATTGAATGGAATTTATTTATATAGATTTGAAATATCTCATAAAGCTTGAATCCATTCTTTAGATGTAGAGACTAGTTGACTTCTTTTCATAAGAAAATTTGTATTTGTATATCCTTAAATAGATACACAATTTTAATTCCAATTTTTATCCTTGAAAATTGGAGTGAGAAAGAGTAATTCTATATCTAAATGGAAAATAATGAATAATGATATATGGAGATAATAAAACACTAGAAGAGTAAAGACTCACTCAAGAACAAGTGTGCTTTGGAATTGAATTAAATGGTTTGCTCCAGTCTTTGAATTGGAGTGATAAGTATGATAAGAACCTACTTAGTAATCTAATAAGTATTAGATTAAATACTAAAATTGATCAAGATGGAACTACTAAGGGACTTGTTTAAGATAGACAAGGAGCTGGGCACATCAATAAGAAGGCATATCAAGATCTCAAACAATTTTAGTTATTATAGTCAATAAAATGGAATTGATGACTCTTTATCTCCTAATCCACATGAAATAAGGAAATGAAGAGTTTTAATTTTCATATGGTCTTTCTCCTCTTTGATTATCTATTCAATTTTCCTGAGATCATTCAAATTCTTAGTTTAATCAGAATTGAAAAGTCTATTTAAGAAGGTCTGGGATTTTCAATCTTTAAGGGTTCTCAATATTAATTCCATTATTAAGCTGAGGGGACCTTCTCCTCAAATCATGTTTGATGAACCCATTTCAGATGTTCACGCTACAAAATTCATACTTCCTAATAAAAAGACTAGTTTATAGGATTTTAGGCAAGGAATTTGTGAATAAAATAGATTGGTATAGAGTTCTAAGGGACATACTTTCTATGTTTTTGGCTATGGCTTGTCTACTAGAATTAGATAAATTTAGCAACTTGACATTGTGTAAATGGCTATTCAAACATGAATACATAGGAAATATTGATAAAGTTTTTGCATGTATCAAAAATGACATTTATATTTGTAGACCTTGTCATTAAATGTTCCTATTGACCAAAGACAACTTATTCCTTTGTATACTCTCATATCATCCTTCAATTGCAATAGATTGATAAGTTGGTTTTCTATCATCAAAAGAAATCTTGCCTTTTTGTTTGTCTTCTTTCACATACAACCAGATGACTACAAAAATTGGATGGGCTTATACTTATCAGAAAAAGAGATTGAAGTTTGGGATGATAATTCCACTTTAGACATCAACATGCTTGAGTTGCTAAACCAAAACTAGGAAGAAGAAGATGAGGAAAATGAACCTTCATCACCTCTGATAGTGCCTTATTTTGGCACTACATATTTTTGAATTTAAATGTAAAAGAAAGATTTAAAGGATCAACAAAAAAAACTTGGGTTTATAATAGCTTGCATAGTTTATAAATACCAAAATCAGTTAAGCATTCAATGGAAAGTACTCACTAAAAATATGAATTAAAACACCCTTGGTATATTACATAACATCTTTGATATCTAGTTCTAACATCGAAAGTATTCCATTTCCTTTTTCATCAAAAAAATTTAAATTTAACAAACCAACAATTAACTAAGGTTGATTCTACCCCTATTTTCAAAAAAATATTTGAAAAAACATAATAATCTAGTACTTAAAAATCAAAATAGAAAAGTTTTATATTTAATCAAGAACCATATCAAAAGAAAAAATAACTGAATATAAATTAATGAAAGAAGTAACAAATTTATAAGTTAAAAAAAATTGTTCAATAAATAATTAGACATTAGAGTTAAGATAATAAAATAAATTTAAAGGAGAACTTCCAAACATTCTATAAAATCTGTATATTTGATATTTGCAAACTTTGTATCCATTAGGGTATTTTGATGTATCTTGATTACTTACTACTAACTAACCTTGAGATGGACATGTAGATGCTCAAAAATGGTTCACATCTTTTGTTTAATCACATTTTCATACTAACTTGTCCAATTTTCTCATTTCACTAATTCTAAGCTTTTGGCAGACTTAATTACCATTCAAGCATACTTCAACAATATACTTCATCATTCACCCCCCCTTTTAAATCAATTGCATATCATTTCAGAATTGGTTCCCATTTTATCTAAATTTTCTAGAATCAACTTTGAATCATCCCAAAATTATCTCCAATCAACCCTAATCAACTCAAAATGTGTCAAATATCAAAAATCTATCATCATCTATCCAACCCTAGGCATTTCGGTCCCTCATTGCCTTGGAAATCTATTAAACCTATCAAATCTGATGTTAGCATTGTCATGTCTCTCAACACTAGGTCAAACTATCATTTTCATCACCTGATCAATGACATTGTCAAGTTCCTTAGTGTTAGAGAATAATCCTATCCAATCAATTTAATAACATTTGACAATATCTGTCAATGTTATTATGATCAATATTATCAATTAATTTCAACCTTGTGGTATTTATAGTGTCTATTAAATGTTACATGTCCTTAATCCATGTCATGTGTCCTTGGCATGTTATCAATCTTAAACACTCGATCATTTTGATCATGACTTTGATCTACCCACCATCATCCTAGTTGATCTGCATAACCATCACATCTGTTCAAAGGGATAATCTCACAATTATTTCATCAAATTGACCAATCATTTACTAATTTTTCATGTAGGATTAGTTATCCCATAATATATTCATATGTCATTTCAATTATTTTCATCCCACATTACTAATTATTCTCACTAACCAAACATTCTCAATTAATTGATATTTATTAATTAATTGATTCATTCTTCACAAACTATGGGAATTCTCAATTTCCTAGGTCCTATTTTCCACTTCTAATTTCCATTCTGATTCTCATTTGTGTGGATATATAGATTTTTAATTCAAATATTCCACCTAGTCTTTACACATGGAAATAATACATCATAAATCCTCTCTCTACACTTGGCTAATATGTGTCATATTTGACATATTTTATTCCTTACACATAACTATAATAAGCCACCTTTGTCATAGATTCTTTTCTACAAGTGACTTTTATGTGTCATATGCACATCATAGATTCTCTTCCAATTTTAGCCATGTTAACTTTCATGCATCATAGAATCCTACATTTGGCATATTGTATCAAGTTTTTCATAGATATTCTAAGGAATATCATGCCAAGTTGCACAATCGAGTTAACAAGTGTCCATATCCTCATTCATGTCTCATCTCTTGCATTTTGGCTATAAATTGAGCCATCTTGCTCTCATTTTTTATCATTAGGGTATCTATTCTCACATCATGCCAGAACCACACTTCTAGTTATCTTAACAGAATTATCATATCATTGGAATTTTCTTTCAATTGTGTGCACTATAAGAAATTGGAGCTACATCAAAATGGAGAAGAAAGAAGGACATGAGAACTAAAATTGAAGAGGGTGTTTTACTGATGTTTTATTTTCTTTGTTTCAATTGGTTTTCATGGTAGTTTAGAAGGGTTAAATGTATGATGATTGGCTTTTCATGATTTCTCATAGTATGCTAGGTTCTAACCCATTTTCTAGTCCTACATGAAGTATCTAGTAAAAGAGAATGCATGACTTACAAAGGAAGTGGAATATAGATTATATACAGCAAAAAAGACATTCAGAGAAAGGATAAAAAGGCATCTATAAATAATAATAACAATATTATGAAAGCTATTTTAGGAAGTTGTTTTAGGGGCTTAAGACTAAATTTAACCCCTGTCTATTGTTCTCACCTGACCAACTGTGCTCCAAAAATACCAACTATGCCCTTGTGGGCCCCAAGTGTACCAAGGGTGCACTTGGCTATGTTAGGGCACACTTGGTTGTCTGGTTTTCATTTTGGCATGTTGTGGGTACCATTTTGAGCCTATTTTACTCCAGTTTGCTCCTTGCTTCCCAAATGCACTTGAATTGTCCCCAACTACACTCTGAGTGTAGTTGGCACTATCTGAACCCACTTGGGAACCTCTTGAGTTATTCTGGCTTTCTAGGGTATAGTTGGTTCACATAAAGGTCATATTTAGGTCATAATCTATATCTAGGCTTTAATTATGATTCTACAACCTAGAGTAGAGGTTTTTGTGTTATTGATGATTTGTTTGTAGCATGTGGCATTTTTTGGGAGAAGACATCCATTGAAAACTATTAATTATTTGGTGTAGGATTTTGACAAAGACTTATGTGTTTGTTGAAACTATGTGTGTGGTTTTTCTTAGATTGTCTAACACTTAGTTTGGTGCTATAAAATGAATTTTATTTTCTTTTTAGAATCTCTACATTGTTTAGATCCCTAGGATTTGGATGGATGTATCCTCTCTCCTCACCATTCATTGATCTTGGGTGTAAGGTAAAGTTGTATAATTTCTTTAGAGAGGCCTATCTTGGAACCAAGACTTACCACTTGGTGAGTCCTAGGGGTTAACCTCAATTCTTGAAGTGTTAACAGGCCAACACTAGGTCTACACTCCAGTGCTATAAAAAACTTGATATGGTTAATGCCATATCGATATTATTTTTTTGTGATAGCTTTCCTCTAGTAGCCTTGTGGTGTGCCAAACCCTAGTTCTCAAGGTTGGGAGACCTTCTAAGGAATTTTATCATTCACTTTCCAAATGAAGTTCCTAAACTAAATACCTTATCTTATTGGCCAAAATCCTTTCTATCCAATGGCTCAAGGGGTCACACATTCTCAAGAAGACATCCCACATTCTCATGGTCCTTAGTGGAGGCAATAGTCCCTTGGGAAGTAATGACTCTTGGGAACTGGACCTTGGTATCCTCGAGAAGTGAGTGTACTATAAGGGAGAGCCTATGGTGTGAAGATCCTAGGTTAACTACTCTAGGTTAGTGCGACTGAACTTTGATTCAAGTTGGAATTCAGTGGATACAGTCTTAAAGCCTAGGTTGTGATGCATCTTTTAAGTTTACCAAAAACTATTCTTGTCTATTATGTCTTGTGTTTGTGAAAAAAATTAATCAAGATAATCCAAAATTTACTCAAACAAATTTGAACCTTGGATACTTTCAAAGATTTTCAAAACATTGTAAACCTTTTTTCAAACACTTGAAACCATTAAGATCTTTGAAAACATGGAGACATGTAACCTTAGGAGTCCTTGGCATGATATAGGCTTCATCCTTCCATAGCATACCCTTGCATTTATCATCTTTTGGGCCTCATACTTGTATCCTTTAGGCCTCATTTTTCATCTTTTGGTCCCCATTTTCCATCCCTTAGCTTTCATAGTGCATCCCTTATGCTTCATTTTGCATCTCCTAGTCTTTACCTTTCAACCCTTAATCCTCATCTTGCATCCCCCAACTTTTATTCTTGCATGCCCTAACCATCATTTTGCATGTCTTAATCCTCATTTCTCATGTCCCCACTCCTATTTTTTATCCTCATTTTGATAATATAATTATCCCTTGTCACTAGCTCTTTGGAATAACAATATGGAAGTTACCAAGTCAAAAATCAGCAAAGTTTCAACACACTTTACCAACTGCACTATGAAACAACCAACTACACTCTAACTGGCCCCAACTACACCCTAAGTGTAGCTAGCTCTGTTAGAGTGCACTTAGTTGCTAGAACAACCAATTTTGACTTCTAGATAGAATTTTGGGACCCTAGATCACCACTAGATGCCTGTATAGGATCTCATTTTTATCATGTCCTAAACATCTTTATTGCATGTCCTAACCCTCATTTTACATATCTTAAGATTCATCTCTCATTTCCTAATTGTTATTATGTATCTTCATTCTAATCATAACATCATTGCCAATCAACTAGCTCTTTGGCATAATAGTATGAGAATCAAATAATCCATAATCAACAAACTTCTAGCCCGGTTTCCCAACTGTGCTATGAAACTACCAAATGCACTCAAATTGGCTGAAAGTGCACCCTAGGCATAGTTGGCTCTGTTAGAGAGCACTTGGTGCTTTTTAAGTGCACTTGGTTGCTAGAACAACTAATTTTGGCTTCTTGACTACATTTTGAGACCCTACAATTGCCTCCAAATGCCTATATAGTTCCTCATTCTGATCATAACCCTAAACATCATTTTGCATCCTAGAATCCTTACATCTTGCATATCTAGTCCATATAGCCCTTATTTTGATCCTCTCTAAACCTCATTTTGAACCTAAACCCTATTTTAACTTAGCTAAAAATCAAAACAAAGTATGAGTCCTAGAGTGTCTCCTTATGTCAATGGATGATGGATATTGACCTTAGTCCTTTTTTCATCTTTTTTGTCATTTTCTTGGGTCAAAATCTATGTCTTGATGGATTTGACCTTGTCATTTTTATCAACTTGGTCTTTTCAATTCTTTTCTTTTTTGGTCAAGCTCAGAAGTCCATCTTCATAAGGTTAAACTCTTATATTATTACTTTCCAAAGGTTTCTCCTAAGTTCAAAACCTTAGATACACTTGTCATAGCATCATCACACCCTTAGTCTCCCTAAACATCATTTTTTCTAACCCTAGTTGCATAATCACTTCACCTTGCATATTCTAAAATCTTAACATTTCCTCACAATCCCATCAACATCTCCAATAATCAACTTGTCCAACCATTTTTCAAACCCAACACTTTTCTTAATCTCACATCCATATCTTGCATATCCTAAATGTCATTATCAATCCTAGCATAACCCTTTACATAATCAAACCTCAAGTTGCATACGTCAACCTTTAACATAATTTCTAAGTCTAAGGTCCAACACAATCTACATTTTGTATACCTTAGACTCATATTCATACCCCTTAGTCAAAGTCAAAATCATCACTTGCATTTGGATTTTTGCATCATTCTTATAGTTCATTAACATCTTACATCTCATAACCCTAGGTCATCTTGCACTTTCTTAGCTTTCACAACACACCTAAACCCCTAAAAATCCAAATAATTTTCATATCTTGCATACCCACTTCCAAATTATCAAGTTTTGGCCTATTTTAGCAACTGTACCCTTATTTTACCAACTGCACACCTTAGGTGCACATTTGGTAGTTTTGGAGCACAATTGGTAATTTTAGAGTGCACTTGGTAACTAGGAAGTTCATCTTAGGTTCTAGAACCCTAAATTGCATTTTCCCACATTGCATTGCATCCCTAAACCCTAAAAAATCCCTAAAACCACTTAGATCATTCATACTCTACATATTTTTCACCCAAACACCTCTTTTTCCAAATGCACCCTTTTGGATACCAAGTACACACCCCTAGGGCACACTTGGTACTGTTAGAGAATAGTTGGTAGTTTAGGTGTGCACTTGGGAGGTAGAGAGTCATTTCAAGTTTTCTCCATTGAATCTGCATACTTAGGTATCATAAAAGAATTCATAAGGACACAATCAGCTTAGAGACCACAAGACTTGTATCAACCCTTATTTTTTGAAGTACAAAATTAACCAAAAGTGCATCCAAGACAAAGAAGACCAAGAAACCTCAATAAAAATTTGACATAGATTAGGCCAAAGCCTCACAAACCTTACTCATGGACACACTAAGCATGTATCCACCAAAAAAAACTCTTAAGACAAAAGACAACCAACCCTCAACAACATGTCTACCATGAAGTTCCCTCTTAACACTTCCTTTACACATAGAATGGTTCAATGGAGTCTTGATTTCGAATCCATACCACCAATATGTGGAAGTGTACCTAAAACACCTGAGGACAAACAAAAGAACTCATTCAAATTCAACAAACCTAACACAAGTACCTTTAATCCTTCAAACATACAACAAGGTATTTTGTAGCTAAGTGACAATTCTAACATAGACTATAGTATCACTAATGAAGAAATGGCTAGGGCTTGTCAAGACAAGACTTTTCTAAAGAACTTTAAACTCTTGGTGGCCCAAGAGATAGTGAAGTTTAATCCAATTTAGAAGGACCTAAGTGTAAACATCAAGACAACTTCATGTTAGAAAATATACAACATATTATTAATTTAGACTTGGACAAGGGAACACAACGAACATTCAATTACAAAGGTCACACCTAGGAGACCTGATAAAGAATTAACCATTGAAATTATCCAAGGTACATTTGAACACATAAATATCAATCCCTTATTTGATGAACCACATAAATAAATGGCAATAAGATTCTTCCAAAATATCCCAAAAGGACATTAAGAATTGACCTCAATCAAGTGATACAATAGGAAGTGTCTAATGGGACTTGTACCATAAAGATGCCCAACATACCTTCTTTGGAGAAACATCAAGAATGTGCATCCTTGCTCCTAACTTTACCAACTTCTATGACATCATATACTATGGAGCCTCCTATGAGTATGTCATGTGAAGCATCAACACTTATTGCAAAAACCACTATCAAAACTCAAAGGAAGAGTCTTATCGACATTTCACCAATTCCCCAAAGGAATATGACCCATTTCTAAATCAATATGATGTCACAAGGTGAAGTTTCCAACCCAAAAACATATCAAAGAAAGGACCCTAACATAATTCTCACCTCTAAAGGACATAGCCAATTTCCAACACAACAACAACATAAAGTGATGTAGGGACCCAACATCCCTTACACACAACCAAGTCAAAATACACTTAACATGCATAAAAAATATAAACATCCACAACAACAAAAACAAAAACCTCAAGTGCTACAAGGAACGAACATCCCTAATATGCAACCTAGTCTAAATCCACTTGACTTACACATAATGTATCAACAATAATTCCAATGACAACAAGAAATATTTACTAAAAAACAAGAGCAACTAAACCAATAGTTGGAATATAAAAAATTATTAGAGAATTTTTTTTCCTATCAATGATAATTATTGCAACAACATGTGCCACAAAAAACTTATCATATACCTCTACAACAACAATCACATACATGGCCTTACATTCAACCAATAGAGGTATCTCAAAAACAACCACAACAAATGAGACAACAACAACCACAACACATGGTACAAAAATTGAAATAAATGCCATAGCAAGTACCGCAAGGAAGTTTCTATCTCTGAGGTGCCAACATACCTCCACCTCCTACGGATACATCACCTGATTCTTCAGATACAAAAATGTTAGGACCAAGTAGACATAGTTGTTTCCATAGAAAAAGATCTACTCAGAGACATAAGAGACTTGAAGAAAGGAATACCACTCAATGCCCTAATGAGGACTTACTACACCAATTCAAATAATTATCCAAAAAAATTTAGGCATTGGGAGTCCAAAAGAAAAATTGTTATGCATAGGAAGGGATTTATATCCTAATCCCTTTGACAAAAGTTTGTATATGCCTCCATTCCCAAAACATGAGGTACCAAGATTTGAAAAGTATTAACAAAAAGACAATGCAATTGACCATATTAGAGAATTGTGTGCCTCTTGTACTAAGCTTAGTGAAAGCCCATGTATCTTATGAGACCATTTCATTATTCTTTGGGTGGTCCAACACTTGAATGGTACTCCAAACTAGCTGGTAACATCAAATCTTGGTTAGACTTAGCAGACAAATTCATATCCCACTTCACCTTCAACATAAAAAATGACTATCCAATTTATGCTCAATGAAACAAAAGATGGGAGAACCATTTATAACATTCTTGTTACATTGGAGAAATGTTGTCAATCAATGCTCATTGGATATTCTTGAAGAACAACAAGTTAATCTATGCATTGAAAATCTAGTCCCTAATTTAATGTATGAACTCAAGATGAAAATTTTGAGCACTATTACTAAGTTAATGAAAAATGGAGCTAGCATTGAAGATGCCCTCATTCATAAGTGCATCTACAAAAAAAAAAAAAAATACCAATAAAAACTTGTCTAATGACAACACAAAGTTTTTCTACAAGAACAAGAATGTGACCAATGATGGTATTGTGGATACACAAATGATCAACACAACACAACATCAAATGACTCATAAAGCTACAACCCCTTCAAACTCACAAACTCCTAACCAAATACCAACTCAATAACATAAAATTTATTCCTTGACTTAAGATAGACCACAAAGATGCCCTAGAAATAAACATAGAAAATTTACTCCCCTGGGGGTACAACTCGAGACTGCACTTCAACAATTACTCAATAATAACTTCTTACAGTTTCCCTTGGTCAAGGATGAACCATCAAATAAACTCTCTTGGTGGGACGACAAGAAATTCTATGATTACCACCATACCAAAGAACATAAGACCACTTCATGTATCCAACTTAAACATGAAATCCAAGACCTTATCAATGACAAAGTGATTACTATCAACCCTTCACTACTAACATCTAATTCTAATCATACTATTTTTAAAGATCTTTTGGGTAATCATGACAAAGGTAAAGCATCTAGTTCAATTCAAGCTCACATACAAATTTAAATTACACATGCATTGGATATGAATACACCATCAATTATTTGAATGAGTTTTACTCTACATATCCACATTCACCTTAAAGGTTGAAGAACCTCATTGTGTTGTCACCACATGTTGCACTTAGATTACCTTACTTAGAGCCCTAGCTAGATCTATGACCCCAAAAATACCTACCGTCTCTGCTAGACCCACTACCCTTCATTACTACATTTTGGCCCAAATTGCGACAATAGACCATGAGATAAAACCACAAATTGGCTCTCATTAGATGAGCGTCAGAGTTTCTCTTTCACAAATTGTGACAAAAATAGGTCCATCACAAGTGCAATGGATAGAACCATCATAACATGGAAGAAGGAAGGGGCAAGAGTTCATTTTCATGCCGTCACAAATATAATGCCTTAATCTTTTGATCCATTGTTGCAACTTTGATAGTTTTGTTCGAATTCTTTTAGAATAACTAGGGGGGGGGGGGGGTGTGGTTGAATCAGTTATTCAAGGTCTAGATGTACAACTAAAACTTTTCTCACAATTTAGTGAATCCATAAAATATTCATACCCATGCATGGATTCATTGTGTATCAATTAAAACTTATATGTTACTGTCAAATCAACTTGCAAAAATATAAAGCATAAAACACAACACATTTGACACAATGATTTAACGTGGAAACCCAATTTGGGAAAAATTACCAATACATGCTACTCCTTTTTCACTCTTCTAAAGTGATACCCTATGAAAGGTGAACCCTGTTAAATGTTACAATGCACACTATTAAGTGTGACCCAATTAAGGGATTTCAATCACCTTATTAAATGTGAGCCTTGTTAGAGGACTTTAGGTTATTCACTTGGAATGCCACCTTGTTAAAGGATTTTCCAATGACTATTAAAATCAACCTTACTCTAAAGGATTTACCATAGATTGATACAATTGTTGGAGAGTAACAATAGAGTTTTGATCTTATACAACTTACAACTTTACTTGCAAATTATAGATCTCTATTCAGTCCTCAATTTTGCTTGGCTTCTATTCTTTACAACTGTAACAACTTGTTCACCCTTCAAGCATTCATCTTCTTAAGCCTTCTTTCTTAACATGCCATTGCAAACACTTCTCTTGGGTCACTTGATGAAGCAAAACCCCTTTCTCCTTCTCCTTCTTAGGTTCTCATACCAATATCTCCTAACTCTTTTTGCTTCATGACCAAACATTCCTATATACAAGAAATTAGAACATTTTCTCTGCTCATTATCCATCATCTAAGTTAGGGTTTGAATGGATTTAGTAGGATATAATGTATCTACCCCATATCTTGTATTCTCTAGAAACTTCTCTTAGAATCCATTTGAATTTGCCTCCAAAATGGTTTACATAAGATTCTGTGCCACCAGCTCATCAATCTTGTCTTCCTCCTAGTTCACAAGTTCTAAGAAAATAAACTTGTCAGCTTTTATTTGGTGAATCTTTGATCTTTTTCATAATGTAGCAGCTCAACATTATCAATCTTCTAAAGCTTAATATATACTGTGTCACTTGACATCAACTATAAAATCACTTGGAATCAACTAGATTTTACTGGTGCTCGACATCAACTAAAATTTATTTAGCATCTACTGTCTTACTCAATATCCACTAGAATTTTCTTTCACTTGGCTCCAACTAAATTTTTTTTATCTCAGCTTGAACTTACTTTACTCAGCACCTACTATCCACTCAGTCAAGCTTGGTAGATGAACATTGTTTAACTTATTCTTCTAAACTTTCTAAGTGTAGCTAGCCATTTTTTAACCTTAAGTACATCATCAATACATCATGTTATCATTATCTTAACTGATCGTTGCACTTCATTACATAATCATAACTCAACCTTTCCTCTAGGTACTTTTTTTACATCTTGTTGATCAAATCCTCTTCATCAATCAACTAAGTGATAGTTTTTGAAATATATAAGCAATTATCTTAATAGAAAATAGCAGGTTTGACATTAGTGATAAAACAATGATTGAAACACATAACAATCTCCTTTATAACACCCTTTCTAATCAATGATATTTTCAATCATATTTCAAAAATCTCCCTCTTTGGCATTAATGGAAAACCAAACTAATCAACCAATTCAATAAAAGGATGAACATCTTGTTTAGCTAAATTAACTAGGTTAAAATAGTAAGACAATACCAAAAAGAAAACTTGTATTGAAACTTCTCCTTCTATCAGCAACTTCCATCTTCTGATTAGGTTACAAAATATAACTCCCTCTTATGTCTATCTAATTGATCAGTAGATAACGATCCTTCTAATTCTTTAATCAATGTCTTGTTCTTTGTTCTAATCCTTTCTCAGATTGCTTTCTCTCTCTCTGATCAATTTTTGTTTCTTCTCCCTCTTTCTTTCTTGATCTTCAGATGATGTCTCCCCACTATTCCTCTTGCACTTGATTAGTTTAATGTACTTCTCCCTCTTTGACGAAAATGCCAAAGACATATACTAAACACTTTATATCTTTAATAAATGCAGATATAGGCTTTTGTAGGTTCTTCAATTTCTCCCTCCATCACCTTGCTTGTGATTGATTTGTAGTTCCAATTTTGTGATTACTTTAGATAGCTCCTAAAGTAAGATCCACTGCATCAATTTGTATTATATGAACATTAGCTTGTTTGATGCAGGATACTCCCTCTATCTCTTATATAGCCTTTCATAGGGGTATTACCCCTAGTTTACCTCGTAGATACTCATAAGCATCCTTAGGTAATGCTTTTGTGAAGATATCAGCAATTTTCTCATTTGTGTTAACATATTCCATCTTTACCTCTTTATCTTGAACCAATTCCTTTACTTAAGGATACTTGATTGTAATGTGCTTTGTCTTTGTATGCATCATAGGATTATTTGATATATTGATAGCACTCTTATTATCAAAATAACTTGTCACTAGTTTTGTGATTTCTTCCTTCATTCCCTTAAGTAGCTATTTGATCCATACAATGTTTGTGTAGTTAATAGCAGCAACAACATATTCTGCTTCAACAATAGATTGGGAAGTACAACTCTACTTCTTGCTAGTCCATGTAACTAGTCTTTTTCCTAAGAAGAATGCTCCTCCATTGGTGCTCTTTCTGCCATCAAGTTTTCAGCCCAATCAACATTAGTGTCGGTTCTCAGTTCAAACTTTTCATTCTTCCTGTAGTATAAACCAAACTATTATGATCCTTCCAAGTATCTCATTATTCTTTTCATAGCCATCAAGTGATTCTCTCTAGGATTAGTAGAGAATCTTGCAACTATCACCATAGCTAATGCAATATTAGGTCTGCTATGTACTACACATTGCTATTTGCCAATCATGGATCTATACAACATTTGATTCAACTCAGCTGAATCATCATTCTTTGATAGCTTGAGTCTCATCATCACAACTTTACTGATTGGTTTGGAATCCTCTAGTCCAAACGTCTTCAATATCTCTTTGACATATTTTGATTAGGTGATATATCTACCATACTTCATTTAGTATACTTGTAATCCCACAAAGAATTTGATCTCTCCAAACATAGTCATTACAAATTCTTGTTTCATCTAGTTCACAAAGTCCTTACACAAAGCATCTTATCCTCCAAATATGATATCATCAACAAATATTTTAGATAACAAAATACCTTTGTCCTTATCTATCTTCATGTACAGATTGCTTTTATCATCAATCCTTTCAAATCCAATCTTCACAAGATAAGTGTGAAGTCTCTCATACCATGCTCTTGGTGCTTGCTTCAATCCACATAGGGCTTTGTGTAGTCTACATACCATGTTCTTATTGTTTTTATCAAAAAATCCTTCTGGCTATTCTATTTAGACTTCCTTTTCTAATATGCCATTCAGAAATGTAGATTTAACATCCATTTGATAAACTTTGAAACCTTTGTATGTAGCATAAGCAACTAAAATTCTCACTCATTCCATTCTTGCAATAGGGGCAAATGTCTCACCATAGTCAATTCCTTCTTTCTATGCATATCCTTTGCAAACCAATCTTGCTTTGTTCCTTGTCACTTCACCATTCTCATCTAGCTTTTTTCTGAATACCCACTTGGTGCCAATCACATTCTTGCCTTCTTGTCTAGGAACTAGACTCCATGTTTTGTTCTTCTCTATCTGTTGAATTTATTCTTCCATAGCCTTGTACCATTTATCATCTTCCAATGTATCTTTTACTGTCGTAGGTTCCTTCATGCTTAACAAACATGACTCACTTCTCAATCTATTTCTTGTCATTGGCCTTGCATCTTTGTCTCAAACGATTTGATCTATAGGATGATTTTTTTTTTTTACATACTTGGACAATCTTGGTTCAGTTCCTATAACTACATTTTGTCTCTCAGCTTTAGTGTCACTGTGTACATCTCTGTCAGGTATTTCAACATCTCTTTCATGTATACTGATTTTAGAATCAAAATGTGCATTTTCTTCATTCTTCAACTCAACATCTGAATGCAACTCAGTTCCTGAATGCAACTTGGCATTCATAGGTTGTGACTCAGCAATTACTGAGACATGATATTAGTTTACTAATTGATTTGTAGCATCTTCTTCAACAGGTATTCCTTCATAGAAGTATACAAATGATTTGTATTCTTCTAGGTCTTTTGTAGGTTCAACCTCATGTGCTTCTATAAATTCATCAAAATTCACATTTGTACTTTTCACAATTTTGTTAGTGTTAGTATTTAAACACTTGTAATCTTTAATTATTGTGGAGTAACCAAGGAATATACCTTCTTCACTTTTTGCATCAAACTTTCCATTCCTAACATCTTTAAGAATATAACATTTGCTTACAAATACCTTAAAGCATTTCACATTAGGTGGATATCCATACCATAGTTCAAAAGGTGTTGAATGAGTACCTTTTTTGACTTGCATAGGGTTCAAAGTATATACAACAATACTTACAACTTCTCTCCAATATTTCAGAGCAACATTCTTCTCCATCATGAGTGTTTTGGCACAGTCCCTTATAGACCTATTTCTTCTTTCAGCAATTCCATTTTGTGGAGGGGTCCTAGGTGCAGATGTCTATCTTTTTATTCCTCTATCATTATAAAACATATCAAACTCATTTGAAGTGAATTCTCCTCCTCTGTCTAATCTCAAGCATTTCAGACTTTTATCTTTTTCTTTTTCAACTCTTGCCAAGTAACACTTAAACATTTTATCTATTTTTTTCTTTATAAATATGATTGTCATCATCCTAGACTAATCATCAACAAATAGCATTATGTACTTATCTCCTCTATAGCTTTGCACTTCAATAGGTCCACACAAGTCAATATGAACAATCTCTAGTATTTCTTTAGAGGTATAAGCTTTACTCTTAAAGCTCAACTTTGTCATTTTTCTTAGCTGACATTTTTTGCATACTATATTATCATGTTTCTTCAACTTAGGAAAACCTCTAACTCTTTTCATGTTTCTGATACTAATTAGATTATAAAAATTGACATGACATAATCTCTTGTGCCAAAGCCATACATCATCAAATTTTGCAATAAGACAAGTAGCATCCTCTATATCTAGATAGAACATATTACTTCTAGTTTGATCCCCTTTACCAGTCAGGTTCCCATTTGTGTCATATATCTTGGTAGTTTTATTTTCAAATTCAACTTTGTATCCCAAATTATTTAATTGTGACAAACTTAACAAGTTATAATTCAATCCTTCAACATAGTAAGCATTGTCACATGAAATCTTTTCTTTGAGTTTGATAGACCCTTTTTCCTTTATCAAACATGGTGCATCATTACCAAACCTTACACTATTTCCATCATAACAAGTTAAGGTAACGGAATTATTTTTGTCTCTAGTCATGTGATGTGAGCATCCACTATCAATGATCCATTTATCATTCTTGTTCAAACAAGTCACAAGTATAGTTGCCTCATCCTCATCAGATTCGTCCTTCATTGCAACATATACCACTTCATCATCATGTTCATCAGCAATGTAGCATGACTTCTTGCCTTTGTCTCTATAGTCTTTTCCCTAATCTTGTCTTCTATTTTTGTGCTTATTTCCTTCTCTATAGTTCTTCTTCTATGTACATCTTGTAGCAATATGACCAACTTCATTGCAATTGAAAAAAATGATGGGTAACTTGCCTTTGAACTTTCCTTTTCCTCTATGAAATCTTCTTGCTAGTAGTACTTCCTATACACTAGAAAAGGTGCACTTCTCTAAATCTTTCTATCCAAAATTCTCCATAGATTGGAAAGCTCGAATGCTGACTTAGAGGTCCCTAGTCATGGAGTGCAAGGGGCATACAAATGAGTACATAGGAGCTCTCAGATGAGCCTTAGAAATATAGCCCTTGCTAGTAAACCACAAAATGGGAGATTCTTTAGACAAGAGCAAGAGTGCTAGTGTTAAAGAACTCTTTAGATCATGCAATGCAAAAATGAAACTAAATTAGGATGAGATGCACAATGCAAGCTATGCTAATAATGAGATGGGAATGTTACAAATCCAACTATTAATCTATGTGATCTAATTATTTGCAAAAGAATTAAAGTTAAACTAAAATGCAACTATGCTAAGAATTCCATATGATCTTATGCTAATGTGATGGAAATGAGAGAATGAGATAAGAAATGAGAAGTTCTCCACAAAGCTCCAAAGAAACCTGTTAGAAAACCTACAGCATAACAATATTCAAAATGAGGATGGATCCCTTGAGGGGGAAAGCTCTCTCCCTTTTAAAGATGTATGGACGGTGGAGATCAAGATGAAGATGGTGGATGATCAACGGTTGAATTCGAAAATAGGAGTGATCCATGTGCACACACAAGTCAACCAATAGAATATAAGTTGACTTGTCATATAAGACAAAAGTCACAAAGCCTTTTCTTTTAATTGCAAAATAGAAAAAGGATTTTATGTGTGCACTTTAAGTGGGTTAGAAGAATGGGGTCTTTTATTTAATTAAAAGGGGACATGTTCTTTTAATCAAATAATGAACTTAGGATAGCATAGTCAAACTATAGGTTATAATCAAATAAATTGATTATTAGCAATTTGGTCTAGGTAAATGATTAAATTAATTTAGCCAAAACGCTGAGAAGGGGGCTAATAGTCTAGATGACCATTTTTAGGTGATTACATTTCCAATTGTTCAATGTCTTCCTCATTTGTGTTACTGTCATTGGATGCATATTTTATTTTTCTTTTCTTCTTCTTCTTTTGCTTTACCTCCTTAGAAACCTTCAATAACAATTTAGCTTTGAAAGCTAATTCAATACTCTCTGGTTTGTAATTGTCAAAATTAGATAGCTCAAAAGTAGTGAGTCTACCTACCAAACCTTCAAGGGTTAGATTATTTCCTGGTATACATCTTAACTCTTGGATTGTAGAAAATCTAATGGCATAAAAATGTAGTAATGTTCTCAAGACTTTACTTAGCACAACATCATCATCTATTTTACCAGTAGCACCTTTTATTGCACTAACAACTTCTTTTATCCTAGCAATACATTAAGCGATATTCTCACCTTCTTCCATTCTCATGTCATCAAAATTACCTTTGAGGCTCTTAGACTTGGCTCTTTGAACATTTTTTGTCTCCTCCATAGATGGTGGCCAAGGCATCCCACATCTTCTTTGCACTGTCACATCCCTTGATATCATCAAATTTGGCATAGCTTTGGGTAGAGGCAATCTCCAACATTGCATTATTGTGTTCTTTCTTTTTCTTCATATCTTTAGTAGTCAGGGCTCCTACTAGATCAAACATGTTCCACTAAAATATAAGATTGTGCATGATCTCCAAGTCCTCAAAGGTGTAGCTTCATCAAACTTTTCCATGCAAGAAAGTTATCTCTATTGAGCTCGGGTACTTCTCTTTTTGACATCTTGATCTTTGTGCTTCTAGTACCTTAAAACTAGTTCTCTTAAGCAGATGGCTCTGATACCAATTGTTGGAATTCTTTTAGAATAATTGAGGGTGGGGGGGGGGGGGTGTGAATCAGTTATTATCAACACATTTGACACAATGATTTAATGTGAAAACCTAATTTGGAAAAAATCACCAACGACATGCTACTCCTTTTTCACTCTTCTGAAGTGATGCTATGTGAAAGGTCAACCCTATTAAAGGTTACAATGCACACTATTAAATGTGACCTGGTTAAAGAATTTCAATCACCCTATTAAAAGTGAGCCTTGTTAGAGGAATTTATGCCATTCACTTGGAATACCACCCTATTAAAGGATTTTCCAATGATTGTTAAGTCAACCTTACTCCAAAGGATTTACCCTAAATTGATACAATTGTTAGAGAGTGATTTGATACAACTTACAACTATACTTACAGATTATAGATCTCTATTCAATCCTCAATTCTACTTGGCTTCCATTCTTTGTAACTCTAATAGCTTGTTCACCCTTCAAGCATTCATCTTCTTAAGCCTTCTTTCTTAGCATGCCATTGTAGACACTTCTCTTGGGTCACTTGATGAAGCAAAACTCCTTTCTCCTTCTCCTTCTTAGGTTCTCACACCAAACTCTCCTAACTCTTTTTGCTTCATGACTAGACATTCCTATATATAGGAAATTAGAACAATTTCCCACTCATTATCCATCATCTAAATTAGGGTTTTGGATGGATTAGGTAGGATACAATGTATCTACCCCATATCTTGTCTTTTCTAGAAACTTCTCTTAGAATCCATTTGAATTTTCCTCCAAAATAGTTTGCATAAAATTTTGTGCCACCAAATCATCAATCTTAGCCTCCTCCTAGTTCACAAGTTCCAAGAAAACAAACTTGTCAATTTTTATTTGGCAAATCTTTGATCTTTTCCATTATGTAGCAGCTTGGCATTATCAATCTTTTTATGCTTAACACATACTGCATCACTTGACATCAACTGTAAAATCACTTAGCATCAATTAAATTTTACTTGTTCTTGGCATCAACTAAAATTTACTCGACATCTACTATCTTGCTCAACATCCACTGGAATTTGCTTTCACTCAGCTCCAACTAACTTTTTTTGCTCGGCTTGAACTAACTTTGCTCAAAACCTACTACCCACTTGGTCAAGCTTGGTAGATGAACTTTAATAATATCATATTTTTGCAATCCATTACTAATGAGATTATGCTTCTAGATTTGATTGCATATGTTTTTTTATCATCAACATTTTGGATCACACTCTATGATCCATCATCAGGATGAGAGATCTTGATGATGGATCACAGAGTGTGATCTAAAATGTTGATGATAAAAAAACATACGCAATTAAATCTAGAAGCATAATCTCATTGGATGAACTTTATTTAACTTATTCTTCTAAACTTTCTAAGTATAGCCAACCATTTTGTAACCTTAAGTAGATCACCAATACATCATGTTATTACTATCTTAAGTGATCCTTGTACTTCATTACACAATCATAAATCGACCTTTCCTCTAGGTACTTTCATTACATCTTGTTGATCAAATCCTCGTCATCAATCATCTAAGTGATAGTACATGAAACATATAAGCAATTATCTTACCAGTAAATAGCAGGTTTGACATCAATGACAAAACAATGATTGAAACACATAACAATCTCCCTTATAACAATCTTTCTAATCAATGATCTTTTAAATCAAATTTCAACAAATTTTATGAAAATTGTGTTGTGGGAGCAACAACTATCTATTGCAAGATTTCATCCCAATTGTGACAGGGTTGCGATGACTATCTATCAAAATAGGCCATCGTAATTGTGATGGGTAGCTGAATTATGAAGAAGAAAAAACTATGGCTCAGATCAAGAACACTATGTTGATCCTTACCAAGCAAGGAAAGGTTGTTGATTCCAAATGGAATTATTCTCATAAGATTGTTTCTATCCAATCTAAGTTGTTAGAGGGACTTCCCATTTTGTATATTGAATGGGATGATTCCTATTAGAGTATTTTCATATAAATACAAAGTAGTCAAGTGCTTTAGGTCAAAAAACTTGGAGGATATGTTTCCAGATAACTAATTTCCACTCACATCCAAATAAGTCAAATTAGATAAATTTGAGAGATCATCTAGAATGCTTACCTCAAACATATCATTTGATAGGGACAAATCCATCAATTGTAGAAGTTTAGGCAACACATGGTTCCATAAGCCAAACAATTTATTTTTATTCAGTCAAAGCAACTTGAGTTGAGTACAACTTCCTAGCTACCTTGGAATTTGGTCATTTAGGAAGTTGTTACTCATTAATAGATGTCTCAAATTTTGGGAATTTGAAATTGCAGAAGGTATGCTTCTTGTCAAGTTGTTATTTTCCATGCTTAATGATTTCAAATTCAATGAGAAATTATGAGGCATCTCTCCAGAGAGATGATTAAAGGAAAGGTCTAGATCCTCCAAACTGCTTAGAGATAACAATTGGGGAGGAATAAATCCTATCAATTTGTTGTTGTTGAGACCAAGGAGACATAGATTTCTCAGAGAAACTAATTGCGGAGGAATAGATCTTGAAAGTCCATTGTAAGAGATACACAAATTTATCAAATTGGAAAAGCTGCCAACATAGTGAGGGATTGGGCCTTATATGTAGTGAGGGATTGGGCCTTATACTTAAATTTAGCCAAATCAATCAATGGTTAATTAAAAAGAAAAATATAAGGCAAGAGTAGCTTGATGGGATCTCATTGGCAGATAAAAGTTACCATAAAGTGATCACATTCCTCATCATATTGCTTTCCTTTATTTTGATTGTATTGAAGCTGAAGTTCCAACCAGGGATTTTTATAGCAATCCAACTTCTTCCCAATTGCTTTCATAATCTCATCCTTGCAAGATATTCAAGCTTCTCCCCTTTCAATATTTTTAACTATCCTATAATAAGCTATAGTCACACAAGTCATCAAATAGACCTTGAAAACATCTTGAAATTATAAAGTGGTATAAATTTATGTGAGATGATCAATAATGTACTACTAAACAAATTTAAAAATTCACATCAACATAATCACAAAACAAACAAATATTGATCCACAAACCACACTACCTTCCTTCTTGACCATGTACATACATTAAATAATAAAAATGCTGAAATTAATGCTCAAACATACAATTTAACTCCTTATATCAATATTTGAAAACCTTTGCATATCTCTCAAATTCATCCTCAACCTTCCCTTCCATTTCAGAAGAAATACTTTTAATGTCATTCTAGCCATACTTCTCACATGCACGTACAAATGTATTGAAATCCCTTTGAGTCCAATTTGAGAATCCCTAATACATGACATTAATGTTAGCCAAATAGTCATTCATGAAATTAAAATTGATAATCATAATCAAATCCTTTTTTAACACCATTCTCACCTCCTCCAATAGTTTTTCTTTCTCTTCTTCTTCGGCAGTAAGTGGTTCCCCAACATCTAGAATAAAAAAAGTTAACATATAGATCTAAGATTTAGAATAGAAAACAACATTCAATAATCTAAAAGATAAAACATAATCATGCATACCTATTCTATCATCTCCTTCACTGATGGTATCTTTTTCTTGGTTTCTTTGATTTGATTGTTGCATGAACAAAAGAAGTAAACAATGGGAATTATAATAGCACATTATTTTTATTTCTAGTAAATTACAGATAATAAAATTGAGACATGAAATAAAAATGGTTATAGATTAGATACAAAATGAGTTTTCACATAGTGAAGGACATCCACTTTCAATAATTTGTTAATCATAGAATTACACAAGAATATGGTCTTGAAGGTCCTCCTAATATATGAAATGTGAAGATCCATTTCTGCATTACACAATAGAATGAAGTCATGACTAAACAAAGGAATGAGATTTGTCAAAGAAAAGAAGCATTTTCAGATTATTATATCTTGATATTTTCATAGTTAATCTCTTATTTTTATTTCTATGTGTACTATAAGAGCTATTTTCCTTGATATTTTCCTCTCTATGGGGATGTACTTAGAAGAAAATAAAAATTGGTATTAGATTCAGAGAGAGTATGGCACTTCATTAGATGCAACAATGGATGAGGAGTGCACAAGATTGATATTCAAAGGGAGTCTGAAATTCTCTGATCCAAAACAAATTAATGAACCCATTAATTTGAAGTCTTTTCAATAGATTTTACAATGAAATCATGAGAAATGGTTACAAGCAACATAAACATATTTACTATTGAATCATAAATATGACTAAAAACTATTATAAAATCTACAAAATAGAAGTAACCATGAGATAGCAAACTTCCTTCTCATATTACTATGTCTATTGTTGAGTATTAAAGAGCTAAAATTAGAAGTTAGAAAAATAATCAAAAGTTAAAAAAATCCTTTTTATGATACAAACAAAACAATCAAATATAGGCAACTTAGTTTCCCTACAATTGAGGCATGCAAGGAATTTGTGGCTCTCTTGGTTTTGGTGACCCCCTGTCTCATTGCTTGTTTGAAATAATCTAACTTAGAGTAGTTTCAATGCAAAAACAAAAGAGTTATAATAATGAATAAAAGGTAAAATACTTGATAATTTTATTTCAATCAATTTATTACACATACTTGCATATTCGTTCTCTCTTTGGAGGCTCAATCCAATTTCCAGTAACTACCTTTTTCAGGTTAAACTTACTATCATCCTTAGTTTAAAATGAAAAAAAAATTTAAAGATTAGTAATTTCAGTTTCAAATGAAAAGAAGAAAGGAATCCAAAGATAAGTAACATAACACCTCAAGAAATTTTTATAAAAAAAAGTTTCAAAAATTCTTCTAACTTTGTTATTGCTAAATTATATAACTCAACATCTGTATCAAACACAAGGCATCATCTTTAAAAACTCAACTCAAATTTATTTTGTTATATATAATAACATAGATTGATTCAATTCACATATTGTCCCCTAAAATAGGAAACATTGTGTCTCATACAAATTTTCCCTCATATTAGCATCCTATTATATTATATTAAAAAATACTTGCTAGTGCATAATTTAGTTGCAAAAGATACACAAAAAGACATAGCACATAAACTAGTGCATTTGGAAGGGATCACATACTGTCATCCATCTTGAATTTTATTGTATCTTTTGTGACTTGTGCAAATGTTACACATTAAATCTAATGATGTAGTTATGTAGGTGGTTTGTGTGAGAAGCTACTACATTTGATATAAACAAAGGTTAATTCTTCCTAGTTAAGAAACCATTTTTATTTTAATATAATCTTATGTCTTTATTACATCTTATAGTGAGATAAATTTTTCTCTCATGGAGACTTGAAAGGGTGAGTGCAATACAATTCTAATGTACATAGGAGCACATATTTATTCATTTTGTGTAGCTGTAGCCATTCTACTTTAGTGACAATACACTGAGGAAAAAGGAGTTGTATTGAAGTAACATTTTGATGTAGTGTCAAACTGAGATTAATCTCATTTTTGAAAATTGGACTATGGGATATTTCCAAAGAGCATGTACTCATCAATGCTGAAGCAAGGAAGTGAACTTAGTTAGCTTCGAATAATAGTTTCTTTGGCATCCTAACTTGCATCAAGGATACCTTTGTAGCTACAGTTTAAATCAAGGTAAAAAAATTTTTTTGTAGTTTTGATAGCAAATACAATAAAAATTTATGTGTTCTAACGAACAAGCTCTAAAATCTCAAGTTTAGGCATCTATATAGTTTAAGCATATGTATAGTTTGCAACAATAGCCTAGCAATTAACTAAACTTGATAATGCAAAATTGTAGATGTGAATGACATCATATGATTGATTTGATAAAGTTGTGAATGCCACTCTAAATCAAGAATGCACATGCAACTATGGTCTATATGCATGGACAATAAGCAGAGCCAAAAAACCTCACCATGTTTACATTTATTTAATAGGTCTATTAGGTTTTTAAAATTATAAACCGTCATGAACATTAGAACTCTAGCTGTTATGGACAAGAGAATGTCATCGACAAGCCAACACATAGAAAGTCTTGATTTGCTTGCATGCTAAGGAAATTACCCTTGCCTATAAGAGTAAAAGTTATAATTTTTGCGATGCTCTATAACTTAAAATACCTATTTAAAGACCTCTAACAAAAATGGAAACCTGTTGGGTTTTTTCAACTCCACCTGATGTCGTATGCATGAATTTAGATTGCATATTGAACTATGGCCTCCTTTTGCATTTTCTAAAACCAAGAGATTCACATACTTATTTTTCATGCAATAATAGGTTAATTTTGAGCTTCAATTTGTTTCAAAAATAGTTTAATATTATCTACTAATTAGGACCAACCACGTGAAGGTGGAAGCTCATTTGGTCCCACCCACCCTAATATCTAAATTCCCCATTAACATATAAAATGCATTCATTCTATTAACAAAATGTAACATTAATGAATTATCACTTAATAATATTCATTAACACATAAGCTTCATTAGAACATTAACATTAACATATAAATATAAGATTCATTAGAACATTCACATGAACATTCAATAGAAGATAAATAAAATATCTAGACATAAACATCAATCATTATCAAACAAGTTACACAATAAGTTGCATAATTTCACATGAATCATTTCTTTTTTCTTTTTTTCTTTTTTTTAATACTTCCCTATATGTTTTCATAGGTATATCCATATCATTGTTGATATTTCTTCTCACCCATGGATGTGATCTCATTGTCCTTTGCAATAACAAATAAAAGGGTTAAATTTAAAAAAAATTGAGACTTTAAAGATTTTAAAGAATATTGTAGCACTCTTTACCTTGTCCAATCACATCATCTTTCCCATTGGCTTGGACCTCAACATGCTCATTAGGAACAACCTCTACATCCCTTGTAACTACAATACAAGGTGTTTTCTTAATCTCAACAAATTGTAGTTAAATTTGTATTAATAAACCTAATTCAATTTAAAATGTTTTCTTGTATTAATAATTCAAAAATAAAAAATTGAATAGTAAATATATACCTTCAATACTATGATCCACATTCGAATCAACACCTCCAAGGTGCTCAGCTGTTGTATCAACATGGCATGTTGCAATTCCATATAAATAGTTAGTGAATTTATCAAAAATATATACATATGAATACAAGAAAAATACTAAGAAATGCTAATCATTATATTTAGTACACATAAATATATTTAGTTTAAAGTTTTAAACAAATATATAATCATTTTTTTAATACTTAAAACAAATATAACAACTTATATTTTTTGAACTTAATATCAAATATAGTAATTGATAAAGTATTCAATTTGAAATAAAAATAAATTGACTTATTTACCTCATTGATAGATCTAATAGAAGAACCTTGTGCACTCATTGCTTGGAGTCATTCAGCCATGACTATATGACCTTGTCTGAAGGCTAATTTCTTGTCCTCTTCAAAAGTTTGTTTTTTAAAACTCCATGGCCTACATTTTGTTAAAATGAGAATGCTGAAGTGAAGAAGATTGATGAAACTATCATAGAACAATCATTATTCTATCACTAATTTCAAACCTACTACTTGTTGGTGAGACAATTGCTTCCTTTGGTCTAAATACTATCATTTGTTTGATCGATGAAGAGGATTTGAAAAGAAAAGGATAACAAGAGAACCTAGAGAAAGGTTGAGTTATTTGGTGTATAAAAGGAGCACTAAGACTAAGAAAGATATTGATGATATATTTTATTGTTATTCTACTTAAGTTTATAAAAAAATATACCTAAGAAAAGAATAGAAGGAGGCTAAATAAAGAAAAGTGTCTACCAAGCCTAACTGAGCAAATAATGTAAGACATGAAAACTTAGTTCATGCCGAACAAAGTTTAGTATGTGTTGAGTGTTAGAAATTTAGTAGGTGTAAAGCATCAAAAAAATATAGTAAGTGTCAAGCATCAGGGAAATCATAGTATTGACTAAGAAAGGAAGACTTAGTTGATGTCAAGCAATCCAATGTTAGTCGAGCATCAAAAAACTATTGTTGCTAAGTGAGTAGTGTGGATGTCGAGTGACAGTAAAATGTGTTAGATCAAAATTTTGACAAATTTGAGCTAAGAAAGTTGATTTCTTGAATTGTGTAAAGTGTGTGGAATATTTCTATGATGAGTTGGTGGCACAAAAATCAAGATAAACCATTTTGAGGTGATTTCAAAGAGAATTGTAGAAGAAGTTTCTATAAGGGACTAAAATGGAAAAGTGGGTAGATTCATTGAATCTTACCTAACCCTAGAATAGACGATTGTGGTTAAGTGGAAAAAGACCTAAATTCTTTATTTATAGAGATAGAAAGCTAGAAGCAACAATTGTTATGTGTTAGAACCTAAGGAAGGAAAGAAGTCTAGGGTGTTGCTTCACATGGTGGTTGAATAGAAGAGTCTATAATTGGTATCAAAAGCAAGAAGGCTTAAGAGGTTAAAGGCTTGATGGGTGAACAAGAAATTAGATATGAAGGGTATGAATGCCAAGCAAAATGGAGGACTGAACCAGAGATCTATAATCTACAAGTGAGTTATGTTTTATTATCAAATCAAGTCCTACTACTACTTTTGAATCATTGTATTAGTCTAAATAAATCCTTTGGATTAAGGTTGACATAATAAATATTTGTAAATCCTTTAATAGGGTGACATGCTAATGGAATGTTCCAAAGTCCTCTAACAAGGCTCATTCCTAAAATGGTGATTGAAATCCTTTGACTAGGTCACATTTAACAATGTACATTGTAATCTTTAACAGGGTTGGCTCCTCATAGAGTTCACTTCAAAAGAATGAAAATTGCTAGCATGTTACTAGTTTTTTTTTTCCAAATTGGGTTTCCACATAAAATCATTGTGTCAAAATGTGTGATTGATTTTTTGGTTTTCAATGTTTACATTTTTGCAAATTTATTTTGACATAAGACAACAATATGCATATGTCTAAAATATTGAATGTTTAATGCATGCATAAGGATAAGTTGTAGTACTGAAAAGTCTTATTTGTACATTTGGACCTTGGATAATTGATTCACCCCCTTCTTAGTTATTCTAAAATATTCCAACACATTTTTTCTTGGCATCATGATTTTTTTCTTGTGATCAATTTCATCAAGACCAAATTGTTTACAATTTATACATATTTGTATATAATTATTCATTTACTTATACTTACAATCTCTGCAACAAGTTTTGAATATCCACCCAACCCGAGCTCACGTTGCTCGTGCTTCACTTTTCTTGCTTTGATTTCCTTTTCTGTGTTAGGAAACCTATATGAAGTTTGAAATATGTTAAATCACATAAGTATTAAGAGTAATTATTACATAATTTCATTCTTAATATTATGACATACCTTCTTTCCTTGGGTGGTACCATTTATCCATCATCTCTTACTTTTCTCTCATTGTTGTCCTTTTTGAGATTCTCCCACTCAATAATAGGAATATGGGGGGCCACTCATAACAAGGGTTGTTTTTCATTTGGGTAATGTAGATGTACCTAATATACTTTGAAACTTGGCTTATTTTCTCAAGGAGCTTAAGAATTTGAAAAATGTTGGGTCCAAAAAGTGTTGTCATGGAATCCATGAGGTTTATCTTTTAACTCTTTAGTTTGCAAATTCCACCTTTTAAGAAATTAGAAAACTTTTAGATTCACAAATGAATTGAAGCTACCTTTTAATTTACTTGAAGAATTGACCAAAGGAAACATGATCTAGCAATAAAATTAAAATATGATGCCCTGTGCATATGGTTGACCCAAATATATGCAAACATTTATTATTAAGTTTTTCATAAAATAGATTATTCCCTACAAAATAATAATTAGATTAGTAGTTATTGCAAGGGACTGGACGGGAGGTTAGTGCATTTTATTAGGAGTATAAGATTGTATAGTAAAAGAAAGGACCAATATTTAAAGTTCTTGGAAGTTGGGCTACTCTTAGGGGAAGACCATCTTCATTGCTCATGAAAAATTGATCACAATTATTTAGTGTTCCCATACATCTAACACGAGTACAACCAAGAAAGTCCTTATTGCCTCCTGCATAAAATAAATCCAATATTACAAAATGACCCTTAAGAAATAATAGTTCAAGTCAAATAAACACATAAAAAATGTGAGAGAAAAAGAGGAAACTACTTACCAATAGGTGCTACCACTGTATTTGTGCCCATGCTATGTGTTGCCAAATTTGCAGTCAACTTTCCCCTTTTTTTTTGTTCCTTATAGAAGACAATGTAGTGAACATAGGATCAATGGTAGGAGCTAAAAAATGAGATTTTTAAAGAACAATAAAACAATATTGTTAGAGCTATTAAAAAGAAATATTTTTGGAGAAAAACACAAGTGTAGGAAAAAACATGCGATGTACTTGAACCACTTGAAGTATCATCCTCTAGGGAATCACCCTTGTAACACCTCAGTATCCTTTGTAAAAATAACACATATGCATTTTATTTAATTGCATAAATAAAAGAGTATAATTAAAATCCATTATTGAAATTTAGTTATAATTCAAAACTACATTAATACTATATATATGTCTTAAATAGGTGCATCAACTCATCTTTCATATATTGTATATAAGGAGTCTGGGGTTAAGTTGATGCCAACTACTTTAACCTTCCTACTAAATCATAAAGAGCCTTTTGCATTGTAGCCACAAGATCAATGGCTAATGCAAAATTAATTATGAATTCATCGTGCTCATCGTGCTCATCATATGATTTCTCATGAACAAATTTTTCCTTACCCCTTTCTTGATCAACATTCTTTTGTGAGAACAATATTATTAACACTGTATTTAAAATCAATCCAACATAATAGTTAAGAATGAAACAAAATAAAAAATATGCATTAACATATTTCTTGTGTCTAATTTGTACAAAAACAATGAGTTTTACATGTCAAGAAGAAGAAGTCTCATGAGAACCATCGTCATCATGCGTATCCTGTGGATGTTGATCCATACTATAGCTCTGTATTTTTAAAAAAAATCATTGAGACATGTTAAAACACGTGTTATTATTCAAGTTATTCAATTAAATGTGCATAGTACATACCAACTCGCTCATGATAGTGGTTTTTTTTGTATCTATGCGATTCAAATTGTAATCAATAAGAAGCTCTTCACCTCCACATATTGGTTTTATTGCACATAAAAATATGTGAAGTCCCTCATGCACCTCAAATATGCAATTGGGTTGCTTCTTAGTTGATGTAGGTCGTGTACTATTTATAAAACATACAATATTCCCTGGTGCTTTTGGCCTTCCCTCAATGTATATAGCTACTCTTTTACTTTGTTCACTAACTTTTTGTTACTAATAGTGAGTGCATACCTACACATTTTTTTTTTTAAATCTAACAATCTGCATCCAACTACTATAATCATAGCAAGGTTTAACATACTCCACCAATTCAACAACCTTGTTGTAAGAGACATTGATGCCATCCATAGAAAATAAGCCCAAACCATGTAAAGAGGATGGTGTTATGCAATATATCCTCTTTCCAACACAAAAATTAGTGTTTATTGGAGGAAGTTCATCGGGACCCATTGTTTTTGTAGATGTTTGTACCTAAAGGGAACATCGGAGTTTCCTTCACTCTCATCATCATAAGAACATGATCCCTCTTGCAAAAGGAAAAATTTCATGCACTTATTGAATTTATTTATGATATTTTGACCTTGAGTTGATCTCCTTGATTTAGACATACTAAATGTCTCACTTTCTTCTTCCATTCCTACATTTTCCTCACTTGAGGAAGAAAATTTTGACAAATACCTATTTGCTAGTACCCATAATTTATGAAATAAGAGAGATAGGTGGCAATGAGAGATATTTTACAAATGGTGAAAGAGACTAGTCTCTATGGGGTAAACTGACTTATACCCGATGATCCATGAGACTATATGGGATAATCATGAAAGGGCTTCGATTTTCTACATATGTAAATCAATTGTCTTATGTTACCTAAAAAATTCATGATACATATACTAAAAATTAGATCAAACATTAGAATCACATATGAATTATAAAAAATAAAAGGCACATGACAAGTTAATCAGATTAATCATTGATCCATTAATAACTCAATCTTGAATAGAATAGGCATTGATCACATAATTGTACATTTCATTCTTGTCATTGATAATCAAACCCCCCCACCCCCTATCATTGATATTATTCTTCATCCATTTGATTATCAAGATTATTTTCATCATCAAAATCATCAATACCACTATCATGGTCGTCATCATCATCATCATTATCATCGTGATCAATAGAAGAATCATCATCGATAACTCTGGATCATGGTCCACTTCTTTCTCTTACTTGGTATCTTTTTCTTCCATTGCATTATACTTTATTGACATTCCTCTTGGATCATGTCTAACAAAAAATGACCAACCTCTGAGTAAAATACCTACTCACATTGGCTTGGAAGAACATAGAATTCATCCCCAACTGGCTCAAACAACCTTGTATTAATCATTGGAAATCCATTCTCATGCTTAATAGTAGTTCTATTAGGATCATTTTGATTGAGTCATAGTCTATACCATTTGAAAATGAAGAGAACTAATTTGAAGGAATTAAAGTCAAAGTCAAGTATATCAACCAAAATGCTATAGTATCAATTTTGAGATTTTTGAGGGTGTAAGTCATTCCTAGATGAAATATTGGTCACTTGGAAGACTGCACTTATCCCAGAATCACAAGTTCTCTTTGTGTCATCTAAATATTTGATGCAAAATTTATAACTTTTCTAAAACATAGCCTTATGGCATTTCACCTACAATAATGTCAAAAATGTATAATTATTGCATCACGAGTTCAAATACGTATGGTTGATTAACAAACTTATAAGTACCTGGAGATCTCTTAAACCATATGCTAAATCTATTTTCTTTTGTTTAACATTGGGATCTCCATTAAAATGAGCTTGTTTAACCAATGAAGAAATGGATTCCCATTTTAATCTATGACCAAAATGTTGACATCATTCAATCCATACCATCATCCAATTTTGATTATTTGCAACAAACAAATGTATTGTATCCAACTCTTGCGCAACTATACAAAAGTAAATAGATGACTTAGAAAAAATTTATTTCAAAGAATAAGAATGAATTAAGTACACTAACATCTCATAATTTATTACTTGTCACTTTCCTAAATCCATCATTCCCCACCAAGTACTCCCCTTCAAAATTTTCAATGGATTTGAGATCCCAAATTCAATCTATATGGGTCTTTGCTGTAAGATTTGGAAGATATTGAGTAACGTACACCATTATCTGGTATACCATATATCCCTCAATCATAGAACCCTTAGGGAATGCTCTTTTTGAAACCAAACCCTTCAACAATTTCAAGTGTCTCTCAACCATCCACATTGATGTAGGCTATACAGGTCCACACAATTCAATCTCCTTGACTTGTTGTATGAGGTAATATTCTTGTCCATTAAAAAAAGTTGAAGGTAAAAACTTTTGCATTTCACAAATTAGTAGAAAATTCTTTTCTTCTAATATTTTATATGACAACCACCTACAAGGGATTCAAGACACAAAAACATATAAATACAAGACTTTACATTATATTACTTGTTTGATATATTGAACAAATATCACTTCTTACCTCATGTATTTTCTAAGATCATATATCACTTGTTTGATATTATTGTCAAATTTGTTTGGGAGAAATAGGGGTAGCACATACTACAACAAATGTCAACTGACGATTTCATTCATTTCTAACATAATACAATGAAAATTGAATGCATTTTGACAAACATATTGTAAATATAAAGATCATGACTTACCTTGATGAAGGTGTGCCAATCATTTTTTTTCAGCCCTAGCCCAAATTCACTTTTCTTTCATATAAGATTTCTTATATTCACATCAAATCTTGTAGGAAATCAAATTTTTAGTATGACTTATTTTATGGCATTACTTTGCTGCTCCATTAATAACCAAGGAAGGGCACTTGCACTAATCTGATCTCCATTGCTATTTGATAAATGATATTTTTCATTGCATGATTGGAATCATGAATGTAACTACAAATTTTTGCATGTTTTTCTTTGTCACACCTTCTATCCAATAATTTCCACAATTTTTCTATTAAATTCTTTTCAATATGCATAGTATCAAACAAATGCACAATTTTTAGCTTCTCATAGTAGGGAAGCATACTAAATTCTATAAGATAACATTTTAGTCTCTTTAGAAGGTGGGAAATGATTCCTTGACAACCTTCACAATCATCAATCACATAATTAGCCAACAAAATATAATCAAAATATATAACTTCCAAACATAAACCATTAGGTGGAGTGATACTACCTTGAATTCTATTATATTCCAACTATAATAAGTGAGGTTTCATTCTTTGTGGCTTTGATGTAGTCTCTTCTTTCCCATTGGAAAGATATTTTTTGGCACTTCAAAACTTATGAATTATGTTGAGGAAGTGCCTATTCTCATCAAATGCCTACTTTCTTAAACTTTTGGAATGACAAGATTTCATCTTTAGACCACACATTAGACATGCAAATTTTCCCTTTGTTTGAAGACATACAAGATAATGATATAATTAGGTTAAATATGTTCATTTTTGGAATGAATATTATTATGTACAACTATATTTCAGCATAACATACCATAGAAATGTGTCAACCTTGGGGCATCATGAATTTTCTACACAAGTATTGCATGGTATTGAATTTTTTTTGTCCAATTGGTCTAGAGATATCATACATAGTGAAACCATTCCATAACACCAGTAACTCATCGATAAGAGGTGCAATATATACATTCATATATTTCCCTTGGTACTTACCTACTTGAATGAGCAAAATCAGATAGTTATTGTGGTCATTTCTCTCCAAGACTTATAATTACATGTAGATAACAATAAATTAATAAAATACCTAGAAAAATTTATTGACATCCATGGAGGAAGGTTATTATTGACAACAAAAATAGGCCACACTGAGTAAATAGATCTCATCTCTCCAAATGGATTGAGAATGTTAATTGCTAGAGAAAGCTTGAGATTTTGAGGTTCTTCTTTAAAGTGTGGCCACTTTTCTTCTTTGTCCATAAATATTAAACCATCCATAGGCATTCAAATAATTTCATCTCAACTTCTATTATGTGTACGGTAATCCATAAGTTGTGCCAACCCACTACACTTGAATAATCGTTTAAGACATGGAATAATGGGATGTAATGAAGAACCTTAGGAGGCACATTTTTTGTCACTTGATCATCTTGACATCTTCTTGTATGGTATTTGGGGCATTTAGTTGTATTTTTATGTTCTTTATGATAAATAACATGATCTTCAGGACACACATCTATTACTTGATACTCAATTCCAATACGTTTCATTGTAGTACATAATTCTCAGTACAAGAGAGGGAGAACATCCAATGGTGGTAAAAAATAGTCACCTACCAATCTACAAAAAAAAATATAATTCATTAGTATAAACAATTAATGGTAAATATTCCACCTTTTATAGATTATAATAAAATATATTAAAAACCTTAGAATAGGTGACATTGTTATGTTCGATAAACCATTCATAACCTTCAAATTCACCAACAAAAATACAACAGAGAGAAGAGTTGATTGGGATTCTTTGTAAAGGGTCATGTTTTACTTCTCAAGTAGAGGTATATCATGGAAGGGATCAATGCCATCCTCATCATAATCATCATCAACACCAGCACCAACAGTACCAAATATGTCATGTATCAATGCATTCATACCATAATTTTCAAATATGTTTTTTCGCACATGATCATCATCTTCCATGGGATCATGATCTTCTTCTTCAATACTCACACCTCCATGTTCCTCTAAATTCCTCTATATTTATACCTCATGTTCCTCTGAAATGTGGTGTTCCATATCACCTATTACCTTGGGGAGATCAGTCTATATAAAAATGATGATAATCAAACCCCCATTCTATGGTTCATATGTATATTAATTTTGAAGATAATATAAAAAACAACTTGCCAATGGATGATAATAAAACCCCCCTTTCAGTGTGACCATTCTCCTTGCAATGTCTCTTAGCTATTTTAATTTTTATTCTTCTTGTCTTTAAGTTTGCACAACTCTTGCAAGGACAATAAAATTTTTCACTGCGTTCTCTTTGAAAGTTAGACAACAATATAGTGATTACCTCCCTATTTGATGAAATTCCCTTGTATTATCTGACATGATCCTTCTTCATAGGAATAACTTATTCTTGTACCCTTATTGAATTGGTTGTACTTAATTTTTATATCTACACGTGGATTTGAAAGAAAAATTTGGTGTAATTAATGTGTATATCTAAAAAATATTGGACATGTTGTACTTAGTGTTTTTTATATTTTTTGTTCGATGCACAAGTTGAGTCTGGAATGACCACTACATCTCCTAACTTTGACCTCAACACATATGGTTTTGAAAGAAAAAATTGGTCTAGTTAATGTGTATATCTACAAAATAATTGGACATCTCATACTTAAATATTTATATTTGCACATATGGTTTTAAAAGAAAAATGTGGTCTAATTAATGTGTATATCTACAAAAATATTGGACATGTTATACTTAATGTTTATATCTGCACATATGGTTTTGAAAGAAAAATTTGGTCACCTCAGTTAAATTCACCATTATTCCTTTTCAACATCCCAACTTTGCATTTCATCACTATTCATCATATTTCTCACCCAATGATCAACCAATCTTAATATTGTTTCTACCAAACCAAGCCAATTATAGCTGGTTGATAGTCATTTGATATGAAATGCTTGTATATGAAAACTCTAGAAAATAAAAGTTTATTATTGTTTGTATGTTTGACATGTAAATGGACCCAAATTCAACTTTGCATGCTAATGTGGTAGTCTAGCATGCTAGTAGTACATGTAGATTTCTTATGGCTCATTCATTAAGTGCATCACTCCTTGACATTTTACTTCAACCTAAGAACATGTAGATTTTTCCATATTCTTCCTTATTTATGAGTTGGGGATGGGAGTATCAAGAATGTAGTAAAATCTTCCAAAAGTATCCCAACTCAAATTTGAAAAAGTTAATCACAATTTAGATGTGTTTCAAAATGAATAGAAACAAATGAAATTAATTTTAAACAACTTAGACAAGGTAGAGAAATTTGACTTCTAATTCCCTATCTAAACACAAATAGCTATTATCATTGATTCATTATGTTTGGGCATATCAAAATATTATCCTAGAAATAGCAATATGATCCATCCTATAATAATTTGTGGACGTAGACTTGTGGCAGTTAAGGAGGAGAATAACTTTGAAGAGGAATACTTTTATGGCATCTTGTTGAGACAATTATGATGCAACTAGTTCCTAGTTCTTTGAATCTATATTATCTTAGTGTTTCACCTATGCTAAATACAACCCACCTTCAGGCCCAATGTGAGTGGAAATGATGATGTCACAAATTTTGATGAGAATTGGACAAACTTCTCCCACAAGATTCCCCAACTTCCACCCTAAAATTTGATGAATATTTTTAATGTTGCACTTATGTGGATCCTAGCACTTTGAAAAATAGGGTGTATGTGATAGGATTCTCAAGGTTTAGCTATGGTGTAGAGCCTCGAGGATCAAATAAATAACCCACTCAATTGACCCTTTAAGAAAAATATTTTAGCAAGGCTTAGTACATCATACTAGCCAGCTTCATCTTTGCATTATTGTTCACAAGGTTTCACCAAGGAAGTGATGGTCTCAAAAGGTCAATCTACTCTAGATCAATAGTAAATATTCTAACTATTTTTCAAATCAAAAGTCTAATACATACATATGACACTACTAACACATGGGCATAACAAGCCTTATGTTCCTTGGCCTAGGTCATTTGAGAATCCATATACATTAAAGGGTAGAATTTGACATTTAAGACATAAATTACATGTCTTTTAGTATGATTACAATTTGAGAGATAACTTCAATAACAAAGGAAAACTTTCTATCTTGCTCCCAAATCAAAGATTCATAATTTTTTGGTGGTGAATAAATGAGATATCAATCTATCTTCATCCAAACCCTTATCAAGAAGGGTTTTGGGACCCTAAATAACATTCTAGCTTTCTCCCAAATCAAGAGGACCCTAGATAATATGTCCAAAAAAAATCCATGAAGTGAAGATTAAGGCATATGAAATATTCATAAAGAAAATATTGAAGAATATGAAGCAAACAAACTCACTCACTTGGGTCAACATAAATTATAGGAATACATGAATGAAATATTAATGGAGCAAAGATTGAAGCAAATAAAGAGAGAGATCTACCATCTTAGCAAATCGATTGTAATGGTCACTCACATGTATTCCAACATATATTGCCTTACATGCATAATTGGTTAATTTTGTACCTTATAGAAGATAAAAATTTATAGGTACAATTACTCAATCTTGTACCACATTAGATAAGATGTTCTCTATTATGCATAATTTTCAACTTTTCTATTGCTTATAAGAGTGTTTCAAGGTTGGGAACCACTTTAACATCCTTTGCATGGTTTAGAGGTAATGTCATTATGGTAGAGGCTTCTAAAAGGGAAGCAACCTCATGTTTATGGCATTTACACAAAAGAAGACCTTACTTCTTCAAATCCTTACACTCAACTCTTCACTGAAGTTATTCTTCCAGCAGTGAGAATAGCTACTAAAAATTCATGGGAGCCAAGGGCCCTAAACCTATGTTACATTTACTAAAGACATGGGAGAATTTATTACATGCTTCAGTACTTCATAACATCCTGGATCATATAGTGATGCCCAAATTAACAATAGCAGTAGATACTTGGGATCCTCATAGGGAGCTTATGCCAATACATGCATGGTTACATCCTTGGCTTCCATTATTGGGCCAGTGTATGGAGCCTTTATATCCAACCATTCATTATAAGTTGGGGAATGCGCTTCATGCTTGACATACAACTGATGCATCTGCATATGCAATTTTACCACATTGGAAAATTGTATTTGATCTTACTAGTTGGGAATAACTGATTGTTTGTTTTATTGTACCTAATCTGATGATAGTTCTATAGGATTTTGTAATCAACCCAACTAATCAAAAAATAGAAAAATTTACCTAGGTAATGGCTTGTTTCTTTCTAAAAATATCTAATATCTAATATATAATATTTATTATTATTACCTAAATAATAATATCATTTATATGACACATAAAAATCTTGTAAATGAGGAGTTTGAATTAAGACTTCATATAAATTTATACCAAAAAAAACTAGTCAATCTTATATAGATAGTTCATAACTATTCTAAACACACACAAAATACCATGAGAAACCAAAATATGATTTTCATTTATTGATGTAAGTGGCATTGTTTGGCAGGTTTGAAAAAATATTGAAAAACTAGTAGATCATCCCATACATAATTCAAATGCAAAATTATTCTTGGAGCAGTAAACTAGAAGATGAGATTTCCAATCAGTCAAAATTTCAAACATAACCCTAATGGACATGGTGATAAACAACAATGATTACCTAGAAGAGTATTTCTAGATGACGTAAATGAAGACAGTCAAGCACTCATGGTAGTCACAAATTCATTCTTTTAGAAGGAAAAGAAAAGAAAGTTTACATACCTCTTCTCCCCTTGAAGAAAATTGTAGAGCTACAAGGGCATGACAATGAGATTACAAGGGCATGGCAACGAGATCACAAGGGCACACCACCAACATGCACTAATTACAAAGGCACACCAACCCTTGTTTGTAGCTCTCCATCTCTTTTGTGAGAAGCTCCATGATCGCTCAAAAAAAGGGGAATGATTTTGTGATTTTCATTTTCTTTTGTTTATAATGATGTTGATGTCACAATTATGATTCCATTGTTGGTATTGTGACAATGTTTGGGACAATTGCAAAAATAAAAAAACATAAAAATCACCACAAATTACACCTTCATTGCAAATTGTCATCATAATTTGACCCCAAATGTTGTAGTGCTTGGTATACCTATTGATCCTACCTCTTCATATTATAACCTCATGAACTAGCTTGGGAAAACCCTTATGCATATATCCATCTAGTATTTTTTATGTACATTAACCTGACATTACAAGATCCTTGACCAAGCCCTAAAAGATTCAATAGTACCAGATAACATTGATGTTGCCTAGTTCTAAGCCATGGTTGGGAACCTATCCACATCAAAATATATCACCTTTTCACTTCAAGATGTTCCTAAAGATTGTCCTAACCACAATGACCTCCTTCATCTTGAAGTCTTTACCCATAACACCAAGGTCACATGTGTCTTGATAGATAGAGGAGCAAGATTGAATAACTATACCCTTAAAGTTGTCAAGGGTCTTGGTTACTCTAAAGAAGATGTGGCTCCCTCCTGCAGAATCACAATAAAGAACTATGACAATGGTGAACACTTTTCCAAGGGTGTTATCATATTACCTATAAGAGTTGGTCCAACTATTGATGTTGAAAATAATTGGTCAATTGTGTATTGCCTTTGATGTTACAAAAACTATCATATATTTACTAGACAATATATGTTGAGCTCACTCAGGCAACAAAGAGAAGTTCATATAAGTTGAGTGTTAACGGAGATCACTCAGTTAATAAAGGAAAATTTAGATGGAGCTAGTGTTGACAAAGCTCACTCAATTACCAAAGGAAGTTTTTGAAGATACAGTGTTAACCAAGTTCAGTTGGTTAACATAGGAAAATCATTTCTAAGTTAGTTTCTACCAAGTAGGGTCAGCTAATGAAGGATTATCTAGTTTTGGCATATTGAGCTTAATAGATTTGATTGTTAGTTCTAGCCAACTGAGGAGATGAATATTAATTATTCTAAGTTGCATTCAAGCTAGCAATGTATAAGATATAAGTATAAGTTCAAGTCAAGGATTGAATGTGTGCAAGTATATGGAAGAATAGAAGATGCCAAGAGGAAGAAAATTTGAAGGATAAGTAGAATATCCTTGAGGAGCTGCAAAGATACATTCAATTAGGAAGGATCAAGTATTTAAGCTATGATTGAGATCTATAATCAGAAATTTAGTTACATCATAAATTAGGTCATCTCATTGTTACTCTCTAACCATTGTAGTAGTGATCTATATCTCTTAATAGAGTTGGCTTAACAACCATTTGTAAATCCTCTAACAAGGTGGCATTTCTAGATTAAAGTATCTAAACACCTCTAACAAGGCCACTCCTCATAGGGTAACACCTAAAAGTTTGTTTTGTAACCTTTAACAAGCTTGGCTCCTAATAGGGCTAAGTTTAGAAGAGTGAAAATCAGTAGTTACAATTGGTGGTTTTTACCAAATTGGGTTTCCACATTAAATCTTGGTGTCACTTATGTTCATGCTATTTCCTTTATGTGTATGCAACTAAGTTAACTAAGGCTAATCATCGATAAAATCTTAATATTTGCATATTAAGAATTTTTTGAGTTACAATTGTTATTTTAGTGCTTATTGAGTTACAACATTTGCTAGTGTAAACTAAGTGCATGTGTGTTTGTGGAGCATCGGTATTTTTAGTAGTGTTCATGTTTTATGTTGACATCTAAGGGATCTAGGATTTATTTTAGTGGTAATTGATTCACCCCTCCCCTCTCAATTACTCCTCTTATATTTCTAATAATTGGTATCAGAGCTTCTTAGTGCTTGTAGAGAAGGTTTCAAGGACCTAAGGTAAAGATCAAGATGTCTTATAGAAGAGAAATTCCCATGTTGAATAGAGATAACTTTGAGGCATGAAAATTTTCGTAATGGCTGGTGCTCTAAGAATTTTTGAATTGGCTGGTGCATTATTAGGTGGGAAATTGGAAGGGGGAAATCTTGTAGGAGGAACTAATCCTAGTGGGATAGAAGATCAAAATGTGGAAAATTTAGCAAACTCTACAGGATTTACAGATGCCATTTCCACTAGATGTGGGGTCTAGAAACTCTCTTTGGATTCTCTTTTTGTAAATCATGTGCCTGGATAGGAACTTGAGAATGCAAAGATTCCTTTGGAGAATGCGGCAGAGACTAAAGAAAGGAAAGCAAAAAGCACATGGAAAGGGCTAGGGGATCAAATGGCATGGTCTTCCCTATTTGGTAGGAAACCTGGTGGAAAATCATCTTTCCCTCTAGTTACATCAAAATCTTTCTAGGAGAAAGGTGAGTTTCAAATATTTATTCTAAACCTAATTTTTGGTTTCTCTATCTCTTCTATGGAATTTACTCTTGTTGGAAAATTTATGGGGGCTAGACCAAATATAGATATGGTGAAAAATATGATAAAATGGAAATGGGTTATCCATGGTCAAGTTGATATAGCTCCTATGCTAAATGGATTCCTTTCATTTTTTCTTAACTGCAATGAAGATATGAATATGGTCCTTTGTGGAGGACCATGGTCATTCGAAAAAAGTACTCTCACTATTAAAAAATGAGAGCCAAACATGGACTTATTTAATGTTTTCTTCTTAACTACTCCAATTTGGGTTAGACTTCCTGGCCTTCCTTTGGAATTTTGGCATGAGGATATCTTTAAGGGAATAGTTGGTTCCTTTGGGGAACTAATTGTAGTGGATCATGCTATGGCTTCAAAGTCTAAACTTCAGAGTGCAAGATTATATGTGAAAGTGACAAACTTGAATCACCTCCCTGAAAAGGTGGAACTAATTTCAAAACTTGGAAAAATAATACAAGAAATTATATATGAAGATCTTCCAAATCCCTATTTACCTGTAAAAAATAGGGTCATAGGGTGAAAAACTATCCTAACAAAAGCAAGAATTATCCTAGAACTAATAAGGAGGATAGAAATAAAGAAGAAAACACCTAGAAGAAAATTTGGAAACCTAAAGTTACTCTTGAGAAGGGTTTGAAGGATAATTTGAATTCAAAAAATTAGGAAACTAGCATGATGTCAAATTTTGCATTGAAGGATAACTTGAGCAGTGAAAATTAGGTGATTGAGATGTTGTTAGATTCTACCTCACCTAAGCAAAATAATAAGAATATGGTTGACATGATGAAATAATTAGTCATCTACTAGAAGAATTATACAAAATGGGACGATCTAATAGAAATGGGGGAAATAGAGGAAGGTAAAATTCTAGTGGATAGAAGTAGATCTATGGTTTTGGAGGAATCCCAAAATTTCTAGTCTATTGAAATCCAAAATGTTGTTTCTAAGCCTCTTGAGACACCTTTGTGCAAAGAAATTGTTCCCTTTTAGAATGATTTCAAAGTTGAGGAGAGGAACTTGGAAGGGAAGGATTTGAAATAGAAACATAATCAAAGGAAAGAGATGGAAAAGAAAAGTAATACAACTCCTAAAGGAGTGGAGACTCACAGTAGTAAACTAGAGCAACAATCTAAGGTGAAACAAAATGATGGAACTCTAGAGAAACCTAGAAGGAAATCTTCTAGGAAAACCAGAGAAATAGAAAATTTATAGAATATTTTTGATGGAAGACAAACAACTATTCTGAATTTTACCCCTAAAAACAAAATATGAAAATATCACTTGGAATATTAGGGGATTGAACAATAGTCATAAACTTGATGTTGTTAGGAATTTTGTTAGGGAGCATAAGATGGATTTTCTCTTGCTACAAGAAATGAAAATGGAGAAGGAGAGAGCTAAAAAAATTAAGTCTTTTAATGATTATTGTTTAAAGGAAAGTAGTTCAAAAGGAGCTTCAAGAGGTACTTTGATGTTATGGAAGAAATCCTACTTCTCACGAACTATTTTGAGTGCTAGTAAACATTTTATGGTGGTTAAAATTACTAGCATTGACCAAAATAATGAATGGTATATTTTCAACATGTATGTACCTAATATTAAGAATTCTATAAAAATGGTATGGGAAACTCTATCTAATATAAAGATTAAAAACTGCTTTGGTAGATGGATCTTCATTGGGGATTTTAATGTTCCTCATTATGACCATGAATAAAAGGGGGGTAATGTGAATCAGCTAGATTGGAGACTAGATCTTATGGATTTCATTAATAAAGAAGGTTTAATGGATTTGGATCTTCGTGGTATAGAGTTTACTTGTAGTAATAAGAGGCCAGGTGATGATTGTATTTAGGCTTGATTGGATAGAGCTCTTATTTCTTGATACTGGACTAAAGATTTTGTATGCAAGTTAGAAGCATTATAGAAAATCGGGTTGGATCATTTCCCTCTAATTTTCACTACTGAAAATGTTAATATAAAAAAAAATTCCTTTTTAGGTTGAAAATATATGGATGCAACACTCATAGTTTGAGCATAAATTGGTTGGATGGTGGAATATAGATGTGGATGGAACTGCTCTTTTTAGAGTGGCTTCAAAATTAAGAAATGTCAAAAAGGAGGTTAAAATCTGGAATAAAAGATGTTTTGGTAATATTTTTTAGAGTAATTCAAGTATCAAGGAAGAGCTGCAAAATATCCAAGGTAAGATATAGAAGAAAGGATACACTCTTGACCTTGTTAGAGAAGAAAATGAAAAATTAGTGGAGTATCATGACATTGTTACTAAAGAGGAAATTTATTGGAGGCAAAGATCTAGATTGGTTTGGTTGAATGAAGGAGATAAAATACAAGGATTTTTCATGTTTTTACTTTGAAGCATAGAGCTAAAACTCATATCTCATATCTTAAGAAGGGTAATATGAAGATTACTGAGGAAAAGGACATCTTAGAAGAGATGGTCTCCTTTTTTTCCACTCTAATGACTTCTGACTCTAATATTGATTACACTCACCAAGCTGAAATTTTGAAGGTTATTCCATCTCTAATTACTAAAGAGAAAAATAAAATGTTAGGTGCTATTCCTAAGGAAGAGGAAATTTTAAAGGCAGTTTGTTCCTTAGGAGGGGGTAAGTCTCTAGGACTAGATGGTTTTCCTATGTTTTTTTTCTAGAAGGAATGGAAACTGGTTGGAAAAGATGTATGTGATGTTGTTAAAGAATTCTTTGGGGAAAATGGTATACTTAAGGAGATCAATTCCACTTTCCTCTGCCTTATTCCCAAAAATATTGGGGCTGATTCTCTGAACCAATTCAAGCCTATTAGTTTGTGTAATTCTTTCTATAAGATTATCTCAAAAGTCCTTACTTCTACACTACTTATGGTGCTTTTGTCCCTTATTGCTGATCAACAAAATTGTGTTGTCTTAGGTAGGAAAATTCTTGGCTCTGTTATTGTTGCTCATGAGAATATTCATTCTTTATCTTGTTCCAATAGTTAGGGTTTTATCATGAAAATTGATATTGCAAAAGCCTATGACAGAGTGGAATGGGATTTTCTTAAAAAGATTTGATTGGCCTTTGGCTTTAGTTATAGGATAGCGAGGGCAATTCTTCAGTTGATTTCTACTACTTTGATTGCTATTCTGGTGAATGGGTGCTCCTCTAAATTCTTTAGCCATTCTAAGGGATTTAGACAGGAAGACCCTTTATCCCCTATTATTTTCACTATATTGGCTGATTATTTGGGGAGGTATATTAGGAAACTAGTTTTGCAAGGGGATATTAAAGATCTGCAGCCTTCCTTTCAACCTCTTACTTTCTCTCATGATCAATTTCTTGATGACACTATTTTCATGGGGAAAGCTAAAGTTGGGGAAGCTAGAAATCTAAAAAATTCCCTTAGCCTATACTCTTCTACTTCAGGTCAGTTGATTAATTGGAATAAGAGCTCTTTGTTTTTTTTATTAATACACTAGTTTTAAGATAGAACAAAATTGCTAGAATTCTAGGATGCACAATAGGATCTTTTCCTTGTATTTACTTGGGTCTCCCTTTGGGACCTAAAGATCTAGATTCTTTTTGGGAAGATCTCATTAAGAATTTTAATAAGAATCTTGCTGGCAGGAAGGGTAACCTTTTGAGTCAAGCTAGCAAAATCACCCTCCTTAAAGCTTATCTCCAAAGCATCCCTACTTATGCTTTGAGTCTCTTTAGAATTCCAAAAAAAATTGTAGATACTATTGATAAAATCCAAAGGAATTTTCTCCAGTCTACCACTGAGGAGAGGAAGAGAATGGATCTAATAGCTTGGGATCAAATTTGTAAGCCTATTAGGGAAGGTGGTTTGGGAATCAGGTCAATGTGAAGTATGAATAAAGCTATTCTAGCCAAATAGGGATGGAGAGTGTATCATGATGATAAGAAATGGAGTACTATATGGAAACATAAATACCTTTTAAATGCTCCTTCTTTATCTAATTTTTTTTCATCTCTTGATGTTCTATCCCCTTCTGCTATTTGGTGGGTTGTGTAGGGAGCTAAGAACATCTTAAGTAAAGGATGCTCATGGAAAGTTGGAAATGGGTAGAAAGTTAGATTCTAGGAAGATGTTTGGATCTTGGATCATCCTTTGATTGAGGAATTTGAGGATAGCACCTAGATTGATAGATGTAAGCAATTGTATGGAACTCTTGTGGGACATTACTGGTATAGTAACATATGGGTTAGCCTTGTTGGTGTTAATTAGGATTTTCATAATATCTAGATTATGTTCAATGCCTTTTCTTTGTATCCTTATAAGGAAGATAAAATAATATGGAGTGTTGATGTAAGTGGCCATTTCAAAGTTTCCTCTATTTTCAAATCTAAGGAGAAAGGTAATCACCCTTTCTGGACTAGAACTTGGATAAAAGGTCTTACTCCAAAAATAAATATCTTTTATTGGATCTTGCTTCAAAATAAAATTCTTACTTAGGACAACCTGCAAAAGAGAGGTATTAATGCGGTTAATATGTGTAACCTATGTAAAGAAGGTTATGAACATAGAGATCACTTGTTCTTAAACTATACTTATAGTCAAAAGGTATGGAGTTATATTTTCAACTTCTAGAATATTACTTGGGTCCACTAAAATAATATAGAACACTATTTTTAGAGCTAGACTTTCCCATCTAAGGATAATGATGTTGATTTCCTGTGGAAAATTACTCTTCCTTATCTCTGGTGGGGAATTTGGAAAGAAAGAAATAACAAAATCTTTAGAAACAAAGAAATGCCTGAGTGGGTGCTTGGCCAAAACATTGTCAGAGCAATATAGGAAAACTTCAATTCTCAGAGAAAGTGCAATGAAGATTTCCAAATTGACAATCCATTGAATTCTAAAGGTTCTAATATAAAGAAAAAAGATCAAAGACTGAATACTAAGTGGAAGGCTCCTCCTATGGGATGGATTAAAGGGAATTTTGATGGTGCTGCTAAAGGAAACCTTGGTAAAGCAAGTTGTGGAGGGGTTTTCAGGGATCACACTGGTAATATTATAGATGTTATTGCTATATCTATTGGCACTTCTACTAGTCATAAAGCCAAGGCTACTGCAACTCTTTATATGATGAGATTAGCAGTGGAAATGAGTTTTTGGTACCTCTGGATGGAAGGAGATTCCTTGAACATCATAAAAATGTTTAATGGAAAAAGTTTGATCACATGTTCTATTGAAGCTAGTGTAATGGAAATTAAATCCTTAATGGATAAATTTGATAAAGTGTTTATATCTCATTCCTCTCATGAAGGAAATGATGTGGCTGACTAGATTGCTAATCGGGCTATCCAAAAAGAATGTAAGATGAAATGGCATGATGAATTAAGCAGAAGTGTGGATTTGAAAGCTCTAACAGAACTCACATGATAGAAGTAAAGATCTTCTAAGATTAGCAATTTAATGATAAATGGAAGCGGGGTTATAGAGGACATTGTTGTATTCCTAAGAAAGTACATAAATGTGATTATTATCTTGGCTTGGCACATAAGTGTTTTAATGAGCACCTTGGTTGTTTTAATGAACACATTGGCTTTTCTCAAATCTTTACATCTACTTGTCTACTCAACTTTGGCCTTTTGCAAAGAAATGAAGTTTTCAAAAATGGGTAGGTAACCAAGAAAACAAGAACCAAAGAATTGTAAAAAATAGAAGGCCAAAGCCTCTGTTTGGCAGATTCTAGAGAAGAGTAATGGCACTACTTACCTGGAGTGCCTTCATGGCTACAAACCACATGTCATAGAGGAATTCTTCAAAAATTGGATCGAGGATAGGCTTTCCATGCATGGGGTAATGGTTCATTTGTTTGAGGATTTCAATTCTAAAGTTACAAGGCTACCTAAGGAGGGCATAAAATTCAGCAAGGAAACCAATACCTCTAATGTTGCATTTAAGAAATTTCCAAAGATAGAAGAGGAGGAAAAGAATCTGGAGAAGAATGATGACTTTTATGAGTTAAGTCAAAGAAAAGTTATTTGGCAGGATGTTCTCTCTTGCATCCATGAGTACTTCATTTTAGATGGTAGGGCAAAATGAGTTCAAAAATTTCATTCTGTGATCCTAAATCATTTTTGGTATAAGGATAGAATCTCATTTCCTTTTTATCTAAGATTTTCTTTGCTTCAAATCCTTCAAGCCCATAGGAAAAAAGATTCTAGTTTGATTTTCCATGAAGGGCCAATCCTTCTAATTGAGAATTACTATAAGAATAAGGCTATTGTATCTTCCCCACCCTCTAAGAAAAAGAGGGGCTCTATTAGTGAAACCTACTCTAGGAAGAGTAAGGGAGAGGAAGGGGTTAGTGTGAGAAAGAGGAGTTTGAAGCAAGACACACCTCAGAAAAATGTAGAGGAAAATATCAAGTCTAAGAATTCAGACAAAAATGATGAAAAGAATATAGAGAATGAGGAGAATATAGATATGGGAGATTTTAGTTCAAATCTGGAGGGTTACTCTGGCAGCAAAGGTGAGACTGGTAAGGATGAAGCTAAGGAAAGTTATGATAAAAATATAGGGTCAAAAAATGTTGGAGAAGAGGATAAAAACTAGAGTGAGCAAACCTAGAAAGCAAGGGAGGAAATTTTGTAGGAAGAAATGGTGAAGGAGAAGGATGATCTCACTAGTAAGGGTGCTATGAATGTAGAGGAAGATATAGGGAAGGAGAAGGGTGACTCTATTGATAAGGAGACAATACTTTCTTTCCTTCACACTACTAAGCTCAAGGTAGACTCCTCTCTCCAAGGTGAATCCTAGATGTACAATGAGTTAATGGATTTGAAAAGAAGAATAGGAAAGATGTAGTAGGACCAAGAAGCTAACCAAGCTAAGATCATTTAGCTAGAAGTTCAAGTTGGCAATATCCTAGAGAAGGTAAAGGAATATGAACATAAACTTTGGGTTTTGATGAAAGAGAGTAGCAACAAGATGGAGTAGGTCACTTCAAGCATTTGTGTGGTTGTTGCTAGCTTAGGGAAGAGAAATAATGAGAAAATCATGTCTCCTAGTAGGCTAAGAAAAAGAGCAATATAGAGTTCAAAGAAGAAGGTAGCTAAGGTAATTGGGGGATCTACTACTAAAACTATCCAAAACACTGTGGAGGTGGTGAAAATGATTGAGTTGCAATAGTTGCTAGTGGTGGCTCTGGTAGCTGGTCTTTGTTCTAGTGGTGGTCCCAGTAACTAGTCTCTGGTCTAGGTTTTTTATTTGGTTTTTGTTCCTTTTGTTCAAACACTAGGTTCCAAGTCCTTGTAAAACTTGGTTTCATTATCTAGTCTTATTCTGTTATTTTAGGTCCCTGTAAAACTTGATTTTGTAACTATTATACTACAAGTTTTAGGTCCTTGTAAAACCTAATTGTGCTTTCTTGATTATCTTTTTCTTTTCTATTAAGGGTTTTGGGTCCCTTCAAAACCTGTTTTTACCTCAATGTAAAACTTTGAGGCATGGAAAGAATTTGTGAAGTTGCGCTTGTCAACCATCAATAGTTCAAGTTTAAAATATATGGAAAAATCTTACAAGGCTCCTTCTAGAACATTGACTATGGAATAGATTGTTGAAAATAAAAATCACAACATTATGATGATTGACATTGCATTAAATCTTAACTATGCTAAATTTGATGAGGTCAAAGGATGTGCTACTACTCATGACATGTCGACCAAAGTGAAGTATATCTATGAAGGTGATGATAATGTGAAAAGAGCCAAGGTAGGAATCTTGAGAAGTCAGTTTGATCAGATGAATATGAGAGAGGATGAAAACATTGCAAATTATGTTGAGAGAATCAAAACTAGTGTTAGTGCTATCAATGCCTCTAGAGGGAAAATTGAAGATGTGACAATGGTAAGAAAGGTACTCAAAACCCTTCTTCCTATCTATACAATTAGAGTGTCTTCTATTCAAGAGATGAGAAGTGATCCAAATAACAAGATAAATCTGGATGCTCTAGTTGCAAGATTGACTACATTTCAACTAGATAACTATGATAACTATACTCCTAGTTCTAACAATCTTGATTCTACATTTGAAGCCAAGTTATCACCGAAGAAGAATAAATCTACAAAGTTCAAAGGAAAATAATCTAAAAGTGAAGAGGAAGACAGTTTTGATAGTGATGTTGAAGCCATTGATACATTACTTGAAAGAAGGTAACCCAGAGGAAAAAGAAAGTACAAAGGTAAAATTCCTTTGATTTTTTTCTCTTGTGAAGAAGTTGGACAGATTGTTGAAAGATGTCCAAACAAAGAAGACAAAGATGAAAATAAGCACAGTAAGTAAAAAGGCAAGAAGTATTTCAAGAACTTCAAGGACTACAAGGACAAAGGTAAAAAATTCCTATTTTATGGCTAAAGACTTAGAAAGTAGTGAAGATGATGAAATGGTTTATATTGTTGTAAAAGATAAATTTGATGATGAAAGAGATAAAATGACACTTATCTCTCATGTTAGCAAAAATGATACATAGATTATTGATAGCAGTTGCTCACATCATATGAGTAGTGACAAAAAAAAGCTTAAACATATGGAACATTATGATGGTGGAAGTGTGAGATTTGGAAACAATGAACCATGTATTAGATTACGGTAAAAATAGTTTTTGAAGGGACCCCGAAACCCTTTTACATCCTAAAAAAAGGAAAAAACACGCTAACCAAAAGGAAAGAGTCCTTAAACCTACTAAAAAGTAGCATCAAAATTAGGTTTTACAGGGACCTGAAACCACTAATAAAGTCCAGATAATAAACTTAGGTTTTACAAGGACCTGGAACCGATAGTATGTATAAAAAACTAAAATCTAGAAACTAGGACCAAACATAGGAACCAGAAGAACTAGCCAACAAATTGGACTTGCACAGGAACCCAACTAGAAAAGAAGACCCAAGAAACTATTGCAATTATGTAATCATCTTCATAGCCTCCTTACCAATCTTAGTCATTTCATGGATGGAGTTAGTAGCCAAAGAAGCAGCATCAATCAAAGCTTTTTGCCTCGAACTCTATCTTGTCCTCTTGCTTGGCCCCTCTAAAGATATGGTTCCTTCATTAACTCTTTTACCTAGAGTTTCTGTAGTTGCACAGATGCTTGAGGTAACTTGCTCCATTTTTGTTCCACTTTCCGTGATGAGCAGTCTAAGATTTTGCTCGTATTCCTTTAGTTTTTTCAGGATACCTCCCATTTGCACCTCCATGTGTTAAATAATAGCTCGGTTAGCCTACTGGTTATGTTGCAATGTATCCACTTTCTTTTTTAGCCCCATTATTTCATTATATAACCAGGAGTCAACCTAAAGGAAAGAGTCAGCTTTTTGTTTAGCAGAGCAGAGGAAGGAAAGACTGGTTTCCCTCTCTAGGGAGTCACCCGCATCATCAACAATGGTGTGTGGAACATGGCCATCTTTATCAATATATATCCCCCCATCCAATAGTTCCATCTCACCAGGCTCCTCTTGAGTATGGTGGCTATGTCCCACCTTCTCATGTCCCTCAATCTTCTTCAGAGGAGTGAAAGCTTTCCCCATGTTTTCCTCCTCACTCAAAATGGCTAAATCATTATTTTGTTTCTCTTTGTCACTTCCCTTAGACTCGAGATGAGTGTCCTCATTTTTAGACTTTCTCTATTTCAAATTCACATCCGTAGTATCTTCCTTTCTCTCCTCCTCATTATTGTCTTTTGAGTCTAGGTAACCATCTAAGTTAGAGCTAAACTCCCCAGCATCTATCCCCTCCTCTTCCTTAGTGGCCTCCTTATCAGAGCCATTAGTGCTCTCCACCTCAGTGTCCTCTTCCTCAATATGTCTTTGAGAACTGGAGGGTTTTAGTTTAACCTTTGTTTTCTTTTTAACACTCTCATCTATTTTTCCATTAATGGGATTAGGACTCTTATGCTTGGCAGTGGATGGGGATGATGCAATGGAATTATTTTTACAAAAACCCTCAATGAGTAAAATCAAACCTTCATGTAATATGGGTCGAGACTATTTCTTTTTATGGGCATTCAAACTTTGGAGCAAAGAAAATTGCAAATAGAAAGGGAAGGAGATTCTATCCTTGTACCTAAAATGGTTAAGGAAAACAAAGTGGAATTGTGCACCCTTTTACTTCTACCATCAAGGATGAAATATTTGTAAATACAACCAAGCACATCACACCAAATACCTTTTATCTGTTGCACATCAAAGAAGTCATTGCTCTTTTCCAATTGAAATTCTTCTTCTTTTGTATTTGAGAATTTTTTGTAGGTCATGTTGGAAATATTGGTCTACTTCAAAAACTTGATACCTTTCATGGGAAGACCGGTGACTTCGGTAATGAATTCCTTCATCAACTTAACAGACACACCATGTAGGGTAACTTTTTCATCCGCCTAGTTTTTAAAGAAGGCAGTGGTGACATGGGGTTTGAATTCATGCAACCACTCCAAGTAGCTGGCCACCTTCCCTTTTTGGAGAATCTTCCAAACGTCCTACCTAGCCTTCCAATCATCACATTTTTTTGGTTCTTGCTTCCTTGTTTCACCTCCCATATTGCAGAGCAGACAAAAAACTAGAGACACCCAGATATCAAAAGTAGAGAGAAAGAAGTGAGACCATTTTTTTGTGACACGATATCGAGAATTCCATTTTGAGGATACGTGCAAAGAGCATATAACCTTCACATGAATGTACCTCCTTGGGAATGTTGAACTGACAATCGTGAGGCCATTCCTACAAATAATTAAATATCTAATCCAAGAAAATCTTTCCCACTCTAGAATGAATAACATCATAATTAATGTTTTGTAAATCAATTTCTGGATTAGATTCTATGAAGATTTTTACCATCAATGTTTCAAATCACACTACGTGATCCATCATCAGGATGAGAGAGCAAGAGATGTCAAACAAAGTAAGATCTTAAAGCGATCATAATTAATGATCACTTTAAGATCCACTTGTTTGTGCAAGTCATCGAGCCACGTCATCTTTTGCCCCGTTTGAACTACATGATTATCTATCCAATCAGCAACCCCGTTGTCTTCTCTATAAGTATGGGAGATGACCACCTTTTCAAAATTTTGAAAAAGAGTTTTTATTTTCATAACCATTGCCTCTATAGACCAAGAGGTAGTTTTTTTTTTACTAAGGATATTTATAATATTCAGAGAATCACCTTCCAACCATAATTTGGAGTACCCCAACTCAACAGCTAAAATGGTAGTATAAAGGGCATCAGTAGCTTCAACAATATGACTATTTGAGTGACCAATAGGGATTGCAACAACATTAACAAAATTTCCCATATGATCTCTAAGAACACCTCCACATCTTGATCTTCCCAAGTTGCCCTTGGCAGCTCCGTCAAAATTTCCATTGATCCATCCATTAGGAGGAACAAGCCATTTTATAATCGATCTAGGATTATCAATTTTCAACTTAGGGTCTTGAGATCTTAAAGGGTGATCAAGTTGGAAGGTCTAAGCAAGCTCCCTCTGGGACAAAAAATTCTCCTTGCATGCTTTGATTATATTCTGACCCAGCACCCAACCTGGAAGTTCTTTGTTTCTGAATATCTTGTTATGTCTTTCTTTCCATAAACCCCACCAAAGATGGGGGAGTGTTAGTTTCCAAAGAAATTGAGCATCAAGATCCTTTGAGGAGCATCTCCAACTCTTGAAAGCAAGCTCCACATTTTTTTGATGAACTCATGTCATGCCCCAAAAGTTCAAAATTTCAGTCTAGACTTCCTAAGAAAAAGAACAACTCATAAACATATGATTTGTATCTTCATAACCCTTTTTGCATAAAGAACACCTATTAACCAAATTTATACCTCTTTTTTGCGAATCATCCAGAGTCAGAATTTTGTTTTGGAGAAGAGTCCAATAGAAAATATTAATTTTGGGAGTGAGACCCTTAATCCAAGCTAGAGTCCAAAGAGGTTGATTGTTCTTATTCTTAGGAGCAAAGATAGAAGAGACTTTGAAATTCTCACTAGGTTCAACAAACTAGATAATCTCATCCTCTAGACAAGGGTAAAGAGAGACAACATTAAGGGATAATTGGATATTATTGAACACTTGGCTAACATTAGTTAAATTCACCCATGAGTCATTCTACTAGTAATGACAAACAAGAAGGCCAAATCTCTGCTTGCAATGATCAATAAAGGTCTTCTCATTAAAATCTTCAGTCAAAGGGTGATCCAAGAGCTAGATAACTTCCCAAAAATTCACTATAAATCCATTGCCAACTTTCCAAGCACAACCTTTTTTTAAAGTATTCTTGGTCCCCTGAACAGCTGCCCATATGGAGGAAGAGTGAATAACATCAGGAGAATCAAGGAAATCGGGAAGGGAGTAAGCATTGGAGAGATACTTATGTTTCCAAATGGAACTCCACTCTCTATTGTCATGATACACTCTCCACCCCTATTTGGCAAGAAGGGATTTATTCAAACTACTAGTTTTTGTAATTCCTAATCCCCCTTCACTACGAGCTTTACAAACTTGGTCCCAAGAAATTAAAGGCATTCTCCATTTATCCTCTGAGCCAGACCATAAGAAATTTCTTCAAATTTTATCAATTAACTCAGCAAATTTAGAAGGAACTCTAAAAAGACTTAACGCATAAGTAGGAATGCTCTAGAGACAAGCTTTGAGAAGAGTTAACTTACTAGCTTGGCTTAAAAGATTACCTTTCCATCCTACCAACTTTTTGCTGAATTTGTTAATAAGATCTTCCCAGAAAGCATCAGGGACCTTCAGATAGAGGGGGAGACCCAAGTAAGAGGAAAGGAGAGAACCTATAGAACAACCCAAGATTTTAACAATTTTAATTTGTCTATGTATAGGGGTGTTCATGAAGAACACAACACTTTTGCTCTAGTTAACCCCTTGACCAGAAGCAGTAGAATATAAGTTAATAGCCTATATTAAAATTCTAGCTTCCTTCACTTGAACCTTTCCCATTAAGATAGTATCATCAACAAATTGACCATGGTAGAAAGTTAACTATTGAGAAGAAAGTTTTAAGCCCTTTAGTAGACCTTTTCGGACCAAGTCCCCAATAAATCTCCCCAAACAATCAGCCATAATAACAAAAAGGATGGGGGATAAAGGATCTCCTTGTCTCAGCCCATGAGAAGGAAAAAAGAAGGGAGAGGAACTACCATTAACCAAGACCACTAAAGAGATAGAAGAAAACAATTGGTGAATTAGACCCACAACCTTATGATCAAAGCCAAAAGCAAGCAAAATATTACAAAGGAAAGACCAATCCACTCTATCATATGCCTTGGCAATGTCCACTTTCATAATGAAACCCTGATTGTTAGAACAAGACAAGGAATGAATATTCTCATGAGCAGAGATGATAGAATTAAGGATTTGTCTACCAGGGACAAAAATATTATGTTGATTAGTAATAATCAATAGGATCACCTTAACAAGTCTAGAAGTTAGAACTTTAGAAATAATTTTATAGAAAGAGTTACAAAGGCTGGTCGGGCGAAACTGATCCAGAGAATCAGCCCCAACTTTCTTAGGAATAAGGCACAAAAAAGTGGAATTGAGTTCTTTGAGCAACTATTTAGCCCCAAAGAATTCCTTAACTACATCACAAACATCTATACCAACCACTTTCCAAAGCTTCTGGAAGAAGAACATGGGGAAACCATCAGGGCTAGGGGCTTTATCTCCTCCTAGCATACTAACAACCTTGAAGATTTCATCATCCTTAGGGATTGAACATAACATTTTATTTTGATCCTTAGTAATAAGTGGTGGATTCACTTTGAGGATTTCCACCTGACTTTCCACATTAATGTTAGAATCAACCGTCATAAGGGAAGAAAAAAAAGTCACCATCTCATTCATGATAGCCTTGTCATCAACAATTTTTACATCACTCCTTTTAAGATGTGAGATGCAAGTTTTGGCCCTGTGTTTTAGAGTGGAAAGATGGAAAAACTTAGAATATTTATCCCCTTCTCTCAACCATAGCAATCAAGATCTCTCTCTCCAAAAGATTTCTTCTTTAGTAATGATGTCATGGTATTGGACAAGCTTTTCATTCTCTTCAAGGAGGAGATCAGAGGTATAACCTTCCTTCTGTATTTTTTCCTAAATATTAAGAATATCCCCCTTAACCATAGATTTGTTCTCAAAAATGTTCCCAAAGCTGTTCTTGTTCCATTTTTTGACTTCCCTTTTAACATTTTTTAGCTTGGAAGCAATTCTAAAGAGGGTTGTACCTTCCATCTCAATATTCCACCAATCTTTAAGTTTATTTTCAAACTGAGGGTGCTGCAACCACATCTTCTCAAATTTAAAAGGAAAATTCGTCTTAAGATTAATCTTATCAGTAGAGAATAAAAGAGGGAAATGATTCGAACCAATTTTCTGACAAGCCTCTAGCTTAGAGATGAATTCTTTAGTCCAATCAAGAGATATAAGAGCATGGTCAAGCCTAACTTGAATACATTCATTGTGAATTCTTTTGTTGCTCCACGTGTACTGGATTCCATGGAGGTCCAAGTCCATAAGGCCCTCATTATTGATGAAATCCCTTAGATCCAATCTTCCTTCCAACTGAGTAGCATTTCCTCCCTTTTTCTTGTGGTCATATAGAGGGGCATTAAAATCTCCCATGATGATCCATCGGGCAAAATAGTTATTCCTTTTAAAGTTAGAAATGAACTCCCAAACCTTTTTCCTTGAAGGCTTTGAGTTAGGAGCATAAATATTCACAAGATACCACTCTTCCTTCTGGTCTGAACTAGAAATTTTTTGCTATCATAAGGTTTTTACTAGCAAACAAAATAGTTCCAGAGAAATAGTTCTTCTTCCATAACATCAAAGTTCCTCCTGAAGCTCCTTTAGAACTGCTAGCTTTTAAAGAATAGTTATTAAAAGCTTTGATCTATTTTATTTTCTCTTTAATCATCTTAGTCTCTTGAAGCAGGAGAAAATCAAGCTTTTGTTCTCTAACAAAATTCCTAACAATGTCCAATTTATGAGTACTGTTCAACCCCCTAATGTTCCAGGTTATGATCTTCATATCCATTTTTTAGGAGAAAAATCCAAAATGGTTGCCTGCCTCCCATCAGCACTATTTTGCATACTTTCTAACTCTCTAGTTTTCTTTGCAGATCTTCTTCCAGGATTACTTGGGGATCTGACATCCAGTTTTACCTTAATGTGTTGATCTATTTTTTTTTTTCCAATTTTTTATAGATTAGACACAAGGTTTTTCCTTGCTATGTTGATCTATTTTTCTGCTTCTAGTCTCTACCCCCTTGGTATTATTCTTTTTTTCAACCCTTTTCCTTTGGATAGGTTTATGACTTGAGCCATTTTCTTTCTCATCTTCCAATGGAGGAGGTTCCATCATAGAAGGGTTAAATTCCATCTAGGTTTGCATTTGACTCTCCCTGGATTGAGAAGGAGGAGAAACTCCTTCCTCATGTAAATTTCCAATATCAGCCAAGATTTCACCATCCTTGAGCACAATTTTGTTATCAATATCTCCCCCTTATTCATCTAACCTCTGGTAAATAACAATTTGTTTAGAGATGTTTGCCTGATTTTCCAATTCTTTTTCAAGTATAATGGTTTCATATTGTAAACCGGGACCTTCTTTCTCAGAGTTGTTTTCCTCATAAGCAGGCTCTTTCTCTACCTCAGCCTGTTATGTTTGAAGCTTATCATTGCTTTTTTGTTCTTGGCTTTGGCCTATTTTTGATTTCCACACTTTCTTGTGCTGAATCTTATTCTTTTTCCTTTCCAACCCACTACTAGCCTATTTTTTACATTTAAAGGGATAGTTCATGACCAAGTGCCCCTGCTTCTTACAGGCATAGCAGGAATTAGGCAAATCTTCAAACAAGATTTCTTGAGATCTTTTATCCAACTTGGAGATTAGATCCAGCTTAGCTGGGAGGTGATTCAAGTCTGCCACCTCAACGTAAAGTCTAGCACAATTAAGTTTGGGTCTAGAAGCAATAGCATTATCCATAGCCACTAGCTCACCAAAGGAACTAGCAATACCCTTAAAGATTTCTTTATGCCAGAATTCAAGAGGGAGCCTAAGGAGTCTAGCCCAAATGGGAGTGGTTAAGAAGAAAGAGTTAGAGAGGTCCATATTGGGTTCCCATTTTTTAATGGTAAGAGAACTTTTACCAAAAGACCATGGTCCTCCGCAGAGAACTCTCTCCATATCTTCCTTACAGTTGAAGATAAACAAAAAGAACCCATTCAATGTGGGGGCAATATCAATCTCTCTAATAAATCATAATCTTTTCACCATCTTTCTAAGAGTATCAATATCAAGTCTAGCGCCTAAGAATTTTCCCACTAGAGTGAAATCAATGGAAGACATGAAGAAATCAACTAAAGGGTTTGGGATAAAGACTTGAAACTCACCTTTCTCCCAACAGGTCTTTGCAGTCACCAGTGGAAAGAGAGACTTTCCATTTGGTTTCTTTCCAAACAGGGATGAGCAAGATTTTCCTTCCAAAGCACCTTGCTTCTATCCTCCAAAAGACTTATCCTTGAAGGAGACAATGTTTTCTTTTTCCTTCTCGAGATCCTATCCTGACACATGGGAAGCAAAATGAGATCCCAAAGGTGGGTCATGAACCCCACACAAAAGTTTAGATTCACCTGAAGACTTTCCATTGTCCACCTCAACCAAAGATTCTGACCCCATAAACTTCTCAGCATCCTCTATCATTCCCCCTGGGTCAGTACCACTAGCCAGATTCCCCCTGACCAGTTTCTCACCTACCTATGAACTCGCTAATTCAAATTTTGAAAGGGCGCTCAACATCCTACTCAAGGAATGACCCCCCCCCCCCCCCCCTCCCACAATTTTTTTCCACTTCTTGTTGAAACAATGAACCATGTTGCATAAAGGGAAAAGGTTGTATCTCACTAACCAATGAACTTAGATGTGATAATGATTATTGGTTTGAAGGATTGAGGCATAATCTACTAAGTATGGCATAGTTAAATATCATTAGATTCAATGTAGAATTCATGAATGGGAATGCCAAGTTGCTAGATGTAAAAGGAAATCTAGTTGGGTCTAGGAAAAAAATCAAAGGTAATCTATTCTACCTAGATCTCAATGAAAGTTCATATTTCATTGCTCAAGTAGAAGAATGCTGGTTATGGCATAAAAGGTTATCTCATGTGAACTTTTATAATTGAATCAAGATAAGAAAAAATTAAAGAGTGAGAGGTAGTTCGAGTTTGAGGAAACCTAATATGGGCCAATGCAAAAATTGTCAAATTGGTAAAATGGGTAGGAAAAGTTTCAAAAGAAAGAAATATCATTCTAAAGAAGTCCTGGAGCTAGTTCATACAAAATTATGTGGACCTACTGGAACAGAGAGCTATCATGGAGATAAGTATTTTATTCTTTTTGTTGATGATTATTATAGAATGATGACTATTCTGTATTTGAAACAAAAGTCAAAAGCTTTTCAAAAGTTTAAGTGGTATGTGGCAATAGTAGAGAAGGAAACTAGAAATAATTTGAAGTGTTTGAGGTCAGATAGAGGTGGTGAATTCATCTCTAATGAATTCAATTAAATTTGCACTAAAAGAGAAATCAAAAGACAAGTATTAGCCCCCAGTACACCTCAACAAAATGGTATAGCTGAAAGAAAGAATAGATCCATCATGGATTGTGCAAGAACTTAGATGATAGAAAAGAATGTTCCAATCAAATACTGGAAGGAAGCAATCAGTACTGCAGTGCATACCTTGAATGGAGTACAATGAAAGAAAGACTCAAATCAAACTCCTTATGAACTATGGTATGGCTACAAACCTAATGTAAGTTACTTCAAATTATTTGGTGGCAAATGTTATATTTTGAAAGAGACTAGGAAAGGTAAATTTGATGTCAAAGGTGTAAGGAAACTTGCAAAAAAGAATATAATTGTTTCTACATAACCCATAATAGATGTGAAATAAACATGCAATTAAAATCTACATGCAAGAGAATAGACAACATACATACAAAACTTGTGGCACAAGATATACGCTGGGAAACCCTCATTGAGGAAAAATCCCAATCTCCAAAAACATCCATTACCATGTCTTATTCAACAAAATCACCATTGCAATACAACCATGGAAGCCTTCAAAGCCATAGCTATAACTAAGCAATCTATGTGAACAAGTATGAATCCACACATCCCATGCCATACTTCCAACCTTTGGAAACTCTCCCTTGGCTAACCTATCAAGCCTTGCCCTACTCAACTCTTTCCCTTTTTGTCTTTTTTATTTCTTTTCTTCTCCTCTTGTCTCTACAACTACCCTTGTGGCTGTTTATATAGTAGCAAGTCCCACAAAACCACCAAGTCATATTACATAAACCATGTGCTAAAACCATGTGCTACCTAACCCATTAACCCCACATTTAATATTGAAAATTTAATTATTTTCTCCAATATTAAATAATTACATGAAATATTATCACAATGTTACAATAAAACTCATCAAGTATATCCCATGGACATCTTTACATGTTGCATGTCCATCTAGGTGCTCCTAGATACAACATTACATGATAAAATAAAATAATGCAATATAACAATATTATGCAATGTGTGCAACACCCATAATCTCAACAATCTCCCACTTGTTGTACACATTGCATAGGGTCAATATGTAGCTACATAAATGAACAAGGAAACAATCCCTCCCGACACATCCACCATAATAGATCAAAGTACATGAAGTGCTCCATCTTGGTACCTAAAACAAAATCAAATTATCCAACATCTAAAATATGAATGATCTCACCTCATATTATAACACTACCACTAAACATACATAGAAGCCATCCAAAGAGAAAGCCACCAAACCTATCACATTAGAAGATCATAAAATCTTGTACCAACTAAAATTTCAAGGACAAAAAATCTGATCTAAAGGTAATCACATGTATTTGTAGTTATCTAAATATTCATAGCTGAAATAACACCCACAACAAGTGTCAAACCCATCCAACTATCCATACCTGTAAAGGTATAACAAGTGAATCTCACATCATCAACATATCCAATTTTTAATCTACAATCACAAGCCTCAAGAGAAATACCTACCACATATATACCAAGAAGCTCCCACTGCAAAAGATAATGTCAAATCTTTAACCAATCCAATCACAAAATCTCAAAGAAGTGAATCCATGTAGTCTCAAGGACATCCATAATACATAAACCAATAACCTACAAGAATAATTCTCATAACAAGTCTTCAACACTCTCCCAAGTTCTCCACAACCAACAAAGGAAAGAGATAAAGGAATAACCATGTCATCTCTCACATGACATACATAAGCATAAACCAATGATCACAATCTCTAACCAATCTCAAATCCAATGTAAGTGAATCTAAACATCCAAGAAGATAACCAAGACCAAAGAGAAACCATGCACATCATAACATGTATCATGTCCTTCTACACACATCTCTAGATGTAAATTGTGCAAGTATGATCTCCTCCATAAAACCCAAATCAAGAAGCCTCAACAACACCCAAACCATACCATATAACTAATCATGGATGTAAGCCTCTCACAAGAAGATCAAACTCATAAACCATTCCTAATCCAACAAATATGCCCAATATAAAATTATCTTTCAAACTCAACTAGCATAACAACATATGAAAATGGAGATAAGCAATGCTAATCCATCTCTCAAATGAACCCTCTAGAACTAAGTCATGTACCATAGCTCAAGGTCCATATCCATGAAAGACAAGCATAAATATGCACTTGAGAGAAACAATGGGCTATACCTCTCAAGTAGCAACCTGCCAAGTAGACCAAGAGTGGGGAATGAGAATGCTCATTAAGATATCCAAGTCTCCAACCAAGAATCATCTAAGAACAATCTCCCCACAAGTCCATATTAGGTGAATGCCCCTCAGACTTCCTGCTGAAACCAAATAACAATCCCAACAATAATTTCTCTATTCTAATAGAAATCAACATCACCACCATCTCTAAGTATCCATGAGCACCAGTAGCTAATCAATCCATGCCAAATCCAAATGCAACATAGCAAGATCATGAAGTATCAAACGTATGGTCAATCTAATCAATACCAAGAAACTAAACCAAGATCAATGTCAAAGTTCCAACCATGGCCTCAAGAACATAAACATGATAACATGATCTTACCATCTCAAAAGAGACAACATGCTCCATAAGAACATATTATAACATGTCAAAACTCTAAGTTTGTATCAAGACTATACCATGACATAATAATGAAACCATTCTCACACCAAGGATAATATGTCAAATGAAAGCATAAACCACACCTTTATCAAGAACCCTATAAGTTCTCAAGTTGCAACCATCTCTAGACACCATAAATAAAAACTATCTCCACATACCATGAAGAACCAAGAACTCCACAAGTGCTCAAGATCTAACTATCTTCACACACCATGAAGATGATAAGTTCACCATGCAAATGTCAAAGATGCTTCTATAGCAACAGGATCTTACATAAATCTCCAACATTTGCTAACACTCAATAAATATATCAATGCCGAAAAACTCTCACTCAACCATGGTACTGAGTCATCCATGGCATGATAAAATCCTTCTCCTACATGAGGATTCTCCAGGTCTATACACACACAACCAAAGTGTCAGCACCAAGTGAAACCAATATCTCCAAACCAAGATGATACAAACCAAACTAGGAACTAATTCTACACTGTCACCTCATGACTACCACAAGCTTCCACTAAACTATGTATCCAAGCTGTCAATGACATCATGATGAAAAACCATCCTCTAACAATGAGAATCAACTAAGGCATCAAACCATCAAAGAACTCAAAGTGCACACCATGAGCTCCTCAAAAGAAACCAAATAACCATTATCCTCAACCAAGAAGATATACCACCATAAATAAATAAGGAATCCAAACCAATGAACATCAAGCCATGACAAAATCCATGGCACCATGATCACATCCATGAAATAAGCATCTAACTCTCAAAATTTCCAACCTATTAGCATAAAATAGTCAACCACAATTCTCCACCATGATTGTAACTAGTAACAATATCTCATCCCTTCTACATGAATAAAATTTAGAAAATCATGTGACTTAGGGCATATAAAACTCAAATAGAAGCCACCAATATGAATATGCATCAATAATGAAAGATCAATGGGCAAATACAACCCATAACCGAGCCATAAATGCAACCTATAAGTATAGATGACTTACAACAATGCACAACTTGTAGACCCAATAAGTCATCATACATATCCAAACCAAACACTAATAACCATATCATCATGAGATCAATATAGAATATGAACTGAGTATACAATGATATCAAATCTTAAATCTCCAAACATACAATGTCATAAACTCACAATGCTACCATAATCAATATATCCCATAAACCATTCAGATTAATATATCATAAAATAAATCATGTCAAACCTACACCAAATCTAAACCAATGTGTAGAGCTCTCCAAGAGCTTTCTATTTACTGCTCGAAGTCTAAAATTTGATTCTGTATGCCCAAGTTATACTGTAATTTTTACTCAAGATAAACAACATTTGAATTTTGAGCTCTTAAAACCTAACCAAATTTCAAAATCAAAAAACCAAACCTACAACAATTTATAGTTCTCTAAATTAGCTTTTCGACACCTATAAGAAGTCTAAAATGTGATCTCTTGAAAGAAAGTTATGGTCATTTTACTAAGACAATCTTTATACCATTTTCACTGTGATTTTTTTTGTGACAAAATTTCTGACGGATTTAAATTTTACAGCCATCATAGGGTGAAACTAAAAAACTCTTTCATTTCCTCTGAACATGGCCAAACTAGGGCATATTATATATCAAAATTTATGGAAAAATTGACCTGGATCCAATGGTGAGGTTTGTTTTTACCTAGGAGTTCATTTTTGCATGCTCTCCCCTAAAAACCTCATTTAAATGAAACATCCAAAAAACTCTTTTGTCCAAAAAATTCACATGCCCAAAATCTACCAATATCTTAGAATAAAAACAAACCCAAAGCCATTAGATTTGCAATAAACAACTCATATATCCTTCCCTTTCTTTTATCCTCTCATGCATTCCCATGGATTCAATCTAGGGTTACAATAATAAAACCATAGCTCTAATACCACTTGCAAGAAAACTTGCAACAAAGAATATAACCATTTTCACATAACCCATAATAGATCTAAAATAAACATGCAATTAAAATATACATGCAAGAGAATATACAATATATCCACAAAACTTGTGACACAAGATATACCATAGGAAACCCTCATTGAGGAAAATAACTAGCCTCCAAAAGCATCCATCACCATGTATTATTCAACAAAATCACCATTGCAATACAACCGTGGAAGCCTTCAAAGCCATAGCCACAACCAAGCAATCTATGTGAACAAACATGAATCCACACATCCCATGCCATGCTTATAGCCTTCACAAATTCTCTCTTGGCTAACTTTTCAAGCCTTGCCCTTCTCAACTCTTTCCCTTTTTTTTTCTTCTCCTCTTGTCTCTATAACTACCCTTGTGGCTACTTATATAATATCAAGTCTCACAAAGCCACCAAGTGGTATTACATAAATCATGTGCTAAAACCATTTGCTACCTAACCCATTGACCCCACATTTAATATTAGAAATTTAATTTTTTTCCCCAATATTAAATAATTACATGAAATATTATCACAATGTTATAGTACAACTGATCAAGTATATTGCATGAGAATCTTTACATGTTGCACATCCATCTAGGTGCTCCTCGATACAACATTACATGATAAAATAAAATGATACAATATAACAATTTTATGTAATGTGTGCAACACCCATAATCTCAACAAAAGGTGATAAAGGTGTATTCATAGGATACTCTAGCAGAAATAAAGCATATAAATGTTTGAACTTATCTACCAATATGATCATAGAAAGTGCACATGTGAAAATTGATGAGTTTGTAGAAAAGATTAAAGAAGAGAACAACAAAGAACTTGAGGATTACAAAAGATTTATTTACTTTGAATCTAATACATTTCCAAATCTAATTGGAAGGTGTGCAACACCCATAATCTCAACCAAAGGTGATAAAGGTGTATTCCTAGGATAATCTAGCAGAAATAAAGCATATAAATGTTTGAACTTATCCACTCATATGATAATAGAAAGTGCATATGTGAGAATTGATGAGTTTGTAGAAAAGATTAAAGAAGAGAACAACAAAGAACCTGAGGATTACAAAAGATTTATTTACTTTGAACCTAATACATTTCCAAATCTAATTGAAAGTTAGGAGACTTCACCTCTCAAGTCCCCAAAATTTCCAAAAGTGCCCTAGTCACAACCAGTGCAACCCGAGATACAATCCAAAGGACCTAAGTCACAATTAGAGGCTACTAAGTTGAAGCCAAGCATATAGAGTCTAAAGGACATGAGTTTGATATCGAAGATCATGATGAGGCTAGTGGAAAAATTTCTAAATCGAAAGTACTTGTGTTAGCAAGATATGTCAGAAGGCACCATGCAACTGATCAAATCATTGAAGACAAGTCATATGGTACAATGATAAGAAACAAATTGAAATGTACATGTTTGGCTACTAAATTTGAACCTAGATCAGTTAAAGATTCTCTTGATAATGAAATTTGGATTGAAGCTATGAGTGAAGAGATAGAAGAGATACAGAGAAAGAACACCTAGAATCTTGTTCCTAGACCCAAGGATAAGAATGTAATTGGCACAAAGTGGGTTTTTAGAAATAAGTTGAATAAAGATGGAGTAGTTTCCACAAAAAAAGCAAGGTTAGTATGCAAAGGTTAATCTCAAGAAGAAGGTACTGATTATGGTGAAAATTTTACTTCCATTGCAAGATTAGAAGGTGTTAGAACTGTAATTCTTTATGATGCACATAGAGGATTTAAAATTTATCAAATTGATGTGAAATCTACATTCTTGATTGGAATTCTCGAAGAGGAAGTTTACATAGAATAACCTGAAGGTTTTGTAGATCCCAGAAAAAAAGATATGGTTTATAAATTGCACAAAGAATTGTATGGTCTCAAGAAGGCTCTCAGAGCTTGGTATGAAAGACTTCAGAACTATTTGATAAAGATTGGTTTTCAAAGAACAAATGATAACAGTGGCTTGTATATTAAAGAAAGACCAAAAAAAAAGATTGTATTGGTAAAAATCTTCGTGGATGACAAATTATTTACTAGAAATGGTGACTTGTGTAAAGCCTTTTTAGATGAGATGAGTAAATAATTTGAGATGTTCATCTTTGGAGAGATAAAATTCTTTGTTGGATTATAGATTCAATAGAAGAAAGATAGTGTCTACATTACTCAATCCAAGTATATCAAGGAGATACTAAAGAAGTTTGGAATGGAAGATTCAAGACTAGTTGAAACACCTATGTCTATTGGACATAAGCTTTCCAAAAATGATCATTCCAAGGAGGTGGATTAGACCACATATAGATCAATGATTAGAAAATTGTAATATGTAGTGCATACAATGTTGGAAATACAATAGGGAAAGTAAACTCTAGGAGGGTTGAATTAGTCCTTCAAAACTTTAACCATAAATTCATTCACCACACATCCATCTCACAATTTACATATAAATTGAAATAGCTAGCTAAATGTATTCATCCATAGTATAAAAGAAAATAACATTCAACACATGTATGACACAAGATATTTGGTTACCCAAAAGCCCTCCAATGAGAATTTAAAACTGGGGTGGGGATGACACCAACAAATCTCCACTATTATAGTAATAAATTGTATCCAATGAAGGTTATAATGTTTGATCATGAAACATGATCTACCCTATGAAAGGTCTACCCTGTTAAAGGCTTATAAGATTGCTAAATCTTACCGTGTTAAAAATTTTCAACACCCTACTAGAAGTGTACCTAGTAAAAGGACTTTAACTTACAATGAAGTAAGCACCCTATTAAAGGATTTAACACAACCTGTTAAGACTACTCTATTAAGATATTTAATTGATTCACCTGCTAAAATGTATCACAATGATTCTACAATTACAGTCTGCTACTAGATAATAGATCACCTCTTTCTTGATGTGTACTTGATCCTTACTAATAAGATGTATCTTTGTTGTCTTCTAATTCCTTTCCTCTATTCTCCTCTAACTAATCTTGCAATGTATCTCAATTTACAACTCCTTAGTCACCATGAATGCTATGTTTATGAATGTAAATTTCTCTCTTTTATCCTTTCACATTCATAAAAAGATAAGGGTTTTTCTTCCTTAAGAAGATCTAGGTGACTTAGGGTTAGGTATGAATCAATGATTATGATTCACCCATATTGCCACTTGATCATTCCCTTTTTCTGATTGGTTGCATGTACTACATAAGGATCCTCAATAAAGATTCATCCTTATCATCTAGAAATGTAAAACAATTCTTAAGTCAGCTCAAAAATGATTTACATATAAATTTGTGCCATTACAAACAACTATATCAAAACTATATTACTTGGCACTTGAAGTCCCTAATGCTCAACATCAACTGCAACTTCAATGTTGTAACTCAGCCTCTGAATGACTTGGCATCCACTAATCACTTGGCATTTGAATGAATTGGAACTTACTATCTGCTCAAAACTTGAGTAACTCTACACTTACTAGTTACTTGTCACATATTATATATCTCTCACTCAAAATATACTATCTGACAACTTATGCTCAACATACATTACTTGTTTGACATAAACTAAGTAAATGACTTAAGTATATTGTCATATATCAAAACCAATTTGAGATTAACAATCTCCCCCTTTGATGTGAGTGGAAAACTACTTGGTCATGCATGAATATCCTTAGCTCTTCAAGAATAACTCAAATAACATCCATTTAGTATTTATCTTAGATACAAAATTTCAAAACTTCAAGATTTTACAAAAAATTATGACTCATCAATCATACTTTAAAATTCAATAACTCCCCCTGATTTGATTATTCTATTCTGATTCTAAAACTAAATAATCATGCTAAATAGATTCTACATATGTTGACTCTATCTCTATTTAATCTCCCCAAAAAATTATCTCTCCTTTCATTCATTTTCCCCCTTTCTTCATTCTCTCCCTTCATTTATTTTCCTCCTTTTTGACACTTATGTCATGGATGGTACATGTATAGTGTGTTTTTCCAATAAATTTTTATGGACCTCAAGTATTCTCTTTAGAGCTACATCTCAGTTATCACATGCTACTTCTAATTATTTGATTTGGATAGATAACTCGGCAGCAAGGTGAACTAAGACTTCATGTATAGAAAGATGTGGATCTTTCTTTATCACTTTTTCTGCAAAGGCTAGTTCTTGGTGTAGTATCTTCATGTGTGGGATTAGTATGGACTAGATACTAATCAGTGTAGCCTAGACATTAGAATCTTTATCTTTCAATGCTGCTAACTAACATTAGGAGTTCAACAAAATCCTAAAGCTCTTGTGACTCTAAACTGGAGAATTATGTAGACTAGTACTTACTAGCTTCATATCTCCTTGTAGAGTGTCAATGTGGCCTGTACTTCTTGTGTGAATAGAGTTGTATCACACAAATTGGTGTGTAGAGAGAAAATACTCTCTATGAATTTCTTTACACCCTCAATCTTGGTTGCTAATCAACCTAGTATAGTACAATGGCACCAAATATTTGTTCATTCACCTTGGTTCAAAATTTCTTCTCAGACCATTTCAATAATTTTACATTGGTATCTAGGTCTTCATCATTTATTTGCTCTACAATATTTTCCAACTACTCAATAATTGGCTTGGCTTCATCAAATGCAGGGAGGTTGAATGCATCAAGAAATATGTCCTTAATCTCATGAAGTTCTTGTTTCTACTTGTGCTCCCTTTTGAGCAGTTCTTGGTGTTTCTTTCTTGCTAGAGCATCTTGCAATATGCTCATACAATCTATTATGATTGTTGTAAGATCATACTTTGGTAACTCAATCACCTCATTGAAGTTGATGTCAACATAGGATGTCACCTCATCAACCTTAGATGTGCTAGGACTTGGCCTTGAATCTTGCAATAGTGTAGCTTTAGTACTTGGCCTGTGAAGTTCTTGACTAAGAGTAGGTATAGCAATATCCAGTAATGTAACTAGTGTTTGTATTGTTATTACTTCCTCTAGCTTTGTAGTTAATGTTGAATCTTCTATCCTATCCTTCTCCTTCTCTTTGATCTCTTCTCCACCTTGTGTTTGTGGTGTAGGTGTAGGACTCGCTTCCTAACCTATTTGAGCTATTACCCTCTCTTTTTTAATTATGGTAATTGCAGGTACCTTGGTGTTGATATGTGAAGGCATGTTGTCCTTCCTATAGTATACTACCATATGGATGACATTTTGCACCTCTCTATATTGATAGGGGGTACTTGATAATGCTTGAATTGTCTACCCTGTAGATGTCAATTCTGCCTTCTCAATATCATCCACACTCACCAACATTGGATGACTACATAATTGTGCCTTGGTGGTGGAATTAGCCAGTATCTTCTGCATATCCTCCTGTATAAGGGGATTGATGTTCTTAATGGTGGTGTCAAATACATCCTTAACCTTTAATATATATGCTTGAGGACTACTGCTTAACATTTGTACTATTGGTACATTTTGGTCTTTCTATTGTTCTTCTTCAATTGTTGCCTTAATAGTGCCTTCCCCATATACCTCCATCACAGATCATCATTTTTTTCTTCAACTACCTCTTTCTCTTATTTTTCTTCACTGACTTCCTTAGGATCTTTCTTAATAGCTTTTTGTGTTGTTATCTCATAAATCACCTTCCATGTTTGTGTGCTTTTCTGGACAACAACTTCAATCTTATTCTGTAAAATGTTAAAAGCTTAGTACTTTGGACTAAATCTTCCCTTGTACTTATTAATAGATTTTTTCTTCTCATATTTGTCCAAATCTAGAATCACTCTTGCAAGTGTACTCTCTCTTATATTTCTCTCTGTTGTGAGACTATATTTCAACCTTTTCTCAACTCTATCATATAGGCTTTTTGGTAGAGAGTTGACAATCTCAATTGGATTTTCTTTAAAATTTCCATCATGGCATATATAGACTCTTATACTTTATCCATATCTAAATTCCCAAGTTTATCAAACTCAATATGTGTAAATCCACTTAAATCAACATTATTCTTAATATTTTCACCCAAGTTGTCCAAATCAAAAGAGGGACTATAACTTACCACTTTGAATTGGTTGTTATCACCTAACTCTATCCTCTCCTCATTTGGTTCAAATAGGGTAATATACTTATCTTCTTTGCTTCTATTTAGTTTAATCTTCATGTGTAGTTGTACTAGCTATCTTTCCTTTAGGCTTTTGAACCTCCTAATTCTTCTTAGCAATATCTCTTCTGCTAGCCTTGGTAACAAGAACTATATGCTTTGGCTTCACAACCCTTTTAAGTTTGCTTGTTGACTTCCTTTCTTTTCTCTTCTTTTCTTTTGTGACAATAGGTGTTTCATTGGCTTCTTCTCCCTTGACACCTTCATAAAAAAATTCTTCCTCTTCCTCGTGGTCCTCACCTTGACCCTATGTGAGAGAAAGTGGTGGTTGGGTAGGTGCATCTTCTTCATCTTCATTATCTTCTTCTTTTTCATCTCCTTTTATCCCTTCACCAAATTGTTTTTTTAGTTTCTTCACAAGCTTATTCCTTTTCCTCATCATAGAAGCTATCTTTAAATCCATTTTTATCTTTGAATTTTCTACATCATATTTTCCAAAAGTAGTAGCATCCTTATCTACTTCTTCTATTAGTAAAGTATTTATGGTTGTAGATGCCTCATCAACATTAATCTTATAAGGCAATGGTCTGAGCCATCTCACTCCTGGAACAATAGCTTGTACACATGTGAAATCAAAATCAACTAGAAAACAAACATCATTAAAATGCTTCTCTACTAGTGATGTTGGAATCCTCTATCTTTGTTTCATTGAATTCTTAAATTCTTCAAAGTAGCTAGTCATCATAAACTCAAAATTATCTCCAAGTTGTTCTATAAATTCACCAATCTGCATTGCAACTGATCTATCAGTCTTCCAACCTACTTTCCCAAATGTGGGAAAAGTGTTCTACAAATAGAAAAATATAAAAACAAGTATTGAACCAAATTTTCATTGTGCACTTTTTGTTTTCCTTATGGCTCCCAAGTTCTTAGATAACTACTAGATTTGTAACTCGACAAGGTCATAAGAATGGTCTTTCTTTACTATCTTGTAACCCAAATCTACAACCATACATGGTACATTGTTTAACCTACTAGATTGAAAGAACTTATGTGGAATAATTCTCACTACAAATGTAATTAGGGGATCATAAATTGTGTCTATGGTCATTCCTCTCTTGTTCCATAGTGTCCATGTATTATTTTCAATTGTCTCTTTTGTATCACTCCTCATTGTTTTAGGTCTATCTAGGGTTGGATACCTTGTCACTCTGTGAATGGTCTTTTTTTGTGATTTGTATAGCACCATCCTCCAATGATACAAAATTGTCATGAATTCTACTAAGAACAATCTTAATCCATTATGTTTTGAACATGTTTGGAAAATCTAGGCGACGGGTTAACCCTTTTCTTTCTAAAACCTTTTATTCTTCTTTCAATACACTATTCTCACATAATTTACTATAAATGTATCTTATCTCCATGTCTCCAATCCTTCCAACCTTACAAGTGTAGTAACATCTTACATTTTATATCATCAAAACTTGTGGTGGTATCATCGATAATGTACCAGATGGGTCTCCTTTATATGCAATGTCAAGAATTGCCTAGAAATGTAGTTGTTTTATCTCATTACTTATCAATTGAATCTTCAAAACTTCCTTCCCTTAACTACAATAGTAGAAGATATAGACACCATAACAATTAACTAGGGTTTTCAAAAATTCAAATAGCGTAGCTCAGCACATGATAAATATCTTCTCACATTTGATGAATGATGTCAAATAGTGGTTGAATTTAGTCTGCAGACACTTGGAATGATCTCTCAAATTTTCTTTAAGATCTTCACACTCTCTTAAATCTTGAATAATTGTAAATGAGTCAAAAATTGACCATATAGCCCTTAAAACTTTGCAATAAATGCTCAGTGCTTACATAGTTGTAATCTCAACTCCTATAGAAATTCTGACACACTCAACTTCCATAAATTTCCCTCTGTGCTTGGAAACCACAATGAGCTTAGCCTATACTATCACCTTCAATAGCTTGGCAACAACTAAATTTCACTTGACAACCATAGTAGAACTTTTCATGCTTGGTAGTAACATTAAAACTCATAGATTCCTTCTAAATTCTAATCAATACTTTCCATCTTTCTTCATGCATATATGATCCTTTTAGAACTGACTTCTTGGAACTGATGTATAATTACACCTTAAAATATAATTCCCACACATACCTCTTAATTAGCTAGTTGGGGATGGTGTGATCACTTGATCCATTAGATGAAGTGATTCCATTTGAGCTTGATGTACTTCAATCTTCCTTTTTCTTCCATGTCTTGTTCATCTACACTTTGATTTCTTCAACATGAACCTTTCCTTTTCCTTTATTGAATTCACTACTAGGTTCCTTTGACCTTTTTGGACAATTTTTTCTTATGTGACCAATCTTCAAACAACTAAAACATGTAGTTTGATTCAACCATCTTTTGTAGTCACTTTTGAAATGTGTTCTAATGCAATTTTTAGCAACATGTCCATACTCTTGACAATAGTGACAACTATACCTTGTACTCTAATCCTAATTATAATATCTACTAGTATGGTTTACCTTATCTTGCTTGTTTAATGACCAATTAGGCTTTGATCTGCACTCATATGCTCTATTTCCATACTTCTTATGGTTGTAGTAGTAACCTTCAAATCTTTGTGTGCTTGATGTCTTGGTCTTACATTCATGTTTGTGATGTCCTTTCTTGTTGCACTTGTGGTAGTGACCCATGAACTTTTGCTTAGGATTCTAATTTGTAGTCTTATATCTTACCACAATTATGACAAGTAGGTTTGGAGTTCTCACCATTGTTTCTCCTTTGTTCACCACTTTTAGTCAGTACTAGTATAACAAAATCTAGTAGTGTCATTGTTAGATCTAGGGGATCTCATCAATTGTTCAAAATACTTGATGGGTTTACTAGGTCCATTGAAAATTTTAGCAAATTATTTTTATCTTTTTAGATCATTTCTTAGTTATTCATTCTACAACTTTAGTGTTGTGATTTCAATATATTTTCCATTTAATTCATGATTTGCAATCATCATTTGATTCAGAGTTTCTAGTTTCATGTGAGCAATCCTATTCACCTTTGATGTCTTCTCTTCTAGTCTATTGGTCAGTATCCATTTTTCATCTTCAATCATGACTTTGTCTTCTTCAAATTTCTTTTTTTTTGCTCGATCACCTCACATAGCAATACTAATTGGACTTCTTGTTCTATCTTAATATTTTTGACCTATTCAGATACAACTCCGTTCTTTTCTATTAGATCTACAACTATTGCATCAAATTCACTCATGTTTCCACTTGCAAATAATTTAGTAATGTCAATATCTTAGTAATGTGTGTCATTCTCTTTAATAGCTATCTCTTTCATTATTTTCAATGATCATTTTAACTCATCTCTTGCTTCATTCAGTTGATACAGGGCAAGCTATATTTCAATCTTTTGGTTCTCAATATTCTTTCCCAACATGTAAAATTCCATCTTCAAGATCTTTCCTCAAAGTTACAATGCTTTCCTTTCTAGAGAACCAATGCTCTAATACCAATTGTTGGAAATACAATAGGTAAAGTAAACTCTAAGAGGGGTGGGGGGTGAATCAATCCTTCAAAACTTTAACCATAAATTCATTCACCACACATCCATCTCACAATTTGCATATAAACTAAAATAGATAGCTAAACATATTCATCCATAGTATGAAATCAAATAACATTTAACACATGTGTGACACAAGATATTTGGTTACCTGGAAACCCTCCAATGAGAAGGTAGAACTAGGGTGGGATGACACCCACAAATCTCCACTACTATAGTAATAAAGTGTATCCAATGACGGTTACAATGTTTGATCATGAAAGATGATCTACCCTATAAAAGGTCTATCCTATTAATGGCTTAGAAGATTGTTAAATCTTACCCTGTTAAAGGATTTCAACACCCTATTAGAAGTATTTTTAGTAAAAGGACATTAACTTATAATGAATTAAGCACCATGTTAAAGGATTTAAAATAACTTCTTAATACTACTATGTTAAAAGATTTAATTGATTCACTTGCTAAAGTGTATTAGCAATGATCCTACAGTTAGCACTTTGCTACTAGATAACATATCACTTCTATCCTAATGGGTATTTGATCCTCACTAATTAGATATATCTCTAATGTATTCTAATTCATTTCCTCTATTCTCCACTAACTAATTCTACAATGTACCTCAATTCACAACTCCTTAGTCACCATGAATGCTCTATTTGTGCATGAAAGCTTCTCTCTTTTATCCTTTCAAATTCATAAAAAGTTTAGGGTTTTTCCTCCTTAAGAAGACCTAGGTGACTTAGGGTTAGGTATGAATCAATGATTGTGATTCACCCATATTGCCACTTAATCCTTCCCTTTTTCTAATTGGATGCATGTACTGCATAGGGATCCTCAATAAAGATTCATTGTCATCATCTAGAATCATAAAACAATCCTTAAGTCAACTAAAAAATGATTTACATAGAAGTTTATGACATTACAAACAACCATGTTAGAACTGTAATACTTGGCACTTGAAGTCCCTGATGCTCGACGTCAACTACAACTTCAATGATGTAACTTAGCCTTTGAATGACTTGACATCCATTGATCACTCGACATCTAAATGACTTAGCACTTATTATCTGCTCAACACTTGAGTGACTGGACACTTACTAGTTAATCAACACATATAATATATCTCTCACTCGACATATACTATCTAACAACTTATGATCAACATACATTACTTGCTCAACATGAACTAAGTAAATGACTTAATTATATTATCACTCATATGTCAAAACTAATCTGATATTAACATACAAGTCTTGATATTGCATTAGCAGTTAGTATGGTGGCAAGATTCTTAATAAATCCTAAAGAAAATTATATGATGGCAATCAAGAGAATCATGAGGTATTTGAAGGGTATCAAAGACTCTGGATTATAGTACAAGAAAAGAGGCAATCTAGATTTTAAATCTTTCGTAGATGATGATAGGAAGAGCACTAGTGGTGGACTGTTCTTTCTTGGTAAAATACTAGTGCCTTGGACAAATAAGAAGCATAAGTGCATTTCTTAGTCTACATCAGAGGCAGAGTATGTGGAAAGAACAATTAATTGCTCCAATGTTGTTTGGTTCAAGCAACTATTTCCATGTATAAAGGTAGAGATCAAGAATCTAGTGCTTATCTTATGCAATAAAACTAGTGCAATTAATATATCAAATAATCTTGTAATGCATATCAAGACCATGCACATTGTAATTAAAAATCATTTTATGAGAGAATTTGTGAAGGATAAAGAGGTAAGATTAGAATATGTGAATACTAAGGAACAAATTATAGACATATTCACTAATCCATTTCCTAAAGATGCATTTTTGTAACCAAGAGGTAGGTTAGGGGTTATTCCTCTATCTAAAGCTCACTAAATGAAGTTTAGTGATGCATCAACCAAAGCATGTTGAAGATAAGTCAAGTTGATGTAGTATTGAAAGGACAAATTGCATATGAATTAGTACGTGAGGTAAATTATTATTCACTAAATATTTTCTTTGGCATAAGATGTCAAAGAGGGAGAGTTTTATGTCATGTCATAGAAATTTTCTTGAAGATATCAAATGAGAGTTTACTATCATAGATGTCAAAGAAGAAGAAAAACTGGGTAAAAGAGGCAGATTTTGTTGAAGATATAGTTTGTTGATAGAGGGAGAAACTGAAGGTAGAGAGACTTCACACTGATAGAGGGAGTTCTCTTGGATGAGAATTAGAATGAAACTAAGTATTTTTTTCTTACTATTATTTTCCTCTAAAATTTCATTGTATTATGAAAAATTTTATTACCATCAATGCCAAAGTGGGAGATTGTTGAACACAATTAGTTAATTGTGTATTATATTTGATGTTACACAAAATGTCATATATTTACCAGACAATGTATGCCAAGCTCACTTGGGTGACAAAGATAAGTTCACAAAAGTTAAGTATTAACCAAACTCACTTGGTTAATGAAGGAAAATTTGGATGGAACTAGTGTTAACCAAGCTCATTCTGTTACCAAGCGAAGTTTGTGAAGATGTAGTCCGAGTTCACTTGGTTAGCATAGGAAAATCATTTCTAAGTTAGTGTCTACCAAGTAGGATTAGCTAACAGAGGATTTTCTAATTTTGGAATATTGAGTTTAATAGATTTGATTATTAATTCTAGCCAAATGAGGAGATGAATATTAATTATTTTGAGTTGTATTCAAGCACAATTGACAATCAATCAATCAATCAATCAATCCTCTTTAACTATGAAATGAAGAGAAACATATTTTATTCTACAACTATGAATAATCGCACAACTAGATTTAGAACATGAAATATATGACCATATGATCAACAATGATCCAAGAATTATACCTTCAGACCATAAGATTTGACAAACATAACCTATCTTTACTATGAAAAAAAATCATATAATAACCTATCCCTACAATTACAAAGAGAATACAAAAAATAAAACCATCCTCTCATTCTTTGTTACAAGAAACATTATAAAAATATGCTCTTCCCTTGTATCCTTAGGACTACAAGAAAAGAAGAACCTGGTCTCTATCATGTTCTTCATAATATAGATGAATTTTCTCTAAGATGAGGTGTTACAGTTTCTCTTTAACTGTTTGTTAGAAATCCTCCCCTAAATTGACTTCACAAAGGCTTGATTTAGTTACATAAGTGAGTCTTGAAAGGGTGTTATTGATTAATCTGGCTTTATCCTCTTCTGGTCCCATCTTTGATGATCTCTCTTCTACTTTTAAAATGTCCCATGCTTTAAATTTCATTAAAAAATATAATATTTTATTTATTACAAGAACCAAATGTCATACTTTAGTGGCATATAATATTAAGATGCACTAAGTTATGGCTTAACTCTAGACACCCATCCAACCAAAAAGGGGGAATATCTCCTACTTTGATGGAAATATATCCTTCTCACATCTTGACACATCATCTGTTATTCTTTATTGGACATTCCCTCAAAGTCAATCTATCATCTATGTCAACACCAAACACTTCCCATACACATCTCCTACACCTTATCAGTTTCTAGTTTGATCACAAATGAAACTTGAACATGCTACCATTGAGAAGCATAGTCAATCCTAAGCCTACATAAACCATTAGAATTAATATCTAGTGTTGTACATTAGTGAAGAGTCAAAGTTCTTCCAAGTCATAAGGGTGTTATGGTCAAGTTTGTGCAGACCATAACTTCTAGAGACATTAATATAAGAAGATCTTTGTCCCTATCTCTAGATGAGCACTTGGAATGTATGGGCACTCACCATCCACAAGAACATAAAGGGAATAGTTATTACTATTTTCAAGATGAAGAATAACATCAACATTTGTGACCCATTGTGGGGGTGTAAGCAATATACTTAAAGGAATTACAAATCATTTTCCCACCTGAGTTTTTAATTCATGGATTTATTTCTAATATTACCTTAGCAAATTTTTATGTTGCCTCTATATTATTTATAACATTTTGTGAATTAACATTTTACAAACTTTTTCCCACAACTAGATATTATTAATTAATTTCTAACATGCATAAGAAAGTAAACCAATAATGATGAACAGTTAAAATAACCATACACAAGGGGAACTCATAACACCATTATTTATTAACTAGGGAAACCTTGGCTAAAGGAAAGCCCTGGTGGGGATGATACCCACAGAATGATCCACTAAACAAAAGAATATGGTTAGGAATATTGACTCAATTAGGAGTCTATTAAGTACATATAGCGTCTCAAGTCCTTGTTAAAGGACTAGTCCCTATTAAAAGCCTTGACCCTATTAGGAGTTGGTAGAACAAATATAGTGTATCCAAGAAGAGCCCACTTCCCTAATATGTAATATATAATTAATCTTCTTTACAAAAGTAGATATTAATACAATATTGTCTTGCTACTATACTTTATAATTCATCTAATCATACACCAAATTTAGCATTACACAAGGCTTGTATATCACGTATACATTCCTTCACAATAATTTGCATGTCATCACAATTCTCTCTTGGTTGCGCAATATATGATTTTTTACTTTTACCTTGCAATTTATCAAAACTTTGATTAGTTAGCCTTGATACTGGTACACATTTGGCTAATTATAAAATTAACTTAGGGTTAACATCTAGGACATCACCCCATCATTTTTAAGTAATTATTTTTATACCAAAATAATTCCTTAAGCCATAAATATCATTTTATTGTCTTGCTCTGTTCTGCTCTATTAATTACCTAAATTGGTAATTCCTCTATAACTAATTCCATACAATCCATATAGTTTTGCACACTGACATACATCAGCATGAAATTGTCAACTATCAATCCTCAACTATACATTTTCCAAAGTGGACTCTATCATCTTTACATACAGAAAACTATCTTTGTGTTGCTACAAATTGTCTAATACTTAGACAATTTTATATCTTTGATTTCACAATGAAATACCAAAATATAATTTTTTTCATAAATGAAACCACTAACTCATCTACCTAGCCATATCTCCAACAATCTCCCCCTTTGGCATTGGTAGAAACATATGGGAAAATTAGCTAAGTCCCAAAATGTTGTCATACAAAATAACAATAAATACTCAAAATTGGCCTTCAAAAACTTCAAAATTTAATTTATGTCTTGATGGATTGGTACTTTCCTTATCTTTCCTTTTACATTGATTTCTTATATATGTAGCTAACGTCCCCATTACACACACACACACACACACATACATGTATGTATGTATGTATGTATGTATACAAATTTCCTTCACATTCTTCTCCCCCTTAGACATAAATGACAAAGGTGTCCAAAATAATCTATACACAAAAAAAATGTTTTACCTTTCTATTTTCTAACTTGGAATTCCTGATATACAATTTGCAAAACCAAGTTTCATCTTCTCAAGATCCTTCTTCCAATTTTCTTTTATTGTATTAGATTTTTTGATAAGTGTACATAGTGCATATGATACAACTTCTAATATGCTCAAGTCTATATAGGAAAAATTTTCATAGGATGCCTTTTCTACAAGACACTCCTCCAATAGCATTTGCAAAATACTAACTTTAGGAGAGAAATATTCTCACAGGATAGAGAATCTTTTTATCAACTTCTCCTTTTCAAATTCAACACCTCTGATAGCATTGTGAACTTTCTCCATTTCTGCTTCAATGTCTTCAATGCTAGCATCTAGTTATTGTAATCTAATATTGAGTGTTTGAAGCTCACTCATTATGCCTTTGATGAGGTCATGAAATTCTGATTAGTAATTGTATGTCATTATGCATTGTCCATATAATTTCTTTCCTTTATCTATAATCTTTCTTATCTCCTTTATACAAACACTCAAAATCAAAAAATCACTTCCAACATTTGTACATATTGTTTCAAAGAGTGATGCATCATGCTTAGTCTAGGCTTGCACTGAAGCCATATTAGATAAAGCACTAAACTCTGCATCAAATATTCTCATCATTTCTTTAGCCTTCTTCTAAATCTCTGGCTCAACAATAGTAGTCTACACTATTTTTTGTATCCTTTCTAGAACTTTTGCCAAAGTCATCTCTAAAGTCTTGACAGACTTGTTATTCTCCAACAATTTCCTCAATTAGACCCTTCTAATCATCAGCCTCATTAGATACTGTAGACAATTTAGGAAGTATTTTTGATTATGTATTTGGTGGAATAGGTGTGACTACTTGTAGTTCAATGACTTTCATCTCTTCCTCTTTTCTCTCTTTCTCCTTTTCTTCTTTTTTCATTCTTTCTTCTTTTTTTCTTTTCTCATGTTCAATTCACTTCATTTATTTTTCTTGTTCTTTTCTTTTCTTTTCCTCTTCTTCAATCTTCCTCTTTTTAGCATTTCTCTTTATCTCTTCCTCATTACCCTCTTCATCACAGCTAGTGTAGGCAGTGATATTACCAACAATGTTGCTTCAATACTCTATGAAGGAATTTTGATGTTGGGGCACCTAAGTGAATAAGGAAGACCTAGGATTCCCATTGAGATTTTGGCTTGTAGTGGTGCTAGCCACACCACTAGATAAATAATAGGGCTAGTTTAGTCCTAGAGTAAGTGTGTTTAGGCTAGGTTGCTCAATGTTTCTCAATTGGCCTAGTTTGAGCATTTTTGGGTTTTGAGGGCTAGAAAGGTCAAATTGTTGTGAAGTTTATGAGCCACTTTTGGAAGACTTTGTTGGGTAGGCTTGGCACAAATATTTTATTTGCATCAGCATATCATCCTCAACTAATGTTTAGTCTGAGATGGTCAATAGAGTGCTAGGTAATCTCTTAAGATGCCTAACTAAATAATATGGGTAAACTTGGGATCTCATTATTTCCCAAGCAGAATATGCATACAATAATAGTAGGAATAGAACAATAGGTAAAAGCCCCTTTGAAATTGTTTATGGCATGCATCCTAGATGTGTGTGTGAATTGAAGGATCTTGGAGGAATGGAGCATAGGAGTGGACATGTTGAAGATTTTTCTCGAACCATAAAATAAATACAATACCAAGTCAAAAGGACTATACAAGACAATACACAAAAGATCAAGGCCAAAGTAGATGAAAAGAGGAAAGATGTTTAGTTTTCCATTGGAGATTATGTCATGGTGCATTTAAGCAAGGAAAGATTGAAAAAGGGTTTCCCTACTAAGTTGTTGATGAAGAGAATAGGACCTTTCAAGATCATAGAAAAGTATGGATAAAATGCATACAAGGTATATTTACCATAATATTTGGGCATATCTCCATATTTAATGTGCAAAATTTGGTGCAGTTTAGAGGAGCATTGCCTACTAATGCTACTAGTAGTCAAGGAGTTCAACATGATTTGGACCCTACAATAGTTCCTTCCACTACCAAGTTGGAGGTTGACAAGGTGTTGGAATCTAGAGTCAAGGAATCTACTAGAAATAGAGTATACATGAAGAACCTTATTGAGTGGAGGAATAGACCATACTGAGAAGCCACATGGGTTGTTGAGCAAGACTTCAAGAAATTGGGTATTAGCAAAGACATATTATCCATAGGAGTGACATGACTTTTCTCTCTAGGGAAGTATGGTGTAGGGGCACCTAGGTGGCCAAGGAAGACCTAGGATTCCCTTTGAGATTTTGGATTGTAGTGGTGCTAGCCACACCACTAAATAAATAATAGGGCTAGTTTAGTTCTAGGGGAAGTGTGTTTAGGCTAGGTTGCTCAATGTTGCTTTATTAGCCTAGTTTGAGAATTTTTGGGTTTTGAGAACTAGATAGGTCAAATTGTAGTTTGAAGGACCTTGTGACATGTTTTGTGAAAATTGAAATCCTTTGGCATGTCTTGGTATTAGTTGGAGAAATTTTGAGAAACATATCCTCAAAATTGCAAAAATTGGTCAACCTTGAAAAGTTGTCATTGACAACTTTTTGACAATTTTTCTTGCAATTGAGAAACTTTTCAGTTAGATCCTTTTCACTATCTAAAAAATTTGGGAGCTCTCATGGTAATCCTATATAAGGCCATTCTCAACCTATCCACAAGGTTGGAGAAAGTAGTTTTGACATTGTATGAACTAAGCAAGAAGGATACCGATAAAAAATCTTTGTTTTTAGTGTTCTTGGCATGTGTATGTAATAGATTCAATAATTTTTTTGTTGGAAGTGTTAGTAGTAATTGAATCAAGGTTTTTTACATAGTTCATCTCCTATTTTATAGATTTTGGTGTGTTAGATTAATTGTTTTGATTTTTACCAGTTTGTTGTTCTGAGACAAATTGTCTACACAAATGGATTCATAGGGCCATTTCCCACTATAGGTCTAGTAAAGTCTCTTTGGATTTGGAACATGACTCCATGTACATTTTTATAGTGGAGATGGGGCCCTAGAATGCTAAATATTTGCTATTGCAGTGATGCCCTAGGCTTGTCCTAGGAACTTGGTTAGGCACCACAGGATTTTACATAGCAGATAGGTGTGGCTAAATGTGTGGATACTTCAACCTAAGAATGGAATGTGTTGAAGGAGGGAGTGATGTAACCCCAAGCCAAGTGGGAATTTTTGGTGGATTCTCTAAGGTGTGGAAATCAATTTTTTACATCAAAAAATACACAAACCCTTGAAACCCTTGATTTTAGGCTAAAATTGTGTCCATACGATATGAACAATTTGAAAACCCTAGACCTCAAAAATCCTTAAGGTCTCTAGAAAGGGTATTTGGAATGGTAGTTTATTTGACCCTGTGTTAAGGATTTTTTCAAGATATTATGGTTTTAGTGCATTTGGAGGGCTAATTTTAGTAGCCTTGTTACAAGTATTTGAATGCATTTTCACTTGTAGATTGGAACTCAATTAGGGTTTTAGTGTAGTTTTTGGTTTGGAATCTTTAAGGGAGTCCACAAAAATTCCAAGGTGACCATCCACCCATTTGGAGGTCAAAATGAGTTTTTGGGGTTATTTGTGTTGATGGGGATTAGCAAGCAAGTTGTTCTACCTTATTGATGTGTACCAATTGAAGAGTTAGGATCTATTATATAGAATCCCAAGGAGCCTAAGGTGGATAGAAGCCCTATTTGATCAAGTGTATGACCTAAGGAGATCCTAAGAGAGCTTGGGGAAGAAGCAAGATTGGTTGTCACATCAAATCTTTTTATCATCTACTATTATATGAGTACTATCCACTTGCATGGATTCAGTCCCACTAACCATATGTGGAGGTGAGTTAATTCTATGAGTTTCCTCTATCTCTTCTTCACCAACACTAGGTGTACTAGCCTCAACATAGGTAGGGCTTTCTTCTTCTAACTATGCACTCTCCTTTGTGTATTTAGGCATAGAAATTATGTATCTAACTATGGCTTCTGCATCTTTTCACTTTTATATGCTTCAATTTTCTTGACATGATCAAATGGTACTAAAAATCTTGCCCACAATCCTTAAATCATTTTAGATTTAACTCTACATTAAATGTGCATCTACTTCATTTACAAAAGTTGTTTTTGATTACTAGTAAGATTGTTGCTTTTTGTATAACTTACTATGATCATAAAAATTCTTACACACTTAGCCATAACTTCCTCATCATGCCTTCTACCTTCTACTAACTGCATGAATTATAATTCACCCTCTAACTTTAGTTCTAATCAATTGATGCTCTATGTTTTCTGGAAATATTTAATTCAAATAGGATGAGTCACAAACAATTGTTGACTTCAATTTTCCATCAGGTGCATCACTTGATAGTTCCTTTTCATTGACAAATACTTCCTTGAATTCTTCTACATTCTCTTTAAGTGATTTGTTATTACTATCATTGCTTCCATTATCATTTCTTTCATCATTTCTATTATTGTTCCTTTTATAGTTAGAACCCTATTGAAATTTCTTTTGTCCATTTTGCAAATTCTCATTGTGTGTCTTAAGTTATTACATAACTGACATACAAGTGCATTCCTTCTTTGATTGGTTGCATTCTAATTATCTGGTGCTCTGTAATTCCTTGCAATGTGTCTAGGGTTGTTACATTTGTAACATACAATTTTTTCCTTTCCCCATTAGGTCTTTCTCCGTCATTGGATCTGCTTGGTGATATCCATTTTTCATTACCTGTAGGGTCAGTATCCCTAAACATTATATTATTTTCATTATTACTATAAAACTTAGGTTTCCTACAATCTACTGCTTTATGTCCAAAACCATGACAATTATATCAATAGAAATTAGTGATAGATTTGAAAGACTTACCTATGAAATCTCTCTTCATATGACCAACTTCATTGCATATCAAACATCTACCTTTGAATTTAAATCTAGCCTCTTTAGGTGATTCAACTTTCTCTATTTTCTCAAGTTCATCATGTTTCGTAGATAGCTCTACTTGTTCAACTTTTTTAGATACTTCTGTAGATATGATTGATTCAGTCATATGTGATAAATTTATTTAGGTTTAGGGGTTTCAAAAACTAGATCTGGTTCCTTCCTAGCCTTAGTTTTCTTGGCTAACTTTTCTCCAATAAGATATCCAAGACATGTCTTATCATAAGAAGATCTATGAAAAAGTAATTGATCATCAATTTTCTCACTACTAGAATAAAGCTTCTCTAAAAATCGTGTAGCTTGTGTTGATTCTCCTTTCACAATGGTATTGTAATTTTCTAACTCTACATAATCTTCCCTCATAGAATCTAATTGTCTGAGGATAGAAGATTGGACATACCCCCACTAAAGGAAATATAAAAATTTCTTGTAGAAATGACAAAAGAGATAAATCTAGGAACACCTAACAACCCTAAGATCATACATTTTATAGCCTTGTTATCACAAGAAGAAAGAGATGAGGTTTTTTGATTCTTTCTAGAGAGGTAGATTAACTTTGCTTGGTCTTATGAAGGCATTCCTAGATTAGAACCTAAACTAGTCCTTCATCACATTTCATTAAAACTAGGAGCGAAACCAATAAAGAAAAAGTTGAGAAAGATGCATCCTCAAATAGCTCTCATTGTCAAAGTAGAATTGAAGAAACTATTGGATGTAGGCTTCATAAGACCCATTCACTATGTAGAGTGGATATCCAATCTACTATAAGTAAGAAAACATTATAGGGCCATCTAAATATGCACAAACTCCCATGATCTAAACAAATCATGTCCCAAAAATAATTTCTTGTTACCAAATATAGATATCATCATAGATATGACAACTAGATATGAAATGTTATCATTGATGGATGGCTTGTCTAGATACAATCAGATCAGAATAGCTCCTTAGGATCAACATAAATTAGCTTTCACATGTCCTTGGGGAACATATTGTTGGAATATCATGCCTTCTGGCCTTAAAAAGGATGGGGCAACATATCACTAAGAAATGACACTATCTTCCATGATTTCATGCACATCCTAATGGAAGACTATGTAGATGACTTACTTTGAAAATCCCCTAGAAGAAGTGATCATTTGGGAATCTTAGACTAAATATTTAACATAGTGGAAAGCTATAAGCTCCATTTGAATCCTAAAAAGTGTGTATTCAGAGTTTTTTTTGGAAATATCCTAGGGTATATTGTTTCTCAACAAGGCATTGAGGTTGATCCTGAATAAGTGAAAGCAATACTTGAAATGCCTCCTCCAAAAAATCTAAGAGCATTAAGAAGTCTACAAGGGAGATTACAGTCTATCCATAGATTCATTGCATAGCTATTAGATAAATGCCACCCATCTCTACATCTATTACACAAGGGAGTATCCTTTCAATGGAACAACTAGTGTGATGAGTCTTTTTAATAGCTCAAAGACTATCTTCTAAACCCACTAGTTTTAATGTCTCCTATTCTAGGAAAACCCTTCATTTTGTACATCTCAATTATTAAAATAACATTAGGAGTTCTCTTAGCAAAAAATCATGAATGAAGGAGAGAGAAAGAGAGAGAGCCATTTATTACATCAACAAAACACTTGTGGGATATGAACTAAACTATTCACTCATTGAATGAGCATGCCTTGTTGTTGTATTTGCATCCCAAAAGCTGAGATATTACATGCTACATCAGAAAAAAAAAAGTTTGTCTCTAAGATTGACCAATTAAAGTATCTCCTAAGTAAAGCTATTTTCATAGAATGCTAAGCCAAATGGGTTATGATCCTTAGTGAATTAAACATAGAATATGTGGACAAAAAGGAAATCAAATGAAAATTGATAGTTGATCATATAGCTAACACCCCCATAGTAGATGATCATCCTATGTTGATAGATTTTCTAGATGAAGCCATATTTAACATGGATATAGCTAATGAATGGAATCTTTACTTTGATGACTCACATATAATAAATGGTCCAAGAGCCAGCATCATTTTTTTCACACCTCAAGAGATATAATCCCTAAGTCATATTGAATAGAAATTACTTGTACAAAGAACATAGCATAATATGAGGCAATGATCATAGGACTAAATCTACCTATCTAATGGAACATATAGTATTTGCAAGTATATGGTGACTCCTAGTTAGTCATCTGACAAGTCAATGATGACTATGAAACCAAAGATGATAAGTTAATGCCTTATAAATAGATGGAAAATTTTCTCAAATAAATATTTTCCACAATCTCTTTTTGTTAGATCCCAAGAATACACAACAAGAAATCTAACACCATGGACACTATTTCTTCTATGATTGATATGCCTCAAGATGTGGAACATTATGAGTTTCTCGTAGAACAACTCTTGATTCTAGCATTTGAGCTCTCCCAATTAGAGTTTGTGTGTGAACTTATTAATCCCAATTCCCTATGGTATCATGACATTTATGAATATATAAATACTGAAATCCTACCCCCTAACTTATCTAAGAATGGATTTGGAGCCTTTATCTGTCAAGTTTCTAGGTACATCACCATCGGTGATACCCTTTACAAGAGATCCTTTGACCAAACCCTTCTCAGATACATTGACTTGAAAGAAGCTAAAACTAACTTACATGAGATACAAGAAGTTATATGTGGACACCATTTCAATGGTTTGAGTCTAGAAAAGAAACTAGTAAGAGCTAGATATTATTGGCACACTATAGAACAAGATGCTTATAACTTTTCCAAAAGATGTCATAAGTGCCAGATACATAGTAATTTGATTGATGAACTAGTGCAAGAACTTCAACCAATTATCTCTTCATAGTTCTTTTCATAATTGGAATTTGATCTTATTGGAGCTATTTATCCTCCTCTAATGGCCATAATTTCATCATTACAACAATTTAATACTTTACCAAGTGTGTTGAAGTTTACCCTCTGACTTTCACCACTAGAAAGAAGATTTCACGGTTCATCTTGAACTATATAATATGTCATTATGGAGTCCCCTTAGCTATTATTTATGATCATGGTAGTTCATTTCAAAAAAAGGATCTTAACAAGCTCTATGAGAAATACAACATCTACCATGGATATTCTAGTAGATACCATCCATAGGGAAATGGCTAAGAAGAAGCATCTAAAATGACCATTATCAAGATCTTCCAAAATATTGTTAATGACTCTCATCGAGACTGGCACTTACAACTAAATCTAGCTCTTTGGGCCTATAAGAAAAGTGTGCATGCCCCCACTGGTGCAACACTATACTCTCTAGTCTATGGCACTGAGGTCATTCTTCCTGTTGAGATTGAAATTCCATCATTAAGCTTGTATCCCTACAGGACATTGTTGATGATGAAAACAACAGAGTATCCAGACTAAATGATTTTCAAATTTTAGATGAGTAGAGGCAACCTTGGCACATCTGAAAGATTACCAAAACTAACTCAAAAGGAGCTATAACAAGAAAGTATAATGTCATCACTTTGAGGCTGGTGATCTGGACTTGAAAATGAACTACAGAACTTGACAACATAGAGAGAAACTAGGAAAATTTGAACCAAATTGGGAAGGGCCCTATGTAGTTATTGTAGCATTTGGGTCTAGAGTATATTAGCTTGCAAGTTTGGAGGGTGAACCATTGCCTATGTCCATCAAAAACATGCATCTCTGCAAGTACTATACTTGATTTCCTCTAGAAGTCCTTAGAAAATATCAAAAAAATGGCTAAAAGTCTTGAAAAATAACAAAAAAAGAAAAGAAAAAAAGAAATAAAAAGTAGAAAAAAGTCATGAAAAATGGATACCTTGATGAAAAGCCAGAAAATAGGTGTCTTGGCATGAAATTTAAGTGAAGAGAAATATTTCCTCCACAAGTGAAAACCTAGAAAATAGGTACTTTGGAAAAGTACCATTGTGAAAACCTAGCAAGCAGGTTCCACGTGTAATCAGTGTTACTCCTGCATCTATCGGGAGTCCATCTAGTTTTTACCCCCACTTGTCATTCCTTGATCACATTCTTCATATTGTAAGACATCCCTAGTCCATGACCATGGCCCATGAACTAGTTAATATCTATTTTTATCTTATCCAAGCATCACTAGTTTGTACATACTTTTTCTTTGGCCTTTGTACATAGTTTGTATCTTTTCTAGGGGCATATTACCTATACAGTGTGTGAGTTTCAAATTGAACTAGGGGCATGTCCCTAAGAATGCATTATCTATTGGACTTATTGTATATCAGATAAGAACTAACACTTGTGAATCCTGTATGATCCTGAGCAAAAATCCTAAAAAATAAAAAAATGATCCGTAAGAAATCATTAATTTTTTTAATATGATCTTGAAAAAAGATGTAAAAATCTTAAAAAATCCTAAAAAAACCTATAAAAATCATAAAATATCTTGACCAAAGCAATAAAAACCTTAAAATGTCTTGAAAAAATCTATAAAATTCATAAAATGTCTTGATTACATCAATAAAAATCATATAATATTCTTAAAAAATCCATAAAAATTATAAAATGTCCTTAAAAACCAATTAAAATCATAAAACATCCTAGAAAAATCTCTAAAACTCATAAAATTTCATGAAGAAATGAGCAACACAAAACCATCAAATATCCTCAAAAACCCTACAAATCACAAAACCCACAAAAAGTTTGCAATAAACCTTGTAAATAGTCACCATGGATAACCACCCCCTTCTCATAAATACTTGCACATTCACAAACTAAAATTCAAAGCACCTAAGCTTCAATGACTATCACACCTTAACCTATTATCGAAGAAATGTAAACAAACAATCAATCTAGCTTGTCATTATGACCCTATCAACCAAACCAACACACAAACCAAAATACACTCAAAAGAAATAAATAATGGATGAGAATAGCTATTGGCTCACATTTTTTAGTGAGTGATTTATTTTTTCTTTTTTTTCTTCGATCATATGACTATGCCACTTGATGATATAAATTGATCTATGAGAGTGGCTTGGATGGTTCATGGTCGTCTTTTATTTTCTATCTATTAAATGTACATTTGAGAGTTTAGGGATGTATATATGACTCAAGAAGGAAAAGGTGATTTTTCTATCTACATCATGCTTGCTTATGCAAAATGTTTGTATTTTCAGTCTAGCTCATTATGCCATGATGTGTTGCATCCCATTTTCTATTTCCAAATAAAGTTCCTTTGACATATAGTGCACTTTATGAAAGAAAAATTTCTCACCTTGTACTAAGTGGTCCTCATCTCATCTCCTATGTCTTCTAATGTCTATCTTGTTCACCACCACCACAATCATGTACTTTGATACACCAGAAGCATCATCATCCTGCATTCTTGCATATGTCAAAAGTCTAGAAAACCCAAAGCAATACATATATAAACATGGAATTCACATCATCTTACATTTCATTTTCATTCATTTGCATCATTTTAAATTTCATTTTTATTTCATATCATTTCATATTTCATTTGCATTCATTTCATGAGAAAAATATGTGGCCAAAATAAAGATATCATTTCCTAAGCATAACATATGATAAACTAATGCATGATGTCATCATAGAAAGTCCACATAGAAAATCATAAATGAATCCATATAAAGCATAAAAACATGTGCATATTCCATCTAATGTAGTCATCATAACATAGGTACATCTCATAAATGTCTCAGTAAGTATTAGAGTACATGATCATGGTTTACATCAATGCTAATTTCCCTTAGACATGAACCATGAAAGAGCATAACAAAAACAAAAGAAGACCCTCTACATAAGAGTGTGTTTATGTCATTGTGCTATCCCTACCCTCACAGCCCATGTTCAACCATGATGATGACCCCTCACCTTTCTATGGTGGCCTCATCAGTCCCATCACACCTCCACTACTCGGTTGCCTCTCTATCCATTGAGAATGAGAACTCATTGTTTGACGACTCTCTAACCTCTTCTCTGGTGGCACTTCCATCTTGTAATGTTCCCTCCAATATTGTTTCTTTGTGTGTGTCATAGCCATCATCCCCGTCAACTCTCAAAAATATCCATCCTTGATGCTTCTAATGAAGTCTCAAGACTCCTAGACTTCTCTATCTTCCCTCTATACTGCTACATATTGAGGGGTTATAGCAATGTCCCTCTCTATTGTAACTTGGTCATGGTCCACCCTCAAATGCTCAATCTCTACACTAACCGGCTAGGCCCTATCTATACTAGTACAAGCATACCCTATGTGTCATCCACTAGACCCTCCTCCATATCCATTACCGTAGCATCCACACCTATATCCTCTTGTCCACCTAACTCCCCTATATTCCCCTTGTCATCCTCTCCATCATCACCATCCCCACCCCCACTGTATCCACCCTCCTCATTATCATGTCCCTCATCATCATCCTCCCCATCCCCCTCATTATACTTCCCCTCCTCATCACCTCCCCTCCCCTCATCCCCTCCTCTCTCATCATCCTCCTCCCCATTATCCCTAGTATCCTACCCATCCCCTAGTTCCTCATATGTCTTCTCCTCAGCACCACCCTCCTCATCCTCCTCTCCACCATGTTCTACCTATGGTCTTACTTGTGGCACTGGAACTGTCAAATCTTTCAATGGTCTTGGTCGATGTTAAGAAAACCATCTATTATATGTTGTTTTCATCCTCACATATATCATATTTGTCACTATTCCTCACAACCTAGGTTAGAGCTCATCTAATTGTGCATAGGCCACCTATATCCAAATGGTTGCCCCCACTCTCTAACCTATCCTCTAGATCAAGAAAATAGAGCAAGACCTACAGGTACATTTTGCCTCTCACCAAATTGTTGACGTACTTGCTCTAGAAAGTACATCTCTACCACTAGGTGTCCAATCATTATATGACCAATTAGATAATGCTCCTATCTAGAATATGGAAGATGGATCTCATCATTATCCCACCATAGGTAATCTCTACATCATCTCTAGATAAATTGTGCCATAGTGTCCAACTGATGCCAAAAGAATTAGGTGTATCCTAGTGGTCTTCGTACCAATACCCCTCTATAGTTGTATGTGTATGGCATGTCCTCAACCAAATCCCTCTCCACAAGAGGCTTGAATATGGAAATATGCTCATAATCCCAAATATGTAGCAATGTACCTCCAATGTAGAAAGACAATCCACCTCTATATGAAACTTGGTGCAAATAATAGAACAACACCCTAAGTATGTAGGGCCCACAAGAAAACATAGTCTTGTTCATCACCATCCTTACCAAAACTATGCCCCATCTAACAAGGAAAGCATGCCCTCTCTTGTATAGTATCAATATCCCACCCATAACCTAGCATATCATAGTAATTAGATGCTCATGTCACACCACCAGTACCTCCCATCCTATCTCATAATCTCTAATCCCTAGCTCCACATCTTCATAACCAAACATCCAATGAAGTGCAACCCATCGTATCACAGGATCATATACTACCAACTCCCCATGGATCAAAATTTAGAGGATGTGCCATACATCCTCCAAGGTCATTGTGGCCTCTCCCATGGGTATCTAAAAGGAACTAATGTCCCAATGCTACCTCTTGGTCAGAGTTATCAACAACCCCTTGTTACCTCTCACCTCAGGCATGAGTGTAATGTGTAAAAGCCCAAACTTTTCCAAGATCTCCTACAAACTAGCAGTCATTTGTTCATGAAAAACTATGCTCTAAGGTCTATGGCCCTTTGTGTGAAATAGGGATAGGTCCTCCTACATAATCATACATTGTTTGTCAACCTTCTATGGCTTTCTACCAAGTCTAGCCTAAGTTTGACCCAAATTTGACTAGGTTTGACCAAGTTTGATGTTGTTTTGACTGATTTTGATAGTTTTTTACCAATTTTCACTAATTTAACCTATATTTTGAATTCTTTTTATGGTTTTGATCAAGTACACCAAATTTTGGGTCATTTCGAGTCCATTTGCATTGTTTTTGACCCTCTACCTACATATCTATCAATATTCTCCCAAATATGACTTAGGTTTGACAAAGTCTAGCCATTACTGACCATGTTTGACTAGGTTGACCTATGTTTTGAAATATTTCTAGGGTTTTTAATATGTATACCAAATATCAAGTCATTTTCAGTCCATTTACATTCCTTTTGACCCTCTACATCATTCCCTGTCAACTTTCTATCACATCTTACCTAGGTTTGACCACATTTGACCATATTTTCTAGTAGACTCATATTTTGACCTTGTGCTAGGGTTTTGGGCATGTGTGAAAATTTTTGGGTCATTCAAGCCCTATTTCATTATTTTTGGGGCCATAAAGCATCCTAGAGCATAGTTGGGGCCCCCAACTATGCTCAGTGTGCACTTGGGTACAATTTGAGTGCAACTGGGGTAGTTGGATGCTCTAATCTTTTCTTGAGACCCCAACTAGGACCTGTTTGACCCTATCCTAACCACAAAATGTGTGAAAAACATAAAGGACATAGAGGGGCCTTGATGTACTCATGGGTGTATTGGAAATACAATAGGGAAGTAAATTCTGAGAGGAGGGGTGAATTAACACTTAAAACTTTCAACCTCAAAAACATTCACCACACATCCATCTCATAATCTATTCATATAAAATGAAAAGCCAAATTAATCATATACATCCATCATATGAAATTAAAATACTCAACACATGTATGACACAAGATATTTGGTTACCCAAAACCCTTCAAGGAGAAGACAAAACTGGAGTGGGGATGACACCCACAAATCTTCACTACTGTAGTGATAAAGTGTATCTAATGAAGGTTACAATGTTTGATCATAAAAATTGATCTACCTTGTGAAAGGTATTCCTTGTTAAAGGCTTACAAGATTGTTAGATCTTACCATGTTAAAGGATTTCAACACCCTGTTAGAAGTGTGCTTGGTAAGAGGACTTTTACTTACAATAAAGTAAGCAACCTGCTAAAGTATTTACAATATCCTATTAAGACTAATTTGTTAGAAGATTTAACTAATTCACCTGTTAAAATGTCTCAATAATTATCCTTTGGTTAGCACTCTATTGCTTGATGTCAAATCACCTCTATACTGATGTGTACTTGATCCTTTCTGATCATCTATATCTCAATTGTCTTATGATTCCATTCCTCTATCCTCCTTTAACTGATTCTGCAATATAAATCAAATCATAATATCTTAGTCATGAAAAATGCTCTAGTTGCACATAAAAAATCTCTAATTCTCCTTAAGAATTCATAAAAATTTTAGGGTTTGTCCTCCTTAAGAAGACCTAGGTGACTTATGGTTAGGCATGAATCAACAATAGTGATTCACCCATATTGCCACTTAAACCTTCCCTTTTTCTGATTGGATGCACATAATGCATAGGGATTCACATTTAAGATTCATCCTTATTAGAAAAGATCATAAAACAATCCTTAAGTCAGTTCAAAAATAATTTACATAGAAGTTTGTGTCATTACAAACAACTATGTCAAAATTGTGTAACTTGACAATTGAAGTCCTTGATACTCGATATCAACTACAACTTCAATGTTGTAACTTGACCTCTGAATGACTTAGCATCCCTTGATCACTCAAAATCCACTAATCACTTAACATATACCATCTACTCAAGACTTGAGTGACTTGGCACTTACTAGTTACTCAACTCACACTAAATATTTGTCACTCTGCATATACTATCTAACAACTTATGCTCAACATGTATTACTTGTTTGGCATGAAATAAGTAAATGACTTAAGTATATTGTCACTTATATGTCAAATCCAATCTGAGATTTACAATCTCCCCCTTTGACATGAGTGGAAAAATCCTTGATAATGTATGAATAACCTCTAGCCTTTCAAGCATAACTCAGATAATATCCATATACATACAAAATTCCAAAAACGTCAAAATTTTGCAAAAGCTTATGACTCATCAGTCATACCTCAAAATTCAATAACTCCTAATTGAGTTGATTGTGTTGTTCTATATTTGAATCAAAATCATTCCTCCTTGTTGAGTAGATGTACCCTATTTATGTCATTGACATATTTTTTCTACAAAAATAGTGTCTCACCCATACTTTTATTCTCCCTTAATATTTCTTCCTCATTTATTATTCTCCCCCATTTTGACACTTATGTCAAAGGGTTATAGATTGAGAGCATATTTTTCCAAAAAATATTTGTGGACCTCAAGAATGATTCTCAATGTAGCATCCCAATTATCACAAGCTACCTCCAATGACTTGATCTAGGTGGCTAGTTCAGCAACAAGGTGAACTAAGTCTTCATTAGTAGAAAGATGTAGATCTTTCTTCATGAGTATTTTTGCAAAGGCTAGTTCCTTGTGCAATATCTCCATATGTGGATTCAAAATAGACTAGATGTTGATTAGTTTAGCCTTGATGTTTACTTCATCTGTGTGTAATACTGCTAACTAACTCTAGGAGTTGAGGAGGTTTCTCAAATTTTTCTCACTCTAGGTTGGATATTTTGGCAAAGTAATACTAGATGACTGTATATGACTATCCAAACTTAGTATGTGATTCCTTATTTCTTGTGTGAGGATTGTGGGATTACACAATTTGTTGTACAAAGAGAAAATTTTCTCTAGTACCTTCTTCACATTGTCAATTTTAGTTGCTAACTCAACGTGTGATAGTGCAATAACACTTGATATATTTTCATCAACCTTATGTTGAAACTTCCTTTCAGACTATTCAAGTAGTTTAACATTTGAATCTAGGTCTATGTCATTTAGCTTCTTCACTAAACTCATTAGCTGCTCTATCATCATCTTTGTTGCTTCTAGTGATAGTAGGCTAAATGCATCAATAAAATATCCTTGATATCTATCAAATCTTGCTTCTGCCTATGCTCCTATTCAAGTAGTTCTTGATTTTTATTCTTTGCAAGAACATCCTACTATATGCTCATCTATTCTATAGTGATGGTTTCAAAATCAAACTTGGGTAACTCAATCACATCGTCCAAGTTCACATCAATAAATGATGTGACTTCATCTACCTTAGATGTGCTTGGACTCAGTCATGATGATTTTAGGGTTATAGCTTCTATACTCAGCCTATGAAGAGCTTGACTAGTAGGATTAGTAGTTTTTGCTAAAGGTACTAGTGTTTGTATTGCTAATTTCTCCTTAGGTTTGGTAGTCATAACTATCTCTTCAATTTTATCTTTTGCCTTACCTACATTCACTCTTGATATTGTGTTGTAGGTGTAGGAGTATCTACCTAACTTGTTGGACTTGTGTTCCTTCATTAATTTCTATCTTATCTTTATGTTCAACTATATCACCCTTGTGATGTTCACTTTCCTTTATATTAACTGAGAGTGGATTACCTTGCATCAATGCACTGACAGTGGAAGTTTTTGTCTCCTTCCTTTAATATACCACAATAGGTAATCTAGGTTGCATTAATGTGAATTAAGGAGGGGTTGTTGATATCTATTTAGTATATGCTTCCTCCCCTACAGATACCTTTTCTACCTTCTTAATCTCATCAACACTCACCAGTACAAGATTTTTACAAAATTTGGCTTGGGTAATGGATTCAACTAGTATCTTTTTCAAGACATCCTTTGTAAGGGGATTGATGTTCTGAGTAACAATATCAAAAACTTTCTTAATCTTTACAATATCACTTTCTAAATTCACCTCATGTGGAGGACTGGCACTTGACACTAGTGTATCTTGTACACTGTGTTCTATCTATTGCTCTTCCTCAATTGGTGCCTATGTATCTTCATATGTTTCAGTGCCTTCCTCTTGTGTAACTATCTCAATGTCAACTATGATTACCTTAGTTACCTATTGTTGCTCTTATTTTTCTCACCTACCTCAATAAGTTCTAACATTATTTCCTTAGGTGTTGTCAAACCATATAATGATTTCCAAATCAGAGTGATCTTTTGTACAACATCCTCAACCTTATTTTGCAATATGTTGAATGCCCTATATTTTGGTGCAAATTTTCCAATATGCTTTATTAATGCCTTGGCCATTTTTTCCCTATCCAATTTGGCATCACTTGTGCAACTGTAGTCTCTCTAATTTGTCTTTCTATGTTTGGATTATACTACCACTTTTGCTCAACTCTATCAGATAATTCCTTTGGTAGGTAGTTGCTAATCTTAATTGGAGTTTGTTTAAATGTTTCCATCATGGCATATATTGACTCCTCTACTGGGTTCATCTCAACATTTCCAAGTGTATCAAATTTAATATGTGTGATACTAGATAAATTAGCATTATTTTTTATATTCACACATATATTGTCTAAATCTGAAGAAGGATGGTAACCTATCACTTGAAATTCATTATTTTCATCAAATTCAATCTTCTCTTCATCAGATTCAATTGGAGCTATGTATTTTCTCCTTGATCTCTTCTCAAGATCTTCTTCATTGCTAGCTGGTCTAGCCCTCATATCTTTTGGCTTGTCTACTTCTTGAGCCTTCTTGGTAGTAGCCCTTATGGTTGCTCTTGTAGAGGGAACTGTAGGCTTAGGTTTTGCAACCTTCCTTGGTTTTCTAGCAACTAGGGTCTTAGCTTTCCTCTTCTTTTTCTCAGGTGCTTCAGTGGATTCTTCTCCCTCTACACCTTCTTCAATTTCTACTTCTTCTTCTTGATCTTCTTCTTGACCTTGAGTAAAGGCCAATGGTGATTAAGTTGGTATATCCTCTTGTCCATCATCATCATCATCTTCTTCTTCTTCATTTGCTCCTTCACCACATTTCACTTTAAGTTTCTTGACAATCTTGTTCTTCTTCCTTATGATTGAGGTAGTCCTTAAATCCATTGTTATCTTAGATTTGGCCATGTCATAGTTTTCAAAGGAAGTAGCCTTATCATCTACATCTTTTGCAAGTAGTGTTGTTATTGCTACAAAGGCTTCATTAGCATTGATTTCATCACCCAATGGCCTTAGGCACCTTACCCTTGGAACAATAGTTTGAATGTATGTGAAATTAGTGTCAACTAGAAAGAAAACATCATTGAAATGTTTCTCAACTATTGAAACTAGTATCCTCAATCTTTTCTTCATTGATTGCTTGAAGTCTTCAAAAAAGCCGGTCATAACTAACTCAAAATTGTTTCCTAGTTTCTCAATAAACTCACCTATCTGCACTGCAATAGATCTATTTTTTTTTCTAGGTAACTTTATCAAATGTGGGGAATGTATTATGTACATAAAATAACATACATATAAGAACTAAACCAAATTTGGTCTTCCTTATAGCTCCCAATTTTTTTGATAATTGTTGCATTTGCAACTTGGCAAGGTCATAGGTATGATCCTTCTTAACTATCGTATAGTCCATGTCAACATCAATACATGGTACACTATTGAGCCTACTTTATTGGTATAATTTATGTACTATTATCCTCACTACAAATACAATTAGGGGATCTAAGATAGTATCAATTGTCATGCCTCATTTGTTCCATATTGCCTCTATATTCTTCTCAATGACCTCTTTAGATTCACTTCTCATGGTTTTAGATTGGTCAAGTGTTGGATACCTTGTTACTCTATGTACAATTTTCTTTGTGATTTTCACTAGTCCTTTATCTAACCATATTGAATTATCATGAATTCTACTCAAAACTATCTTTATCCATTCAGTCTTGAAAACATTGGGGAAATCTAGGGCATGGGTCAACCCTTTTCTCTTTATAATTTTGAACTCATCCTTCAATGCTCCATTTTCACATAATGTCCCTTAGGTTTCCCTAATTTCTATATCACCTATGCTACCCACCTTGCATGTGTAGCAACATATTATGTCTTGAATCATCAAAACTAGAGGTGGTATCATTGACAATGCATGAGATGGATCTTGCTTATAAGCAATATCAAGAATGACTCTAAAGTTTGGTTGTCTAATCTCATTTCTTACCAATTTCATATTTAAAACTAGATGCCATTATATAAACTAGGATTTACGAAAATTCAAATTGCATAGCTTGGCACATGATAAATATCTTTACAAATTTGTTTTTTTCTGTGTCAAGTGACTATTGAATCCTGCTTGCAAACACTAGTGTGATCTCTTTCAATTTTCCTTTCTCTCTTTATGCTCTCCTTCAAATTTTAATTATGTCAAATGAGTAGAAATTGATCATATATACCTTAAAACCTTGCATTTAATGCTTATTGCTTACACAGTTGTAAGCTTAGCTTCAATAAAGATTTCAACTCACTTAGCTTCCATGAAGTTCTCTTTTCACTTGGCAACCACTATGAGTTTGGTCAACACTATCACCTTTGATGGCTTGGTATCAACTAAAATTTCACTCGAAAACCATAGTGAAACTTTTCATGCTCGGTAGTAACATGTAAACTGACAAAACTTAAATATTTCTTCTAGATTTTTAACAACATTTTGCATCCTTCTTCATGCATATGTAATCTTTTAAGAACTATATCCTTGGAACTTGTTGGTCTATTAAATATTCACCAATTACACTTACTTAAGCTTACTTAGGATAATGCATTGCATAGTAGTTTTTGATTGAGATAGTTAGGAGTTTACACCTCAATTAAACAAACAGTGTAGGAGAATTCCACTCTAGGTGGTCATAGTTGTTATCTCATTCCACCTTTAGTGCACTTATCACAGTGCATAATGGAGGATGATCCACCTTTCATGGACATGTGATTCCACCTTGTGTGGGTGATATCTTATCTTTTCCTTATCATTGTATCTTATTGCCTCTCCTATATAAGGAGGCCTATTATGTACATTTTAAATCAATCCATTAGATGTCAATCAAGTCCATTATCAATAATAGCATTCTTGCTTCTTCATGCAATTATCTTGCCAATATCTTGTGGAAGCTATCTTGATCTATCATTTGATCCCTATGGTGTTGTAGAGTCACCTAAAACTTAACATGGTATCAGAGCTCTCATGGTGTAAAGACCTATTCTCAAGAAGTGCAATCTTGGCTTTACTTATTGTTGGTATAACATTGGCAATTTGGACATCACAATTTGGAGGAGATTTTGGAACTCCTATTTTGTGACCTTCTATTGCAAGTGAAACTTAGAGGTTGTTGGGGCAAATTAGAGGTTGACATCATGTAGAGGAGGTCTAAAAATCCCTAAGTCAAATTTTGTTTCATCCAAATCAAACATCTAAGGCCAAATCTAGAGCTATTTAATTTTTGAAGTTGTAATGGCAGTGATTTAGGAAAAACAATTTTAGAAATGATTTTCAAACAGTGATATCTCCCTCATACGGACTCCTTTTTCTAAGAATTTTTTTTTTTTGGGGTAGAATTTCACAATCTACACAAAAGTGTAGGTGATTTTGGATCTCTATCTCTAAATTTTTCTAAAAATCACAAATCCTATTTTTTGCAACTTTCAAGGCTCTATTTGGAAAAATTTGATAACATTTTCAAGTGTAATTTTTTTTAAAATGCATGATTTTTCCTCTACTTTCTAGATCTATAATCAAATTTTAGTGATTTGGAGTGGGCATATCACTTTTAGAAATAGGTCTTTGTTTTCTATATTTCCACTTGGTGAATATTTGGATTGCAATTTTCTTAATTGAATCAATAATTTGAAGGAGCTATCAATTGGTTTTAGTCATCATTTGATTTCATATGGATTTTTCAAAAGTTCAATTACTCACTCCATATAACTATCATGAATGGAAATAAGCAGTTTCTAATTAGTTGATAAGTATTGGATTGCTTAGAATGATTCTTAGACAGGATCTAGAACCAGCTATAGGTGTTGGAAAAAGAAGTGAATGGTTTGATAGAAGGGATAAAGCACTTGGCTCTCTTAGATCTACCATCTCCAATGATTTGCTATATCATATTGCATTCTGCACACATCCTCATGATGCCTAGACAACATTGGAAGATATATTTTGTAAACCTAATAGAATAAGAAAATTCAAATTGGAGAATGAGCTTGTAGGTCTAAGTCCATGTGTTGTGACAATATTCAAGAATTTTTCTCTAAGTTCCATTCCATTACATTGGAGATTTCCAATCGTGGCATTACTAAAGATGATGAGTAATTGATATTATCTATTCTTTCCAAGCTAGGTCCTGAATATTCAATCTTTGTTTCCACATTCTATTCTACTATGGAAGCTCTTGGAATTGCATACAAAATGCCTTCTCGTGATAAATTTGCAACTCATCTCACAAGGAAACAAGCAAAGTTAGCACACATGGGTCAATTGAAGCCTTTAAAGCATCAAGCATTGGTTGCAAATGACTCCTCTCCAAAGGCTCCCAAAGGAAAGGGAAACAAACAAAACAAGGATCCTAAGTAACATGAAAAAGGTGATGACTCTCCTTCACAACATAATATTGAATCCAAGTCCTCTTCAAAAGAGGAATCATCTAGAATTCTAAAGAGAGATAAATGTTCTTATTGCAAAAAGTAAGGACATGATGAGCATAAATTTTTCCATAAGAAGATTGATGAGCTTACTCACATTCTTCAAAAGAAAAATATCCAGTTGGCCTCATCAGTGTCTTCTCCTTCTTCTCAATATTAGGTAGCTATTACATCTACATCATCATCCAAAGGAAAAGGACAAGCACTCATTGCTTTCACACATCTTGAGCAAGGTAAATGGCTTATTGATTCAAGTGCATCATGTCATGTGGCATATTGATAGGAAATAATACATACATGAAGGTTTGTGGAAAATTTTATATTCCTATGGGATAGGATACATGTAATGATGTTCTTTTTGTACCATCCTTGACCACTAATATCTTTTTCATTTACCAAATTAGTCATGGAGCACAAGGTAAAATTGTTGAGTTCACTCCTGATTATGTTTATATTAGGGACATAGAGACTAGAGATATCATAACTATAGGAGTTGTTGATCATACATCATGTTTGTATTATTCTGCACATTTTGTTGATAATGATGATGATATTCATGATGTACCTAGCCCTTTATCAAGGGTGAATAATTCATGTGAGGAGAACATTGGACACTTGAATCATTTTTTTCTTGAGACAAGTGTTGAACTTTCTACTCCTCTACCTCTTGCTTCTTCAGACATGAATTCTACTATTCAATAGGATTATCTTTATGCTTCAAATCTTGCAATGTGGGATGAATTCCTAGATGCTCTTTTAGACGAGTCTCATAATGCAGATTTGGTTAATACATCTGAGGAGGTTTCTCTTCAAGTTACTTCTTCACCTTCTTTGGAGATTGGATTTCCCAAGTCTTGATGTTCTCTTGATTTTTCACATCTCATAGGTCAACTTGATGGTGTGATAGAATCTTTGAGCTTGGAGACACCTATTTAGTCTTCAAAGATGCATACATGGAGACCTTCTTCCTCTTTCCTCACTTTTTACATGGAGTGGCTTCTTCATATTTTGATGTATTTATCTCTTCCTTAGGAGAGACATGTTCCTTGTAGGCATTGGATTATATTTTTCTTTAAGGTACTCTTCATATACATCGAAGCTTCTTCATTATGGGGGGGATATCATGTCTCCTTATTTCCTTCCTATGGGGGGATCATTCTTTGTATATACATGATGTATGCAATTTTTGGGGGTCTTGAGTACTCCATCCATCCATTCATCTTGTCTTCATCTCTCTTTTTGGAGGATGGTTTTTCCCATGTGATTTTCTCTCTTTCTCCACTTTACAAGAGATTTTATTTCATGTATTGCATTTCATATTATACATGGGTAGCTAAAATGGCCTTGGAGCTAGGACCCATCTTGCATTATGAGTTTAAGTGCATTACCCTAAGTTTCACTTAAGGGAGGGTGTTGGTGTAATTAAATATTCACTAATTACACTTAAGCATACTTATGATAATGCATTGCATAGTAGTTTGTGATTGAGATACTTAGGAGTTTGCACCTCAATTAAACACATGGTGTAGGATAATTCCACTCTAGGTGGTCATAGTTGTTATCTCATTTCACATTTAGTGCACTTATCACATTATCATCCTCATCATTGCACATACTTCATTGCATAATGGAGGATGATCCACCTTTCATGGACATGTGATTCCACCTTGTGTGGGTGATATCTTATCTTCTTATCATTCTCTCTTATCACCTCTCCTATATAAGGAGGCCTATTATGTACATTTTAAATCAATCCATTAGATGTCAATCAATTTCATTATCAATAATAGCATTCTTGCATCTTCATGCAATTGTCTTGCAATTCTCTTGTGGAAGCTATCTTGGTCTTTCATTTGATCCTAGGGGTGTTATAGAGTCACCTAAAACTCTAACAGAACTGATTTATAGTATATCCTTTTAAATATTAGTCCCACATACCTCTTGATTTCTTAATTAGAGGTGGTATGATCACCTAACCCATTGGACGAAGTGATCCCTTTTGAACTTGATGTGCTACAATCTTCCTTTCTCTTCCATGTCTTGTTCATCTCATCTCTGGCATTTTCAACATCTACCTTTCTTGAACTCACTACTCAATTCCTTTGACCTTATTGGACAATTCTTGCTTATGTGACCAGTCTTCAAATAGCTAAAACATGTGGTTTGACTCAACCACCTTTTGTAGTCACTTCTAAAATGTGTATTACGATCCCAATTATAAGAGTTTCCATTATGCTTTACCTTTGTTTGCTTATTTGATGACCATTTAGGCTTGGATTTGTACTCATATGCTTTATGTCCATACTTCTGATAGTTATAGTAGTATCCTTCAAATCTTTGTATGCTTATGGTCTTGGATTTGTATTCATATGTTTGATGTCCTTGTTTGTTGCATTTGTGGCAATGACCCATGAACTTCTACTTAGGTTTCTGATTTGCAGTCTTGCTCCTACAAACATTAGTAGTATGACCTATCTTAGCACAATTATGAAAAGTAGGTTTGGAGTTCTAACCTTTGTTTCTTCTTTCTTTGTCACTTTTTGATGATTCTCATTCTTAAGAGTTAGTGTAACCCAATCTAGAAGTATCACTGTTGGATCTAGGGGATCTCATCAATTGTTCAAAGTACTTGATGGCTTCACTGGGTTTGTTGAAACTGTCAACAAACTCTTTCTCTCTTTTTAGATTATTTCTTAGTTTTTCATTTTGCAACTTTAGTGTTATGATCTCTATATCCTTTGTATTCAGTTCATGATTTGAAATCATCATTTGACCCAAAGTTTCCAATTGCATGTTAGCAATCCTAGTTACCTCTAATGTTTTCTCTTCTAGTCTATTGATCAAAATTATTTTTTCATCTTCAATCATGAATTTTCCTCTTCAACTTTTTTTTTCTGCTTAGCCACCTCACATAGCAATATTGATTGGACTTCTTTTTCTTTCTTTAGATTTTTGACCTCTTCCATTAGGGTTCCATTCTTTTCCATCAAATCTACAATTGATGCATCAAAATAATTGGAGTTTCTATTTGCAAATAATTCAGTAGTGTCAATCTCTTGGTATTGTGTATCATTCTCTTTAGTATAAATTTCCTTCATTCTTTTCAATGATCTCTTTAACTCATCTCTTGCTTCATTTAGTTGATGTAGGGCAAGTTGTATTTCAATTGTCTAGTTCTCAATAGTCTTTCCCAACTTGTAGACTTCCATCTTCAAGATCTTTCCTCAAAGTTGCAAAGCTTTACTTTTAGAGATCTATGCTTTGATATGAATTGTTAGAAATACAATAGGAAAGTAAACTCTAAGAGGGGGGTGAATCAACACCTAAAACTTTCAACCTCAAAAACATTCACCACACATCCATCTCACAATCTATGCATATAAACTGAAATACTAAATTAAGCATATACATCCATAGTATGAAAATAAAATACTCAACACATATATGACACAAGATACTTGGTTGTCTAGAAACCCTTCAAGGAGATGGTAAAACTAAGATGGGGATGACACCCACAAATCTTCACTACCATAGTAATAAAGTGTATCCAATGAAGCTTACAATGTTTGATCATGAAACATGATCTACCCTGTGAAAGGTCTGCTCTGTTAAAGGTTTACAAGATTGTTAGATCTTACCATGTTAAAGGATTTCAACACCCTATTAGAAGTGTGCATGGTAGGAGGCTATTAAAGGATTTACAATAGCTTTTTAAGACTAATCTATTAGGAGATTTAAATCACCTATTGAAATCTCTCAGCAATGATCCTTCGGTTAATAATCTATTGCTTGATGTCATATCACCTCTATACTAATGTGTACTTGATCTTTTTTAATCAAATGTATCTCTATTTTCTTTTGATTTCTTTCCTATATTTTCCTTTAACTAATTCTGCAATGTAACTCAAATCATAACACCTTAGCCACCATGAATACTCTATTTGTGCATGAAAAGTATCCAATTCTCCTTAAGAATTTATAAAAAGTTTAGGGTTTTTCCTCCTTAAGAAGACCTAGGTGACTTAGGGTTAGGTATGAATCAATGGTAGTGATTCTCCCATATTTCTACTTAATCCTTCCCTTTTTTTGATAGGATGCATGTAATGCATAGGGTTTCACAATTAAGATTTTTCATTATTATCAAAGATCGTAAAACAATCTTTAAATCAGCCCAAAAATGGTTTACATAGAAGTTTGTGTCATTACAAACAACTATGTCAGAACTATGTAACTTGGCACTTGAAGTCCCTGATGCTTAGCATCAACTACAACTTCAATGTTGTAACTCAGCCTTTGAATTACTTAACATCCATTGATCACCCAACATTTGAATAGCTTGATGCATATCATTTGCTTGACACTTACTAGTTACTCAACTTATACTAAATATTGGTCACTCAGCATATACTATCTAACAACTTATGCTCGCCATGTATTACTTGTTTGGCATGAGATAATAAATAATTTAAGAATATTATCACTCATATGTCAAAACAAATTTGATATAAACATGGTGATCTTATGTCTATTTTTCATTGGTAGGTACGCACTTGCTCTCTGCAATGTTGCTCCCTGGGTAGCCTATCCATTGTCTTTGCTCCAAAGCTCTTTTCTTAAAAATGAGAGGGTGAAAATGACCTCGAACCCCTTATCCAATCCCTTTTATAGTCTTATTGTTTCCTAGATGGATGTGCAAGAGGTATTTTCTATGTTGATCACTATGCTTTTTACACTCCAAACCCCATAACTTTTGCATTTGAGCTTCAATTTGTGATCCATCAGTCGCTATGGCTTTGTCTTCTCTTTATTAACATATTGACCTATCATATGCATTTTTTTTGTCAATTTTTTGAGGGGGTACCCATATATACCATGCCCACTAGGGCATGCTTTTATGGTTTTTTCATTAGTATTCTTTCACAACACTCTAAATAACATTGTATCAAAGAGGGGAAAATTTTAGACACTAAAATATGGTTTGAATCTATTATTTAATCATATTTTCATACTAACTCATCCCATTTTCTCATTTCACTAATTTTTTTCTTTTGGCCAGCTTGATTATCATTTGAGCATATTTCAACAATATCCTTCATCATTCACACCTTCTTTCAAATAATTTGCACATCATTTCAGAATTGGTTCTTGCTTTATCTAAAATTTCTAGAATCAACTCTGAATCATCCCAAAATCATCTTAAATCAACCCTAATAAAACTGATATGTGTCAACTTCCTCAAATCTATCATCATCTATCGAACCCTAGACATTGTTGTGTCCCTTAGCACTAGGCCAAACTATCATTTTTATCACTTGATCAGTGACATTGTCTAGTCTCTCAGTGTCAAATCATAATCCTACACAATCAATTTAATAACATTTTAAAATGTTATTATAATCAATCTTATTGATCAATTTCAAGCATGTAGCATTTATAATGTATGTTAAATGTGACATGTCCTTAATCCATGTAATGTGTCCTTGACATGTTATCAATCATGATCACTCCATAAATTTGATCATGGCTTTGATATACCCACCATCATCCTAGTTGATCCGCATAACCATCACATCTCATCAAAGGGATAATTTCACACTTATTTCATCAAATTGGCCAATCATTTACTAATTTGTCCTGCAAGATTAGTTAACCCATAATCTATGCCTATGTCATTTCAATCATTTTCATCCCACATTAATAATTATTCTCACTAACCAAACATTCTCAATAAATTAATATTTATTGATTAATTGATTCATCCTTTGCAAACTATGAGAATTCTTGATTTCCTAAGTCTTATTTTCCACTTTTAATTTCCATTTTACTAATTCCCATTTGTGCAGATATATGAATTTTTTATTCAAATATTCCACCTAGTCTTTACACATGGACATCATACGTCATAGATCCTCTCTCTACACTTGGCTAATATCTATCATATTTGACATATTTTATTCTGTAGACATGACTATAATAAGCCACCTTCATCATAGATTATTTTCTACAAGTGGCTTTTATGTGTCATATGCATGTCATAGATTCTCTTCCACTTTTAGCCATGTTGACTTTCATGTTTCATAGATCCTACATTTGGCATATTGTATCATGTTTGTCATACATATTCTAAAGAATATCATGCCAAGTTGAACATTCAAGTTAACAAGTGTCCATATCCTCACTCATGTCTCATCCCTTGCATTTTGGCTATAAATTGAGCCATCTTGCTCTCATTTTTTATCCTTAGAATATCTATACCCACATCATGCCAAAACCACACTTATGGTACTCTCAATAGCATCATCATATCATTTTCATTCTCTTTCAATTGTGTGCACTTTAGGTAGAGTTACATCAAAATAGAGAAGAAAGAAGGACATGGGAACTACAATTGAAGAGGGAATTTTACTTATGTTTTATTTCCTTTATTTCAATTGGTTTTCATGATATATTAGAAGAGTTTAATTTATGTTTATTGAGTTTTTGTGTTTATTCATAGTATGCTAGGTTCTAACCCATTTTCTAGTCCTACAGGAAGTATTTGGTAAAAGAGAATACATGGCTTACAAAGGAAGTGGAACATAGAATATATAAAGAAAAAGAGACATTCAGAGAAAGGATAAAAAGTCATCTAGAAATAATAATGGAAGTATTATGAAAATTTTAAGGAATGGGATGCCCTCCCAAGAATTTTATGAATAGTTAAAGGCAATTGTATTCTTTTTCTTCTCAACTGAAACATTCTTGGGAAACACTGTGGTCCTTTTCCATTCTTTAAGTCTAGTGGCCACACATAAATGGGGACATATTTTGTAAATTTATATAATATAAGGATTTAAAGCCATTTACCAATCCAAAAAAATTATACATGAAAAATCATTTAATAAAATCATTGGAATTAAGTTGTGTAATGCCCCGCCCGGAGATCCTTGGAAACAAGGATTCAAATCAAGCCAAGTTTTTTTTTTTACAAGTATGAATGCACAAGACAACATCATACAAGGATCACAAAGATCGCAATGGAAGACTTCAACACAATCTCGGCAACCAATGAATCTCCAAAAGCCACTACCCAACTGACACACCCAAACAAAAGCCAACAACCACAACAACAAGATGAGGGCACAAGAAATGACCACTCATCAACAAAACACCAAGCTGGGGTAAAATGCAAAATCCTAAAATTTGGCTAAGCCTGAAATCCTGAAGCCCTAAAAATTGGCTAAGTCTAGATTTATGAAGCCCTGAAATTTCCTAGAATCCATAACTTATCTCTGAGAGGTCTAAAACCTATCTCAAACGATTTTTTGCATATATTAAGATATATCTTAAGTATAAGGTCAACTTATACTTAAACGATATATTTTAAACCCCAAGAGACTTAAACAGAAACACGAAAACTCAATTTCAAGAGAAATCGACAGAATTCAAAATGCAACAACATAGGCATGAAGAACGCCCACAACGGTATCCAGATCAACTCTCAAAAAGATCAAAACACTGCAAAAAGTGCCTATTGTTGGCACGCATAGGTTTTAACCAAAAGGCGTGCGACACTTTTCACTAAGGGAGGGTGACACTTCTCCCTTACTGCGTGTGACACTTCTCAAGAAGGAGTGTGATACTGGAAAAATATCAAGCGACATTTCTCATAAAGCCGTGTGACACTCTTCCAGTGTTGTAAGAGACTTCTCCAATAATGCGTGTGACACTTTATAGTATCGTACGACATTCTTTCTATGGGCGTGCAATACTTTATCAGTGTCGCACAATGCTGAACAAATGTCGCCCATAGAAAGTAAAAACACTTCCAGAACTCAAAAATGAGGAAAATTTGACAAAAGAACCTCCACACTAGAGAGTATCGGATCCACAAAGGCTCGACGAATGAAAACTTGAGTGCAAGAACAACATAGAAAGAAGAACATCAAACCATCTAAACTATAGCAGCAAAGAACACACTGAATTAAACATCACAGCGAACAAAAGCAACATTGAAATGTACAGAAATACATCTCAAGAACAAAACAACCAAACTAAGTACATGGTTCCTCCCAACCATCAATAGCATCATAAGACCATCGTGGATCCTAGCCATCCCCCGTGTGTAACATCCCAAGCCATCGACCAGATCGTCAGTACTGTCGTAATAGGGACGTCACTACTAAAAACATGCAACAATATAAGCATAAGGAAATCTAACATGCTAGTAGAAAAGCATAAGATAATCCTACAGTAGATAACATCACCTATCACATGCTAAACAATAATAAGCAACAGATATGCTAATACAATAATTCACAACATCTAATCATATGCTAAACATCATAATAAGGGAATGTGCCAAATAAAATAACATCATCTAAACATGATATACAAGCATCCCAATGAAAGCATAAATGAAAAGAAAGCATACTCCAGAACCCGAAGTACCAAGTGAAGACATCTAGCAATGATCGCACTAGGACAAACGATCATCTCTGTACACTGATCCATAGCAGTGGTGAAGGTAGCTATGCCTCCCAACCACGTGGCACCCGTAGGGCCACAACCACCGTGTTGATGGAGATAATGATCCAACCAAAAACACACAAAAGAACATCCATGGCTAACACTCATGCCAGACAGTATGATGGCTGTAACCAAGAACCTAAGACAATGCAAGGAGTATAGGTCCTGGTCAGACACTCAAAAGGCTACTAAGTAGGGGCTAACATCATGGAGAGTTGCTTGGCATCGAAAAGCCCAAGCTCGATCTGTGTAGCTCAACTCCCTCAATGGAAGGCCAATACACCATGTAGCTCAACTCCCTCAACGGAAGGCCAATACACAAAAGTACCATTTTATTATCTTAAGTTTTATTAACAGTCACACATGTTATTTAGTTATCACTTGTTTAAAACTTCCTATCCTCTGCCAACCCTATGGGACTAAGGTCACCAGGTTGCGAGGTAGAAGCCCCCTCCATATGCTACCCTACCCTACCCATGCTCATCCTACAACAAGTGCCCGTGGGCATGCATACTCCCATCCCAACCCTAATGATCATAACTTTCGACAAATCCACAGAAGATCGGGCCTCGCAAGTCACCCGACAAATGTACGCATATGTACTCGTGTGTGGCGCACCACTATCATGAAGATCACAACACAAGGATAGGAATGAGAACACAATGGAAAGAAAACACCCAACTGAAAGCAACACAGGAAGGATGGATTCTACACAAATCCCAAAGCCAATAAAACCATATATCATTAAATCACTCAATCGGCCTCAATCCGAGAGTATGGATTCTACATGAATCCCAATGATGCAACAAGACCAAACTTCATGAACTCACTCAACCGGACACAATCTGGGAGTATGGATTCTACACGAATCCTAGCATTCATGAACAAAAGGCAAAGGTTCAAAAGAAACCATAACAAGTATAAAATCACTCAACCGAACACAACGTCGGGAGTACGGATGCAACACGCATCCCAATGCAACATAAAAGTGCAAAAGTGGTCTGACTGATATCCAAATAGATCATCAAGGTCCACAACCCACATTGTGTCAAGAAAACCCAAGAAAATAGGGTGGCACGCAAAATGAGGTAAAAACCCCAAAACTTGAAAAACTACAAAATTAAAACCCATTTGGCCTTTGGGTTCAAAACTCCCAAAAATCCAAAAATAAATTGAATTGGACACCGTATGCAAAAACGGCCAGCATAACGGCATAAAATCCCAAACCCTCATCCCAAAAAATAGGGAAATGTTCATACCCGCCCAACCGGGTAGAACTAACATACAGAAACAGAGGGGAACACTAGTTCTCAGCCTCCAAACAAACGACTACCAAAAATAGAAGTTGAAACGGAGTAGAAATAATAAAATGGGAAAGCCCTACCTCATAGCCAAAAGGGCAAAACAGGAATCTGAACCATAAAATAAATATCTCGCAGAAGTAGTTGAAAATTGTGGCAATCCAAGGTTTCCCCAAGCTGGATCCAATGAGCCCAACCTCGTGATGATCCCACGCCCGTAGCTCCCACAACAAACAAAATAGTAAATCTTCATGAAGAGGATTTTGGGTTTTACTCTCCAAATTTCCAATTTGAAAGTGAGAAGTGAGGAATTAAATTCCTTTTTGGATACTTATTCACTTTTTGGGTGAATAATCGATTAGGGCATTTAACCAGCCAATCTAGTTAAACCCCGAATCGACCCAAACAAAAATAGGTTATTCCTATAAATAGGAATTCATCTATGGAAAAGCTATTAGAAATTAAAATAAATTAATTAAAAAGCTCGAAAAGCCAAAAACACATAAATCTCCTTAAATAACTTTCGCGACAATGCGAACCTCTAAATGCACAAACACGCTTACTGGTCTAATCACATAATGCAATGAGTTCGGATTTAATAATCACTGAAAGGTTTAAATTAAACATTTAATTAAAGATATGTCAACCATACAAAGGTGACATTGGTAAAATATGAATGACTGAATCACTAACTCCATGTGCCACTGCTAGGGATATAAATCCTGCACACTAAACAACACGATCAAGTGCAATTGCACATAATAACATAGCCGAAGCAATAAATGCATTAAATCACCTAATTTAACCATTTAATTAATTATATTAAAATAATCTATTTACACCACTCACATTTGCAAAAGGCATATCAACGCAGGAATGAAGTAAATAACCATAGCATTAAATCCATCACATAACATAATCAGAGGTATGTCCAAATACCAGATAACCAGATATCATCATAAAACACACTGTCATCTCAAAATGGCATCATCATGCAATATGATTAACTGAACAACATAGTAGTCTAATATCTATGATACTGGAATCAAAGAGTAACATCTGACCCTTAGGTCATCTCAAATGTAAAACATCACATAAGAATAGATATCTCTCAGATCAAAATAAAACAAGGTAAATGTCCATAGCACATAACCAAATAATCCAACAAGAACAATCCATTTAATTACTTACACATTAATAATAATTTATTACTTTGCATAAAAAAGAGGTCTTTAAAACACATAAGCAAACACAGTCATAAACATGACTAACCATTGCTACAGGAACCTAGTCCAGTGTAGCATGGTAATGGTACACAGTGCAATCTCTGCACAAATCTTAGGGTAATCACGGAACAAACTCATGATACCACATTGATCCTGGTAACCACTAGCACAAACCTCAGTGAACCAAAAATCACATCATAATCTCAAAGATCAGTCAAAAGCATAATCAACGCAACTAATACAGAAACATAAATCCAAACACCTCAATGGTGTAGACCACTCAGGGTCACAATCATGATCCCATCAAAACAAAAGATCATCAAGGTTGCATCCATTAGGATGACTTTAAAAAGTCAAATAGGAGAGGCACTACATCATCCCCCCCAAAGACTAGGCTTACTCCTGGAAGCCTGCAATTCAAGAATAGAACCCAAAACACACAAGAACAAAAATCCAAAATTGAGCAAAAGGAATGACTCGAGAAACTCTCCACAAGTCAAACCAAATCACTCCCACATTCTCAATCCATCACATTAACCCCCGAATAGGTTAACCACGAGAGAATGGGTGACACATAGACACAAGGTCCTCCAACAAGGAACATTCTATGCATTAGGAAGAACCCATCTAGCCATAGAGTCAACAATACAAGGTAAGGAACAAGCCACTCTACCTTGTCAATAGGTTCCCAACCATGACATGCACCAACCACATGACCACAAAATCAGGTCAAAACACTAAGCTCTTCCAACAAAAGTTGGAATCATGGGGAATAACCATCCCAAACTTCCCAAGAATACTATCTTGTCACACATGATCATTCTGGAATCCACATAAACTCACCCTTAGAAAAAAGAGGATGAAAGTTTACCAAAGAAAAAAAAAAGAAAAGAAAAAAGGACACACTCCAAAAGACTACTCACCACCAAGTGTAGGAGCACAACACCTCTCCAAGGTACAAAAGCTCAACTAACACTAGGAACTAGGGTAACACAACCCAACCAGATAAGATATCACCTTCTCACAAGGTTCAACAACTTTCGTTAGTGGACACAATCATCAAAAGTCTGCATACCAACTCACGAGATGGTAACATGTGTCCAACGATACCATGTCCCTCTAGCACCATGCTAGGAAAACTACACCTAATCTAATGCTAAACTCAATCTCGAGCCTCAAGTCAACGGTTAATGAGAAAACTTGACTGAGATAATCCACATGAAGATATAAGCTTAGGGAGAAGGATACTATAGAGTATTAGGACTGAGAGGGAGTCTCTCTCAACCTCTACACTAAACCAGTCCAAGATGCTTTAGAGAACTCACAATTTCCCCCTACCATCAACATACTCACAAGAGAACACTAACTGAGCTAGTGGCATAACCATACTAGCCTACTCTCACAAGAGAGAAAAGGATACAGAGGTGCACCCAAGACAACGTCCAAGAAGGAGAATCTAGACTCATCAAAGAACTGAGTCACTCGCAAATGATAAAGAACCATCATCCACAACAAGGAATGCTCACAAACCACACTACACCTCACAAGGGTGGTTCAGTGCAATAGGAAACACAAAACCCAAGCATGAACCCCAACAGGTACCTAGTAGATTATGAAGACAAGATAACTCTTCCATTATGAATAACATGAAGAGTTAAACTTCTCCAATGGCCATAAATATGATATGTCATGATCGAATTGGCCTCTACTCAAAAGGTACTTGGCACATCGATCAACAACTCCAAAAGCCATAGCCCCATAGCCAGACTCAGATTGAATCTATTAGAAAAGCGTCAAAAAGATATCGACAAGGACTACAACATGAAGAAGCTAAGAGAGACCTAAGACCTATGATCTGAGCCACCACTCAAATCAAAACAAGGACAAAACCAATAGCCTTGGTCACCAAGACAAGCAACAGACGAAATGTCCAAATCCACACAAGAGCACACATGCCCAGAACAACATAAGGCATGGAAAGAAAGGTAAATCACACATTGAAACCATCATTACTTTTCTTTCATAAATTCATTAATTAAGCATAACATAAGCACTAATGCATAATGAACTGAAAGATTTTCAAGCAAGGGTCCAAGAGTCACTATAGAACAAGTACATACCTTTCAATTTCTTTCAAAAATAACATTCCATTTACTCATCTTTTAAACCATCCAATTACCTTAACACTTAAAATCTATCAGACACACTAGCATGTTCTCCATGATAATATCCCTTGTACATTCTACCAGAGGTTCGAGATGAACATGATAGAGTCACAACACACAACAGGGCAGCAATAAAACACATCCAGAATAGTCATCAAGAAACATAATCAAAAGCCCAAATGGGGGAATTATCAATTCCAATAGTAAGTATCAAAAAGAGCTCATTTCAACAATAAGTCAAATGTGACAACTGTCACAATGAGAGCGATAGATAAAATTTGATGACTATTCCAAGAGACGAAGAAACTAAAAACCAATGCTAGCCCAACAACATGAGGAAAGTACCTCCAGCCAAATAAAATAAGGTATCAAACAAATCACATTACAAGTGATGACTGAGTACAGTCACACAAGAGGGATAAATCACCACACAATGCTAAGGAATACATCATCCTAGCATCGTTAGAGAACACACTCACACACATCAAGCCGTATAACATTAGTAACCTCATGCATATGTAGACAACAATAATTTCCATGCAATGTAACATTTAAATATTCATTAAATTAATATAGTTCTACATAAGCTTAGAAACAATTAGATTGGGGACTTAAGTCATTAACCCAAATATATAATGCAAACCTACTCTTTACAATGATTCACAATAAACACTCATTTACAATAAAAGGAACCATTTCATCATTATAACAACAAAATAAAGAATCACAATAAGATTCATTCATTTACTAACAATAGGAGAAAATAGGGAAACAATGCACCTACTCCATAAGGAGAACAAAAAGAGGCACTCAAAGCCAACACATGGAAACCAATCAGTGGCTCCATCAAAAGAGGGTCACACAAGCAACCAACCAACCAAGGCACATTGATTCTGCTAACAAAACTAGGAAGACTGACTTCCTTCTCCATACACTGCTCTACTTGCCTCTACTGGACAAGCAAGTCCATCAAAAGTAGATACCAAAGCAACAAGATCATGAGTTCTCACCAAGACACTCGCACTCAACCAATGCAACAACAACTACATGGGCAACATAAACACAGAGATCCCAATGTTTGAACATGGGCTCTGATACCAAATGTAATGCCTCGCCCGAAGATCCTTGGAAGCAAGGATTCAAATCAAGCCAAGATAATTTTTTTTTTACAAGTATGAATGCACAAGACAACATCATATAGGGATCACAAAGATCGCAACGGAAGACTTCAACACAATCCCGACAACCAACAAATCTCCAAAAGCCACTACCCAATTGACACACCCAAACAAAAGCCAACAACCACCACTGTAGAACAAGATTTAGTATGCAAAGAACATTAACAAATAAAGTAAACATTCACAAACCAAAAACTAAATTCACATATATGCTTAGACAAAGAAAGCAAACAAGAAGTGCAAACCTCACAAGAGAAAACACTCCATGCTTTCTGGATTCTGTAGATGTGTCCTTTTGCTATGGATGTATGCTCAAGATGCTCAAAAGTTGCTTCAATGGTGATGGGTAATGGAAAATTGGTAGCTTTGTGAGCTCTCAATTTGGCATTATAAGGGTAAGATTGATGGCTTTGGTTCTCAAAATAGCATGGTAACTTTAGCTCAAAGATTGTTGATGAAATGGCTTGGGATGGGATTCAATTTATAGGCCAAGGGGTAGAGGGATGGAGGGCTTAGATGAAAGTATGGATGAAGGCTTAAGGAGGGCTAGGATGCACTCAAAGGAGAGCACATGGATTGTGCTTGTTTAGCACCAATGGGAAGGTGACACTTGTCACAAGGAGGATGAGTGTGAGAGGGTAGGGTAAAGGGTTGGTTAAGGGCATGAAGAGTGGGGTTGAGTATGTAAGAGAGATGTAAGAGGAATGAGTGTGGAAGAGGGAAGATTGTGGAAGATGGATGTAAGAGTCATGAGTGGGCTTGTAAGAGTCTTTTATGGTTTGTAAGAGCACTCATGACTTAGTGGTTGGGCTTTTTGAGGGGAGACTTTGGTTTGGATTAGGAAAGTCTTAAACTTGTTTAAGGAATGTGACAACATTAGGGGGTGGATTAGGCTTGGGTTTAGGATTAGATTAGAGATGTTAGAGATGTGCAGGTGGATGGCATTAATGAGGGTGGGTGAGTTAGTGGCTAAGCTTGGTTAGTATGGGTGGATGGGGTGGATTAGGCTAAATGGAGGATTAGAGATAGGTTAGGGGTTTTTGAATTTGAGGATTTCATTTATCAAATAGATTTATTTAATAAATGGGGATTTTTGGAATTAGATAGGAGAAAAGGATTTAATTGATAAATAATAGATTATTTGATTTATCAATTAGGACTATAGATGATTAATTAAATTAATCAACTAGGGATGGCAAAGGATTAATTAAATAAGAATTTAATTAATGATGCCTTTAGAGATGGCTAAATTAGATTACTAAAGCAGTGTAATCAAATTTAGGTGTCTACATTTTTCCCCTCTTTGACATAGTGTTGAGACAACACTATTTCAAAGAAGTTCGAATGAAGACGACACGAGGAAGATGTTTTAGCAACAAGGTTGCCCCAGTCTCGGATAAGAAGAGGAGAGACTAGACTTAGATGATGCCCCCTCAAGAAGGCGGCGGGGAGAGAAATGAGGCTCGACGACTTCTTGAAAAGTATAAGAAATTGAGACGAGCTAAGATGTAGGTTGGCGAAGAGAAGGGGCTAAATTAGCTCAAACTCTCACTACGGGAGAATGATAAAGGGAAATTAGAGGCACAATAGTAAAGCAAGCTTAAGACTTTCCAGGATTGGGGGGGGAGATGGAGGAGCGGAGCGCTATAAAAAGGAATCCATGGTAGGGAGATGGATGATAGAATGATAAAGCTAATGCAACAGGATTTCAAAGAGTTAGATTGGCGAAAGATGGGTTTCGGAGGTCCCTAGGACTAGGATTGTGGATCTCGAAAGATGAGGCTTGGTGGATTGATTTGATTGGTGGATCCCTAAGACTAGGATTGTGGATCCCTAAAGCTAAGTGTGAGGAGTGATTCAAAGAGATACTGATGCATAAGCTAGGGTAGGAGCAACAGATGTAGGATATGGATGGGGGATAATGGAGATGAAGGGAATCCATTGAAGCTTTTTGAGCGGGGGGATACTTCAAAGAGAAGTACCACCATGTAGTTGAGCACTAGATTTTCTATAGGACTGTTGGTTAATTGCCAGGGTTACCAAGAACATCAAGGCCTTTTTACCAACCGTCCAGAGGACTGACGAACTGACTTAAAACAAACACACAAGGATTGCCCCAGTATCATACATGAATCCCAGAGGAAGCAGTGTGGAAACGACACTAGGTAACCCACAAGCAGAAAAAGAAAACAAGCAAAAGACCTGATCAAGACCTTATGCTCTAATTGCCCCATTCGCAGCATACCATGATATGGAAGATCATGGCAACCTTGAGGAGGGAACAAGGAGATTGCTTAGAAAAGATATTTCAAGACCCAAAAGGGAAGATCCTAAATCAAAAGAAAGCAAAAATCCAAAAGAGAACTGTTTACCAACGAGATGGGTAGGACGAGGTACTAACGGACCAAGATCAAATATGAGGAAAGCTATATCCTGCAAGGATCTATCAGAGAGCACCTAAGCTGATGGATCTGGATGAGTGATGCGTCTGGCAAGCTGAACTAAGAAGGATAACACTTTGGTGACAGGAGATCTAGCTAAAGGATGCATTGGAATATCTAACCAAAGTGTGCGATGTGTGCAAGATCTTGACCAAGGATGAACTAACACCAAAGCCGGATAGATACAATGATACTAAGCTAAAGAGGATGTAAAAGATGACAGACCAAGATATGTTACAAATGTACAAGTTTGTTCATGTTTTGGTTTTTTGTGATATGGAAATGTTTGTGAAGGATGGGATGTCTATAATAGTTGATAGGTGGATAGGTAGATGGTTTGTGAAAAGCTTAAGGAAAATGGGATTCTGTGTGTGCATGTGATAGGATACAGGCTAGGATACAAGATTATTTACAAGCTGGAATATGGTACAAGCTTTGGACAAGATTCAGATATATACAAGGTATGATACAAGATTTACAAGGTATAATACAAGCTTTGGTACAAGATTTACAAGCTGTACAGGAGGTATTGACAAGCTCTATGAGATTTTGGATATTTGATTGGAACACCAAGGGAACAAGCAGGTGTTTTATGGGATGGTGGGTGGATGGATGAGGGATAGGATAGTGATAGATAATGGATTAGTATTTAGCACACAAGGCGCCTGAATTACCAGGTTTTCACCAAGGTACCTATCCAAGGCACTTGAATTGCCAAGTTTTCACCATTGGACGCTTATTTCTCTTTACTATTTTTTTTGTATTTTTTTCAAAAGCTGGGTATACCAAGGATCTTCAAGCATAGAACTTCTTGAGATGAATGATGTTAGTGGGATCATTCAAGAGTTCTCCTTCTGGTGTAGATAATTGATAGGCTCCGGAGCCAAAGGAGGCAGTAACAACATAGGGACCAAGCCATGTAGGTTCAAACTTGCCTTTCTTTTCTCAATCTGCTTGGACTTTCATATTTTCTTTGAGGACCATGTCACCTGGCTGAAAGTGTCATGGGAGCACCTTCTTGTTGAAATTCCTTTTGAGACGAGTTTGATAGACTGTGAGATGGCCATAGCCTTGTTGTCTCTTCTCGTCTAAGAGATCTAGCTGGGTGAGTCGAGCTACTCTATATTCTTCATCTAAGATTTTCCCTTGCAAAGATATGCATAGTGAGGGAAGTTCAACTTCTATAGGTAATACCGCTTCGGCACCATAGACTAGGGAGTATGGAGTTGTGCCTGTGGATGTATGGAAGGAAGTTCAATAGGCCCATAGAGTCGGATTTATTTGAAGGTGCCAATCACGGCCGAAATCATTGACAACTTTCTTTAGGATTTTGAGGAGGGTTTTATTAGTTGCCTCTGCCTGGCCGTTACCTTGTGGGAAATATGGGCTAGAAAAGTGATGATGGATGTGGAGGGAAGTGCATAATTCTTCCATGTTGAGATTTTCAAAGTTACCTTCGTGGTCAGTGAAGATGGTGGATGGGATGCCGAAGCGGCAAACAATGTGGTACAAGATGAACTTGGAGACTTGAACTCCTATAGCTGAGACTAGGGGGACTGCTTCCACCCACTTAGTGAAATAGTCTATAGCTGTTATTATCCATTTATGTCCATTAGATGAGAGAGGTGTGATAGTTCCAACTAGATCAAGGCCCCAACAAGCAAAAGGCTAAGGTGGTGCAATAGGTTGTAGATCCTGTGCTGGAGCATGCACAAGATTTGCATGCTGCTGACATGGGAGACACTTTCTGACAAAGTCACAAGAGTCTTCTTCAATGGTAGGCCAATAGTAGCCTGCTCTAAGGATTTGTCGTGCTAGGACAATACCACTCGTGTGGGCACCGCAAACTCTAGAATGTACTTCTTTTAATGCCATCACGGCCTCATTTTCATCTAAACATCGAGAGAGAGTATCGTGATAACCCCGACGATATAGGGTATTGGCTATGATAACATAGTGGGATGATTTTTGGATGAGGTTCTAGCATTGGGTACGTGTGAGGTGAGGGGATATGATACCATCATTAAGGTAAGCGTGAATTTCATGGTACCAAGGGGATTGGGGACCAACCAAGATACAAACACGGTTTGAATCCTCATTCACATAGGCAGGTGTGAGGAGCTGCTCAACTAAAAACTCATACTGCATAGCTTCTTGGGGAATTTCCAAGAGCGAGCCGATAGTGGCCATGGCATCTGCTGCCTTGTTCTGCATTCGAGGCACTTGTGTAAACTGAAGCTTTGTAAAATGCTGGGTCAGCTGATCAACTAGCTCTTTGTAGGGTAATAGCTTTTCATCTTTGGTTTGATATTCATTTAAGACTTGTTTGATGATGAGCTAGGAATCGCCAAAGATTTCTAACTCAGTGATATTCCATTCAGTAGCTATCTTTAACCCTGCTACAAGAGCTTCATATTCTGCTATATTGTTGGTGTTGGGGAATTGTAGCTTGAAGGCTTTTGGAATATAATCTCCTTGAGGTGTAACTAATAATATTCCTGCCCCTGATCCATGAGATGTGTATGAGCCATCAAAATAAAGCTTCCATGAGGGTTGTTCTTCAATTAGGCAGATATGCTCATCTGGGAATTCTGTGAGCAAAGGATATACATCTACTAGAGGTGCATCAGCTAGGTGATCTACTATAGCTTGCCCTTTGATTGCCTTTCTGTCCACGTACTGGATGTCAAACTCACTTTGTAGCATAACCAATTTGGCCAAACGGCCTGTAAGTGCTATTCTAGGGAGCATATACTTGAGAGGGTCAATCTTGGAGACTAGTTGGATGGTATGACTTAGCATGTAGTGGCGAAGCTTTTGAGTTGAGAAAACAACTGCCAAACAAGCTTTTTCCATAGGAGTGTAATTGAGTTCATAACCAACTAGGGTTCTAATGATATAGTAGATGGCTCTCTCTCTGCTATAATCATCATATTGTGCTAGAAGTGCCCCTAGGGCAGTAGGTGTTGCTGATATATACAAGATCAAGGGATGACTAGGAACTAGTGGAACCAAGATAGGGGGATTGGTGAGATACTGCTTGAGCTGATTGAAGCTGCGCTGACATAAAAGATCCCACTTGAAGTTCTCATTTTTCTTTAGCAAGTGTGAAAATGGTGTACACTTATCTGCAAGTTGGGAGATGAAGCGCTAGACAGATTGAAGTTTTCCCTGAAGAGAGCGAAGCTGTCAAAGTGTCTAGGGAGGAGGCATGTCTAAGATAGCCTTGACCTTTTTGGGGTCGATCTCTATACCCCGTCTAGAAACTATGAAGCCTAGAAGCTTTCCAGATGTGACCCCAAAGACACACTTCTTGGGATTTAGCATGAGATGATATTGGGCCAACCTATCAAAGACTTTTTCCAGGTCAACAAGATGATCCATGAAGGTGTGAGATTTGACTAGGATATCATCCACATAATCTTCCAAAATGCTATGGATAAGATCATGGAAAATGGCTGTCATAGCTCTTTGATAGGTAGCCCCAGCATTCTTTAGGCCAAAAGGCATCATGGTGTAGCAAAAGGTTCCCCAAGGGGTAGTGAATGTTGTCTTATGCTGCTCCTCTTCTGCAATCTTGATCTGATTATACCCAAAAAATCCATCCATCAGGTACAAAATTTCATGTCCAGCTGTAAGATCTGCAATCATATCTATGTTGGGCAAGGGAAAATCATCCTTTGGACAAGCTTTGTTAAGATCTCTAAAATCAGTGTAGATTCTAATGTCACCGGAAGGCTTAGTGACAGGGACCATGTTGGAGATCCATTCTAAGTAGTCGATAGGTCAGATAACCTTAGCAGCTAACATTCTTTCTAGTTCAGCTTTGACTAGTAATGCCACCTTGGGGTGCATTTTTCTAAGCTTTTGTCTGACGGGCTTGATCTTTGGATCGACTGCAAGATGATGAACTACAAGCTTTGGATCAAGTCCTGGCATGTCCTGATATGACCATGCAAATCGGCCAATGTTCTCTCATAAAACCTAAAAGAGGAGGTCAGCTTGGTCTTGTGATAGGGATGCAGCAATGTGAACAATTCTAGGGATCTCTGAAGAACCAATGTTGACTTCTCTAGTATCCTCTATTAGAATAGAAGACACCTCTGGTCGATCATCTTGAGGAGGCAATACTAAATCCTCATGTTTTGCTTGTGGCTCTAGATTTTCTTGCTGAGGGGTTCTCTTCGCTGCCTTGGCTAGTCCCAGATTTACCTTAGTTTTAGTTTTGGGTGTATCAAAACTAGGTTGGAGATTTTCTCCAAAATACCCCTTGGGATCTAGCTTGTAGATGTAGGTAGAATCTAGCTTTGTATTCTTATGAGGAGTTTCAGCTCCCATGAATCTTAGAAGCACTTCCTCTGATGCGAACTCATCAATATGTATGATACTTGGTTGGTCCCAATCTATGAGTTGTGGATGAGTGAGTGGTAGGTCAATGAGATGGATGGATAGTTCTCGGAGAACAGAGTCTCCTAGGAAGATTTGGTCTGGGATATCGTCGTAGGCTCTCTTTTCAACTTCCTTGGGAATGTCTTCAATTTCGACAAGGTCGCGGTGAATGTTCGAAACAGCATGACCATTCTCATTGGTGCCCCCAGTTGTGGGTATGCCAAAGCCAAGACCTGACTTCTTTTCCCAATTATGTGCTTTGATGGGACATTGCATGCCCCTTTCTTCTGGTCCTAGTCCACCTCCTTGATAGTTCCATTTTTTAGTGATGAGCTTATGTTGTTGGGGATACTTCTGGCTGAAGTGATCAAGGCGTGCTTGATTTCTTGGAGGTGCATCCTTATGTAACCAATTGTTGATATCTGGAGTGAGCTCCTCATGAAGAGGCATTTTTGAGGACACAAAGGTGGTTGGGCCAAACCATTTGTATCAAGGAGGTGGAATCTCCTTCGCTTTGTGATATGTTGGCCGTCAATGGGTATGTGGATCAAGTGGGATTGCTCTGACAGCAAATGCATCTGATAGACTATATTCTCCACAGCCTTTGTTGTTGATCTTTACAGTAGATAGGGTGGAGGCGAGGATGCTTTCTGCATCATTACAAGTGTGGGATGAGCTGGCGATGGCTGTGCCAATGTCTATTCCAGGGCAATGGTTTGTATATGAAGCTTCAACTGCATTGCAGTAAGAAAAGGGTTCTGGATCGGCGTGGATGGTTACCTCAGTGCCCTAATGCAAAAATTTGATGCACTGATGGTAAGTGGATGGAATGGCCTTCATAGCATGAATCCATGGGCGACCGAGGAGGATGTTAAATGGTAGGTTTAGATCAACAACATGGCAAACTGTCTCTTGGATGACCGGCCCAACCTTGATTGGTAGCAAAATAGTCCCTTCTGTGGTCCTTTCCAAGTTGTCATAAGCTTTGATGGTGATAACCTCACTGATCATATCTGCCTCAGTATACCCAGCTTGTTTTATGAATTTTAGGGTGCAAATGTTCAAGGCTGATCCATTATCTATCATTACTCTTTTTACGGCAAAATTGGATACCATGATGGCTATGCGAAGTGGAAGGGTGTGATCTGGCTCAACCGTGGGTATGTCGGTGGGTTTGAAAGATAGGGCACATGAGGATGAAAGGTGTCCAACAAGATTACGAAAATTAGTAGCATTGATATCAGAAGGGACATGGGATTCTATGAGAGCACTATCAAGGATGTCTTTGTACACAAGACTAGTGCGGAGAAGGTCTAAAATGGATATTTGGGCTGGCATGTTCCCAAGGTGTTCCAAGATATTTTATCGACTTTTTGATGGAGCTGATGGTGCTGATGAAACTGGTGGGCCTGTGATGTTAAATCGTGCTCTTCGAGTGGTGACTGCACACTCATTCTCTGGTCTTCAGATATTGATAACATTGACAAAAGGCTCTTTCTCAGATATACAACCTATAAGGCTACGATAGTCTATATAGGATAAAGTGTGGTCATTGTTCTTCCCATGTTGTTGGTTTGGCTAGCAGTTGTTGGTGTTGTTTTGGATAGATGCTTTTCCAAGATTTTGGTTGTTGTGTGGAGGAAAAGCATTTTGATAAATCTGTAAGCCTGCATTGGGAGAGGTTTGGGCACCAACAGTGATTTCCTTCCGATCAATAAGGTCCTGTACATAGTCTTTCAGTTTCATGCATCTGAGGGTGGTGTGACTGTTTACCCTATGGAACTTGCAATACTCATTGTCCTTGTACCATGCAGCTTTGGATTGGCTTGGATCAATTTTCTGGGTAGGAGGAAATTTGATGAGGTTTTCCTTATCCAATTTCTCAAAAATAACATACAATGGCTCACCAAGGGGTGTATAGTTTCTAGGTGTAGGTTGGAATCTGGGCTTTTGCCCTGTAGCTACATTGATGGCATTAGCTTGATTGTTAGACCCCTGAAAGTTGGGTCTTGTATTGTGGTTTTGATAGCTTTGGTTATTTCGTTGTTGGTAATTGATAGCTTGTTGGTTGTTTGTTTGATATGGTGGGTTAGACTGGTTTTGAGAAGGACCAACGATATTCACATGTCTGGTGTCGATAACCCCATCTGTTGCAACATGCTTGTTTTTATTCTAATACCTAGACTTGTCATTGGAATGTGATTGATTTTGGTTGGCCTCTTTGTAAATCTTTACCACACCATCTTTGATGAGTCCTTGCTCAAGGATCATTCCTTTCTCTTTGATATCCTTATAGGTCTGCAAACAGTTCATGGTCATGTGGTGAGCCAAGTTGGGATGTGCATTATCAATAAACATTTTCACCACATGGCATTCTGGCAAGGTGTAGGATATGCAGGTGGTAAGGGTTTTCCATCTTTGCAGGTATTCGGCAAGGCTTTCTCCACCTTTTTGCTTGGTGTGGACAAGATCAACTATTGATAGCTCTGTTTCAACAAGATGGGCATATTGGGCTACAGATGCCTCAGATAATTCAGCAAAGTTTTTAATTGTGCCATAGGGGATTCTATAAAACCAGTCAAGAGCTGGTCCAGCCAAGCTTTTGGGAAAAAGGTGCAAGAGGAAGACATCATTGTATGCCACGTCCTGGCAATGCATGTAAAATTCTTTGATATGTGTGATAGGGTCTCCTTTTCCTCTGAATTTGTCAAATTTAGGTACCTCAAAGTGTTCGGGAAATGGTGTCGTGGTAATGGCTCTGTCAAATGGGTAAGAACACACATTCTCAAACTTGAATGTCGTTGGATCATTCCCTTCTTGGATGGCTTTCAGAGCTGTCTTCATTTGCTCCCACTCTGAATTGATAGGTGATGGTTGGGGTGCCCCCAATGTAGGAGTGCCTTGAGGTAGGTATGTGCTGGATGGGGCCACTGAATATGGATGGCTGTGAGGGATTTGCTGATAGGGATTGTACATTGTTTGGGCAGCTGCATGGTGGATGACGGGTTGTTGAGGGGCAGGTGGCGCATATTGTTGCATGTGCTACGAGGCTTGCTGTTGATATGGGATTTGAGGTTGGGATTGAGGAACATAAGCTGGCTGTGGGATAAATGGATTGCTTTGTGGAGGTAAGGTATAAGATGGTTGTGAGGCTTGGGGAAAGGATCAGAGGGCTTGTGGGGTTTGACCAATATATGTGGGTTGTGCCCCCATTTGGGATGGTATCTGCAAATAATTGGTGGTTGTCTAGGGTGGTGGATTACCTCCTAGAAGTGGCATTGAAAAGTAGTTGGTAATTGCAGGTAATGGATTAGTTGGTGGTGGAGGTGGTGGGAATTGAAATCTTGGGAATGGAACTGATGAGGTTTGATAGCTTGTTGGCTAGATTTGGAAGCTTGGTAGAGTGGTGGCGGGAGCTGGGGTCATTTGTGATCTTGGTAGAAAATTGGTAGTAACTTGTGGGATTTGATAGCTTTGTGGAGTGAGGGTAGTAGCTTGTAGATTTGTGGCTAATGGTATTGAGCTCCCAAGACCTAATGGAAATGATGGGATTGTGTTCTGGGCTGCAGTGAACAAGCTAGGGGTGATGAAAGGTTGATTACTTGGCCCCATGGGTGACATCCCTGTTGTATATTGTTGAGGTTGGCCAAAGATGCTAGCACTGATTTGGGAGATGGGTGGATTTGGAAGGCTGGGTTGGGGAGCAGTAGCAGCAATAGTGAAGGGGGTGAATGGTGAGTTGTTTTGGGTAAAGGGGGTTTGGAGCAGAGAGGTATGAACCAAGGATGGAGTGGTGGTGGCTGGGTTGGCTTGCGGCATGGAGATTTCAACTTGGGTGGATGATGGTATGTTTGGGTCTGTTGGGTCATATGGATTGGTTGGAGGCTCTTCTTTTGGAATATATTGAGGATAATTTGGATCATAAGAGCCTATGGGTGGTGGCAGCTGCCCAAACAATGGGTGAGATGGATCTGATAATGGAGGGGGTCTTCCAAAGTCAAAGGTTCCTACATTGTCCCTTCAAAAATTAGCCATGATTGTCTCTTTGTTTTTGTCTATAATGGCGTTTACCAATACTGCATTTCTTGGTTGGTTCATGAAAGCTTCAATGTCAGTAGGTGATGGCATAGCTTGCTCTGGGCTGAAGGATGGCTGAGTGCTCAAGGGGGGTGAGGCTATTTGATCCAAATGATAGGGCTCCATTGTTTCTTTCTTCTTGGCTAAGCGAGTGACGGGTGGCATGAAAAATGCTCCTAGGGATGAGATGCAATAATGCTGATGGATGCAAAAGGGGGAAGGCTTTTCTATGCAAATGATTTCCTAGGTTGAGGCAAAGCTATATGAAAAAACCTAAGTAGGATTGGGTTGGGGATTCTAACTTCAAAGATATGTTGTCAAAGCACAAAAGGTCTACTTTCCTATGTGCAAGCTTGGTGGTGATTGTGTCAACTTAAGGATAGACTGATGATCCTTTAGGAAGAACATGAGATTGACCACTTGCGAATCCCAACCTTTAGCTCAAGGTGATGAGGGATAACAAGTGACAAAGCTAGATTACCCTAGAAAAAAGCTCTGTCAAAGGGATAACCGTAGTGAGATTGATGGATTTGGAAGATTTTAGGAATGGAAAACTTTTAGCAAGGTGACAACAATTTTGAAAGCTTAGATGTGCAGATTTTCGATTACTGGCTAGATGGTATGATTCTAAATGAGATGGATGAGCTAATAATGCTTAAGGGGATAACCTAAGATGGCTGGCTTTTCTAAAAAGATGACTCTAAAGTGAAGCTTATCCAAGAAGATGTGGAGAAACAAGGGTGTCTAATCATATAAATCATGCCTAATTGGTAAGGCATAAGCAGGATTAACTCCTGGATGTTGGCTAAATTTGATGGTACACTCTAACCAGGCCTCTTGAAGTGCTTGTTCGGTAGCTTTGTCCTCTGCTTTGTGGAGTTTGGCAATTCGTGGGCTTGGTGTTATTTCTTTTCTCTTGGCTAAAAGTTCTTGGTATGCTAGAGATGGCTTGAGTTTGACCTTGTGAAACTTTTGTTTGGATTTGGGTTGTTCCGACATAAATTCTTGAATTTGCTTGACTTTGGAAAAAATCTTAGTTGTTTTGTTTCAACTTGTTAAACTTCTAAAATAGGCAGTGACTACGCTAAGTGTGCCCTAAGCTAAGATTGACCAAGTTTGGCAAACATTCATTCAACAAGTAAAACAAAAACAAGCAATAGATAGGAACACCCAGATAGAAGTTTGTGGTTCTCAGAATGTGATACTTGCGCCAAGGAGTGTGTATGTTCTACAAATGTTTTGATTAGTCACTCCAAATACATTAACATCCTAGATGGTTTTTTGCAAGGCTGACAATTGGTTTAGCTAGGGAGTCCTCGATATACGCAAGGTACTTGAGGCCCAAATTCGTAGATGAGACTGAAAGGATGTCACACAGCCGAGAGGAGCGGTAACCCACTTCTCCTCTTTCACTTCTCAAGGGTATAAAGTTCCTTGAGGCTTAGCCCGAATGACAAAATCTTGATCCCAAGAGAGGTGTCTTTCAATTCACCTCCTGATTCTTATACTCCACCGGAACGCTGGAGTTGAGATCGTCCAAGGGGTGATGAAATCCCAAAGTAGGCCTCCTAAAAAGAAACAAGGTTTTGGATCCTAATCTTATGCACCCAAGATGGCCTCAAAAGACGACAAGGAGAGACTTTGATGACCTTGGGCTAAAAAACACGCTTGTTCTTTTACCAACTGACTCTTATGTGTGCTAATCTAGACTTTGCAAGCACTCATGTTTAAGAGACAATGTTCAATTTCAACTTGAAGCACCAACAAAAGTAAATCGATCGAAGAATGCAAACAATAAGAAGAGTTAGGGTCAACAAAAGCAAACTCATGCACCTGGAGGCCCTCCACATCAAGTATCGATTAATTTTCTTTAAGGCATTCAAGATTGAGTGTGAGTTTGTTTTAAGCCCAAAACAAAAGTGTGTGAGATTCGATTTCAAGCGCGCGCCCGGAGGCTCTCCATGTCAGTTGTTGTTCAATTTTAGTGCCCAAACTTGAAGTGCGATCGATTTAATCTAGAGTTTTAGCCATTTAAGAATTTTGATAAAGTTAAAGCAAACGTTCAAAGACCAAGTGAGTGAGTTAGATTGTGGAACATTTAACACCTTTTTCAAGTAGACCCATCCCCATAAATGGCACTGAGATTGCAACCAATGGTTAATATTTGATGGGTGATTAGAAAAGAGGTGAGTCCAAGGAACTACTCAAATTGATTTTTTTAAATTTGTATTTTTACTTAACAAAGTTTCTTAAATGTCCAAAAATCAAACTTTACCTAGATTGCATGTGGAAAAGAGATTTGTTTTGTTCAATTTTAGAAGCTCCAAATGAAGTGTTTGATATTGCAATGGTTAACTGATCCTTGGCATTCAAGATTGGATTTGTTGTTTTAAGCATGCATTCCAAGGAAAGTTGATTTTAATCCATGACATTCAAGAGTGTGTTTTGAGCAACATTCATTCAATGGAAAATGTGTTTAACCATTCAAGTTCATTTTTTTAGCAACATGCATTCAAAGACAAATGGTTAAACATTCAAGTTCATTTTTTAGCAACATGAAAACCTGCAAGAAACATGGTTAGTGGTTCCATATGTGCTCCAACCTGCAATGAGACAAAAAAAGCAATTTAGTTAGTTAGCCAAAATCTTCAAAAATGAGAGCTTAACTATGGGAAAAAATTTTTAACTTTTTTTGCTATTTTTTCTACGCATAAAAATGCTTAAAATGGTCTAAATCCTACGAAAATAAAGATTTTAAAACAGAAATGCAACATAAGTAGGAAGAGACGATAGTCTATCAAGAAAAGATGCTAAAATACGAAGACGCAAAAAATACAGAGACGCTAGTATTCGAAGACGACAGAACAGATTTGCAGCATAGAAAACAAGTGACAAGCAGAGACGCTGATTTGCGCAGATGCGGATTTTTGTAGACGACGATTTGGATTGGTGGTGGTGGAGACATCAATTTGCGCAGACGCGGATTTTTGCAGACGTCAATTTTTGCACATGCGGATTTTCGCAGATGTCAATTTGCGCAGACGCAGATTTTCGCAGACAGAACAGGTTGCAGACGCCAAAACTGCGCGAAAAAAGTTGAAAAACACGAATTTTTTTTTTAGATGGTATTTCTTCTTCCTAAGTGCGTTCTTTAACCTACAAAAACAAGCAAAACACCCTCACAACACACTCAAACAACAACAAACATTAGATGGTTAGAAAAAATGACATATAGATGAAAATAGATGATTAAATGACCCATAGTGGGGTCCCACCGAGCGTGCCAAAATGTAGAACAAGATTTAGTATGCAAAGAACATTAACAAATAAAGTAAACATTCACAAACCAAAAACTAAATTCACATATATGCTTAGACAAAGAAAGCAAACAAGAAGTGCAAACTTCACAAGAGAAAACACTCCATGCTTTCTGGATTCTGTAGATGTGTCCTTTTGTTGTGGATGTATGCTCAAGATGCTCAAAAGCTGTTTCAATGGCGATGGGTAATGGAAAATTGGTAGCTTTGTGAGCTCTCAATTTGGAATTATAAGGGTAAGATTGATGGCTTTGGTTCTCAAAATAGCATGGTAACTTTAGCTCAAAGATTGTTGATGAAATGGCTTGGGATGGGATTCAATTTATAGGCCAAGGGGTAGAGGGATGGAGGGCTTAGATGCAAGGATGGATGAAGGCTTAAGGAGGGCTAGGATGCACTCAAAAGAGAGCACATGGATTGTGTTTTTTTAGCAGCAATGGGAAGGTGACACTTGTCACAAGGAGGATGAGTGTGAGAGGGTAGGGTAAAGGGTTGGTTAAGGGCATGATGAGTGGGGTTGAGTATGTAAGAGAGATGTAAGAGGAATGAGTGTGGAAGAGGGAAGAGTGTGGAAGATGGATGTAAGAGTCATGAGTGGGCTTGTAAGAGTCTTTTATGGTTTGTAAGAGCACTCATGACTTAGTGGTTGGGCTTTTTGAGGGGAGACTTTGGTTTGGATTAGGAAAGTCTTAAACTTGTTTAAGGAATATGACAACATTAGGGGGTGGATTAGGCTTGGGTTTAGGATTAGATTAGAGATTTTAGAGATGTGCAAGTGGATGGCATTAATGAGGGTGGGTGAGTTAGTGGCTAAGCTTGGTTAGTATGGGTGGATGGGGTGGATTAGGCTAAATGGAGGATTAGAGATAGGTTAGGGGTTTTTGAATTTGAGGATTTCATTTATCAAATAGATTTATTTAATAAATGGGGATTTTTGGAATTAGATAGGAGAAAAGGATTTAATTGATAAATAATAGATTATTTGATTTATCAATTAGGACTATAGATGATTAACTAAATTAATCAACTAGGGATGGCAAAGGATTAATTAAATAAGAATTTAATTAATGATGCCTTTAGAGATGGCTAAATTAGATTACCAAAGCAGTGTAATAAAATTTAGGTGTCTACAACCACAACAAGATTTGGGCACAAGAAATGACCACTCATCAACAAAACACCAAGCTGGGGTAAAATGCAGAATCCCAAAATTTGGCTAAGCCTGAAATCCTAAAGCGCTGAAAATTGGCTAAGTCTGGATTTCTGAAGCCCTAAAATTTCCAAGAATCCATAACTTATCTCTGAGAGGTTTGAAACCTATCTCAAACAATTTGTCACATATATTAAAATATATACTTAAACGATATATTTTAAACCCCAAGAGACTAAAATAGAAACACGAAAACTCGATTTCAAGAGAAACTGATAGAATTCAAAATGCAACAACATAGGCTTGAAGAACGCCCAAAAGGGTATCCAAATCAACTCTCAAAAATATCAGAACACTACAAAAAGTGCCCGCTATTGGCACGTGCAAGTTTTAACCAAAAGGCGTGTGACACTTTTCACTAAGGGAGGGCGACACTTCTCCCTTACTGCGTGCGACACTTCTTAAGAAGGCGTGCGATACTAGAAAAGTATTGCACGACATTTCTCATAAAGTCGTGTGACACTCTTCCAGTGTTGTACGACACTTCTCCAGTAATGCATGTGACACTTTATAGTATTGTACAACATTCTTTCTATGGACGTGCGATACTTTATCAGTGTCGCACAATGCTGAACAAATGTCGCCCGTAGAAAGTAAAAACACTTCCAGAACTCAAAAATGGAGAAAAACTGACAAAAGAACCTCCACACTGGGGAGTACCGGATCCATAAAGGCTCGAGTAATGAACACTTGAGTGCAAGAACAACACAGAAAGAAGAACATCAAACCATCTAAACTATAGCAGCAAAGAACACACTGAATTAAACATCGTAGCGAACAAAAGCAACATCGCAATGTACAGAAATACATCTCAAGAACAAAACAACCAAACTAAGTACGTGGTTCCTCCCAACCGTCAATAGCATCATAGGACCATCGTGGATCCTAGCCATCCCTCGTGCGTAACATCCCAAGCCACCGACCAGATCATCGGTACTGTCGTAATAGGGATGTCACTACTAAAAATATGCAACAATATAAGCATAAGGAAATCTAACATGCTAGTAGAAAAGCATAAGATAATCCTATAGTAGATAACATCACCTATCACATGCTAAATAGAAATAAGCAACAGATATGCTAATACTTTAATTCATAGCATCTAATCATATGCTAAACATCATAATCACAAGCATCCCATTGAAAGCATAAATCACAAGAAAGCATACTCCAAAACCTGAAGTACCAAGTGAAGACATCCAGCAACGATCGCACTAGGACAAATGATCATCTCTGTACACCGATCCATAGCAGTGGTGAAGGTAGCTATGCCTACCAACCACGTCGCACCCATAGGTCCACACCTTCCGTGCTAATGGAGATAATGATCCAACCAAAAACACACAAAAGAACATCCATGGCTAACACTCATGCTAGATAATATGATGGCTGCAACCAAGAACCTAAGACAATACAAGGAGTACAGGTCCTGGTCAGACACTCAAAAGGCTACTAAGTAGGGGCTAACATCATGGAGAGTCACTTGGCATCGAAAATCCCAAGCTTGGATCTGTGTAGCTCAACTCCCTCAACAGAAGGCCAATACACCGTGTAGCTCAACTCCCTCAACGGAAGGCCAATACACAAAAGTACCATTTTATTATCTTAAGTTTTATTAATAGTCACACATTTTATTTAGTTATCACTTGTTTAAAACTTCCTATCCTCCGCCAACCCTATGGGACTAAGGTCACCAGGTTGCGAGGTAGAAGCCCCCTCCATATGCTACCCTATCCTACCCATGCTCATCCTACAACAAGTGCCCGTGGGCATGCATACTCCCATCCCAACTCCAATGATCATAACTTCTAGCAAATCCACGGAAGACTGGGCCTCACAAGTCACCCAACAATTGTATGCATACGTACTCATGTGTGGTGCACCACTATCACAAAGATCACAACACAAGGACAGGAATGAGAACACAATGCAAAGAAAACACCCAACTGAAAGCAACACGGGAAGGATGGATTCTACATGAATCCCAAAGCCAATAAAACCATACATCATTAAATCACTCAATCGGCCTCAATCCGAGAGTATGGATTCTACATGAATCCCAATGATGCAACAAGACCAAACTTCATGAACTCACTCAACCGGCCTTAATCCGAGAGTATCGATCCTATACCAATCCTAGCGTTCACAAACAAAAGGAAAAGGTTCAAAAGAAACCATAACAAGTATAAAATCACTCAACCGAACACAATGTCGAGAGTACGGATGCAACATTCATCCCAATGCAACATAAAAGTGCAAAAGTGGTCTGACTGATATCCAAATGGATCATCAATTTCCACGACCCACATTGTGCCAAGAAAACTCAAGAAAATAGGGCAACATACAAAACGAGGTAAAAACCCCAAAACTTGGAAAACTATAAAATTAAAACCCATTTGGCCTTTAGGTTCAAAAACCCCAAAAATCTAAAAATAAATGGAATTAGACACTGTATGCAAAAATGGCCAGCATAATGGCGTAAAATCCCAAACTCTCATCCCAAAAAATAGGGAAATGTTCATACCCGTCCAACCAGGTAGAACTAACATACAGAAACAGAGGGGAACACTAGTTCTCAGCCTCCAAACAAATGGCTACCAAAAAAAAAAGCTAAAATGGGTAGAAATAATAAAACGAAAAAGCCCTACCTCACAGCCAAAAGAGCAAAACAAGAATCTGAACCATAAAATAAATATCTCGCAGAAGTAGCTGAAAATTGCGACAATCCAAGGTTTCCCTCAGCTGGATCCAACGAGCCCCCACAACGAACAAAATAGTAAATCCTCATGAAGAGGATTTTGGGTTTTACTCTCCAACTTTGCAATTTGAAAGTGAGAAGTGAGGAATTAAATTCCTTTTTGGATACTTATTCACTTTTTGGGTGAATAATCGATTAGGGCATTTAACCAGCCAATCTAGTTAAACCCTGAATCGACCCAAACAAAAACAAGCTATTCCTATAAATAGGAATTCATCTATGGAAAAGATGCTAGAAATTAAAATAAATCAATTAAAAAGCTCAAAAATCCAAAAACACATAAATGTCCTTAAATAACTTTCGTGACAATGCGAACCTCTAAATGCACAAACACGCTTACTGGTCTAATCACATAATGCAATGAGTTCAAATTTAATAATCATCAAAAGGTATAAATTAAACATTTAATTAAAGATACATCGACCATACAAAGGCAACATTGGTAAAATATGAATGGCTGAATCACTAACTCCATGTGCCACTGCTAGGGATATAAATCTTGCACACTAAACAACACGATCAAGTGCAATTGCATATAATAACATAGCCGAAGAAATAAATGCATTAAATCACCTAATTTAACCATTTAATTAATTATATTAAAATAATCTATTTACATCACTCACATTCGCAAAAGGCATAGCAATGCAAGAATGAAGTAAATAACAATAGCATTAAATCCATCACATAACATAATCAGAGGTATGTCCAAATACCAAATAACCAGATATCATCATAAAATACACTGTCATCTCAAAATGGCATCATCATGTAATATGATTAACTGAATAGCATAGTAGTCTAATATCTATGATACTGGAATCAAAGAGTAACATTTGATCCTCAGGTCATCTCAAATGTAAAACATCACATAAGAACAGATATCTCTCAGATCAAAATAAAACAAGGTAAATTTCTGTAGCACATAACCAAATAATCCAACAAGAACAATCCATTTAATACTTACACATTAATAATGATTGATTACTCTGCATAAAAAAAAGGTGTTTAAAACACATAAGCAAACAGAGTCATAAACATGACTAACCACTGCTACAGGAACCTAGTCCAGTGTAGCATGGTAATGGTACACAGTGCAATCTCTACACAAATCTTAGGGTAATCATGGAACAACCTCATGATACCACATCGATCCTAGTAACCACTGGCACAAACCTCAGTGAACCAAAAATCACATCATAATCTCAAAAATCAGTCAAAAGCATAATCAACGCAACTGATACAAAAACATAAATCCAAACACCTCAACGGTGTAGACCACTCAGGGTCACAATCATGATCCCATCACAACAAAAGATCATCAAGGTTGCATCCATTAGGATGACTTACAAAAGTCAAATGGGAGAGGCACTACAAGTTGTCTCCACATATTCTTTATTGAATGAATTATTCAAATGGGATATTCAAATATGCAATAAGTTTTAAATGGAGTATTCAAATGTGACGAAAGTGGCAAGAGGAAAGAAATGTCATATTCACACTCTTGGGGAATCTCCAAATAATAGTCACATTCCCTACACTCCTCTCACATCTAATTCAGTGGATGTGCTTTGTGAATAAGGAAACTTGGTCGGATTGAGCACTCACCATTTGTTTAATTTAAGATGTTGGAAATATTCAAGACTCTGATAGGTTACTAAGAGGGGAGGGGTGAATCAATAATCTCGTAACATTACCAAATTCAAATCTTAATTGCAATAATCCAATAACAATTTAATTCATTAAATCAAATGTAACTGCATGCATGAGAAACTAAAAACATAAACATTCATGGAACATGAACACAATAATTTGGTGACCCAAAAACCTTCCAAATAGAAAGTAAAACGGGGTGGGGATGATACCCACAAAACTTCAATACTATAGCATAAAGTTGGTTTGTTAAGGTTTACAATGATCACTTCTAATGATCTGCCCTGTTAGGAGCAATTAAGGCTGCTAGGCTCACCTTGTTAGAGGTTTTACAAACATACAATGAAGTATGCACTCGGTAAAGAGATTTGACAAAAGACTATTAAGTCTACCTTGTTAGAGGATTTGAACTAGTTCACCTATTAGAATGAAATAGTAGATCTCTAACTTACAACTAATTTTTTGAAAGAGATTCTTTGAAGTATTAATCACCTTTATGTGATAGATATGACTTTTTTGCTTCTTTGTTGATATGGCCTTACAATATGCTTTGCTACTAATTCACATTTGCATGCTTCTTTCACCTTTTATTCATGCATACATACATTCATTTATCCATTGCTTCATACAAACATTGGATATGATACAATATATTACATATATATTAATTCAACTTACAAAACTACAAAGTCAGCCAATATACAAGTTAACACCAATATTACAAAGTCGGGTCGAATGAAGACACTCAAGTTCTGAAGATTGACTTGATGAAGTTCTAATACACAACATCCACTATGATTACTCAGAATCATCATGCATTCAGTAGAATTAGAAGCTTAGTCCATACTAATCATCTCAGAGTAGTCTTGAACTTGGTCTACATTGGCAACTCAGTAGATACTATGTAACTTGATAGAAACTGAATTACACATTTACCATGACTGCACTCGATAAACATTGATCATCACATAGCTCGATTAACACTATCTTCACTTCACATGAACTATTGGCTCAATTTGAACTATAAAGCTTGGTAACCATTAAACTACTTAGGTTGAACTAGTGGACTTCACAATACTTGATTTCACTGGGTAACTAATGGGATGCTCGGTAGGAATTGTAAGCTTGGTGCCTACTGAATTACATGGAAAACACTGTAGACTATTCAATGAGCTTGTATACAATTTTTTTAGTAGTGATGCTCTTGGTATGAAGTCAATTTGATGACTTATGGCTCTCTTTAGTTGTAAGGTTGGTGTTGCCCCATCAAACATTATATCCTTGATTTGATCCAATAGGTTTTGTACCTCTATAGGTATGGGTGTTTGTGAAGATGACTTCACCTCCTTGGGCTTCACCATATTATCATACCCTACTCCTCCACCTTCCTTAAAGTCCTTGAGGAACTCTTTCACACTCATCAATAATGTTTTAGTAGTAGCCTTCTCTACCTTATCTTCTTCCACTGTGGACTGTATCCTATAGGTGACCCCATCATTCTTGAAATAATATTTATTTTCCTTCCCATGATACACTACCTCCTTGTCATACTACCAAGGCCTCCCTAATAGAAGATGGAAAGCATCCATGGGAAGTACATCACATAAGATCTTATCTTGATACTTGTCAATTGTGATGTTTGCCCATACTTGTTCATTCACTAGGATATTCCACCCCTTATTCAACCAAGTTACCCTATAAGGACACACATGGGGAATATTTGCTAAAACAAGATTTTTTATTGCTTCCTCTAATAGGAAATTGTTAGTAGACCCCGAGTCTATGATATCTTTGCATATCTTACCTAGTATCTTGCAAGTAGTTCTAAATAATACTCTTCTCTATTGGGGTTCCTCCTTTACTGGCTCCTTAACCAGGCTCTCTTCAACATGAGATTTTCACCCTTCTCTCTGTCAAGGTCCACTTCTCCTACTTTCTAATTGTCTTCCTCTTAGATGTAAGCAATCTTCTTCTCCTAATAAGATGATGATTCCTTCTCTAGACATCTATAAGTAGGATGCCCCGACTTGCCACATTTGTAAGACTTCATATTGCTAAAGTGTCAGCCTTTTCTTTTTTTCCCATATCTACCTCTACCACCATTGTTGGATCCTCTTCCTCTGCTAGAACCTCCCCTTTGACTGGTCTCATCTTCATGCTCATTCTATTTAGTATCTCCATAGCCTCTTTGCTCACTAGTCCTTCCACTAGAAACTCCTCTTGAGCCACCTTTAAAGTCTTTACCTTTGCCTCTATTTTTGGAACTTGAGTCCCCTTTCTTCATTAATATTTCTTCTACCTTCCTAGCCATTTGAAAACAACTTTACAATGTGGTGAGACTAAAAAAGCTCAACTCATCTTGAATAGAACACTTAATGCCATTTAAATACTTGCCACCTTGATGCTCTCTACCTCTTGTACCCTTGACCTTAGAGCCAATTTTTGAAACTCCTTAGTCCAGGTAGCCACATCAAGATCATTCTATTTGAGATTCTTCCTCTACTTGTGAATTTGAATCTCATAGTTTTCATGCAAGTAGGTCTCCCTTATCTTTGCCACTATAGCCTTTCAATTGGCTATTTGATTCTTTCCTTCACTCTCTCTTTCCTCTTGCACAAGCTTCCACCATGTCAATGCTTGACCTTTCAATCTAGATTTTTCAAATATCACCTTTTGAGCTCTATTGTCCCTTTACACTCAAATTAAATTTCAATACTTTTAATCCATTCTAGGACCACCTCTACATCCATCATGCCATGGAATAGTGAGACATTTTCTAGGATATTTCCTCCAAAGGCCTCGAGGTATTTGAGGAATGATTCTTGTTCACCAAGTGGAGGGTTTTGTTCAGGTATTTCATCTCAAAACTCACCTTCTCTTTACCCTTTCTGAAGCTCAAATTAAATTTCAATACTTTTAATCCATTCTAGGACCACCTCTACATCCATCATGCCATGGAATAGTGAGACATTTTCTAGGATATTTCCTCCAAAGGCCTCGAGGGATTTGAGGAATGGTTCTTGTTCACCAAGTGGAGGGTTTCATTTAGGTATTTCATCCTCCAAACTCACCTTCTCTTTACCCTTTCTGAAGTCTTCATCTTCCCTTTCTTAGGCCGCATCTTCCATTTCTTTTAACTTATCTTTCATCTCCTCTATGGCCTCATCAAGAAGCCTACTCTTCTCTTCCATGATCTTATTTTTCTCATCTACCTACTTTTCCAAATCTACATTGGTAATCATCCTTGAAGATCCAATTGACTCAGTGGAATACAACATACCACCACAAGCCACAATCTTATGGCTCTAATACCACTTTGATGGGGAGTTTCTTCAATTTAGAGATTTCTTTCTCTACCAAGGCTACTCCTAGCCTACTTAGGGTTTTTATTCCAAACCCCACCCTAGAGGAATCATTCCCAAACCCCTGTTCCTAAGAAACTCTCCCAATAATTCAAGTTTGCATCCTCTACTTTCAGTTCACCAATAATGCACTTTTTGACCTAGTGTGCTAAAACTCCACCAATTATACTTAAAGGAAAAAAACCAAGTTTATGCCATTGCTCCATGTTTCTTACTATATTTCATGATAATTTGCATCATTTTGGTAAGTCTACCTTACCCACAACTCCAAATTTCTCTGTTTGTCCTTGTAGCCATAAGAGCCTTTATTAGCCCTCCTAAAATGAAAGAATTAGCTATAACTCCTAAATTTTTTTAATAAGGCCACTTGGTGTCTTCAGGAATTTTTTTCTTAATGATGTGGGCTTGAATATATTCAAGGTTTTAGGTCTCTGTGGTGATTGTACAATATGACTCCACAAAAACCCTTATTTTTGGGTTTTCAAAGGTAATGGCAATGGAACTTTCACAAATGGCTCCAAATTCCACATCCATCCTTAAACTATGAGTTATGGACCACTAGTACCCTCCTCCTTTATTTCCTAAATAATATTGGTATGTGCCAATCCTCTATTCTCTTCAAAACTCCATTAAAAGCCTTCATTACACCTTGCGAAGCCTTTCTTGCTTGCCTAGGGCTCACTTGTAAAAATAGCTATTTGACTACCACACACCCAAAAATAACTATATAAATTATTTATAGGGGCTATTTCTTTATTTACAAAGGCCTTGGTGATTTGACCATGGAAGTTCAAGCCATAGCCATTTTAGTGCCGGTGATTCAAAAATGGACAACAGGAATGTAAAACCTAATTAATTTTCAAAACCCTATAAAATGAATTCTTGAGACCAAAAAAAAAATGCATATAATCAAAAAATGATCTCAAGTCACTATTCCATCAAAAATAGTAAGCTATTTAATCCAACTTCTTTACTCAATCCTTCAAACCCATGTTTCTGATCATAAAAATGCTCCACATATAGGTGATGTTCATATAGGTGTATGTCCAATCCTTGGAAATGAGTTAGAAAGTATTTTTGCAAAATTTGCAAAGTTGTTAATGAGCAACTTTTTGACAACTTTTGCAATTTTTCAAGTTGAACCTTCAAACTTGACCAGTTTGTTTTCCAACCTTATAAAATGAACCTAAGATACCTAAATACCACTTTTGAACACATCTTAACCCTTTTTAGTAATTTCCCATATTTTTCCTTATTGAGCAATTTCTAAGCAATTGTTTCCTATCAGGACCTAAGTGACAAAAATTTGACTCACATTCCAAATCCTACATGTCCACACCTCTCTAAGATTAACATGGGACTTTATATGTAGTCCTTATTATTTAAATGGTTGGATAGACCATTTAAAAACAAAAAATGAGTTAGGTTTTTACCTTAACCTCTAGGTGCTCCTACACCAATTATGTAACGAAGAACTTGATCAAGAACTAGCACGAAGGAAGAGTTTTTTCAAAACTAGTTGTAAAGTTGCTTGAAAATGTTGCAAGGTCATCATTGATATGGAAGTTTAGATAATTTGTAGTCAAAAGAATTGGTTACCAAGTTGCAATTATCAAGGATGAATAATTTGAAGGCATACCAAATTGCATGGATAAGGGATGATTATAAGGCACTGGTAATGGAACAATTTATTATCAATTTTAAGATTGGATATTATCATGATAAAGTTTTTTGTAAAATAATGTTGATGGATTCTTGTCACATCTTTTTAGGAAGATCTTTGTAGTATGACATACAAGCTATACATGATGGTACATTAAATATATATATTATAGTAGAAAATAGGAGGAAACAAGTTTTTTTTTTCCTTAGGTAGGAAATCCTAAAAGTGAAAATTGTACTACAACAAGGACTTGCTTGGTTTAATGTAGAAAATTATTAGATGGTATAAAGAAATAAAGTATGTGTTATGAATTATTTATAAAGAAACCTAATTTAGGTATAATCAAGTGACATCTTCAGGAAATAAAAGAATTACTAATAGAATTTGATGATATCATCTTAGATAATGTATCAAATGGATTATCTTCTATTGGAAGTATAAGTCATGTATGGATTTCATTTTAGGAGCTGGTTTACCAAATAAAGAATGACACTAGATGACACCCATAGAGAATTAAAAATTGAGTAGACAAGTACATGAATTGATAAGACAAGTTCTAACCAGAGAGAGTTTGATTCCTTGTGCATTTCCTATAGGATTGTCACCTAAGAAGAATTGAGAATAGAAAATGTACATTGATTCTAGATCTATCAACAAGATCATAGTGAGGTATATAATTAATGTTCCTAGAATTGATTATATAATGGATTATTTGAGTGGAACAAAGTATTTTTATAGAGATTGATTTAAAGAGTGGCTATTATTAGATCAAAACTAGAGAAGGAGATGAATGGCAGACTACATTTAAGAATAATGAAGGTTTATATGAATGGTTGGTTATGCCTTTTGGTTTAACTAATGCTCCTAGTACTTTCATGAGATTGATGAATGAGGTATTGAAGAAATTCTTGGGTAAATTTGTGAAAATTGTGTGCTTGCATGATATTTTGATTTTCAATAAGAGTAAGGAAGAACATTTGTTGCATCTAAGATAAGTATTACAAATATTGGAGGACAAAAATACATTGATCAATATCAAGAAATATTTTCTTATGAGGGCAGAGATAGTGCATTTGGGATTTGTGATTTCATTTGAAGGTTTGAAGATGGATCTAGAAAAGGTTAAAGCAATTTTTGAATGGCCCATGCTAGAGAAGTGATCATTTCATGGATTGGCTAGGTTTTACTTGAAGTTTATTTGGAATTTTAGTTCATTTTAAAATCTTATATCAAAGACCAAAAGAGGTGATCAGAATAATTTCAAGTGCACACATGAAGATGAGCAGAGTATGAGCTATTGAAGTAGAGAGTAGTTGAACAACTAGTATTGGACTTATTTTATTTTAATAAGGTATTTGTTCAAGGGAAAAATAGAAGTGATGAATTTTTTAATGTAAACTAGATGATATGAGTTCATTAGTTAAATGTCTTCACCCTTAGCCATTCAATACAAGAGAAATAGGGACTTTCAAATATAACTCTCAATATAACCCAAGTTAGATTAGCATAATCCAAGTGAGGTGAAGAGATTCCAATACTAAACCTAAATTATGTCAAGGAATTACACAAGTAAATGTTTATTAACCATTAAATTTTAATGTTATTAGACATGATTGATTGGATTGATTCATTAATTGCTATATTGATTAACTTGTGGGTAAAATTTAATTGACTTAAAATATAAGAAACATATGTGCAACCTTGCCAAAAAAGAAATATGATCTAAAACAAAAGGAGAAAAGAGAGAAAGTGACTAACCTTGAAAATGTGAAGTGGAAGATACATTTTTGATCATAAAATAAAAGACTATAAATTGCAAGGTAGAAACTAAGACCAGATCTAGAATCAAGACAACAAACCTAGACATATCCAAAAAGTGCATATCTCTAGGTGTAGGTTGATCTAGTTGACCTATACTAGGTATATTTTTCACCAAGTCAATGGGTTCCCTAAAGGTAAAAGACCAATTGACCTTAGATCTCCCAAAAAGTCTTGATAGTAGGTTTTTCATTTTTGAATTCACAATTATGATGACCTATTCCCGTAAAAAAAATAAAATTGTTGGGGGGTCAGGCTTACCTTGGTCAAGCACCCATTAGGAACTCACTCTTATTACAAAAGCTTGCACCCTTTTCCAAAGGTTTTACCTAAGGACAACCTTGTGAAACATGGAAACAACCTCCAAGCTATGGGACTTGAACTATGAGGTTGAGTCTTCAGTGAAGGCTGGATTCCTCTACTACTAGGATGCACTTAAACTATTCTTAAAGAGAAAAGGGAGAAGTAATACATGAAAGTAACTATCTAATCTATTCTAAAGAGGTGATGCACCAAAATAAGGTGTTTAGACCAATCTCTACCCATACATGCATAGTAACATTATCATGATAGTCCAAAGATATACAAATTTAGACTTGCTTTAATGTATTAACTACATATAGATTAGACAATCACATGAGTGACATAAGGAAAAAATGCTTCACTTTTCATCATTCACAAGCCAATGGAGATACAAAAATGTAGATTATAGATATCCATAGTACATTAAAGAGAGGCAAACAAAGCTTGCACAATACATCAATGACTGAAGGAGATTAGACAAGATGTTAGATAACTCAGAGGCAAAGAGGGAATTTATAGTAGCACGCCAAGGCAATACCAAAGAAACAAAGAAGATCTAACCCTAAGAAAGAGTAAACCATCTACTTTTATAGTACAAGCATAACTTAGATAGCTTCCATCCTAAGATGGAATTCAACTACTTCAATTAACTTTATAGAGAATAATTACTACAAAATTGGAAAATATTTGATCATAGTGTAAATCTAGACATGAGAAGATCACTTATCCACCAAACAATCTTTGAGAGGACAAGAATGGAGACCATTAACCATCTGACTGAGTAGATAGATTGACAGGCGGTGATGGAGTGTTCTGTTACATTTATCAGGCTCGGGGAATGAAAAAAGTGGTTGTAGGATATCTCAGATCTATCAAATCTATCATCAAAGAGATGCTTCCCCTATTATCAACCTACCAAATTAGGTGGAAAGCAAAGGTCAACTGTATTCAACTATCACTCTATACCTTTCCTACTACTCGATTGGTTGGTCATTCCTATTTGTCCAGCTTGGTAGGTGAACTTCTTTATATATTTTGGTCAACACTAAACTCATGACCCTATGAGTGTCAGCTATGGTCAAAACCCTTTCTATCACCTTTTTTTCATAACCTTAACTTCTATGATCTTATGATTGCCAACACCTTGTAACATCAAGCCCATCTTTCATTCTCTTTATGATCCTTTAATAACAACAAGATCATATGATCTCATGATAGAAAGGCACCTCTTAACACCCTTGGTGTAAGGTCATAGTACCATTATCTTTTCCTTGTGATGTCACAGTATGGTCATTTTGACCTTTATGATCTTACGATCGTAGTCCATTGTGATATTGACAACTATGGCAACAATCCTTGTGGTCCTATGATTGTGGTTTGACTATCCTTTGTCATGACCTCAGGAGGTGTTCTCACTTGTGCTCATGACCTTATGGATTTATGATTATATAATCAACCTTCCCCTTTGTAGCATTGGCAACCTAGGAAGTCAACTTCATGATTCTATGATCATTAACCCTCATGGCATTGGAACATATCCTCATGAAACTTACGATCTTATGATTTCTTACTATCATAACATGAAGAAAAACCTTGCTTCAGCTTATGATCTCTCAACCATCTATGATTTCATGACAACTTGTCTACTTGACCAATAAAAGCCTCATAGCATCTTATCACTACTTGATTTTCCTAATGATGCTCTGATGCAAGAGCTATCATAAGATCAAGACCATACTATCTTGTCGCGGCTCCAAGATTTTAAAATATAGAATTGAATCTTGTGACTCTTGGGTGTGTTAAAATATTTGAAATTAATCCTTAGTAGGAAGGCAATTTTGGCCAACATTAACCTTGAAAGATAAAAAATATGTAAAAGCATGCGAAGAAGTATGACAACCACAATAATTCATTTTACTTGATAAAACCCTTGTAAGGAAGAGCTTTATAATGCTAGTTATTATTGATATTGAGTCTTTAATGAGAAATGAAGGAAACACCCACAAACACAATAGATCTAATCAATAAAGAATCATGGATCCATGAATGTAGATGTGTATTGAGGACGAAGAAGAAGAGTGAGACAATGTAGATCTCCTCCCTTGACGACCAACAAAATGCTAGATCTTGAAGAGGAAATGTTCACAATTAATCCTTTAATTGTGATAAATGCTTGAAAATTATTTGAAAACTTGATGTATGCCTTGAGTGGTCTCCTTTCTCATAATATTGGCTATATTCTTATCACATGGTTGTGAAAACAAAGCTCCCAAGCTCCCTTATATAGTAGTTTTTAAGATAAAAAGTAAAGCAAGCTGACTGGAGCACCACATTAGAAAATTTAAACATCTAAGGAAAAAATAGCCTCAAGACCAAAAAATATTAAGATTTGGGTCAACCTAGTCAATATATACCAAGATTATCCCAAGGAAAGATAATCCCGGGATCTTGGGGATGGTGTAGAAAGAATTGAGAAAGAGGAAAGATAGCACGAAAAAGAGTTGTTTGAGTACCAATTCATCCATGGACCATAAATTCAATAAAGGGAAAGAAATAAAGTGTCATAAATGACAATTTTTGTCATTTTAAGATGGTAAATTCAGCCACCACTTTAGTGTGAATATGAGCTTGCCTCATACTCATGATAAAGTAGATCAAAAGAAAAAGCTAATATCATCACAACTAAGGAGGAAAAGAAACTACCAAGCCCCCAATAGAATTTATTCTTCCTCATATCCCAAAATCATAAGGGAGATGTCACTAACAAGAGAAAAAAAAGGAGAGGGAAAGTGTAGTCAATTTTTTGAGCAAGGCTTGTGTTCCTTATTGTGAATCACATAAAAAAAGTGTCAATATTCTATGGAAGTTAGTGTAAGGGCATAGTATAAGGTCTCCTAAGGGAGTTGATTTACCATACCCATTTACAGTAACTTGGGCTAGTATAAGTTAGTTGATTACATTCCACTAGAGTCCCTACATAGTATCCTATAGAGTAATCTGATTGGTGACATGAAGTACTGCATTGTATATATGATCATATTTGTTTTTGTGTCAAGCATTATCTATTCTATGTGTGTGTAAGCATCTTGAGTATCTGTGTATTATGTGACTATGGTCATATCATTATCTCCATGAGTAATTTTACGTGGGCTTACATGTTCCAAATGGTTGGGAGGTGTTTCTAACTATACCATTATCGATGATCGAAGAATAGGGATATTTTCCTTCTAGTTGCAGGACCTTGACTTTTCCATTTCTCTCCTATTGTTATCTGGTTATTGTACTTGTCCTCTTTGATGTTGTTTCTTTATTATAATTGATTAGAATAGATAATCAAGATCTTAGATGATCTATAGTATTCTATTAGATTTGTTTTATGTTTATGAAGTGCTTAGGTTCTTAGATCCTTGATTCACTAGTTTCTAGTACTCTACAGTGTGGAGGATTTATGTTTTTACCTCACATTTTAACTAGCTTTCTTAGACATCTTTTTTCTTAGTTGTACAATAAAATGTTCTTTCATATGATTCAATTTTTCATCATTTTCATATTGGTGTTTCATTTTATGATAGAGTAGTATATCATACATTATGCATCATATCACATGATTCATAAAGGTTCACCATATATCTTTGTATTTTATTGTTTCCCTTCAAGAGTTTCATCACTTGATATTCCATAGGAAACCTTCATGCCTTGAATAGAGAGAACTTTTGGCATGATAAAAAAATACAAAATAGATATTTTGATATCCTTTTGAGAGATACAACTCTCCAATTTAGAATAGATCAAATAACATTCATAATTGGGGTAGCTACATGCAATTTCATTTTTAAACATGTCTTTAACTAGTAGAATGGACTTGTATGATTATTCATGTAGGAATTATAGTTTGGTTATAAAATGAGATTATAAACTTTGAATATTATTGTTTAGTTGATAATTGATATTATGAACATGGTAGAGGGCTTTGGAATCATTGGTTGGTGTGTTAATATCCCACTTGTGATATGCTATATATAATGGTTAAACCTATCTTAAAAAGTATATGTTAATATATGATTGATCCTTGTTATCAAGGATTCTCAAGAAAGGCATTAGATCTAGTATTAGAACTGATGCTCAAACATTGGGATCTTGTATATATGTTTCCCACATAATAGATGGTATATATGTGTGAGCATGTGTGATTAGTTTTGTGAGGTTGAAGTGAATTTTTTCTTCAGTACCTAGGTGTGACATCTAGAGTATTCTAGCAGAACTAACCCAAGTTAGATATAGAGAAAGAAGTGAATCCTCCTAAATCTTTGTGTCTCTCAGAATAGATGATCCCCTTTTGTAAGAACCTAATTAGATAATTTCACACCATATAGTTTGTACGTTGCTCTTAGACTTTGAGCCTTTAATGATCCTTGAATGGTCAATGTACATAGATATATTGGAAATGATGGTTATGTTGTCTTTTGATATAGTGTGATATTTGATGTAAAAATGCAACCCTATTTTGTAACAAAAATCAAAATGCCCTGGCATGGCTTGATTTCATATGTGGCCTTAGTTGAATTCATTGATTGGTGTCCATATCTAGCCTTGAGTGCCTATTATTTTCATCTTGATGGAGTATGTTGCACTATATTCTTATGTGGACACTTGATTTGAAGTAAATGAAATGGATCATGTTTGGTATATAGTTGCATCTCACTTTAGTATTGAAATAGTTTCTTTTGTAGAGAAATAATGATGTGTTATGGTAATTTTTTAAGAAATAGTAAATTGGGTAATGAAGAATTCAATAATTCTTGCAATAGATCATTTGGGTTAGTGAGTTATGTCCCAAATTTCTCGTTTCTTATATTTTAGGGAAAGTTATGTGGTTATGATACATTTGTTATAATTGTTTATATAATAGAATCATGTGAACCTATAACTTTGTACTTTGTGACCTTCAATAATATAAATTACTACATTGCATCAAAAGGAATAATGAAATTTGTATTTGGAAATAATGTTATTGCATTCATAAAAAACAAACAGTTACGCATAGAAAATTTTTGTATGATTTGAGACAGAAGAAGGAGACCCAATAGTTTTTGGGTGGTCTGCAACTCTGTACTTTTGGCTCGTGCAATATTTCTTGCCTACCTTGTTGCTTGTGTTTGTTGTTGTGTCCATTTTTTAAAAAAATTTTTAATGCTTTTTCATGTTTTATTGTGGTTTGGTGTGCTTTAACCCATGTTTTTCCTTCCTCGTGTGCCCTGACTTGGATTTTGTGTGGATTTTGTTTGGTTTTTTTTGTGCCAGTTTGAGTTAGTCATTCAACCCCAACGTTTGCTTGCATATATGATGAGGCCTAATGGAAGGAAATGATGTGGCCATGGCAAGTGATCCACCAGGAGATCTTGTGGGTGAAGATGATGAAAAATTGAGGGATGATAATGGTTCAAGTAATAATAAACCAGAGATATCTAGTAATGATGGAAAGGATGGTGTTTGTGCTGATATCATGGATAATGGTGGTTGTGATAAAAAGTGTGAGAAGCCTTCATATAAGGCAGTCCTTACAAAGACTTTAGTGTCAATTTTCCTTGAAACAACTTGCTTTAAGAGTAGGTTTGAAAGGATTCTAGTTGCTGAGTGCTCAAATGGAGATGGGAGGACCACAACCCATGGAGATAGATGAGATGCAGATAAAGATGGTGAAGTCACATAGGAGCATGAACAAGGAGATGGTAGGATCCCTTCTAATGGTTTGAAAACCCTAACCTTGTCTCCCAATAAAGATATGGTTAAAGCTGTTAGAGTAGAGCAAAGTAGGTTAAGAAACATTGCCATATTCTTTGTTTGTTTAGATGCTAATGCTTTACCTTCGCATTAATTTCTGGATGAGTGGTTAAATGTTGTGTGGGGAAAAAAAATAGTTTACATGTTAATTTTTGCAGAATGATTCAAAAAGGGCCTTTTGTTATTTAAAAAAAAACCCATAATATGCAGGAAATAATTTTAAAGAAGGGTTTTTGGAATGTTGGTCATTATTTATTCAGAGCTTATCCTTGGTCTACTAATGGTAACTTTGATGAAGTTATTAAAAAATCCATGCCAAATTAGGTGGAAATTAAAAATCTTCATGCTAAATTTTGGCCTTTTGTATCCCATATTTTGAAACCCCTTGGGTCGGTTTTGCAAATAGAAGAGTCTAGGGTTACTCTTCCACATTTATATGTGTGTGTTCTTGTGGCTTTGGAGCCAGATGTGATTTTTCCTAATATTATTTCCTTAAATCTAGAGGGAGAAAGCTTTTCTTGGGAAGTTTCTTTGTTGGGTAATTTACATGCATGTTTTCATTGTAAGCTTAATGGTCACATTAAGAAGAATTGTCCGACCCATAATCTGCATTTTGAAAAAGCCAAGGTGAAAGTTGATATTACTAAGGAAACAATTTTGGAGAAGATTAATGTGGCTAAAGTTTCAGATAAGGATGGTATACCATCTACTCCAAAAGGAAAGTTGGATGGCGATATGTCTAATTAGTCCATGCTAACCAAAAGCCCTTCTGAAGTTGATTCCTTGGAATGTGGTGGGTTTGTCTCTTTAGATAATCCTTTATATGATTTTTTTTTGGGGTGATTCTAGCTAGTCAAGCCAGACATATTCCTAGTGAGACTCATCACATGGCTTGAACTATTTTAACAATAGAGGTGGCTGAGGTTAGGATTGATGAGATCCCCACTAGATTGAATGTTCATTAGCTTGCTCTTAGATCCATTAATGAGAAGGGAAAGGGTATGAATAATAGGGGTGGTATTCCTAAAGAGATATGTCCTCCCTCACTTGTGTTCCAAAAATTTCTTGATGTAGAGACAGGGGGGTAGTTTACTGAGGTTGTGAAGAAGAAAAAGAAAACATATGAGAAGAGGTCGATTTTGGGGAGTTCTGGTGGAAAGAATGTCATCCTAAACTATTTCAATAGATTCAATAAAGTTCCTAAGACTCCTTCTTTACAACCTCCTTCATGATGTTAAACATTCATAGCTAGAATGTTAGAGGTCTGGAAATGATTGATAGGAAATATATTGTTAGGAAATGGTGCAATAAGTTAAAAGATAAAGATATTGTTTGTTTGCAAGAAATTAAAGTTGTCAGTTTTCAAGCATCTTGTATTAATAATTTTTTATGGGATGAAGCTCTAGGGTTTCATTTTGAACATAAGAAAGGTAAAGGGAGAGTGGCAATGTTAGTTGGACCCAAGTGGTTTGATTCCATATTACAACATGGATGCTCAAGATGTTAAAGGGCACTTTGGGTGACTCTTAAAGTTGGGGAGGACATTATTGGGATTTGTAATATTTATGCCCCAAATGATTATAAGGATAGAATTGTGTTATGGGAATGGTGTTCTTCTAACTTTCCAAAAGCATCCTGGATATTTGTTGTTGATTTTAACATGATAGAAGCCAATTGTGATAAAAAAAAAGGACTGAAGCATCAATGGAAAGGTAATGAGCATTTTTTTGGGTGTAAACTCATAAGATGTTTTAATGTGGTTGATCCATTGGAAAATAATAGGGAAAAATTTAATGATATCTGGTTCACTTGGTGGAATAATCAAGGGGGGCAGAATAGAGTTCATTGTAGATTGGACATAATTTATTATGATTCTTTTTTTTTTCATTCCAATCTGAAGAGGGCCATTCTTCTATTACTGTGTCTCATGCTGCACTGTTAGATCAGTCTCCTATTTCTACAAAGATCTTGATTAACAAGGTTGATAATGTTAATAAAGATAGCAACAAAATTAAGAGTTTTAAGTTAAATACCTCTTTGCTAAAAGATCTTGATAATAAAGAGGCTATTAGAATGGTGACTTTTTAATCCAAATTTTGTAAACAGTCTATTAGGCCTATTAAGAAGTGGTGCTATTTAGTAGAATCTTGGAAAAATATTTATTAGATAATTAGAAAAAAAGTTGCCAAAAATAAAAATGAAGAAGAGAATGATCTTCAATGCAATCTTACTAAAGTTGAATTAGATCTTCAAAATTGTCCAGATGACCTAATGTTGTTAAATAATTTGATTTCTATCAAACATAAACTTGGTTTTCTTCACAGATATAGGATCCGAGGGCAAAGGATTAGGAAAAGAATGAATTGGCTTAGAGATGGTGATATAAGGTCTAAATATTTTTTCAACATTATTAGTGCTAAACACAAGGCATAAAAGATTGAGAATATTTAGATCAAAGGAGGTAAAACTAATGACCGAAAAGCTATTAAGGAAGCTTTTTATAGTTTCTACTCTAAATTGTTCTCCTTGGAATTTAACCATGATCAACATGAGCAATTGAGTGATTGTTTGAAGATGATCCCTAAGAAGGTTTCTGGTAGTGAAAGTGATAAGTTGAGTAGAAAAATTTCTCTAGAAGAGATTCAAGAGGCTATCAAGGATATGGCTAATGAAAAATCTCTAGGTATGGATGGATTTCCTATTGAATTCTATAAGGATAATCTAGATTGGATTGGGGAAGATCTTCTTTTATTCTAGAATGATGCTTTTGATAATGGTTCTTTGGGCAATAATAAGAATAGAGGTATCATTAAACTATTTCCTAAAGTAGGAGATAGATCTTTAGTCAAGAATTGGAGACCCATCACCCTACTCATTTTGTCATATAAAATTATTACTAAATTGTTGTCTAGAAGGATTGTAGACATCACTAAGAACATTGTTTCAGTCACTCAAATAGGGTCTATAAAAGGTAGATATATTTTGGAGAATCTTATCACCAGTTGGGAAGCTATGAATTGGGCTAAGGATAGTAGGAAATATGTGGCTATGATACTCCTTGATTTTGAGAAGGCTTATGATAGGGTGGAGTGGCCTTTTGTTCTTGGTATGTTGAAATCTTTTGGCTTTCCATACTATTTTTGCAAATGGATTGAAATTCTATTTAAAGATGCTTCCACAGTTATTAAGATAAATGGGGAATTTTCAAAACGTATTATTCTATAGAGATATATTAGACAAGGTTTCCCTACTACACCCTCCTTATTTGTGATTGCTACTGATGCTCTATTCTATATTCTAAGAGATGCTTCTTTAGGGCATCCTGTTAAGGGCATTACCCTCCCTAATGAAGATGAATTGATCAATGCTCAATTTGTAGATGACACTACTATTTTTATGGATCTTTTTGAAGATAATTTTTCTATGGTTCTTCATAGACTTAACTTTTTCTATTCTATCTCTGGAGCCAAAGTGGCCCCCCATAAGTTTGTTGTTATGAGTTGGAAGGATGCTCCTCCTATTTGGCTATCTAAGTTGGGGTGGAACTATATTGGACCTAAAATTATTACTAGGTATCTCGGTATTCCTTTCTCCCTGGATCCTTCTTTTGTAGACATATGGGAGTGGATGTTTAATAAGATTAATGGTAAATACATGAGATGGTAGACTCACTCCTTGTCATTGGCAGGGAGGGTTTAGGTGGTTTAGAAGGTCCTCTCTTCTCATCATATTTTTTTGCTTCAGCCTTGTTGTTTACTAAGACTCAGTTTGGGATGCTTGAAAAAATCCTTAGAGACTTCTTATGGTCAGATGGCTTGGGGTCGAAAAAGAGACATTGTGTTAAGTGGGATTGGTGCTATCTGCCCAAACAGTTGGGGAGTTTGGGGATTAAGGATATTAAAACTCAAGGTATTGCTCTTGCAACCAAGTGGATCTTCAAAGCATTTTGGGGAAATGAACCTTGGAAAGTTCTGGTGAGAAATAATGTTGAAAGGTCAGTTATTAAAAAAGGTAAATAGTGGGATGACATTCTTTTTTGGGATGTTATTATGGGAGATTTTAAGATGAAAGTGTTTGGATCTAAAGTATTCTCCTCTCTTTTGTCTACATGGACAAAGGGAGCTTATATCATGTAGGAATGCCACTAGGGGTCCTCCTAACTACATTGTTACTAATAGGTCAATTTGGCAGGGACTATATTTGAATAATAAGCCTCTTGTTCTTACTCAAAGTTGTTCAGCTAAAAAATTGAATGAGAAAGGTATCTCTCTTATCAGTGATTTGATGGTTAATGACATGATTGGGTCATGGGATGAGATTTTCAGGAAGTTTGACATTCCAAACTCTCAAAGGAAGACATATACTCTTCTGTACAAAGCTTTATGCAAGGAGAAAGGTGGGAAGTTTATGGATAGAAATTATTTCATTAGAAATATAAAATGGAATGATGGTATTAGTATTGGTAATACCTCTATTAAGTAGATTTATGATATTATTAAAAAGATCAATCTGTGTTACAGCGTATAGTTAATTGATAAGTAGGAGATGATTTCCACAGCTAGTCAAATTGTGATGTGAATATCAGGATTTAACTGTGTGATTTTTGAGTCAAACTCGATGACCCATGTTTCATGAGTAGTGATTCAACATGAATCCATCTCTCATGAGAATAAATGGAACACTTAGCACTCATTGGATCTAGGTGATGCTCACAGGGGTGAAGCACCGGGACTTCCCGGGAGGTCACCCATCCCAGTACTACTCCAGCCTGAGCACGCTTAACTACGGAGTTTCCTCCACAGTTAAACCCAAAGCTTGCAACCCCATTTATAGTTAATTGTTGAGGTCTTAAATGTCCTTTCTCAAATTGGCATTTTTTATTTGATTACTTTTGGAAGGGTCCATGTGAGCCTAAGGTTATTCATTTTAGATGGTTTTTTTCGCTTAAGAAGCTTGTTATGGGGTTAGTTTTGTCTTCCATTAAAGTCGAGCTTGTGATTTGCAATCTATGTAATAAACCCAAGAGCTTTGAACATGTTTTCTTTGAATGTATTTTTGCTTCTAAAGTTTGGGCCATTTTTTTTGGATATCCTATTGATTGGAAAAAGAACAAAGGTTTTTCTTGGGGTGAAATATTGGCTAGTTATGTGATATATTTTGACTTATCTCTTAATAGATTTTGGTTTGCTCTTACTAGTGGAGTGTTATGGTTTCCTTAGAAGGAAAGGAACAAGGAGATATTTCAAAAATGTGAGAAGGGCCCATACTAAGTTTAATCTTAAACTCAAACATTTTTACATCATGTCACAAGTTTCTCTTTGCTTGGAGATTACAAAGCCCAGATTCATGAAGCTGATGGATGATGGGATGCTACTAGCTTACAAAGATGAAGTTAAAGCTGCTCAATACATTGAAAGATATCAAAATTTCCTTACACAGGAAAAAATTGAAGATTTGAGCAAACCCATGGAAAAGTGTCATCTAGATACTGATAAGGAGATAATTACATGTGTTGGAACTTCTTCAGCACATATTAATGAGAGTGATCAACTAGAGCACATGTCTTAGAATGTATAAATCTACATTCCATGTATTGTCTCTTAATAAATAGTGGTATATCATATATGGTCCTAGTTGTTCATATTAGAAACTCTATATAAAGTCTTTTAGTTGAGCAACTCCTCCCTCCAATTTTGCATAAGTATTGAGAGCTGGCTATTTTTCATAGTGACAAGGTGTTTTGGATGCTCTTTAAACTTTTTTAATAAAAAAAAATAGTAATGCATATGTATAAAATCATTAAAGGTAAATGATTTGATATGCATGGACATGACCTCTACACTATTTGGATTATGTATTCATCAATACTATGTGGAAATTACTCCCTCTTGTGTGACTAACTTCAGTCACAATGCTTTATGGACGTAATTCTTGATTAGTACCTATTTTATTGTCTTAGTGCATCTTTCCACATGTTGTATGCATTTCATTTTGGTATTGTTTTTGTTTGGAATGGTCACCTAAATTCCTCCATCTTTCTCTTTGAGATGGTTGTAACCTTTAATTTAGTGTTGAATATCCTTTTTGTTCTATGGTGGCCATTCCAAATGTTTCCTACTGCTACCCAATTTTGTGTTGTGACTATATCATGCCCAATGAAAACCTCTAATAGTATGTGTGAGGGAGAACATACTAAAGTGTATTTTTTAGTATACATAAAGATGTTAATGAAAATATATTTTATTTTAATTATGAGAAAATTATGTGTTGTTCTTGAAAGGAAAAACAAGTTGAGAATAATGTATGTTCTTGCTAAACCTTAATCAATTGGAATGCATTAGAATGTAAATCTATTTGTTTATGTGTTCATAACTATGTATTTTATGGATTAATTAATTAAAAAAAAAATGTTAATGAGATTATAGTGTTTAAGTATGTGGAATTATCTTTCATTTCATGTTGTGCATTGGTGTCTTTTCTTTAAGATTGATTCTTTTGGATGGTATTGTTGGAATATTAAAATGGGAAGAGTACTTCTGAGAGTGGGGGGGGGGGTGCCGATGGTGAATCAAAAGTACCAATTGTTAACCTTTCAAACTCATAATAACATATAACTAAAATTAACATGCATGCAAGTAAACAAACATAAAATGAGAGCATGCATCAACACATAACACAAGAGATTTTGGTTACCCAAAAACCCTCCAAGAATAAAAAGGTAAAACTGGGGTGGGGATGACACCCAAAAAATTATTGCAGCAATGAATTCAACCACTTTTGATGGTTTTCCCTGTTAAAGGCCTGCCCTATTAAAGGCTTTACACTGTGTCAATAGTGACCTGTTGAAAGGATTTACAAACACTTTACATGAAGTGTCACCCTATTAAAGGATTTACATGAAGGTTGTTAAACCTACCTAATACATAGGATTTTCTTGTCCTTCTCCAAAGACTTTTCTATCTAGCTGTTAAGCTAACCTATCACCATAGGATTTCAACTTCTAATACAATTATGAGAGAGTATTAGAACTTTTGACCTGATTGAATGCAATCTCAAATTGCTAGGTTGAGGCACATGATCCGCTCTTTCTCTTTTGATCCTTGCTTGATTTGATCTTTGAATATGTCTGTTGTTCCACTATGGTCAACTAAATATAATTGCTATCCCTTTCACTAAGTTTTTCATTTCATACTGAGATTTCACTATAATCTCCCCTTGTGCAACTTTTCTTCTGCACATACAATGGTGCATTCATCTTCCTTATAAAGAATGCGAAGACTGAGGGTTAAGTATGGATCTACAATCCAAATTGTTTCTCATTAGTTGCATGCCTTCACAATTTTTTTGATTGGTTGCATGCAGATTTCATAGGGAATACAAATCCTTATCCTCTTTCTCCTTCATAATTTCTCTAAGTTGGCTTGAAAAATGGTTTACATCTTAGTTTGTGCAAGTACAAACTCTTATGTTGATCTTGTGTTTCTCATCACATGAAGTATTACTGATGCTCAACACATACTATTTTTGGATTGCTCAGCACCTGTTGTATCCTGTATCACTTGACATATGTTGTTCTAAGTTTCTCGACATTTGAATGATTCTGTTACTCAGCACATGAAAAAACTTGTATTGCTTGACATATGCTATACTGTAATCTGCTCGACACTAATTGTGACTTGACACCTATTGAAATTCTAGCTCAACATCTATTGTGTACTCGACATGTATGGTAAAAATGGTTACGTGTGTTGACACTCATTTTTCAATACTATTTATTTGACCAAAAATCTCCCCCTTTGACATGAGTGTCAAAAACACTTAACTAAGCATTGATGATCCTAACCTTATAGCTCCCCCTGAGTTGATTATGTCTTTGAATTTTGAAATTCTGTACCAATATGCTTGATCCTCTCTGTTCTTTGACTTGTTTCCGCATTTTGACCTTGTATGCTATATTTGATCTGTGTGATGTGCTTGCATTCCATGTGATTACCAAAAGTTTACATCTCTTTCTTCACTCCTTTATTCCTTGTACCCCTTTTTGGCTATATACAATTTTTCCATTTTATTTTCAAAATGAAAGAATGATCAAAATTTGTCAAAATTTGGTAATTACCCTAGTAATTACATATCTCCTCCTTTTCTTATTACTCCCCCTATAATATATGTCTCCTCCTTTGTTCATTCTCCCCATTTTTTGATACTAATGTCAAAGGGTTCTCTAGAGTAATACCATATTTAGCCAAAAAATTGCTATTTACCTCCATTATTGTTTTCAGAGCTGCATCCCAATTCTCCAAAGCAATGTCCAATGACTTGTGATGGATGGCAATCTCTACAAAAAAGTGCACAAGTCCATCAAGAGTAGAAAGATTGGGATCTTTCTTTAATACTGTCTCAGCATAAACTTGTTCCTTGTGGAGGACTTCTAAATGAGGGGTATAGAGGACTAAATCTGCATCAATTTAGCCTTTATATTTGCCTCCTCTGCTATTAGCACAACTAACTCCCTTTGTGTGTGAAGCGTCTATGCAAAATGCTTCTCACTTTGAGCTGGATCTCTAGATAATTGCATATTAGTGATTTTCAAGTTCCTTTCCAAGCTCATTATTTGTTGATTAGTTTCTTGTGTGAAATTTGAAAAATCACACAACTTCCTATATAATGAAAAAATATTTTCAAGAACAATTTTGGCCTTATCAATTGTCTTAGCCAACTTTACCTGTTCAAGTGAAATGCCACTTGATCTCTTCTCATTAACCTTACCTTGAAATTTTCTTTCTGACCATTCCATTAGTTTAACATTGGTATCTTGGTCCTCATTTGTCACCTGATCAACTATGTCTGATAGTTGCTCAATTATTGGTTTTCCTTCATCTGGTAAGTGCAAGCTGAAGGCATCTATGAAGATGTCCTTGATATTATGAAGTGCTTGATTTTGTTTAAATTATTTTCTTAGAATTTCCTGCCCTCATCCTTCTATCCAATGCATTTTTCATTTTAGTAATTTGTGCCATTGTGATAGTTTTGGAATCATAGGAGGGTATCTCAATTTATTCATCTAGTTTAGGGTCTCCATAGTGAAGTACCCTGGCCACTCTTATTGAATTTGGGCCTAGTGTGGAGAATTGCAATGGAATAGCTGTAGTGCTTAGCTCCTGAATAGTCTTAGTAAGAGTGCTAGTCTTTGGTAATTCTACCAATGTTTGAATGACGACTTGCTCCTTTTCTTTTGTTGCATCATCCTTCTCATCTGATTTCCTTTCCTCTGTACTTGGTAGCTGAACATTATCTATATTTACACTTGGTGGAGGTGGTGGTGGTAGCATCAAAACTTTAGCTTTAGTGTATGTAAAAGGCTGTACCTTTGGCTTTACCTTTTGTCTTTGTGGTGCTACTACTGCTCTTTGTATTTCATCTACACTCACCAATACAAGATTTGTGCATAATTGTGCCTGAAGAGTAGATTGGTGAAGGATCTTTGAGAGACCCTCTACAGTGAGTGGGTTGATGTTTTGAACTATTTTGTCAGTAACATCTCTTATGATGACTATCTTTGCAGGTGAAGTAGTTGAGTGAGGAGGGCTGGGAGGTGGGAATTGTGTGTCTTGCACACTTTGTTCTTGTTGCTCACCTATCCCCTTTTCTTCTTTACTTATTTCCACCTCCTTCTTTTCTTCCTCCACTTTCTTTTCTTCTACTTTCTTTCTTCTTGCTTCTTTTATTTCCTTTGTTTTGGCACTTGCTTCTGCCTTATATTCTTCATCAAATACATCATCAATTTTCTTGTAGATAATTTTCCACACTTTTGTGGTTTTGTTCACAACCTCTTCAATTTTATTTTGTAGAATACTGAATGCCCTGTATTTGGGAGTAAATCTACTATTGTGCATTTTAATTGCATTTTTTATTTTACTTTTAGTCAAATTAGGCAACATCCTTGCTAAGGTAGACTTCCTTATTTATTTCTCAGTTTGCAGACAAAAATGCCATTTTTCTTCTACAATCTTGTATAATTCCTTTGGCAATGAACTATCTAGTTCAAGAGGTGTATGTTTATATTCTGCCATCATATTATAGACATATGTCTCTATTTTATTTTTCTCATCTTTTGTGAGCTTATTAAAATTTATGTTCTTCAAATCATTTAAGTCGCCATTCTTAATCTTAGCACATTAATTTATCAATGGAAGACTTTGGTGGATGACTTACCACTCTAAATTGACTTATATCTTTAGATTTTGTCCTTTCATCTTCTATTTTTGGTTGAGCCACATATCTTCTTCTTTTCTTGGGCTCTTCTACTAGCTGTGCAGTAGCTTTCTTGTTTTCTTTTACTACATCTTTGGCCTTTCAAGTTGATGCTCTTGTTGTGACCCTTGTTGCTATTGGCTTAGTTGGAGGTAGCTTGGTTGGGGCTGATCTTGTTACCTTCTTGGGCTTTGACTGAATTATAGGTTGTTTTTTTTCCTTTCTCTTCTTTTTCTTGGTAGGTGTAGGTGCTTCCTCAGCTTCTTCTTCCTCAACACCTTCCTCTTTGTCCTTTTCTTGCCCGTGCTCTTCTTCTTCTTCACTATCTCCTTCTACTTCTTTTGCTTCTTTTGCTTCACCTTCAATATTTGGTCCAAATGTCTTCTTTATTTTCTTCACCATTGTATCCTTCTTCTTAATAACTAAAGTAGTTTTTAGTTCTGTCTCAATTTTGGACTTAACAACATCATAAGTTCCAAAGTGAGGAGCTACTTTATCAATCTCTTCTGCTAACAATGCTATGATTGCTGTTGAGGCTTCATCAATATCTAGTTCATATCTTAATGGCCTTAGCCATCTTACCCTTGGTATTGCAGCTTGAATATATGTGAAGTCAATATCAACCAAGAAGCATATGTCATTGACATGTTTCTAAACTAGTGAGACTGGTATCCTCATCCTTTGCTTCATAGACTTCTTAAAGTCTTCAAAATAGCTAGTCATCTAGGCTTCAAAATTATCTCACATTCAATCAATGAACTCATTAATTTGAGTGACTATTGTCTTGTTAGAATTCTAGTTTACCTTCCCAAATGAAGGGAATTCTTCCATCACATAAAAGAATATGCAATTGAGCCAAATTTATACTGTGCACCTTTTGATCTCCTTATAGCTCCCAAGTTCTCATTGATTTGTTGTAACATGAGTTGAGCCAGATTATAGGTGTGATCTTTCTTTACCAATTTGTATGCCACATCAACAACTATGCAGGGAACGCTGTTTAGTCTTCTGGATTGATAAAATTTGTGTGAAATTATCCTCATATCAAATTCAAGTAGGGGGTCATTCATAGTATCAATAGTCATTCCCTTATTGTTCCATTTTGCACTTGTGTTCTTCTCAATTACCTCCTTCTTGTCACTTCTCAATGTTTTTGGTCGATCTAGGGTTGGAAGACTAGTAACCCTATGCACAATCCTCTTAGTAATCTTGACCGGTCTTGACTCTAGCCACAAACATCCATCATGAATTTGGCTCAGAACAATGTGAATCCATTCTATTTTAAACACTATGGGAAAAACTAGGGTTTTAATTAAACCCTTCTTCTCAATGATTGAAAACTTGTCCTTCAATATCTTATTCTCACATAACTTATCATAGGCATATAAGATTTCTAGGTCACTTATGGCACTGATTTTACAATTGTAGCATGTCCTTACATCTTGAACCATGATGACTTTGGGTGGAATGACAGATAGTGCACTGGTCGGGTTATTTTTATAGGCTACTTCAGGGGTTGGTCTGAATTTGGGCTATTTGACTTCATTGCTAACTAGTTGAATCTCATGATCTCCCTTATCCTTAGGGTTTCTTGAGCTAGAAGCCATATTACCAAACTAGGGCTTTAAAGTGTATTAAAAAAAAGTGAAACTTTGTGTAGCTCGACACTTAATAAATACCTTTATATCAATGAGTTCATGTTGAATCTCTGTTGTATTTGATGCAAGTGACTATAAGGTAACTACTTGATCACCTCTTAGCTCTTCTATTTTTCGCTCTTCGTTTGAATGCTGTGAAAATGAACAATTTTCACTTTTATTAGGCTTGAAACCTAGCATTTATTGCTTTTGTGCTTTACAGCTGTACACTTGGCTTCCAAAGGATTTTCCAACTTGGCATCAACTATTTTTCACTCACTTAATAGCTACTATTATTTCTTTACTCAGTAGCCACTAGACTGTTCAACTCAGCAACCAAAGATAGCTCGGTATCATCTTCCAACTTTTATCCTGGTATCTTAACTTAAGAAAAATGCAGATTTATTCTTTGCAGGTGTTCCTATGTTCTTTTTGGGCTAATGTATGATACATCTTTATATGTATCAGCCCTATGTGCCTTTCTAGTGCTTAATTTGATGAGGTGTGATCACTTGACCTCATGGGTAAAGTGATCTCTCCATTTGATGTGTTGTATTCACCTTTCTTCTACCATATCTTCTTCATATATTCTCTAATGAGTTCCTCATTAACTTTTTCTTTGCCCTTATTAGCTTCAGTCTTGGATGCTTTGACTTTTGTTGGATAGTTCCTACTGATATGACTGGTCTTTAAGCATCTAAAACAAGTAGTTTGATTTAGCCATCTACTGCAATTTCCCTTAAAATGTGTTCTTATGCAATTTTTAGGAATGTGTCCATACTCTTGGAAATAGTGACAACTATACCTGGTGTTGTAATCCCAATTATAGTGATGTACATGATTGGTTCTTCTTACAGGCTGATTAGGTGTCCACATAGGCTTTTATTTGCACTCAAAAGCTCTATGTCCATATTTTTGGCAATTGTAGTAGTGACCTTCAAATCTTAGTGTTCTTATAATCTTGGTTCTACATTCATGTGCTTGATGTCCTAGCTTTTTGCACTTGTGACAAAAACTTGCATTTGTGGTCATAACATGTTGATGACTATTCTTGCTTCTACACATATTAGAGGCATGTCCCTTTTTACCATAGAAATGACAAGTGGGTTTAGTGTTCTTACCTTTGTTTATTCTTTCTTCTGCAGTCTTAGATGATTCTCCTTGTTCAGTGCTAATGTAGCCAAGTCTTGAAGTATCATTACTAGCCCTTGGTGATTTCAGCAATTGCTCAAAATACTTGATGGTCTCATTGGGTTTATTGTAGCTTTTTGCTATTTCCTTTTCTCTCTTTAATTCATTCTGCATCTTCAAGGTGGATATCTCAATGTCCTTCATGTTTAGCTCATGGTGAGCATTCATCATCTGGCTCAAGGTGTCTAGCTGCATATTTGAAATCTTTTCAAATTCAATTGTCTTCTCCTCCAGTTTATTGATGAGATTTATTTTGTCATCTTCTACCATGACCTTGTCTTCAATAGCTCTTTTCTTTTGTTTAGTTACTTCACAAATAATTGTGTCTTGTGATTCTTGTTCAAGTTTGAGTAATCTAATTTCTTTATCTTGTGCTCTATTTTTCTCCATTAATTCTGCTATTGCTGCATCAAATTCCTTGGAATCTCCATTGGCAAATACATGTGTGGTATCAATCTTCTTGAAGTGTATGTCATTTTTAGCTATGGCTATCTCCTTTCTTCTTTTCAAATATTTTCTTAGTTCCTCCCTAGCTTCCTCTAGTTTGTGTAGAGCTAGTTGCACATCAATCACCTGATTGTCAATAATCTTCCCAAGTTTGAAGACTTCCATCTTCTAAACTTTTTCTCTAAGTTGTTAGGCTTCTCCTTATGAGAACTAGAGCTCTGATACCAATTGTTGGAATATTCAAATGGGAAGAGTACTTGTGAGAGGGGGGGGGAGGTGAATTAGAAGTACCAATTGTTAACCTTTTAAACTCATAATAACATATAACTAAAATTAACATGCATGCAAGTAAACAAACATAAAATGAGAGCATGCATCAAAACATAACACAAGAGATTTTGGTTACCCAAAAACCCTCCAGGAATAAGAAGGTAAAACTAGGGTGGGGATGACACCTACAAAATTACTGCAGCAATGAATTCAACCACTTTTGATGGTTTTCCTTGTTAAAGGCCTACCCTATTAAAGGCTTTACACTGTGTCAATAGTGACCTGTTGAAAGGATTTACAAACACTTTACATAAGTGTCATCCTATTAAAGGATTTACATAAAGGTTGTTAAACCTACCTAATACATAGGATTTTCTTGTCCTTCTCCAAAGACTTTTCTATCTAGCTATTATGCTAACCTATCACCATAGGATTTCAACTTCTAATTCAAGTGTGAGAGAGTATTATAAATTTTGACTTGATTAAATGCAATCTCGAATTGCTAGGTTCAGACACTTGATCTACTCTTTCTCTTTTGATCCTTGCTTGATCTAATCTTTGAATATGTCTCTTGTTCTGCTATGGTCACCTAAATATAATTGCTATCCCTTTCACTAATTTTTTCATTTCATACTGAGATTTCACTATAATATCCCATTATGCAAGTTTTCTTCTACACATACTATGGTGCATTCATCTTCCTTATAAAGAATGCGAAGACTTAGGGTTAGGTATGGGTCTATGATCTAAATTGAATCTTAAATTCCTACTCATATTTTGCATTTTTCTCATTGGTTGCATGCCTTCACAATTTTTTTGATTGGTTGCATGCAAATTTCATAGGGAATACAAATGACTCATCCTTATCCTCTTTCTCCTTCAAAATTTCTCTAAGTTAGCTCCAAAAATGGTTTACATCTTAGTTTGTGCAAATACAAATTCTTATGCTGATCCTATGTTGCTTGTCACATGAAGTATTTCTAATGCTCGACACACTATTTTTGGATTTCTTGGTATCTACTACATTTACTGGTTTGCTGGGCACCTATTGTATCCTGTATCACTCGGCATATGTTGTTCTGAGTTGCTTGGCATATAAATGATTCTATTACTTGGCATCTAAATAATTTTGTTACTCAACACATGAATAATACTTGTATTGCTTAGCATATGTATACTACAATCTGCTCATCACTAACTGTGACTAGGCACTTATTGAAATTCTAGCTTGGCATCTATTACTTGACATTTATGGTAAAAATGGTTAAGTGTGTTGACACTTATTTTTCAATACTATTTATTTGACCAACAGGTATCAAAATTTCTGATGGCCTTAGATGGATTTATGTTCATTATGTTGGTATAGCTCATCAATATTTTTTGGACACTTTTTGGAAAGAGACAATCAAATTTTGGATATGAAAGTTATGGATTCTTGAGTGAAGGACATTTTTTGTTGAGTGTAATGACATATGATAAAACACTTAGTTGTACAACCAAACACTTTGGGATACATTTTTTCATGTGGGAACTACCTTTTATCATGCAATAAATTACCTTCTTGTATTATATCATGAACATAGGGTATTTTTTACCATTCTTTAGGGAATATAACGATCGTTATAAATATCCTTTATTGAGTAGAAGCCAATTTTGTCATCACTGATTATATTTTTATTCATTGGATAAGTTTAACTCTTGTATGTGGAATGTTAAATAATGAATCATTATTTCTCTATAAATGTAGTTTTTTCTTTAATTGGGAATCATTCTTTTGTGTGCATTCTTGTTGTCATACCTGTCTTCTCTTGTGACATGATTTGTAGACTACAATTGTTTCCTTTCTTGGTCTAAATATCATCTCTAGACAATTGGGTGCGACTTAGTTCACCTATGAGTTTTGATTCATATTATGTGTCTTGATGAATATGTATTTCTCATTTACTTTACTATGTCCAAGTATATATTAAGGTGTTGGATGCACTGCTATTTGTATTTTCTAGTGAGTGAGTGTACCCAATGGTTAGTTGGATGCACTGCTATTTGTATTTTCTAGTGAGTGAGTGTACCCAATGGTTAGTTGAATTGTAATCTCTCTAACTCTTCCTAGATTAGCATAGTGTGGAGGTAGATAGACTCCCTTTATAGTCTTGACACTCAATAGTCATATCTCCTTATGTTTACACACACACAAACACACATAGACACACAATATTATATTATTTAATTTGTTCTATTGTGACATAATCAATGTTAGAGATTGGGTTGCAGAGGGTTGTTTGAGAGTGGTATTACTAGTGTTCGGCTAGAAGGACATGATGCATTAGGTTGAGTTGGTATTTAGTTGAGAATAAGATGACATCCATAATTAGATCCCTTTTCACCTTGTTAAAAATGAGACCATTTCTAGTAGAGTTAAGTGACCCTAGTTCCCAGTTATAGCCAAGATATTAACATCATATAGATCATGCTTCTCCTATACTTGGTGGTATGTCATGTTGTGAATATTCATTCAAAGGAATGAATGCACTATTAAGCTTCCACAATGTAAGTTCTCTTGGTTTTTAGTATGAAAATAGTTATGCTTGTACCTCTGGATACCCTAAAATAGATGTAGCATCCCTTGAAAGAGTGTAATATTAAAGAAATAATCTTTATCTTTTGAGATTTATGGGCTACTTAGTGAGATTTTGGATGAGTTTAAGAATGCTCTAGATGGGCATGGTAGTGATTTTTAGTAATCAAGATTATTATTCCCCATATTTCCAAGATTAACTTTAAATTTTGTGGTTCTTTGATCTTGGATAGATCTTGATAGGTGCTACCTTGTACTTGTGCACCTCATCATGAGACAAAGTGACTTATGTTATGCCTCTTAGTGTATAAAATTTGTATAGAGGTGTCTTTCTAGAAGACACTTAGTTCCTTATTGAAGGACTTCATGAGATATTGATACTCTTTCTTTTGGTGGTTGACCCTTTTAGTGGATTGTAGAGTTGGTTGGTGATAATTAGAATGATTTTTGTTTCACTTTTGGAGAATTCAATTGGGTAGTATTGCATTTATTGGAAACTACAATTGGAACAATTGTTATGTTGTCATTGATGTCAAACCTACTAGAGAGACATTTACTAACACTATAGAGTGCCATATTATTTGATTGATGAAGATGATTTGAAAAGAGGAGATTGCAAGGTGAGCTAGTCAAGTTGTTGAGAAGAAGAGAAGTTAAGTATCATGGAATCACAACGTGCACTTGATAAGTTAGTCATTGACTAGATAATGTGTTGTTTAATCATTAGATGAAGTAAAGAAGAAAAGTGAATTGATGTATGAGTAAGATGAGAAAAAGTTGAGTAAAACTCTAAGCTTGAATGGGTAATAGTTGTAGTTAGTCAAAGAAGGATTTGAAATAGAAGATTAAGGAATTTAAGAAGAAGCCAAAAAAATAGTATAAGCTAAGTGCTAGTTATGGCCAAGAAAGTTGTAGTAGCAACTGAGTGTAGCAATGACTAAGCAAGTGAGTAGAAGCGAAGAAAGATAGAGTATGTTGAGATACACACCATTGACTGAGAAAAAGAACATAGTGATTATTGAGTGTCAACAAAAGTTACAATTTGTGAAAGAATCAAGTTTGAGGTTGACAAAGTTGAATTTTGAGATGATAGAAACCCGTGGAAGATAAGGATTGATGAGTTGGAGTATTTAATGCATGAATTGAGTTTATTAATTGATCTGAGGAAATGATTTAATCAGAAGTTTTCAAGATAAGAGAAGGCAAACAAAATGATGGAAGGATTTGATGAATCTAACCTAACCCTAAGATTAGAGTGATGTTTAAGATGAAAAGACAAAAATTACCTATTTAAGTAGGCATAAGAGATGTTTTCTAAGTTTGGTTTGTTGTTGATTGAAAATCATAAGGAAAACCTATGAAGAATAGAGTAGCAGAGGTGAAGAGAAGAGATTAGTGATGTGTGAATGCTAGAAGAAGTGCCAAGTAGATTAGCGATTGAGATGAAAATGAGGGCTAGTCAATAAACTAATAGATAAACGAATGGATATTTGAATTTACAAAGTAAGTTGTATTTTATAGATCAAACTTACTATTGCATTCTAACCATTGTGGCAATCAAATTTCTTTAATAAAGGCTGACCTAACAATCATGTTTCAAATATTTTAATCAAGGTGACATTATAATGGAATGATTCAAAGTGATCTAACAAGGCCACTCTTAACAAGGTGATTAAATCCTTTACTAGGGTCACATTTAATAGTGAGTTTTGTAACCTTTAACAGGGTTGGCTCTTAATTGAGCTCACTTCAAAAGAGTGAAAAGTTGGTAGCTTATTTTAGATTATGGTAAAAGCAAGTTTTGAAGGGACCTGAAAACCTTTGCAAAATACTAAAGATAATAAAAAAAGCATACCAAGTTTTAAAAAGACCTGAAACCTAAAGTTAAAAAAATCCAAACCAGGTTTTATAGGGATTTGAAACCAAAAGTTAAAACCAAAATAAATGACCAAGTTTTACAAGGACCTCTAACCTAGAGTTTTAAACAAACTAGAAAGCAAAACGAAAAAACCAGCAAAACCACCTAGCCTAGAAACTAGCACACCCGATCCATGGTCAACACCTACAACAACTTCTTGATAATGTTTGCCACCTCTTTACCTACTTTAGTATTACTCTATATGATTTCATTTGGTGAATGAATAGGAGCCCCAAGAGCCTCAACAACCTTTTTCCTTGTGATCTGCCTAGTTCTCTTACTAGGCCCACTATGTCTCCCCACACCAGTATTACTAGGAGACATAATATCTTCATTACTTTTCTTTCCTAGACTGGCCACCATTGCACAAAGACTGGAAGTGACCTGTTCCATTTTTAGACCACTTTCCTATATAAGATGACAAAGATCCTATTCTTACTCTTTAAGCTTATCAGGTATGTTACCAATTTTCACTTCCAACTAGGTTCTCTTAGCGCATTCAGCATCCAGATCTATCTGCATTATCCGCATTTTCTACTTGAGATCCATTAATTCATTATATAGCCACAAATCACCCTAAAGAGAAGTCTTTGTGTTAAGCTTGGCCATGTGAAGAAAGGAGAGCTTAGCATCATGGTGTTCCCTCCTATCAACTACATTCCTAGGCTCAGAGGAAGTCATAATATTAATTTGGGTATTAGTATTAATGTCCATATTCTCCATCCTTTCCTCATTCACACCTTTACTCTGGCTATTTTTCTTACCAACTTCATTCTCCTTTCCTGTTTCCTTCTCCATTTCCTCCTCACTAGCATTATGTGAGGGGTGATCACTTTGTTTTTCATCCTCTTCCCCAAGGGCTTTTGACCCCACATTCGTGTTTGTGTTTCTATCATGACTTCCCTCCACATTTTCTTTATTAGTAGACACCCCTTTACTCCCAAAGTACCCATCTAGGTTAGAACTAAGATCCCTGATTTGCATTTTCTCATCAGTGTCTATTTCCATCTTCTCATTATTGTCCAAATTCTCAGACTCTGTAATTATCTCAACATTTTTCTTAGTCCTTTCTTGTTTATGATCTGACCTTGGATAGTCTAATTGGTAGACTCATTGAATTTGAGGTGTCAAATTTTGATTATTATTCACTTGCTAGTGTTTAATGTGCTTTTAAGGCTCAACTAACTCTTGATGGATCTAAGAGAAAGAATAAGAGTAGAATTGTGGAAACTGACAGTGAATCTAATGATGATCTTGATAAACTTGAAGTAGTAATGGTCGTAAGGCTACCAAGAGGAAAAGGAAAATAAGAAGGTAAAATTTCTATTGTCTTCATTACATGTAACAAAGTTGGTCATATTGCTCTAAGGTATCCTGACAAAGATAAGAAGGAGGAAAGGAAAGACTTAAAGTACTAATGAAGGAGATGAAATAGAGATAGTTGAGGTAACAAAGATTACAAAGATAAAGGTAAGAAATATTGTTATATTGCTGAAGATGATGGTTCTGAAAGTAAATCAGATGATCATGGTGAAGAAGTTGTGTATGTTGTAATGAAAGACAATTCTAATGAAGATGAGAAAGCTGCATTGATTTCACACATGAGTAAGAATGATAGTTAGAAAATTGATAGTGGTTGCTCACATCATATGAATGGTGATACAAGTAAGTTTAAGAAGCTAGAACATTATAATGGAAGTATTGTTAAGTTTGGAAATGATGCACCATATTATGTGAAAGGTAAAGGATCAATTATACTGAATGATAAGATCAGTTGTGACAATGCATATTGGGTTGATGGTTTGAAATACAATATGTTGAGTGTGATACAGTTGAATAGTGCAAGCTACTAAGTTGAATTTCCAAAAGAAGAAGGAAAAGATCGATGATGCTACTGGTGAACTAATTGTATGTGGAGAGTAAACAAGAGGTAACTTGTTCTATCTAGACCTATCATAAGATACTTTTCTATTCACACAATTTGAATATATTTGGTAAATAACATAAGAGGCTTTGTCATGTGAACTTTGATAAGTTGGTAAGAATTAGTAAGATGAAAAGAGTTGGAGGATTACCAAGATTAAGAAAACAAGATATGGTGATGTGCAAACAATTTCAAATGTATAAAATGAAAAATTCTAGTTTCAAGAGTAAGACATATTGTTCTAATGATATTTTGGAGTCGGTTCATGCTGATTTATGTGGTCACATTAGAGTGAAAATATGTTATGGTGGCACATATTTAATTCTATTTGTTGATGAATTTTCTAGAATGATGATAATTATGTTTCTTAAAGAAAAATATTATGTGTTTCAAATGTTTAAGTGATATTTGGCTAGGGTAAAGGAAACAGGAAAGAGTCTAAAGTACTTGAGATCAAACAGAGGAAGTGAATTCATATTATATGATTTCAAATTATTCTTCAATGAAAAAGGAATCAAGAGACAAAAGAGTGCACAAAAGAATCCACCACAAAATGGTATAGCTAAGAAAAGGAATAGATCAATCAAACACTATGAAAGGACATTAATGATGTAGAAGAATATTTTATAAAAGTACTAGAGAGAAGCTATAAGTACTATAGTCTACACTATGAATGGATTTCAAGTGGAGAAAGGTACAACAAAAATACCTTTTGAAATTTGGTATGGCTATGCACCTAATGTAACTTATTTCAATATTTTTAAAAGTAAGTGTTACATATTGAAAGATTCAAGAAAAGGAAAACTTCATGCAAAGAGTGATGAAGGTATTTTTTTAGGGTATTCCACTAAAAGAAAAGCTTACAAGTATTTGAATTCTAATACCAACAAAATTATGGAAAGTGCAAATGTTAGAGTTGATGAATTTTTAGAAAAGAATGAAGAAGAATGCAAGAAAGAACCATGAGACTACATAAATTTTGTTTATGTTTATGAAGGTGAACCTAGCACCTTACTAGAACCATTAAAAGAAGTTGTTGAGCATCAACAACTAGCACTACCAAGGTTCAAAAAAAGAGTTCTGCTGAGCATCTATATATTATTGAACATTAGTTAGAGAAAGCTGAGCTACATACAAAGATTGTCAACCATCAATTACAAGAAGCTGAATTGCAACTAGAAATAGATGGAGAAGAAGAGAAAGAAGAACCTAGTGAACCAAAATAAGAAGAAATTAGATCTAAACTTGTCCTAGAAAAGTATGTGAGGAGACATCATACACTAGATCAAATCATTGGAGACAAAAATTCAAGAGTCATGAGAAGAAGAAGATTAAGGAATGATACATGTTTATTATGCGAGTTTGAGAAAAAATCAATCAAGGATGCTTTGGAGAATGAATATTGGATCAAGGCAATGAATGAAGAGATTGAAAAAATAGAGAAAAACAAGAGATATACACTGGTACCCAGACCAAAGGATAAGAATGTGATTGGAATGAGGTAGTGTTGAGCTGTTGTTTTGCATGACTCTTAACAATAGGAATCCTTTCAAACTCCTCTCTTGAAAAGCTAATTTGGGATCAAATCCAAGGTTCAAGATGATCTTGTTAGATTGTGGTGATTGATCAGAAAGTACTGTACATACTTCATAAATTCTTTGGCGTAAATTTTTTTGGGCCCTATTTTATCAAAATTTTGGGCCAACATGTAATTATTAATTATAACCCTAAAGTGGTAAAAATACTTGTATAAAAGTTCTTAGGGTTAGGGATTGTTCCATAGTTGTGATGCAAAATTGCTTCTTGTGGTGGTATTAAGCTGTAAGGGATTACATATTGTAATCATTAGATTGTAATAATATCAAACTTGTTGTTTGGTGGATGTAGCCTAGGGATTGGGTGAACCATGTTAAATCTTGGTATATTCTGTTCTTTTCTATGATCTATTATTTTTTGGTATTGGTTATATTTGCATGTAATTGTTATTTCTATTTATGGTTTATTCCTAACAAGTGCTATCAGAGCGAGGTTATTTTTTCTGTTATCCTCTACAAGAAAGTTTCATGGTTGAGTAGGAGTCTCAAAGTTGAGTGAGAGTGATGGAAGATGAGGCTAAGCTATAAGGGTTGATAGGTTTAATGGGCAGAACTTCTAGTTATGGAAGATGCAAATGGAAGACTATCTTTATCAGAAGGATTAATGGAAGCCATTGGAAGGCAAAAGAAAGAATCAAGGATCCATGTCAAATGATAAATGGGATCTTTTGGATAGAAAGGCACTTGGAAGCATTTGATTATGCTTGGCACCATCAGTGGCATTTAATATTACAAAAGTGAAGACAACATAAGAGTTGATGCAAACCCTAGCAAAATTGTATGAAAAGCCCTTCGCTTCAAACAAGGTATTTCTCATGAAGTGTTTATTTAATATGAAAATGGTAGAAGATGGATCTATTGTAGATCATTTAAATGAGTTTAATACTATTACTAGTGAATTATCTTCTAAGGGTATCAATTTTGATGATGAAATTAGGGCTCTCTTGATTTTGTGTTCTTTGCCTAGAAGCTATAATGACTTGGTAATGGCTGTGAGTAATTCTCTTCCTAGATCTAGTACCATAAAATATGATGATGCGATTGATTTTTTTTGAGTGAGGAAACTCGTAGGAAAACATCAGGTGGGTCTACATCAAGAAGTGCTTTGAATGCACAAAGTAGAGGTAGAATGATTGAGAGATGAATTAATTCTAAAAATCATGAGAAATCAAGAGGAAAGTCAAAGGGGAGGAGGTCTCAATTGAGAGGACCAAATAAATGTTGGTACTATTGGAAACTAGGACATAAAAAGAAAGATTGTTGGAATCGAAAGAAAAATGAAGGAGATAAACTAGATGGAGACAAGTAGGCAAATGTGGTAAGTAACAAATCTAAAGAGGATGCTTTTCTTCTATCTTTAGAAAGTGTTTATGATTCATGGGTCTTAGATTCTAGTGCTTCATTTCATGCTACACCTCATAGAGGTTATTTTATTGATTATGTCCAAGGGGATTTTGGGCTTGTTTATTTGGGGGATAATGAAACTTGTCAGATTGTTGGAAAGGGAAAAATTAAGATTAAGTTGCAGAATGGGAATCATTGGCTACTACATTAGGTAAGACATGTTCCAAGGCTGAGTAGGAATTTAATTTCAATAAAGCAACTCAGTGATGAGGGTTGTGTAGTTACTTTTAATGATAACAATTGGAAAGTTTCAAAAGGTTCCCTTGTAGTAGAAAAATGTGTGAAAGAAGGAACCTTATATCTTTGTACATGTCATATTGTTCCTTCTACTTTAATTGTTTCAGAGAAAAATGAATGTTCAGGAATAGTTGCTGCAGTTGAGTAAGAAGAACAAATAGCTGCTATAAATTCTAATATAGTGTTGTGGCACAATAGACTTGGACATATGAGTGAGAAAGGTATGAAAGTAATTCATTCAAGGAATATTTTACTAGGTCTAAAATGTGTTAATATGGATTTCTATGAAAGTTGCATGTATGGAAAACAAAAGAGAGTGAGTTTTGTGAAGACTGGGAAGGAAAATAAAAAGTCAAAATTAGAGCTTGTGCATACTGATGTAGGGGGACCAACTCAAGTATCTTCCCTTGGAGGCTCTCATTATTATGTTACATTTATTGATGATGGAACTATAAAGGTATGGATTTATTTCCTTAGAGAGAAATCTAATGTATTTCAAACTTTTAAGAGATGGAAATGCTTGGTTGAAAATGAGATTGGTAAGAAATTAAAATGTCTCAAATTTGATAATGGTGGTGAGTATTGCAGTCATGAATTTGAAGATTATTGCTCCACTAATGGTATTCATAGACAAAAACTATTTGAAGGACTCCACAAAAAAATGGAGTGGCTGAACACATAAACATGACTATAATGGAGCGTACAAGGAGTATGAGGTTGCATGCTGGGTTGCCCTTACACATGTGGGTAGAGGCTATCAATACTGCTGTATATTTGATTAATAGAGATCCCTCTACTCCTTTAGGTTGTGGTATTCTAGAGGAAGCATAGACTGGTAAGAAGGTGAGTTATTCTTTTCTCAAAACCTTCAGTTGTGAAGCATTTGCTCACATAGATTTTTAAACTAGAACCAAGCTAGAAGCTAAGTCAAAGAAATGTGTATTTTTTGGATATGGCATTAATGCATTTGGTTACAAGCTCTGGGATTTTGAAAATCATAAAATTTTAAGAAGCAGGGATGTCATATTCAATGAGAAAGTGTTGAATAAAGATATGTTGCAGCAATATGAGAAGAAAGAAGATGATTATGCAGTGCTAGATGATACTCCAAAAGATGATTTTCCAACCATTCCTCAAGATGTGCAATAACCTCAACAACAAATACCACACACACTAGTGAATGTTAGATGGTCAACGAGGCTAATTAGACCTCTAGAAAGATTTTCTCCCTTTTTGTATTCAATTTTTCTTATTGATGCTGGTGAACCTGAATGTTATGATGAAGATGTGCAGGTGGATACTAAGATTTAGTGGGAGTCTGCAATGAAAGATGAAATGACCTCTTTGCTGAAGAATAAGAGATGAGATTTATGCAAGTTGCCTGCAAGTAAAAGAGCTTTACAAAATAAGTGGGTTTACAAGTTAAAAGAAGATGATGGAGATAAGAAAAGATTTAAAGCCAGGTTAGTTGTAAAAGGATTTTCACAGAAAAGGGGTATTGATTTTGATGAGATATTTTCTCTTGTTGTTAAGATGACTTCTATTCATACTATTTTAAGTCTTGTAGCTATTGAATATTTTCATTTGGAGTAGCTTGATGTTAAAACAACCTTCCTTTATATTGATTTGGATGAAGAGATATATATGGCTCAACCACGGGGATTTGAGGTCAAAGGTAAGGAGAACTTAGTTTGCAAATTGAAGAAAAGTTTATATGGCTTGAAGCAAGCACCTCGGCAATGGTATTTGAAATTTGTCAGTTTTATGCATAAGCATGGATATAATAGGTGTCATTCAGATCATTGTGTTTATTTTAAGAGGTTGGATAATGACAACTACATTATTTTATGTTTATACATTGATGATATGCTTGTAACTGGGTCTAACATGGATCATATTAAGGGGCTAAAACACTAGTTAGCACATGCATTTGCTATGTAGGATTTTGGGGGCAGCAAAAAAAATCTTTGGTATGATGATTTGCAGAGATAGGAAGAATAAAAAATTGATGCTATCTTAGGCTGATTATGTTGAGAAGGTGTTGCAACATTTCTCTATGGAGAATGCTAAAGCTATTAGCACACCTTTACCTGGACATTTGAAGTTGACTAAGGAGATGTGTCCCAAGACACAAGAAGAGGAGGATAAGATGTCCAAAGTACCCTTTGCTTTAGTTTTAGGAAGCTTGATGTATGCTATGATATGTACTAGGCCAGATATTGCACATGCAGTGGGAGTCATTAGCAGGTATATGAGTCATCTAGGAATTGAGCATTGGAATGCAGTTAAATGGATTCTTAGATATCTAAGAGGAACATCCAATAAGTGTTTACACTTTGGGAGCTCTACTACTAATTTACAGGGCTATGTTGACTCAAATTTGGTAGGGGATATTGATACCAGGTGAAGTACTATAGGTTATGTCTTTACTATTGGTGGGGCAACCGTGAGTTGGGTTTTGAGGTTACAAAAGGTTAATGATTTATCCACTACAAAGGTAGAGTATGTTGTTGCTACAAAGGTAGCCAAGGAGATGATATGTCTTCATTTCTTCTTGGAAGAATTGGGACACCCTCAGAAGGATAATTATTTCTTTACAGATAGTTAGAGTGCCATTCATCTTGCAAAGAATTTAGCTCTACATTCTAAGAAAAACACATTTAGTTGCGGTACCATTTCATTCAGCTTATTTTGGAGGATGGACAGTTAAAGCTGGACAAGATACATATAGATGAAAATCTAGCAGATATGTTTATAAAGGTAGTAACAAGGGAGAAGTTGAACTCCTCTTCAACTTCACTTGGTCTTCTAGACTGAACATGAATAAAAGAACAATAGAGTCCAAGGTGGTTTGATCTTGTGGGAGCTTAATGGAGTAGTGACATAGCTATAGGTTTAGACTTCAAGTGGGAAATTTTTGTTTAGTGTGAAGCCTGATCAATCCCCAAGTGGGAGATTGTTAGATTATGGTAATTGATTAGGAAAGTACTATACATACTTCATAAATTCTAAAAAAAATTTGGGCCCTATTTTATTAGGATTTTAGGGCGACATGTAATTATTAATTATAACCTTAAAGTGGTAGAAATACTTGTATAAAAGTTCTTAGGGTTAGGGATTGTTTCATAGTAGTGATGCGAAATTGCTTCTGACGGTGGTATTGAGCTATAAGGGATTACAGATTGTAATCACGTTGTAATCACTGGATTGTAAAAATATTAGACTTGTTGTTGGGTGGACATGGCCTAGGGATTGGGTGAACCACATTAGATCTTGGTGTCTTGTGTTCTTTTCTGTGTGATCTATTATTTTTTGATATTGGTTATATTTGTATGTAATTGTTATTTCTATCTATGGTTTATTCCTAACAGATCTTGCAACCTACTAGAATCCACTTAGTTGAAGATAAATGTGTTTGCTCATAGGGTGGCTTTTGTTGCTTCTGAACAATTTCAGATAATACGTTCGATCTACTTGTTGTCTTAAAAAATAACTACACAAGAGATATATTTTTGGTATTTTCTATTTTATGATGAAATAAAATTTAACAATGCAAAACTATATGCCTTCATAATTTAACTAAGTGTTAGAAAACAAAATTAATAAAAAAAGGTAATGAGAAATGAAACAAAATAACTTGAAAGGAAAATTCCTAATGAACATAAACCACGATAACAATATGTCTACAAGTTGAATCATCAAAAAGATTGAGTAGGAAACCAATGAAAATAGAAGCAACATTTCCTCAAATCCACTGATGCAATCATTGATGGGATTTTAGTAAAAACCAAAAGATGTTTCACTTCTCATTAATTTCAAGGCCACAGAAAGTGTGCTCATGTGAGACAAGAAGCTATGTAGGAACAATAGGGTGATCTCTTCTCCAACTTGGTATGTCAACGAAATTCATCAACATGTGGCAAACACTAGAACTAAAAGATCGCACAATCAAATCAACACAAAAAAAACCATTGGATCCATTATTATTCATGAACACTAATTCACAAAAAAAGCACTCTGAAAAGAATAACTACACTCATAAATGAGTGTACCAATAGTATATATTATTCCATCAAAATAATGGCCTGGAGTACATATTATATTCATGTATTTATAAGAAGTCATCTTGTCAATTTGTGTTGAGAGTGAGAGCTCTTAGAATGCAAACATCTACTTAAAATAAATAAAACAAATCTAATTATATACAAACTGACTCTCTAAATGGTGCTAAGTAGGTGTCCACCCTTGTTTATATCAATTGATGGGTGCATGAGCCTTTAAATTACTAAAAGAAAAGAAAGAAAAAGTATATAAGAAGATAGAAGTCATGATATGATCTGGGAGTCTTTGGGAGCTCTAAAAATGGAAGCTTGACCTTCTCTAGGTGTTTCTAGGAGTTGAACTATTGTCAGAATGCATTTCTAGTGCATGAAAAGCTCTAAATTAGGAATTGGTAATTAACTATTGGTGCATTGTTACTTCTTCAAAATTCTTGGCACGCCTTTGTGAATAGCATATTAGCACATCTTGCACATCTGCACACATTCAAGGAATTTGTACAAGGTGCTCAATTCACAAAAAAATTAAAGTTCTCTACTTTGAAAAAGGTTTCTGGGTTTTTCTTAGATCAGGTTTGGGAGCACTCTTGTGTACTTATTTTTCCCTTTTTGATGATTTATAACCTCTTTATAGTTAAAAATTATCATAGGCTTTAACTCCTTCTACTTCTTCTATTTGAACTCCCAAAGTACATGTGTTGAATCTTATCATTAATAGTTTCATAAGATGAGGAACTTGTTCTGGTTCATGTGTACAACCTTTGTATCTTTGATCTTTAGTGTAAATTCATGAATCAAAACTTACATGTGACTCCTTTGAAGGTGAAGGTTACTAGCTTAGGTGAGATCTCTATTGCTACTAATAATAAAGATGCTATGATAATCTATGCACTTATGTGTTAGGTGCCATACCTTCATGTTATGTGCACTTGTGTACCTTTGTGTTATATACATCTTCATGCACTATGAAGTCTATTCCTTGATATTTTTTTCTCTCTAACTACTTGATCCTTCTTGGTTAGAGACTAGGTGATCTAGATTATTCAAATTGATCAACTGTTCAAAACCTTTTCATATATTTTTTAACAAGCTTTTCTAGGACCTTTTAATTGGCTTTTTTGAAGGTCTTCTGCTCAAAATTTCAAGTTGAAACTTTCATCAATCCCTAAAATTGGGAAGCCAAAGGCTCACTATTTTAGGGATTGAAATTAGATTTTTAGTTCTTCTTTCTAGCAGTGTAAACGATTTTGAATTCCAAGCTCTAGGTCAAAATTAATGACCTTGAAAAGTTACCCAATACCATGCACATGCAATACCATGGATATTTTTCTATGCTATGGATAATGATGATGCTTTTTTTATCTACACAAAGAAGCAAACATTAGTTATCTTATGTTGAAAAACCCAAAAGAGGACTCTATAGGACTCTGATTAATGAAAAAATGGGTCAACAACATCAAAATAGAGAAAACAGTGGATTTCCCCCCCCAAAAGCCAATACTATGCACTAGTGCACCTAGCACACCTTGGCATGTGTGCTAGTGTGCTAATTTTTCCTTGGAAATGGAAAAGTGCATAGTTGTGCATTAGCACACCTTGACAATGTGTACATGGTATGCATGTGTGCAATTGTGCACATTGACATTAGCATTGTACAAGTGGGGGGGTGTGGAGTGTGCACCTCTGAGGGTGTGCACATGTGCAGATCCATAGAGTGGGGTTGAAGTGCACATGTGTGCACTTGGCACACATTGGCTCACATGTACATGTGTGCACTTTAAGCACATGAGAGTCTTAAACTTTATTTTTTCACCTATTTGACTACTCAACCCTTCTTTATTAGAGATTGGGGTTTAACCTAGACCCAAGGGAGAGTCCAAAATGACTAAGGCTTTGGAATAGACGGCTTATAAGAAATTTTGAAAATAGGGGGTCCCTATTTTGTGACTCAAAATGGGGCATGCGTTGTAAAGCCACAAAAAATGGGTTTTTAGAAACAAGTTGAATGAGAAAGGTGAAGCCACAAGGAACAAGATAAGACTAGTTTGTAAGGGATATGCACAAGAAGAAGGAGTTGACTATGATAAGACTTTCATCCCAGTTGCAAGGTTGGAAGGAGTGAGAACTTTTCTTGCATATGTTGCTTATAAAGAATTCAAAGTATACCAAATGGATATCAAATCTACATTTCTAAATGCAATCTTGGAGGAAGAAGTCTACATTGAACAATTTGAAGGATTTGTTGATCCTAGCAAGAGGAAAATGGTATGTAAGTTACACAAATATTTATATGGTTTGAAGTAAGCCCCTAGAACATCATATGAAAGGTTACACAATTATTTAGTTAGAATTGGATTTACAAGAACTAATGACAATTATAATCTATACCTGAAAAATGAATTTGAAAGTAAGATATTGTTAGCTGAAATTTTTGTTATTGATATCATATTTGTAGGAAAAGATTCAATGTGTAAGTCATTTGCTAATGAAATGAAGAAGGAATTTGAGATATCAATATTTGGAGAGATAAAATTATTTGTTGGTTTGCAAGTCTATCAAATGAAAGGTGGTATATACATTACAGGATCAAAGTATGTCAAAAAGATATTGCAAACTTTTGGAATGGAATAGTCAAGACTAGTTGGAACACCTATGGTTACTGGTCATAAATTGTCAAAAAATGATGATTCAAATAAGGTGAATCAAACATTATATAGATCAATATTGGAAAATTGTAATATGTTTTACATAGTAGACCTAATATAATATTACCAGTTGGTATTGTTTCTAGATTATCTGCTAATCCTAGAGAAAATTATATGATGTCAATGAAAAGGATATTGAGATATCTGAAAGGAACAAAAGACTATGGAGTATGGTACAAGAAAAATGACAATTTTGAGATGAAGATCTATAGAGATGCTAATTGGGAGGAAAGATTGATGACATAGATATTATAAGTGGAGGCTCTTTCTTTATAGGAAAGAGACTAATTTCATGGACAAGCAAGAAGAAAAACTATATTCCACAATCTATAGCACAATATGAGTATGTTGCTACAATAGTTAATTGTTCTAATATTGTGTGGATCAAGAAATTGTTTAAAGGAATGAAGGGAGAAATTACTGAACTCGTTGTTATTTACTGTGATAACACAAGTGATATAAACATATCAAAGAATCCTATGATGCACACAAAGACTAAACATATTGAGATCAAGTATCATTATTTGAGAGAGCTGGTACACGATAATGAAGTAAGATTAAAATATGTGAATACAAAAGAACAAATAGCTAACATATTCACAAAGGCACTACCCAAGGATGTTTTTACGCATCTAAGAGCTAATTTAGGGGTCATTCCCCTACTTTAAGAAAACTAAGAAGAGATGCACTGTTACATCAATTGTTATAATCATAATTTCTTATAGATTGATGCAAGAGGTCACACTTTAGAAGTTTCCTAAAGATTGTGAAAAAATGAACTAAAGCATGGAGTAGATGAGATTGTAAGGAGTCAAGGTAAACAAGTGGAAGTGGTATTTATATATTATTTAGAGTAATGACATGAAGATGTATATCAATGGTTGATGTCTTTGGCATTTTTGTCAAAGAGGGTGTTAAGTTTATCATGGTGATAATCTACTAGTCTAAGAGTGCAAACTGCACCTAGTATTCTTCCTCTCTAATATCATTTAAAGGAATTAAATATATAACTTACACCTCTTGTGATGGATAGAGATTTTTGAGATAGATTAATATTAATACCAACATAACACATTGTGTTAGTTATTGTTTATTGTTAAACATCTTTGCTAGTCACCGATTTTTGGGAGAAGAGTTTGAGCTAACTTAGGGAGGGTCATGTCCCTTTGAGGGACATGCCCTTTAGTCATGATATTAAAGGAGAGTGTTATTGTAGTTTTAGGACACACACAAATAACAAGTCTTCTTCGTCAAGTAATAATACCCAGTCAAATTTATTGTAGAGATAAATAACATTCAATTCAGAATAAAAGTTGACAACTCCTCCATACTTCACATTATTAAGAAGTTCATTTTCAACAACCAAGGATATTATACAAGTTTGAATTATTTAGTACAAAATTTACAAAAACTTTAAATGGTATTAAAGCTCTATTAGTCTAACCTAGGCTCTGCAAATTTAAGTAATCAGACCTTAAACATATCTAGCACCTTTCTCCTATCTTCAATGGCATACACAACCAGACCCAAGGACAGTTTTGATGGGAAAGAACACTTTGATGCCTGAAAATTTAGAATCATGATGATTCTTGAAGAAAATGATGTAAAACAATTTGTTGATAGAGCATCCAAGCAACCTAATATTGAACCTCATAAAACTATATGGAGTAAAGGAAATAGAAAAGCCATTCAGATCATATTAGATGGGGTAAAGAATGATATTTTACCTATGCTAATATAATATCATACATCATTTGATAAGATGAATGCATTACTAAATGTATATGAGGTCAATAATGCAACTAGAATTCTCACACTGAAAAGGCAATTAAATCACATACAAATAAAGAAAGGAGAATCAATGAATTCTTACTTCCTAAGGGTTTCTGGCATAAGAGATGAAATATCAAGTATAGGAACCATTATTAGTGACACAAAACTAACACTCATGGCTATAGATGGATTGCCAGATTCATGGGAAACTTTTGCACAGGGAATAAGTGCCAGAGATAAAATTCCCAACTTCAATAGACTTAAGGGAGATTGTTTTCAAGAAGAATCCAAAAAATTAAAGAAAGGAGGGAAATTGAAAATAGAAGATGAAGAACTTCATGTTCTTAATACAAACTCCTATAACATAAAGAATAAATATTTCAAGAATAAAAGGGGAAATCAAAAGAATGGTAAACTCAAGAAAGATCTATCCAAAATAAAGTGTTTTAGATGTGAAAATTTTGGACAATACATGTCTAATTATCTTGAGAATTCTAAATAACAAGCGAATTGTACAAATATTACTAGGGAAGAAGATAACTATGATCCGAAGAATTGTGTATTGTATTCGTCACTATCAAATAAAATCTCAAGTAAAGCATGGGTAATTGATAGTGGATCTTCTAGAAATATAATAGGATACAAAGAAGCACTAGACTCTATATCTGAAAAGGTTAATGGAAAAGTCACCATTGGTGATAACTCAACACATTCTATCAAAGGAATTGGAAATTGCACCTTGAAACTAAAATTAGGAAATTCTCTTCTTCTCAAAGGTGTACTCTACATACCAAGAATAAAAAGAAATATAATATTAGGTACAAAACTTGAAGATGATGGGCATAATGTTGCATTCATGGATAGTAAAAAAATAACCTAGGAAAATAACTCCTCAATTATGAAAGAAAAGTTGATTGGTTAGAGAAAATGATATTTGTACAAATAAAAATAAAAATCTAGTCACCTATTCAAGCCTTAATTCATGAAGCTGTAGACATACATGAAATATGGCACAAAATATGAGGACATCTAAATTTCAAAAACTTATCAACTATGGAGAAGATGGTTATTGGTTTACCTAAACTAAATAAAGACCACTCAAGCATATGCAAAGGGTGCACACTGGGTAAGAACACAAAAAGTTTGTTTCATGATAGCACTAGAAAAATAAATAATGCTTTGGAATAATTCATTTAGATTTATGTGGACCTATGTATGTTCCTTGTATGTTCCTTCTCTTGGAGGATTCTGGTACTATATTTTGTTCATAGATGATTTCTCTAGGAAAACATGGATTTACTTCTTAAAGTGCAAAGAATCAGAAGAAATCCTAAAGAGATTTAAAGAATTCAAAAAATTAACTAAAAACTTATCAAGACATAAAATTAAAACTCTTATAATTGATAATGGAGGAGAATACACCTTTTATTTATTTAAAAAGTTTTGTAAAAAACATGAATTAAGAGGGAGTACACTATTCCTCATAATCCAAAACAAAATGGTGTAGCAAAAAGAAAGAATAGAACAATTATAGAAGCTACTAGAGCTATGATATTTGATCAAAGTCTAGAATATTATCTTTGAGTAGAAGCTTCTTTTACTACTATCTATATTCAAAATAGAATCACTCACTCTTACCTTAGAGATAAAACTCCTGAAGAAGTCTTTACTAAGGTTAAACCCAATATAAGTTATCTTAGGATTTTTGGGTGCCCTGCATATATCCATGTTCCAAAAGAAAAGAGAACTAAGTTAGAACCCTTTGGGAGGAAAGGTCATTTTGTAGGGTATAGTGAAACTTCCAAAGCATATAGGATTTTCATACTTGGATAGAAAAATATTGAACTTAGTAGGGATGTAATTTTTGAAGAAGATCTAGCATTTAGAAAAGCCCTAAGTTCTGAAGAACCTTCTCCTTTACCTAAATCTAAAATAAATATTGAGTCTAAGTCTCAGAGGGAGAACATAGAAGAAATTAAAGATGATTCAAAATCTAAATCTTGGAGAAACTCAAAATTCAAAGAAAATACCAGTTTTGGGCCATTAAAATAGTCGAGGAAGCACAAGACTTTGCTATACCTTTTGGAATAGCCAAAGAAAGAAAAAGACCTAAAAGATTTTCTAGTTATATAGTAAACATGAATGATTTGTACAAAAAAAAACCAACCAATCCTTTAGATGCTATTAAAAATATAGATTGGAAATACGCTATGATAGAAGAATAACAATCTATTATAAAGAATGATGTTCGGGAAATTGTTCCAAGACCTAAAGGAAATGTTATTTCTTCCAAGTGGATATTTAAAATAAAGCATGCTACTAATGGTAGCATTGAGAAATATAAAGCTAGATTTGTAGCTAGAGGATTCTCTTAGAAATAAGGGTTTGATTATGAAGAAAACTTTGCTCTTGTTGCCAAGTATACCTCTATAAGAGCAGTCCTAGCAATTGTAGCATCGAAGGGATGGAAAGTACATCACATGGATGTAAAAACAACATTCCTAAATGGAAAGATTATAGAAGAAGTATATTTGGAGTAACTTGAAGGATATGAAACTCATGATCCTAACATTTTTGTTTGCAAGCTTAAGAAAGCTCTCTATGGGCTTAAGCAGGCTCCAAGGGCTTGGTATGAAAGAATGAATTAGTATCTCACCAGCTTAGGATTTTCCAAGAATGAAGACAATCCAAATTTATATTATAAAAGAGATAAAGATGACATGGTAATTTTGATACTATATATTGATGATTTACTAATAACAAGTGATAATTATTTCATAGATCAATGCAAGAAATATCTAATTAGAGAATTCAAGATGAAAGACCTAGACTCCTTCATTACTTCCTAGGACTAGAAGTAAAATAGAATTCTGATAGTATCATACTTCATCAAGGGAAGTATACATCAAATATTTTGAAGATATTTGGAATGTGGAATTGCAAGTCTATGTCTTCTCCAATGGAGACTAATCTATATAAACTTAAAGAAGCAATGATAGAATCACCTTCCATAGATTCTACTCTCTACAGATAGATGATTGAGTCCCTTATGTAATTAGTAAATACAAGACCTGATATTTTCTATGCTGTTAATGCCTTAAGCTAGTTTATGTATGAGCCAAAGGAGATTCACCTAGTTGTAGTTAAACCGATTATGAGATACTTATAAGGCACTCTTAATTTTGGGCTCAAATATGAGAAAGTTGATTTAGATTTGCATGGATTCATTGTTTCAGAGTGCTGTGGAAGTGTTAAAGATAAAAAAAGTACTTCAAGATGTTTTAGTTTAGGATCAACAATGATATCTTGGATATGCAAAAAACAATATTTAATAGCTTAAAGCTCCATAGAAGCATAATACATTGCATCAAAAATGGCCTCTCAAGAACTAGTTTGGCTAAGGAAGTTACTTGTGGGATTATTTGGGCAAGCTATGAATCTTATGATTATTTTGCATCAAGCTTTTGGTGAATCAATTTTTTCATGGCAAGTCTAAGCATATTGAAATTCCTTACCATTATGTAAGAGATATGGTAGATAGTAATACTATAAAATTAGAATACATTTGCACTGTAGATTAGACAATAGACATACTCACCAAACCTCTATCTAGAGTGAAGATAGATCACTTCAGGAAAAGACTTGGTATGGTTGAATTGTAATCCATTTTTATTCTTTAAATTATTAATAAAATAATTTCATTTATTAGGATATTGCCTATTATGGGCTCCACCATCTGTATTCATTATTTACAAGGTGACAACTGTTGAGATAATGAATACTTGTATAAAAGACATTATGAGAGATGATGATCCCTCAAATAATGTATTGAATATTAGAGAACTACTATTAGATCTAGGTGAGTTCAAGATCATTTGTGAGATAAGCATTTCTATGCCTATTTATCACAACTTGGATAAAGGAAGAATTCATTATTTAGTCTTTATCCTATTTTCTTGTAGATCTTAACTCAAGATCAAGTTGTGATATAGGATTACTAGTTCCTATGAGTCACAACCTGGATAAATGAAGAATTTTATCATTCTTAATATTTTATCCTATGTGTATTGCATTATGTGCAATACTAACATCACTAGTATAAGTGATGAGTCATATCACAAGATGGTTATATGACTTAGTATCTTGTGATGTTATTTTTTCAAGAAGATTTAGATAGATATAGAGTATCAATCTATGCTTATTCATCATAATTGATGATGCTAGATATGTTATCTCTTCGTATGATTATCAAGTTAAGAGGGAGATTTAAGTTTATAACATTGATAATCTACTAGTCTGAGAGTGCAAACTGCACCTAGTCTTCCTCCTCTCTAATATCATTAAAGGCATTAAATATATAACTTACACCTCTTGTGATGGACAACAATTTTTGAGATGGATTAATATTAATATCAACTTAACACATTGGTTTATTTATTTTTTATTAATAAACATCTTTACTAGTCATCAATTTTTGGGAGAGGAGTTTGATCCAACTTAGGGAGGGTCATGTCCCTTTGAGGGACATGCCCTTTAGTCATGATATTAAAGGAGGGTGTTATTTTAGTTTGAGGACACATAAGAATAACAAGTCTTCTCCCTCACTCAATAATATCTAGTTGAATTTATTATAGAGATAAATAACATTTAGTTCAAAATAAAAGTTGAAAACTCCTCCATACTTCAGATTATTAAGAAGTTCATTTTCAACAACCAAGGATATTACACAATTATGAATTATTTAGTGTAGAATTTGCAAAAACTTTACAGAGGGAGAATGTGTTCAAGTTACCATACATGATACATATAAAGAGGGAGAAGTTATGTAGTTACCATTAGTTGATATCATAAATTGAGGGAGAATATATTGCTAAGCTACCATCCAGAGAAAGAGTATATGCTGAAGTGAGAGATGGAGAATTATTATGAAGAAGATCGATCACAGAGGGAGCATCCACAAATTACATGAATGAGAATTATAATGAAACTAAAAGAGAGAGAGAGCATAGATACATAGGGAGCTAACAATACAAGTTTAGTTAATGACATAATGAAGATTTTGGATTGCATGTTAACTAGAGGTGTTACCATCAATGCCAAAGAGGAAGATTGTTGGAAACTAAAGTGTGAATAATTGTTATGTTGTCATTGATATAAAACCTACTAGTAAGACATTGTCAAACCTACTAGAGAGTCATTTACTAATAGTGTAGAGTGCCATATTATTTGATTGATGAAGAGGATTTGAAAAGAGGAGATAACAAGGTGAGCTAGTCAAGTTTTTGAGAAGAGAAGCTAAGTATCATGAAATCAAAATGGGCACTTGATAAGTTAGTCATTGACAAGATAATGTGTTGTTTAATCATTACGTGAAGTAAAGAAGACAAGTGAATTGATGTATGAGTAAGATGAGAAGTTGAGTTAAACTCTAAGCTTACCCAAGTATTAGTGTTGGTTGGTAAATAAAGGATCTAAAAGAGAAGATTAGGGAACTTAAGAAGAAGCTACAAAAATAGTATAAGCTGACTGCTAGTTATGGCTGAGCAAGTTGTAGTAGCGATCAAGTGTATTAATAGCTAAATGAGTTAGTAGAAGCTAAGCGAGAGAGAATAATGCATGCTAAGCTACACACTACTAACCAAGAAGAAGTACTTAGTGATAATTGAGTGATTAAAAAAAGTTGTAGTTTGTAAAAGAATCAAATTTGAGGCTAATACAGTTGAATTTTTGAGATGACCAAAACATGTGGATGATAAGGATTGATGAGTTGGAGTATTTAATGCATGAGTTGAGTTTGTTAATTGATCCAAGTCAAGGATTTGATGAGAAGTTTCTCAAGATTCAATGAAAGAGAAGGAGAAAAAAATGATGGAAGGATTTGATGACTTTGACCTAATCCTAAGAACTATGGTGATGTTTAAGAGGCAAAAGATCAAAATTACCTATTTAAGGAGGCATAAGAGATGGTTTCTAAGTTTGGTTCATTGTTTATTGAAAATATTAAAGAGAACCTATGAAGAATAGGGTAGTAGAGGTGAAGTGAAGAGATTAGTGAAGTGTGATTACTTGAAGAGGTGCTAAGAAGATGAGTGATGGAGATGATAATAAAGGCTAGTCAATGAACTGATATATGAATGAATGAAGATCTAAATTTGCAAAGTGAGTTGTGTTTTATAGATCGAGTCCACTTTTACATTCTAACCATTGTGGTAGTAAAAATATTTTAATCAAGTTTGACCTAATAGTCATTTTATAAATCCTTTAATCAAGGTGACATTATAATGGAATGGTTCAAAGTCATCTAACAAGGCCACTCCTAACAAGGTGATTAAATTCTTTTATAGGGTCACATTTAATAGTGTGTTTTATAACCTTTAATAGGGTTTTCTCTTAACTAACTCACTTTAGAAGAGTGAAAAACTGGTAGCATGTTACTTGGTGTTTTTTACAAAATTGAGTTTTTGCATTAAATTCTAGTGTCATTTACTTGTGTGAATTTTCCTTTATGCATGTTATTTTTACAGTTGTTTAATTTACTATTAGTCAACACATATATATTGAATGGAGAGTTAAGTAACAAACAAAATGTTAAGTTGCTAATGAATTGCTATATAGAATGAGTTGTTTGGTGATATTGTTTAAGTTTTTAAAAGTTGGATTTGGTACATCTCGACCTAAGGATAACATATTCATGCCCCCTGCCCCACCCCCTCAATTATTCTAGTCATTCTAATAACATTTGATTAATTTCTATAATGGGAAGTGATAGCGACAAGAGCGGAGGGAGCAGGTGTTTTCAAAATTTGAATTCATGCAAGAGCAGGAGTTCCTTGGATGGTCTGTTTTAGGTCCCTGGATTGGAGCACGGACAGCAAGATGGAGGATGTCTAGCTGCTCCTGGCACTGGGGATAGCTCAAAAAGTGCGGTTGTGGGTCCAGCTGTCCTAATCAAGGAAGCAGCCAAGTCTCCTTTGGTTTCCAAAACAAATGTGCAAGGAACTACAAAATGGTCCTCACTTTTCAGGGTAAAACCTTCTGGTAAGTCCTCTTTCCTGCCTGTTAAAACTATTCAGAATTCGGTGAAAGGTTCTTGTGTGATAGCCATCCCAGATGAGATTGTGGACCACACTATTCAAACTATGGCTTCTAGTTTGGTTGGGAAATTTCTAGGGCCTAGACTGAGCATTGATGAAGTTAGGCAGCTCATAAAACAAAAATGGACTCTCAAGGGCTAGGTCTCGGTCACGGCTATGGCGAAAGGCTTTATGTCTTTTGATTTCACTTGCTCAGAAGACCTTGCTAGCATTTTGAGTGAAGGGAAATGGGCCATGGGTTGTTCTTCCCTTGTGCTCTAGAAGTGTTCATCTGGCATGAGATTGAATGATTCTTTTTTCGCCCAAGCTCCTGTGTGGGTAAGACTACCAAAATTGCCACTTGAATACTAGAATGAGGACATCTTTGGGGGAATAGCTAGGACCTTTGGGGAACTCCTCTCAATGGATCTAATTACTGCTTCCAAGCATCGCCTCAATTTTGCATGCATCTGCATTGGGGTGAGAGAAGGAACAGACATGCCTGAGTTCGTTGAACTTCATTACAAACTTGGAGTGCACAACCAGAAAATCATCTATGAAATGATCCCCTTTGCGTGCTTCCTCTGCTTGAAGGCTATTCATAAGGCCCACCAGTGCCCCAATGAGGCAAAGAAGAAGATCACAAAACCAATCATCCTTGATCATATCGTGAAGCTTGCTATATGCCCTTCTGGAAAGGGAAAGATGAAGCTGCTCTGGAGGTGCAAAATTTTTGTGGCACAGGGGAGAAAGGCTGTTAGCCTAAAAGACACAGCAACGAAGGACACTATTAAGAAGGATCCCCCAAAGGAGAAGGCTAGTTCCCCCCCCCCTTGAACAGGGCCCTATTTTGGAAAAGACAATCTCAGACCCGTTGGAGGACCCAAAGGTATAGGTAAGCTCCCCCTCCATAGCCACGGGTCCTATTGTGGAGCAGAATCTCCCTCTGGAAACTATAGTGTAGTCTTCTCCCGCGGTGGAGGAAGTCCCTCTTTTGGGAGCTACAGTGCTAAATCGCTTGGAATGAGAATCCCTGGCCCAGGAAAAGGATAGCCAAGCTAAGTGTCTTCCCCTTGAGGACACTCTGGCTTCTCTGGGGGTCATCACTGGCAAGGGGGGAGATTCCTCTGCCCCTATAGGAATTGAGGCCAAGCTTCATCTTCTCATTAAGAACACTGATCCAACACAGCTCGCCCTATGGGAAGATAGGTTAGATAATAGTGCGATGGATAGCCTTGATGATTGGTGCATGGTCAAGAAGAAAAAGAAGAACCAGAAGAAAACTCCCCCCCCCCCCCCATCTCCTGCTTCAACTAGAAGTAGGGTTAAAGCTAATATTGGGTCACCCCCCAAGGGAGTAGGAAGAAAGAACTTAAATAAGATTCTGCAAGAAGAAACAAGAAGGAACCTGGCAGATGAAAGCCAGAGGTCCATCAAGGATTTCTCAGGAAGTAAGAAATGAAAGTTATCTCATTGAACATAAGGGGCCTTAATGGGGCTCACAAATAGGAACTCATTTGAAATATGATTAGAGACCAAATACCTAACTTTCTAATGTTACAGGAAACTAAGATGAAAAGAAACCTGGTAAGAAGGATATCTTTCAGTAAAAAATTTTGCTGCAAAGCTTCTGATTCAGATGGAGCTTTAGGTGGTGTCCTAACCTTGTATAACACCAGAGCTTTCAAGTTAACTACTCTTTACAGCTCTATTAATGCCCTTCTTTGTAAGGTTTTTCACTTCCAAAGCAATGAATCTTGGTTAATCCTTAACCTGTACGCCCCCAATACCAAGAAAGAAAGGAACTACTTCTGGACCAAGCTCCTTGGCATCTTATCTAATTGTAACTTGAATAAAGGGATTATAATGGGGGACTTCAACTCGCCTCTTTCTAATGTAGACAAAAGGGGGGGTCATGCCCCAGATTAGGATAGTAAACGCGACCTTGCTTCATTTATTCAACATCTCACCTTCTTGGATTTGGACCTTCAAGGTGGTAGCTTCACTTGGTCTAACAGAAGAATTGGGGGTGATAGTATTCAGGTTCGCCTTGATAGAGCCCTCATCTCCCCCAAATGGCTCCTCTCCCACTCCTATAGATTATCCCTCCTCCCCAGGGTGGGCTCTGATCATTCCCCAATTTCTCTTTCTGCCTCCCCCCTTTCCAGCAACAAGGCCTTCCCTTTCTGCTTTGAGAAAATGTGGCTCTCACACCCTGCACTGGAAGGTAATATTTCCCATTGGTGGAGCATTGAGGTTGAAGGCACTGCAATGTATAGAGTTGCCTAGAAGCTGAAAAATGTGAAAAGAAACATCAAATCATGGAATATAACTGAATTTGGCCACATCTTCTAGGAGAAAGATAAGATATCTAATCAACTCTCTTCTATTCAGGATGAAATCCAAAATTTAGGATACAATGCTCATAATAGCCAGCAAGAAAAGGCCATCCTTTCGGATCTGCACAACATCATATCTAAGGAAGAGCTCTTCTCGAAACAGAGATCAAGAATCAGTTGGTTGAAGGAAGGAGACCGCAACACTAGATTTTTTCACCTGACCACCCTTAAGCACCGGGTTAATAATAGAATAACCAACATTGTTAAGGGCCAGGTTCAGGTTACCAAAGAGGATGAAATTAAGAAGGAAGCTGTCTGCTACTTCTCATCTCTCCTCTCAGTTGATCCTTCCCTCTCTGGGTCTAAACAAGAGAAAATCCTGGTGACCATTCCCCCCATTCTTCAAGTTCACCACAAGTCCATGCTGAAGGCAATCCCCTCCTTGGAGGAAATCCATCAAGCCCTCTTCTCTCTCCCAAGGGATAAAGCTCCTAGCTTGGATGGTTTCCCAACTTTTTTCTTTTAGATCTTTTGGAATGTAGTGAAAAAGGATGTGGTTAAAGTGGTTCAGGAGTTCTTTGGAGCCAAGAATTTTCTTAAAGAACTTAATGCTACCTTTTTGGTCCTCATCCCTAAAATCTTGGGTGCTGATTCTCTAGATAAATTCAGGCCCATTAGCCTTCCTTCTATAAGATCATTGCTAAGGTTCTCACTTCTAGGCTCCTTAGAGTTCTCCCTCTGATTATCTCTCCTCAGCAAACTGACTTTGTCCCAGGTAGGCAGATCCTTGATTCAATTGTTTTTGTTCATGAGGTTATCCACTCTCTTGAGGTGGGCAAAAAGGAAGGCTTCCTTCTTAAGCTGGACCTGTCAAAAGCTTACGACAGGGTTGACTGGAAGTTCCTCTTTGCTATTCTTCATGCCTTTGGCCTTGATGATCAAGTTTGCAAGCTCATCTCCTAGCTTGTGTCTTCACCCTCTTTGTCAGTTCTGGTCAACGACCACCCCTCTCCTTTATTCTCCCCCTCTAGGGGTCTAAGGCAAGTAGACCCCATCTCTCCGGTCCTATTTGTTATCATGGCGGAATGCCTTGGTAGACTCTTCCAGAAGAAGATCAGGGATAGGTGTTTAGTGGGTTTTAGGCCTTCTTCGAGTCCATCCACTTTCACTCATCAACAATTTGTGGATGACACCATTCTGGGGGGTGAAGCTTCAGTTTGGGAGGCCAGGACCTTCAAAAGCATTCTTAATTCCTACACCAGGGGTATTGGACAAGCTATTAACTTAGACAAGAGCTCTGTCTTCTTCCTCAACACTCCTCTAGAGAGGCAGAGGAAAATTGCTCAAATTTTGGGTTGTGGCATTGGGTCTGTGTTGACGACTTATCTTGGGCTTCCTCTAGGCTCCAAACCCTCAGACTCCTTTTGGACAAGCATTATCAACAACTTTATCAAGAAACTTGCTGGTTGGTAAGGGGCCACCCTCAGTCAGGTAGGTAAATGCACCCTGGTTAACTCGATTCTCCAGAACCTCCCCACCTATGCCCTTAGTCTCTTTGGGATTTCGATTAAGTTTGCAGACAAAATGGAGAGGATTTAGAGGGACTTTCTCTGGACTGGAACTGATGACCAGAATAGATACCACTTGGTAGCCTGGGACTAAGTTTTCTTTCCCAAAAGCCAGGGAGGTCTTGGAATCAAGAAAATTTCTCACCTCAATCAATCCCTCTTAGCTAAACTCCCTTGGTGCATCTTTCAAGGCATAGGGGTTTGGAGGGACATATTGGCTGAGAAGTACCTGGGAGGCCTATCTCTCTCCTCAATTTTCCAGGGGGCCAAGATGCTGTTGGGTTCTATCATTTGGAATGGTATCTTGAAGGCCCTTCACCTTGCTAAATCCAGGGCCAACTGGAAAGCTGGAATGGGAGACAAAATCCTTTTTTGGCAGGACAGTTGGCTTTTTCAGGAACCTCTTAATAGCCATCCTTAATTCGGTAGGTGGGCTGATCAGGCAATAGGAAAATATGGTATGTTGGTTAGGAACTACAAAAATGGGAATGAATGGCACAATCTGGCAGAGCTTTCATAGGATCTTGACCCTTTGATGGCGTCTTTGAATGCTATCAACATCAACCAGATAGGCAACGCCTTAGTCTGGGGAGACTCTTCTGGAGGTCATTATACTGTAGCCTCAGGCTATCTTTCCCTTGTGGGTACAGGGGAGAAACCTATTTGGACCAAGGCCTAGACCCTTAGATTAACGCCCAAAATCAACATTTTCTTTTGGCTCCTCTTGCAAGACAAAATCCTTACCCTAGATAATTTAGCCAAGAGAGGCCAAATTATTCCCAGTAGATGCTGCCTCTGTAAGCATGACCTAGAAATAGTTAATCACATTTTCATTCACTACCCCTTTTCCTCTAGAGTGTGGAGTCTTTTGACTTCCAATATGAACTTCTATTGGTGCTCGCCAGCCAGTATCCAGGAATTCTTCATACAGTGGAGTAGCAACCACAAAGGCCTGAACTCCCAAATTTTGAGTTCCTAGATTATCCCACACTTTTGGAGGGGAATCTGGAAGGAGCGCAACAATAGGATATTCAAAGACAGAGAAGCTCCTAAGGGTATTATAGTAGAGAAAATTGATGGCCTCATGAAAGAGAACTATTCCACAACTAGAGATGGAAACATAAAGGATGAAGGGAAAATTAAGACTAGGAAAGAAGACAGGATCAAAAGAAGACAATAGGCTACTTGGTCCTTCCCCCCCAAAAATTGGCATAAAGCCAATTTCGATGGGGTGGCTAAGGGGAACCCTAGTCCTGTCAGATGTGGTGGAATCATAAGAAATAGCTTGGGAGGGGGCATTGCTACTATCTCCTCCCCTATTGGTCACCAAACCAACCATTTGGCTGAAGCCAGTGCGGCCAAACTCACTGTTAAGCTGGCCCTGGACTCAGGGATTGAACAACTGTGGCTTGAAGGAGACTCCCTAAATAGAATAAATTGTATTTTAGGAGTAACCAAACCATCATGGACCATTGAAAGCATAATTGAGGACCTAAAAATGGACTTGAGCGAATTTAAAAATTACCACGTCAGCCATGTCTACCGTGAAGCTAACGTGGTTGCTGATTGGTTTGCAAATGCAACGGTCACATTCAATTCGGTGATGACGTGGGGAAACAATAATCATTTTCTGGTGGTGGCTATGGAGCTCATCCAAAAGGAGCAAATTCAAGGTACCAACTCAAAATCTTTTTTATGATGATGAGACATGCTAAATCATGTTTTAAAAAGGGAATCATTTGGAGTTATGTGGAACCCCCATTGTTTCATAATAACATGTACGTATTACATGAGCAGAAGAAAGCCAGAGTTAAAGCCAATAACACGCGCATTAAAGCTCTCATCCTTATCATTTTTTCATCTTTGAGCTCTACAATTCTGTTAAGGGTTTAGGGTTAGAGAGGCATAATATCACAATGGTGAGAGAAAGGATTAGAAGAGAGCCATGGGGAGAAATGGAGAGCTAGAAAGAAAAAGGCAAGGTTTGGAAAAAACTCCAGAAGGGCGGCATAACCAGCTTCATGGAGAGGCTCCATGGTTTCCATGTGGGGGTTACCAAGATTATGGTTGAAACCTAGCACAACAGAAAGGTCAAAATTGATGGTGTCTCCCACCAAATCACAGAGGGTCTTATTGCGGAGGTGACAAGCTTCTCCCAAGAAGGCATGAGCTTCTTCAGGGATAAGAAGATGTTCGCCAACGCTGTCAATGCTTTCATCAAGAACGACAAGGAGAAAAGAAAATTGGTAAAGATTGACACCAACTATGACATTGAGTCCATCAAGAAGATCTGGAGCCATGTTCTGAGGATCATCATAGAGTATGTCACTTTGGAGCCTAGGTTTGATAGAGTCAGGACCCATCATTTTGTTCTTCTTAATCATTTTAGACATAAAGTGAAAATCTCCTTTCCTTTCTATATTTATACTTCTATGACTAAGAATATAGAGAGTTACAAGAAATGTCCTGTCAAGAACCCCGCCCTTCATGAAGGTCTTCTGCTCCTCATTTTTGAGTTTCTAAAAACCCAGACAAGAGTCAAGTCCATTGGGGTTTCGGGTGGCTCCTCGGAGGACACTGCCAGCTCAGACTCAGGGGAAGTGTGCGTTGTGAAATCTATCAAGTCTGAAACCCCAAAAGTCAATCCCTCTCCTCGCTTCCCTAGAAGGAAGAGCCCTAGGTGCCCTCCCCCTAACCCCCCTTCCCCTCATCCTAAGGAGTCTAGTGATGAGTCAGATACAGAGTCAGAGGAGGCAGATTCAATGGTAGAGAAGGAAAGTGAGTTGGAAGACGACAAGGAGAAAGATAATGACAAGAAGGAGGTGACCCCCTTGGTAACCCAGGATAACCCCAAGAAAAGAAAATTGGACCATACCCCAACCCATGATCATCTCAGTGACCACGCTGGTTTTCCCCCCAATCCTACTGCACCAACCTCCCCCTGGGAGGTCCCCATTTCGCCCCCAAAAGAGATGATAGAAATCATGGTTGAAAAGGTGGGGAGGCCATCAGGAAAATAAGAGAAGAGCCTGGAGCAATTTCAATGTGGATAGGGTCAGTATGGGCATTGTTAGAGAACCTACTAAAATCTAGGTGTTGGGGGATCTCGATAGTAGCACCCACTATGACGAGCTCCTTGACCCAACTCTTCTGGTTCTCTCTGACAATGTTTGTGAAACGGGTTTCAACTTTCTCAACAATGCAAAGAACAACCTGATTGATAATTTCTGCTCCATTAAGTGGCTTTTTTAGGAAATTGAGACTCTGAAGGACAAGTCCAACTAGACCAACAACAGGGGGGATGTCAAGCATCATGAGGCCAGAGGTAGTAAAGACCAGGTGGGCAGACAGGAAAAAGACAAAAGCCAGGACCCCAGAGACAACCAGGAGGACAGAATCACCCAGCTCGAGCAGAAGGTCCAAAGGCTGGATTCCATCCACCAAATTGTGACTAAATAGATTGTGGATACCCTCCATACCTTGAATGAAAACATTGTTAATCTGGGGGACTATCTGACCAATGCCAGTCTTGTGGGGAATGTGGAGTAGAGTAAAGAGCATGGAACCAGCCGAGAAGATCCTCAAAAAGAGACTGGAATCCAAGAAAGTTAGGGGGACCAGATGCATTTCCTCCCCACGAAAAGAAGGGACACTAGTCTGCCCACCAAGCTCTATTCTTGGCCTTTGTTTCTCAAGCTTCGGGCCTTTTTGTTTCTGGCCTTTTGAGGTAGCTTTTTTCTGTCTTTTCTGCTTTAAGTTGTTTTCTGCTGTAAAACTTTGGGTTTCAGGATCCCTGTAAAACCTATTTTCCTAATAAAAAACATTTGATTAATTTTGATCTTAGACTTGGTTTCTATTATGTGGTTGACCTACAAGCTTCTAGGAGTAAGCCTAGTCTACCTCTCCCATTTGCATTTTCCATGTTATCTTAATAGATGATAGATGTTACCTCAATATTGTTTCATATTGAGTGACCATGTTGGGACCCATGAGTGGTCTACACCCTTGGGTAATTTAACTTATGTCATTTCTTCAACATATTGGTTATTCTTTATATTTGACTTATGGGACTTATGATTTGTTTGATGATTTCAATATGACATGTTCTAACATTTACCTATTTGTTTGGTATCATGATGTTATTGTTGGAAATATAAGAGGAGTAACTAAGAGGGGAGGAGTGAATCAATTACCACAAAAATAAATCCTAGATCCCTTAGATGTTAATACAAATCAAAACACAAACTCTACTGAAACTAAATCACTACTATTACTCAGTTAACATAGAGGCACCTAGTTAACACTAATTTACTGTCACTTGACAAGTACTATAATATTAACTGCAACTCAATAAATACTAAATTTGCATATCTTAAGATATTAAGTGTGATTTACCTTAACTTACTTAGTTGCATACACATAAAAGAAATAACATGAACAAAAGAGACACCAAGATTTAATGTGGAAACCCAATTTGGGAAAAATTGCCAATTGTAACTAGTTACTATTTTCACTCTTCTGAAGTGAGCCCTATTAGGAGCCAACCCTGCTAAAGGTTAAAAAACACACTATTATGTGTGACCCTATTAAAGGATTTAATCACCCAATTAGGAGTGGTCTTGTTAGAGGTCTTTAGACACTTCAATCTAGAAATGACACCTTGTTAGAGGATTTACATAATAGCTGTTAGACTAACTCTGTTAAGAGATTTGATTTAAATTGCTACAATAGTTAGAGAGCAATAATGAATTGACCTGATTGCTGATGCAACTATCTTTTTTGATTTAGATCTCAATTATGGCTTGAATACTTGGCCCTTCCTAATCAATTTAGTCTTTGTAGCTCAATAAGGATATTCTTCTTATCCTTTCAATTTGCTTCCCTTAAGCTTCTTTTTTCTTTTACACATTCTCATATTAAATCCTCAACTTGACCTTATATTATATGCATTGTCAAGTCAGCTTGAATACAACTTAAAACAATTAATATTCATCTCTTCAGTTAGCTAGAACCAACAAACAAATTCATTAAACTCAATATGCCAAAACAAGAAAATCCTTTGTTAGCTGACCCTTCTCAGTAGACACTAACTCTAAAATGACTTTCCTGTGTTAACCAAGTGAGCTTGGTTAAAACTTCAACTTTGTAAACTTCCTTTGGTAACCAAGTGAGCTTGGTTAACATTGGTTCCATGTTGACTTTCTTTTCTTAACTAAGTGAGCTTGGTTAACATTGAACTTTTGCAAACTTCTCTTTAATTCCTGAGTGAACTTATAGACATTGTTTGCTAAACTTGGTAAAATCTAGAATGCTTGATGGATATCAAAAAATTTCTTCATCACCCAAGTAAACTTAGTAGACACTGAATGGTAAAGATATGACATTTTGTGTAACATCAAAGACAATATACAATTGATCAATTGTTTTCAACAATCTCCCTCTTTAGCATTGATGGAAACACATGTCATAATACAATTAAATTTTAGAGAAAAATAAAAGTAAGGATAATATCCTTAGTTTGATTTTGATTCTCATCCATGATAACTCCCTCTATCAGTGTGAGCTCTCTCTAACATCAATCTCTCCCTTTGGAATGATTCTCTAATTTCAATTTCTCCTCTTGTCAACAACATCTCCAAGTTTACTCTTCATCAAACTCTTCCTTCAAAAACTTAATGCACAAGTTATCCCTCTTTGACATCTTCAAACATTATGAAAAATTTCTTTGATATATAACATCAATATTTACATTAAGGTCAATTTGTCTATTAGTGACTTAACACTTAGTCAGTTGGTTACATTGCTACTAAGATCTACAGTTGCTACCAAGCTTATCATTCATCTATCAATGTTATCCAAGTGTTTCAGTTGCTCCTAAGCTAAGTAGCCAAAATGAAGTTCATGTCAAGCTTTAGAGTGTCTATTGAGCACTTGAGATAGTTTATAATTCTTGCCAAGTTCTATAGTGTTTACTAATATTTAGAGGTAATATAAAATGTAAATCAAGCATAGCAATGGCTGCCGAGATATCCAATAGAAGTAAATAAGATCATAGTGTTAATTGAGCTCTGTAGTGTTAACCAAGTTCTATAGTGTCTACAGAGCTCATAGTGTTAATAATGTGAATATAGTGTTGATCGAGTTATGTAGTTTCAATCGAGTAATTTAGTATCCACTGAGTTTTTTAGAGTTCACTGAGTCATATAGCATTGATCAAGTTCTTGCTACTTAAATCGATCAGTATGGACTGAGCCTCAACATCAATTGAGCACTAGAGTTTTCCAAGCATTGATAGTGGTTTTCGAGTGTCATAACATCACCAAGTCTTTCTTTAGAACCAAGTTATAGTAGTTAGGCTAGCTTTGTGAATTATGATTAATTTGATATTGTAGCCAACTCTAGAAGTTAATTAGATGGATTGGTATATATGTAAGGTATTGTATCATATCATATATCATTGTATTATTGTGAAGAATTAGATGAGAAAAAATTGAAGGCTACAAGTAGTATATGGTACAACAAAGACTTGTCTATCATAACAAGGTGATCATTGCAATTCAAGGAATCTCAACCAACAAATCAAAGTTACAGATTAGAGATCAGCCACTGATTCATCCTAAGAGGTCCATCAGTCAAAATTTTTAATAGGGTGGACTTAAAAATCTTTTGATAAATCTTCTAATAGAGTACATACTCCATTGTATGTTTGTAAATGCTTTCACAAGGTGGAATAATAGTCATTATTACTCCTAACAAGGCATATCATCAATAGTGATCAATTGTAAGCCTTAACAGGCCAAATTTATACTATAGTACTAAAGCTTGTGGGTATCATCACCACCCAATTTTACTTTCTGTTTGGAAGGTTTATGGGTCACCATATCTTGTGTCAAAGTGTTATGAATGTCTATTTCTTTCATTCTTTCATGCATGCAATTAGATCAAAATATTATACAAAGGATTAATTGGTGAAATAAGTTTAAAGATTTTATTGGTTCCTAATTCACCCCTCCCATCTTAGTAACCTATCCTACCTTATATTTCCAAAAATAAAAATCTCCCTCTTTGACACTTATTCCAAAGACAATATTCAGTGAATTTTAGTGTGCGTGATGTATGGATTTATATGCAATCTACCCTTTCATTACTACATCAACTTTGTCTGATTTGCAAAAATACTAAGTTGATGCCTCACTAAATTCCATTTAGTGAGCTTCTAATAGGGGAATAACCCCTAGCTTACCTCTTTGATACAAAAATGTATCCTTAGGTAATGGCTTGGTGAATATCTCTACAATTTGTTCTTTTGTATTCACATATTACAATCTCACCTCTTTGTCTTGCACCAATTCTCTTAGAAAATGATATTTTATTACAATGTGGTTGGTCTTGGTATGCATCACAGGATTCTTTGATACATTAAATGCACTAGTGTTATCACAGAAGATAACCACTAGATCCTTTATTTCTATCTTCATACCTACCAATAGTTGCTTGAACCAAAAAATATTGGAACAATTGACTACTGCTGCAACATATTCTGCCTCTAATCTAGATTGAGAGATGGAATTCTACTTCTTACTTGTCCAAGACACTAGTGTCTTACCAAAAAAGAATGCTCAACCATTGATGCTCTTCCTATCATCAATACTTCCAACCCAATTTGCATCAGTAAAGGCTTTCAAATCAAAGTTGCATCTTTTCTTGTACCATAATCCATATTCTCTAGTACCCTTAGATACCTCATGATTCTCTTTATTACCATCATATGATTTTCTTTAGGATTAGCTAAAAATCTTGCCACCATACCAATTGCTAGTGCAATATCAGGTCTTGTATGTACTACATACTAAAGTTTTCCAGTCATGGATCTATATGTGGTCTGGTCTAGCTGCTTTGAATCATCATTTTTGGAAAGCTAACAGACATAGGTGTTCCAACTAGTCTTGAATCCTCCATTAAAAAATTCTTTAGTATCTCCTTGATATAATTTTATTGAGTAATGTAGATACCATCTTTTTCCTATGAAATCTATAAGCCAATAAATAATTTGATCTCTCCAAACATTGACATCTCAAATTCTTTGCCCATTTCTTTAGAAAAAAATTTACATAAGTCATCATAACTAGTAAATAGTATATCATCTACAAAGATTCTTGCTACCAATATTTCCTTCTTTGGTCCTTTGATGTATAAACTAATATTATCATTTGTTCTTTGAAACCAATCTTTATGAGATAACTATGTAATCTTTCATACCATGCTCTAGGAGCTTGTTTGAGACCATACAATGTTTTTTGTAGTTTACAAACCATATCCTTTTTTCTAGGATCTAGAAAACCTTTAGGTTTCTCAATGTAGACTTCTTCTTTTAGAATTCCATTCAAGAATGCAAATTTTAGATCCTACACTTTGAATCCTTTATGTGCACATAAAAAATTAGAGTTCTAACACCTTCTAATCTTGCAACAGGACCAATTTTTTTTACCATAATAAATACCTTCCTCTTGAGAATAACCTTTGCATACTAACCTTGCTTTATTTCTTGAAACTTCCCCATCTTCATTCAACTTATTTTTGAATACCCATTTTGTGACAATTACATTCTTAAACTTGGGTCTAGGAACAAGTGTCCAAGTTTTGTTCCTCTCTATTTGTTCAATCTCTTCATTCATTGCTTCAATCCAATTGTCATTATCCAAAGCATCTTTAATAGTTCTATGTTCAAATTTAGTAAGTAAACATGTACTTTTCAATTTGTTCCTTGTGATTGTACCTTCTAACTTGTCTGCAATGATTTGCTTAGGTGCATGATGCCTTCTGACATATCTTTCAAGTATAGATACTTCAGATTTGGAGCCTATTTCACTTGCCTCACCATGATCTTCTAAATCATTCTTGGGTCCCACTATCTATGAATTGGGCCCTTTAGATTACATTGGCTACAACTTGGGTGCTTCTAACTGTGACTTGGGTCCTTTAGACTCTAACTCAAGTTGCACTAGCTGCAACTTAGGTGCTTCTGGATATTTTGGGGACTTGGGAGGTGAAGTTTGCTAACTTCCAATTAGATTAGTCAATGTATCAAGTTTGAAGTAAACAACTTTTCTGTAGTCTTCAGGTTCTTTGTTGCTCTCTTTTTCACTCTTTTCTACAAACTCATCAATCTTCACATGTGCACTTTCTATGATCTTATGAGTAGTTAGATTCAAACATTTGCATTCTTTACTTCTACTAGAGTATCCTAGGAATATGCCTTCATCACTCTTTAACTTACATTGGATTTATAGCCATACCATAGTTCATGAGTATGATTTGAGTCTTTCTTCAACTATACTTTGTTTAAGGTATGAAATAATGTACTAATTTCTTCCTTGTAGTATTTGATTTGTAACATTCTTCACTATCATCAGGGTTCTTACACAATCGATGATAGATATGTTCCTTCTTTTTGCTATACCATTTTACTGAGGTGTACTAGGGGCTGATACTTATCTTTTAATTCTTTTCTTAGTGCAAAATTCATTGAATTTATTTGAGATGAATTCTCCTCCTCAATTTGACCTCAAACACTTTAGTTTCTTTCCTATTTCTTTCTCAACTCTAGCGAGATACCACTTGAACTTTTGAAAAGCTTTAGACTTATCTTTTAAATACATTACTATCATCATCTTAGAATAATCATCAACAAATAAAATGAAATACTTATCTCCAATGTAGCTTTCTATGCCAATAGGTCCACAAAGGTCTATATGAACCAGCTCCAAGACTTCTTTAGAATGATAGTTCTTGCTTTTGAATCTTGTCTTTTCCATATTTCTAATTTGACAATTTTTGCACATACCCATATCAAGTTTCCTTAGACTAGGAATACCTCTCACTCTTTTGTTTTTTCTTATTTTGACTAGGTTATCAAAATTCACATGACACAATCTTTTATACCATAACTAGCTTTCTTCTAATTGAGAAATGAAACATGAACTTTCACTTAGATCTAGGTAGAACAAATTACCTTTTGTTTGATTGCCAGACCCAACTAGATTTCCTTTTCCATCTAGCAGCTTGGCCTTCCCAATCATGAATTCTACCTTGAATCCAATATTATTCAATTTGTGCTACGCTCAGTAGATTATGCTTTAGTCCTTTAACCCAATAGAAATTATCACATCTGATTTCATTGGTTAGTGAAATACAAACTTTTCCTTTTATGAAACAAGGTTCATTATTTCCAAATTTGATACTCCCACCATCATTATGTTCTATGTGCTCAAACTTTGTTTTATCACTAGTCATATGGTGAGAAAAACCAGCATCAATAATCCATGTATCATTTTTACTAACATGAGAACAAGTGCCATCTTATCATCTTCATCATCTTCATCATATTTTATAGCAATATAAACCATTTCGTCATCATCACTACCATCAACATCTTTGGCCATAAAACATGACTTCTTACCTTTATCCTTGTAGTCCTTATAGTTTTTGAAATCCTTCTTGCCTTTGTACTTTTTGATTTTCTTTTCTTCTCTGCCTTCTTTTTTTGGGCACCTTGCAACAATGTGACCAAGTTCTTCATAGGAAAAATAGATTGGAGGAATTTTACCTTTGTACTTCCTTTGCCTTTGGGATATCTTCTTGCAACTAGGGCTTCAATGACTTCAAGATCAATGTCAAAACTATCTTCTTCTTCACTTTTAGATTGTTTTCCTTTATATGTTTCACCTTTCTTTTTGAGTGAAATCTTATCTTGAAATACATAATCAATGCTTTTGGAGTTAGGAACATAGTTGTCATAGTTATCCAACTCAAAGGCTGTCAACCTTCCCACTAGTGCATCCAAAGTTATATAATTCTTGGGATCACATTTGATTTCTTGAATAATTGATAATTTAATTACATAGATAGGAAGAAGAGTTCTAAGTACCTTTCTATCTACTATTACACAATTAATTTTCCCTCTAGAGGTTCTAATTGCACTAACACTAGCTTTGATTCTTTCACTATATTTTGTAATGTTTTCATCCTCTCTCATCTTCATCTGATTAAACTAATCTCTTAAGATTTCTACCTTGGCTCTCCTCATATTATCATCACCTTGATAGATATCTTTTAGCTTGACCCACATTTCCTAAGCAATACCACAAACCTTGAGTTCATCGAATTCAACATAACTAAGAGTAGATACAATGTCAATCATGATAATGTTATGATTCTTCTCTTCGGAAATCTCTTCCAAAGTCAAAGCTCCATTAGGTGCCTTAAACTCAATGTTCAAATATTTTAGACCTGAGTGATTGATGGTTGCCAAATGTAGCTTCATAAGTTCTCACCATGCCTTGAAGTTATCTTTGTTCAACTTGGGAATCTCTCTTCTGTAAGACATCTTGATCTTTAGCTTAGGTTCTTGAAACCTTCTCTACAAGCACCAAAATCCCTGATACCAATTGTTGGAAATATAAGAGGGGAGGGGTGAATTAGTTACCACAAAAATAAATCTTAGATCCCTTAGATATCAATACAAATAAAAACACAAACTTTTCTGAAACTGGATTACTATTGTTACTCGATTAACATAGAGGCACTCAGTCAACACTAATTTACTATCAGTTGACAAGTAATATAATATCAACTGTAACTTAGTAAATACTAAACATGAAAATATTAAGATATTAAGTGTGATTAACATTAATTAACTTAGTTTCATACACATAAACGAAATAACATGAACATAAGAAGCACCAAGATTTAATGTAGAAACCCACTTTGGGAAAAACCACCAATTGCAACTAGTTACTATTTTTCACTCTTTTGAAGTAAGCTCTATTGGGAGCCAACCTTGTTAAAGGTTAAAAACACACTCTTAGGTGTATCCCTATTAAATAATTTAATCACCCTATTAGGAGTGGCCTTGTTAGAGGCCTTTAGACACTTGAATCCAGAAATACCACCTTGTTAGAGGGTTTATACAATAGTTGTTAGGCTAACTCTGTTAAGCAATTTGATTCACTACTACAATGGTTAGAGAGTAACAATGAATTGACCTGATTGCTAATGCAACTATCTTTGTTGATTCAAACCTCATTTTTGGCTTGAATACTTGATCCTTCATGATTATATTATTCTTTGCATCTCAACAAGGATATTCTACTTATCCTTCCAATTCACTTCCCTTAAGCTTCTTTTATCTTTTACACATTCTCACATTCAATCCTCAATTTGAGCTTACACTTATATTAGATACATTGTCAAGTCAGCTTGAATACAACTTAAAATAATTAATATTCATCTCTTTAGTCAGCTAGAACCAACAGACAAATTCATTAAACTCAATATGCCAAAACAAGAAAAATCCTTTGTTAGTTGACCCTTCTCAGTAGACACTAACTCTGAAATGATTTTCCTATATTAACCAAGTGAGCTTGGTTAACACTACAAATTCATAAAATTCCTCTGGTAATTGAGTGAGCTTGATTAACACTTTTTCCATGCCAACTTTCCTTTGTTAACCAAGTGAGCTTGATTAAAACTAAACTTCTACGAACTTCTCTTTAGTGCCCTAGTGAACTTGGTAGACACTATGTTTTGAACTTGGGAAACTTTGGAATCCTTGGAAGATACGAGAAACTATCTACACCACTTGAGTGAGCTTGGAAAACACTAATTGGTAAAGATATGACATTATGTGTAACATCAAAGATAATATACAATTGATCAATTGTTTTCAACAATTGTTCCATGAGTACCTTTGAGATATGAATAATGGTTGCATTGTGTGATGCATTTGATTACTATACTTGATCTACTTCCCACTTTTTTTTTGAATTATACGTTAGATGATTCTTTTAGCAATATTTTGATCATGCCTATATAATAATTCCTTACAATTTTATCTAGCCTACTTTAAATTTGAGTTTATGGATGTGGATTCAAGATGATTTTATAGTTATTTATGATTTATTGTGCCATATATGCTATTGATTAACTCAATTATTTACTTCCATTAATATATTATTTAAAAAATTAAGGAATAATTTATTTATTTTCAAGTGTGGATGATGAGTTACACACACACACGCACACACACACACACACACACACACACACACACACACACACACACACACACACACACACTCATATATATTTGGATTTATGATTATTGTGCCTTGAGATTGCAGAAATCTATTTTTTACTTTTAGTAGATATACACTCAAATGACTATAAATTATTATTTAAATATTTTTAGAATGCAATATCATATGATTATCTATTATGAATAATTTACTACACCACTTCTATGCATTGTTGTTTATTACTACTAGTGCAAAGTGGGAACATATTCGTAGTCGCTTGTGAGATCTGCGTAGTCTCCTATTTTCCTCCAACATGACTATGTTCTTGCTTATTATTTGAATATTTATAATTTAACCATCTAAACTTAATGTTTCTTATTATATACTAAATACATACTAGTTATATTCATCCTAAGTACATGATCTAAGTGTTGTACTTATAACCCCGATAGTGGGCACCAAGATGTAGTGACTTTTCTCTTTCATACTCAAGAAATGTCATACCTATATGGGTGACACATTTGATTATTGTATTATTACCTTCTAATACATAAATTTTAAATATATATTCATAATGAAGTTATCACATATGTTATTAATTTTAAATTTTGATTTAATTATAATTTGAGATTTTTAACGAGTTAATTATTTATTGGTTAATATGACATAATTAAATTCTAAATATGTAGAATCACTTTATTCAATTTAGGAAATGGGCCAATTAGTTAATTATGTGGCTTATTATTCTAATTTATAAGTCACTTTAATAAAAATGCTTATATTAGGCAAAAAGTGGGGTTTCACCCTCACTTGTTATTTATGTTTCGAGAATTTAAGGATTTTTCTCCAAGACCTTCTTGGAGAAAATAAATTTTTTCTTATTGTGTTTAATCCATTTATCAAATTATTTTGTACGTCAACTCATTGAATTCATGCAAGAATTTCTTTGCGTCATCGAAGGTTTCATCCAATTTGGCGGAGTCTTTATTTATTTCTTCTATTTCTTGGCTTTTATCATTCATATGAGGTATGAATCTACATATCTTTTGACTATCTTTTGAATTTTTGAACGAAGTAAACTACTTTAGTATAATTGGTTGAAAATTAGTCCCCTCCCCCATAATTTCATATGTTTATATCAAGTTGGGTGCAAATGAATGTCTACATGATTCATGTCTTTTTTTTAATTTTTAAAATGAGGTTTTTACCTAGTTATACCATTGGACTTGTATTCGTGCCCCAAAATTCAATTTTGATTTGATTTTTGGATGTTTAGATGGATTTTGGAAGTGAGTTTCTAATTTCATAAAAAATTCTATGTTTGAATTTTGGGTGTTATGGTGTTGCCTTATTTTGCATGTCACCCAGTAATTGTATGTCACCTTTTTGGCTTGAAATGAATTTTGAAGTTAGTAACCTCAAATACAAGGAGTGGGATGATGGATTTAGAATGATTAGAGGACATATTGATATGTTTATATCATAATCCCAAAGTTCTCTTTCAAGTTTAAAACTATGATCTTAGTTCCTTGCCAAATTCTGCCATATTTTGCAAGACCCCTTCTCTAGTGCCCTATTATAAATCTTAATGACATGAATTCATGAATGGGATGTCAATCATAGATTTCTCTCCATGAAACTTATGAAAGAATGATGGTAATAAGTTTTAGGATTTCTATATGTCAAGTTGACATTTTTCCTGTTATATAATGAATCATGAGATCTTAATTGAGATGGATATAGATTTTAGCTATTGATATGTAAATATCCCATTTGGTTATATTAGGATGGTATGTTGAGATCTTATTGAATTAAGACTCAAAATATCATGGTACTAGAACATAACTATGTTGAGGACTTCATAGTATTTTATGTTTTATTAGGATGATCAATTTGGAGGGTTATTAGGGAAGGATGATGCAAGATTCACCCTTGTGAGAGTTATTAATAAATGTAGGTGGAAGTTGTTATTGGAATTGGATAAGTGTCTACTCGATAGGACTAAGGTATGATGTAAAAGTAACGAGTCAATTATTGTGCAAGTAGTGCTATGTGGATATGTTGTTGTGGAATGATAATTGGATATTGTTAGAAATTTCACTATGATTAATTTAATTGAAAAGATACTAATTGTGATGTTTACATGTTGGTAATCTCAACTCATGTTATGTACTTGGACCTATCCCACATACTTTAATGATTTAATGGATATCCTTCATAATTTCACTAGTTTGATAGATAATGAATCAAGATGTTATTCAGAATGTTAATTTGGTAATTTTAAGTAGGAATTAATGTTTTCGTGCATATTATGATATTGTTTAGAAAGGAAAGTTAAATTGTGAAAATTAATATGCATGTTTAATGTGAATGTAGTTATGTAATATAAATTGGTTGTACACATGTACACATGTAGCTTTATATGATTTCTTATTGGACTACCAATGCTCAAGTTTATTGTGAAGGAAATTAAACCATGGAATTTAATCAGGGAACCAATGCCCAAACTTAATGTGAACATAATAAAGCCAAGGTGAATCTATTAGAAGATTTAAAACCTCATTGTTATGCATTTTAATTTCTAAATGTGAATTGTATCTATGGAATAGATTTAATTTCATGTGTAATTAGAGGCATATCATTGTGATGTGTAATGTTCTTTGAGGTGTCACTTGACACTTGTATTGTTAATGTGTGGATGACATGTCATTTAGGGTTTTGAGCATGTAATCACTTAACCTAATCTAAACCTCATTAAATATTCAAGTTAAACCCACTTGGGAGAGTGTTGGGAGACGTCGCCATCACATTGAAACTCGGATTCAAATTTGATAGGGACTTTAGCGGGTCTGAAAGTGGTCCCAAGGTATCAATTTAGTGGAAATAAGGTACCCAAATAATAGCATAACATGCTAGGGGTCTAAATTTCACCATTTAAGTGTCTATATAACTTTGGAGACCCTTTTAGCAAGCCACTTCTTGAGCATTTAGAAATTTGAGTTGTCACATGACTTTATCCTTTCCTTCACACTTGGTCAAGTTCCAATTTTTAGAAGGGACAATAGTGTAAGAGAAAGTGGGCTTCATGTTTTTGCTAAAATTGAGATAGTGGGAAGGTTAGAGGTCTTTGTAAGATATTTTTGGAAAAGCAAGTGGGTGTTCATCCACTCTTTAACTTTAGAGACAATTAGGTTTACCGGAAGCTTAGAGAAAAAGAGAGCTCTTCATCAACTCTCATTTTCCATTGCTTGGATCAAGATTGGTACATTTTTCCCATAGGACTTTGTTCTTCATTGAAGATGAATATTTGTGTTGTAGTCATGAGCATGTAGGAATGTGAATTGCATATGGTATATTTTGTTGTTGTGTGTGAATGAATACATTGAATCTTTTTGCGTTTGGTTTCTCTATTTGGTTTTTGTAGTCGAGAAACTATCCTCTTGGAGGGGGAGAGAGAGAGAGAGAGAGATTTCATGGCATATGGGCTCCACTAAAGCCATATGATCTTCTAGTGTATAATGGGAGGTATAAGTGAAGTGGTGTGAAGAGAAGTATGTTATGAGAATTCCTTGTTGAGGCATGTTGCAATTGTAAAATGTATGTGATTTATGTGGATATGAAATTCTCCTCTTTGGAGAGTCCACCTTCACCCAATGTTCATGATTTCATATGTGAATCATTATGAAAGCCTTGGTTGGGGTTGTGAAATGTTGTGTTGTGTTGTTCATGCATTAGTGAATTTGATTGTTTGCAACCTATTTGAGCCTTGTTTCCCCTAGCTCATGGGTGGCCCCATAGGGGCCTAGAATAGGAGTTGAGCCTCCATGATTCTTGATTTCATGTATTTGCAGGTTTTTGTGCTCAAGGAATTCAATAGGAGAATCTTGGTTTCATCATTATGTTGATGTAGTATGAAGACAAAACTTGTCAATGTGCAATGCAATTGGAATGGAGAACTCTCCATCTTATCCATATTATTGTAATGCATGATTGTATGGTATCAATGTAAAAATTTGTAGGAAGATCAGATGTAATAGTACCATGGTTTCCATTGATATGCATTTGTACACAATGAAATTGAAATTGAAATATAATTGTTGGTGTAGTTGAAATGCTGCAACAAATTAGTCCAAATAGATAACCAATTGTACTAATGTTCCTTTGAAATGAATAAGTGCATGTTTTGGATTATTCTATGAGGAAATTGCACTCAAATATACTTGGTCTTGTAAATAATTTTGTTAAGGTATTTTTCTTAGTATGCAAACATATTCATAGTTCATTTGTAAATATGAAGAAAAGAGCTAGATGATTTCATAGTTATTCTTGTTTCAAGCATAATGTATGACATAGAATATTGTTGGAATGTAAATAATATGTCAAGAATTCTCAAGTCTTAACTTCCTAATATTCAAACAAAAACCTTGTAATTTAAAGCCATGAAAATAATCTAAACTTTAGTATCAGCATAGGGCTTTAGGACATAAAAATGGTTGAACAAATAAACCTTGGAGAGTGCAATTCACTATCTAGATTTTGTATGGGAATTGAAAAAATACCCCTTGTCAAGGAAAATTACAATCCATTAACATAATCAGAGGGTATATTCTCAAGGATCCCCTTACATAAGAAACATCAATATAAAAACAAGTGCCACATAGTGGCTAGTATGTGCCAAGTATAGTTATAATATTTAATATTAAAAATATAGTGTAGAAATAGAAAGTGCATAATTGAAAACAATGACAATGTCTAAATATAATAAAAATATATAAAATAACATTTAATTAATATCTAAATCTATGCATAAATAGTAAAAAGTAAAAAGTAATTGTTGGTGTAAATACGTATTTACTATTTACACTTACTTAAGTTTACTTAGGTTAATGCATTATTTTATTATTATTTTATTTTGTGAGACACTTAGGAGTTTGCACACCTTTTTTGAGTTGTCATGTTGACAACACAAAAGTATGAAACTCTATTTCAGCACATGGTGTCTACAACACTGGAGTTTTTATCATCCACTGAGGTTTCTTGTAGACAACACAATTATTCACACTCCCTTTTTAGCACATTTTTTCTACAACATTGATTTGCATGTTACACCCTTGTAGGCTTATCCTCTCATCATCACACTTACTTCCGTGCTTAATGGAGGATAACCCATATTTGGTGGACATGTGCCTGGTTGTATGACTTATCATGTAGCTGATTCTTAGGCATTCTAGATGCATCTTAGAGGCCCTTATATATAGACCTAGTGTACTATTAACACATATTGAATGAATATATTGTCATTCTGATCATAATCTCTCTTTTTGGTTTATAGTTGTGCTTGTGTTTGAGTTCTTAGTTCTTGGGTGAATTTTTTCCTAAGGAAAATTCTTACTTGGTATAAGAGATTGAAGATTTTTTCATCACATAGCCATTCAAGACCATCTTCTTACTTTAGCACCTCAGCTTGAATCTGGAGTACTACAGAAATTGGGAGTGTCTAGAGCTAGATCTGACCTCACCATTGCATTTAGAATGCTGATTCTTTGAAATTGACTATAAATTTGGCTACCCTAGCCCAAAGTAGATCGTGAGGCAAATTTTTTTTACAAATCGACACTTGGAGGCCCCAATTTGCAGTTTAGGTATGGTCATTTGTAGATCTATTTGATTAATTTTTTGGGTCTATCATTTAATTCTCTACATTATTTTTCAACTATATTATTTAAATTTTTTTTTTGTCCTCCAGGCAGGTAGCAGAGAAAATCTTCTATAGGTATTAGGCTGGTATATCACATCCTTGCACAGAGGAATATTCCTTTGTTATTATTTTGATGGAAAAAATATTCTTTTATTATAGTAGGTACATCAAATTTTAACTCTGGCAGTCAGCATCATTAACCGGCTGTGACCCTTACAAATTTGACTGACCCTACCTTTCAGAGCCTAGTGAAGAAAGCCTCCCGACGACCCTTTATTTCAACAACTGCGAGCTCTATTTTTTAAATAGTGGAGAAGTCTCTCCCCCACACAATGTGGGACTAATTATTTTGAAAACCCCCATCAATGTTTGTAAGTCCGACCCCACGCTAAGGTTCTTGGCCTATGTAGATACCGCCAGCAGATGACAAAATCTTTTCGACACCTCCCATTAAGATTCCTAGCCTGTAGTGGATATTCCAGTCCATCCGTTGATGTAGGCTCCTTGACAGCATCAAATTTCATCTTAGGTGCCATGAAATGCATCCCTTGAAGTCCACATAGCCTTGCGTAGGTAGACACATGTGCCAATAATCTCCTGCCATGTGGATTGCTCTCCTCTCGCCAAGAAGCTGACTCAACATGCCACACACGATACATGATAGCACATATGAAGGTGTACAGTCATCTGCCATACAGGTGGACATGTCATCAAACCTATCTACAATTTCCATACATTTTTGTATGGTTTGTAAGATCGTACCCTGTGCCATGTCAATAGTTTGTACTGCCACATCATTTAGGCAATCCTTTTTTTGCTGATGTCATCTATTTGCGAGGTTAAAATTGATAGCCATCTGATCGTCATTCCTAGGAAATTTTCAATTTCTACAATGGCCATTTTACTGTCAATTTTAAGATACCAAGTTTCCTATTAGACCCCTCTTCAAATTGCTTTTCGATTTGGCAGCTTGACTCTATAAGGCCATAACAAGAACATCTGGACTCCAATTTAGGTGCAATTTTTTTTGAAATTGGGTAGAATTTATTAAACTTTCTAGTGGTGGTTTTTTTTCTAATTTTGGTGCAAGAATTTTTTAGAAATTGCATTTTTTGGTGACTATACTTGCATAATCCTTCATTTTGCAACTTCAAATGTTTCGTACAAGCACATCTGGTCACTTTTTTAGGTTCTATTTTTTTGAAAGTGCATTATTTTTTGTCTACTTTCCAGATATATAGTTAGATTCTAGGGTTGTGTGGACAAAATTCTCACTTTCAGAACTAGGGCTTTTTCTACATTATAATGCTTTGATTACTTTTCAAAATTGTTGTACATCTAAGCTATAGTGCTTAGTGATAGATTTGGGCTTCAAAAGGTAGTTGTAAAAGCAAAATTAGAAAGTCCACTTTGTTCATTTTGACAAGTGGCCCATTGTACATGCACTACTTATGAGTGCCACGAGCATCTTTTTTGGGGTTTTTTTTGATTGAGTGAAAAGGGGGGGTCTGTACTATGTTCTTGTGTCTCTCTTCATTTTCTACATAATGGGTTCATTTAAATGTCCACCTCTAACTTCATGCAATTATTCTACATGGAAAGATATTGCATGGAGTAGATTAATGAAAAAGGGTTAACATCTTTATGTTGATGGTACAATTACCAAACCTACTGATGCTAAAGAACTCATTGAATAGAAAAAACAAGACCAACATGCTATAGGAATTATCAGGAGTTGTGTACATAGAGATCTCTTCTTTTACATTGCCAGTTGTACAGAATCCAAATCAGCTTGAGAAAAACTTGAATCATTGAATGGTAAGGTGGATGGAGAAAAGGAATTTTAGATTGAGGATGATCTTCTTCTCTTGGATCCAAATAAATTTGACACAATTTAGGATTACATCAAAAAAGCCAATGAGTATAGGGCACTACTTAAAGATTGTGGAAATCCCATGAAGGATGACAAGTTGATTCATCACATCCTAAAGAGTCTACCTTTAGAGTATTCTTCCTTTGTTTTGAGTTTTAATACTCACAAGTTAACCATGGTAATTTCTTACCAGAAGCTTGCATTTTATTCATTTGTAGAGATGTTGATTGTTGAACAATCTCACTTGATAGATTTAGGACTTCTCAAGTCATCAAAGACCAAAGCGTTGGTGGCTAGTGATGAGCACCAATTAAGTCAAGGAGGGAAAAGTTCTAGCAATAAGAAGAAGCAATGGAATCAGAAAACACAATTTGAGACACAACAATCCTCCTCAAAGTAAGGTAATTCTTCTTCCAACAAGAAGGGAACTAATGAAAAGAAGGACAAACTTTTTTGTGCATATTGCAAAAAGCCAAATCATGACAAGCATCATTGCAAGATGAAAAGAATTGATGAGTTGGAAAATCTACTTAGGAAGAACAAGATTCAAGTGCCGGGTACTTCCAAGGTTTCAACTCCAACCTATTCAAAGGGAAAAGGGCACAAACTTATGGAAAAAAAAGTTCTTCTTTAGAATGGATACTTGACTCAAGTGCCTCCTATCATATGGGTTCTTCAAAGGAAGACTTTTCTTCATTGAAGCAGTCAAAGGTATCGCACATCTTCATGGAGATGATACTAAAATGGAAGTTGAAGGAAAAGGACATGTGGAAATGGACAATGGGGAATTCAAAGATGTTCTCTACATTCCAAACCTTATCTCCAATCTCCTCTCAGTTTACCAAATCACTCACCTTGGAGATGGTCACAAAGTTGAGTTCCTTCCAAATTCAGTGATGGTGCACAGTCTTAAAGATGATTCATTGGTTGTAGTGGGGAAAGTCAATGATGAAAAGAGGCTTTATTCCTTTTCCCACTTTGTGCCTAAGTCTCCTTCTCAAGCCTTGTTGACTCACTCTACTTCACAAAGCACATTATGGCATGAGTGGTTTGGTTAGCTTGCCTTCCACTCTCTTTAGCAACTTTGCTCAAAACATATGGTCAAATTTCTACCTAACATAAACTTTTCTAAGGGTGAGTGTTCATCATGTTCAATGGATATGCATCTCAAGGAGAAGTATGATAAAGGGAAGTCTTCTAGAAGACTCATTGTTCTCTAGATGGTTCACATGGTTCTAGCAGGACCCTTTGTAGCGACTTTAGTCAGCCAAGGCCACTACATCCTTAGTTTTGTTGATGACTTTTCAAGATTCACATGGGTCTACTTCCTCCATCACAAGAATGAAGTGGTTCATAAGCTTCAAGCCTTTAAGACTCATAATGAACACAAATCTAGGAAAGCTATCAAGGTTGTATGGGTAGAAAATGAGAATAGATATGTGGAAAAAAGTCTCAAAGACTTTTGCAAGCTTGAGGGAATTGATCTTCAAAATTCACCAGAATTTAGGCTACACAAGAAAAATGTTGTAGCACTAAGGATTAGGACTCTCAAATCCATGCCAAGTTGCATGATAAAAGCCAAGTCTCTTGATCCTACATTAGAAGTTGAAGCAATTAGCAGTGCCACTCACATACTTAACAAGTCTCCTCATAATACCTTAGATGATAAGACTCCTTTTGAGGTATGGTGTGGTAGAAAACTAGTGGTGAGTCACTTTAGAGTCTTCAGTTGTCTAGCATGGGAAAACCTATCTTCTAGGGTATGCAAGGCACTGACACCTAGGCCTTGTACTTTCATAGGATATGAAGACAATGCAAAGGCTTATAGACTTATGGATTTAGAGACACATGAGATTTTTGTGGAGAAGGATGTTAACTTTGAGGAAAGTTCACCTAGCTTATCCTCTACTCCTCTTCACACTTCATATACTATGGAAACTGATGGTAACAAAGTGATAGTGCTTCAATAGATTCAGACACGTGGGGTTCTATCAACAGTTGCAACAAGAGGTCACATCATCAATATAGTCCACATGCTTATATTGCCATAGTGAAAGGTCTAGCATAATAGGGTACACATCATTTTCTAGCTCCAACTTTAGTTGATGACTACATGGCAGAGATTACAGGTTTGTTCATGCAGTCAAAAATAATAGATTTGGGAGATAGCCTTGATGATCTACATCTTCTCTTTGATGAAGGTGATCCTTCTAGAGTTGTTGCGAGGGCTCACTATGACCCTCATGTCCATTCTCTACATGATCAATCTTCATAGGTTGGTGTGATTGTGGATACTTATGTACAACAAATGGAGGAGGTCTCTTTATCAATTGAGGAGATAGATGGTTCATTGGAATAGGTTCAACAAACATCCTTGCTAGATTTGCATTTTTTATTTTCAACACAGTTGGAAGGGGCGACCACCAATATCAACACAAGGATACTTGAGTAGGTTTCAGGGCCACCATACATCTTTAGGATTGTATCTTTTCCATTTTTTCTTCCAAAGGGGAGGAACATCATTCTACACTCATGGACTAACTTCTTCCTTGAAGCAGAAGTCATTGGTCAACATTCTTCATTTGGGTGGGGGGACTACCTTGTCCCTCTTCCTCTTCTTTCTTACGGGGGGACTTTTTCCTCGTATGAGGTTTTGTCTCTCTCCTTCTTCACTTTTGTATGTACTGGATGTCGTAATGGGGGTGTCTTGATTACTCCATCCATCCATGCATCCCTTTTCATCTCTCTTTTTGGGGGAGGGTGTTTCCCATGAGGTTTTCCCTCTTTCTCTTCTTTATGAGAGATTGCATTTCATTATGTATATGGGTACCTAACATGGCCTAGTAGCCAGGACCCATCATGCATTTCATCCTAGTTTTCATAAGCTTAAGGGCATTCCACTAAGTTGCACTTAAGGGGGGGTGTTGGTGTAAATACGTATTTACTATTTACACTTAAGTTTACTTAGGTTAATGCATTATTTTATTATTATTTTATTTTGTGAGACATTTAGGAGTTTGCACACCTTTTTTGAGTTGTCATGTTGACAACACAGAAGTACACAACTCTATTTTAGTACATGGTGTCTACAACACTGGAGTTTGCATCATTCACTAAGTTGTCATGTAGACAACACATTTGTTTGCACTCCCTTTTTAGCACATGTTGTGTACAATACTGATTTTTGTGTTACACCCTTGTAGGCTTATCCTCTCATCATCGCACTTACTTCTATGTTTAATGGAGGATAACCCATATCTGGTGGACATGTGCTTGGTTGTATGACTTATCATGTAGCTGATTCTTAGGCATTCTAGATGCATCTCAGAGGCCTTTATATATAGACACTCCTAGTGTGATCTTAATGCATATTGAATGAATATATCATCATTCTGATCATACTATCTCTTTCTAGTCTATAGTTGTGCTTGTGTTTAATTTCTTAGTTCTTGGGTGAATTTTGACCTAAGGAAAATTCTTACAGTAATAATTAACTTTGTGTTAATATTATTAATTTAGAAGTAATTTTATAATAGTAGATTATAATAATATTTATAAAAAATATATTTATGTAATAGTGGAAAATAAAACAATTTAAATATTTTTTCATAACATTGTGAAAATTTGAATGAGATAGTGGATGTGAACAAATTGGCTTAAAAGTTGTTAGCTTTCCATAAAATCCATCCATAAGATGTCAAATTATTAACCAATGAGAGTAAAGGAAAAAAATTATTTTTATTTTATTATTCAAATATTGTACACATTATTTTAGAAAATAATTTAAGAAATTAAAAAAAAATCATTCTAATTGGTTAAAATAACTTTGGTTAATAACTACATAAACCAAACTGATTACAATAGCATATGCCTATTGACAAATACTAATAATCAATTAGTCAAAATAAAGCATAACATGGGGAAATTCCTCATGTGACCCTATGTTGGCATGTCATAAGGTTCTTTATAAGCTCAAAGAAAATAAAATCATACAACTACAACCTAAACTTTGGTTAGTTGAGGTCATGAGATTATAACCCTCTAAGGCAAGTCTAGCCTAGAGACCTATGACTCTCTACAACATTGCCTTGGTAGACTCCCACAATTTCCTCTCCCACCTCATTCCACTCAAACAACCTCTTTCTCATCATGAGGAGGGCCACTACCAAGTTAAAGGACATGGCAAACCTTGAATAGATCGGGCCTTCACTTGGGAAGATCCACACTTGGCTAAGAAATATAGTGGCCAAGTGGCCCAATAGGGTAGGTTGAGTTAGGAGCATAGTTAATTCAGTAATATATTTAAGGGATTAGTTAGTTAGTAAGTAGTTGTTAGGTAGTGCATCAGTTAGTTAGTTAGTCAATAAAATAAATTGACTAGTTAGAGTTATTAACTATTAGTATTTAGTCAATTAGTGATTAGAAAAAAGTAATTAGTCAATATTCTAAACTAATTATTTAGTAGTTAAAAACTAATGAAATTTTTTAGTAGCTAATAGGAGTAGATTGGTTAGTAGTTAGTATTAAAAACATTATTAGTAGTTGTTAAATTATTAGTGTAAACAAATTAATAGTTAGTTAGTAAGTTAACATTTAATTAATAGTGAAATTGCTAGTAAATAGAGGTTCGAATACAATTATAACATTATAGATTGGAAATAGGGTTGAATAGATCTATTATTCAATAGTTATACCCTACAATTATTATAGATGTTAAAGGATAATAATGTAATCATTATGAGTGATAGACATTTTCAATTCGATACACTGTGTACATTAATAATAGTCACTAATACAGGAAATATCTATTGGGAAATGAATGGAAAATATTATATATATAAGTTTCATTATACAAGCAGGTAAAGTGAATATGTGGGAAATTATTCATTTAAGTATTTGTACTTGGAGCATGGAGATCAAGATGAGAAAGAAAGAAAGTGAGGTTGTTATATGTTGTGGCCTTAATATGTATGTAAAATGCTATAGATATATGATGTAATATAATATGAGGTCAAATGATATTGGGGTTAGATACATATTTTTATCATCTATATGATCACCTTATTAATTCAAATTGTGAACCAATATTTTATGAGCCAAATTCTTAAATACAACCATTTAAAGATGGACTATAAGACTAAATGAATATTTTATATCAACATTTGCATAACTTTTATTCCATGGATGAGCATACCCTTTTGGAATCCAGTATCCATCAACCATGTTTAATAACCTAGATTCTAATAAGCACAAGCATTGGTGAATCATAACGTAACTCAACTTCCACTACCTTACTAAAAAGTGTTATGCCAGCTTAATGAATGACTTGAATTATTTGACCCTAATACCTAACAAGGATTATCCTTTCAATCTAGACACATACAATAGGAACCTTAATCATAATATGTATACCCACAGTACCTTGGACCTAGTTGTATATGTTAATGCAACATACTATCGATTACGGCTATGATGTGAAACTATTCTAGCTCAACCACCAAGGTGTTACCTACAATTAAGGTAATGATGACAGGTATAGATGAGATTAGATTAGCACATGTCAAGGCTTCCACACTTAATTACCTCAAAGACCTTGTGTAGATGCATCTTCCATACATAACTAACTTATAACCAGATTGTAATTTGTAAATGTCAATGTGTCAATAACTTAAGTTACCTTCAAAAAAAAATTGGGACTTGTAATTTTGGGCATGGCATAGTTTGAGTATCAGTTGCTTTTAGGAATTTAGTGTTGTCCATGTGTTCTAACAAGATGAATTATGGATTCCACATGATTCCATTCTCTTTGCAAAGTGGCTGATTGGGATATGTATAATTGTACTTCCTTATGGGTTCACTTGGTTATATTTCCTAGGTGTATTTATGCTTTTATCATCTTGTGGAATTTCTTGAATTAAGCCTCCTGAATATTGTGTTTTCATTGTTTTACATGGACCTGGATTTTTCCACCCATGTACACATGAGCATACCTATGGTAGGATATTATGTGATCTAAACTCAATTATATAGGGTAGTCAAATTTTCTTTATCACACATTTAATCTTTGATGTTTAGTGTCTTTATTAGAACTGATTATAATAGATAATCGAGGTGTTAAATGATCTAGATGCTTGTATTGCTTATATTTTATGTTTATGAAGTGTTCAAGTTATTACCTCCTTGATTTACTTTGGAACTCCTTGGTGTGGAGCATTTATGTTTTTACTTCATGTTGTAACTTCTTTCCTTAGAAAATAATTTTCTAGGTCATACTATAAAATGTTCTATCATACAATCTAACATTTGATCATTTTCCTTTTGGTGATTCATCATATGATAGTGCATTTTATAGTAAAACATACATCATATCATAGGACTTAGAAATATTCATTGTATGCCTTTGTATTTCATCATTTCCTTCTAGACTTTCATCACATGTTATTCTTTAGGAAACCTTCTTATCTTGGATAGAGAGCACTTTTGTGCATGATCAGAAAATGTGAAGTGAATATTTGGATACTCTTTTGAGAGACACGTCTTTCCAATTTAGAGAAGATTTGATAATGATAATTATTGGGGTAGATAGATCCAATTTCATGTTTAACTATGAATTTTAACTTAGAAAATGAACTTGTATGATTAACCACTTAGGAATTGTATTTTGGGTTTTAAAATGTATGTCAAATGAAATATTTACTTAGTAAATTGGATGAACCTTTCATGTTAATCACTTAGTTGATAATTGATCTTATGAATGTAGTAAAGTTCTTGAGAATATTTGTTTAGTGTGTTAGTCTCCCACTTGGGATATGCTATAAATTTTGGTTAAAGCTATTTTTAAGTTAGTGTAGTTGATCCTTATTCTCTAGGATTCCTAGGAGGGGCATTACAAACTTGATTAAAATATGAGGACCCTTGCACACTTTGAATTTTTTGACATTATTGATTATTACAATTGAAATTAGGTTAATGAACCCAAATATAATGTATGTTTTATCTCCATATAAGCCAAGATTACATTTTGTTGATATTTACCATTTGATATGCTTATCTAGTAATGCATGTATTCTAAAAGATGACATCCTATAATCTACTCCTCCTCTTAAGAACTTAATAAAAACATTTCTTTTGTGAATGTTCCCTTGTTAAAGGGAACAAAAGATTAAGTATGTGAGATGAGACATTTCATTTGAGAGATAAGTGATGGCCTTCTTTGAGAATATTATTGAGAATCACATATTGTTTCTTTGTTTGGAAAATTTTCAAAGGGATGTCATTAAGAATACTTCTATGATTTACTGTATGTCATTTCCTTCATCAATTGATTCATAGTTTGAACTTGATCAAGATTGATGTAGCTTTTCATTTACTTTCATTATTAGTTACCCTATTTGGATAGTATTAAGATTGACATGTTTAGACTCTATATGATTGGGACTTAATATTGTTGTTATGTTAATTCCTATACTTATGACGATGATGTTATAATATGATATTACCTGCAGTGTGATTTGTTAATTTATATGACTAATATGATAACAAAATAGGAGCTTTGGATTCTATATAAATTATAAATTATATTATGAAGGATGTTATGTAACTAAATGAATTCCTCTATATAATCTTCTTGACATGTAATTTACGTGGAATTATAATAAGGTTTATATGCTCATGAGATATGATATATTGAGGGTGTATTTAATTCAAATTCTATATGTTTAAATGATACTCTCCTCCCATGATTATGTATGCATTATGAATAGTTAGCTTAAGTAATTTATCTTCAAGAAAAATTGTTGGAAAATGACAATTGAAACCATAACATCATGACAAGTGACCATGATGTAAATTAGATATTAGATTCTCAAATGTCATTAATGTGTACATGTAATTTCATGTTGGAGTTTCCTTAGAAAGGCATTAATTTATTCCATTGTGTGAATTAAGAACCAATCATATAGAGATGGTAATCAAATGCTGAATTTTCCTAAATGGTGTTTACCTTCAAACATATTTATATTCATATCGTTTCTTGGGAATTAAAGAATAATTAGGAAAATGGTAGATGGGGATTGTTTTAGGTCAAGAAGTTTATTTGTAGTCAAAATTATGATGATAAAATTTTCAAGTGAATTATTATGTTAGCGATGTTATGAGAAAATTTATTGTGGGATGTTGAAGTACTATGTCAATGTCATATGATATAGATAATATTGGCAACACATATAATGTTGTGACCTGATGTATGATTAGTAAGCTAGTGTTGACATTATTGACTAATTTAAGTGATTATGCACTTTATTCTATTATGTTTTATCTCATGGTGATGATTGGATATTGCTAATAATATAATTATGGTTAATTCATTGATAGGGAATAATATTGTGATGAATATGTTGTATGTGAGATGATTATGAAATGGTGAATTTAATTAATGTGATGTGAATAAAAGGGTTAATCTACTAAATAATATATGTTGCATATCTTATACTAGAAAATATTAAATTTGATTGAATTTGTTTAGTGGAGAATTGTATTATGTGAATATTGTGATTTATACACTTTATTTATATATTTGTATATATGTGATTTTTTTGGACTATTGATACTTATATTTAAGATGCATAGGGAGTTTTGTTGAATTAAATTTGGAGAACTAGGACCAAAAATTTCCGAAAAAATTAACCAAGGTTGCAAGTAATGAAGAGGAAAAACCTTATTTGTAACAATGTTTTTATTCATAACATGATGCTTGTATGAGTCTTTAATTGTTATTTATAAATTTTTATTGCATTGTTCTTGAGTGGATTTACCATGTTTAATGTGATATGTTTTTGTAGTTTCAATTGACACTTTGTGTTGTGTATATGTGGCAATGACATGTCCACTTGGAGATGTGTGTGTCTTGACTTTACCATAGTACCATTTTGGAATTCTATGCAACCCACTTGGTTACAAAACCTTAGGTTGGGTTATATCATTTGGAACATGCATGCAAACTTTAGGTGGGTTAAAAAAAACTCCTAGGGTTGAGTTTAGGTCATTTTTGAAGTTTTATATAATATACCTATGGGTAAGGGACATTTTTAGGCATGTGGCCACTTTCATGTGAGGTTAGGGTCACCTCAAATGTTGGTTTTCCAAGATGGACAAAAATCAGAATTTAAAAATTTGATCTTGGATAGACAACCATCCCTTATGTGATCAAGTAACTTGTTCCTTTTTCAAAGACACCTTTGTAAGACCTATTTTCAGGAAGCTTGTAAGAGGTTGGGAAGAAAAACAAATGAGATCTCTTTCCTTCTCCCAAGAAAGTTGTGGGAAGTAAGTAGAATCTTTTTAGAGGGATCTCCCAAAGCTAGAATGTGCTCACCCACTCTCCAAATTTGGAGACATGGACAGAGTTGGAGGATTTTGGATGATTTGAATGAGGCCTCTTCATCAAATTGTCTTGCCAAAGCATGGACCAAGGTTGGTTTTTCTCCCACCTTGTATAATTTATATTATTTTTAAAACTTGTGGATGAAGGATGTTGTATGTGTTTTTCTTAAGAACATGTAGTAGTGAAAGAAATTTATTGGAGATTTTCCTTATGGGTTTTTCAAGGCTCATATCTTCTTTCAGAGGTTGTGATGGCTTTGGGGGTGAAGGGAGGTGACTCATTAGAGTGTATAGAGTCTCTCCTTAAGGAGGAGAGAGATGCAACAAGGATGTATGGGCTCCTTGTTTCACTTTCAAATAGGGGGCATAAGGGGAGTTTTTAGCTAGTAATCCCTTATTGGGGTTCATAAGGGTTTACGCAGGTTTCTACATGATAAAATTGTGATAATATTGCCTAGTGAGGCATGTTCTCTTTTGGTATTTTTTTGTGATATTCTCCTCAATGATATGTCCACCTTCACCTTTCTTTTGGGCTATTTTGTGGCCTATTATATAAGAATAGGGATGGGTATGCTTATGTGATGAAATATAGAAGTTATAGTTGCTATATGTGTTTATGTGTAGAAGGAAAGATACAATTTTGTAATTATAGTTTGTGATTGTATATACCCATTTGGTACCTAGTTCTCCTAGCTTGGGGATAGCCTTATAAAAGCCTAGGCTAGTAGGTGAGCCTTCCATGGCAAATATTTTTTATTATTATTGTAGGATATCAAAAAGCTTTGAAGTAGATAAAGTGTTACTGTTAAAGTTTATATTGCTTGTCAAATAAATACTTGAAAAAAGGGAAGAGTTTCTAAAAAAGAGTCTATTTTTTGAGAGGGCATTGTTATAAAAGTTTATGTTACTTTAGTAGTCATTATGAAAAGTTTGTAGATGCAAGTTTTCAATTTAAATGTAATTACAAAGGTTTTAAAGATTCTATAGTAAATTAAGAGAATAAATGATTTGTTGTTTGTTTTCCTAAAATTTGAATGTTAGTATTTAAAGTTCCTTTTAATAGTATATATTCATTTTCAATTCTATGTATTGAAAAAAAATTGAAAATTATTTCAAGTTTTCTATCCATAGGTAAGAGAAATATATCTAATAATTGTAAGAATTTGGTATAGCTCTGATACCATGTAAGAATTTTCCTGAGGCAAGAATGAAATTCCAAGATCTAGAAGCTCAAGAGATAGCACAAGAGAGACAAGATATGATCAAATGAGAATGGATATTAGATGACTGGATGAATACATCATAGAAGTGTCTTGTAAATAAAGGCAATTGACATGTCTAGGATTCATACAAGAGATAAGCATAGCAACTAAGCACATGTCCACCAAGAGTGGATTATCATCCATTGTGCATGAATGTATGTGCAACAATGTGAGGATAAGAATAAAAAGGTGTATCTCATAAAGAGATGTATTAGACAACATGTGCTCAATTGGAGTGCAAACTACTATGTTGTCAACATGATAACTCATATGAATATGCAAACTCCTAGGTGTCTACATGACAAGTAATATGAAAATGCATTAAACTAAGTAAACTTAGTAAAGTGTAAATAGTAAATACTTATTTACACCAAAAGCCCCCCTCTTAATTGAAACTTAGGGAAATGTAGTTAAGCTCACAAAAGCTAGATAATAATGCAAGATGGGTCCCGTCTACTAGGCCATGTTAGGTACCTATGTACAATATGAAAGTGAAAAAGATATGCAATGGAATCTCTCATAAAGTAAAGAAAGATGGAAAACCACATGGGAAAAACCCCCTCCAAAAAGAGAGATAACTACAATAAGAGAAAATGAGAGAGAAGGCCTCATGTGAGGAAAAGATCCCCCCCATAAGAGAGAAGAAGAGGAAGATAAACCAAGTAACCCTCCCTCAATGTAGAATGTACACCTGTGGTAGATGAACAAGGCTCAATGTAAAAATTCCACCATGAGTGTAGAACAATATTCCTACCCTTAGTAAGAAACAGAACCAAAGTTGTATCAATGAAGCCTCTCCCATATGTAGGTAGAAACCTAAAAATGTATGAAATCTTTGAAACTTGCTCAAGTGTCCCCATGTCAATACTAAAAAGTGCTTCCTCCAAATCATGTGTACTATGCCACTCCGTTGGAAAAGAAAAATCAAGCTTAACTAAGGATGACTGTAGAATATGTATCAAAGACTCAAATATCTCCTTTGAAAATAAAGTGACCTCCTCCAATTGTTGTATCAAAGGATCTACCATCATGTCAACCTTGAAAGATTGATCAAGTAGAGAATGAAGATAAGGGCAAGCATTATCCCTCAGAACAACTGAAGAAGGCTCAAATTCACCAAAAAGAAGATGAATTTCATCAATAGTGTCTCCCAAATCTGCAATATAGGACTCCACAAACAAATTGGAAATGTTTGTCAAGTAGACATCCCATGGAACTGAGTCTAGAAGACAATGAATATTTTGTTGCAATGAATCACTTGAATCCATGCCTATGTGAATACAACTATCATCAGGAACAAAAATAGATGCAATATCAATAGGAGGAGAAGAAATACTTGACTTAAGAGCTTGATCACATGTGAGAATACCCAAGCTCAAGTAGCCAAAGTCCTCCTCAAAGTCTGAATCAATAGTAGAAGTGTGATTAAAATCTATTAAAGAATTTGCTAAGAAATCACTATCATCATCATAAGCAAGTTATGAGAAGTAGTATAGCCTAGAAATGTGATCAATCACCCCTATAGTAATGATCTATCTAGTCTCCAAGTCTCTAAAAGAAACTAAATTAGGTGTGAATTCCATGGTCCTTCCTCTATCTCCATGAGTGAGCTAATAGATGGAAAGAAGATTATGACTTAGGTGAGGTACACAAAACACATCTTTGAAGTATCCCTCCCCCTTATCACTAATTCCTTTGCCAATCACTAACATAGTGCAAGGTAGGAGAATCCCCAAAGGAGATGTCCTAGCCCCCTGCTATAAAACCATGCAGTGGAAACACAACAACAAGAAGCAACAATGCAAGATCTGATACCGAATAATAATATATTTATAAAATATAACTGATTGGATGCAATGTGTCAGGCTGTAAGGCCTTTATGGTTATGGCCAAATACAAAGAAGGTAATAGTTCTACAAGATCCCTCAAGATCCAAAACCAAACCCTAGCTAGTCTAGATCCACACTCTGGTAGAAACCCACAAGGAAGATCTCAACTTGTGCTCGCAAGCCCACCAAGCTATCTCTTTATTTTCCAAGCCATAGCTACTAGCTCTACTCCAACTTTATCCAAGTGTAAACTACCTCACATTCAACACTCTATTTACACATTCACAACTCCATCACAATCCTACTGTAAACTGCCTCACATTCGGCGCTCTGTTCATAGACTCAGGATAACTCACTCTTCAGCTACTTCCCACACACACTCCTCTTTTGAGTGAATGAATAATGACTAAAGAATTTCCCACAACCCCTACTTATACCAATATAAGCCACAAGTTGGCCCAAAACACAAATTAAATGCGCATACATAGATTAAATGCCAAAGTCGGCCTCCTACAACAATTAAATTTCCAAAATTGATGTCTTAGTAAAATCATGATATCTCCTAGCTTTTGATGAATTAGAACTTGCACTTCAAACCATAGTTAGAAATTTAGGGCCTCTTCAATTCCTAAAATTTTCATCCCTTAATTAATTATAAAAAAATTATTTATATGGCCTAAAAAAAGCACTAAATTCCTAAGCAAGGCCAAACTCCTCCCAAACCATGCTAAGCAACCAAAGACCATGCCGAGTAACCAAGACCATGTCGAGCAACCAAGACCATGCTGAGCTCCAAGACCATGCCGAGCTCCAAGACCATGCCAAGCTCCAAAGACCATGCCGAGCTCCAAGACCATGCTGAGCTCCAAAGACCATACTGAGTCCCATAGACCATACCGAGCAACCAAAGACCATGTCGAGTAACCAAGACCATGCCGAGCAACCAAGACCATGCCAAGATCCAAGACCATGCCGAGCTCCAAAGACCATGTCAATCTCCAATACTTCTTTGATTGAGTACTAGTCCAAACACCCTCTAAAGCCTCCTCCCATGGACTCCAAAGTAGTCACCAAGTAAATCCAAGATGCTCCTACATTAGACTCCCCAAGTAAATAGAAAAGTGTGTCCCACACTTTGATGCCCAAAGAAAGAGAAACAACCAACTTCATCTTCACTAAAGGTTTCCACTCCAATAGGGATAAGAAAACCAATCTACACATCATCCACATCCACATCATTCTATCAAACACCAGAATCTCATCCAACCAATCATCACACTCACTCTTAGGAACAAACTGAACATAATGCTTCATCAAAAAACCCCCATCCATATCAACAACTAGTGAATCCATACCAGTAGAAACCAACTCCACATTAATGACAATATGAAGATCTCCATCAACACATTCCAAACTCTCAACACCAACCATCTCATTGCTCACAAAAAGATGCTTTGCGACGCACAACTTACCACCAACAATAACCATGTCATCCATGACCAAGCACTCTACAATTTCCATGTTAGACTCAAAAAACTAATCATGAAAACCAACCTCTATCCTAGCATCAACAAGGTTAGGAATATCTTCAGCAACAAATTCTAGCTATTTTGAAAGTTCTGTATCAGACTCCACTAACTGATCAACAAAACCAAACTCTTCCACCTCGACCTTGTTATGCCATCTTCTCTCACAAATAAGTCTCTTAACTGGCCAAATGACTCTCTTCCAAATTGGTAGACTCCAACTCCACAAATAGCTATAGAATTCCTTCTTTACCCCATCCTTAACACGATCAACTAAGCTAGCTTCAACTCGAGCAGTCATAGGGGATTAATTCTTCTTAGAATTGAGTAACCCACCATTGATTTGTGCAGTTATCATCTTGAGTTAGGGTACCTACCAATACTTGATATACATATATTTGTGCTAACTTCTTCCTTGATGGATAGGGTGGTTATCATGTATCTCTAGAATGTTCGGCTCATTGCAACATTCCAAGTTTATTGGCAATTAAGAATAGTTTATCATAAATAATGTATTCAATAGCTGTTTCTATAATTATACCTCTCTGGTTGTTAGGTTAGCCTCTTTACCTTTGTCAACTGGTTTAATTAGTGCCATTTCCATTTACAGGTCGGTGTTACTTGTCTTCCTATCTCCTCCCATGTTGTAGCTTAGTTGGCCTACTTACCTGATTTCCTCCCTCTTGCTTGGTGATTCTTATTTTAGGGTTTTCTTTCCATGTCGGTAGCTTGTGAACTTATATGCTATGTCTTACTGGGGTAGCCATTCATTTAACGATGCCATCTTTTTCTTCATTAGTTCTTACCGACTAACCTTACTCTTTATTTGTTTCAAAACATTCTTTCATCTTAGCATTGATTAATCCTACAATAATTGTCGGATATTAACTTATCGATAGAGGGTTGATATCCTTCATTAAACTCCAAGAATTTCATAGACTTTAGTTTAATTTCAAGATCTACTTAAAAGCTTCCATTTGTAGATACTCAATGGTTACTGTGTCCCCTTTTAGTTGCATTAATTTAGCAACTTGGTCATTACATCTATTTGTTTGATATGATTATTAAAGATTAGACCAGAATCGCATTGTGTATCCCTTCACTTCCAATCCTTATAGGCTTATCGCATTCAATACCTTTCCATAGAGTCCTGAGCATAGTGTGAAATTGAGGTATATTCATTCAAGAGTCAACATATTCACAAGTTTATAGGGTTAAATAAAATCATATCTCATAATGAATGGAAGGGTGTTATTCTAATTTTCCCATAATTTTTATCCAAGATATTCCCTGATATGACCAACTTAAAGGCATCATACAACACTCTCATAGAAAAATTCCTCAAAAATAAATTAAATTAAGATAAAGTCACCAATTAACCATAAGTGTGGCCACAATGATCAAAATTTTTTTGCTAAAACAAATCACGCCTCGAGGCAAAAGGGGACTATACCAAGAAATCATCATAAATGAATGTTCCACAGAACTACCATAAATATACCAAAAATAAAAAACAACAACAAAAATTCATAATAATCCAAATCCTCAAAGGTATTGCGGTCATACCAGGGTCTTCCTAAGGGAAAGAAGAGGAAGGGTTGTCCTAGGATTAGGTGGTAAATCAAAAATATGAAAAATGATTCCCTTGTATTTCTGGTCTTTCTAAGAATAGGTCAAGAAATTAATCCATATCCTTGTTACTTAAAGGATTATCTAGCCTTAGAAAGTTAGTTCCTTAATTTCTTATGTTTCCTTACCTACCTACCCATTATTGTCAAGAATCGTCAGATGTAGTTCAGGGCCAAAGTTTTTATCCAAATTACACTGGTGGTCCTTCATACAAGAGTAAGATTATGATAGGTTCCCCCTTACATAAAATATAATGTAACAAGTTGCTATAAGAAAGATTGATGGGGTTATCTCATATACCTCCATCACACCTTCCTTTGAACATCATTCAGATGCATCGATACTTTTAAGGGTGGTTCCATCATTTGATCTCAGGTTAACCTAAAATTCCTTTTGATATTGTTCATATGAAGAGGACTATTTAGTCTTGTCAAGCTTTTGTATCTTTGAGCTATATTGCTGTCCAAGAAAGATAGTGATAACCGAGTGATAGTTTTTCATCGGGTTGCAAGGTGTTGTTGAGTAACGACAACGTTTTGAGCAAACACTTGACTTGCAAGTTTCACTAGTTGTTGTTGAGAAACCTTCATGCTTATCGAGTTACCCTAGCTAGTGAGTATATACAATCATGTTGCCCATCCTAATATAATGGTGTCGCAAGGGTGGAAATTCCTCTTTGAGTGGAAAATACATACTGTACATGAAAGTGATAAACCAAGTTATATCCAGTGTTCTTTCTTCTGTGTGTATGATTCTTTTGTTATTTGCATGTTGTCTCTAATTATCCCTTGTTTGTCAAGTAGGAGGCTTATCTTATCAGTATCACTTCCAATGGGATCCTTCATGTGTGATTAATTCCACCTAACTATGGAGTCTAAATCAAGATAGTCATGACATAAAATATGACCTTTTATTGTATAAAATATTAGTCATTGCATCCCTATACCACAAGTGGGGTTTTTCTAGCCATGATTTATTAAACTATCTTTCTTATCATTCTCGTTGACCCCATTTAAGAGTTTTTTTTTTTCACGAAGGACTAGGATCTACATTTCAAAAGGGGTTTTGAGTACTTACCAATGCCTATATATCATTGAGATAAGCTACCACCCATTTAGTCCTAAATGTTTATATGGTTTTTAAAGGAATATTTCCACATGTGCTGAGGTCTGTAATCATTAAGTCTCACAGCTATTGAGAGGGGATTACATAGAGATCCTTAAAAAAATGGATTTCCACAAGATCAAGACCCACATCTTATCATATCTTAATCCTTAGTAGCTCTAGATTATCATCATGGTCAATTACTGTTATTAGGTTTAGGGTATTCAACTCAGTTGCCAATTTCCTATTTGAAATATGGTATTACGATAACTTATGCTAGTACATTCATTTGTGGGCTCATTAATGCCCAGTGTTGTATAACCTGGCTCTGATACCAGAATGTCATGCCCTAAATTTTAACAGAAGAACATAACCAATTTTTTTTTTTTTGCTTTAAAAGATACATTAACTTTGATTAATTAGTTGAATGTTTTGGTGTGTACTATGAAGGGGTTTACACTCCTACTAGGTTGCAGTTATACTTGATTGTTACTCTGTATAATTAAATGTGTGAGTTGCATTCTAAGCTTATAGTTTACGATGAAGATTCAAAAATTGCTTAAATATTCAGAATTTGTCAATTAGATAAGAGGATATGTTATCCATGTTTAAACTTGGAGTTGTTTAAGTTCGCTAATAGATCAAGATGGCTTCACTCGGGGGTTCAGATTACGAGCCCTTATTCTTCTGCGCTCAAACCAAGACACTCTGATGTGCAGATGTGATTCAAATTATGTTAATATAGCAGTGATAGCACTGAGGTTTGCAATAAGAAGATGAATCATTAATCAATTTGCTTCCATCAATATTAGGGTTATCATTATATTAACTATTATTATACTTACTATCATTAGTTAACTAGTATTATAGTTATAACTTAAATACACCTATACCCCCTATTCTTCATTTACATCTTTCATGAAAATGCTAACATTATTATTATCTAATATTAAATTAGAGCTACTATGCTTGGAATTATTGTGAAAATATTAACTAGATCAAATTATGGTCTAATCCCATACCTCCATACATTGAACTCATACCATCGTCAATTATGGCTAATAACAATGGCAATGGCCAGGCAATTATTTATCAACATATTCAAAGTTAAGTGTCCTACTTTTTTATCCTATCTATACTATTCTCGACCAAAATAATCACTAAATAATATATATATATACCCATTACATCCCCGAATACCTATAATCCTTTTATGCTATAATCAAGTATCTTAAAATTAATAACATATTAATATTACCATTTAAATGATTAAATAACTATACCCAATTTATATATCAATATTCACTTCAAACATAACTTGTTAATTTAGGTGTCACAATAAAATCAATGAAGATTAAACTAAGATTCAAACCCACTTATGCATACATATCTAGTTTTCTTTTTTAAAAACTGAAACTACTTTATTATTTCTATTTTTCTTTCACTTCCATCTAAATACTTAAACTAGGGGTCTTATCCTTCATCATTAAGGTACTACAGCTTTCATGTCACACAACCCCATGCAATCTAGCCCTTCCTCCCTTTTCCAAGCACATGCTTTTATGGTCAACTTTGTATATGGGTAGATTTTGTTTGAGACCATAGCACAATAAAGTTTATTAAGTTTCCACCTTGTTGACTTGCCACATGAGCACCTAGGGGTGAGTGGAGGTAGGTGAGAGGATAATGGAAAGCAATAAAAATACTCTTGCAATACATTTAAATGCACACAAGGAAATGGAGTTTAACTCATAGCTTCAACTCAAAATACAACAAGAATGTTTTCAGCTCCTATGCACATGGAGGAACAATAAGAGCTCCAAATTCTCAAGATCATCCAATAGGGTCCTGCAAATCAAAGGTAAAAATAATGAACCATGGAGGCTCACCTCCCAACCTAGGCCTCAAAGAGACCATCCCCACACTAGGGAAACAAGGCTCAACCAGGGTACATCCAAACATCATCATAGCAACATAAACTAATAGGATCACACATTTTGCAACACATTTACAACCCCAACCAACATTTGCACAATGATCCACAAATGGAATCATAACATTGGGTGAAGGTGGGCTTTCAATTAGGAGACTTTCCATAACATACCAAAGCTATAACAAAAATTTTCATGCCCTTTCGGGGCTTTCACAAAACAACAAGTTTTCATGCCCTTTCGGGGCTGTCACAAACATCCTCCAATCATACTACCATTAACCAAAGAACCCTTGGATTTCCATACTCCATCAACCTTCTTACCACACCATCATTCTCCTTATTGTCCATAAAAAATTATGAAAGAATTTGGCATACAATAGAGGCCATACTCCAAGGTTCTCAACTATATCTCAAGCCCAACTAACCCCTTCACCCAAGGCTTGCTCTTCCCTCCCAAGGGTAAGTGAAGCCTTCACACCCATGAAGAAATTTCAACATCCAAACAAAACAAGAAAATTTAAGAGAAACCCCAAGTAATTGCATGAACAATACACACCCTTACAATACAACACAACACAAAAATCCCAAGAACAATCCTACAAAAAGGAACTTTTACAATTTCCAATTTCAGCTATATGATATAAATGAAGCATGGCATGAAGCACTAACTTGCTTACAAGCTATGGCAATGGAATGAAGACCCCTTCTTGCTTGATTTCCAAACTTCCCCTTTCCAATCCCTGGCTGTCTCTAAAATTAGAGAGTGGGTGAATGATCACCAAGGTTGGCACAAGCTCCCTATAAAGACCTCCACTTTCATCCTCACCTACCCCTCTTACTTTTTGTATCTTTCCACCAATGAGAACTTAACCAAGTGGTGTAATGAGGGAAGAAGTCATGTGACAATATGATTTTCGAATTGGCTTGGAAATGACTATTTTTGAGGGTCCCCTAGGTCCCCTAGACCCACATATGATTATATTTAAACCCCCAACCCATACTATTACCATGTGGGTAGCTTATTTTCACAAAATTAACACTTAGGAATCGCTTTAGGCTCTCTAAAGTTCCTGTCAACTTATAACTTGAATTCTGTCAAGAAGGTGACTTTTCCTAACACTCTCCAACGTGGTTTAATTGATTTCACAATGAGGATTAGGCTTAGGTTAAGTGACTTCATGCAAAGGAACCCTATTTGGCATGTCATTTACACATAGACAATACAAGTGTCAAATGACACACTCACACATAAAAACACTTTACACATTACGATGACATGTTCCTAATTAATCATGCTCTCTTTCTATAACACTCATGCACAATCACATTATGAAATAAAAACAATACAATGAGGTTTTGAATCTTTCAGAGATTCACCTTGGCTTTATTGTGTTCACATAAGATTGAAACTTGTTTCCCCATTAATCTCCATGGTTCAATTTTCTTGCACAGTCAACTTAAACATCAGTAACCCAATAAAGTAATATAGGATACATAAAAACATGTTCAACATTGATCTAATATCTCATACTTCTCATTAACATATACAATTAATAATTATCATCTAATCATTTATGTTCTAAGTACTATCAATTAAACATTGCAATATCATATTCCATTTAACTTTCATCTAAGTGCATATTCAAAACATTGCATTATCATTCTCATAAAATATTTAAAACATTGAAATATTTAATATGTGTATCAATAGTAATATTTCTTAATATAAATCATTTTCAATCAGAGTATCATCACAACTCTTTCTCACATAACAATGAAACTCTAAGTCATCCTTAGTGAATCATAAAACAATATAAAATGGATCTTAACATATATGTCCTAAGTGAAAATCACTAATGTGCAGATTGGTTAGCTAGTAGCTTTAGATCAAGTTAAACATAGTGACATTCCTAGCAATATCCCTTTATCACAGTATGAGGGGTTTGTGTGATTTTCCAGGTTTAACTCCACAGACTGTTAGAATGTTTCAATAATTATGTCATAATAATTTAGAACCAATCTCAAACATATCCATATGTCTGATTGTCATCATAACCTATGCTCTTGGTCATTCTTAGTGGGATAAATGTTATTTTATCCTTCCTAATTACCTGGTAGATCATCCATAGTGTCTCATGGTTAGATTCTTGTCTTCAACATTTTAAATCTCATTTCCATGTGGTCTTATCTTATCGACCTAATATTACTAGATAGAGTATCAAAATCTACATTAGTCTCCTATAGGATCCCTTAAATAATTATTAGTAAATAAGCAAAATGTAAATCATAAGTCAACTAACTCCTAACCATATGTATTCCATCAAGATCTAGAATAGGTTGCTAGTGTGGGCCTTACAACATACTCTAGAGGAATTTTTCTCATCAAATTATAGATCAAATTTTCATCCTCTATGGAAATCCCACAATCCTTAACCATTGACCTTAACTCATGTGACTTGGTGATATAGTCTTTAATTGTTTCAAACTCCTTTGGATCTAATGACATGATATTTTCATCAAGTTCAAAACCCCTAGCTTTATCTACTTTTGCATACAAGCTAGCAAACTTATCCCATGCTTCCTTTACCATTTTGCAATTATCAATATGGAGGATAAGATCTTCATGTACATACTCCCTCAAAGTACTAATAACAACCTTATTTTTATGATTCCATTCATTTATTTTATCAGGATCAAATGGCACAACCATGGTTCCATCAGTATATCAGTTAAACTTTTTTCCATCATTTTACTCCATGCTCTAATTTTCCATGTAGCATAATTATGTGGAGTTAAAAGTGGAAACCTAGGAGAACCCATGACGCAAAATAAAAGAACACAAAAGAAAGAGATGTGCAATCACTCAAGACACACCCCCAAATCACTCAATCAAAGAACACCACCCCCACCCCCCAAAATGGATGGTTTGGCACTTTATACTTAGTGCATGTACAATTTCCACTTGTCAAAATAAACCAAAGTGGATTTCTGATTTTGATGGTTACAACAAAAAATATGAAGCTATATCAGACTCAACAATATAACACACAACATCTCTCAAGGATCTAATTACATGTGCCAAATAAGGCTAAAAATGGCCAAATACTGAAAGTACTATGTCTACTCAGAATTACTCCAAACTAATACTAGATCTAGAAAGTAAACGAAAAAATCATTCGCTTTCAAAAAATATAGCACCTGAATATGTGTCCATATGAGCCCAAACAAAGCCTTTGAAGTTGCAAAAATTGGGATTTGCAATTTTCAAACAAATTCAAGAATAGGGATTGTAAAAAACTTGCAACAATGTGTAGATCACAAAATTCTAACCCAAAAATAAAAAAAATTGCTCGAAAAAAGGAGTCCGTATGAGGGAGATATCATTGCTTCAAAATCACCTCTAAAATATTTTTTCTTGAATCGCTATCATCACACCTTCAAAAATAAAATGACTTTAGATTTCACTTCAGATGTCCAATTTTGATGAAACAAGAATCGATTTGAGGGTTTTTCGACCTTCTAAATGTGATGCCAATATCTGCTTTGCACTAGCAAGCTCCAATCATGACCTGCAAAAAAACAATCTCTCCAATGGCTATGAAATGAAGCTCCTATGACTCTAATACCATCTAAGAATTTGGTATAGCTCTGATGTCATGTATAAATTTTCTTGAGGTAAGAATAAAATGCCAAGATCTAGAAGCTCAAGAGATAGCACAAGAGAAATAAGATATGATCAAATGAAAATGGATATTAGATGATTGGATGAATACATCATAGAAGTGCCTTGTCTATAAATTCAACTGATATGTCTAGGAATCATACAAGAGATAAGCGTAACAACTAAGCACATGTCCGCCAAGAGTGGATTATCCTCCATTGTGCATGAATGTACATGCAAAAAAGTGAGGATAAGAATACAAAGGTGTATCTCATAAAGAGATGTAGTAGAAGACATGTGCTCAATTGGAGTGCAAACTACTGTGTTGTCAACATGACAATTCATATGAATATGCAAACTTCTAGGTGTCTACATGACAAGTAATATGAAAATGCATTAACCTAAGTAAACTTAGTAAAGTATAAATAGTAAATACTTATTTACACCAAAAATAATTTGTTAGAAATTTAAATATACTTCATTTGGTTATGAAAGTAACTTAAATTTCTTTTGCATTCTTGTTGAGCATTGATGTTAACAAATTTAGAATTTTTTGATTAAGTAAAAATAGGTTTTGAAAGGACCTAAAACCTTTTACAAAGTAACAAGAAGATAAGCAAAGAAAACTTATGAGAAATTGTGCATCAACACCATACAACTAGACAAGCTAGAACAAGAGACCATAAAACATCAAATAGGAAGAAGGACAAAAAAAGGATAGCATAAAGACACCATTAGGATAGCTATAAGGTCTTCAGTAATTTAGTAGCCTGATCAGCTAGGATATTCATGTTCGCAGTAGAGACCCTCAAATCATCAATCTCTTTTTCATCCATAACCTCTATCTTCTTTGAATTTTCCCTTGTGCACTTGTTATACTTAATCATATTTCATATCATTTACCTTGGTTTCTCCCCTATTCCAAATTATTCAAAAAATTCTTGATGTTCTCCACAACAAATTTCAATATGGAACAACTTTGATGATCAAAATTATTTAACCCATTCTCAATTCTATCAACTTTGTTTTCCATGATATCCATATTCTTGTACATGTCCTTCAATATTTGTTCCATAGCTCTATTTTTGGCTTCAAGAGGTGGTACTCTCTTCATTAAGTTCTTAACTTCTTCAACATTTTCAGTCACCTCCAATAGCCTATCCAAGTGTTGGCCTAAATTTATCTCACCTCTATTAGTCTCGCTCAGATGTCAAACTCCCTTCTTAAATCCTACATCTATTCCTTCATATTGCTAATCACCCTTCTCATCTCACCGAGGTTGCAAAAGACACCCTTAATATTCCCTTGATCATCCTGGGCATTGGTTTGGTTCATATTTTCCTCATCAATGTCCAAATTATCTTTTCCAAGGTCAGTATCCCCAATGCCTTTATCCCTAGCCTTCCCATGAATCAAAACCTTCTTTCCTTTCAGGTCCTTCTCCTTTTTTTGGATCAAAAGATCATCATCCAAGGGGATGTTAAAAAATGTCTCATCCTTCTTTGAACTATTTATGGTTTTAAATCTACCAATTTTTTCCTTAATCTTCTTCCCTTTTCCTCTTTAGAATCCTCATCTATTCTAGTCTCCATCTCATAATCCACCTCATTTCTTTTCCTTTTCTTAGATGTTGAGCACCTAGGGGAAATATTTTTCCTCTTTTTAACACCAACTCAACTTCTTCTTCCTCAGTTTCATCTTCATAGGCTTAATATTAGTCAGTCCCCTTAGTATCACATTCCATAGTCTTTTTGCTAAAGCGAGGTCTGTCCACTTTTTTATATTTAAGAAAATTCATAACCAGAACCATCAAATCCTCATGACAAGCATGATCTCCTTTGTGGTCATTCTAAAGGGCTAAAATGGTAGTATCCATAGACTACCTCAAGTTGAAAGGGAAATTTACTCTAAACCTAGGCCTAAAATGGTTAATCAACTTGAAGTGGTGGCCACAAATCTTAGTAAAATGACCATCTAGGGTTAAATACTCAATAACAACAAACATAAAAAACCTCCAGGGTCTAGAAATAGAATGTAGGCTAAAGTAAGAGTTGCCAATTTTGACCAACATGTTTCTCTCCTTGTTCATCTTTGCAAACTCATCCACAACTTTATCAAAAATTTTCCTATCTCTATAGAAATTAATACCTTCCACTTCCATGCCAATAGCTTTGGAAATAATATCCTTCATGACTTCTATTCTCTTATTACCCACCAAAATGCTACCATTCTTCCAAGTTTTGATGAACTTCTTAGTGGTAGTCGGGTTGCTTCCCTGGAGTTTCTCCAAGAAACTTGTAAATTTTCCCTGTTCTAAAATGTCCCAAATTTTTGGCTTTTGCTTCCATTCCTTGCAACCTCCTAGCTCACACCTCTTTCTTTTACGTCTCATATTCCTTAATCTATAGAAATTACTCTCCTTACTAGCAAGGTCAAGCAAATTGTAGTTCTTAGTTTGAAAATCATGACATTCTTTTCTTTTTTGCAAGAATACCCAGAATCCATGTAGTAATAAGTGAATAGTCTCATCAAACATAACCATAATCCATGATCCCCCACTCCAATACATCTCATAATTACTCCTAATTTCCATTTTCATCCTTATTAAAGCACTTTTGTCTACTTCCAATTTTTTCGTACTCTATCAAAGATAGCCCGTTAATTGGGATGTTATTACCATTATTCCAAGTCATCTTCATGTGACTTTTACAAGCCACATTTGCTGCCTAGTCAACCACTTTGTTGGTTTCTCTATAATTATGGGTAATAACAAATTCTACAAAAGAATCGATTAAAATTATAGATTTTCATATAATGTTATGAATGGTCCATGAGGGATTATTAACTTTGTTGAGACAACTAGTGATATTTAGGAAATCCCCTTCAAGCCAAATGTTCTCCATTTTCATACTCTTAGCATATAATAGATATAAAGAGTTGCACTAGCTTCTGCTATGTGATTGGTCTGCTTTCTAATAGGGATATCCATAACACCAATACTATCCTCATTTTTATTTTTGATAACAATACCACACCCTGCAATCTCTAGATTTCCCTTAAAGGCCCCATCAAAATTAATCTTATACTATCCATTTCGTGGGAAATCCCATCTAGCCATGCTTCAAAGACTTATTTCACTTTGAGAATAACTCATCCCTTCACTTTCTAGTTCTTAATTAATTTTTCTTCCAACTCATCATGAGGCTCCATGCCTTTTCCACTTAGTCTAACATTCTCTATTACCATACTCTTGATCTTGTGGAAGATTTGACTAGAGTTTGACTCCTTGCCCCTAAATACCCTATCATTTCTTTCCTTCCAAATATCCCAACATAAATAAGGTAGAATAAAGTTCCATAAATTATTAATCAAGGCATTTTGGGAGGGAGAATTCAAAGCTAAGAGAAAATTTTTGATATTGAAAGGGAGAACCCACTCCATCTTCAAAAGTTTAAAGATCCTTTCCCATAAGCTTATAGTATAGGAGCAATGAATGGCCAAATGATTAATGAGTTCTTCTTCTTCCTTACATAGATAACATATACTAACAAGAAAAATACCTTTATTCTTTAAATTATTAATAGTAAGGATTTTATCCTACAATAAGATCCAAAAAAAGGTGTTAACTTTTTAGGTGCCAGGCCTTTGAACCAGGCTTTAGCCCAACAAGGTTCATGACAATCTTCAAATGTATAACCATATAGAGAAGAGACACAAAATCATCCATTAGGATTAAACTTCCATATTAAAGAATCCTCCTCATCAACTAGAAAGATAAAATTTTGTATTTTATTAAGTTCATTAAGAAAATCATCCACTCTGGTAAGATCCACCCATTTGTCTCCTTCCCAATAGTCTGCAACATCTGACCCAAAAAAGACTTGCATTGCACCATATAGGCCTTCAAATACTGATTAGAACTCAAAGCATGATCAAGAATCCATATGTCCTCCCATAATTGAATGGTTTTAACATTTCCAACCATCCACCTCACTCCTTTATTTATAATTTGCTTATTTTTCGAAGCCTCCTTCCAGATAGTTGAGCCCCCTTGAACTTCATCACTTCTAAGAAAAAGATTGAAATTTTCTCTCTCCAAGTTATATTTGTTATTCCATATGCATTTCCATTCTCCAACATCATTATACAATCTCCAAATGAGATTAACAAGTAAGAAATCATTCATATTATTTACCTTTCTTAATCCCAGAACACTTTTGTTAATGGGTTTACAAACCTTTTCCTAGGCAATTAGTGTCATTCTTTTCTTCTTTTCCATCCTAGTACATAAGAAGTTCCTATTGGAATGTGTAAGTTCCCCCTTAAATGAAATGTAAAAGCATAATAGAGGATTTTAGAAATTACTGGATTGACGAATAGGGTTAGGTAAAGTTCAGAGGTCATTTATGTGTAGATAGTTTTAGAAAAGTTTATTTTTTCTATGTCAGTTAATTTAGATGTTTTGAGAAATAATATAAAACATCTATAAATAGAGGCACCTTGTGATGTTATTGATATGGAAAAAATGGGTAATGAAATATATTAGTGCTACAATGTATTTTTCAATTTTAGTTTATTTTGTCCATCCACCTTTCACAAGGTGTATTAGAGTTGTTGTGTATTTCTACAAGTGGCATTAGAGCTAGGTAAGAAAATCCTATCACCATTTGTGATAGATGAATAAGAAAAAGGTTAATTGGGAGAGTCTTGTCACCATTTTTGACAGAAGCATCTAATCAAGGGATAGCTGAAGAAAGAAGGAATTTGTTTGCCACCATTTGTAACAACAAAGAGATTTTTATTTTGCAGAGCAAGGTTATTTGGAGAACCCTATCACCATTTGTGATAGATGAAGCAATCAAGGCATAGTTGAAAGAAGACATGAATTTGATCAAGGATATTAATCAACCTTGTCACCAACATTTGTGATAGATGAGGAAAAATTATCAATGGATCTTGTGAAAAGAGGAAATCATTGGCAGCCAATTGCTAACAAAATGTTTGTAGAAATTAATGGCCATAGCCTTGGAAGACACTATTCATGCATTAAAGGATATGAAGATTATTGGAAAATAGCATTTTGGCATCAGGCAAAAGAAAGAATTTTGATTTGTCTGCAACATCATCTAAGATTGAAATTAGGGGGGAATTGTTGGAATGTGTAATTTCATCCTCAAATGAAATGTAAAAGCATAATAGAGGATTCTAAAAATTATTGGATTGAAAAATAGTGTTAGGTAAAGTTCTAGAAGTCATTTATGTGTAGATAGTTCTAGAAAAGTTTATTTGTTCTACGTCAGTTAATTTAGATGTTTTCAGAAATAATCTAAAACCTCTATAAATAGAGGTATCTTGTAATGTTATTGATATGGACAAAATGGTTAATAAAATATATTAGTGTTGCAACACATTGAGTATTTTTCCATTTTAGTTTATTTTGTCCATCCACCTTTCACAAGGTGTATTAGAGTTGTTGCGAGTTTCTACAATTTCTTCGAATTCTTTCAATAGCCATAGAAAATTTTATGGGTATCTTAAAAATACTCAAAGCATATAGGGGGATGCTTTGAATGATAAATTTTAGCACAATTATCTTACCAACCTAGCTAAGGAGGGATCCTTTCCAACCAACTAACTTTGTATGGATTTTGTCAATCAAATAACTCTAGAAAGACTCAGGAGGGTCGAGGCATAGAGGTAAACTAAGATACAAACCCATAAGGCTTCCAATGTCACACCCATAATTCTTTGAATTTTGGTTTGTCTATTAACATTAACATTGATGAAAGAATTAAAGCTTTTATTCCAATTTATAATCTCTCCTATGGCCTGCCCATAATCATCAAAAGCCTTTTTAATATTGCTAGCATTTTTGATTGAAGCTTCTCCCATTACAATCAAGTCATCCCCAAATTTTTGGTGATAACATATTAGTTCCTTTGATGAAGGTCTTAGCCCCACAAAATCCCCCTTTTGCACCATTTTCTTCACAAATCTACCCAAACATTCAACGATTAAAATGAATAAAATAGGGGATAAAGGGTCCCCTTGTCTTAAGCCTCTGGAAGCATGAAAAAAAAGGAGTCAAGGAAACCAACATATGATCCATATCCAAAAACCTATTATTGAATCCAAAGGTTTCCAATCCACCTTGTTACATGCCTTAGAAAAATCAAACTTTAGTAAAAACCCTTCTTTCTTTGATTTGATGAGGGAGTGAATATTTTCATAAACTGATATAATAGAGTCTAAAATCTACCTACCTGGAATGAATCCATTCTACTTTCTTCAAATTAGATTACGTAATAAAGTCAAAATCCTAAGAGTGAGGACTTTTGAAATTATCTTATAAAAATAATTATAGAAGTTGATGGGTCTAAGTTGATTAATACTATCTGCCCTAGGTTTTTTGGATAGCTGGGCCAAAAAAGTACCATTCAATTCTTTAAGAAGTTTTCTAGATCCAAAGGATTCTTTGACCCCTTTAATAGGATCCTCTTGGATAATGTTCTAATAAGTTTGGAAAAGAGAAAGGGGAATCCATCCAGGCTAGGTGCCTTCTCACCATTAAAGGAAAAAGAAACCTTTGTTATTTCCTCTTTAGAAGGAATGATAATGAGGTCTTTGTTCGGATCTTGAGATATGCTCTTTGGAATACACCTTAGGAATTCCTTTTGCTTTTTCTTATCAAGATTATGTTCTCTCTCTAGAAGACCACTACAAATCTCAAAGCCTCTCTTTTGATATCCTCATCATCCTTTGTGATAACATTATTAACTTTTAGTCTAGAATTGTTTTGACCATTCTATGCTTCAAAGTGGTCATATAAAACTACTTTGTGTTCCTATCCCATTCTTTAATAAAGTCTTTCCTGGATCATTGCTTCCATTAAATCTCCTCCTTGGTAATAATTTCATGTAAATCAATCAACTTTGAGTCCTCCTTTCTAGAAAATTTCTCATAACCCTCAGACTGAATGCTATCCTGGATCTCTTTAAGTTCCTCAAGAATTTTACTTTTGCTTTCACATATATTCCCAAAAGTTTCTCTATTCCATCTTTTAATGTTATCCTTAAAATTTTTTCATTTTTTTTGCCACTTTGAAAATAACAATTCCCTTAACCTTTGTAGAAGTTGTGAAAACCAACTTCACAGAATGCCAAGAACACTTGCATGCAAATAACCTATATTGAAGAGAAATCAAAAGAGGAAAAAGAAGAGCTTGGAAAATCTCAACGGTGTGAGAGAAAAAATTTATTCCAAGTTATTAAAACAAAAAATAAAAATCAACCTTAAAGGTGAATGAAACCCTAAAGGGAAAGAAAAATAGGTTTGCACATTATAATTAATAAAAAAAATTTATTATATGCACCTAAGAGAAAGCTTAAGTAACTAGATTAATAAACAACTTAATTAACTGAATCAAGATGATCTAATTAATAAGTGTAACAAATAATTACTCTAACACCACCCTTAAGAAAAGCTTAGAAGGAAGCTAACCTAGCAAAGCAATGAAAGTAGGAAAATGGGTCCTGACAACAAGGCTTGATCAGGTATGCAAAATAAGGAAATCTCTATAAACTGGAGACAAAGGAGAAAACCCAGTGGGAAAAACCCCTCTCAAAAAAAAGATATAACAAACATGCTGAAAAAAACTTGAAGGAAGGCCTCAAGAAGACTCCCCAAGGACAACTTTCGTAACCCCAAGCATAGACTGCAACTAAAGATAGCGAGGCAATGCAAATGACTTGGTGAAGATGTCAGCAACCATGGCATCAGTGGGAATATACTCCAAAGAGAGAAAACTATCTTGGATCAAATGATGGATGAAATGCATATGTAGAACAATGTGTTTAGTGCACTAATGCTCCATAGGGTTGCAGGAAATATGAATAGCTCTCTAATTATCACACCACAAAATAGTGGGACAATCAAGACGAAAACAAAACTCAGTCATCAATTGCCAAAGCCATATTATCTCTTGACTAGCAAGCATTGCTGCTCAATACTTAGCCTTTGTAGATGAAAGTGCATGAGCATGCTACTTCTTGCATGACTATGTCATAGGACCAAAGCCAAGACAAAAAAATAAAACCAGAAGTAGACTTTCGATCATCAACATCACCAGCCCAATCTGAGTCAGTGTAGCCAACAATGTGAGTAGTCCTTGATGTGTAATAAATGCCATACATCAGTGTTCCCTAAATGTATCTCAAAATACACTTGGAAGCTTGCTAATGACTCTAGTGAGGCTCATGTGAAAACTGAGAGAGATTAGGACAAGTGTGTGTCAAGTACAACAAGCTGCCAACCAACTACTGATACAATGTGGGATCCACTAAAGGTGAAGTGAAAAAGGTAGACAAGGTAACACCCAACCAAAAAGGTGTGGGAGAAGGCTTGCAATAAAGCATGTCAAAGTGACGAAGCATTTCAAGAGCATACTTCTGCTAGTAAACAAAGATTCCAACAGGGGAATGAACAATCTAAAGACCAAGAAAATAGTGTAGCAGACCAAGATCAGTCATCTCAAACTGTTCCATCAACACTCTTTAAACATCCATAATCATAGAGGATGAGCTACTTGTGAGAAGAAGATCATCAACATATAGCACAAGGATCAAAACCTTAGCCTCAAGATGTTGAATGTAGATTGTAGGATAAGAATGATAGCATGTGAAGCCTGTTGAAAGTAGAAAAGAGTCCATCTTCTCATACCAAGCCCGAGGGGCCTATTTGAGACCATATAATGAGCATAAAATTCTACAAACCAAGGAGGAATCCTACACAAATCCCTGAGGCTGACCCATGTAAATATCCTTGGTAAGATCATCATGCAAGAATGCACTCTTCACATCCATGTGAAAAATAGAGTTCATCTTGGTGACAAGAGAAAATGTCTTAGTGTAATCAATACCCTCAACCTATGAAAAACCCTTTGCAACAAGACGGGCCTTGTGTTTATCAATGGAACCATAAGAAAAAAACTTAGTATGATACAACCATTTGCATCACACTAACTTTCTTCCCTTAGGAAGAGAACAAAGATCCCAAGTATGATTCTTCCTCAAAGAAGAATACTCCTAGTCCATTGCACTGTCCCACTCAAAATGTCCTATCACTGCTAAAAAGTTCTGAGGATCATCACAAATAACATGATTTGAGAAGACTAGAACCCGCAGTATGAGAACGGGTGTGATGGGAAGTGGAAGGGTCACTAGGTAGAGATCTTGCAACCTCAACTATATCTCAAGCCCATTTAGGCATCTGGGGAGGATCTTGTGGTGGAGGTACATGGGGATCACCAACATCATCATCCTCATCATCTAGAAAAGAGACTAGAAAGGATGAGGGAGTAGTGGTAAGTGAAGTAGACTCTGGAGACATGGTATCTAATGTAGGAAGGCACTCATCAAAATGGACATCCTGTCGAAATAGGACCTCTCTAGAATTCAGATCAAACAACCTGTAGGCCTTAACATCCTCATAGTAGCCAACAAAAATAAGGTGTCAGCTCTTCCACGACATTGCTCTCCTCTAAGAATTTGGTATAAATGCACATGCTTCACTACCAAATACTCAAAATGAAGATGCATCAAGCTTGACATGAGACCAAGCCTCCTCAAGAGTCATATGTTAAACTGCCTTGTGAGGCATCTGATTCTGAATATAGTTGGCACAATTGACTGCATCTACCCAAAACCATGAATCCATGGAAGTAGATTGAATCATACAATTAGCCATCTTCCAAATGGTTCTATTCTTTCTCTTGGCCACACCATTATACTGAGGGGTGTAAGGCACTGAAAACTGATGCTGAAGACCATGTTCAGAGTAGAAATCCCTGAAAGCTTAGTTCACATACTCCCCCCCCATTATCTATGCATATTTTCCAAATAGAAAGACTAGACTTCTTCTCAAAAAATGTCTTAAAGACTTGAAATGAATCAAAGACATTAGACTTGTACTTTAAAAAGTACACCCATGTATGTCTGGAGAAGTCATCAATGAAAGGAAGCACATATCTAGCACCAAAAAAAGGAGTGGGAAATGACATGAGGTCACTATGAATCAACTCCAATGGTGCCAAAGCACGAGTGGCTCATCCATGTGGAAAAGGATCCCTATGTTGTTTGCCAAGAGTGCAACCCTAACAAACACCATTTGTGTAGGAAATCTGGGGAAGCCCAATAACAAGTGCTTGTGTGCTCATCTGCTGAAGATATCTGTAATTGACATGACCAAAATGGTCATGCCAAAGTTTTCTTATTGAATATGCATGTGCTACAAGACAAGAACTTGTGTCATGAGAAGATTCAAATTCATCAAATTTGTAGAGGTGAGATGCAGAGTCAACACTCCCAATAGCCACAATCAACTTAGAATCAAGTAAGTCCTGAATAACCACATCATCTGGTGAGAACTCAATTGTCTTACTAGAGCTAGAGTGGAAAGTATGATAAATAGAAAATAGGTTCATTGAGATGTTAGGGACAAAAAGAACATCCTAAAGAGAACCCCCAGCTAATGCAATAGAGCCAGAACCCAAGACTAAAATATGTGATGAGTTTCCAATAGCAATTTGTGAAGTAGTACAAGGAGCAATTGAAGTGACCAACTACTGAGTTTTTTTCATATGGTGAGAGGCACCAAAATCAAGAATCCAGGAAGACCCAAAATTTATAGCTCATGCAGTAAGAGCATGACCTTTCCTTGCAGGGAGGTTGAAGACTTAGGTGCTAAAATGTGATGCTCCTGCATTGCTTCCTCTAAAGCATCCAAATGTTTCCAACACCTAGAAACAAGATTTCCATCCTTTCCACAAAAATTGTAGGTCTCAACTGATTTATTCTTAGTCTTGGAGGTAGACTGAATAGACTTCGAAGTAGATTTACCCTTGGAAGGGTTAGTTGGAGGTTTGGAATTAGTTTTTGGTGTATATTTCTTCAAATTGGCCTTCTATTTTGGTTTCCCTTGAGAAGTTTGAGCAACCAATGCTTGGTTGGAAGAGCCAAAGGCATCCACCTGTTGGATCTTTGCTTGTTCCCATGTCAACCGATCACAAAATGTCTCAAAAGAGAGCATTTAATGTTTGTAACCCAAGGCATCCATAATGGAGTAGAAAGTGGAAGTAAAGATCTAATACTGTCCTTGCAACTTTGAGAGTATGAAAAGAATACTCTCATCATCTTTTTTTTTTCCCCCACATCCTTGCAAAACTATATGCAAAGATTTAAACTTCATCAAGAAGTCCTCAATGGTGGGGAAGCTGGTAGGTGTCAAAGAAGTCAACTTTGCATCAAGTTGTAGCGCCCAAAACTCATTCACTGTGCCAAACAAGTTGTGAAACTTGGTCCAAATAGCTTGAGAAGTGGTCAAACCATCCAGGTGAAACAATAGACTATCAGAGATGTTTAGTGTAATCAATCCCATGGCTTCATCCATTTTGTTCCTGTGCTAAAGAACCTCAAAGGGGCATTGCAGGATAGGTTGATTCTCATCTAGACATGACCATAAGCCACGTGACATAAGAAGCTTAGTCATGTGTGCTTTCCAATTGTGATAGTTGTGTAGCATTAGCTAGGCCATAGAGGGGTCCAACATTGAGAGAAGAAGACGGAAGTAAAAGGGTCAATTTTGGACGTTGGATGCAGAGAGGTAGGAAACTGAAGGATCTACTTTAACACCAAAAAAGGGAGCTCAAATAGACTAAAAAAAAAAGAACCTAGCATCATCATCTCCATCTCAGAACCAACTTTTTGGTGCTTCTTTTGGATCAGAAAAAGACCTCTATATGCTCAAGTTATGGCCAAAAAACTAATTGTTGCTTCAAAAGGCAAGCTCATTGGAAAATTAAAGTCATGACAAAAGATTTGATAGCCATACGACTATCAAATAGACATTGCCAAAAAAAAGCTAGGTATCAGAATGCTGATGTTAGCTACCAGATTATGATGTCATCTTGCCAAAAAATAATGTCAGCAAGGGTAAAAAATTGGTGTAAAAAATGATGTCATTTGCTAGAATGCTAACATAGGACATTGAGAAGTTGACATAGGACATTGGGAAGTTGATGTCATGCCTGCACAAGGGTTTCAATGGTGTTGCCAATAGAGGTTGCAGATGGGTGGTGGATGGAGGCAGTGTTGTGGAGGAGGGTAGTAGGCTGGCAGTTGCAAAGCAGTAGTTAAGTTATGGCTATGCCGCAACTGCACTGCCCACAGAGGTGACACCTAGGCTGAGTGTAGGAGGCATTATGGTGGTACAGGGTGGAGCTACAGTGGTCATTGGGTAGAGTAGTTTTTGTGGTCACCCAAGTGTTTTTAAATTTTTATTTTCAAAAGTTGTTCGTATGATCCTTGGGGATGCCAATAAAAATTTGCCTAACACTACAATAGCTAAAAATCAAAAAAATTATATGGATTCTGACTATAACAAGCCTTTTGGGCACAATGGAAGCATCTATTTTGGCCCAAAGTGAGCCAAAAAAATGTCTTCCTGATTGAAGAAAAAACCTTGAAAAGATGGGGTTTTTGACTCTGAATTGCGGCTTCAAACTCTTCAAACTAGGAAGTAGTAGGGACGCTCTGATACCATGTAGAAGTTGTGAAAACCAACTTCACCGATCGCCAAGAACACCTGCATGCAAATAACTTGTACTGAAGAGAAACCAAAAAGGAAAAAGAAGAGCTTGGAAAATCTCAACATTGTGAGAGTGAAAATGTATTTCGAGTTATTAAAACAAAAAGTATAAAAGTTCAACCTTAAAGGTGAATGAAACCAGGTTTGCGCATTATAATTATATAAAATATTAATTATATGCATCTAAGAGAAAGCTTAAGTAACTAGAGTAATAAAGAACTTAATTAACTAAATCAAAATGATCTAATTAATAAGCATAGAAAATAATTACTCTAACAAACTTAACCCTCCACCACTCTTTAATAAGGTTTTCTAGCCTAGGATGTAAAATCCACATTTTTTCAAATAAAAAAGGAAAAAAAATTTTTAATGGAAACATGGTCAACTACTAGAAAAATAAGATATTGATAAGGGCTCTATCTAGTCTAACTTGTATGAGATCCTTACGCAATCTTCTATTCATGCAAGTATAGTCAAGTCCATGTCATGCAACATATAATTATCAATGAATTCTATCAAACTATCCAAATTGGTCTGACTTCCCCCCATCTTCTCATTTTCCTTCAAAGGTATGTTGAAATCCCCCATAATGATCCAGTCCTCATCCTCAAAGTCCTTCCTAAGATTATTCATTTTCATTCAACAAGGTTTCCTTCCCCATTTGGTGTTAGATTCATAGACATTAGTTTGCACCGACGAAGTGCTATCCTTAGTATTTAAAAATTTGATGTTAATCATGTTCCTGTTTTGAGATAAAAGTTCCCCATAGATAATTGTTCATTTCGTAAAATTTCCATACCACAAGAGGCCCCATCAACATCAGTACCTAAGATCTTACCACTACTATTCTACTTTATACTTTGGTATCTTGGTTTCCTGAAGAAGCACAATATCCAGTTTATTATCTCTAATCATATTCCTAACCATGTCTTTCTTATGAGGATTATTCAATTCTCTAATATTACATGATCTAATCTTAATTTCTTATGGAATGCTTTTGATTCCAAGATAGTCCTTTGACTACCATCCACTATACTTTTGCTAGTCTCCAAAATTATTTTTTGCTGATTTGAAGGCCTCTCTATTGGAGTTTGGTTATGACCATCATCCCCTATTTTTTTACTCCTTGTGTTTCTACGAAGTGTTTAATTTTCTTTATTATTTTTTATATTGTTCTCCTTTTTCTTAGTCCTTACTTTCTTGTTGTGCTCCACATCAATTCATTCTTCTCAATTTACTATTCCTCACCCTGCAAAGCTCTATCAATATCTTTAGCATTCCCCCACTTGGGTGTTCTTTCTTATGTTACTGATAATATTCCATCCTTGTGTGGAAAGTTCCTATTATTGTTGATGTTCATCCAATGGCATTTAGATAAATTTGGTCCCAAAATAATACAATCTTGTGCCTCTTGATTATCCATTTCCTTTTTGTTAATAGTACTCTTGCTACTAACACCTGACATTTCTCTCTCAACAATATTCACGTCATTTATCTCCTTGGTCTCTACCACTTCCATCCTTGTACTCAGGACTTCTTTATCATAGTTATCCTTTATCATTTTATGCTTAATGGGACTAGTTGGGTCCTTTTCTAGAACCTGGATTTGACCCATAAGATTACCATTCTTAGAGTCTTTACTAATCATCTCAATAGGCTCTGCCTAAGTGCCATTTTTACCCATTTTTACCCCCTTCTCTATTTGGTTTTTTTCCAAAGACTCAACAACCTTGGTTCCTTTTTGAATCCATTCTTTTTTATATTTCTTTAGGATGCTAACTTTATTAGGGCATTTCTTCACATAGTGACTCATTTTTTTACAATGAAAATAGGCAAAAGGGATGGATTCATATCCAATCTTCTTATGCCAAACACCCAGTTTAGATTGAAGTGTAATGGACTCCATTATATCAACCCCTTGAATGACTCCAACACATATTCTGGCATAAGTTAATCTCCTTCTTGACACTGTCACTAGGTCCATTGATAGAAACTCACCAAAGGTGTTAAATATTCCTTATTAAACATCTTCTATGTAGAACTCTAGTGGCAATCCTGGTAGTTTAACCCAAACAAGGGCTTGTGTAGCCAATTCATTCTAAGAACTTAGGTTAGGGCACCATTTTTTTAACACCATAGTATATCTTCCCACTTACCAGGGCCACCACACAAGATGTTTCCATGATCTTCTTCACAAGAAAGTAAAAGAAGAGGCAACCTTTTGACATAGTGACAATATCCACCTGTCCCTTCCAAGCCCATTTTCTTTTAATAAAGACTTTGACTACCTCAATATTCAGTTTGGATCCCAAGAATCTCCCCAAAAGGGTGTGATCCATTCTAGATATGTTCATATCTATGATTTGATTTGGGATTTCCAAAATAAATAAGCCTTGCTCTGTAATAAATACATTCTTGAGTGGGGGAAAGAAGACTTATCAACCAACTTAATGCCAAACAAGCTTGACCATTTGTAGACTTGGGTCCCCCTTGGTCCCCAGGGACCCCAACTCCATTAAGTTCCTTTCCAAGCTATTTTTCATCCTTAGTCATCCACCATTCCCGCCCACACTTCTAGCTTCACCCGCTACCTCACCCATGCTCCTACAACAAATTCAAGATGTTAGTAATCTAAGGTCCTCTTATATTTTATTCAAATATAGTTCATAAAATAAATAATAAATAAATAAATACATATACTGGGTGTGTTTTGTCTAAATTTTTTGGGGCATGACACATCCCTTTAAGGAATTTTGTCAAACATTTATTCTTCATCTTTTGTTGCACTCCATATACATATCTCCAAAAGAAATTGTAGTCACAATTATCACATGTGTTCTTTCAAATACTTATCTTCAAAGAAAATTGATGAATAGTTCAATTGTATGATTTATCATTCCATAATTTGTACATGTATTTGTGAGATCAATATTAGACAAAGGCCTAGGAAAAATTGATATAGTATAGATCTTCAACCATTTCTATTTATCCACTAAAAATATGTTTCTTTGGGAGTTGTTATCAATCTTTCTACATACCTCGCTTCTATGTTTCCACATCTCTTTGAGTCTTCTTATTTCATTCCATATCTTGCATGCATGTTAGCATGAGTCGTACTTCCATAGGCATTATTTGAATGTTTTTGAAAATAATTTTGACAAGATCATTTTTCTATAAAACTTACAACTATTGAATTCATGAGATAATGTCTCTTGAGGATCCAACTCATGTGCCTTGTTTTTTCTTCCTTAAGTGCATGCATATCGAGCCTGGTATTTATAATAGTCTTTCATCAAAGTGATTCGTGCTTTAACATTTTGTTTTCATGTCTACTGGATGATTTTAGAATTTACTAGACAAATTTATTAACAAAACTATGTCAATCGTGTTAAGTTAGAAATTTCATGCACATACATGTCACTGTGAGTAAGTCTACTTTTCAGCAATGGTTGTAGAATTTGGATGCACGATTGCTACAAGTTGCACGTGTTTGAAATTTTTTAAAGAATCTTCCACAAACATATAAATATTCTAGATGACATTATTATTATTATTTTCACTTAGTGTATTTTCTACATCATTGTATTTTGCCAAACAATTCACGTTCTGTATGAAGTCATCTCTTTGAGGCATTTTCTCCATAGCTCACAATGCCTTGAATTTACATCTTAAGGAATTTTTGTAGAGATTCCCAAACAAATGAGTTGAGAAGGTTCTCTTTTTATTTAACTAGTTTTAAAGTTAGTTATGGTAAGTACTCTTATTGAAAATTTATCATTTCTCTTTAAGACTTGGATAACTTCTTTGAAATTAACTTTATACGATGAGAACATATTAGATATTTGAGCTATTTTTGAAACTTTTCAAACTAACCAATTCGACCCACAACTATATGCAAATATTTAGTCCATTGTTCCTTTTACCATCTTGAGGAACTATATAAATATATTGATTGTATAATATGGAGATTCTCAATTATGTTGTTAGTCCCTAATTTTAGGCAACAACTTATGTTTTCACATCATTTTTTACAATTAATTTTTTCTTGGGACATCACTTAATAAGTCTTTATCCTAAGTTTGTAAATTTTTTTTTATTAAAATTATATTTTTCTAGTTTTATTTCTTTTTGTGATTGGTTGTTGTCAAATTGTCTAGCAATTTTTTTCTTTTTTCTATTAAAAAATTGCTCATTTTTATAACAATTTTTTAAAAATCATGGACGAGTCACTGGCATGTCTCTACATATCAGAAAGTGACAAATTTAATGTAGGCCACATTCCTTCTCTAATAGGAACTGAGTGTTAAACCCCAACTACTACCATTCTCCTTAAACTATGTTTGTTTCTTCTTTAGAAATAAATAACACTCTTTTATTTCTATATTTGGGGTAGGAGAAAGAGTGTGGCAGAGGGTAAATTCATAAAATAGGCTCTCAAACCTAGGAAAATGGCTAAGAATAGTAACTAATCAAATGTATGATCACATACTAGTTTTTTTTCTTGAATGATTATTGTAGTTAATATTTAAATCTCACACCAATTAGAGAATGAGGATCCTTGTGTTCATCTCCCTCCAATGGTGAATCACCTTAGTCACTACCCTTTCTTAAATTGAACTTGTCATTCCAATGCTTGGTTTGAAGAGTCCCCACATGTTATTTTTCACAATGTGTTACAACTATGTGTAAATAAACACTTTGATAGGTATGTACTCAATGTAGGGTGATGATGTAGTTAATATCAATTTTAGTTAGTGCATAACCTTTTTCATGATATCCCATTCAATGTAGATTTATGGTTTTTGGTTTTAGTGACTCATCTGATGGAAAGCTTTCATAAGACAATGGATTAATGGGATCTATTTTATGTGTCTTGTACACAATTTTTTTAGATTTGAGAAATACCTATGTCCAAGAAAAGACAAGTGGATATGATCAAGATATAGCAATTTTTTTTCATTTTTGAAATAGACCTACTCAAGTAGAAATTGGGATACATATTCAACATAGAAAAAATAGTTTTTTTGGGCTTTGGTTTGAGGAATAAATATTTTAAGTGAATTAACTAGAATAAGAAAAAATACATTTTTGATGAATTCAAGATTTATCATTGTCACAAGATTGTTTTGACTTACCGGTGTTTTTAGATGCTAGAAAATAGGAAAGTGACCTAATTCACAGTTTGTCAGTGTGAAATGACACTAGATAAACATTGGAGGTAGGCCTGGAATTTGATGGTCACCCCTACTTGTCATCTTGCTTTTTAATGATGGTTTGGTCATATTAATGCCTTTCATTTTATGTTTTTAGATAAATATTGATTGTCAAAAATCAATATACTAGCAGTTGCACATTTATGTATGCTCAACGAATAGCCGATAGGAGTCACTTGTTCATATGAATGTGAAAAAAGATTTCTACTAAGACCTTATAGATTTTATATACCAATTATTAAGATATTTAAATATTTTTAATTGTTAAATCTTGAAAAGATTATTTAATAGTTTACAAATTCTATTAATAAGAAATATATTATCAAATCTTACATTGGTAACATAATGTAAATTACCTATCAACCCTAATAAATAAAATACATAGTTCAACTATTGGTAATGACAATCCATACATAAATGAAGCTCTTGTAAAAGAAGAAGGCAAAGAAAATAATTTCAATTTTCAAAATTAGAGTATGTTTTTTTTTATTACATATAATTTTTTTAAATTGTAGATGATAAAATAGAATTTGATATTTATTTATTTTTAAAGAGTCTTGTTTATATATATATCTTAACGTTTGATCTAGAAAAATAGGAGAGGTTTAATTGGCACAAATAATAGCACTACAAATACTAAGATTTATACATAATTACTTAGAATAGATATTAAAAATACCATCTAATTAAAAATAATAAAAAATAAAAAGCATTTGTTAAACAATTAAAATTTTATTTTTCTTTAACAATATGTGAATAATTTTATATTTATATTAATTTTCTATCAAATATAATGCAATAATATTTTTTTTAGAAATTAAATTAATTGAAATTCAAAAAAATTAATATTAGTGTATTATTGTCTATTGCAAGAAAAAATATATTTTATTGATATTTTATGGTGCATATTCTACATTACATGAATATCAAATTGAAGTAATTATTAGTAATTTACGATGTTGTTTACATGTTTGAATGAACAAATATATAAAATAGAAAATAGATGTGAATCTATGAACTATCAGATCTACAAGAAATCAAATAGAAACTTGCCAAAATATTAAAATTAAGATTACGAAGAATAAAATTTCATTTTTGAATATTATAAAAATATGTTTTTATTAATATCATCGAAAAATCAGTAGGCTTTACAATATTTATGGCTAAGTAGTAATTTTTGGGAGCAAAAGCTCCCACAATAAGCCCATCAGCTTAAATATACATATAAATTAGTAATATATTAAAAAATATCTTATCTTAAAGCTTCTAAGTTCACACATTCTAAAAATTAATATTAAATTATAGAAAATAATTAAAAATCAACAAAATATGCAACTTAAGAAAATTTCCAAGCTTATATTTTGCATACTAATATTTCAAATTGGTAAAATCAATTTTTGTATAGTATATTATAAAAATATTATCTACTATGAATTTGATGGTTAATTTAAACTTAAGTATTGTATCATATTGACAGTTTTATAAAAAAATAATGTGTCAATCAATACGGTCCCACAAATATTTAGTCTATCATATGTGATTCAAAAGTGGAAAAATGGCCAATACGACCATCAAATTTCAGGGCTAATTGGAGGCTAATAGAATATAAAATGGTGCAAATAAAAAAAGTAGGAGTGGGCTGAGAAATATTGCCTTTTTCATCTTTTTTTTTTGAGAAAAGAGGGGTAAAAACTTTATTGAACTTTAGAACAAAGAATTACAGAAAAACAAAGGGCTAGAGCCCCATAAACTACTAAAGATCACACAACAACAAGAACTAGATCATCTCTCCCTAATTCCACTTACATCCTCCATAAGAGTCCTCTCCAATTCCTAACATAACTCATAGGGTATCTGTTCCCACTCATCAATCTTCCCCCAATCTATAGTCTTAGATGCCCATTTTGCTAGACTATCAACCGCCCTATTCCACTCCCTTGGAATATGGGCATAAGTCACTGAATCCATTGAAGAACTAACCTGTAATATCTATTGCACTATCATAGACAATTGCTAGCTAACATTCGAGATCTTTCTCTCAAGGAGAAGATTAACCAGAACCTGAGAGTTAGATTCACAAATCACCTTATGCTACCCAAGAGCATAGGACCATTTCAAATCATATAGAATAGCCAAACCTTCCATTATGTTAATATTCCACACTCCTTTATTAGCTGAGAAGATAAAAACCACTGATCCAGAGGAATCCCTACCAATCCCACCAATCCTAGCTAGACTTGGATTGCCCCTAGAAGAGCCATCTATATTAATTTTCAAGAGACTAGCCAGAGGGGGCAACCATCTCCCCATCCTTTTAACTTGTTGCTTTGCACGTCTACCTCTGTGACACATGTTGATGCTGGAGATAACCCCTATATTCCAAACCTATCAACCATCTCAACATCACTTTTCTCAAGCAGTAACACAATCTCACTCTTAGCTTTAATAGTCTCTTGGATCATTCCCATAATTCTAAGGCAAACCTATTGAATCTCCAATTTTCCACCCTAAAAGATTCTTCGATTTCTTTCCAACTAGACTTTCCATAGCAGAAAGATAGGTCCAGCATACCAAACATCTTGCAAGAAGGGAGCCAAGGAGGGGGACCTCCCAAGACTCATCCAAAACTCCAGCATGGATGAGGCATGAATGTAGGGGTGCCTACAAACACTCCACCAGAGATGCCAAAGCTATGAGGTGAAAGAGCAATAGAAGAACAAATGTGTAGAGTCTTCCTCCCCACTATTACAGAGAACACACCATGAAGGACCAGAAAAACCCCTCTTCCAGATATTGTCCCAAGTCAAGCATCTATTCCAAGCCAAAGTCCAAATAAAGTAGTTACACTTTGGCCAAGAAAACTTATTCCAAACTTTCCTCCACCACTGAACCTACCCCCCCACAAGTTTTTGGGAGAGAAACTCCTAATACCTAGAAGAAAAAGTGTAAGAACCCTTGGGTTTAGGGGACTAGGAAAATACATCATCATCCATAAGGGCACTACAGTTTCAGCTAGAAATAATGTAATGTAGCTCTGCATGCTCCATTTCTAAACCAAAAACCAGCCATTCCTCTGGACTCTTCTATCTTGCCTCCACCATCTTCCCCTGAAGATAGAAGGACTTAAAGTTTCTCACCTTTGACCATCTAGCTTCACAAAACCTCTGGGACAATATGTGCAAATGAGGATGTTGTTCAACTATGGGAGGGTAGCCATCCCAAGTGTTGTGCCAAAAATTCACCTCAGACCCACTCTTGCATATCCAAAAAAGGCCACCTTTAATGAGCACAACCCCTTTCTTAAGGGTGTTCCAAATCATCAAACCCTTCCTAGACAAGCTATATCAGGGGATATCTTTCTAGGGGATTCTTGGAAAGTACTTCTGAGTCAAAATTCTAGCCCATACCTAGTCCTATTCCACACACCATCATCGATATAATTTGGTAGCCAGAGCATTACCAGTAAGCACTGATTGCCCTAATCCGAGACCACCAAACTACTTTGGGCTACAAACAACTTCCCATTTAATAAGGCTCCATTTAGTTGAAGATAAAATGCCAGCCCATAAAAATCATCTTGCTAAGGAATCTAATTCTCTAACAAAACTCAACGATGCCACCTAAATCATACACCTATAGAGAGGAAGAACCTGAACCACTAATTGGAGTAGCTAGACCCACACCACAAAGGATAGCCATTGGTGGGTCCAATGAGTAACTTTAACACGGAACCTTTCTAGAATGATCTACCAAGAATCCCTAGACTGTATGCCCATTGAGATAGGGATCCCAAGATAGACCAATGGAAGACTCCCAATTTCAAATCTGAGAATATGAGCAACTCTCCTTTGAATTGATGGTAGAGTGTTGAAGAAAAAAATAGAAGACTTTCCTTCATTAATTAGCTGAATTGAAGCCATACGATAGACATCCAACACCCTATGCATATTAGAAGCCTCCTAAATGGTAGCCATGCCCATCAAAGCCATATCATCCACAAATTGTAGGTGTGATTGAATAGGAAGGCTCCCTCCTTAATGCCAACCCTGAATGAAGCCCCCTTCTACGTTGCTTTTTATCAATCTTCCCAAACCTTCTACAAGAAGAAGAAACAAGTAAGGAGAAAGGAGATCACCTTCTCGCAAACCCTGCGAGGCACCAAAAAGATTAGAATGCTCTCCATTAATCAAAACTGAGAAAGAAGTCAAAGTCACACAACTCAAAACCCATCAGATCCATTCCTCCACAAAACCAAAGGCCCTCAAAACTTTTTGGAGGAATAACCAACAAACTCTATCATAAGCCTTAGCCATGTCCATCTTGATGAACATAGCCTTATCCTTAGAGTTGGCCATGGAATGAATAGTCTCAGTAGCCACCACCACCCCATCCAAGATCTAGCTTCTCACCACAAAGCCACTTTGTTCTTCAGAAATAAAAAATGGTAGCCACTTTTTTAACCTATCAACAATCAACTTAGATATAATTTTATATATAACATTGCAAAGAGAAATAGGGAAAAAGTGACTTAACTGATTAGCCCTTCCCCCCTTGGGAATGAGAGCAAGAAAGGTAGAGTTCAGGGCTTGAAGCATCTACTTATTTTGTTGGGATTCTTGAACAACTACTAATAAATCTATTTTGATAATGTCCCAACTCAATCAGAAAGCTTTTTGGGCTAGGAGCTTTACCTTTTTTCATCTGGAAGATAGTCCTCATAAGGTCCTCCAAAGTTATGGCACACATAAGGTGCTCTTTCATTTCTAGAGAAACTAGAGAAGCAATGCAAGAAAGGACCTAAGATTCTTCAATCGAGTCCCCCTTCAAATCCTCCCTAAATAAAGAAGAAAAATACTGCATAGCTTCATTGGATATATCTTAAGAAGAAGAGAGAACCTCCTCCCTATCTGTCACCGAAGAAGATATAACATTACCATGACATTTGGTCTTCACTGAATTGAAGAAGAAAGTAGTATTCTTATCCCCCTTCTAAAGCCATTCAATCTAAGGCTTTTGTTTCCAAAATATTTCTTCTCTCAACTCTCATTCCTTCAAGGTTTTTAAAGCCCTAGCTTCCTCTCTCACAACAAATACTTTGACACCCCATCCTCCCTAATCATCCTGGTGATATCATTCAACTCAACTTGGGCCACATTTTTTGCATGGAAAATATTTCCAAAACATTGCCTGTTCCACCATTTGAGTAGATACTTAACATATTGGAGGAGTTTAGCAAAAGTATACATTGTAGCACCAAAGGCAGGTCTACCATCCTTCCACCAATTAGACACACACCCATACACGTCCGAGTCCCTCAACCACATGAGCTAGAATTTGAAAGGTGGCTTCTGAGGCAACCAGGTAGAATAAATAACTAGCTTAATGGGTCAATGATATGAACCTCTCCAATCTAAAATCTCAGAACTGGATGACCATAATCCACCCATCCAAAAGTAGGAAACCATGAACCGATCAAGATGTTTAGCAATGCAGCTATCATCCATCCTTCGATTATTCCAAGTGAATTGACCATTACTAGACTTGACATCCACAAGATTGAGTGCTGATATATTATCCCAAAATAAGATAGAAGAGGGCTCAAGTCTTGCATTACCCCCCATTTTTTAGATAAATCAAGAATAGCATTAAAGTCTCTAGCAATAATCCATGGCAAGTAAGGAAATCAACTACAAACAAAATGAATATTATTCCATACAAGAAGCTTACCTTGGAACTCAACGGGAGCATAGACATTGGAAAAAAGAATAGATTCTCCTAACTCAGAGCACAAAGAGACCATGGATAAGGAGGATTTAAAGGATATCCACCACAATGGTTGAATCTTTCATGGGTTATAGAGGCATGCCATGCCCCCCAAAGATCCCTAAGTTCCAATGCATTGGCATTGACCATTCTTCCACAACTTTGGTGCTATACTCATCATACACTCCATAGAAAATTTGGTCTCTTGAAGAAAAAGAACATCAGGAGAATGACTTCTAAATTCCTAAACAACTTTTTGTCTAGGGCCACTGTTCAAGCCCCTTACATTCCATGAAATAATGATCATTTTTGGGGAGTCAAAAAATGGGAATCTAATGTCTTAACTAACCCTGACTCCACCAAAGTCTCCCCTATCATCTTGATATTTTCCAAGTCCTTCTTACATCCACTTTTACCACTTTATTATGAAACCCCCTTCTTACCATCCTTCTGAAGAATACCTAGATGAGGAGAAGACTTTCCATGCTTATCCAACTTTGAGACAACAATCTGTATAGGAGGAGCCATGCCCTCTCCTCCCTATCCCAAATCAATATTTGACTCAAGAATCATCTACACACTTGCCTACCCATCTGCTTCCATATGCATGGTAGATTCCACATGTGGAATAGGAATGAGAATGGAAGAGGCAATCTCCAGGATGGAATCCCCCACAATTTGATCTACACTTATAAATCATGGATTAAATTCTTTCTAACCCAACTCATCTAGGACCTCAAATCTGTTATATGTATCCTCATCTTGTCTCTCCCTTAGAGTCCTCTTCTAACCTCTATTTTGGTTGCAAGCCTTGACTTAAACAAAATCCTTAGCATCCATACTCTCACCAGAAACAAGCTTCTTCCCTTTATCTATACCAGGAGTGTCATGAGGAGGAGGAGGAGCCTACTGCTCTACTACCTTGGCCTTCAAACATCTACATATTAGGTGGCCATATTCATGACATAGGTGGTAGTGGAAAGGGAGTGTTTCATAATCTAATTGCTGCACCCAAGAATATGAACCAACACACATTTCCACCACATCTGGCAATGGTCCACTCAAATCCACTTCCACAAAAATTTGGGAAAAAGTCATTACTTTCTTACCAAGGGTTTGTGTTGAAGGCCCTACTAGTTTTCTAAGCATTGAAGCAAGTATATGAATAGCATCCTCTTAAAAACATTCTATTGGAAATTTGGGTAACCAAACCCACACTGAAACCCAATTCAGAAGCTCCTTAGAGGGATTAAAACCTCCATGCCATGGCTTGAAAAATAGCCTGACCTGGTTGTGAAAATAGGGCCCACCCTCAAACACCCTATTGCGATCAGCTAGATAGATGAATGTGACCATGAAGAATTTATTTGCAAGCAACATGATCTCCATCTCATCCTCTAGTTCCCAATCTCTTTGAGCCCAGTTTTCTAGAAACTGAAGAGAAACTCTTAATCCCAAAAATTTACAATACAGTGAGTGCTTAGAGTAATATTACACATCTTCTGCAATCATATAAAAAGGGATTACTAGTTTGGTTCTTTTTTTGCATTGTTCTAGGCAACCGGCAATCTTTTTTATCTTAGATCCACTAGGTAGGCTCGAATTTGAAGCTCCTGTAATTTGAGAGAAGAGGGCATTATCGAACACCCTCACCCCCTGTCTCGATAGACACACTTCCATCACATCATGTAGATCTATATCAGGTGTAGCCCTAGAAGGCTCACCTTGAGACATAGCCTCACTCCCACTTGGATTTCCCACAACAAGGAAACTTTGCCCAGGCACCTGCAAAAAATAGAAATCCTGCAACTTCTCGCAAGACGACGACTAGATCCAGCATAGACCAGTGGCAATCCATGTTGGCTCTCAAAAAATCTTCCCTGCATAATCAGATACCCCCCCCCCCACGTAGTGCAACATAGAAAATGAAAAACAATGAGCTAGGGAAAGGTTGCCCTAGCTTGGCTTTGACTTGCAGACCTCCACCATCATTTTTTGCTTCATTAATATAAAAATTGATATTTTATTTCCACCTTTTTCATCGTTGGCTTTCCTTTTTTAATTGTATTTTTCTGATAAAATGATAGAATAGATTATATAGGACACTTGGCTACATAAAAAACCACCATTTTTTTTTGGTGTTTAAGCTGGCATGCGAGAACTACAACCACTGTAGGGTTAACATGGTCTTGTTTTGAATGATGCCCTTTGACATTGAACCCTAACTTTTGACATGTTTTTGGTTTCCTTGATTGCTTCTGCATGCCATCTACCTCCCTCTAACATTCAACAACGTCTCACCATTTCTTACAGACTTGAATGAACATTTGAGATAGAAAATGTTGGGATATAATTGCAAACAAGAGAAATCTAGAGAGAATAATTGTAAAGTTTCTACTGAGTTATATCTCTCTACAAAAATAGGCAATTTCATGATCAAAGACTCTATGCATCACATCATGAATTGTGATATAATATAAGAGAGTGAGTTGTAATCTAGCTAAATAAATTCTTCTAATTATTTTAGATTAAGGTAAAAGTAGGTTTTGAAGGGACCCAAAACCCTTAACAAAAGAAAAAAAATATTCAACTAAGCCCACTAGGAGAATGCACTCTTGAAAACCAAAAAAAAAAAACACAAAATTAGGTTTTATAGGGACCTAAAACCACTGAATGTAGCCAGAAAATGTGACGAGGTTTTACAAGGACCTAGAACCTACAAGTTACATAGTTCAAAAGGAAGACAAAAAACAAGGAGACAAAGATACTAATGCAATTCCTTAATAATCTTTGCAACCTCCTTACCCATCAGCTATACTAAGAATAGTATTAGTAGGGGTAAGACTTGTTCCAAAAACATCCTTAGCAATTTCTTCCTCTGCAGCCTTCTTCTGTGAGTTTAATCTGGTCCTTTTACAAGGTCCTCCTAGAGACACCACCTCATTTGTCTTCTTCCCCAAACTTTCCACAATCGCACATAGACTTGAAGTCACTTGCCCCATTTTGTTTCCACTTTCTTTTATCAAGTGCTGAAGGTCTTGTTCGTATTCCTTCAATTTTCTAGGTATATTTCCCACCTAGGCTTCTAGTAGCACAAGTTTTTCCCATTCATTCTCATGGTCCTTGTGCACTTTACCCAAATTTTTCTTTAGTTTCATAATCTCATTGTAAATCCAGGAATCGCCATGAAGAGAGGAATCAACTTTCATTTTAGTAGTATCAAGGAAAGTGAGCATAGCCCCCATAATCAGGTCATCCATATTCTTGTCCATAGGGTAATCCATACCCTTAACTTCTTCTTCTCCCAATTCTTTCTCTTTACCTGCCTCCTCCACATTTTCCTCTCCAACTATGCCCTGAGTAGTAACCTCATTACCAATATTGCCTGGCCCTTCATTTTTATCGTGACTTTCCTCCTCATCATTCTTCTCAGTCTCAATTTTACTGGCAGGATAACCCCCCAAATTGGAACTAATATCCCCCATCTCTTTGTCTTCCTTAGTCTCCACATTTTTGTCCTCAGTCTCCACATTTTTATCCTCATTATTATCAGAGGATTCAATAGTTTCCTCTTCATTTTTTTGGGGTGTATCCTTGATCATTAATTCCTTTTTCACACTCTGTCCTACATCCCTTCTACTCTTTTTAGACTGAGAATCAATCATTGTCCCCATTTTCTTCTCTAAAATTGGAGAAGCAATTTAGTCTTGCAATAATTCTCAATTAAGAGAATAAGGCCTTCATGAAGGATGGGATGGGTTTCTTTCTTATTATGGGCATATAGGCTTTGTAATAATGAAAACTTCAAATAGAAAGGAAAGGAAATCCTATCTTTATGATGGAAGTGGTTCAAAAAAATAAAATGGAACTTATGGACTCTTTTAGATCTTCTGTCTACGATGAAATATTCTTGAATACAAGACAAAACTTCTCTCCAAATTACCTTAATTTGTTTGAGCTTGTAGAAGTTCCCATTCTTCTCTAGCTTTACCTCTTCCTCCTCCATTTTTGGGAACTTTTGGAAGGCAACATTAGAGATGGTCATTTCCTTTCTAAATTTCATTCCCTCATTTAGAAGACCAATTACTTCTATAATAAAATCCTCAGTGATTTGGACTGTGACCCAATGTAGAACAACCCTTTCTTTGAACCAATTTTTGAAGAAAGCCTCTATTATGTGTGGTTTAGACCCATGTAAACACTCCAGCTAAGGAGTCACCTTTCCTTTCTCAAGAATTTTCCATGTTGAAGCTTTCTTCTTCCAATATTGATAGTTTTTGGGCTCTTTTTTCCTTGGCTCTCTCCCCATTTTTGTGCACAGACTGAAAATTGACAAAGAAGCAAACCCTAGTAAAAAGGACAAAAAGAAGAAAGCCAAAAACATCGCTAAAGTTAACCAAAGTTTTATTACGCTTCCTTCATGCCACATCCATTTAATAATAGCATTAAAGTATGATCTTGGGATTATAGCACACCCCTCCATAGGCCTGCTTTTAATAATCATTAAATTACTAATCTCGAAAGATCTTTCCCTCTATTGTATATGTATTTTCATAATTAATGAGTGACTTTAAATCCACATTAGATCTAAGGTCATTATGTCAACCCAACATACTATCCCCTTGTACTGCCCTGCTAGCAATCTAGTTAGCAATGACATGACCCTCACGATAGGAATATGAAAAAATGACCTTTCAAAATTAGTCGTTAGGGATTTGATTACCATTATACTATCTTCTATAGTCCAAGTACTTGGGGTTTTTTCATTGAGCATATTAATTATGTTTAAGGAGTCACCTTCCAACCAAAGATACTTGTTTCCAATTTTCATTGCCAATCTCATGGTATAAAGGGCTGCTATGGCTTTAGCTCTGTGACTTGTAGAAATACCAATTGGAATAACTATAACATCAATTGCATTACCTAAATTATCCCTTATAATTCCTCCACACCTAGCTTTCTTGAGGTTGCCCTTAGCAGCCCCATCAAAGCTCCCCTTTATCCAACCCAATGTGGGGGCCTTCCATTTGACATTTGATCTTTTATCCTCCACTTTGTTCTTAAGAAAAATATTTTGGGTTGGACTATCAACCAAGAAAGCATTAGGGACATTTTTATGAGCTTTAAAGTTTTTCTTTATAGCTCCAATGATGTTTTGACCAAGGACCCAATTAGGCATTTCTTTCTCTCTAAAAATTCTATTATTTCTTTCTTTCTAGATTCTCCACCACAAATGAGGGATAGTAATTTTCCATAGAAATTCCACATTATTATCCTTCTTCAGGCAAATTCAACTCTAAAAATAGTGCTCAATTTTATTATGATGAACCTAATCAATATTCCAAAAAATATGGATGTTATTCCACACATTTTGGCTATAATTATAGTTCAAAAAAAAATGACCCCTATACTCTAAATCATTCTTTCATAGACAGCATTGGTTGACCACATTTATCCCTCTTTTTCACAAATTATCTTGGGTCAAAATTTTATTCTGTAAAAGAATCCAATAAAAGATATTGATCTTGGGAGTTAGGCCTTTAATCCAAGCTTTTGACCATAATGGACTAGGTCCTTTATCTTTAGATCTGAAAGTAGAAGAGACTTTGAAATTCCCATAAGCATCATTCCTCCATATCATTCTATCCTCCTTATAGGGATACAAACAATGAGCATTCAACATAATCTAGATGTTGTTAAAAATTTGGCAATGTTTGTAAGGCTGACCCAACTATTATTGACCTAGTAATTTCTCACATACGTACCAAATACCTGCTTACATTGTTCAATGAAATTCCTATCCTCAAAGTCATCAATCAACGGATCATCCAATATCTAGGAATCTTCCCAGAACTTGATCTTCTGCCCATTACCAGCTTTCCAAGAGCACCCTTCAATTAGGATAGACTTAGCACCTTGTACTACCCCCCATATAGCAGAAGGGGAAATAACATTAGGATACTTTAAGAAATTAGAAAGAGAAGGGGCATCATATAGATATTTATGTTTCCATATGGAGCTCCATTCCTTGTTATCATGATACACTCTCCAACCTTGCTTCGTAAGAAGAGCTTTATTTGTACTTTAGATAGTCCTTATTCCCAATCCACCATCTCAAATTGGCTTACAAATCTAGTCCCAAGAAATTAGATCCATTCTCTTCTTCTCCTTAGAGCTTGACCAAAGAAAGTTTTGTTTGGATTTTGTCAAGGGAGTCAGTATATTTGGTAGGAATTTTGAAAGGATCAAAGCATAAGTAGGTATACTTTGAAGGAAAGCTTTGAGAAGAGTAACTTTACTAGCTTGACTCAACAAATTTCCCTTCCATCTAGGAAGTTTCTTAGAATTTTTTTTTATAATTTCTTCCCAGAAGGAGTTAGGGGCATTAATTCCAAAGGGAACGCCAAGACAAGAACAAGGAAAGGAACCAATGGAGCAACCAAGAATTCTAGAAATTTTATTTTGCTGAGACACGTATTCAAAAAGAGCAAGGAACTTTTATTCCAGTTAATCAACTATCCTGAAGTTGAGGAGTAGAGGTTAAGAGCTTTTTTTATATTGTTGGTTTCCCTTACATCCACTTTGCCCATAAAAATAGTGTCATCAACAAACTAACCATGAGATCATATAAGAGGGTTGTAATCCCTTAATTTCACCATTTAGAACCAATTTCCCAATATACCTTCCTAAGCAGTCTGCCATAGTAGTGAAGAGAATAGGGGATAATGAGTCTCTCTGCCTCAAATCTCTAGAGGGATTAAAAAAAGAAGAAGAGCACCCATTGACCAAAACAAAAATTGAAGAAGTTGTTATGAGTTGAAGGACCATCCTCACAATATTTGAATTAAAACCAAAAGCCAATAACACCCTTTCATGAAAGGTCCACTCCACTGTACCATAGGCTTTTGCAATATCAATTTTCATAATGAATCCTTGGTTATTAGAAAAAGATAAAGAATGGACATTCTCATGCACAAAAATGATAGAGTTTAGAATTTATCTACCTATAATGAAGCCATTCTACTATTCAACAATAATATCTGGGAGAGCCAATAGCAGTCTAGAAGTGAAGACCTTTGAAATGATCTTGTAAAAAGAATTGCATAAACTAATTGGCCTAAATTGGTTTGGAGAGTTAGCACCCACCTTTTTAGGGATAAGGAAAAGAAAAGTAGAGTTAACCTCTTTTAGTATTCTCTTTGCACCAAAAAAATCCTTGACAACACAAAAAAATCCTTCCTAACCAAATTCCACATGTTTGAAAAAAGAAGATAGGAAATCCATCCAAACTAGGAGATTCATCCCCCCCTAAGGAGCAAACAACCTGATAAATTTCCTTATCATTTGGAATAGATCCCAACATCTTGTTTTGATCTCTAGAAACCAAAGAAGGAATGACACTTAGAATTTCATCTTGATTAAGAGGATCGATGTTAGGATCAACAATCATCAGGAAAGAAAAGAAAGAGACCTGTTCCTTCATTATATCCTTTTCCTCACTAATTATCCTGCCATCTTTCATTAATTTAGAGATGTGTGTTTAGCCCTGTGCTTTATAGTAGAAAGGTGAAAGAATCTGGTATTTTTATCCCCTTCCTTCAACCATACAAGTTTGGACCTCTGCCTCCAATAGATTTCCTCCTTAGTGACAATGTCATGGTACTTAGCCAATTTACCATTTTCTTCTCTAACCAAATCAGGGGTATACCCTTCCTTCTATATCCTATTCTGTATAATAGTCAATTATTCCTTTATTTTATGTTTGATCTCCAAAAAGTTCCAAAAGCTTCTTTTATTCCAGATTCTAGCCTCCCTTTTAACATTCCTAAGTTTAGTAGCCACTTTATAAAGAGCAATTCCATCTGTACACTAGAAATGTGTCACACTCTAAACCATTCTATCCAAACGATTCCATGAGTTGGAATGTTTGGATGCTGGCTTAGAGCTCCCTATCCATGGAGTGTAAGAGGCTAGTATTCAAGCATGAAGGCTCTTAGCTAAGCCTTAGAAACATGCTTCTTACTAGTAAACCATGCAACGAGAGGTTCTTTGAGACAAGAGCAAGAGTGCAAATATCTCAAGGAATCCCTCAAGTATGTAATGCAAGATGGAAGACTAAACTAGAATGAAGATGCAAGATGCAACTATGCTAGAATATGAATGAGAGTGTTACAATACCGTTATTTAAACTATGTGAGATAGATTATTGCAAGGAAATAACTAAACTAGCATGTAAGTATGAATCTAAACTAGCGCGCAATGGTAATGAGAGAATGAGACAAGAAATGAGAAGTTCTCCACAAAGCTCCAAAGAAACCTGTTAGAAAACCTGCAGCATAACAATATTCAAATGAAGGATGGATTGAGGGGGAAAGCTCTCTCCCTTTTAAAGTTGTATGGATGGTAGAGATCAAGATGAAGATGGTGGATGATCAACGGTGGAATTTAAAAAGAGGAGTGATCCATGTGCACACACAAGTCAACCAATAGAATATAAATTGATTTGTCATATAAGACAAAAGTCACAAAGCCTTTTCTTTTAATTGCAAAATAGAAAAAGGAATTAATGTGCGCACTTTAAGTGGGTTAGAAGAATGGGGTCTTTTATTTAATTAAAAGGGGACATGTTCTTTTAATCAAATAATGAACTTAGGATAGCATAGTCAAACTATAGGTTATAATCAAATAAATTGATTATTAGAAATTTGGTCTATGTAAATGATTAAATTAGTTTAGCCAAAATGCTGAGAACAGGGCTAATAGTCTAGATGACCATTTTTAGGTGATTATGCCATCAACTTCAATGTTCCACCATTCTTCCAATTTGCTTTTAAAAAGTGGATGCTGCATCCATTTTTCCAAATTTGAACGGATAATTTTTCTTAGAATTTTCCTTAACAATAGTAAAAATCAAAGGAAAATGGTCTGATCCAACTTTTTGAGAAGCCTCCAATTTACAAATAAATTCATTGGTCTAGTTTGGAGATATCAAATCCCTATCCAATCGAGCTTGAATACATTCATTGCCAACCCTTTTGTTTGTCCAAGTGAACTCTAAACCATGGAGATCCATATCCATAGGCCCCTCATTATTGATAAATTCCAATAAATCTAGCCTCCCCTCAAGCTGACTAGCATTACCACCTTTTTTCTCTTGGTCATAGAGAGGAACATTAAAATCACCCATAAAGATCCACCTTCCATTCTGCTCTTTATTCTTAATATTAGATAAAGTAGTCCAAACCTTTTTCCTTGAATTTCTAGTATTAGGGGCATACATATTGCCAATATACCATTCAAAATTCTAGAAAAGGTTACTCATTTTGACCACTCAAAACTAATCTAGAAAAAAAAGATTTTTTCCAAAGAATAAGAGTACCTCCTGAAGCCCCTTCTGAACTACTAGCCTTTAAACTATAACCCATGAAGGATTTAATATTTTCAGCTCTTTCCTTATCCATATTTTTTTTCTAAACTATAACCCATGAAGGATTTAATATTTTCAGCTCTTTCTTTATCCATATTTGTTTCCTAAATCAAAAAAAATCCAATTTTTGATCTTGAACAAAATTATGAACGGTGTCCATTTTATGAATACTATTCATCCCCCTAATACTCCAGGTTATGATCTTCATGATAATTTTTTAGGGGTAAAATTCAAAATAGTTTCCTGTCTTCCATCTGCAATAATCTATAGGCTTTCAATTTCTCTTATGTTCCTTGAAGATCTTCTTCCTGATTTTCCTAGTGTCGCCACATTTGGTTTTATCTTTGATTGTTGCTCCATCTTGCGGCTTTAGGTCTCAATCCTCTTTGAAATTGAGGGATTTTTCTTCTCAATTTTTTTCCTCTAACTCTGTTTTTGTTTTGGATCCTGCTCATCCAAGCTAATCTGTTCAAGATCCACCTCATTCCCCAAAGGGATTAAGTCCTTAAATTGAGGTATTTCAAGAGAATCAGATTCAAATCTTTGTATCTTAGAAATTTGACCATCTTCATTTTGTTGAATCTCAATAGCATCTTCCCCCTTATGCATCTCTTGATCTTCCTCATATAGAGCTTCCAAGATTTCTCCTTCCTTTATATCCTCTTGATCATCATGATCTTCCCATTTAGAGTCACTCTTTTGGTATATAACAATTTTCTTTGTCGAATCAGGCACAAGATTTTTCGTTCTCAAGAAAATCAAGTCTCTCCTCCTACTTTTCAGATTTCAAGGAATTCTTTTTTACCTTTCTTAGTTTTAGATCCTAGTTTACTGGTATTACCTTTATCATTTTGACGAGTTGCTTTTGGTCTCCAAATTGTCTTCTGAGTCTTAACCTCCTTCTTCTTGTCCTCCTGAATAATCTTAGCTTGATTTTTACTTTTTGTAGGACAGTTCTTAAACCAATGACCCTATTTTTTATAGGCAAAATGAGTGTTTGGAAGATCCTCATAAGTAACTTCTTGGGTTCTTTTCCTTAATTTTGAAAACAATTCCACCTTTTCAGGGAGGTTATTCATTCATGCCAATAGTCCAAAGGGAGGCCTAGCAATCTCACCCATATAGGAGTAGTTAAGGAAAAAACATCAGATAAGTCCATATTTGGCTCCCATTTCTTAACTGTGAGAGTACTTTTGCCAAACATCCATGGTCCTCCACATAGAACCATATTCATGTCCTCCTTATAGTTAAAAACAAAAGATAGATATCCATTCACCATTGGGGCAATATCAACTTCACCTCGAATAAACCACTTTCATTTCAACATATTTATCAAGGTATCAATATTTGATCTTGCCCCCAAAAATTTACCAACCAGAGTATATTCCATTGAAGTTACAGAAAAATCAACAATCTGATTAGGAATGTAGATTTGGAAATCACCTTTTTCCTAACAGGATTTCAAAGTCATGGGAGGGAAAGAAGATTTTCCACCAAGTTTCCTACCAAATAGTGAAGCCCACAGCCTTTGATCTTCTGGACCTTTCTACCTATTATCTGCTTTTCTATCTCGGGAAGCCTCTACATTCAGCACATCAATTTGACCAAAATCCTAATTGACCACATGAGGGCCAGGTGACTAACTCGAAGAGGAATTTCAAACCCCACAAAACCCCAAGTCCTCCTCCTCTATAGACTTTGCATGGGGAACTACTGCAGTCGCTTGTCCCACCTGGGTTTGTTTCCCTATGAGATTCTCCCCTTCTAGGTTCCCGCCCATTACCATGATAAGTAATTCAAAAATGCTAAGATCCATTCCTCCCCCTAGATACAACAATTAGTTATCTAATTTCATGTCATTTATATGTTCATCCACTAGAGAGACTTGTAATTCTTCTAATTGTTAGTATAAGGTAGAATTCAAATATTTAACCAGGCAACACATTAAAAGATGATATTGCAAGTATAGTAAGATCAAAGAGGGTTTTTCTCCATTCTAGGATGAAGGAAAATTGATCCACTATGAATTACTTATCCACTGTGCAATTAATTCACAACAGTTTGTTTAAAGCAATTGAGAATATTTCACCATGTGTTAGTCTCATTTTGTTTAAAAATTTACTTTGCATTGATATGCACTTTTAAAAATATACGGAGTTTGTACCTTCTTGTATGGATGGAACATAAATACCATGGCCAAAAACTTGTGGATAAGAAAAAATCAATAGAAAAATTTGTTGTTGGCTACATCATCTAATTTGATTTCTAATATTGTTAAAAGAATTTGTATAATTTCTAATTTTAATGTGATTGCTATGTAGTATTGTTGAAGAGCACAAGATTGATGGAGGAGCATGTTGTCTTTATTTATGGTTCAATATATTGACCATCCAATATTGTAATTTGTAGTGCTCATTAGGGTTTTTCTCTCTATTTTCTAGCAAGCAATAAATTATGCTAAACAATAATGATCTCTATAGACTCTCAACGAGGGAGAAAAACTAGTATTGCAAGTTTAATTTCATCCTAAAACCTATGAAAATTAACTATTGTAGTCACTGATTACTAGTCTCCTATATTAATAGATTATTTAAGTGCCAAAAATAAATTCACAGCTTAATATTGAAAAATAACACAACTGCAACTTTACCAATAAAATATGGAAAGAAATGCACAACACAATGAACACAATATTTTTGAACAAATTGTCCCTAGAAAAACCTCGAAGGAAAAACTAGTTCTACAAATGAGGAATTATATTAAACTTTAGCAAATCAAGAGATACAAAATTCCTTGCCTCTTACTGGTAGAATTCTGACAACCTCTTAATTTCTCTTGTTGATATTCCCCACAGCTATTGCCATGCTAACACTATGCCCTTGCTAACACTGCAAGACTGTTTGCTAACACTACAAACTTACAAACTCATTTTCTAGCACTGGAAATGTTTCTCCAAACTTCTTGTTCTTCAAATGCTCCTAGACCCTCTTTTATACTACTCTCGTTGGTAAACCAACAGCCAAGATCAATTTACAATTGACGGCTGAGATATAAAATAATTTACTAACCCTAACAAAATTAGTTTCTCATTGCTTCTAAAAGAAGTCAATTATTTAATAAATAATTATCCTTACTCTAATCAATTTGTTAGCAAAACAATTGTTTACTAAATAATTGCATATAAACAAAAATTTGTCCAAACTACCAAAACTAACAAAACCTATTTGGCTTTTTAAAGCTATGCACGTAGATGAATTATGGGCATCCATGAAAGAAAACATGGAAAAATGTGTAATCCATGTTTTGCCATTTCCTGCAGTGTTTTATTTTGTAAAATATGAATCATTGGAATTTAGGAGCAAAAGACACTCATATGATTAGAATTTTGGATTTTATTTCACGTCTTTGAGATGACTTGGGAAACTTGTTTCCTTTACTGACCAATATGCAACATTCATCTATCCCATAATGCTAACATCTTTGTAAGAATTGTGGGCAAATCAAACACAATAAACCACTTGAAACTCCATGCACTTACTCATCTTAAATTAGTAGTTGAGAGAGACATTCTCTAGCCCTTATGCCAATTAAATCCCACATTCTTGTTAAAATATTTCTATTGGCTTATTTTTTAAGCTCAAGAAAGTTGAATTCAGATGTTTAACTTGAACAATTTTGCAGAGAGCTATGTTTGCACCATTGCACCAGATGTCATGGATTTCACACATTGTACGACACTATATGTGATAAACTGCATTCAAGAAATGAATAATTTTCACATGTCTCATTCTTTGTCCCCTAATTTTCTTGGTGATTATAGTATTCAATATTGGATTATTGTGTTGCTTTTGGTTTTTTCTCAAAGCCTTTTTCCTATTTTTATTTACTTAAAATCATCCTTAATCATCCTTCTCTACACCATAAAGAGTTCTAGTTTAGTAAAAAGAATGCATGGCCACTTCAAACACTATCAAATATTAAGATGACCCAATTTGACCCAATTAAAAAGTTGTCAGTATCTCAATAGTCCTTAAAAATTCTCACTACTTAGATATAGATAAACAATTATTAACACACTACCTTATATATACCTCTATATATATTATGCTGAGAGTAATCGTTCTCGAGGCACCTATTTTTATTTTCATAACTCCCAACTTTGATTAAAATAACTTTGGGATTAAATAAAAATAGGTGCCTCGAGAATAATTACTCTCAGTGTAATATATATAGAGGTATATATAAGCTAGTAGCAGTCGCGGCGCATTAGGAAAAATATTTACTTTTTATTTTTTATTTTGATAAGGTTACTATAAAATTGTTAATTAATTTTTAATTAGAGTTGTATGAAATTACTATTAAATTATGCTTCAAAATATTTTTTAAAATTTAATATAAGGAGTTTAATTTAGATTAAAAAAATAATAATTTATTTTTGGGATATTGAAATGTAAAATGTTATAGTCATATGTAGATATAGGGTTAGGGACAAAGTTACCATTATAATTAATGTTAATCTTAGGGATAGAATTAGGGTTAGGGTTAGCATTAGGGTTAGGGTTGGAGTTAGGGTTAGGGTTTGAGCTATGGTTAAGGTTAGGGATAGAGTTATGGTTATGGTTATTGTTAGAGTTATGGTTAAGGTTTAGATTAGAGTTATGTTTATGGTTAAGGTTAGGGTTAGAGTTATAGTCATTGTTAAGGTTAGGGTTAGAGTTATGGTTATGGCTATGATTAGGGTTAGGGTTAGGGTTAGGGTTATAGTAAGGCTAGGGTTAGGATTATGGTTAAGGTTTGAGTCAAGGTTAAGGTTAGAGTTAGGGTTAGGGTTTGAGTCAAGATTAAAATTAAGGTTAGGGTTAGGGTTAGAGTCCAATTATGGTAGAGTCAGATCTAGGGTTAGAGTTATGCTCATGGTTAAGGTTAGGGTTAGAGTTACGCTTATAGCTAGGATTAGGGTTAGGGTTAGGGTTAGAGTCCAATTATGGTACGATTAAAGTTAGGGTTAGAGTTATGTTTATAGTTAAGGTTAGGGTTAGAGTAATGCTCATGGTTAAGGTTAGGGTTTGAGTCAAATATTTTTAAAAATTTAATATAAGGAGTTTAATTTAGATAAAAAATATATTTTATTTTTGGGATATTGTAATGTAAAATGTTATAGTCATATGTAGATATATGGTTAGGGACAAAGTTACCATTATAGTTAATGTTAACCTTAGGGATAGAATTAGGGTTAGGGTTAGCATTAGGGTTAGGGCTAGAGTTAGGGTTAGGGTTTGAGCTATGGTTAAGGTTAGGGATAGAGTTATGGTTATGGTTATGGTTGTTGTTAGAGTGATGGTTAAGGTTCAGATTAGAGTTATGTTTATAGTTAAGGTTAGGGTTAGAGTTATGGTCATGGTTAAGGTTAGGGTTAGAATTATGGTTATGGTTATGATTAGGATTAGGGTTAGAGTTATAGTAAGGCTAAGGTTAGGGTTAGGGTTAGGGTTTGAGTCAAGGTTAAGGTTAGAGTTAGGGTTAGGGTTTGATTCCAGATTAAAATTAAGGTTAGGGTTAGGGTTAGAGCCCAATTATGGTAGAGTCAGATCTAGGGTTAGAGTTATGCTCATGGTTAAGGTTAGGGTTAGAGTTATTCTTATAGTTAGGGTTAGGGTTAGGGTTAGAGTTTAATTATGGCAGAGTTAGAATTAGGGTTAGAGTTAGGGGTAGAATTATGTTTATGGTCAAGGTTAGGGTTACAGTAATGCTCATGGTTAAGGTTAGGGTTAGAGTTATCATTATGGTTATGGTTAGGGTTATAGTGGGGATAGGGTTAGGGTTTGAGTTAGGGTTAAGGTTAGAGTTATAGTTAGGGTTAAGGTTTGAGATAGGATTAAAGTTAGGGTTAGGGTTATGGTTAGAGTCCAATTATGGTAGAGTTAGATTTAGGGTTAGAGTTAGGGGTAGAGTTATGTTTATGGTTAAGGTTAGTGTTAGGGTTAGAGTTAAGTTTAGGGTTAAGGTTAGAATTAGGGTTAGGGATAGTATAAAGGTTAGAGTTAGGATTAAAATTAGGGTGAGGGATAGGGTTTGAATTAGAGTTAGGATTAGATTTAGGGTTATTATTAGGATTAAGGTTACAATTAGAGCTAGAGTTAGGGTGAGGGCTAGACGTAGGGTTATGGTTAGAGTTAGGGTTAGGTTTAGAATTAGAGTTAGAGGTAGGATTAGGGTTAGGGTTAGAATTAGGGTTACACATATAGTTAGGATTAGAGTTAGAGTTAGGGTTAGGGCAAGGGTAAGAATAAGAGCGAGGGTTAGAATTAGGGTTACAAATATAGTAAGGATTAGGGTTAGAAAAACACTTAGGGTTAGAGTTAGAGTTAGAGTTAGAGTTAGGGTTATGGTTATATTTAGGGTTAGAATTAGGGTTAGATTTAGGGTAAGGGTTAGTGTTCGAGTTATGGTTAACATTAGGGTTAGCACTAGGGTTAGGGTTACAATTAGAGTTAGAGTTAAAATTAGAGGTAGTGATAGTGTTAGTGTTAGTATAAGAGTTAGAGTTAGAGTTAGGGTTAGAATTGTGGACAAGATTAGGGTTAGGGTTAGGGTTAGAATTAGAGTTAGAGTTAGGGTTCAAGTTAGAGTTAAAGTTAGAGATAGAGTTGGGGTTAGGGTTAGAGTTAGGGTTGGGATTAGGATTAAATTAGGGTTAGGGTTAGAGTTAGACTTATATATAGTGTTAAGGTTAGGATTAGGGGTAGGTTTAGAGCTAGAGTCATGGTTAGGGTTAATGTTAGGGTTAGGGGTACAATTAGAGTTAGAGTTAGAGGTATAGTTATGGTTAGAATTAGAGATAGGGTTAGAATTAGAGATAAAGTTAGAGTTAGAGTTAGAGTTAGAATTAGGGTAAGAGATAGAGATAGATTTAGGGTTAGAATTAGGGTTAGGATTAGAATTAACATTAGAGTTAGAGTTAGAGTTAGGGTTAGAAATAGTGTTAGGGTTAGGGTGAGAATTAGAGTTATTGTTAGGGTTAGAGTTAGGATTAGAGTTATAGTTAGGGTTAAAATTAGTTTAGGGTTAGAGCTAGAATTGGGATTAGGGTTAGAATTAGGATTAGAGTTAGGGATATATAGGTTAGGATTAGGGGTAGAATTAGAGCTACAATTAGAGTTAGAGTAGGGTAAAGAATTAGTGTTAGGGCTAGATTTAAAGTTATAAATAAAGTTAGGGTTAGAATTAGGTTTAGGGTTAGGGTTAGATTTAGGGTTAGGGTTTGAGCTAGAGTTAGAGTTAGAGTTACAATTAGAATTAGAAGAAGGGTTAGAGATAGAGTTAGGGTCATAATTAGTTTTAGGGTTAACACAAGGGTTATAGTTAGAGTTAGGGTTAGCATTAGGGTTAGGGTTATAATTAGTGTTAGTGTTAGTGTTAGGGTTAGTGTCAGTGTTAGAATTAGGGCTAGAATTGAGGCTAGGGTTAGGGTAAGGGTTAGGGTTAGAATTAGAGTTAGAGTTAGGAATCAAGTTAGAGTTACAATTAAAGTTGGAGATAGAGTTGGAGTTAGGGTTAAACTTAGTGTTAGAGTTAGGGTTGGGATTAGGATTAGAATTAGTGTTAGGGTTAGAGTTAGAATTATATATAGTGTTAGGGTTAGGATTAGCGTTATATATAGTGCTATGATTAGGATGAGGGGTAGGGTTAGGTTTAGGGTTAGGGTTGGGGTTAGGGTTAGTGTTAGGGTTAGGGTTACAATTAGAGTTATAGTTATAGTTAGGGTTAGAGTTAGAGTTAGTGTTAGGGTTAGAATTAGAGGTAGGGTTAGGGTTAGAGATAGAGTTGAAGTTAGAGTTAGGGATAGAGTTAAAATATGGGTTAAAATTAGGGTTAGGTTTAGGGTTAGAATTAACATTAGAGTTAGAATAATAGTTAGGATTAGGGAGTAAGGCTTAGGGTTAGGGTTAGAATTAGGTATAGAGTTAGGGTTATATAGGGTTAAGGTTACAGTTGGGGTAGAATTAGAGTTAGAGTTAGAGTCAAGGTTAGGGTTAGGGTTAGGGTTAGGGTTAGAGTTAGAGTCAGAGTTAGAGTTAGAATTATAATTAGAGTTAGAGTTAGGATTTGTGTTATTATTGCGGTTAAGGTTATTTCTAGGTTATTAATCATATTATAGCTGATGTTAGTGCTATTATTATAGTTTACCTTAGTGTTAGGATAATTGTCAGGTTAATTTTTTATGTGGGTTAGTTCTATTATAGTACCCATGATTAGTGCTATTTTGATACAAGTTATTAACCTTTTTAATAATGTAATCCCTCCCTTTTCCATCCTCTCTCTCTCTCTCTCCCTCCCTCTCTCCCTCTCTCTCTCCCTCTCTCTCTCTCTCTCTCTCTCTCTCTCTACTCTCTAACTACATCTAGTAATATCTCCCCCTATCTAAATGCACCCTCTGATCTCTCTTTGTCTCTAGTCTCTAGATATGCCCCCTAATCCCTCTCTTTAATCTCTAGACACACCCCCTAATCTCTCTCTCTCTCTATATATATATATATATATACTCTCTCTCTCTCTCTCTCTCTCTCTCTCTCTCTCTCTCTCTCTCTCTCTCTCCCTACTCTCTAACTACATCTAGTAATATCTCCCCCTATCTAAATGCACCCTCTGATCTCTCTTTGTCTCTAGTCTCTAGATATGCCCCCTAATCCCTCTCTTTAATCTCTAGATACACCCCCTAATCTCTCTCTCTCTCTCTCTCTCTCTCTCTCTCTCTCTATATATATATATATATATATATATATATATATATATATATATATATATATATATATATATATATATATATATATATATATATATATATATATATATTGCACTTATAAAAACCATAATATTATTTCTAGTTTCTAGTACATATAGGGTTAGGTTAAGGTATATAATTTACTAAATGCTTAGTACAATCATATATAGAGTAAGAGTTAGAGTTAGGATCCAAGGTTTACAATTTCATTTATATGACACTCGATGTTATGGTTAGGGTTAATAAGTGGTTAAATGTTACACTAAAATAAGGGACATGGTTAAGGGAAGTATGAGATTTAGGTGTAGTGCTGGAGTATTTAGAGTACAACTTTGGTCAAATTTGGGATATATGTTATAAAAATGACTTAAATAGTGGAAAACTTTTAATTCATGAAAGGAAAATTATAAGTCCCAACACAACTATTCAGATGATGTAAAAGTGTGAAAGAATATATAAGAATCAATTTTATGGAAATTATTTCTCCATGATAATGTGAGAACATTATATATTGTTGAATTTTTAATAATGCTAATGTAATTTTTATTGCAATGATTAAGAATTGTAATCAATAAATATACTTATCATTAAGGACATCTATTTAGACTTATGATTTTCTTTCTTAATTAACATATTTAGTAGCCACATCCATTAAAAAAATATTTTTTACAATAATAAAATTTTTTCTTGTTCTCTTCTTCATGAGAGTTACATAGAACAATCGAGAAACAAAATTGCCAATACAACTAATTAGAAGTAAAATTCTGAAACTGGAGTCAAGAATGAACCATAGACAAAAAATAAAAATATTTGTAATGGTGTAAATACATGTCACATTCTTTAATGATTAGGATTTTTTTCTGACCTTTGTTTGAACAATGATCATGAAAGACTTCTTTCATCATTGAGGGAAACCCATCCTTTTTTGTAGATGTGTCACACATGAATTTTTATGCATCTTTCATATGCATTACTTCCATTTCCTCAACATAGTCAATTAGAATTATTGCATTCTCCACAACTTTAATTATAGTTGTGCACATCTCTTTAATTATTTGTAGGCATTTGTCAAACCTGGTCTCAAAGAAATCATTCGAGGTCATTGAAGTAGTCAGGCTAGTATCAAATAATGTTTGAGTCTCTATTCGAGGCATCCATAACTCAAATAGTAACTTGCAAACTTATAAACAAACATCAACATATAGAAATTATCAGAATAAAAAAGTATTCATAATTAATACAAATTCTTTCAAATGAATAATTTTTAAAATAACATAAATAAAAATCAAAACTATTTCAAATGAAATAGTTAGATTGTAATGCTTGAAATATGGTGGCATTATCTTCCACTTTTCAAACATTACAAACATAAATATTAATAAAAAATTATGTATACTATGAAAAATATTTAAATAAAACACATAATTAATCTAATTAAATAATGATAAAAGATAAACTAAGTATATGATTTGTTTATTTTAAATTAATCATTAAATTTAATAAAATACAAATTTTATTGATAAAGTGACCTTTCCATCCACATTAATGATAAAATTTAATTATGAAACATGAAAAATATAAATATTTTGAAACATGCAAATATAAAACTATTATGAAACATACAAATTTAAAACATACAAACCAAAAGCATTTTGAAATATGCAAATCTAAAACTAATATGAAACATCCAAATGTTATTTTAAATTGAAACATGTACATTAAAAAAGTGCAAATGAAATCTATTATCAAATATCTAAATCAAATAGATTTTGATTCAATTTGAATTCTAAATCTAAACCAAACATGCAAGGCTAAACTATATGAAACTTATTGAAATTGAAATATAAATCAAAGGAAAATATTATAACAAAATTTAAAATTAAATCTACATTTAAATCTAAATACATAACTAAATCTAAATCTAAATGCAAAACTAAATTAAAAATAGAAATCTCACATGCAAAAAATTGCTTTAAAACTTTAATCTACTCCTCTTCAAAAACTCTTATCTGCTCCAATAATCTCCACCTCTTCCTCCTTGTAAAAACACAAAATGAAAATGAAATGTGGAGCATTTGTTTTATAACCTATGAGAGACTCCTCATATCCCCCAATAGATGTCTTTTGACATTCCACGAATTGTTTCAAATTCCCCCACTCCCCACAACAAAAAGCATGAATGTGCATGCAAAAATAGATTTAACAAAAATTAAATATTTTATATTTAAATATTTAATGAAATTATTTCAGCCCTATTTTTTTGGGTTCTATTTTTTTGGCCTTATTTTTTTGGGTCCTATTTTTTGGCCCTATTTTTCGAGTCCTATTTTTGGCCCCTTTTTTTAGGCCCTATTATTTCAGCATCCAACTGGCTTCATATTATTTTGGCTAGCTATTATTTCAAAAAAAATGTATATTTTATAATCTAATAATGGTAAAATATATACCAAATATATGATTCATGTACTTTAAATAAATCATTAACTTTAATAAAATATAAATTGTATTGATATGGTGACATTGTCATCCACATAAATGATAAAATCATACTTTGAAACATGAAAATATAAATAATTTGAAACATGCAAATCTAAAACTATTATGAAACATTCAAATCTAAAACATGCAAACTAAAACTATTTTGAAATATGCAAATCTAAAACTAATATGAAACATGCAAATCTAAAACTAATTTGAAACATGCACTTTTAAAATATGCAAATGAAAAGTATTATAAAATATATATCTCAAAATATTTTGAATGCAAATCTAAATCTAAATCTAAATCAAACATGCAAGACTAAACTATTAAATGCAAGCATAAACAATTTTGAATATAATTCTAAATCTAAATGGAACTAATTGAAATTAAAATCTAAATCAAAGTAGAATATTATAACTAATTTTGAATCTGAATCTACATCTACATCTAAATCTAAATAAATAAAAAGAAATCTCACTAGCAAAAAAATTACTCCAAAACTTCAATCTACTCCTGTTCAAAAATTCGAATCTAATCCTCCAATAATCTCCACCTCTTCCTTCCTGCAAAAACATAAAATGAAAATGAAATGAGGAGCCTGTGTTTTATAGCTTGTGAGAGACTCCTCATCTCCCCCAATAGACGTCTCTTCACATTCCATGAATTTATTTCAAATTCCCCCACTCCCCACAAAAAAAAGCATGAATCTTATGCAAAATTATACTTAACAAAAAAAAAATCATGTTGAAATTGTTTCGCCCCAATTTTTTCAGGCCCTATTTTTTAGGGGCATATTTTTTGGGCCCTATTTTTTTGACTCCTACTTTTCTGGGCCCTATTTTTTTGGGCCAATTATTTTGGCCTCCATTTGGCATCCTATTATTTCAGTCAACTATTATTTTGGGAATATTTTTTATTTTATGATTTAGTAATTTAATATTTAATTTAGAAGTTTGTAACTCCTACCTTTTCTTTTTTTATTGACAAAGAATCTTGGCATATTCTCGTGCTGGGCATTTGTGTTGCCATTGTATAGAATGCATCTCGGCGTAATAATACATTTATTAATAAATTTTAACTATATTTTAATTTGATATATATATATATATATATTATAGATAATCAAGATTTTTTAAAATTAAAACATATACAATAATGATACTTTCTAGGTGCTTTTGGGGGTACCAATGAACTTTTTGATGTGAGGTGGATACAATGATTAAAATCATCAATAACACAAAAAGGGTGTAAAAAGAAAGACATTCAATGTACAACACAATTTTTCCTGGGCTTGTCATTTCACTTGTAGAGAAACTTTTTTATTACCCACCTACAAATTAAAAAGTGTTCTCTTGTTACTAAAGGGCCACATAATATGGATATGATCTTCCATTGAAAATTTACATTCCTAGTTTTAATCCTAAATCTGTCAAAGAATTGCTATGGTAGATAGTAAAGTAATATTGTAATTTATGGCTGCCCTTCTTCAAAGTTGATCAAGGGAGAAAAACCAATATTGTGAGTTTAAATTAATCCTAAAACCTATTACGATATTTTGAAAGCTACGCATAGATGAAAAAAATGCATATTTCATTTTAATTAAAAAAATTAATTACAATATTTTGAGTCTTTATATGCCTACTTATTCTATAGATTTAGTTTTGAATTGTTATTTTTTATTAAAGTTTTTTTATTTATTTGGTTTAGTATACATATTTTCTTTTTCATTTTGTTGTTGATTTGGTTTTGTATGTATTTACTTATGTTTTGAAATAACTTTGAATATTTATAATGTACAAAATCATGTTTGTCCAAAAACTTATCATATCCGAGTTCTTAATCACTCATCCAATTTGAATTTAAAATGTTTCCTTGTCAATTATATTAGCTGAATATCTACTATTTTACAGATATTTGCAATCCACCCACCTAAATACAATAAAGGAACGAGTCCTTAATCACTCATCTAATTTGCATTTAAAATGTTTCCTTCTCAATTGCATTAGTTGAATCTCCATTATTATAGAGATCTAAGCAGTCTACCTATATTTATATATAAAAAGAATGGCTCTTTGTAGTTCACTATATAATAAGAGTCATCTTTCACTCTAGAAAAGGTAAATTTTAGTATGAGACATTTCACTTAAATATAAGACAAATGTTAATAAAAAGTGGTGGCAAATCTAGTTATTTTAAAATGGGGAATGAATGCTACATGTATCTCCATGGGTTGAGTTTGATCAACCTTTTGTCCATCTAAATAAGGCATTTTGTAGCCCCATATATTATTCTGGCTGCCTCAAAAAAATTTAAATTGTACTCTGATGCTTTGAACAAATTTTAACTTTTAAGATTTTATTTACTTTTATTTATCTTTTAATTAAAAATAATAATTTGATATAAATTTTACTTTCAACTAAATCCTTGTACCCTTCAAAAGTGAAAGTGGTGATAAGATCAAAAAAGAATTTTTCTTTGACCCAACATAACTATTGTTGTATGTCAATGACTGAGAAAATCATGCATACAATGAGATTCCCAAATTCTTTTGTCAACAAGGCCTTGCATTGGTGATGCATATTAAAATCATATATTAAATCCAATGTACAAATATAGATAGTATTGGAAGTTGCATGTTTATGTACGTGCAACAATTAGCTGATAGGAGTGAAAACCTTTTAAATATTTATAAACTTATTCTTTTAATCATGAACATTTAATTTAATTTTTTTCAAATTTATATGCATATCAAAGATTCTAATATCCATATATTCTAATATAAAATAAAAAGAAAGGCAAAACTACAACATAGTAGTATGTAAAGATGGAAACAATTAGCTATCTACAACCATGGATGTGTATCAAAGAAAATTGATAACTAAGAAGAAACACAGTGGCATTTTTGTTCTTGTTTGAGGACATCCATTCAATGGCAAGGCAATAAATTGGAAACTTAATTTGTTCCTACTTTTAAGGCATGGTGGCCACAAAGAATAGTCTTTAAATAGCTACACACAAAGGAATCAAACAAGACTAATTATTGTGTAATTCAAGAATGTAGTCTATTATAAATATGCATGATGCAATATTCAAAAATATAGTTGAGCAAAGATGTTGGATGTATAATACTAACAAGTAAGAAATAATTATTGTATCATGTTGATTATATTTTATATATAGGAAAGGAATATTTCCCATTTCAATAGTTTAGGAGTAGTTGAAGATAATAAACTTAGGAATTACAAGATCTTGCATCATAGATTGATGAATTGTCCCATGATCAACATTAAATAAAGGAAGCAACTATGTGGTCAACTATTTCAACCAATTTTAACCAATTTTAATATTTGATAGTTAAATAAAAATATATAAAAGGTTCTTGTGTTATTTTTAATTCATTTAATATTCACCATTGAATAGTGAAATTGTCGGCTACATAGTTGCTTCCTTAAATAAAAATAGGAGCAAAGCTTCCACAATAAGTCTCTTGACTTAATTAATTCTTTTAAACTTACAAAATATGTTACAAAATGACTCACCACCTTTTTAAAATAATTGAGATTTGTAAATTGTTGTGTGATTTGGATTTAGCCCACTCAAAAAAATAAAAATGATTTTGGTAATAAAGATTATGTTATCTTCAAAACTTCTTTACATTTATTATTTAATCTTTAGAAAACTTATTTGAATTTATCATTTAATATTTAGTTGACATCTTTACATTTATTATTAAATCTTTAGCCATCATTGAAATAGTTATTAATTTTACAACCAACCAACATCAAATCTACCAATCACAAAATTTGTAACAACAATAATCAGTTTAAACCATAATGTTAAAGGAAGCATTTTTTTTCTCCCATTTTTCTAATTAATTTTTCATATAACTCTAAGAAAACACTTTTTACACATCAATCAAGATCATGTATAAAAATATTATTTAAATTACAGTATAATTATAATAATTTAACAAACACAAAATTAATGACTTTAATTTCTTGGGATAAGAAGAGAATGGCTTTAATTTCTTGGGATCAAATTTGTAAGCCTAAATAGATGGTGTTCGGGGATCAGGTCCGTGAGAAGTATGAATAAAGCTCTTCTTGCTAAGCAGGGTTGGAGAGTTTATCATGACAACAAGGAGTGGAGTACTATTTGGAAACATAAATACCTCTTTAATGCTCCTTCTTTGTTTAAATTTCATTCTTATCCTAATTTTTTATCTCCTTCTACTTTATGGGGAGCTGTGTAGGGAGCTAAAAATATTTTAATCAAATGGTTTTTTGGAAAGTAGGTAATGGGCAAAAAATTAGGTTCTAGGATGATGTATGGATCCTGGATCATCCTTTGATTGAGGATTATGAGGATAGAACTCTTGTTGACATATGTAAATAAACTATTGGTATTCTTGTGGAGAATTACTAGATTAATAATGAATGGGTTAGCCTTGTTGAAAGTAATAAGGCTTTTTATAGTATTTAGTTAATCTTGAATGCCTTTAGCCTTTATCCTCATATTGAAGATAAAATGGTTTGGGGTTTTGAATCAAGAGGTTGTTTTAAAGTCTCCTCTTTTTTTAGAACTAAGGAAAAGGGATTTAGACCTTTATGGACTAAAGCTTGGATTAGAGGTCTTATTCCTAAAATAAAGATTTTTTTCTGGATCTTGCTTCAAAACAAAATTTTAACGTTGGACAATTTTCAAAAATGAGGGGTTATGTGATTAACATATGTAGCCTATGTAAAGAGGACTCTGAAGATAGAAATCATCTTTTCTTAAATTTTAATTATAGTAAAAATTTGTGGAGTTGCATCCTTAACTACTGGAATTTAGATTGGGTACAACAGAATAATATTAATTGATGCTTCTAGAGTTGGACATGTCCATCTAAGGAGCTCAACATTGGTTTTCTGTGGAAAATTACTCTTCCCCATCTCTAGTGGGCAATCTAGAAAGAAAGAAATAATAGAATTTTTAGAGACAAAGAAATTCCTAAGTGGGTTCTTGGTCATAATATAATTAGAGAAATCAAGGAAAACTTCAATTTTCACAAAAAACTAAGTGATGATTTCCAAATCAATAATTCTATGTAGACTAAAGACTATAAAATCAAAATTGATGATCATAGGTAGAATGTTAAATGAGAATCTCCTCCTATGGGTTGGATTAAGGGTAACTTTGACAGTGCTACTAAATTCGATCTGGCAAAGCTAGTTGTGGAAGGTTTTTGAGGAACCATACTGGCAAAATTGTTGATGCTATTTCCATCCCTATTGGGATTTCTACTAGCCATAAAGTTGAAACAATGGCAACACTATATACTATGAGGCTAGCTATGGAAATTGGTTATCAAAATCTTTGGATGGAAGGAGATTCACTTGACATTATTAATATGCTCAATAACAAGAATTTGATTACTTGGACTATTGAAGGAAGTATCATGGAAATCAAAAACCTTATTAACAAATTTGATAATGTTATATTCTCCCATATTTTTTGAGAGGGTAATTTTTTTAGCAATTGGATTGCCAACCAAGTTTTCTATCAAGAAAGCAAGTTGAGGTGACATGCTGACCTATGTAAGGACATGGAGTTGATGATGATTGTTAATTATGAAAGGAAACATGCTAGAGAAGGAAAGATTTCCTAAGATTGGAAAATTTATGAAGAAGAGTCATGGGTTTATAGAGGATAGTTTGAGATTCCCTAGGAAGCACCTTTGAACTATAATGAATTGTGTTTGGCATGTAATTAAGGTTATTATCTTCTTAGTAATCTTCAATACTTTATTACCTTTTCTAGTTTTCGCTACTTTGGTGTTTTATACAAAAAAATTAGGTTTTTGAGATGGGTAGGGAACCAAGAAAGAAAGAGCCAAGAAATTATAGGGTATGGAAGGTTTAAGACCTCTATTTGGGAATTTATGTAGAAAGGTAAAGTGACGACCTACATTGAGAGACTCCATGGGTATAAACCTCACATTATAGAAGCCTTCTTCAAAAAATGGTTTGAAGATAAGGTTACTTTTCATGGGGTCACGATGAAATTGATTGAAGAATTTATTGCTAACATTATGGGGCTTCCTATGGAAGGGATCAAATTTAGCAAGGAGACTAGTATCTCCAATGTGACATTCAAGAAATTTTCAAAGATAAAAGTTGAAGAGAAGAATTTGGAGAAAATGGGGACTTCTATGAACTGAATCAAATTAAAGTTATTGGGAGGGATGTGTTGTCATGTATCCATGAGTATTTTATTCTTGATGGTAGGGCTAAGAGTCCATAAATTTCACTTTGTTTTCTTAAATCATTTTAGGCACAAAGATAGGATTTCCTTTTCATTTTTCCTAAAATACTCTTTGCTTCTAAGCCTTTATGCACATAGAAAGAAAGAGTCCCTATTGTTTAGTGTGGAACTTGATCAATCCCCAAGTGGGAGATTGTTAGATTGTGGTGATAGATCAAGGAAGTATTATACATACTCCATAATTCCTCACCTATTAGGATTTTGGGCTGACATGTAATTATTAATTGTAACCCTAAAGTAGTAAAAATACTTGTATAAAAGGGCTTAGGGTTAGGGATTGTTTTATACTGGTGATGCAAAAATTGGTTCTTGCAGTGGTATTGAGCTGTAAGGGATTACAAATTGTAATCAGGTTGTAATTACTGGATCGTAATAATATCAGACTTGCTATTTGGTGGACATAACTTAGGGATTGGGTGAACCATGTTAAATCTTGGTGTCTTGTGTTCTTTTCTGTATGATCTATTATTTTTAGATATTGGTTATATTTGCATGTAATTATTATTTCTATCCATGATTGAATCCTAATAGTCTTGCCTTGTGTTTCACGAAGGTTTAATTTTACTTATTATTTTTTTTTGTAAAAGTAAGGCTATAAAACCCTCTCCAGTTCTTGAGAAAAGTAAAGGGTTTGGTAGTGAGCCCCACTCTAAGAGAATTAAGGTTGAAGAAGGGGCTAGTGTTAGCAAGAAGGTTTTCAAATGAGAGAGAAGTAAGAAAGATGTTGAAGAAATTACTGAATTTGAGAATTTGGACAATGATGAGAAAATGAAAATGGGGGATCTTAGTTCTAACTTGGATGATTACTCTAGTTGTGAAGGGGTGTCTACTAGTAAAGAGAATGTGGAGGGAAGTAAGAATAGAAATACATATTCAAATGTTGGGTTAGAAGCCCTCAGGGAGGATGATGATAAACAAAGTGATCACCCTTCTCATAATGCCAGTAAGGAGAAAATGGAGGAGGATACAGGCAAGGAGATTGAAGATAAAGGCCCTATGGGTAAGGACAATAGTCAAATTAAAGAAGAAAATGAGAAAAGGATGAAGAATATGGACATTAATACCGATACCCAAATCAATAATATGACCACTTCTGAGCCTAGGAGTGTGGTTGATGGGAGGGATGACTCTCATGATGTTAAACTTTCCTTTATTCACATTGCTAAGCTTAAAGCAAAGACTTCTCTTTAGAGTGATTCTTGGCTGTATAATGAAATAATGGTTCTCAAGAAGAAAATGGGGGTTATGTAGAAAGAATTTGATGTTGAACATGCTTGGAGAACCTAGATGGAAGTGCAAATTGGTAACATCCTTGATAAGTTTAAAGAATATGAGTAGGAGCTTCATTACCTTATAAGGAAAGTGGTCAAAAAATGGAACAGGTCACTTCCAGTCTATGTGTCGTGGCAACCAGTCTAGGTAAGAAGAGTAATGAGGAGATAATGTCTCTTAGTAATGTAGGGATGGGGAGTCCAGGTGGGCCTAGTAAGAGAACTAGGCAAAGCACAAGGAAAAAGGTTGCTGAGGCTCTTGAGACTCCTATTCTTTCTCTGACTGACATTATCCAAAGTATTGCAAAAGCAGGTAAAGAGGTGGCAGACATTATCAAAGAGTTGTTTTAGGTGTTGGCTGTGGAGCGGGTGTGTTGGTTACTAGTCTGGGTGGTTTTTCTACATTTTTCTTTTTTTCTTTCCAGCTTGTTTAAACTGTAGGTTCTAGGTCCTTGTAAAACTTGGTCATTTTTTATGGTTTAAACTTTTGGTTTCAAGTCCCTATAAAACTTGGTTTTGATGTTTTAAACTTTAGGTTTTAGGTCCTTATAAAACTTGGTGGTGCTTTAATGTTTATCTTAAGCTTTCTGTAAAGGATTTTAGGTCCCTTCAAAACTTTCTTTTACCGTAATCTAAAATAAACACAAAATTAATAGATTTAGGGGAAATCTTTAAAGCATATAGACTCAAAATTAATAAAATATTGAAACAATCAATTGATAAATTCTTTTATTGTTTTGATAATAGCAATTAAATAACATACAAGAAAAATAACCACAACAACATATTAAAATATAAAGCAATATAATATTGTAAAATGATAAAATTAAAATATTTTAGATATTCTTAAATTTAATATGATAACATGATAGTAATATTAATTTGAATAGAAAAAAGACATAACCAGATATAAACTTAAATGAACAAGATATGAAAATCAATATCTAAGAAAATCTATATTACTTTCCTCTTTTTACTTTTTAATTTTGTTTTATTTTCTATTATTTTTACTTTCAAACTCTAGTTTTACTTTCCACTTTCTAAATGTAAATTTGTAAATAAATATGTTTTAACATCTAACAATTATAATATAGAAACAATATAAAAATAGAAATGCAAAAATCTAATACTCAAAATTGTAAATAATTTACACATACTTTATAATTAATTTAATAAAATTTAGATTGTATCGAAAGTAGAAACTTTAGAAAAAAATATACTATCTTAAATTCTTAAAAACTTGCTAAACTATATAACTTTTAAACTTAAAATTCAACTTCTTTAAAAAGTTGAAACATAAAAAATAAATATCAAATATAATTAAATACATTTAAAGAAGTCATGAAATGTTGATGTAATTTTATATAGGTATAAAAAAGAATATTTAAATTTAAAACTATTTGATAATTGTTAGAAGACAAAATAAAAATAAAAAATCTAAAAAATCTAAATTTTAAAAAAAAGAAACTATAAAATAATATAAATCTGTATTACAAAATAATAAATATTTTGGAATCATACGTAAAAATGAAATTTGTGTATGAGTAATGGAAAGATTAAAATCAAAATAAATGTATAAATGACATTTAAAATAAAATAAAGTAATGATCTGAATGAACAACTAAAATGAAAAATTACAATCAAAAGACATACTTTCAAAAAAATTAATTTAAAAAGTATTAAATCCATAGGAGAAGATATGAAAGAAAATTTTACTTATTTGACAAAAAAAGAAGTTTTCATCTTAAAACAATGATTATATTGAATTGACACTCTTTTAAGACCACATCTGAAGGATCAACCATCATGTCTAAAATTGAAATTATAAACTTCCAATTCAAATTCAATATGAACTAAATCAATGGAACTCAAGAATATTCATCTATTTGAGAATTGTCATTAAATCTAAAAATATTTTAACATCATAAAATAAAATCACATTTTTTTTAATGATCATAAGATCAAACAACCAAAATCTAATAAAAAATTCAAATTAGTAATCAAATGCATATAGGTACATAATATATTATTAGAAAAATTGTGAACATAGTAATGGTTAATGAGCAAAATCAAATATAAACTTCAAATGAGTAATAAAATGCATATCAATACATAACATATTGAAGGAAAAAATTGTCCACAATAGCGATAACAATTAAAATAGAGCAATCATCGAATAATGAGCACGATTTAACCAAGGACAAGCCATTAGTACTTTCATACTATGCATAGATTTCCAAACAACACTATTACACTTCATTCACTTCCAAAAAAGATCTTGCAAATGTGATTTCCTTTATGCAATCTCTTTATTCATTTAGCCTTTGGCTTTGATATATGCAAGTGTGTATGATATACAAAAAGAAAACAATGAAAAACAAAGGGAAATGTGGCTTACACGAATTCTTATATATCTTGATTGTTTGATGATCAATCTAGCTCCCAAAAAATTCTTTAAAATTATAGAGAGTTTGGCAAAATGATAAGATTATAGATTTGATATGATCCATATGGTTGTATTTATATTTTTTATTTACTTAAAATTGTGATATTTGATTCGAAAGTTTCAATTTTTTCTAATTATCAACAAGATGAAAAACATAAAATAAAAGAAATAGTAAAAGTTTCAAGGTAACTTGCTATTTCAAAATACATTTTTGCTAATTTTCATTCAAAAAAGAGAGAAGACAAACTTAAGTATTTTCCACTGTTAGAAAAGAACTATTGAAAAAAGGTCTTACAATTTTTTTGTCAAAAAATATAATTTTTAGGAGCAAAGCTCCCACATAAAGCCTACTGACTTAAAAATTCTTTCTAATATAAAATGTATAAACATTGCAAAATTATGATGTTGTACCAAATTATCCAAGAAATAAACCGAATAATTGTGTAATTGAGTATGTATAATTGCCCAAAACACTATAAAATGGGGTTGAAGTTACTCAAATGTGGATTAAAAGAATGTGATTCTAATTAGTTCCTCTGCCTATCAATATCTAAGAACTTGTGTTGGCTTGTGCAAAAGAGTTAATAGAAATTTTGGTTCGGTAATATGAAGATTTCAGTAGCCATCTAATCAGTTTTGAGTTCAAATTTATCCATATCATGTAATATGTGTCTTAATGATTGGTTTCTACTGTGGTTTGAAGATTGGATTCTATAAGGGCCCATTTTTTTGCTGGCATAGGAATTGAAAATTAGAGTAGGAATGGAGATGGGGAATGACAATAGAAAAGGGCAATTCCAATCTTGTTTGGTTCACTTGGAATTCGATGGGATTATGTTAATCCATTATTTGGTTGTACAAAAATGGAATACGAATAAGGTTAAATTTTTTATTTTAAAAAATATTTCCGTTAAATTTTTTTGTTTTAATTTATTATTTTTTAGTTAATTTTTTCAATAATGGTAAAACAATTAATTAATTTTCATTTTATTTTATTCATTATAGTTAATGATAAATATAATTTATTTCATTTTAAAAAAATAAATATATATAATAAAAAAATGTTATAAAAAAAGGTTTTTAAAAATTAAATTTTTAGATAAAAATTATAGAAAAAAATTTTAAAATTAACAAAAAATAAAATTTTAAAATTAACAAAAATAAAATAAAATAAATAAAAATAATAATGGGAATAGGAATGGCCCATTCCAATAAAAACTATTTTTTGGAATGGACATATTTTAGGGGCAAAATTGGAATATGTTTGCTTATTCCCTATTCTAGTTTGAGGTACCAAACAAAGAATACATTTCCTATTCCTATTCTAGCAAACAAAAAGGCCCTAGAGGAATCAGGTTGGTGCTGGAGTCAATATGGTATGTGATTCAAATATAGAAAGATGGAATATGACACAAATTTTTATGGTATCAGCTTTGGGTTTATATAAATTGGAAAAAACCATTGTTATCTAGCACATGAAACGTCCATATATTTATTCAAGTATCAATTTTAATAGAAATATGCATGAATAAAGTAACGTCAGATATCTATGATATTGTGATAGGAGCTGATTATTAATATGAAGCCCCTCTCACACATTTTAATGAAATTTGTAGATTGGATGAAGGAAGATTTTATATGTTTGTATACAATTAAAACTACTTGTTAAAGTTATGAGAATATACATGCAGATTGGTTTTGTTTTGTTGTTGTTTCTTCATGCTTTGGCCAATCTGCAATTCAATTGGTACATGGCCTCTTTAATACTCTTCATTGTAATAGTGTTATAGGCATAAATTTTTAGTGGATTAGATTTTCAATTTTTCCTTATTTATTCAATGATGTTATCTTGATATAATTTAGGAGTCTTATGAACTATACATATTGTAAGAATTTCAAACTAAATTATATGTAGATTATATAAAATTTGTATATTCTACTATATGCTCTAATTTGTTCAATTATACAATTGTATTATAAAATTAAAAAATATATTATTTATTTATTTATTTCTACTTCTTACAATAGGTGGGGACTCCTACTCAAACAAAGCCCTTGTTTTGAAAATCCATCAACTTGTCCATAAGCTCATCGATGGCACATTAATACTTTAAAACTTCTAAAATCCTTCAACAAAGGCCTACTATATTTGCATTGGGAATTTAAATTTATTTCAAAAACTTCAAAAATGTTAGACTAACTTATTAAAACAAAAATGTGAGACCAACTTATTAAAGAAAGAGGTGCAATATCATTTTTTGTTTATGGTGGATGGACCATAATTCCAAAACTTTTTAGCATGTAGTAACTTGTTGATTAATCATGCACATTGGATTTTAAACTCGAGGGAATCACAATCCAACCTTCATATTCATGTCCAAACTCTATATAATTATAATCATTATTATTCTTAAGTACAAAAAGAAAACACTGAACACACTTGAATTATATTGCAAAAAGGAGTCATTTGAAATATTGATAAACCCAAGGCATTTTAACATACATAAATGTAAACTTATAAGATGAAGATGATATTTGGCTATAATGATTTTCCCCATTTTTTACAACATAATTGTATATTAATTTCAATGAACCCATAAGCAATAAAAGTACAAAAATAGTCATAATATTGAACCATTTGTCTTTTTACCATGGAATTTTGTCGAGATAACCAAAATGTGACAATAATTAGAACCCCCAAAATGGAAATATTTGAAGCTTTCCAAATTTTAACACATTTTGGGAAAAATATTGGTTATATATGAAGTTTAATTTTTCGCTATTTTAAAATTGGGGCCAAGAATTCTATAAACCAATAGCCCTCTCTCAAAATAATCATCAAAGTTTTTCAATGCAAAAATATGTTTTGTGATAAACTAATATCAAGAAAATTATATATTTTTTCTAGATACAAAAAGAATGCATTATTTCATTCTACAAAATGTTTTTTATTTTTATTAACCAACACTTCAATAGAACATTGATTTTTTCTTGATGTTGTTATGAAGTCCTATTACTATTGTGTCCCTATCACCAAATGAGAGGAAATAAATTTGATTCTTATAGAAATCAATATTTTAAATCTTATTACTTTTCTATTTTTCTCCCATTGTTGTTCCTATCACATTCTTGTTAGATAACTTCAGATAAGGCGGGTAGGGGGGTTGAATCAGTTATCCATAATTCCTTTTAACAATTATCAATACTTTTAACAACTTAAACTTATCAACAAACCCTTTCGATATTCATATTAAACTATTCAACCGACCCACAATAGTAAATAACAATTTTCACATGACATAAAATAACATGTAAATCATTCGTGCATAGAGTAACACTAATATTTTTAATGTCAAAGCCTAATTTGGGTAAATACCACTTGAGACATGTTACCCAAGAATAATTCACTCTTCTAAATTGAGCTTAATTAAGAGCCAACCTTGCTAAAGGTTACATATGCATTTGCTAGATGTGACCTTGTTAGGGGATTCTCACGAAAGATCATATAGACCTTATCATCATTCAATGGGTGGCCTAGCCAAAGGACTTAGAATATTCATTGGTGTATCACCTTAGAAAATGATTTACAAATAGGATTATTAAATCCACTCAGTTAAGAGATTGTCTGCTACAGTGGTTGGAAATTAACAATGAAATGATATGATAAATATGAGACTACCTTTTCTTGTTTAGATACCCATTCCACTCAAGTCTTTTCATTATTGAATGACCATCACACTAACTCCATCAATCCACTTTCCTTCTCATTTCAGATCTTCTCAGTTCATATATGCTTGGAATGCCCTTTTTGTAATTTCTAGCTATTAACTTGTTCAAAAACTTGACCAACACCTTTAATCTTCTTGTCTAATCCTTATATAAATAGATTTTTTTCTACTAAATTAAATTAATTAGGATTCCCATGAATTCCTCTCATCTACATGATTAATTACCAACTCAGATACACTAAATTTGTCACTAGGTAAAACATTTTACAAATCATGCTAGTTGTAGCTTCACATTTGAACTTGCACTTTTCTTAGATCTTAAAACATGTCTTAAATCTTAACCATTTGATTTTACCTTGCCAATTTCATCCTTATCTTACTAAGTGACTTTGTCCTTATCTTAGAATCTTCTAGATTGGTCCATATCTTCACTCTATGTTGTCCTTTCATTAATCTTCCATAAATTGTTCTTCTTTACCAACCCATGTTCTTGCTTCATTGAACACCTCCATAACTTGGTTAATATTACACTTAGTTAACCCTATGTTGTAATGTCTTTACTAACTAGGAAAAATATACATACAAAATCAATGTTAGCATTTATAAAATAATAAATCAACTTTCACTATTCTACCCTCTATCCTAACCCAACCTTAAAGATGTCTCCACATAGAGATCAATAACCCTCTTGAGGATCCTTAGATCCCCAATTACTTCTCTATCTTCTATGAAGTGCTCCCTTTAAGGTCCTTCCTAGAAGAGACATTCTCCATCCATGGCCCTTGCCACATATGCATATGTTAACATCTATGGAATATTTTGGCCTTATAACCACATTAAGACCACTCTCTTTCAAAAAATACTCTCTTGATCTTAAGCTATTAACCATATTAATATCACTCTCTTCCCTAAAAAGGGACTTTCTTGATCTTAGACCATTAACCTGTAATGCCCCGCCAAGGGATCCAAAGAATTAACCTAAAGTTTCACTAAGTTTTGTAGCATTTTTTTTTTTTGAATTATGAAAGTTAAACTATTCACAACATACACATAGTAATGAAAGCAAAAACGAACATTCAACTGAAAGTAAACATAAACATACATAACAGGTTACATTCTTCAAGGATCCCTTAACATTGAATCACATCAAAATTAACTAATGTTAATTCCATCTAATACTACATCCACATGAAATAATAGTGATAAGTTCAACGTTCTTAAACAATATACTTTTGTTGTAAATGTCCCTTAGTAAATTACACTTCAGAATGCTCAATCATCCACTGTACATGCCACAGGGTATGAAAGCTTAAAAGAATATACATATGTGAAAATAAAGTACATCATCATCCTATACTAACCCATGATGCAACAAAGTAAATGAAACCAAATAGCATACATGATACATCATCATAGAAGATATAAACATCCATCGTAAAAGTACAACCATATTCATAACACATAATTATCTAAGTGCACGATTCCTCCCAACCGTAAATAGCATCATTAGACCATTGTGGGTGCTAGCCATCCCTCCATGCATAATATCCCAAGTCACCGAAGAGATCATCAGTATTATCATAGTAGGAATGTCACTCCTAAAACATACTACATCATATATAGAAAGTAATCTAACATGCTACAACATATGCACAAGAGATCTAATCATGTAAAGTAAAGCATAAGATAAGTAAACAACATCATCTATCATATGCTAATCATCAATATAAGGATACCTATCCACCATCATAATCAATGAATAGAATAAGCACTACCACCTAACTGCATGGAACCTAAATGGTCCACTCCCACCGTGCTGAGGAGATAATCTCAAGTCCCAAACAGGCTATCAATCACATAGCATGAATACTCTCTAAGTCCAAGAATCCTAAAAGTTTACTAACTCAAAGGTTCCAATCACAAATCGACATCTAATCCCAGAGGCACAACAAAGACATGTAGGAAACCTATTATGTAAGTGGGAAAGTGTCATCACACGGATCACGCTAGAGTTACCTTGGTAGTCTCTCAATAGACCTCGACCACCTAGTGATCCCTATGCAGCCACTAGTATCCTCTCATACTAACGAGGCATACTACAAAATGCAAGGTTGCAACCAAACATTCTCTCTACTCCCATCCTAGTCTATACTAGCACTCAAGGCATGGGCAAGAACAAACAATTATCTTATTAAGTTCATTTAAGTTAGTATTAGGTGTAATGTTTTCACTTATTAAAACAACTTACAGTGAGTTACCTTGGCAGCCACTTAGGGCCTTGACCCCCACTGCAAGCCACTTCCCGACACTACAAGTAGATAACCTACCTTAAGCTTATGGAATCATAAATCAAAAAGTCACCAAAGTCCTATACAAGTGACTGGAAAAATACCAAAAGATAATCCACAATAAAAGCATCAAATCTCCATGAGCAACTGAAAAGCATCCATAGATAATCATGACCACAAAAATTCTCTATTGGCAACTGAAGGTATCATTGATAATCACTATATCCATTGGTTCTCAAAAAGAAACCAAAAAGTATCTCAAAGTAATACTGATCGAAGACTCCAAAATGGTTGAGTCAAAACATGTCACATCATGACATCATCAAGATCAGATAAAAAATTCAATCCCATCAAGGTGACTTGAAAGTGATCCAAATACAACTGATCAATAACTCATAAATGGTTACATGAGTCACAACTTACACAAGAAGACTAGAAACAATATCAATCAGTAAACCACACACACCATAGAGCATGCCATCACATAACCATGGTTGGGTTTAAAAGATTGAGATCAAAAGACATCATTATGAGATGACAATCATAACTCCCAAGCCTCTGGTAGATGTCCTATAACTGGTCAACCACTAGTCAACCCAAACCCAAAATAAGAAGCATAGAGAAAACACAAAATGCAAGCACATGTTTTGGTTTACAAAAATTACATAGTTGAATTAAGTGTGGGGGTTTCAGTTTTCATTTCAAGTGTATAAGATTCTCCATTTAATCTCCAAGTCAACCCATTAATCTTTTCGAATAAAACATAGAATTATCCCTCCATTATTTTAAAACATTTTTTTTTCCTAAAATAATCAGAAGATAATTGCTTACTTATCTAAATCATTAAACTAGTTCCCATTGGCTTCTAATAAAAACATTCGCATTATTTTACTAAAATCAATGTTACTTTTTAAATGAAAATTCTCTTAATATCTAATTCAAATTCTCCAAAGACAATTAGATGATAGGTAACCATCTAACATTTAAATTATTAAAATAATGCTCTAGAATTTCAACAAATTCATCTTGACTCTATTAAATGAATTTTACAAAAATCTCAACACTTGAATTAAACAACTTTCCCCATTAATTAATCATATTAATTAAGTTAATTAATAATGTACATAATTTCGCAATCCATGAGCCCTCATCAATTTAATATCACTTAATTAAATATTATTAAAATTTAAATCACTTAATCTAAATCATTATAATAATTGTTTATTATAAATTAAATCTTCACTAATCAACTATTATAATATCTAAAATTATTTATTGACATTTATAAATTACCATCTCTTATAAATATTTAATATATATTTAATAGTATTTAATATACATTGAATAATATAAAATTAACATTAAATAATATACAAACTAAATTACATACAATTTAAACTTTCTTAAAATAGTAATAAACATTACAAAAACAAGTGATTACAATCACCGTGGCTCATTTATATATATGTAGTCGTCGACGCTGATGTGTGTGACTTGCACATCGCAGGTACATTGTAGTTCGCAGTTACACTGCGATCACACAGGTACTCTACGATGTTGTAGTCCTGCAACACGTCGTTGCTAGGGGTGAGGAATGGGTTCATCCCACCCCTCATTATTTTTTTAAATTTTATTTATTTATTAAAGTTTTCAAAAATGTCTCCTGAATGCGCCCTAAATAATTTTTTTTCAAAAAGGCAACATTTTTTCATATATATATATATATATATATATATATAATTTTCATAAACGATTTTAATAAAACATTTTTTTTAGAATTTTATATATATATATATATAAAACATTTTCAATAATGCCTGTGCATACATAATTTTAACGGAAAGGTTTTCCCAATTTTGTAAAACAAGAATACCTTTATAATAATTTCTCTTTAGATTTACCTATTTAATCCATCTAATAGGTTTGCCTCTAAGCATTTAAACCCGAATCCCATATATCTCTCAGATCTATGCATGTAGTGTTTCTCCTACAAGAATTTAAATATCCAAGACAAGAATGCGTACAACCAAGATATTCAACACAAGAAATCCTCAGAAAGCATTCATAAGATATGAAGAAGACATGAAGTGCAAGATGTAGAAATAACATAGGCAGAATCACAAGTGTCTATCTGGACACTGATGCTAAATCACTTCTCCTCAGAATTCGCAGAGCAAGCTCCTTCCTTCTCCAACATTCGTGAATCCACCACCAAATGCTCCCGAGCTTCTAGGAGTGCCTAAATATAAAGAGCTCTCAGGAAGCACCTAGAATGTCTCTAGAAATAATCAGAAGATGAGATAAGCATTGACAACTAAGCACAAGCTTTTTCCAACCTTCTAGATGAGTGACAAGGTTGTAGACACTATGTGCTTAATTTGTGCGCTAACTCCTATGTTGTAGACATAAGGGGTGTGCTTACTCCTAGGTAAACTTATAACTTTTATTTTAATTCTTTTATTATTTCTATTATTATTATTTATTTATTATTTTATTATTATTAATTATTAGTTTCTTTTATTTAATTCTTTTTCTCAATTAATTCCCATTTAATTAATTAAAATCAAAATATCAAAATATCATGATATTATATTAATTTTCCTCAAAATGATTAAATTATTAATTAAATCTTTTAATTTTAGACTTAATTAATAGAGAATTCACCATAGACTTCCAAAATATCTAATAGAACAATCCATACAAAATCAGTCTAAAGGGTTAAAATAAAAAATTGTCATTTGACACATTTGACAGGTAAAATATCTCATATACTTGTCCTCCCTTTCTAGGACAAATGGTTTCAGGGTTTAGGATTTGGATTTGAGAATTTATCTCCTCTCTCTTACCATTGAGATAGTGTGATAGGGTATGCTCATCCTGGCAATTCAAGGAAGTCGATACCAGATACCTGCAACCTGCATAAGATCCATCCATGTACATTATATATATATATATATATATATATATATATATATATGTATGTATGTATGTATGTATGTATGTATGTATGTATGTATGTATGTATGTATGTATGTATGTATGTATGTATGTATGTATGTATGTATGTATGTATGTATGTATGTATGTATGTATGTATGTATGTATGTATGTATGTATAATGCTAAGCTAAATAGGCAATGGCAGGAAGTGGTGCATCGTGTAGATCTCGACTAGCAAGTGACTATGACTCCCTTTCTTAATCACATCAAAAATGTCATACATAAGAAAACAAATACGCACAACATACACATGCAAGTATGGGGTAAGTATCCATAAGAAAACAGATGTGATAATAACCATCTAACTAATCATCATCAATAACTGAAAGTAATGTAATAATCATCATGCATATATGAAATATAGAGTCTAAGTAATCACATCATAGATCAATTGAATCTGTAACACAATATCTGATAGTCTCAAAACAATGCTACTGACCATCAACATAAATCTGGCCTAAACAAAGTTTGACCATGATAGCAACAATGTATCTAGAAAAATGTGAATGAGGGCAGACACTACATAACCATTAAGTCATGTGTGTTATCCATAACTTAGAATTACACTTTTGCATATACATATGCATATGCATAAATTATCCACAAGTATGATTCATTAATATAAATAAATTCATAAACATAATTCAATAAATATAATCCATAAACATACCTTTCTTACCTTCCTCTTTGCTTGGTCCATGTGGATATATCCTTATTTGACCCTTCAATGAATTATTCATTCTAGATTATCTCAACTCTTTATTTAATTTCTAAAATTCTTTCTTTTCTAATTATAAGGAAAGCATAAAATGTACTTTTTTGTTTCTTCTTTTCCAAGAGTCACAACCTTTCATAATAAAAATCTATTGAAAATTCACAACACTTTATAGTTATAAACCTTTCGAAAAGTCATAACACTTCATAACTAAAATCCTTTGGAAAAGTCCCAATACTTTATAATTACAACATTTTTGAAGAGTCAAGGTGCAATGGGAGCTGGAGCAAGTGATTCTAGAGTGGTGAGTGGGAAAGATGGAATTCAAAATTCAAATGGATCCAGGACTGGTGCAGGCCCATTAGGAGAGGGAGGTCAAGGGGAGAATATTATAGATGTAGGTTAGATTGGGAAGGAACCTAATGGAGGTGGGGCACCTAGAGATCTAGTTGATGGACCCAAGTTTGCGGTTGCTATCAAGATTCTTGCCAGAAAATGATCAAGCTTGTTTGGCATTAAGCTAACTTGTAAGTCTTCCTTTCCCCCGGTCAAGAATATTTCTATTACTGAACAAGATTTTTTAACCTTGGAAATCCCAGACCAAATCATAGATATGAATATCTCTAGAATGGACCATACCCTTGTGGGGAGGTTCTTGGGATCCAAGCCAAATATTGAGATATTTAGAGCCTTTGTTAAAAGGAAATGAGCTTTGAAGGGACAAGTTGATATTGTTGCTATGTCAAAAGGATGCCTATACTTTTTCTTCTCTTGTGATGAAGACAAAAGAGACGTTTTATGTAGTGGATTGTGGGTTGTGGGTAAGCATACAATGATTTTACAAAAATGGTCCCCTAATTTGAATTCTCAAGATGAATTGATGGTACAAGCCCCTATCTAGGTTGAACTTCCAAGAAGGCCTCTTTAGTTCTAGGTTGAATATTTTTTCCAAGGAATTCTAATACCTTTGGAGAACTCTTATCTATGGACCCAATGACAATTTCAAGAAGGAGATTAACTTATGCTAGAATATGTGTGGGGTTCATTCAAGGGGTTGATATGCTAAAATCTATTACTCTCCAATCTAAATTTGGAGTCTAGTAGAAAAGGCTTGAATATAAAACCATCCCTTTTGTATGCTTCTACTATAAAAATTTGGGCCACTAGGCAAAGAAATGTCCTACTAAGGTCAGGATTTTGATTTAAAAAAAAAAGAATGGGCTCGAAAAGACACCAAGGATGCTGAGGTTTGGGAACAAAAACAAGTTGTAAAGGGGGCTAAAGAGTTGAATAAAATTAATGAGAAGGAGAACTTGGATAAGGATTTAATTACTCCCTTAAAAAATGTAGAGATTAAGGATAACACTGATGATGATGGTTAGAGTAGAAGGATGACAATGGTACAGGCTAAGGAGATTTTATAAATTGAAATATCGGGTGACTATAGCAAGATTATTGTTAATAGTAAGGACTCAAATTATCAAAAGGCATAGGAAGACAATATTCTAGGGTTGGGTTCTTCTAAATGCTCTCAACAAAAAACTAAGCACAATAGAAGTTCACCTCATAGGGATGGACCAATAGAGGATAGCTCACCCAAGTAGAGGATGCATAAGATATTACTAGAGATTGGATGGAAGAGGAAGAATTAATTGGAAAAGACTAGATAGATTTGAAGCCTAAGAAGAAAGTTAGATCTAAGAAAAAGGAGGAGATCAACTTCAAAAAGAACAAAGAAAATCTCTTGATTAATAGAAAAACAAGGAGTAACAAGTCAGGGGATGTTAGTTATTCCCTCACTCTAATAAGAAAGAGTAACAAAATAGGGGATCTAAGGAGTAACAAAGTTGGGGATGGTAGTCATTCCTTTACTCTAGTAGGGAAGAGTATCAAAAAATAAGATGTTGGCCAAACCCCTCTCCCAGTAGGGAGACCCACTAATCAACATAAAAGAATTTTAGAGACCAATAAAGTATAGTGGATGGTAGTTAAAGTACTATCTTTGAAACAAAATCATTCCATGAGAAATGAAGATTACTTCATGGAATATCAGAGGATTAAATAATCCTCATAAACAAGACATGGTTAGGAACATTATTAAAGATAATAAACTAGATATAGTTCTTTTGTAGGAAACTAAGATGCCAAAGGATAAAGTTGAAAGTTTGTTTTTGTTTAAAAGTGGCAAGATCTTAGGAGGTGATGCTGATGGGGCCTTTGGGGGTATGGTAGTTTTATGGAATGATAAAAATATTCACAAGGAAGTTTTAGCTCAGAATAGGAATATGATCAATATTAGATTTTCTAATGCTTAGGATGGCACTTCATGGGTGCAAATTAATGTTTATGCACCTAATATTAAATGGGGTAGAAAAGCCCTTTGGATTGAACTTTCTAATCATAGAAAGAATTTTGTGGATGAGGATTGGGTCATTATGGATGATTTCAATACACCCTTGACAGAGAATGAGAAGATGGGGGGCAGTTATACCAATTTGGATAGCAAAATGGATTTGATATCATTTGCTACATGACATGAATTTGGAAGTTGTAGACTATACTTGGTCAAATAGAATATTGGGTAACGATCTCATCCAAGTTAGCCTTGATAGAGACTTTATTAGTAATGATTGGTTTCAAATTTATAAATGTTCCTTATCAACTAATGTGAGAGCAGGTTCTGATCATTACCCCATTTTTCTCTAGGCAGACCCAGTAACCATTAAAAAGCACTATCCCTTTCATTTTGAAAAAATGTGGACTTTACATCTTGAGTTGGAAAACCTTATTAAGGATTGGTGGAGGATTCAAGTTGAAGGAATGACTATGTTCAAATTTGCTAAAAAGATGAGAAATGTTAAAGATAATATCAAAATATGGATCAAGGAAACTATTGGGAACATCTTTGACAACAAAAGTAGGATTCTTGAGGAATTAAAAGAGATTCGGGATAACATTAAATCTGAGGATTATGAGAGAGTTTCTAAGGAGGAGGAATTGAAATTTATTGAGTTGCATGTGTTGGAAAGAGGAGTAACTAAGAGGGGAGGGTTGAATCAATTACCACTAAAATAAATCTCATATCACTTAGATTTCAATATTTGACATAAACTTCACTGAAATTACCGATGCTCAGTAAACACACAGGCACTCAATTTACACTAGTAAATGTTGTAACTTGGTAAGCACTAAAATACCAACTGTAACTCAACAAATGCTTAAGTTACTAATTTTCATTCTTAGGAAGTGAGCCTTGTTAGGAGCTAACCTTGTCAAAGGTTACAAAACACATTGTTAGGTGTGACCTTGTTAGAGGATTTAATCACCCTATTAGGAGTATCCTTGTTAGAGGTCTTTATACACTTCAATCTAGAGATGCCACCTTGTTACAGGATTTATAAATAGTTGTTAAGACAAATTTGTTAAGAGATTTAGATCACTGTTACAATGATTATAGAGTAACAATGAGATGATCTAATTTATAATACAGATGAATTGCCAATTAAAGATCTCAATTCTTGCTTCTATACTTGATTCTTTCTAATTGAATGTATCTTTGCAGCTCCACAAGGATATTCTACTTATCCTTGTACTTCGCTTCCTCTAAGCATCTTCAAATCTTCTATTCACTTGCACACATTCAATCCTCAACTTCACCATATATTTATATCATACACATTGTCAAGTTAGCTTGAATATAACTTAGAATACTTAATATTCCTTTCCTCAATTGGCTAGAACCAACAAACAAAACTATTGAACTCAATATGCCAAAATAAGAAAATGCTTCATTAGCCGACTCTGCTTAGTAGACACTAACTCTGAAACAATTTTCCTATGTTAACTAAGTGAACTCAGTTAACACTATATTTTCAAAAAGTTCCTTTGGTAACGAAGTGAGCTCAGTTAACACTAGTTCCATCCAACTACATTAACCTAGTAAGCTCAGTTAACACTCAACTTCTGCAAACTTCTCTTTGTCTCCCAAGTGAACTCGGTAGACACTGTCTTCTGAACTTGGTAAACTCTATAATTCTTGGAAGACATAGGAAATTCTCTTCAATCTATGAGTGAGATCAACATACACTAACTAGAAAAGATATTACATTTTTTGTAGCATCAAAGAAAATACACCATTAGCCAATTATTTTCAACAACATGATATTATTACCAAGGAAGAGATTTACTGGAGGCAGTGGTCTAGGAAAGTTTTTATCAAAGAATGGGATAAGAATACTAAATTTTTCTATATGATCACTTTGAAGCATAGAATGGATAATAAAAATTTTAGATTAAAATTTCATGGTGGTATCACTGATGAGGACAAGGCTATCAAAAGGGAAGCCACAAGGATTTTTAGTGGCTTGTTGGAGAGAGAACACAATCTAGATAAGGAAAAACAAAAGGAGTTTTTGAAGTGTATTCCAAAAAGCATATTTGAAGATTATAACAAAAACGTCACTGATATCCCTTCCATTGATGAAATAACTAAGGCTATTTTTTCATTTGATGGAGACAAGGCACCTAGCCTAGATGGTTTCCCCTTCCTCTTTTTTCAAACCTACTGGCATATCATTCAAGAGGATGTTATTAATGGAGTTAAAGAGTTCTTTGGTTCTAGAAAACTTCTTAAAGAGTTGAATGGTACTTTTTTATAAGATCATTTCTAAAGTTCTTACTCTCAAGATTTTGTCTTTATTACCTAATCTAATTTTAAGACAACAGAATGGGTTTGTTCTAGGTAGGCAAATACTATATTCTATTATCTCAATTCATGAAAATATTCATTCCCTCACCAAATCAAATAAAGAAGGGTTCTTATTAAAGTTGGATTTATCCAAGACCTACGATAGGGTGGAATGGGATTTTTTAAAGTGTGGACTAGAAGCATTTGGGTTCAATAAAAGATTTTTGGAGCTGATACATATGTTTGTCTCCTCTACCACTTTTTATTTTCTTGTTAATGGATCTTTCACTCCTTTCTTCCAATCTTCTCATGGTTTAAGACTAGGGGGTTTGTTATCTCCTATTTAATTCATCCTTATTGTTGAGTGTTTGGGTAGATTTGGGGAAAATATGGTTCAAAAGGGATTTTGTGGGATTAAGACCTTCTTCAAAGGATATAACTTGTTCTCATTAGCAATTTGTGGATGACTCAATTGTGATGGGAGAAGCTTCAGTAAACAATGTAAGGAATATTAAAAAGGCTCTTGAGGATTATGGTAGGTTATAGGACAAATTATTAATTGGAACAAAAGATTGATCTATTTCACTAATGTTAATGAGTATATACAAACAAAATTATAATAATATAGGTTGTGAGGTTAGAAGCCTCCCTGGGTCGAATCTTGGTTTACCACTTTGTCTTTACCCTCCTAAGTCTTTTTGGAGTTCTTTGATTGACAAAATCCATTCGAAGTTAGTTGGATGGAAAGGATCCTTCCTTAGCTAGGTTGGTAAGATAAATATTCTAAAATTCGATATCCAGATTATGGCCCTTTATGCTTTGAGTGTTTTTAAGATACCTAGAAAGTATGCTTTGGCCATTGAAAAAATTTAGAAAAATTTATTATGGACTAGTATGACAAAGAAGAAAATATTGGCTTTGATTGCATGGGATAAAGTTTGTATGCCTATCAAAAAAGGAGAGTTGGGTTTAAGAAAAACTAATAACATGAATGATTTTTTTACTTGCTAAGCTTATTTGGAGATTATATAATGAAAATGGAGATTGGAAAGATATATGGAATGATAGGGAGAACCAAAGCTTCAATCTTTTATGTAGTAGTGAGGATAATCAAGGGGGTTCTATGATTTGGAAGAAAGCTCATAAAAATAATTAGATTATCAATAAAGAGATGAGATGGAAGGTTGGAAATGGTAGCACTATTCAATTATGGGATGACATTTGGATTCTTGATCATGCTCTGAGTTCTGATGAATAGTGGAATGGGTATATGGATCAATGTAAGACTATGCTTGGGATATATGTTGCTAATTATTAGGAAGAAGATAATTGGGCGGATCTTACCAAAGTGGATGAGGCTCTTAATGACCTTAATAAAATGTTGAATGCTATCTTTTTAATTCATGAGGAAGATGCTTTAATATGGAAATTTAATCCTAATGGATTGTTTTATATCTCATCTTTGTATAGTAATACTTTTGAAGATTGTCATGTGCCCTTTTGAGTTAAATCTTGGTTTATAGGCCTAACACCCAAAGTTAACATATTTTTTTGGATCTTATTGAAGGATAAAATCCTTAATACTGATAATTTAATGAAGAAATGTATGTGTCTTGTTAGTAGATGTTATCTTTGCAAGGAAGAGGAAGAGTTGGTTAATCATTTGACCATTCATTGCTCTTATACTAGAAGGTTATGGGAGAGGATTTGTAGACTTTTGGATTTTGACTGGGCCCTCCCCCTTAGCATTCAAGATTTATTCATAGCTTAGAATTCTCCTTCTTATAATACTTTGATTATTAATTTATGGAATTTTATTCTTCTATATCTTTGTTGGGGTGCTTGGAAGGAAAGGAATGACAGGGTTTTCAGGGGTAAGGAGATAAATTCCAATAAGATATTTCATAAGATAAAGCATATGGTGATTGAGAATATTAGGATAACTAGGAAAGGAGAAGAGCCTCATGATGAGTGGGAAGCCAAAGTGATTTAGAATTGGAACTTGGAAGGGATAAGCTATTCTCAAAGTGATAGTAGCCTTAGAAATTTGGCTAGGTGGGATTGTCCACCTCAAGGATGGTATAAGATTAATTTTGATGGGGTCTCAAATGGCAACCCAGGGATAGTGGGTTGTGATATTATAATAAAAAATGAAAATAGGGATAGTTTGGGTGTTATGGCTATTCCTATTGGATATCAAACCAATCATGTTGCAAAAACTGGTGTGGCTTTTTATGGTCTTTTATTTGCCAAGAGCATGAATATGGATAAAATTTGGCTTGAAGAGGATTTCATTAATATTATTAATCTTCTTAAAAAAGTTAATAATTCCTTATGGACCATCCATAATATTATTTTCAAATATTAATTTTATTAATTCTTTTGCGGAATGTGTTGTCACTCATAATTATAGAGAAACTAATAAAGTGGTCGAATGGGCTATAAATGTGGAATGCAAAAACAATACAAAGATGACATGGAATTATGGTGACAACATCCATAGTGATGAACTATATTTGATAGAGTATGATAAGATTGGAAGTATGCAAAAGATTTTTTATAATAATGATAATGACATTTAGAAACAATTATGATATGCACAGGAATGGGGAGTTGCAGGTTATGATTATTTTAGAGAAGACAACTCATTCATTACCACACAAATTGTGGGTATTTTTTCTAAAGAGAAAACCTTGTTGTTATTTCCACACAAAGATTCCCACTTCTTCTAAGATTGTAAGGAAAGTTAAGGATTTTCACAATTTGATGAATTTGGGTCATAAGAGAAAGAGGGTTGAGACAACAAGTTGCAAGGAATGGAAGCATAATACTAAAATTTGGGATATTTTAGAATAGGGTCAATTTATGGGCTTCATGGAGACATTAAAGGGTAGTAATCTATCCATAACCTACTAGTTTATCAAGACATGGAAGAATGGAAGCATCTTGGTGGGAAACTAGAGAATGGACATTACAAAGGATAGTATAACTAAAGCCACTAGTCTTGGTATGGATGTGATAAACTTCTATAGGGATAGGATTCTATTGAATCATATTGTTGATGAGTTTACAGAGTCAGCCAACAAGAGAAATAGGTTGGTCAAAATTGGCAACTCTTACTTTAGCCCTCATTCCATTTCCAGAACCTGGAGTTTTATCATGTGTGTTGTAATTGAATACCTAACCCTTGATGGCCATATTACAAATATGTTTGGTCACCACTTTATGTTAGTTAATCATTTTAGGCATACAATTAGAATTAATTTCCCTTTGTATCTAAGGTAGTCATTGGATACTACCATTTTAGCTATCCAGAATGACCTTGATGGGGACCATGCTTGCCATGAGGATTTGATGGTCTTGATTATGAATCTTCTTCAGTCTAAAAAAGTGCATAGACCTCATATCAGTAAAAAAATTTAGAATGTGATACAAAGGGGAGTGATCAAGAGGAGGTTTATGAAGATGAAATGGAGGAGGAAGAAGATGAGATGGTTGACAAAAAAGGAAAAATCTCTCACTTGGGAGCTCATCTACTAAGAAAAGGAAAAATATTGAGGTTGATTATGAGATGGAGGTAGGTTCTGATGAGGATTTTGAGGAGGACAAATGGAAGAAAACTAAAGGAAAAACTAGGAGGATTATTACTAGAACCAATGTGAAGAAGAATGATAGAGTTATGAATATTCCCTTTGATTATGAGCCTTTGATAAAAAGGAAGAATTTGAGAGTTAAGAATGTCATGCCTGACCACTTCTACTAGTTATTCTACTTTTTAGGACTTAGCTGTGATCTAGTTTCTTTCAGTTTGATATGTTGATTATTCAGTCAGAACTTGGTTATATTTTGTTTAGTAGAAGATAAAACTTTTTTTGAGTGTGTATTTAGTATCAGAATTACTCTATTTAGATTTGACAGATGACTTATGATTTTAATATGTTATATTAAGAGGTTTTATATACCTAACATTTCTAGTTGCATAAATTAGATTGCTTGGAAGGATTAAACGTTTAAAGTTCTTAATTTAAATTTGAGTTTTAAGGTGTTTCATGAGGTTGAACTTTACATTTTATATGCATATAAATTGTTAAAAAGATTAATTATGTTCCTTAGAAGTGAATTTGACATAGCATGTTTGCAAATGATGTAAATGGGGTTACATATATCTAATTTCATTCTACCCTAAATTGGTTTTGTTTCATGACATTAGTTCAGTTGTTTTATCAAGGGTCCTATTTACCGTAGTTGATAGAATATACACATTATTTTGTTTTGTTAATTGGGTTTTGAATGCTTAAAAAGAGGTAAATTTTGCATTGTTTCAAAAAGCCAAAATGGCGGTGGTAATGATTCTGTCTTATGTACTCGGCATCGTTATGTGTCACTGAAGCATTAAATGAAAAATTTAAGAGGTATTATGGAACTCAGGGTATTGTTGATCATTTCATTTTGGGAGTGGGTTTCCTATTGAGATCAGGTTAGAAACATGACCGCCTTACTTTGTTTGGTTTACACTTGTGAGCCTAGTTGTTGTGGTTTCAAAAACATGGAAGAGTTTGTTGAATGTATTTGCATGCATATGAGGCTAGGCATCAAGGTGTTGCTCACAGCCAGTTTGTTTAGAAAGTTCTTCAATCTCTGCAATTTTGAAGTTTGGTTGGATTTGGCATTTGGGTCTTTCACATCAAGCTTCATAGCAGGGCTCAGTGTTGAGAATTTTCTATCTGTTGAATCTCATGTAGGGGCATTTTTCTAAACCTTCTCTTTTTGTTGTTCATACTGCATTTGATTTTGGAAATTAGGAATAATATGGTTGTTCAGTTATATACAGCTCATATTGACATCTGAGTTTGGAAGTATGCAAAGTTTGATATTTTTACGGTTGAATTTTGTATATTTCCATATTGAGGTGTGAGTGTGGATTTGTGGCTTTAATAGCAAAGTTGCATTTGGGTTTTGTTATATAAAGTGGAAATGTGTATCAGCATGTTGTTATCATAAAGAAGAATTTAGTGTGGACCTTATTTCTGTATAAATTGTTGTAAGCTATTCTTTCAAGCAAATTGCATGAAATCTGCAAATAAACATAAATCCTTTATGTTTTATACGAGTTGGACAGGGTGTTATATCATACATATAAGGTGGGAATTAGTCATGATTGATATGATTAGTTGTGTTCAAAGTTTAGAAGATTAGTCACTGTGTTTTATATATATACATATTGTGGAAACTATGACTCGACTATTATGTCAATCAGTTTGCAGGTAACTGTGCGCAAAAGTCTTAACATGAAACCCGAACTTGATTTGGAAATATCACACTACGGTTAGTTGAATTGTTTGTTTTATACTTAGTGTATTTGGTTTTGATAGAGCTGAGCTTGAAAGCACCCGTATCTTGAGTTCATTGTTAAATGAGGTTTGACCTCAGTCGTGAGCTTGTAATTGGTTGCAATCTCATGACTGAATAAGGGCACAACCACTCTGTTTCATGGATAGTAAATTGGAACCAAGGGTAGTGACAATATAATTCAATGTGTTTGAAATTTATAGCTCGATCTTATTTCATGAAAATGTCTTTAGGAAAACAACCAGCAGATCAGTCTTACTCGATTATTATTGAGATGAAGAATATGGTATAGGGTTTTAGGTATTCTTAGTTGTCTGTAGTTATTGTTTTTTTTTTACTGTTGTTGATTCGTTGAAGCTATGAGTAGTGGGTCGTGTTGAGTATAGTCATGATATTGAGCGATTATATGGGACTGCGACAGCCATTTAGTCAAATGGTTAACGTAAAACTAAAAAAGAATATTAAACTATCCATTATCAGTATAAGTCATTAGTTTTATTATGTTGTTAACTGTTGATGTTGTGGGAATTTTATGATAGTTAGTATCTTAAGTTTAAAAGCTTTTCTTCAAAAATAGTCATAGCAATCGATGAAACTGTTGGGAGTTAGTTTGAAACATAAAGAAGAAGTTTCATGCGACAGTATAGATTACTTTTTATATATGGAAATTGATCTTTATAGAAATTATGGAATTGTTGAGATATTATGTTGAAATAAAATTCTTTTTAAGTTAATCAGATGTATTTTAGTTCATAATTGAAATGGATAGTTGTTTGTGTTTAAGGCAGAGTTATGATATAAGTTTGTCAATTTAAACAAGAATATCATATGAGCATTGTTTTATTATCTTGGTCTTTTCAAAGGATAAGTTTAGTTTATTTTGACAGTAGGAGTAAGTAGTATAGTGTTATGACTGGTAATTATCATTAAACAGATGTATTAGTTTAGTTATAGTTACGAGAGCGTAATATTATAGAACTTATTTCTGTTGTTAAAATAATCTAAGTTTACTTTTGAATTTGGCAGTAAAAGATGAGATTTCTAAGATGAAGAATGTAATATCATGAGTAAACTATTTTGGTTATTTGTTGCTTGTGCATTGTTAGAATATCTGTTTGATGTGTATTTTAAGGATAGTTGTAATGAACGTATATCGAGGTGGCTAAATTTGGTTTATCTTATTCAGTTAATTAATTCAGTGATAATTATAAAATGAATTGGGTGGGTTAATTACATATATAAAAGATAGTTGGCCTTACCTATGACTTAGACCTTTATGGTTAAGTACGGAGAACAAGGCATATCTCTATTCTGTCATTGACAAGTATAAGAGAGAAACCTGTTATGTGTTGACTATGAGCATACCATACAAGGATGCAGTATCTTAGTGCCATAATGATGACACCTCAATGTATATATGTTTCATTTACATGTTATTCTTAGTGTGAATTTAATTTTGCAATAATAAGTAAAGGTTTACTTCTTGCGTATTAATTTTGGAACTGCACTATGTTGTAGTAAAATGGATATCTGAATTATGGTTATGTATATGTTTGGTCTAACATGCATGTAGGTGGATTATGCTATTCAACTCAGTGTGTACTAAGCCCTCTTTTGTTTTGTGTTGCTTCCTATGTGTTTTTAGGTGCTTCGAGTTTACAAGTAGCTAAAGATGCTTAATGAAGTTCTTCCTGAATCATTATTCATTTGCTTGTAGGGTCCATATTTGGACATAGGCATTTAAGGATGAGTTTGTACTTCATTATTGTACTGAACTCAATATGTTTTAGAATCTTTATGGAATCATATTTGGATGATGTTTTCATGTATTTTGAGGTTTTCAGTTTGAGAATGGCTCAATCTATGTACTTGTACTTGTAATAAAAGGAGTTATATAAAAAAAATATTGCGTACTTTATACTTGTTTTTTGGAATTCCTTTTTATTGGTTTTGTGGATAGTAGTAGTGTTACAAAGAAGATGTTGTCACAAGAGAAGGCTGAGGACAAAGACATCAAGGAGGCAGATGCTGAAAGAGAAACTCTGGATATGGATGAGGAAAACTTGAATCAAAGAAATGATCGGGATGAATAGGGTATATAAAGGGTATCCTTGGAAACCTAGGTGTGATAAAAAGGGACATTAGTAGTTTGAAGGAATAGATACAAGATATTAGGAGGGATTTTGATCTGCTAAGTAGGACAACTAGAGGTGAGAGGACTTTAGGTCAGCATTTAGATAGACTCTAAGATGTTATTGGTAATGTGGAAGAAGTCAATAAATTCATGAAGAGAGTCCCACCTCTAGAAGTAAATAACAAAGCTATGGAGAAAATGATGAAGGTTATGTAGAAAAAGACTGATGTTATGGGAAATTGAGTTGACAATACTGAGAATGTGGTAAAAAAACTTGTAGACTAGAGTTGTTCCATCTCGAAGACTATTGCAGATAATATTAAGATTCTAATAGAAAAACTAGAATAGGGGAAAATTCAAGGTTCTAAGGACATGAAAGAGGACAAAGGCCCCAGTAGACACACAAGGGAAAATTCAAAGAAGACAGAGTTTACAAATGACAAAGGAATTGATGATTTGAAGGCCTCTACTATTAATTTACTGAAGACCTTATAGTTGTCCTGATGCTATCTTTTTGTTGTCTTTTTGCTGACTTTTTTCTTGTTTGATATATTAAGGATGCTTGTCATAGTATGTATTATTTTTTGGTGCTAAGGCATAGTTCCTTGTGGGATTTCTTAGCTTTTTTGTTCATGACTTTGTAAAGGTTTTGGGTCCTATTAAAACCTATTTTTACTTAATCAAAACATTTTTGAAGAGTCGTGACTATTTGTAATTATGACCCTTTCAAAGGTTCACATCCTTTCAGTATCATTAATACCTTTTCAAAAAGTTGCTTCCTTATTTTCTTTATATTACTTGCCTCTTCTATTTTTCCTTTTTGAACTCCTATCTTCTCCACTTATTTTTCCCTCTCTCTAAAATTAACTTTCCTCCCTTTTATAACTTAATTTTAAGGAGTCATACCTATTTGCTAAATATTTCTCAACATTTCATTGGATTTAGTCAATTTATATTATTCTATGTAATATTATTTATTTACTTAGTTAGTTATGTCTATTATTATTATTAAATTCTATTTAGAAAAGTACCTACTTCTAACTTAGCCCTACATGAGGGTTTACTACTCTAATTTATGAGTATTTTAAGACTCAATCTAGGAGTAAAACCTTGGCTCATGTTGGGGATACCTCTGAGGACACAAGGAGTTCTAACTTCTCCTCCGACTTAGAAGAGGTTCAAAGTATAAGCTCAAAGGAGGAGGAAGCTTTGCATTCATCCAGAAAGAAGGATAGGGGTAAAGATAAGGATATGCCTACTCCATCAAACGTGCCATGTAGGAAAAGTCCTAGGGGCCTTGGGCCCAAAATTGTTGATCAGGGGGAAGAGGAATATAATAAAGAAGGGGAAGACATGGATACAGATGAGGAGAATAAGTGTGAGGAAGATGAAGATAGGGAGGAGCCAATTGGAAACCCTAGAAAGAAATAGAGGAGGATGAAAGAGGAGGACATACTTGTAGAGGGGAAAACTATTTATGGTCTAGAAATTTTGGTGCTTCCACCCTCTCCAAGTCTCCCTCAAGAGCATGAAAAGGAGAAAATGAAGGAAGGAAGTGGTGAGGTGGTTATAAAAGATAGGCATCTAGCTTGGAAAAATTTCAATGTTAGAACTTCAAAGATGGGGATTGTGAGAGAATCCATGAATCCACAAATCCTAGGAAAAAAAGAGGGAAAGGTCCAAATGGAGGAACTTATTGATTTGGTGCTAGTGGCTATATCTGATAACATGAGGGAAGTGAGAGTTAACCTACTTGACAATGCAAGAAATAGCATGATAGATAATTTTAGATCAATTACATGGCTATGTGATAGATCAGGGGGATGCTATCAGGTTGATAAAAAAAGGGTGAAAATTTTGGAGACTTACAACCATAACATGGCTAACTAGATGATCTCCATTCTGAACTCTCTCAACAAAAACATTGTTACTCTTGCTAGAAAGCTAAAAGCCAGGGTCATCTAGAGGATAATGAGGAAAAGGATAGAGATGAAGATAGGAAGGATGGTGAAACTATCATGGCCATATCCCATAGCCATCTGGATATGACCTAATTGAAGAAATAGGAACAAATGGCTGAGGAGTTTTAGAAAGCCTATGAAGTGGCAGAAATAATGCAGGACCTTGAAAGCAAAGCGGAGGAGTAAGTTGAGGACTATCAATATTTTTCTTTTAGCTTTTTGGTTTCTGTATGTTTTTTTCTTGGCTTTTTGTCTGTCTTTTGATCTAACCTTTTGGTTGGCCTTAGTACTATTTCTGGGCTTTTATTGTTTTATTTACAACCCTATGATATGTAACAACTTTTGGGTTCCAAGATCCCTAAAAAACGTATTTTTCTTATCAAAAACATACTTTCTACAATATTATCTCTTATGTTTAATTTTATTTCTTTATTTATTCATTGTAGCTTTATTATTTTATTATTATTTAAAATATCATACTAAATATTATTTTATTGATAATATAGATTAAATAATCTTTATTTCCTATTTTAATATTTTAGTATTAATTTTAATATAAATTTATTATCATTATTTATTTAATAACATTGTATTATCTATTTATTTTTAAAATAGGGATATGATATATGCTTACTCAGTAACATTGCTCTCAAAATAACTTAACATTCTTTCTCCTTCTTTTATTGACTACTACCTCTAGCTCAGTGCAACTTGCCAATTCCTTAACTTTTCACTTTACAACTTCATTCCTTTCTTACTGACCAAAATAATTTATTTGTGCATCATCTTAACATTTCATCAAATCATATAAATAATTAAACCAATATTATCTTGCCAGAGACCAATTCATTAGTTTCCCAATTCAGTTCACATGCTTAACACCACTTGTTCATTTCATCTTGTATTTTTACCTTTCACTTCAATATTCAACATGACATCCTTTAGATAATTTACAACTTACATGAATCAACATTTTCAATTATCTTGACATCAATGATAACATAACAACTGATCTAAGTCTTCTACATACAATTCCTAGCTCGATTATCTTCCCTTTTTCCCTATCAACATCACTTTCATAACCATAATAGTTTTCTCCTTCATCAGCATTAGTTGTTTCTAAAAATATCCCCTTTGGCATTGGTGGAAACACTTCAAATATTTTTAACACTCTTGAAATAAACCATCCAATACTAGACTTTTTATCAAATTCTCCCCCTTTTATTATTTTTCTCCTTCCTCTTTACTCTCTCCTTTTTGCTATATATTAATTTATTTATATAGTTTATCTCTCCCAAATAATACTTCATCCTTTATATACTCATCATAATCCTTTCTCTACATATTCTCCCTCTTTTAGTAATTCTCTCCTCATTTGACAACTACACCAAAGGTGTCTTCAAACCTTGTTGTTAGATAATTTTTCATGTAGTTGTATCTTGTACCTCTCTTGTACTAATCACTTCTATTTTATCACATAATTTTTAAAACTTTATGCAACTTCTAAAGAGTGAACTCATGCATCAATTCACAAATATATGTTCTACTAAAGCATGAATTGATGCAATCCTACATCTTCTTCTAATGGACATTAGATAGGAGAATGACCCCTAGTTTACCTCTTAGATATTCAAAGGTATCGTTAGGTAATGGCTTTGTAAATATATTGCCAATATATTCTTTTGATCTTACATATTCTAGCCTCACTTGTTTCTCCCAAACTTGCTCTCTCAAATAATTATACTTGATTGATATATGCTTTGTTTTTGCATGCATCACCAGATTATTTGAAATTTCTATAGCACATGTGTTGTCACAATAGATTTTTATAGTATTAGTCACTTCTACTTGCATAACTTCTAGTAATTGTTTGATCCTTACAATGCTAGAGAAATTAATTGTAGCTACTACATATTTTGTCTTAGTAGTAGATTGTGAAATACAACTTTTCTTCTTTCTTATCCATGTTAGCAATCTTTCTTCTAAGAAGAAAGATCCTTCACTTATACTTTTTCTATCATCCATATTTCATGCTCAATCAATATAAATATAAAATCTCAATTCAAAATCTGCATCCTTCTTGTACCATAAACCATAGTGCTTTGTTGCTTTCATATATCTAAATGTTGGAATTATTTAGAATAACTAAGAGGGGGGTGAATTTGTTTATCCAAGGTCCAAATGTACAAATAAAACTTTTTATAGCTTAATAAACCCATATCAACAAAATATATTCATCATGCATGCATCCATTAGATCATACAATCACTTAAACTTGTAGGTTACTGTCAAATCAACTTTGCATAAATGTAAGAATGAAACATAAAAAAATCAATAAAACATTTGACACAATGATTTTAAGTGGAAACCAAATTTAGGAAAAACCATCAGTGACATGCTATTCATTCTCACTCTTTTGAAGTGATTTCCTATTAAATGCCAACCCTATTATAGGTTACAATACACACTATTAAATGTGACCTGGTTAGAGTATTTTAATCACTCTATTAGGAGTGAACCTTCTTAGAGGACTTTAGATCATTCACTTGGAATGTCACCTGGTTAAAGGATTTACAAATAAATGTTAGGTCAACCTTATTCCAAAGGATTTATCCTAGACTAATACAATGATTAGAAAGTAATAATAAGGCTTGATTTGATAACAACTTATAACTCACTTTGTAAATTAAAGATCTCTATTTCAATCCTCCATTCTACTTAGCTTTCACACACTTCAACTTTGATAACTTGTTCACCCTTTTAAGCATCCATACCCTTAAGCCTTCTTGCTTTGCTTTCCAATAGCAGTCTTTTCTATTTGGTCCCTAAATGAAGCAATACCCTAAATTCCTTGTCTTCCTTAGGTTCTCACACATGACAACTTTTGCTTTTGACCAACTATCTCTATAAATAGAAAATTAAAATCTTTTGTTGTTCAACCTCTATCATCAATTTTAGGGATAGGTAGGATTCATTGAATCTACCCATCTTTTCATTTTATTTCCTTCTAGAATCTTCTCCTTTGATCCTCTTTGAATTCAACTCAAAATGGTTCATCTTGAATTCTATGCCACTAGCTCATCAAGCTTATCTTCCACATGGTTCACATAATCCAAGAAATCAAAAATTTTGGCTTAGATTCATTGAATTCATGATCTTTATCATAATGCTATCACTCAACATTAACTTGTTTCTGATGCTTGACACATATTGCATTGCTTGACATCCACTATCAAAACACTCAGCATGAACTAAAGTTTGTTGATGCTTGGCACCAAATAAACTTTACTCGAGTTACACTATATCAATTGGTATACACTAAATTTTGACTTTTCTTAGCGCCAACTGATTTTTTACTCAACTTTTAATAACTTTACTTGATATCTACTGTCCACTTGGTGAAGCTTAGCAGACTTAGTTCTTCTTATTTGTTCTTTTAGACTTTATCAATATATCCATCCTTTGAAACCTTAAGTAGATAATCAATGCACTATACCATCACTATCTTAACTAATCTTTGTACTCCTTTTTCATACCATAACTCAACCTTTCCTCTAGGTGTTATTGTTATCTCATTTGATCAAAACCTTCTCATCAATCAAACAAACAATAGTACTCAAATCATCTAAGTAGTTGTCTTACCAACAAGTAACAGGTTTGACATCAGTGGAAAAATAATGATTGAAACACATTATCATACTTGTATCAATCTATTTTCAACAATCACCCTCTTTGGCATTGATGGAAAACTAATTCAACCAGTACAACAAACAATAATACCAAAAAGAAGATAACTCCTTGTATTGAAATCTCTCCCTCTATCAACAACTCTTATCTTTTGTATAGGTTACAAAATTATGTTATGAATGACAAACAATCAACACATCCTTATGATTCCCTCTTGATCACTTCTTATATCTCCCTTAGCACTATCTCCCTCTTACTAGGTAGAATTAATTATTTCTTTCTTTGTAGTAATCATCAAGTACACTAGCTCCCTTTGAGTAGATATTCAATATTTCTTCTATTTGCCTTAGATTTCTCCCTATATCTTCTATTTGTATAATATTTCCACCAATATATCCCTCTATGACAACAATGCCAAAGACTTGTCATCTTAATATGCAAATATGAACATTTTCATTTTCTCCCTCTGTCACTTAGCTTGTGACTAATTTGTGGGTCTAGGCCTTTGATTACTTTAGGCAACTCCTAAATTAAGATCCACTGCATCAATATGTAACATATGTCAATCATCTTAGTTGATGCAGGGAGCTTCTCATGCTTCTTAAATAGCCTTGGATAGGGGTATCACCCCTAGTTTACCTCTTAGATACTCAATAAGCATCTTTAGGTAATTCTTTCGTGAAGATATCAGCTATTCGCTCTTTTGTATTCACATATTCCATCTTCACCTCTTTATGTTGAACTAACTCTCTTAAGTAATGGTACTTGATTGCAATGTGCTTAGTCTTTATGTGCATCAAAAGATTCTTTGATATATTTATAGTACTTTTATTATCACAATAAAGTATCCTAGGTTCAGTGATTTCCTCCTTCATACCTTTGAGTAGCTATTTGATCCATACAATGTTTGTATAATTTACTATAGCAACAACATATTCAACTTTAATAATAGATTGAGATATGTGGTTTTATTTCTTTCTAGTCCATGTAACCAGCCTTTTTCCTAAGAATAATTCTCCTCCACTAGTGCTCTTTCTGTCATCAATATTTCCATCCCAATCAACATTAGTATAGGCTTTCAATTCAAATTTTTTATTTTTCTTGTAGCATAGGCCATAGTCTTCTGTTCCTTTCAGATATCTCATTATTCTCTTAAGATCCATCAAATGATTCTCCCTTGGATTAGTAGAGAATATTTCAACTATCCCAATAGATAATGCAATATCAGGTCTACTATGTACTACATATTTCAATTTTCCAATCATAGACTTGTATAATGTTTGATTCACCTAAGCTAAAACATTATTCTTTGACAATTTATGTCCTATCACAATAGGTGTGCTTACTGTCTTGGAATCTTCCAATCTAAATATTTTCAATGTCTCCTTTACATATTTTTTCTAAGTGATGTATATACCATATTTCATCTAATGTACTTGCAAACCCACAAATAACTTGATCTCTCCAAACATAGACATCTCAAATTCTTTCTTCATTTTATTTGCAAAAAGTATCTTGTCCTCCAAATATGATATTATCAACAAAAATTTTAGATAGTAAAATAACTTTATGTTTCTCTTTCTTCAAGTACATATTGTTGTTATCACTAGTCCTCTTAAATCCAATCATCACAAGATAATTGTGAAGCCTTTCATACCATGCTCTTGGTGCTTGCTTCAAACCATATGAAACTTTATGTAGTCTATATACCATTTTGTTGTTGTTAGCATTGAGAAATCCTTTTGGGTGTTCCATATAAACATTTTCTTCCAACATGCCATTCAAGAAATGTAGATTTAACATCCATTTAATAAATTTTGAAACCTTTGCATCCAGAGTAAGCAAGCAGAGTTCTTACTCCTTTCAATCTTGCAATAGGAGTGAATGTTTCTTCATAGTCTATCCATTCTTCTTGTGCATATTCCTTGAAAACTAACCTTTCCTTATTCCTTGTGACATCACCATTTTCATCTAACTTGTTTCTGTACATCCACTTGGTGCCAATCACATTTTTATCTTTTGGTCTAGGAATTGGAGTCCATGTCTTATTTTTCTCAATATGTTCAATATCTTCTTTCATGAATTGACTCTAGTCCAAATATTCTAAGGCATATTTCATTATTTTAGGTTCATTCATGCTAAGAAAACATGTATCATTTCTCAACTTTTTTCTTTTCATTGTTCTTGCATCTTTATCTCCAATGATTTTTGCAGCAGGGTGATGTCTCTTGACATACTTTGACAATCTTGGTTCTACTCTATTTTCCTCATTTGGTCTCTCAACTTCTAAATCACCATGTACTTCTCTATCAGGTAGTTCAACATCTCTTTCATGTATGCTAATCTCAGAATTAGAATGTGCCTCCACATTATTTTGTAACTTGACACTTGATTGTAGCTTAGTTCCTAAATGCAACTCAACATTCATAGTATATGATTCAATAGTCACTGAAACTTGTTGTTGATTTTCAACTTGATTTACAACATCTTCATTATAAAAAATACCTTCACAAAAGTATACAAATTATTTGTATTCCTTTAGTTCCTTCATAGGTTCAACCTCATGTGCTTTAGTATATTCATGAAATTTCACATTTGCACTTTCCACAGCTATGTCACTATTAGTATTTAAACACTTATAATCTTTACTTTTTGTGGAATAGCCAAGGAATACACCTTCTTCAATTTTTGCATCTAGTTTACCCTGCTTGAAATCTTTGAGAATATAACACTTGCTTCCAAATATATTAAAACATTTTACATTGGGTAAGTATTCGTATCATAGTTCAAAAGGTGTTTAATGTGCACCTTTCTTGATTTACACATTGTTCAAAGTATATATATCTGTACTTACAACCTATCTCTAGTATTTTAAAGTAAAAATTTTCTTAATCATTAGTGTCCTAGCACAATCCATTACAAATATGTTCCTCATTTGCATATTTCCATTTTGTGGAGGGGTTATAGGGGTAGATGTTTGTCTTTTTATTCCTCTATCACTACAAAACATCTAAAACTCATTTGATGTAAATTCTCCTGCTCTGTCAGATCTCAAACATTTTAGACTTATACCAATTTCCTTCTCAACTCTTACTAAGTACCACTTAAACATTTGGAAAACATCATATTTTTGTTTCATAAATATAACTTTCATCATCCTAGAATAATCATCAACAAATAGCATACTATACTTATCACCTTTTTAGCTTTGCACATCAATTGGTCCACACAAGTCAATATGAACAATATCCAAAATTCCTTTAGAGGTATGAGTCTTACTCTTTAAACTTGACTTTTTCATCTTGCCTAATTGACTCTATTTGCAAATTATATTTTCAAGTTTCTTCAACTAAGGCAAACCTCTTACTCTTCTCATGTTACTAATACTAATCAAGTTATCAAAATTAAATTGACATAACCTCTACTACCATAACCACACATCATCAAATTCTACAACTAGACAATTAGCATCATCCATATCAAGATAGAATAGATTACCTCTAGTTTGATCACCTTTTCCCATTAGTTTTCCATCAGTATCATATATCTTAGCAATCTTGTTCTCGAACTCAACCTTACAACCTAAACTATTTAGTTGTGAAACACTCAAAAAATTATAGTTAATTCCTTCAACATAATAAGCATTTTCACATAAAATATTTTTTGTGAGTTTGATAGAACCTTTTCCTTTTATCAAATAGGGTGCATCATTACCAAACCTTACACTATTTCCATCATAATAATTCAAGGTAATGAACTTACTATTATCTCTAGTCATGTGATGTGAACACCCACTATCAATGATCCATTTGTCATTCTTGTTCACACAAGAAAATAGTGCAATTTCCTCATCTTCATCAAAATCATCCTTCATTACAACATACACCACTTCATCATCATGATCATCAATTCCATCTTTAGTTTTCTATTCTGCAATGTAGCAAGCCTTCTTGCCTTTGTCTTTGTAATCTTTGTTCTCCTTATCTCTTCTACTTTTGTACTTGTCTCCACCTCTGTAGTTCTTCTTCTCTAGACATCTAGTAGCAATATGACCAACCTCATTGCAATTAAAACACATGATAGGTAGCTTACCTTTGAATTTCCCTTTACCTCTATAGAATCTTCTTGCTAGAAGAGCTTCAAGTTGTTATATATCCTCTTGATCTTTATCATCGTCATTGGAAACATATTTTACCTTCTTCTTCTTATTCTCATTAGGTTCCTCCAATGATAGCTTAGCTTTTAAAATAGATTCAACATTATCAAATTTGAAGTTATCAAAATTAGATAGATCAAAAGTAGTGAGTCTACTCATCAGACCTTCAAGAGTCAGATTAGAACTTAGTAAAAATCTCAGTTCTTGTATTGTAGAAACTATAATAGCATAAATGGGCAGCAATGTTCTCAAAAATTTTCTTAGTACAGCCTCATTATCTATCTTACTAGTAGCTTCTCTTATAGCATTAACAACATCTTTTATCCTAGAGAAATATCGAGAAACATTCTCACCTTCTTACATTCTTATATCATCAAACTTACCTCTAAGACTTTCAGATTTTGCTCCTAGAAAATTTGTGTCTCCTATATAAATGGTGTGAAGAGCATCCCACATTTTCTTTGCCCTATCACAACCCTTTATGTCATTGAAATCAACATAACTTAGGGTAGAGGCAATCTCCAACATTTCCTGGTTGTGTTCTTCTTTTTTAGATCTTCAATAGTTAGGGCTCCAATAGGATCAACATGCTCAGTTGCAATGGTAGATTGTGCATGATCTCCAAGACCTCCGAGGTGTAGCTTCATCAAACTTTTCCATGTAGAAAATTTATCTCTATAAAGCTTGGGTACCTTTCTTTTTGACATCTTGATCTTTTTCTTCTAGTACCTTCAAACTAGTCCTCTTAAGTAGATGGCTTTGATACCAATTGTTGGAATTCTTTGGAACAATTAAGAGGGGGGTGAATCAATTATCCAAGGTTGAGATATAGAAATAAATTTTTTCACAACTTAGTGAACCCATATCCATAAAACATATTCATCATGCATGCATCCATTAGATCATACAATCACTTAAACTTGTAGGATATTGTCAAATCAATTTTGTAGAAATGTAAGCATGAAATATAACATATTCAATAATACATTTGATACAATGATTTTACATAGAAACCCAATTCTGGAAAAAACAAAATTAACATGCTACTCATTCTCACTCTTCTAAAGTGATGTCCTATGAAAGGCCAACCTTGTTAAAAGTTACAATACACACTATTAAATGTGACCTAGTTAAAGGATTTTAATCATCCTATTAGGAGTGAGCCTTCTTAGAGGACTTTAGATCATTCATTTGGAATGTCTAAAGGGATTACAAATGAGTGTTAGGTCAAGCTTAATCCAAAGGATTTACCCTAGACTAATATAATGATTAGAAAGTAATAGTAAGGCTTGATCTAATAACAACTTACAACTCACTTTGCAGATTACAAATTTATGTTTCAGTGCTCCATTCTGCTTAGCTTTCACACACTTTAGCTCTAATATCTTGTTCACTCTTTAAGCATCCATAACCTTAAGCCTTCTTTCTTTTCTTTCCAATAGTAGTCTCCTTTGTTCGGTCCCTGAATAAAGCAATACCCTAGAATCCTTGTCCTCCTTAGGTTCTCACACATGACAACTTTTTCTTCTTACCAACCATCTCTATAAATAGAAATTTAAAATAATTTTTTTTTAGCCTCTATTGTCCATTTTAGGGTTAGGTAGGATAAGGTAGTATTCAATAAATCTACCCATCTTTTCATTTTATTCCTCAAAACAATTCATCTTGAATTCTGTGCCACTAGCTAATCAAGCTTATCTTTGACATGATTTATAAAATCCAATAAGTTAAATTTGTTAGCTCAAATTCATTGAATTCATGATCTTTCTCATAATTTTGTCACTCTACATTAACTTGCTTCTAATGCTTGGCACATACTACTTTGTTCAACATCCACTATCAAATCATTCTGCACAAACTAAAGTTTACTGATGCTTAACACTAACTAAAATTTACTCAGCTTATACTATATCACTTGACATACATTGAATTTTGAATTTTTTCAGAACCAACTAATTTTATGCTCAACTTGAATTAACTTTTCTTAGCACCTACTGTCCACTCAGTGAAGCTTAACAAACTCAATTCTTCTCATTTGTTCTTCTAGACTTTGTCAATGTATCCATCCTTTGCAACTTTAAGTAGATAATCAATGCACTATAACATCATTTTCTTAAATTTTCTTTGTACTCCTTTTTCATACCATAACTCAACCTTTCCTCTATGTGATATTGTTATCTCATTTGATAAAAACCTCCTCATCAATCAAATACATGATAGTACTTAAATCATCTAAGTAGTTCTCTTACCAACAAGTAGCAGGTTTGAAATTAGTGACAAAATAATGATTGAAACACATTCTCATACTTTTATCAATCTTTTTTCAACACTCAAGACTCTCTTCATGACACTCTTTTTGTGTACTACTGATATAGGAGCATCCTAGGTGTAAGGGCAATCTTGCATCATCCAAAAATATTTCTAATTCCAGTTTTCTAGTTTTTTAATTTTGAGTAAGGGTTATTCTAATACAGAGTTGTTTTTTGTGGGAGCTTGCTAATTTTAGTAAGCTGGTATTATGTGCTCTGATTGTTCAAATTGCATATGTGGAGGTTTATCTTAACATATCAGCCTACCATATGAGTTTTATTATCATATCATATGTATTGGTGTAGTTATTGCAAATTTTTTATATGAATTTTGGCTATCAAAACTTTAGGTCTAGTGATGAAGGCTTGAATGGATCTAAGACAAGTCAAAGCCTCAATTAATAGATGCTTGTGTGATTATTTCTTGTAGATCACTAGCTAAGGATTCTAGGATGAGGTTATAATAGTTCACTAGGTCAATAATTTGCTAGTTATGGTCTCTAGAATTAGATCCTTCTAAAAATGTAACTTGTAAATTGTCTTGAGTCAATCATATGTAATAAAGTATAATGAAATAATGTAATATTAGGTTGGTTGACGTCAAGGGTTAGGGCTTAGTCTCTAGAATCTTCTCGTGTGGTAAAATTTCCTATATAAGAAAGACACATGGGTTGTCTTGGGAAATTTTGGGTGACAGTTGTATCTCTTTCTTGCACATTATTGTAAGGAAGACACCCATGTGGGTTAACATATTGTAATGATGTAATTCCACATTTTTAGCAATATTGAGAAGCCCATATTTTATTCTCTCAATTTGTGTTGTTCTATGTTTCTATTATTTGTTGCAATATTAAGGGGAGCACCCTTCATCAAGTGGTAATAGAGTGAGATTCCCTGAATGTGTAAATAGATCACTAATTGGGAGGAATTTTGAATCAGGATCATGGTTTTGGCTGAGCATATGGACATATTGCTGATTGTGAGGCATTTTGCATTAGGGTTTCAACAAAAGTGCAAAAAATGCCTCCAAAAAGAAAACATGGTGGAAGAGTCCTAGGTGTTACATTTGAGGGTTTTAGAGCCCTCCAAAGACAAATAGAAGCATTGGAAGAACAAATGAATTTAGGAATAAATCTTCTAGTAAGAGATGAAAGTAAGGATGATGAAGAAGAAGAAAATATTAAAGAAGAGTTAGTTTTCAACCCTCAAGAAGAGAGGCTTTTTAGGGCCATTTCCAAGATCAAGGAAGACCTAATTTTCAAGTTTCCACATTTTAAAGAAAGTTTTAACCCAGAGGAACTGATCAATTAGATCAATAAATTGGAGAATACTTCGAGTATGAAGATATTGAAGATTTGAAAAGGGTAAAATTTACAAAGGCCAAACTGAAGGGTTCTATGAAGATCTAGTGGTAGGAGATTTAGTTGGAGAGAAATAGAAGAGAGAAGGACAAAATCACAATATGGGACTAGATGATAGCTAAATTGAAGCGACAATTCATTCCTCTAGATTATGATGTTGATCTATTGAAGAAAATACAAGGGTTGAAGCAAGCAAAAAGATTTTTTCAAGAGTATACCGAAGAGTTCTACCAAGTTCTCATAAAAATAGGCCATATAGATGCTAACAAGGAGAAGGTTTTCCATTAGCTTAATGGGTTGAGGCGAAGCACTTAGGAGGAATTGAATCTAGTTTGAATGAACAATATTGAAGAGGCATACTAGTTTTCCCTAAGAGTTGAGGAAAATATGAACATGAAGTTTGATAATAAAAAAAAACCAAAGATATTGTGGTAGAGATTTGGTGGATCACCTTATGGAGATTGAAATGATGATCACAAGAAATTGGATGAGGAAAGAAATAGTAGTCAGAACCATAGGGGTAACAATTTTAATTATGTCTATGATCAAAAAAATATAGATTAGGGAGGAAGAAGAAGAGAACAAAGATCTAGAAGAGGAGGGTTTTGTGAAAAATGTTTCACTATGGAGAAGGAGGGCATAGAGAATTTGAATTTTCCTAGTGCCAAGGAAGGATTGATAGAAAAATTGAAGGCTTGGCCAAAGTAGCATATATTGCTGAAGATTCCAAATCATCACATTCTAAAGATGTTGAAAGAGGAGAATTCCTAGTTAACAAAAGAGTCTTGTGGAGTGGTGAGAATGAACTTGATCAAAGGAGGAATTTGTTTTGGAAAAGGTGCAAATGTGAAGAAAAGTGTTGTGATGTGATCATTGATGATGAAAGTGTACACTCGATTTGTGTCACACTCTAAACCCTTCTATCCAAGTGATTCCATGAGTTTGGAATTCTTGGATGTCAGCTTAGAGCTCCTTATCCATGGAGTGCAAGGATGCTTAAGATAACATGCAATGAGCTCTCAGTTGAGCCTTAGAAGTGCATTCCTTGCTAGTAAACCATGCAATGGGAAGTTCAAAAAGACAAGATGCAAGAATGCAAATGTCCACAAGGAGTTCCTCAAGGATGAAATGTAAATGTAGATTAAGCTATATGAATATGCCAAATGCAGCTATAGTAACAAGAATGAAAGTGTTACAAAACCAACTATTAAGCTATGTGATTTAAGCTATTGAAAAATGAAAGCTAAGCTACATGAAACATGATTCTAAGCTAGTATGTGATGGATGAGAGAATGAGATGAGAAGTATAAGTTCTCCATAAAGCTCTTCAAATATTTGAATGATAAACTTGTAGCATAACAATACTCAAGAGTGTGGATCCTTTGACAAGGGGAGAGCTCTTTCTTTTAAATCTATATGAACGATGGAGATCAAGGTCAAAATGATGGAAGATCAAGGGTGGAGTTTGAAAATAGGATCGATCCTTGTGCACACACAAGTCAACCAATGAAATAGAAGTTGACTTCCCGTATAAGAAAAAAGTCAAAAAGCCTTTTCTTTTAATTTTTAAAATAGAAAAAGGACTTTATGTGTGCACTTTAAGTGGGTTACAAGAAAGGGGGTTTCATTTAATTAAAAGGGGACATGTTCTTTTAATCAAATAATGGACTTAGGATAGCATAGTCAAACAATAGGTTACAATCAAACTAATTAATTTTAGCAATTTTGTCTAGGAAAATGATGAATTAATTTAGCCAAAAATATTGAGAAGGGGGCTAATAGTCTAGATGACTACATTTTCCCCTCTTTGACTAAGGTGTGAGTGATCTAGGAACACATTACATCAAAGAAATAGAACTCAAGGAGGCAACAATAGATATAGATCTCTAATTCCAAAGAACGAAATGCAAAAAGAGATAGCAATTCTTGACTGTATAGCCTAATAGCAAAAATATTGAACACTAGGAAAGAGACAATGTCAAAACTCAAGAAGAATACTAACACCAAGCAAGGTAGATGCACTAAGAGCAAATGAAAAGATCAAACATATGTTGCTAAGAAATAGATAGATATAGTAAGCGATGATAGAGCATTTTTGCCCCCTTGGGATCAAAATTGAAATAAGGTAAGGGGGATGTAGAAATGAGCTAGATATGAGAAAATAAAAATATAGCAAAGTCCATGATAACAAATAGATGATTAAGACCAAAGAGTGACCATAAGAAAATGATAGAATGCCCCAGTTTGACTAGAGTTGACCATGAAGGAGAAAGCATGAAAATTAGCTTAGATCAAGTAGAAAGGTGATTTTAAACATGAAAATCTGAATTGGAGTAGATATGAAGTGTAGAAATGATGAAGACATGAAGAAATGAAGATGCCCTAGTGATGATTCAAAGATTAGACATCAAAAGGTCAGCTAACTACATAGAAGAAGGTAGAATTTTAAAATACAATTTTTACTATCAAGATGAACTTAGATTTTGATTTTGATCCCAAAAATGGATCTAGAATGTCAAAATTAGTTAGGAATGCAATTTTCATAAAATTTTGAGGAGTTTGAAAAATGGGTCAAAATTAGGTCAGAATGCTATATAAGGGGTCCAAGTGTCATTTTCAAATCATTTTTTCTTTTGTGATTGTTGAGAGCTTGTGAGTGGTCAAGAGAGAATCATGACTTTGGTGAAAATTATGACTCACCAACACCATTCCAAGTGTAAATGATTGCACAATCGACCAACCCACTATGAGGTCGTAGTATTATTTTTTGATTTTTTTCCACTTTTTTGAGCATTTATGACTTTTTTCACATGTTTTAGGAGTTTAATATGAAATATCAGGCAATATTTTAAAAAGTATCATGCAAGTACTTTATAACATATCACACAATACTTCACATGAAAAATTGTATCACACAGCTTGTATGTAGTGTGTCATATGAGCCATACCCAACTATCGCTCAAAATGATGCAAAATGTCACTTGAGAAAACTATATCACACTGGTATATTAAAAAGTGTTGCATGACATTTGATCAACATATTGTGTCACCTGCATATAGAAAGAAATGTCACACAATTTTTGTTTGGTGTTTTTTGGTGATTTTTGCCTGTTTATCAAGTCTTACAAATGTTTTTTGGTCCTGCGTTGCAGATGGTGTTTCTAGCACTTCACATTAGAGCCCCCAAAGTTATGGTTTTGTAGGTTTTAGGGTACCTTGATGATGTTGAGAAGGCCATCCTAGTGAGCATGGTATTGAGGTGGGTCATGTAGATGCCCCACATATGGGCAGACCACAAGTTGTTGACTGTGCTAGCCAAGTGATGGCATAGTGAGCACAACACCTTTCACTTTCCTACTAGAGAGGTGACCATTAATTTAGAGGATGTGTACTACATCCTTCAAGTACCCTACCATGGTGATCTGATGAGTTCTAAGTTTGATTTTTGTTTTTCATTTTCAAGTTTTGATATCCATGTGAGGTATGTTGATACAAGGTTTGGTTATATGTCAGAGGTATGCTATGATCAGACCCCGATAGAGGGGAGGGTAGTCATACAGGAGATGTTCTAAGATGTTACCATCTTAGAGCACCATCTAAGTTGGGAATGACTCATTGATGAATATGGCACTGATTAGCCATTGCTATGTTTGTTATGTTTGTTGGAGGCACAAGCTCTAGTTATCGATAGGGGCCAAAAGGTCTTCCCACTAGGATGGGGTAGATTGGTGGGAGATCTGATTGTGTGGCCTTGCAAGATGGCATGGGGACCACCCATACTCATGAATATGTATCATGAGCTACATGAGATGGTATACCATGAGGGTCACTCTTGGGTATGCGAAGCAATGCTAGTGCAAATATGGGCATGGGAGCAGATTATTGTCATCTGACCATAGGCTTAGCCATGGGAGCATAGCCAACCCTACATCTTCAGATATACAAGGTTTGTACCATAGACCCATAGTGGGGATGTCACTTATTATCGATGAATTTTTGATGAGCTAACAACATTCATGTGGCAATTGTCCCAAGATTTTCATAGATGGTTTGACTCTTGGGAGCTAGACTATATGTGGTATAGTAGACCATTAGTGGGCAAACACTTAGAGATAGTGGAGCGATTCATGATTAGCTAAGTATGGTGTAAATTTTTAGAGTGGCAGGTGGTCTCAGAAGAGACAATGACTTATGCTCGGTTCCATTTAGATGAGGCATGAGGTTGGCTTCCCATGGTAGATTATCAAACAACTATTAAGGAGACAACAACCTTGGTTTATACACCTTGGGACTATTGTCTAGATGTAGTAGATTCAGGGGTGAACCCATCATATTTGTATGAGAGGCAGAGGCATCCATTCCTCACTTTACACAACCAGATGTTCTACCTATAGTAGTAGGACATGGAGGAGATGGTGGTGGTAGAGGTGGAGGTAGAGGGGCGAGAAAGATGGAGGTCAAGAGTAGTTCCTGATCAACGAGGAGATAGACATGGGTGTAGGCTGCAAGGGAGGAGGAGGTGCCACTAAGACAACAAAGAGTGGGGTGAGTGGAGGTGCAGGTGGAGTAGCCAACTAGAGGAGAGGATGAACAAGATGCTAGGATCTGGGATCTAGAGGTAGAGCTACAAGCATCTTGAGTGACTATTATTATATGGGACCAGTAGCTCATAGATGAGTGGGTGCAAGGAGAGGAGCTTCATAGGCAGTGAGATGCTATTAGGTGAGAAGTACCACATCATGGGGCATGAGTTGCATACTATTATGCAGTCTACAGGGGTGTGGTGCCACCATAATAGCAACTTCCTAACTACTCAAAGTGGGTCGGTATATCAGAGGGTGTGGTGCAACCATTGAATAGGAGATAGGCTCCCCCACTAGGGCCGCCACTAGCTACAAAGGGTGCAAGTCAGTCTTAGGCCTAGGCTAATAGTTTTGATTTTACTCATATTGTTGAGATGAATATCTAGATTTTGGATCTCACATTTGTATATGTATTGTGACACATTGATATATATGAGATACTCGATTTGATCAACATATTTTGTGTACATGTCTCATTTTGATGGATATTTCAGCATTTTAAGTTTTCATGTATGTTTTAGTTTTTTTCCCATGCATGTGTTGCTTTTATGTTCATGTTTATATGATCATGTTAATGTATTCATGGATCTCTCTCATTTATCATGTTTATCTCTTATGTGAATGATATAGACTTATGTTTTTGAAACATGTAATGCTTGGATAGATCAAATGTGATGTTTAGATTAACCCCTAATGATGATAGGATAGCAAAGATGCGAAGTGAAACATCAAGAAGATGAAAATACATGATCAAGAAGAAAGAAAAGAAAGATATGAAAGTAGTTAGCTAATATTTATGTAAAAAGATGAAGAGAGAGCTCTCCCCATATGTAGGAATGCAAGAGTATGCTAGACAATGAACCTAAAATGCAAGCTAATATGCAAAGTGGTTTACCAAAAAGGAACACATAAAATTTATACTCTAATTTCATCATTGAGCATTTATTAGGGACATCATGAGATCATACAACCATTACTAGTATAATTATGAGGATATGAATATGATCATTTTTTCATGACATTTTCTAATTCTTAGGATTTTTTCAACATCAATAGATATGTACAAGATAGTTGTGTTGCGAGCATAAAACTTCTTCAAATCTAGGACATTGATAGGATCTGCATGTTCTTCCCCTTTAGAAGTAGAAATTTGATAAGTACCAATCCCAAATAATGTTGTAATAATGTATGGGCCTAACCAATAAGGTTCAAACTTTCCCTTCTACTCTCTATGCTACTGATTTTTTGGATTCTCTCTAAGCACAAGTTTCCCTACTTGAAACTCATAGGAATGAACCTTCTTGTTATACTAAGTAGACATGCACTTTTGATAAGCTCTCATGTGATCAAAAGAAGCCTTGCGACATTCATTAAGAGTTTTCAGTTCCTATAATCACAAAATTTTATGCTCTTCATCAGTTATCAACCCATGTCAGGAGACTTGCAAGGAGGGGATCTCAACTTCTAATGGGAGGACAACCTTAGAGCCGTAGACCAAAGAAAAGGGTGTGGCATCTATAGGAGTATGGATCATAGTTTTATAGGACCATAATGCTAGATTAATCTATAAATGCCAATCTTTCCTTGACTTGTGAACTATTCTGTCTAAGATTTTTAGCAATGTTTTGTTGGAGGCCTCAGCTTGGCTATTCCCTTGAGGATAGTAAATTGAAGACCAATGTTGTTTGATTCAAAATTTCTTACATATTTATTTGAGGCCCTTATTCTTGAATTTTCCTCCATTATCAGTAAAAATGGAGGAAGGAATGTTGTAGCGACAAATGATACGATTCAATATAAACAGGGTAACATGTTTTCCTGTAGTAGTAGATAATGGTATAGCCTCAACCCATTTTGTGAAATACTAAGTTGTTATGATGAACTTGTCCCTACTAGATGAACTTGGATGAATATTTCCTACCAAGTCAAAGGCCCATTGCTAAAATGCCCAATATGTCGTAAAGGGAATAAGCTCACATCCATGAGCATGAATTAAGTTGCCATGAAGTTTACAATTCTTGTAGGACTTAGCATAATGGATAGCATCAAATTACATGGTTGGTCAGTAATAACCCACCCTAAGCAATTTTTGAGCAAGTGTAAGGTCATTGGAATGTGCCCCACAAATGCCATCATGGACTTTAGTAAGTGCATTTCCAGACTCTTCTAGCTCTAGACACCTAAGTAATGTTTCATCTAGACCCTTCCTATAAAATTCATCAAAGATCAAAAAGTAATGTGAAGTATTGTGGAGGAGTTGGCACTTTTGGTTGCATGTGAGAGTTTTAGTAATAACTTGATCATGTAGGTAAGAGACAATAGCTACACAATGGGAGGAATCATGTCCTACAATAGTGTAGATCACATGTTTATCTGAGGAATCATAAGTAGGATGTTGTAGTTCTTCCACTAGGAACTCAAATCATGATTCATGTTTGTGTAGTTTGAGGATAGATGCAAGCATAGCTATAGCATTAGTAGCCTTGTTTTCTACTCTAGGATTTTTTTGGAATGTCACAAAATTGAAAGAGTTCCTTAGAGCATCAATCAACTTCTTATAAGGTATCAACTTGTCATCTTTCATTTGGTATTCATTATCCACTTGATTAATGACAAGTTGGGAATCCCTACAGATGTGTAGTTCAATAATTCTCCATTCAAGAGTCATTTTGATCTTATTTGTTAGTGCCTCATACTCCACAATATTTTTGATGCAAGAGAATAAGAGTTTATATGATGTATGGATTGTGTAGCCATGAGGTGAATTAAATAATATGCCTACTTCTACCCCATTCTATGTGTGAGAACTGTCAAAGAACATTTTCCAAGTTCTCTCAGTAATGTACATAATTGAGGCATCTATAAACTCAATTTGCATAAGTGTTGTATCTTCTTTTGGAAAATTAGCTAATTGCTCGACTATGACCTGCCCCTTGATAGTCTTGTGTTCAATGTATTGTATGCCAAATTCTAAAAGAATCATCATCCATTTGGTCAAATGACCAATAAGTGCAACTTTTCTCAACAAATATTTTAGAGGATCAATTTTAGCAATTAGGTGAACTTTATGTGCCAACATGTAATGTCATCGTTCTTAAGAAGCAAAGACTAATGCAAGATAGGCTTTCTCAATACTGGTGTAGTTCATTTTGTAAGCCACTAAAGTTTGAATGATGTAATATATAGCACATTCCTTACCAATATCATCAATTTGTGCTAATAATGCTCCTAGAGAAGAAGTTGTAGTTGAGATATACAAAATCAAAGGTTTTCCCAGAATGGGTGACATCAAAACTAGGGGTTTAGCCAAGTACCATTTGATTTGGTCTAGATTTTGTTGGTAATATTCATTCCAAACATGAGTAGAGCCTTTATGCAAATTCTTGTTAAAATAGTGAGCTTTATTAGCCAATTGAGAAATGAATCTCCTAATGGATTGTAGATGTCCTTGTAGATTTCTAAGTTGATTGATGTTTCTTGGAGGAGGCATTTCCATAATAGCTTGGAATTTTTAAGGATCAAACTCAATGCCTTTTGCTATTATAATTAGGGATAACTTTAAGAAACACCCTTTTGGAAAAATGTATAAAATCATGGAAAATCCAACATTATTTTAGGGGAAAAATTTAATTTGAATTGGTGAATTTTTTTAATCCAAAATAAATAAAAATTGTATTGGTGATTTGTTTCCCATCATATGATAATTTTGTAAAACCTTGGTGAATCTTTAATTATTTTATAAAATCACAACCAAAAGTAAAAATATATAGAAACCATAAATTTTTATAATTTAAGATACAATAACCCAATTTAATGACCATTAGATGATCCTAAATCAACGATCTAAATCCCATTTTGGGCTAAAAAGTTAAAGTACAACAAGTTTCAAAGAAAGTTTCTAAAATAATGACACTTATCCATAGTATAATCTATTTTGGGCCAAATATTAGAAAGATAAAATTTTCCTAAGAAAGTCTCTAGAATAGAGACACTTGTCAAATATATCTACTTTACCTATAACCAAACTTAAAGTTTTACCATAGATTGGTGAATGTGACCATCAATTAAGACATGCCTCAAAAATTATGGGCAAAAACATTTACTTTTACCACATGGAAAGATTAGATTCCATTGGAAAAGTCATCATCAAAATAAAAAATATTATGTATCATTGTTGGTGATTTGTCTGAGCATGTGACCTAGTTTTCATAAATTGCAGGCAATGTCACCACCCAAAAAGTGTAAAAAATTTGCCAAATTCAGGGTCCCCAATAAGTGAGATAAGTCATTTGGTGAATATTCACCACTAAATTAAACCCTAAATATAATATAGCCTAGAATTTTTCCAAATATGACACAAAAGGCACACCTTTTTGGGTTTACCCTAAGTTGAAATTGTTCTATACGATCCAATATCAGACTAAGGTCTTCAAGATGTGTGTCTCATTTTCTAGATTTAGCCAGTGTGTCATCAACATAGTCTTCCATATTTTTATACATAATATCATGGCAGATGGTGGAAATTGCTCTTTGATATGTAGCATCAACATTGTTTAGTCCAAAGGGCATGACATTCCAACAGAGGGTGCCCTAGACACATGTAAAGGTAGACTTTTCTTGATCAACTAGAGCAATCTTAATTTGGTTATGCCTATACAATCCATCCATTAGGGAGTGCATTTTATAACTGTTATATCCACTATCATGTCTATGTTGGGTAGTGGAAAATTATCCTTAGGGCGTGCTTTGTTTAGATCTTTGAAATTAGTACAAACACAAATGGATTTGTCATGTTTAAACATAGGTAAATATTGGAAGTCCACTCAACATAATCAATGGCTTTGATAAAGTTTGCACTTAGGAGTTTTTCCAACTCTACTTTGACCAAGAGAGCCACATGTGGATGCATCTCTCTCAATTTTTTTTAAATAGGTTTTACACCAAGGGAGATAGATAAATGATGCATGATTAAATTTATATCAAGTGCTAGCATATCTGAGTATGTCCATACAAAATTGATCTTTTTTTCTTGGAAGAACTTGGAAAAACTCTCCTTTTCTATAGTTGATAATGACTTAGCCACATGTATAATTTATGGAAATTCCTTTGTCCCCAAGTTGATAGGCTATGTAGGTTTAATGAGAACCAAAGATCTATCTTGAAAATAGCTTGGTAGACTACCAAGTATCTCATTTGCAAGCAAGTCAAGGAGGTTTCCACCATTGGATACATCTTTGTTTTTACTTTTTTTAGGTTCAAATTCTACCACAAAGTGGTTTTCACCATCTGACGATCTATTTTTTCTCTTAATTTTATGACTGAGGTACTTGATATCTAATTTTGTCATTTTGTGACTAAGGTACTTGATATCATTCTAAAAAGATGATATTTTAGGTCTTTGATGTTAAATGGACCAATCTATGAGATTATAGTGAATCATAGAGAGTGATGTGGAAGCTTTGAGGTTGTTGACATGAAAGGAGTTATCTCCAGTGATATGCAAAGTGGAGCCTATAGTGAATGTGGCAAAAGAATCGAGATTTGAAATATACCTGGAGGAACCCTACACTAGACTTGTTAACTACATTCAATTGGGTAGCATAGGTGTGAATGACATCCACCCCTAACTCACAAGATGTGTTTGATAAGATTTCCCATTCATACTCATGAGAGTCTGTACTCAGATCTCTAGCAATTAAGCGAGCAATGTTTTGTCTAATCCATCGTTTGTTTATGTCTTCATGATCAGATTCATCTTATTCTTACTGTCAAGAAGTGCAAGCTTTAGCATCATTGTGGGTAGTTAGTGTTTCTTCTCCCCAAATGAGAGAGGTGTGAGGCATGAAATCCTCATCTTGCAAAGTGGCAGCAACAAAAGGAGGGTCATCATCCTCCAATTTTCGAGACATGGGTTCTCTTCTATCAAATGTTGGTATTTCATCTTCTATCCCAAAACCTAGGACAGCAATATCTCAATTTCCATGATCTTGAGTATGACTTAAAGGTTTGACTAGAGATTTTTTGTTACCCGTTAAGGACCCATGACCTTGATAGTCCATGTTTATGAGAAGTTTATATCCTTTTCCATAGTGTTTGGGAGAGATGGTAGTAATGCCAGTGACTCTCTCCTCACCTTCCTCTTCCCTATATATCTAATCTTTGACTACTTTTTCTTCTTTTTCCACTTCTAGGGTAACTGAGGATTGCACAAACGTACCAAAAAGATTCATTACAAAAGTTGAAGGCTTCTTGTTGTTAAAAGGTTTCCCATAAGACTAAGGGGAATTCAGTAAAGCAACAATAGAGTCTAGAGTGTACTCACCCATGCTTAGGCTCATCATTTTCAATTTATGTTCACACTCTATAAAGGATGGTATCATCTCATGAGAAGAGTGATTATGTGGAACCAAGATTTCTATAGTAGATAATGTGTTGATAGACATTGAGTTGTCACTAGGGACAATTATCTCAGTACCATTGAAAGGGAACTTGATACACTGATGGTACATAGAAATTATTGCTTGCATGTCATGAATCCATGGTCATCCCAAAAATAAATTATATGAAAGTGATATGTCTAGGACTTGGAACATGACATCTTTCTCAACTGGACTGACTCTTATTGGAATCATAATGAGACCTTTGGAAGGTCTTTCAACCTCATCATAGGATTTTATAGTGATCTTGTGCCTAGGGTCAATGGAAAATTCAAACATGCCTAATTATTGGATCACATTGAATGAGATGATGTTCAACCCTGCACCATTGTCTATCAAGACTCAATGAACATGAGTACAAAATATTTGGACTTCCACATGGAGGGTGAGATTATGGGGATGACTAAGAGCTCAGTCATCTTCTTAAAAAATGTGAGATAGTGGGGTGAAGAGATATGGTTCACCATAGCTTGAAAGTGTTTCACATCAATATCCATGGGAATGTTCATAGAACAAAAATATTTTTCAAGGATGTGCTTGTGCTAAGGGGACAATTCTAACAACTCAAAAATAGAGATTTGAGTTAGGGTACATTGTAGTTGGCTGACAAGGTCATAATTTGAAATTGCTAAGGTAGTTTCTTGTTTGGATTATGACACACTCTTAGGATCATTAGCAACTTTTAGGATAACTTTGGGTCTTTCATCCTCAACATCATAATTGGACTGTTTGTCATCATTAGAACTTGCCATGCATAGATACTCAATGGGTTCAAGCATGTTGATGATGTTATCCATGTTAGCATAGGCACAGTTGATCTTAGCATCATAATTCTTCTCAAGAGCCTTGGAAGTTTCACCTTTCTCATATTTGGGAAATGGTTGCTTTGAAATATTATGGTTTGATTTTTTAACAAGACCATCGATGATAAAGTAATTACCAGCCTTAATGAGATCTTGGATAATGTCTTTGAGTTTAAAATATTTTTTAGTGTTATGACTTTTGCTTCTATGATAACTACAAATGTGATCCTCTCACCACCAGGAAGGTCTAACAGGTGAGTCATATGGGTAGGAATTATCTGGTAGTGTAACCAACTTGTTTGCAATCAAGCTTTTTTAGACAACTTTGTAAGACTCAACCATTGGTGTATAAACACATCATTTTTGGTAATTTTAGAGCTCTTGTAAGATGTTTTTGGTTTCAAACCTTCTTGTTGTTTTGTAGCATAGATGACATTAGAAAGGTTAAACATAGGTTCCTTGCTCATAGGAGTGTCCACTACTCCTTCATTGAAAACATATTTATTTTTATTCCAAGTTTTGCCTTTGTCTTTTCCATTTCCATTTTCATTTTTGTCTTTTTTATAACAATATCACCCTTTTTGATAGCAATGTTCTCGATACGATATGCACTGTCAAACATTGCATTAAAGGATGTTGACATCTATTTTCTTAAATCAAAGTATAGTTTAGGTACTAGTGTGTTGAAAATAATGCCAATTTTCTTAGCTTCAAGAACTTGTTGAGGGTACCTAGAATATAGGGATCTCCATCATTGAAGGTATGTTGAAAAATATTCTCTCAATTTTTGTTTGATCTGGCACAAGTCCAACATGGTTACAAGATGTTGAATTTTATAAGAGTATTGTTGGATAAAGTGTTGTGCAAGCTTGTCAAATTTTTTGTGAACCATTCCATAGCTTTCCCTGTTAGACTCCTAGGAAACAAACACATAAGGAAGGAGTCTTCATGCATGAAATCCATACTAATAGCATAGAAATGTCTCACATGATCATGAGGGTCACCATTTCCATTATATTTGTCATACTTAGGAACCTCTATATCCTTAGGAAATGATGACATATATAAACCCCTATTAAATGGTTGAGCAAATACTAATTCAACAAATGGAGTTTTAGGTGGCTCTTTTGAAGTTTGTAATTGTGCAATTTGTTTCCTTAATTCTTGCATTTCTTCTCTCAAGATTTCAACCTCGGTGGGTTCTCATTTTTTGATTACTCATTTGTACGTAAAAATATTGAGGGAGTTTCCATCCCTTTTCTACCATATACTAGAAGTATTGGTCCCCATTTTTCTCCAAAGCTTTGAGCATTAGTTGTTGAAAAATCTCATCCTGTTGAAATTTTATGATATCTTCACTAGTGATCTCGTCATCACTTTCGTGATGTGATTGTGATTATCTGGGTGGGGATGGGTATGCCCCTGTGTTAACTCTAGGAGTCCTTGGAGGTGTGCAATTTCCATCATTGCTACCAATGGGAATGTGTTCAAAAGGATTGTGATAATAATCTCTTCTAGTTTCCTCATTGTGTGTATAAGGATTAGGCTCAACTTGTTGATCAACTCTTTCTCTAGCACAGATAGGTTCCCTAAGTCTTTCATTTTCACATGCTTTCTCTTCTAAGTGGCATTTGATTTCTTCAAGATGCATGGTGGTTACAATATTTTCACACATGGAGGTGTCAAAAGATATTCCAAATGGTTATTTTCAAAGCTATAAAGAGGGTTGTGCCAAATGTTGATTGTTTGTGTTTGAGTAGAATTGAGATCTTCCCCACAAGGTTGTCTACAAGGGAGCCTAGGTAGCATCTCCAGTTGTTAAAAAATGAATGACTACCATTACCAACCTAAAATCTAGTGGTGACCAACATGTAAGGATGTGTCTTTTCTTAATAGGATGAGAAGATTGTTTTAGATTTGAAGCTTGTATAAGCCATAATAATCACTTGTCAAAGAAAGATAGATGTATTGTCAAAAGTGTTAAAGAATTTACAACACTAGTGACATGAGTCGATAGAACAAGAAAGAAGCTTAGTAGCAAATAGCTAGCATAGAATAGTAATCAGATTTTAAAGAGTGATAATAAATGTCATTTTGAGACTTATATCTGACAAGCTAATTCCATCTTTTCAACTTTGGACAAAACCTAACATATAGATTTGTGACCGAGACCAAGAAGGATTGAAGCGACAAGACCTTAGATTGGATAAAGCATAATGCAAACTCTATTTTAACAACAAAATGACCCAAGAAATATTCTTTCATAACCTAGGCAATAGTAGGACAACATTTTAAATCACATGACAAAGTTTATAATACCAGGGCAACACTTTTCTCTTAAGTGATAGTTTGCACAAGGTGGAATGACAAAGTTTAGTATAGTAGGGTGATAGAACTTAAAGTAGCAGGGAGACATAATTTTTGGAAAAAAGTGTTGCATGATATTTCTCTAGAGAGTGCACAATAAATTTATAATTTTGTGTAAAAAGAATAGTTTTAACTCCAAATCATTGTGTTTTAGTTTGCCAATCAGATAGTTTTTAGACCAGATAGTTTCAAATTCCAGTTTGTGCTGAATAACAACAAGGTTTTCAAATAGTAGAAGTTTTTAGCATGTCTCAAACAATTGAAAAAGGGTCAAAGAAACCTTGCCAGTATGCATTTGTGATATCATAATAGCCTTCCTACCAATTTTACCAAAATTTTTGATTTGTGAGAATGTTTATACAGGTCAATGCATTCGAAAACACTTGTTAAACAATCTACCTAGAAGTCATGGTTCATTACTCAACAACTTGGCCCACACTAAGTGTTCCTTTGCCTCACACCAAGTGGTTTCCCACAAGAGATATTGGATTTTTCATGGAAGTACCATAAGCATAACCAAGGGAACATAGATGGTGAGTGTAAAATCTTGGGGTCATTTGGGTAGTCCACTAGGATTGATCCTTGCACCAAGAAGTTGAGTAGAAAAAAGGGTAGCTTCTAACCTAAGGTATTTAGAAAGGGCTTCAACTCATAATGTTCCTCTTGTACCCAATTATGAGACACCCCACCTAGTAGTGGGTAATAGACCTTGTGGCCACAAGAGTACCTTAAGCATTCTTGCTTAGCATTTTCCTCATGGTTCAAATCCCATAAGTAATTACACTAAGCAAAGACAAATAATATGTCTATCAAGGTTTTGTGTCCTTGATAGCCTTGATTTTATAGTGGGTTGGAATAACTAGGTTTGCTTGTCCCTACTTGGGGCATTCCTCTTGGTTACCCAAGAGAAAGCCCTCAAAAGGTTGTTAACTAAAACTGATTGGATCCACTTTCAAGAGTCAAGATTTTTGATTCACTGCAAAGGTGAAGAGCATACTCTTCTATCTTGATTGTTTCCCCTAAACACACCAAGAAGATCCAATTATCCCCTTGCTTTAAAAACTCTAAGGCAAGTCAATATTTCTAATTCATCACAAGGGTAAATATCATACTCTCCTATCACCAGAGAACCCCAATTACAAGTTTAATGTGCCTATGAAATGAAACAACTAGTAGCATTGCTTCACATGGAATAAAAGAGAAAAAAAAGTATGATGGGGTTTTTATGCATTGGGTAGCCTTGTAAAAAAACATTAGTAGCCCTTGTGCATTTGAAGCTTTGACATGCACAATCGTTAGTTGCATTATTCTAAAAATAGCATGAAATCTACAAATAACCTACCGTCAAACAACCATGGACCTATAAAATCTAGCAAGCAATAAGTAACAACGAAGAAACTAACCCAACAACTCAATTAGCAAGAAAATTCAAGCTAGATGATAGTATTTTTTGGATGTTTTTCATGTGATACTTAATATATCTGCATGACAAAATCTTCCTATGTGATATTTCTGCCTAAGTTGGGCAATATAGCTTTCTATACTAGAGTGATAGATTTTAGTATAATGGTGTGATTCTTTTATAAGAAAAGTGTCACACTATAGTACTAACAAACCTTGCATGATATTGGGAAAATATCACCCAAAATTTTCAACTATAAAAAAAGGAAAATTTGTAGACAGAATGCAAAAAATGTGGAAATGCACTAAGATGAAGAGAAAAACTAAGACATTCTACCCCATGCTGGAGGCCAAAAATGTATACTTGATCTATGTCACACTCTAACCCCTTTTATCCAAGTGATTCCATGAGTTTGGAATGCTTGCATGTCATCTTAGAGCTCCTTATCCATAAAGTGCAAGGATACTTAAGATAATATGTAGTGGGCTCTCAACTAAGCCTTAGAAGTGCATTCCTTGCTAGCAATCCATGCAATGGGAGGTTCTAAAGACAAGATGGAAGAGTGCAAATGTCCACAAGGAGTTCCTCAAGGATGCAATGCAAATGTAGGTTAAGATATATGAATATGCAAAATGCAACTATAGTAAAAAGAATGAAAGTGTTACAAATCCAACTACTTAGCTATGTGATTTAAGCTATTGCAAAATGAAAGCTAAGCTACATGAAACATGATTCTAAGCTAGTATGTGATGGATGAGAGAATGAGATGAGAAGTAGGAATTCTTTGCAAAGCTCTTCAAGTATTTGAATGATAAACCTGCAACATAACAATACTCAAGAGTGTGGATCCTTTGACAAGAGGAGAGCTCTTTCTTTTAAAGTTGTACAGATGGTGGATATCAAGGTAAAAATGATGAAAGATCAAGGGTGGTGTTTTTAAAATAGGATTTATCCATGTGCACACACAAGTCAACCAATGAAATAGAAGTTGACTTCCCATATAAGATAAAAGTCACAAAGCCTTTTCTTTTAATTTGTAAAATAGAAACAAGACTTTATGTGTGCACTTTAAGTGGGTTAGAAGAAAGGGGGATTTTATTTAATTAAAAGCGGAAATGTTCTTTTAATCAAATAATGGACTTAGGATAGCATAGTCAAACTATAGGTTACAATCAAATTAATTGATTTTAGCAATTTGGTCTGCGAAAATGATGAATTAATTTAGCCAAAATGTTGAGAAGGGGGCTAATATTCTAGATGACCATTTTTAGGTGATTACAAGAAGTATTGAAAATATATTGTAAAAAAAAATGGTCACAAAGTTGAATCTCAATAGTCAAAAACACTTGTGCCCATACCGTACTACTTGGGTTTAGGATGACCACAAGGTCATGGTCAATGAGAAATGCTTAAAGAAGTTCAAGATTGGAAGCTACTAGGATGAGGTGCTATGTGAGATCATAACAATGGACACATGTCATACATTGTTGGGTAGGCCATTGAAGTTTTATAAGAATGTTGTATATGATGGGCATTCAAATACCTACACTCTGACAAATGATGGAGCGAAACATAACCTAGAGCCATTAAAGGAGAAAGAAGAAAAGTTATGTAGTGCTGCTAGAATATTTTTTGTGGATGGAAAGGAGTTTCTCAAGCATATGGGGCATGAGCATATGTCTTTTTCTATAATTTCAAAAGATGGTAAAGGTGAAGTAAAGGAGGAGATGAGTCTTAGTGGTACTCTATTTTCATTAGTCTTTGTTTCTCATCTACCCTTCACTTCTTTATCATATGAATCCTTTTTGCCAAATTTTTGGTAGTAACATAGAATAGCTAGTTCCTCTTTAAATTTGGAAGAATAGTTCCCAAAGTAAATAATTATTCTATTAATGATTCATTTAACTCGAATTTTCCACAAGAACTATTTGATGGACAAGAAGGTTCATGGAAAAGGAAGATTGGATGCTGAAAAAAATTGCAATGTTGTAAGCTAATTAAGCTATTTTGAGTTTGTAACTTAATGTTAAGAATAGAATTTGGATTTCTTTATTTTTTCAGTTTGAAACTGATGGCCCAAAATAAAATGTTTTTAATTTAGATAATGGCTAGAGGCTAGAATCTCTTGAATGACACCTTATCTTAGCATCTCTATAATTATATAAACCCAAGGAGATGTAGAAGACAATAAGTTTTTGGAAACAAATATAAGCTTTGTTTTAAAATATTGTGGCATTATTTTATCATTTAAGGTTAGTTCAAGTACCACAACTATGTGATTAACTCTCTACTCACCTCAAGAACCAAAGGTAGGCCCCCATCCTGAGAATCTTGGTGAGTTTAAACATTATTTGTGTAATATTTCTTGTGTTTAACTTTGGTGTATATGATTTATATAAATTTCTAGTTATTTTCACTGAGTTGAAATGTGATCTTTAATTTATCTGCATAAAAAGTAATAGATGGATGATTGAGAATAGTGTTCTTGCATAAGAAAGCCACATATATAAACACAAGTTGTTAAATCTTGAATGTTGTTCACATCTAATCATTAATACTATAACTACCATACACCATTTCCATTCCATAACACTTTGAACCTCCTATCACAATTCATCCCTTTGTTGCTTGCCTATTCCTTGGAACTTCCTATTGCAAGTCAAACTTCCTGTCACTTGTACTACTTTACCTATTAGAGCATAAAAAAAACTTCCTGTTCTAATCTTCCATCAACTATTATTGTGAAGACCTCCAATTGTAGCTAAACTTCCTATAGCAAACATAGCCCATCTTAATTCTCATTACATCAAAGCATTTAAAGATTGATTTTCAATATTAATATTTAAGAATAGTAATCTTTAATGTTTAATTGAGTCATGTGGTTATTATTAATTGTGATTATTACTCTTGGTAGTCAATTAATGTGATGATATATTTTAGTAATTGATTGGATCCAAGTATGAAAGTAGATTTCATTTTGTAAATGTGAGTTTTTCTTTAGCTTTATTCTATAAAGTGTGCATTTCAATTTATTAATTAAAATCCTCTTAATTTGATTCCATAGCACGTGAATTGAATTTATAACACTTGACCTACTATCTTCACCCCTTGAGAAAATAACCATTATATCTCTCACTAGTTTATGAATCCTACATTGACATTCTTAGCATATTTTAGTTCAAATTATGTCCAAAAGTAATCCATTAAGATAGACCCCAAGTTTGCCCTACATTCTTGGTGTCATTTTTGGGGAGAGGTATTAAAGGTGTGAAATCATAATAATTCAAGTTAGGAACATTATTTTTTTGGGAGTGTCTAGTCAAATGTCAACCTTACTCAGTTTGGTATCTTAGGTTTGCACTGCAATAAATCATTTAGGTGCATGAATAGGCCTAGGGATAGCCAATTTAGGTTTATTAAGAAAGATTTGGTAGGTAGTTTAAAAATTAAAAAACCACAAAAATAAAAAGAGCTACTAATAATCGCACCCGAACCAAAGGAAGGAGTCAATTTACAACCACCTTCCTAATTAGCCTCCCCTACTACACTTCTTGAAATCTTTCAACAATTAAAACACTCATATGAAGCTAGGTGTAGTAAACATCCAATACCACTAGAGAAGCCTTTTAAAACATATTACATGCCATGGGAAACAAAGGTCTTGGAAAAGTCATGGTTGATAACATAGGAAATGTAGGAGGAAATAAAGGTGGAAATAATGGTATTCTAATTGTCCAACACAATATGACCTTTGAGTTTCCTATCCAACCTCCCAAGGATAATGCTCCTATGAAGAATATCTCTCACTCAACACTTCTTATATTTAGGGGGTCAACCATTGAGGATCCTGATGTAATCACCTAAAAATGGTCATCTAGACTATTAGCCCCCTTTTCAACATTTTGGCTAAATTAATTTAATCACTTACCTAAGCCAAATTGCTAATAATCAATTTATTTGATTATAACCTATAGTTTGACTATGCTATCCTAAGTTCATTATTTGATTAAAAGAACATGTCCCCTTTTAATTAAATAAAAGACCCCATTCTTCTAACACACTTAAAGTGCACACATAAAGTCTTTTTTCTATTTTGCAATTAAAAGAAAAGGCTTTGTGACTTTTGTCTTATATGACAAGTCAACTTATATTCTATTGGTTGATTTGTGTGTGCACATGGATCACTCCTCTTTTCAAATTCCACCGTTGATCATCCACCATCTTCATCTTGATCTCCACCGTCCATACATCTTTAAAAGGGAGAGAGCTTTCCCCATCCATAATCCATCTTTTGAACATTGTTATGCTGCAGGTTTTCTAATAGGTTTCTTTGGAGCTTTATGGAGAACTTCTCATTTCTTGTCTCATTCTCTCATTCCATCACATTAGCATAAGATCATATGGCATTCTTAGCATAGTTGCATTTTAGTTTAACTTTGATTTCTTGCAATAATATCACATAGTTTAAATATTTGGTTTTGTAACAATCTCATACATGCTTAGTATAGCTGCATTTTGCATTATCATCTTAGCTTAGTTTTCATACTTGCATTGCATTCTTGAGGGATTCCTTGAAGATATTTGCACTCTTTCTCTTGTCTCAAAGAACCTCCCGTTGCATGGTTTACTAGCAAGAAGTACATTTCTAAGGCTTGGCTGAGAGCCTTCATGCTGAAATACTAACTCCTTGCACTCCGTGGATAGGGAGCTCTAAGTCGGCATCCAAGCATTCCAACTCATGGAATCGTTTGGATAGAAGGGTTTAGAGTGTGACACAAATCGAGTGTACATTTTGGCGCCCACATTTTGGGATCGTATAACCATGAGGGGAAACAAACAACACCCCTGCTCCTACTCCATTTTGTGCATGGGATCCATCAAAAAACATTTTCCATGTTCTGTCAGTAATGTTCATGATTGAGGCATCTGGAAACTCAATTTGTAGAGGTGCTACATCTTCAAGTGGGAAGTCAGCCAACTGGTTGTGAACCAAGTGAATAATGAATATCAAACCAAGGATGATAAATTGATCCCTTATAAAAAGTTGATAGATGCTCTAAGGAACTATTTTACCTTTGTAACATTCCAACAAATTCCTAGAGCAGAAAACAAGGCTGCTGATGCTATGGCCACCTTAGCATCTATCCTCCAATTACAAGAACATGAATCGCGATTTGAGTTCCTGGTGGAAGAATTGTGTCATCCAGCCTATGATTCTTCAGATAACCAGGTGATCTACACTATTGTAGCTCATGATTCCTCTCGCTATGCGGCTATTTTCTCCTACCTACGTGATCAGGTTATTCCCGAAACCCTCACGCGCGACCAAAAATGCCAACTCCTTCGTAATGCCTCACACTACACTTTGGTCTCTGGTGACTTGTATAGGAGGGGTCTAGACGGAACGTTGCTTAGGTGTTTAGAACTAGAAGAGTCCGAGAAGGCACTTGCCGAAGTCCACGATGGCATTTGTGGGGTGCATTCTAATGGCCTTGCACTTGCCCGAAAACTGCTTAGGATGGGTTATTACTGGCCCACCATGCAAGCTGATGCTGTGCGCTATGCAAAGTCCTGTCAGAAATGTCAGCTCCATGGTAACTTGATACATGCTCCTGGGCGAGAGTTAATCCCTTCTGTGACATATTGGCCATTTCAACAATGGGCCTTTGACTTGGTAGGAAAGATCCATCCAAGCTCATCCAGCGGTCATAAATTTATCATCACAGCAACGGAGTATTTCACTAAATGGGTTGAAGCTGTACCATTATCTGCTGCTACAGGCAAACATGTTGCCCTATTTATACTGAATCACATCATTTGTCGATATGGTATCCCATCCTCTATTGTTACAGATAATGGAGGACAATTCAAAAATAAAGACTTAAAACAGCTGTGCAAAAAGTTTGGAATTAAGCAACACTGGTCTTCCATTTACTATCCCCAAGGGAATGGCCAAGCTGAGGCCTCTAATAAAATGCTGCTAAAAATCCTACACCGCACAGTTCACAAGTCTGGGAAAGATTGGCACTTGCAAATAAATCCGGCACTTTGGGCCTATAGAACCTCTATTCGTACTCCTACAGGGGCTACACCCTTTTCTCTAGTCTATGGCTCTGAGGCTGTTCTCCCATTAGAAGTCGAAATACCTTCTTTGCGCATCTCCTTACATGGGTTAATAACCGATGAAGACCATAGAGCTATGAGAGTACAGGAATTAGAGACTCTGGATGAACGGCGCAAGGCTGCTTTTGATCACATGAGAGCTTATCAGAAGCGCATGTCTACACAATATAACAAAAAGGTTCACCCCCGTGAGTTCCAAGTTGGTGAACTTGTGCTTAGAGAGAATCCCAAAAATCAGCAAAATCGAGAACAGAAAGGGAAATTTGAACCTAACTGGTTAGGTCCTTACATTATCACAACATCATTTGGGTCTGGTGCTTACCAGTTGTCTACTTCAGAGGGTGAAGAACTTGCAGAACCTATCAACATCCTACACTTGAAGAAGTTCTATACTTAGAGGCTAGCTGCTCAGCTATCTTGTATACATCTATGAGTCTGAAAAAATCTTAAAAATCAGAAAATGTCCTGAAAAAATGATCATCTTAGTGAAAACCTCACTTTGATGTATCACCAAAAAAAAAAAAAAAATCTGTCAAAGTGGTGAAAACCTGGAAACAGGCACTACTTGAAACCCTTGCACCTCTGTCTATCGGTCTCAATCACCTACTTTGCTACACATTTCCTAGCTTGGAATTGTTTCTTGTCCTCGTCTCGAGGGCACAACTACTTAGCCTATCGAGGTATTCTTGTGCATTAGGGTTTCTTTGACAACTCACAAAATAGTGTTTCTCAACACTTCCCCCACCTTGACATCAAGTGTTTTTCAACACTTTACAGATAATTTACCTACGGTCTCCGATGTTGCGATATTTCTCACTATCAGAATCAAGTCTGGAAGAAATGGCCAAGTGACTTACACACACGCACTTTAACACTTAAACGACTGAGCTATGCTGACATTTATCTACTTTGTGTGCTGTCTATGATGATTTCTTTGCCATGTGTTCCCTCCCTAATAGTCTTTCGAGGATGTCATTGACTAGAAGACTGGGGGCATGGGGCATGTCTTCTTGATTTCTGCTTGTGGGTATACTTTGTTTGTCTATAGTGTTGTAAGCATTTATGCTGGTCCTATTCAACACGTTGACTTACAAATGTATCATCCTTGACTATTTCGCAAGATCGCACTTGGGGTTTATCCTGGCACTTATGCCTTGATATAGGTGTAATCTTGCTAAATTAAACTTAGGGAATCTAATCATGTAGTTATCTTGACTTACATGTCTCTGATGCTTAGATTGGATTTCCACATACCTATCTGATATCGATCATATTCATATCCTCATAGTTATACTAGTGATGGTTGTATGATCTCATGATGTCCCTAATAAATGCTCAATGATGAAATTAAGAGTCTAAATGTTATGCGCTTCTTGCTGGTAAACCACTTTGCATATTAGCTTGCATTTTAAGTTCATTTTCTAGCTTAGTCTTGCATTCTTTCATATGGGGAGAGCTCTCTCTTCATCTTTTTGTGGACATATCAGCTAACTCCTTTCATATATTTCTTTACTTTCTTCTTGTTCATGTCTTTTCACCTTCTTAATCTTTCGCTTCATCTCTTTTCTATCTTGTCATCACATTATCTAAAGTTTTGACCTTTTAAATAATTTTGACGTCCTAGATTTATTTTCGGGATCAAAATCCAAATTCGAGTTCATCTTGATGGTCAAAATTGTCTTTTAAAATTCTACTTTCTTCTGAGCAGTTAGCTGACCTTTTGAGGTCTAATCTCTGAATCATCACTGGGGCATCTTCATTTCTTCATGTCTTCATCATTTCCATACTCCATATCTACTTAAATTCACTATTTCATGTCTAAAATCACCTTTCTACTCATTTTGACCTTATTTTTATGCTATATCCTTCAAGGTCAACTCTAGTCAAACTGGGGCATTCTATCAATTTTTTTATATATAGTCATTCTTGGGTTCTAATAATCTATCTGTCATCTTGGACATTGCTATATTCTATTTTTCTCATTTCTAGCCAGTTTTTGCATCCCCTTACCTCATTTCAATTTCGATCCCGAGGGGGCAGAAATACTCTATCACTACTTAGGAGCATTTGCTTGATCTTCTCACTTGCTCTCATTCTATCTGCTTTGCTAAGTGTTAGCATTCTTCTTGAATTCTGACATCATCTTTTCCTAGTGTTCAGTACTACCACTATCAGGCTGTGCATTCAGGACTTGCAATCTTTTTCTACATTTCGTTCTTCAAAATTAGATATCTATATCTATGATCGCCTACTTGGCTTCGATTTTCTTTGACATAATGTGTTCCCAGATCGATCACGCATTAGTCAAAGAGGGGCAAATGTAATCACCTAAAAATGGTCATCTAGACTATTAGCCCCCTTTTCAACATTTTGGCTAAATTAATTTAATCACTTACCTAAGCCAAATTGCTAATAATCAATTTATTTGATTATAACCTATAGTTTGACTATGCTATCCTAAGTTCATTATTTGATTAAAAGAACATGTCCCCTTTTAATTAAATAAAAGACCCCATTCTTCTAACACACTTAAAGTGCACACATAAAGTCTTTTTTCTATTTTGCAATTAAAAGAAAAGGCTTTGTGACTTTTGTCTTATATGACAAGTCAACTTATATTCTATTGGTTGATTTGTGTGTGCACATGGATCACTCCTCTTTTCAAATTCCACCGTTGATCATCCACCATCTTCATCTTGATCTCCACCGTCCATACATCTTTAAAAGGGAGAGAGCTTTCCCCATCCATAATCCATCTTTTGAACATTGTTATGCTGCAGGTTTTCTAATAGGTTTCTTTGGAGCTTTGTGGAGAACTTCTCATTTCTTGTCTCATTCTCTCATTCCATCACATTAGCATAAGATCATATGGCATTCTTAGCATAGTTGCATTTTAGTTTAACTTTGATTTCTTGCAATAATATCACATAGTTTAAATATTTGGTTTTGTAACAATCTCATACATGCTTAGTATAGCTGCATTTTGCATTATCATCTTAGCTTAGTTTTCATACTTGCATTGCATTCTTGAGGGATTCCTTGAAGATATTTGCACTCTTGCTCTTGTCTCAAAGAACCTCCCGTTGCATGGTTTACTAGCAAGAAGTACATTTCTAAGGCTTGGCTGAGAGCCTTCATGCTGAAATACTAACTCCTTGCACTCCGTGGATAGGGAGCTCTAAGTCGGCATCCAAGCATTCCAACTCATGGAATCGTTTGGATAGAAGGGTTTAGAGTGTGACACAAATCGAGTGTACACCTGATATGTTCCTATTGTTATATTGTGGTGATGATCAAGAAAGTACTATACATACTTCATAATTAGTGGGTTCGCCACTAAAGTTATGGCTAATTATGGCCAACATATTATAACCCTAAAGTGATTTAATACTTGTATAAAAGGGTTTAGGTTTGGGTATTTTCATTATGTTGTGATGCAAAATTGGTTCTTGCGGCTGTATTGAGTTGTAAGGGATTACAGATTGTAATCAAGTTGTAATCACTAGATTGTAATAAGATCAGACTTGTTGTTTGGTGGATGTAGCCTAGAGATTGGGTGAACCACGTTAAATCTTGGTGCCTTGTGTTCATTTTTGTGTGATCTATTATTTTCTGTTATTGGTTATATTTGCATGTAGTTTTTATTTCTGTCTGTGGTTTATCCTAACAAGTGATATTAGAGCCAGGTTGTCTTTCAATTATCCTCTGCAAGAAAGTCTCATAGTTAAGTGGGAGTCTTACAGTTGAGTGGGAGCAATGGCTGATGAGGGTAAGCTAAGGGTTGATAGGTTTAATGGGCAAAACTTTCAGTTATGGAAGATGAAAATGGAAGACTATCTATATCAGAACGATTTATGGAAGTCATTGGAAGGCAAAGCCAAGAATCAGGGAACTATGTCAGAGGCTGAATGAGATCTTTTGGATAGAAAGGCACTCAGAAGCATTCAGTTATGCTTGGCACCATCAGTGGCATTTAATATTACAAAAACAAAGACGATAGAAGATTTGATGAAAACCCTAGCGACACTGTATGAAAAGCCTTTCGCTTCAAACAAGGTATTTCTCATGAAGCATTTATTTAATATGAAAATAGCAGAAGGTGGATCTGTTGCAGATCATTTAAATGAGTTTAATACTATTACTAGTCAGTTATCTTCTGTGGGTATCAATTTTGATGAAGAAATTAGGGCTCTCTTGATTTTTTGTTCTTTGCCTAAAAGCTGGAATGGCTTGGTAATGGTGGTGAGTAATTCTATTCTTGGATCTAGTACCCTAAAATATGATGATGTGATCGGTGTTGTTTTGAGTGAGGAAACTCATAGGAAATCCTCAGGTGGATCTACATCAGGAAGTGCTTTGACTACACAAAGCAGGGGCAGAATGACTGAGAGAGGAAGTAACTATGGAAATTATGGGAAATCAAGAAGAAATTCAAAGGGGAAGAGGTCTCAATCGAGAGGACCAAATGATTGCCAGTACTATGGGAAACCAGGGCACAAAAAGAAAGATTGTTGGAATTGAAAGAAAAATGGAGATAAATCAGATGGAGACAAGGAGGCAAATGTGGTAAGAAAAAAATTCAAAGAGGATGCTTTGCTTCTATCTTTAGAAAGTGTTGATGATTCATGGGTTTTAGATTTTGTGCTTCATTTCATGCTACACCTCATAGAGGTTATTTCATTGATTATGTCTAAGGGGATTTTGGGCTTGTTTATTTGCAGGATAATTAACCCTGTCAGATTTTTGGAAAGGGAAAAATTAAGATTAAGTTGTAGAATGGGAATCATTGGCTACTACATGAGGTAAGACATGTTCCAAGGCTGAGTAGAAATTTAATTTCACCAGGGCAACTCGGTGATGAGGGTTGTGTAGTTACTTTTAATGATAAAAATTGGAAGGTTTCAAAAGGTTCCCTTGTAGTAGCAAAAGGTGTGAAAGTAGGCGCCTTATATCTTTGTACAGGTCATATTGTTCCTTCTACTTTGATTGTTTCAGAGAAAAATGAATGTGTAGGAACAATAGCTGCAATTGAGCAGGGAGAACAAATAGTTGTTGTAGATTCTGATACAACATTGTGGCACAACAGACTTGGGCACATGAGTGAGAAAAGTATGAAAGTACTTTACTCAAAGAAAGTTTTACCAGTTCTGAAATGTGTTAATATGGATTTTTGTGAAAGTTGTGTGTATGGAAAACAAAAGAGAGTGAGTTTTGTAAAGAGTGGGAAGGAAAATAAAAAGGAGAAATTAGAGCTTGTGCATACAGATGTATGGGGACCAGCTCAAGTATCTTTGCTTGGTGGCTCTCATTATTATTTTACATTTATTGATGATGCAACAAGAAAAGTATGGGTTTATTTCCTTAGACAAAAATCTTATGTATTTCAAACTTTTAAGAAATGGAAATGCTTAGTTGAAAATGAGACTGGTAAGAAATTAAAATGTCTCAGATCTGATAATGTTGGTGAGTATTGCAGTCATGAATTTGAAGATTATTGCTCCACTAATGGTATTCGTACACAAAAAACTATTCCAAAGACTCCGCAGGAAAATGGAGTGGCTGAATGCATGAACATGACTATAATGGAGCGCGCAAGGAGCATGAGGTTGCATTTTGGGTTTCCCTTACACATGTGGGTGGGGGCTATCAATACTATAGTATATTTGATTAATAGAGGTCCATTTACTCCTTTGGGCTATGTTATTCCAGAGGAAGCATGGACCAGTAAGAAGGTGAGTTATTCTTTTCTCAAGACCTTCGGTTGTGAAGCTTTTTCTCATATAGACTCTGAAAATAGAACCAAGCTAGAAGCTAAATCAAAGAAATGTGTCTTTGTTGGATATGGCATTAATTAATTTGGTTATAGGCTTTGGGATTTTGAAAATCATAAAATTCTTAGAAGTCGAGATGTCATATTCAATGAGAAAGTGTTGTACAAAGATCTATTGCAGCAACATGAGAAGAAAGAAGATGATTATGTAGTGTTGGATGATACTCCAAAAGTTGATGTTCCAACTGTTCCTCATGATGTGCAACAACTGAAACAATAAATACCACACACACTAGTGAATGTTAGATGGTCAATGAGGCAAATTAGACCTCCACAAAGATTTTCTCCCTCTTTGTATTCTATTTTACTTACTGATGCTGGTGAACCTGAAATTTATGATGAAGCTATGTAGGTGGATACTAAGATTCAGTGGGAGTTTGCAATGAAAGATGAAATGGACTCTTTTCTGAAGAATAAGACATGGGATTTGTGCAAGTTACCTGCAAGTAAAAAGGCTTTATAGAATAAGTGGGTTTACAGGTTGAAAGAAGAGGAAGGAAGTAAGAAAAGATTTAAGTCTAGGTTAGTTGTAAGAGGATTTGCACAGAAAAAGGGAATTGATTTTGATGAGATATTTTCTCCTGTTGTTAAAATGACTTCTATTCATACTATTTTAAATCTTGTGGCTACTAAAGATTTGCATTTAGAGTAGTTGGATGTTAAAACAACCTTTCTTCATGGTGATTTGGATGAAGAAATCTATATGGCTAAGCTACAGGGATTTGAGGTCAAAGGTAAGGAGAACTTAGTGTGCAAATTGAAGAAAAGTTTATATGGCTTGAAGCAAGCACCTCGGCAATGGTATCTAAAATTTGATAGGTTTATGCATGAGCATGGCTATAACAGGTGTCATTCAAATTATTGTATTTATTTTAGGAGGTTGGATGATGATAGCTACATTATTTTATGTTTATATGTTGATGATATGCTTGTAGCTGGGTCTAACATGGATCATATTAAGGGGCTAAAATGCCAGTTAGCACATGCATTTGCTATGAAGGATTTGGGGGCAGCAAAACAAATCTTTGGTATGAATATTTTTAGAGATAGGAAGAATAGAACATTAATGCTATCTTACATTGATTATGTTGAGAAGGTGTTGCAATGTTTCTCTATGGAGAATGCTAAAGCTGTCGGCACACCTTTACCTTGTCATTTGAAGTTGACTAAGGAGATGTGTCCTAAGACATAAGAAGAGGAGGATAAGAAGTCCAAGGTACCCTATGCTTCAGCTGTAGGAAGCTTGATGTATACTATGGTATGCACTAGGCCAGATATTGCACATGTAGTGGGAGATGTTAGCAGGTATATGAGTCACCTAAGATTTGAGCATTGGAATGTTGTCAAGTGGATTCTCAAATATTTGAGAGGAACATCCAATAAGTGTTTACACTTTGGGGGCTCTACTACTGATTTACAAGGCTATGTTGACTTAGATTTGACAGGGGATATTGATGCCAGGCAGAGTACTATAGGTTATGTCTTTATTGTTGGTGGGGTAGCTGTGAGCTGAGTTTCTAGGTTACAGAAGATTAATGCTCTATCCACTATAGAGCTAGAGTATGTTGCTTCTACAGAGGCAGCCAAGGAGATGATATGGCTTCAATTCTTCTTGGAAGAATTGGGACATCCTCAGAGGGATAATTATTTGTTCACAGATAGTCAAAGTGGCATTCATCTTGCAAAGAATTCAGCTCTGCATTTTAAAACCAAACACATACAGTTGCAGTACCATTTTCATTTGGTTAGTTTTGGAGGATGGCCAGTTAAAGCTAGAGAAGATACATACAAATGATAATCTAGTAGATATGTTGACCAAGGTTGTAACAAGGGAGAAGCTGAACTCCTCTTCAGCTTCGATTGGTCTTTTAGACTGAACATGAATAAAAAAATAGTAGAGTCCAGGGTGGTTTGATCCCGTTGGAGCCCCATGTGGTAGTGGTATATCTATAGGATCAGTCTCCAAGTGGGAGATTGTTGTTTAGTGTGGAGCCTGATTAGTTCCCAAGTGGGAGATTGTTAGATTGTGTTGACTGGTCAGGAAAGTACTATACATACTTCATAATTAGTGGGGTTCAGGGCATCACCCCAAAAAAAAAAATTTGATACTATTCACCATTCATAGATTCGCCACTAAAGTTATGGCTAATTATGGCCGACATGTTATAACCCTAAAGCAGTTTAATACTTGTATAAAAGGGTTTAGGGTTGGGTATTTTCATTATGTTCTAATGCGAAATTGGTTCTTGCAGCAGTATTGAGCTATAAGGGATTACAGACTGTAATCAAGTTGTAATCACTGGCTTGTAATAAGATCATACTTGTTGTTTGGTAGATGTAGCCCAGGGATTGGGTGAACCACGTTAAATCTTGGTGCCTTGTGTTCATTTTTGTGTGATCTATTATTTTCTATTATTGGTTATATTTTCATGTAGTTTTTATTTCTATCCGTGGTTTATCCTAACACCTATTTGAGTTTGTTTTCCTTTGTAATGACAATGACTATCAAAAGTGATGCACAATAACTAAATATATTTGCAGCCACATTGAAAGATGTCACATTACAATGGTTCATGAGCCTTAGGGACATTAGAACATGGGGTTAAATGAAAGATTCTTTTCTGAAAAAATATCAAGAATATTGCAAGACCAAAGAAGTATGGGATGAAATATTTCACATGACTCAACAAGAAGAAGATTCTATAGAAGATTTCTTAGAGAATGTTGCTTTTAGTTTACAATGTTTGAGATGCCTTGATTTAACCATTAACACTATCAAAATTATCTTCATAAGAGGAATTTGAGATGAAACCATGGTCACTTTGAGCTTAATTGGAAAAGGTGATATTTCTAAGTTATCTTTTGAAGATATTTGTGGCATTTGCAAGAATTATTCTCAATCCCATAGGTTTTTTGTGGACACCCAAGTAAATTTTCCACTATGGGTAATATACATCAGATATTTCCAAGAAAAAAATTAGTAATTTACTTGAAGATCTCAAAAATAATTTATTAAATCACATGGGAAAGAAAATTGACACTTTCTATACTCGTGGGAAACAAGAGGAAGCTAAAAAGGCTTTGGTAGTGTATTGCCTGAATTTCCATAAGAAGCATGGACCACAAGACTTTCCATATAATTGGACTCATGTGGCATCCCTTGAAGAGGCCAACAAAACTTTGACACTATGACCTTTTCTTGAAGGGATGGTCCCTCTGGAGCATACAAAAGCTCCAATTTACATTACGACCCCATGAAGCTAGTTTCCACCAAGAGGGTTCTCCATTGAACATTTTTTTAGACCATCTCAATAATATTCTAATGTGGTCCATGATATGGAGGTTGGAAACAACCTCAGTCCTATCCTTAATGGCCCCAAGATTTTCAACCTAGTACACAACCATGGCATCAAGCATGGAAGCAACATGTGCCACAATCCTCTTATCTACCTCCACAACCTTATACATAACCCTATCTTCCACAACATTTCTTTCCACCTCCACCCATGATAAATCCCTACCAACAACCCTAGTAATTTCTTCCTTCAGTACTCTATCTTCATCTACTCCACCTCCAAATCCACCACAACCACTCAAACCCACATCTATGCCAACTCAATCGAATCCAAATCCTAATAATATGTCTTTTTAATCGCTTTATAATGAGGTGGAAAATTTCCCTACCTATCCTATAAACATAGTTGAGTTGGATGGTGTAAAACTAAGATTACTAAAGGCTCTTAAAGGACCTACTATCATAGAGGTGAACTAAGAATCTGAAGAAGACCTAGAAAAAGAGCCCCCATTTCTTGATTGGTTCATTCCTAAGCAAGAGCTTAAAGAACCAACACATTCAAATTTTAATATTTTAAATGAATTACACAATGTTAATATCAATATTCATCTTTTGCAGCCTGTTAAGAATATTTTGGTATACAATAAAATGGTTTGAGATTTATGCACCCAATAAATAGAAAAAGAAGGAGGATCCAAAGACTGTTCAAATTATTGGACAATTGGCATATTTGATGTTGGGGAATGTAACTATTCCAAAATATGCAAATCCTAGTAGTCTAGTCATACATGTAAGTATAGGAAAAATTATTATTTCTCATACACTTATGGATTTAGGTGTTGCTATAAATGTCATGACCAATGAAATAAAAAACAAATTATCATTGGACGGACTTAGACCTACTCCTATAGTACTTCAAATGTCTGACCAGTCCTTAGTTAAACTAGAGGAGGTTATAGTAGATGTCATTATTTCCATTGATAGTTGGGATTATCCGAGCAAGTTTATGATTTTGTAGCCAGAAGTTAAGTTGGGGGTGGGGACACTAAAAATGTGTCACACTTTAAACTTTCTATCCAAGTGATTCCATGATTTTACAATTCTTGGATGTCAGCTTAGAGCTCTCGATCCACAGAGTGTAAGAGAGTATGATTTGAATACAAGGGCTCTTAGCTAAGCCTTAGGAATGTTCTTCTTGCTAGTAAACCATGCAATGGGATGTTCTCTTAGAGATGAGATACAAGAGTGCAAATGTCTACAAAGGATGCCTCAATAATGAAATACAAATGTAGACTAAACTAATATGAAATAAAACATGTAGCTATGTTAACAAGATGAGACTATTAAAATATCCAAACTAATTATGCTATGTGAGCTAAACTATTTCAACAAAATAACTAAGCTGCCATGCAAGCTACTTCTAAACTAGTGTACAATGGGGATGATAGAATGAGATAAGGAATGAGAAGTTCTCTACAAAGCTCCAAAGAAACTTGTTGGAAAACCTCTAGCACAAAAATATTGAAAAGGTGGATCCATTAAGGGGGAAAGCTCTCTCTCTTTTAAAGTCATAAAGATGGTAGATATCAAGGTCAAGATGATGGAAGATCAAGTAGTGGAGTTCAAAAATAGGAGTGATCCATGTGCACAAGAAAGTCAACCAATAAAATAGAAGTTGACTTCCCACATAAGACAAAAGTCACAAAGCCTTTTCTTTTAATTTGAAAAATATAAAAAGTGCTTTTTGTGTGCACTTTAAGTGGGTTAGAAGAAAGGGGTCTTTTATTTAATTAAAAAGGCGGCATGTTCTTTTAATAAAATAATGAACTTAGGATAGTATAGTCAAACTATAGGTTATAATCAAATTAATTGATTATTAGCAATTTGGTCTAGGTAAATGATTAACTAAATTAGCCAAAATGCTAAGAAGGGGGCTAATAGTCTAGATGAACATTTTTAGGTGATTACATTTGTCACCCTTTAACTAATGCATGATCCATCTAGGAACACATTACATCAAAGAAAATAGAAGACAAGTAGGCAACAATAGATAGATATATTTGATTATGAAGAACGAAATGCAGAAGGAGATAGAAAATCCTAAATGTAGAACCTGATAGTGATAATATTGAACATTAGGAAAAAGATGATCTTAGAAATAAAGAAGAATGTTAACACCTAGAAAAGTAGATATATCAAGAGAAAATGAAAAGATCAATCATATGCTCTTGAGAAATAGATGGTTGTAGCAAGTAATGATAGAGTATTTCTACCCCCTTGAGATCAAAATTAAAATGAGGTAAGGGAAATGTAGAGACAAGAGAGACATGATAAAATTGAGATATAGTAGTGTCAAAGATGATAGAGAGATGATTAAAACCAAAGAGTGACTATTAAGGAACGACAATATGCCCCAATTAGACTAGAGTTGACCACAAAGGATAAAGCATGAAAATTAGGTCAAATCAAGTAGAAAAATGATTTTAGACATGAAAAGGTGAATTGAAGTAGATATGAAGCATAGAAGTGATGAAGACATGAAGAAATGAAGATGCCCCAATGAAGATTCAAAGATTAGACCTGAAGAGGCTAGCTAACTACTCAGAAGAAGGTAGAATTTTAAAATGTGATTTTGACTATCAAGATGAACTTTAATTTTTATTTTGATCCCAAAAATGGATCTAGGATGTCAAAATTATGTAAGAGGTCAAAATTTTATATAGATGTGATGATAGGATAGCAAAGATATGAAGTGAAAGATCAAGAAGGTGAAAAGACATGATCAAGAAGAAAGCAAAGAAAGATATGAAAGTAGTTAGTGGATATGTTGGCAAAAAGATGAAGAGAGAGCTCTCCCCACATGAAATAATGCAAGACTAATCTAGAAAATGAACCTAAAATGAAAATTAATATACTAGGTGGTTTACCAGCAAGAAATACATAACATTTAGACTCTAATTTCATCATTAAGTGTGTAATAAGGACATCATGAGATCATACAACAATCACTAGTATAACTATGAAGATATGAGTATGATTGATATTAGATAGGTATGCGGAAATCTAATCTAAGCATTAAAGACATGTAACTCAAGATGACTATGTGATTAGATTCCCTAGGTGTGATTACATGATATTTTATATTTTTTGTATTTTTTGATTTTTTTTCTGATAAATCAAAGTGGCTATTGCTAGGTTTTCTCTAGGATCATCATTTTTTCAGGACATTTTCATGCTTTTTATGATTTTTTCAACATCATATATGATTTTTTTTGGGATTTGTAGAACATTTTAGAGATTACTATTTCTCAAGAAAGATCACATAAATTTGTCCCAATGTCTAGCAATGTGTAGGATATGATGAAGGAGAAAGTTGGTGGATAAGAAAAGATCGATAGGCAAGGAATATGAAGCAAGTGAAAGAAATCTTCAAGGATAGACTCCTCAAGAGTACCCAAGCTAGGGAAACATAGCCATAGGAAGTGGATTTTTTTGATAAGAATGGAAGAAATGAGAAAGATAGCATATAGAATAAGCAATTGAAGCCAAAAAGTGAGATAACATATATGATAAGTAGCGGAGGCCAATAAGAAATATAACATGAAAGCATGTAGTCCAAAAGAGTAGGCATTCCAAGAAACCTAAGAACCATTTCTTTCTTTGTGTGATCAATACTAAGAGGTTGAATGGATATGATAGCAATGGGTAGAGCAATAAGAATGAAGCTAGATATGAAGGATATAAGTGAATGAGAAAGCACAATAGGGAAGATGATGAATAGGATATTCAATATGCAAGGATAGCTCAACATTGTCAAGATCAAAGTGCTAGCATGAATGATGATGCTATTGGGGAGCATTGCATAAAATTGTTATGATGTATTTTAATAACTGTGTTTGTCATTGATGACAACATAGTAATGAATTTGTAAAATATTGACAAAGCAGTAGACTGTGATTTGTATTACGAACAATATATTACTTATTTGCTAATACATAGTTACCAACACATACTACAGTGTGTATTTGTTACATAGGCAAGTGCACAAAACTTGAATCAACAGTGTACAAAAGATATAATTATCTATAGAGAACTATATGGAAACAAAGTATTAGGAAAGTATTTCCTATTGTGTGATTGTTACAACTCATTACATTTTAAACAAAGGGTTGCATAGTTAGTTGGAGATAGTATACTAACCACTGATGATGTCAGAGAGTGCACATGTATGTAAATCACACATGTGAAACTTTGTGTCTAATTGCGAGTTGACAACATTAATTAAATGTGTATTTCATTTAATTAACATATGATAATGAAGTGTGAAGCTGACTCAAGGATTTATTATTGAGTGTGGTATAAAGGAAAGATGTTTTCCATGTTTTATAAGAAGTCTAATAGAGAGAAGATTTTCAAATTACTAAGTAGCAGAGTAGAATGAATTACTAATGTGTGTAAGTGACCTTAAGGGTTACTGTTACTGATCACAGAGTTCTAATTTGATTGCATGATCTGAAGGTGAAGGAGTTAGATGTACTAGAAAAAGGAAGAAGTAAAATCTTGTTACACATATATTATTATAAAAGGAATAGTATCAAGGTCAATTGGGCAGTGGGTTTGTTGATATGATCCTGAAGCTATTTGGACAGTGGGTTCAACTACCTTCCACAACTCCTAATAGGGTTGGAATCTCCTAATAGGGATTTAAAGTCTCATAACATGGACTCTTTGTACTAAATTTTTTTATAGACTCCTAATAGGGTCCATTCTCTAACAAGGAATATTCATATTAGTACATCATTTTTGTGGGTGTCATTCCTACCAATGTTTTCCCTCTGATCAAGGGTTTCCCTAGTCAACATATATGGTGTAATTATGTATGAGCATCTCTTTATGATTATTGTTTACATTAGTTGATTAGTCAAAGCTATTTAAGAGGATAAATATTTTAATTGTCATATAAATGGTTCACCCATTATTTCTAACAATTGGTATTAGAGCCTCAGGTCCTTGAAGAAAAAGTTTAACAACTTTGGGAGATCCATGGACAACATGTTTAGAAAGGAAAGTCTAAGATTTGGTGTCACAAATTATGATAGCTGAAAGGATAAAATGAAGACTCATCTCTTGTGCATGGGTCCAAGATATTGGCTTGTAACCAAGGCACCTAAAAACATTACAGAAGAAGACAATCTTGAAAGTTGTATCGAGGAACAAAGAGAAGTATTTATGTGCAACATAAGGGCAAGAGAAGAAATATTGTCAGCTCTACTTGAAAGTGAGTATAGCCAAGTAAAACAATTCAAAACATCTCATGAAATTTGGAAAACCTTAGAAGTTAATTATGAGGGTGATACACATGCAAAAAGAGTTAGATTACAAAATCTATATTTTGTATTGATGCTAGAATGATGGAAGATGAATTTGTAAGAAGCTATATTGGAAAAATATCTGAGATTTTTGCAAGAATAAAATCTCTTAGTGGAAAAAAATTTGACGATGAAGTAATATGGAAGATCTTGAAAAGTTTGACACCATCTTTCAAGATAATTAACACAGATGATTCTGGTGATGATAACCTATATTACCAATTTCACCAAAGAAACATTACTTGGGAGATTGGAAGTTGAAGAATTTGATCTAAAACAATATGAAGAATTAACAAAATTTGAGACAACATTTAGTGCATTTAGTATTAAACCTAGTCTAGCAAGGAATAAAAAAGCACAAGGAGACATTGCTAGTAGTAGCAAGTCTATTGAGCAAAAGATCCAAGAAGGAGTGGCTTTTCTTGTGGAAAGAGAAAAAGATGGTAAGAATATATTTAAATGTTGGACATGTAATGAATATGGTCATTATGCATCTAAGTGTCCTAAAAGAGAAAGAAAGTATAAGGGAAGATTCAAATCTAGAAGAACTAAAAATTTCTTATATGCTAATAGAGAAGAAGAGGAAGAAGAATCCAATCAAAACAAAAGTGAAGATGAATTAGGATTCATGGCTATAAAGGAGGATGATCTTGACAGAGAAATTAGAGAAGAAAGTGCACTGATCTCACAAGTTGAAAGGAAAGATTGGGTCATTGATAGTGGTTTATCACATCACATGACTGGTGATATGAACAAATTTGTCAAATTCAGAAACCATGATGGAGGAATTGTCAGAGTAGGGAACAACGTAGCCTACCAAATTACAAGAATTGGATCTATCACACTAGATGGTAAAAAAAATATTGATGATGTTTATTTCGTTGATGGACTAAAACATAACTTGTTAAGTGTTGGACAACTTATGGACAAAGGTTACCAATTACAGTTTAGTAATGACACATGCATCATCAAGAACAAGGAAGGAAAACTACTTGGTACTAGCACAAGAATCAAAGGTAATGTATTTCAATTAAACTCCACTAAAATAACATGTTTAGTAGCTAAAGTTGACAACAGTTGGTTATGGCACAGAAGATTTTGTCACATTAACTTTAATAACATTGTGAAAGCTAGTAATACACTTATTGTGAGAGATTTACCTAAGATAACTAAGCCAACTGACATTATTTGTAAGGAATGTATCTTGGCTAAGTAGAAGAAAGTTTCATTTCCTAGCAAGTAGTTTGGTACTACCAAAAAGCTAGAATTAGTTCATATAGATTTGAGTGGTCTTGAAAGAACAAGAGGATTCTATGGAGAAAGGTATTTTGTAATTTTTGTTGATGATTTTACCAGAATGATGTGGGTAGCTTTTCTTAGGGAAAAATCAGAGGCATTTGAGAAATTCAAGATATTGTATAACAAAGTAGAGAATGAATCTAGAGTTAAAATCAAGAGCTTAAGATTTGATAGAGGAGGAGAATTCACTTCTAAAGAATTCAATATCTACTATGAAGAACATGGAATTAGGAGAAAACTATGTTCACCCCATTCACCTGAGCTGAATGAAATTGTTGAAAGAAGAAATAGATCAATTGCTAAAGTAGCAAGAGCTATGTTATTCGAGAATGATGTACTAAAGAATTTTTGGAGAGAAGTAGTCAACACAATAGTATACACACTAAACAAAGTATAGATTAGAAAAGCTAAAGAGAAAACATCATATGAGTTATGGTTTGGTCACTCACCATTAGTCAAATATTTCAAAATGTTTGGAAGCAAATGCTAAATCAAAAGAGATGATGATATCGGTAAGTTTGATCCAAGGAGCGATGAAGGTATTTTTCTTGGCTATTCATTAAAAATTAAAGCTTATAGATGTTTCAACTATAGAACAAAAACTATAGTAGAGTGTGCAAATGTGAGAATAGATGCAAAGTTTGGCACTAAAGAAAAGATGATGGATTATAACTCTGATGGAGATGATTATTCTGGGATGACCAACAAATGTAATGAATTATTTCTCAAGAGTAATAATGACTTGTAGAATAATTTGAAAATTGAAGAAGAGAAGAATAAAGAGCAGTACCTAAAATAAGAATTGAAGCAGCAACTCCTACCCCAAATAAGAATGTGATAAGAAATTAGATGATAGGAAGTAAAGAAAAAGGAGTAATGACAAGAAGCAAAATCAATGAATAACTATGCCTAATATCTCAAGTAGAATCAAAAAGTGTAGGTGAAGCAATTAAGGATGAACATTGGATTAAAAAATGAAGGAAAAACTTCAATAGATAATAAAAATGACACATGGGAACTAGTCCCTAGACCTAAGGACAAAAATGTGATTGTCACAAAATGGGTATTCAGAAACAAAATGAATGAACAAGGAGAAGTAATAACAAAGAAAGACTAGTATACAGAGGCTATTCTCAGCAAGAAGGAATTGACTATGAGGAAACATATGCACCTATAGCAAGAATGGAAGCAATCAAAAATTTCTTAACATATGCAACAAATAAAAACTTCAAGGTATATCAGATGGATGTTAAGTCAGTAGTCTTAAATGGAGAACTTGAAGAAGAAGTTTATATTGAGTAGCTAGAAAGTTTTCCTTTGACAAAAGAGAAGGATATGGTTTGCAGATTAAAGAAAGCCTTTCATGGACTAAAGTAAGCACCTAGAATCTGGTATACAAGGTTAGCTAAATACTTAGTAAATCTCAAATTTTCTAAAGGAACAGTAGATAATAACTTGTACTTGAAAGAGATAGAAAATGGCTTGTTGATAATCATTGTATTTATTGATGATATCATTTTTGGAGGAAATGATGAAGCCAGTAAAAAATTCTCAAAGATGTGAAGAATGAATTTGAGATGAGCATGATAGGAGAAATGAAATTTTTCTTAGGATTGAAAATTGCTCAAAACAAAGAAGGAATCTTTATTTCTCGGAACAATTATTGAAAAGATTTGCTGAAAATATTTGAACTAGAAAATTGTAAACCTGTTGGAACTCCTATGGTAGCTGGTCACAAGTTATCAAGAAAGGATGAGACATCTATTGTTGAACAAAAGAAGTATAGATCTATGATTGGAGGATTACAGTATCTCACTCATAGTAGACCAGATATAACTAATGCAGTTAGAATTATGGCAAGATTTCAAGCCGATCTCAAAGAATATCACTATGTAGTTGTAAAAAGGATATTCAAATATCTAAAAGGGACATTTGATTATGGCATTTGGTATGATAGAAGTAATGATTTTAGTATTTACACTTATACTGATGTTGATTGGGCTGGAGATATGGATGATAGAAAAAGAACCAATGGAGGAGCATTCTTTCTTGGAGGAAGATTATTTTATTGGCTCAACAAGAAGCAAGATTGCACCTCACAAAGCATTGTAGAGGTCGACTATGTTGCAACAATGAACAATTGTAATCAAGTCATATGGATGAAGTAGATGATGAAGGATATTGGAATTACATTCAAAGAACTTGTTATCATTTACTATGATAAAACAAGTACAGTTAACATGTCTAAAAATCCTATTTTGCATTCTAAGACTAAGCACATCGCTATAAAGTATCATGTGCTTAGAGAAAAAGTTTTAGAGAAAGAAATTAGACTTGAATATATTAACACTAAAAAATAGATTGTAGATATTTTCATGAAGGCCCTACCAAAGGATACATTTGAGTACATAAAAGGTATGCTCGGGGTTATGCCCCTACCTAATTCAAAATAGAAGATGCAAAAGTGTATTAGACTAGGGTACATAGCATCATTATTAGACTGGACTAAATGTGATGCTTCCTCAATGGGGGAGTATCTATGGTGAACATAGTCAGCAAAGGACTCTTGGTAATTGGTAATTGGTATACAATAGTGTCTTTAGATACTTGAGTTTTTTATTGAGTTATATGCAAAAATTGTAAAGCAATAGATTGGCTTGTGGTCATGCTAATAAATTACTATATGTTCAAGCAATTGAATCATTTGTGTATTATATTTGACATTGATGTCAATGGGGGAGAGAGTAACATGAAAAAAATTCAATTTGGAATAAAGAAGAACATGATTTTGTATTCTTGGAACTTAGACATTTTTCATCTATATTGCCATCAATTCTAAAGGGGGAGATTGTTAGCATGAATGTTGATGCTATGGGGGAGAATTACAAAACATTGTTATGATTATTTATAACTATGTTTTTCATTGATGACAACATAGTAATGAGTTTGTAAAAGACCAACAAAGTAGCAGACTGTGATTTGTATTAAGGACAATATATCACTTATCTACTTATGCATAGTTGTAATCATCTAAAAATGGTCATCTAGACTATTAGCCCCCTTCTCAGCATTTTGGCTAAATTAATTTAATCATTTATCTAGACCAAATTGCTAATAATCAATTTATTTGATTATAACCTATAGTTTGACTATGCTATCCTAAGTTCATTATTTGATTAAAAGAACATGTCCCCTTTTAATTAAATAAAATACCCCATTCTTCTAACCCACTTAAAGTGCACACATAAAGTCCTTTTTCTATTTTGCAATTAAAAGAAAAGGCTTTGTGACTTTTGTCTTATATGACAAGTCAACTTATATTCTATTGGTTGATTTGTGTGTGCACATGGATCACTCCTATTTTTGAATTCCACCGTTGATCATCCACCATCTTCATCTTGATCTCCACCGTCCATACATCTTTAAAAGGGAGAGAGCTTTCCCCCTCAATCCATCTTTTGAATATTGTTATGCTGCAGGTTTTCTAGCAGGTTTCTTTGGAGCTTTGTGGAGAACTTCTATTTCTTGTCTACATTCTCTCATACCATAGCATTTTAGCTTAGATTCATGTTGCATGTTAGTTTAGCTTCTATTTTGCAATAATCTCTCACATAGCTTAATATTTGGATTGTAACACTCTCATACATGTTTTAGCATAGTTGCATCTTGCATTTCCATTCAAGTTTAATCTTCATTTGCATTGCATCCTTGAGGAACTCCTTGGAACATTTGCATTCTTGCATCTTGTCTTTGGAACCTCCCATTGCATGGTTTACTAACAAGAAGAGTATCTCTAAGGCTCATCTGAGAGCCCTTGAACTTGAAATACACTCTCTTGCACTCCGTGGATAGGGAGCTCTAAGCCGGCATCCAAGCATTCCAAACTCATGGAATCGTTTGGATAGAAGGGTTTAGAGTGGGACACTTTCGAGTGTACATTTTTGGCGCCCACCGTGGGGCTTGAATCAAATTTTCAGCTCCATTTGCTTTCATTTCTTATCTATGGTTTTTTACAGCAGCATATTGAGTCTAATCAAATGCTTTTGTAGAATTTTCACTTTGGTTTTAAGGCCAAGCCATAAGTAAATTGGTTTGAAGGCCAAAAACTTAGTTGGTTTAAAGATTTGATCATATCTTTTAAACCGCTTAGAATTTGGTTCTGAAATTTTGTTTTCAGGTTGGGTATATGCTCAAAATGTCCCAGTCCAATTTTCAGAGCATTTGAACATGATTTTCGGAAGTTATGATATTTTCTTTATTTTTCATAAAAAGCCATTTTTGATCGCAAATCAGCGCATTTTTTGGAAAAACTTACATTTTCAGAAAGATTTTTGAATTATAATGGGGGTTCTTTCTTTGTGTTTTGAATTTTGAGATCGTATTAAGGATAAAAAATTCGATTTGATAAATTTGGCCTGTTTTGACAAAATCAATCTCTAGGGAGAAAATGAAGAGATTTTTTAAAATTTCTTGCATTTTTGGAAAGCTCTCTTATTTTTAACAGGGGTCTCTTTTTTTCATTTTCATTTTTGGATACGAAATCATAGCAAAAAAGTCCAATCTTGTTGACTAGGTCAAAACCAAAGAGTAAAAATGAAAGCATTTGTGATTAACATCACTTTCTTTGCATGTACTTGGTTGGAGGATAAATTAGATTTTTGAAGCAACTCACCACTTTTTATTGCAGATTTTTATGTTATTTCACACTAACTTTTGTTGCTAACAAGTTGTGATTTCAGGTTGCCATCCTTGTGAAAAAAATTGAAACATTGCATAAAAAGAACGCATGTCAAAGCTTCAAATGCACAAGGGCTACTAACGATTGTTTGCAGGGCTGCCCAAAGCATAAAAACTCAAAATTTCTTGCTTTTTTGTTTTCATGTGTGGCATTGAATAATTGTTCATTTTTCATAGGCACATAAAACTTGTGATTGGAGTCTTTTGGTAATAGGAGAGTATGCTCTTCACCCTTGTGGTGAATCAGAAATCTTGACTTGCCATTTGGTTTCAAAAGCAAGGGGTAACTGAATCTTCTTGGCGTGTTTGGGAGAAAATGATTGGAATAGGAGAGTATGCTCTTCACCCTTGTGGTGAATCAGAAATCTTGACTTCCAAAAGTTGATCCACTCTTTGTGTAGTTTAGAATCTTTTAGAGGGCCTGCTCTCGGACAACCTGAGAGGAACGACCCAAGTGGGGACAAGCTGATTACCTGGCTCTTCCAACCCACTATAAACTCAAGGCTACCAAGGACACAAAACTTTGGTAGACATAGTGTTTGTCTTCGCCTAGTGTGATCGCTTATGGGATTTCGACCATAGGGAGATCACTAGGCAAGAATGCTTAAGGTACTCTTGTGATCGCGAGATCGGTTACTCATCGCAAGGTGAGGTGTCCCGTAATTGGGAGCAAGAGGAACACTATGAACGGAAGCCCTATCTAAAAACCCTAAGTTAGTAACTACCTTTTTTAGCCGCTCAACTTCTTGGTGCAAGGATTGATCCTAGTGGACTACCCGGATCACCCCAAGATTTACACTCACCATATGTGTTCCCTTGGTTGTGCTTATGGCACTTCCATGACAAAGCCAATATCTCTTGTGGGCAACCACTTGGTGTGAGGCGAAGGAGCATCAAGCGTGGGCCAATTTGTTGAGTAATAAACCATGACTTCTAGGTAGATATTGCTTGATGTGTTCTCGAATGTGGTATACTTGTGAAAATCTTTTGAACATACACATGACGATAATTCTAAGAAATTCTTTTGAGACATCACATATGCTTGTATCATGCAAGGTTGCTTTGTCCCTTTCTTGATTGTTTGAAGACTACTCCATGTGTCACTATCTTGCTTGGAAAGAAATTGTTTTTGAACATCAAACTTGTTATGCTATCAACTATTGTCAAACTTTTTCAACCAAGTAAAAACATCAAATGCAAACATTTTCTTGTATTGATTGCTAAGAGGAGTCTCATCATTTGACTTTTTTTTCATATGTCTCTAGTTCTTGAACATGCTTAAAGTGACTCTTTGGTCTTGGTGCTCTTGGTCTTTCTATCTTCATGGTCTATGTCCACTTGATAGTTATCTTTTTGCTGAAATGGTTGCCTTAATTTCTTGACTACACTCTTGGGTTGGAGAGTTGTTCACTTGTCACCCTGCTTGCTCTATCTATTTGGCTATTTGGGCATCTTGCCTAGCTATTGACTTGAGTCATTAATGTCGTAAGTTTTTTGGACATATTGTTTGACAAGTCACTTTAATCTCTCTCTACTATCTTGGCAAGTGAACACTCTACCTCTCTAGTTTTGACATCAAGTTATCTTGTGTCACCCTATTAGCTTCCTCTAGTCTCCTTCATGCTTGATTATCTATCTACCACTATGGAATTCAAAGCTTGTGCTACCAAACCTCAACCGAATCTAGATGATCATGATATCCTCCATGTCACTAAAGAGTTTCAAGATCTATATGCACAATACAAAGAACTAGAAGAGACAAATGATCTTTCTTACCTTCATTTCTCTAAGCGCATGACAGAAATGAAGTCTAAACTTGAGAAAAGGTTAGAGGAAAAGATTGCATCACTACATGAATCTTCCTTAAGGTCTTTACATGCATGTGAGTCACCTTCTTTGAGGTCATCCTCTTCTTCTAGGTCTACATGCTCTACTTCAAGACATCAAATGTCTTCATCTTCTAGATCTAAAGACCTCTTTAGAGAACAAGCAAGTGATACCTCCTTTGAGCCTATGCTAAAATTTCATGATGGACCTATCTCTAACCAAGATAATGATGAAGACATGAATGCATTCTATTCACTTGAGAAACAACAAGAAGATCCTAGACATATTGTTGAGAGGACTTTTACTCCCTTGGAACATTCTTATGATGACATTTTGCAAACACTTCTTGAAACTAAGATCATCATGTTGCCTAAGTCTAGCTCCTATGGAAATCCTTTCTTGGATGATTATTGTGCTTATCATCAATCTAATGACCATGCTACTTTTGATTGTATAGAGCTGAAACATAAAATCCAAGATCTCATTGATGATGAGATTGTTGATCTTGGAACCTCTAGTGACTCATGTGCTGAGGATACTTCTCTTGAGCAAGATTACATTGATGAACCTATGTCCAGTAGTGGCTCCATTACATCTTCCACTTCTTCCAACACTCGTGCATCTCCCAACACTTCAAAGCTTTCCAACATGCCTCCATCAAATAAAGAATCTAATGATTTCCACATTGACTATGTGTATCCTCAAGGGCTACCTCTAAAAGAAACTCAAGCTAACCTTCACTTGGCTACAAACCTTTTCCATGCTTCTAATCCTAAACATCCTCAACCTTCATGCACTACTATACCTAATCCAAGTACTGCTCCATTCACTCTTCATTCTCCCTTGTCCTTAGAAGTGGCTCCATGTCAAGAGGACTCTCAAAAAGAAAAAGCTATAAATGTCAAAAAATATCAAGATCAAGCACCCTTTCATCTCTTTCAAGATTTTTCCCCTCCATATTCTATATCTTATCCACCTCCTAAGTATGATGAAGATAACACTTCCATTATCTCCTTTGAGCTTACTGAAAATTCTGAGAAAAGTTCTCTTCATATGCTATCCAAAGCTACTTGTCAAGATCAAAGCATCCCCTCGTGTTCTACTTCTCCATATCCACTTCAAAATTGTGCTCAAGCTTCAAGTGCTTCTATTAAAAATGTTGTTCCTATCAAAGGTACTCATGAGTCTATTCATGGCTTTGACCATGTTGCTCACTCTAAAGATGTTGATATCCCTTTTCACTATCCATTTGCATCTCCTAAGTCTATCCTTGGTCCTTATCCATCAAAGCTAAAGCATTCAAACCTTCCATCCATATTGGGGCCTTATGTTCCTCCATCTCCTACATTCACTCATAGCTCATTCCCTAGCTCTCCTATATTACCTCAAGATCAACAAAGACACTCATCCTTGATGACTTTTCACCCATCTATACATCTAAACCAGTCATATCATCCTTATTCATCCACAAATCCCAAGTCCTTTGGAAGTGAGAATAAACATAAGAATCCATTGAAAAAGAAAGATCACTATGTCACATCTAATCGACATGTGAATGCTAAGAAGGAGAATGCACAAAAGAGATCGCAAAGGTCCACTATTAAAAAAGCTAAATCAAAGAAAATATGGGTTCCTAAACCCATTATTGAAGAAATGTGTTTTGAAGTATCCAAAGGAAAATCTAAAGCTATATGGATTCCAAAGTCTCTTTTAGAAGACTTGAATATTGAAAATACTTCGAAGTTGACATTCAAGCTTCCAAAGGCTTCCATTCCATCTTCTTCCAAAAATCTTTCTAAAAATATTCCAAAGCCTTCCACTCCACTTTTTTCCAAATCTCTTCTACCACCTCATACATCTAAATCTCAAGCTATTTCATCCATGATTCCTCCATTGTTCCAATACCCTTCAAGGTGTGTGTCAATGTTGATCTTGTCCAATATTTTAGCTACCCACATGAAATCCTCTAAAGCTTACACCTCCTTTCTATACATGAACTCTTATCCTCCATATATTCTTCCTACTACCATTTCTCTTTCATCACCCTATCAACATCTTTGATCATACCTTTCTATGGTCTTGGCTTACCATGACTTATCTTTTCTATCGGAGCATTATCTACATTCAAACAGCTTCAACTCTTTCTAAATTCAAAAAAAAAAAAGAAAAAAAAAAAAAAAATGAAAATGTGCCTTGGTGAAAACCACTTCTTGTGGCACCTTGGTAGCAAAAGTAAAGAGAAATAAATTTATCCTATGGTGAAAACTACTTCTTGTGGCACTTTGGATAAGTACCATGATGAAAACCTGGCAAACATGCATCATGCATAATTCTTCCATCATCCATCTATCCCCTCTTCTCTCTTTGATCTTGACAATGTTGAGCTATCTTTGCATATTGGCTATCTTATCCACCAGATTTTCTATTATGATCTCCCATTCACTCATAGCCTTTGTCTCGAGCTTTATTTTTATTGCTCTATCCCATCGCTATCCTGTCTAGTTGACCCCTTGGTCTTGATCATAATAAATGAAACATGGTTCTCGTAGGTCTCTTGACATGGCTACTCTTTTGGACTACACACTTCATGCTATCTCACTTGTTGGCTTCATTACTTATTCTACATGCTATCTTTCTCATTACTTCCATTGCTTATCCAAAACATGCTTCATATGACTATTTCACCTCTTTCCCTAGCTTGGGTACTCTTGAGGAGTCAGTCCTTGAGGATCACTTTCACTTGCTTCATACTCTTTTTTCATCCATCTTTGCTTATCCACTTTCTCATTGCTCCATCATATCATATACCTTGCTAGACATTGGGAGAAAATGATGTGATCTTGCTTGAGAACTAGTGATATCTAAAACCTTCTAAAAAATTCCAAAAAAAATCAAAAATACAAAAAAATTGAAAAAGTCTTGAAAAAATCTGTCAAGTGGTGAAAACCTGGAAACAGGCGCTACTTGAAACCCTTGCACCTATGTCTATCAATCTCAATCATCCACTTTGCTACACATTTCCTAGCTTGGAATTCTTTCTTGTCCTCATCTTGGGGGCATAGCTACTTAGCCTATTGAGGTATTCTTATGGATTAGGGTTTCTTTGACAACTCACAAAATAGTGTTTCTCAACACTTCCCCCACTTTGACATCAAGTGTTTTTTAACACTTTATAGATACTTTACCTACAGTCTCCGATGTCGCGATATCTCACTATCAGAATCAAGTCTGGAAGAAATGGCCAAGTGACTTACACACACACACTTTAACACTTAAACGACTGAGCTATGCTGATCTTTATCTACTTTGTGTGCTGTCTATGATGATTTCTTTGCCAGGTGTTCCCTCCCTAATAGTCTTTCAAGGATGTCATTGACTAGAAGACTGGGGGCATGGGACATATTTTCTTGATTTCTGCTTGTGGGTATACTTTTGTTTGTCTATAGTGTTGTAAGCATTCATGCTTGTCCTATTCAACACTTTGACTTATAAATGTATCATCCTTGATTGTTTTTGCAAGACCGCACTCAGGGTTTATCCCGGCGCTTATGCCTTGATACAGGTGTAATCTTGCTAAATTAAACTTAGGGAATCTAATCATGTAGTTATCTTGACTTACATGTCTCTGATGCTTAGATTGGATTTCCACATACCTATCTCATATTGATCATATTCATATCCTCATAGTTATACTAGTGATGGTTGTATGATCTCATGATGTCCCTAATAAATGCTCAATGATGAAATTAAGAGTCTAAATGTTATGCACTTCTTGCTGGTAAACCACTTTGCATATTAGCTTGCATTTTAGGTTCATTTTATAGCTTAGTCTTGCATTCTTGCATATGGGGAGAGCTCTCTCTTCATCTTTTTGTGGACATATCAGCTAACTCCTTTCATATATTTCTTTACTTTCTTCTTGTTCATGTCTTTTCACCTTCTTAATCTTTCGCTTCATCTCTTTTCTATCTTGTCATCACATTATATAAAGTTTTGACCTCTTAAATAATTTTGACGTCCTAGATTCATTTTCGGGATCGAAATCCAAATTTGAGTTCATCTTGATGGTCAAAATTGTCTTTTAAAATTCTACTTTCTTCTAAGCAGTTAGTTGACCTTTTGAGGTCTAATCTTCGAATCATCACTGGGGCATCTTCATTTCTTCATGTCTTCATCATTTCCATACTTCATATCTACTTAAATTCACTATTTCATGTCTAAAATCACCTTTCTACTCATTTCGACCTTATTTTTATGCTATATCCTTCAAGGTCAACTCTAGTCAAACTGGGGCATTTTATCAATTTTTTTATATAGTCATTCTTGGGTTCTAATCATCTATCTGTCATCTTGGACATTGCTATATTCTAATTTTCTCATTTCTAGCCAGTTTTTGCATCCCCTTACCTCATTTCAATTTCGATCCCGAGGGGGCATAAATACTCTATCACTACTTAGGAGCATTTGTTTGATCTTCTCACTTGCTCTCACTCTATCTGCTTTTCTAAGTGTTAGTATTCTTCTTGAATTCTAACATCATCTCTTCCTAGTGTTCAGTACTACTGCTATCAGGCTGTGCATTCAGGACTTGCTATCTATTTCTACATTTCACTCTTCGGAATCAGACATCTATATCTACCACTACCTACTTGGCTTTCTATTTTCTTTGACATAATGTGTTCCCAGATCGATCACACATTAGTCAAAGAGGGGCAAATGTAATCATCTAAAAATGGTCATCTAGACTATTAGCCCCCTTCTCAGCATTTTGGCTAAATTAATTTAATCATTTATCTAGACCAAATTGCTAATAATCAATTTATTTGATTATAACCTATAGTTTGACTATGCTATCCTAAGTTCATTATTTGATTAAAAGAACATGTCCCCTTTTAATTAAATAAAATACCCCATTCTTCTAACCCACTTAAAGTGCACACATAAAGTCCTTTTTCTATTTTGCAATTAAAAGAAAAGGCTTTGTGACTTTTGTCTTATATGACAAGTCAACTTATATTCTATTGGTTGATTTGTGTGTGCACATGGATCACTCCTATTTTTGAATTCCACCGTTGATCATCCACCATCTTCATCTTGATCTCCACCGTCCATACATCTTTAAAAGGGAGAGAGCTTTCCCCCTCAATCCATCTTTTGAATATTGTTATGCTGCAGGTTTTCTAGCAGGTTTCTTTGGAGCTTTGTGGAGAACTTCTATTTCTTGTCTACATTCTCTCATACCATAGCATTTTAGCTTAGATTCATGTTGCATGTTAGTTTAGCTTCTATTTTGCAATAATCTCTCACATAGCTTAATATTTGGATTGTAACACTCTCATACATGTTTTAGCATAGTTGCATCTTGCATTTCCATTCAAGTTTAATCTTCATTTGCATTGCATCCTTGAGGAACTCCTTGGAACATTTGCATTCTTGCATCTTGTCTTTGGAACCTCCCATTGCATGGTTTACTAGCAAGAAGAGTATCTCTAAGGCTCATCTGAGAGCCCTTGAACTTGAAATACACTCTCTTGCACTCCGTGGATAGGGAGCTCTAAGCCGGCATCCAAGCATTCCAAACTCATGGAATCGTTTGGATAGAAGGGTTTAGAGTGGGACACTTTCGAGTGTACATGCTTATAATCTCATACATGGAAATTTCCCTTTTTGTTCTCGATTTTGCTGATTTTTGGGATTCTCTCTAAGCACGAGTTCACCAACTTGGAACTCACGGGGGTGAACCTTTTTGTTATATTGTGCAGACATGCGCTTCTGATAAGCTCTCATGTGATCAAAAGCAGCCTTGCGCCGTTCATCCAGAGTCTCTAATTCCTGTACTCTCATAGCTCTATGGTCTTCATCGGTTATTAACCCATGTAAGGAGATGCGCAAAGAAGGTATTTCGACTTCTAATGGGAGAATAGCCTCAGAGCCATAGACTAGAGAAAAGGGTGTAGCCCCTGTAGGAGTACGAATAGAGGTTCTATAGGCCCAAAGTGCCGGATTTATTTGCAAGTGCCAATCTTTCCCAGACTTGTGAACTGTGCGGTGTAGGATTTTCAGCAGCGTTTTATTAGAGGCCTCAGCTTGGCCATTCCCTTGGGGATAGTAAATGGAAGACCAGTGTTGCTTAATTCCAAACTTTTTGCACAGCTGTTTTAAGTCTTTATTTTTGAATTGTCCTCCATTATCTGTAACAATAGAGGATGGGATACCATATCGACAAATGATGTGATTTAGTATAAACAGGGCAACATGTTTGCCTGTAGCAGCAAATAATGGTACAGCTTCAACCCATTTAGTGAAATACTCCGTTGCTGTGATGATAAATTTATGACCGCTGGATGAGCTTGGATGGATCTTTCCTACCAAGTCAAAGGCCCATTGTTGAAATGGCCAATATGTCACAGAAGGGATTAACTCTCGCCCAGGAGCATGTATCAAGTTACCATGGAGCTGACATTTCTGACAGGTCTTTGCATAGCGCACAGCATCAGCTTGCATGGTGGGCCAGTAATAACCCGTCCTAAGCAGTTTTCGGGCAAGTGCAAGGCCATTAGAATGCGCCCCACAAATGCCATCGTGGACTTCAGCAAGTGCCTTCTCGGACTCTTCTAGTTCTAAACACCTAAGCAACGTTCCGTCTAGACCCCTCCTATACAAGTCACCAGAGACCAAAGTGTAGTGTGAGGCATTACGAAGGAGTTGGCGTTTTTGGTTGCGCGTGAGGGTTTCGGGAATAACCTGATCACGTAGGTAGGAGAAAATAGCCGCATAGCGGGAGGAATCATGACCTACAACAGTGTAGATCACCTGGTTATCTGAAGAATCATAGGCTGGATGACACAATTCTTCCACCAGGAACTCAAATCGCGATTCATGTTCTTGTAATTGGAGGATAGATGCTAAAGTGGCCATAGCATCAGCAGCCTTGTTTTCTGCTCTAGGAATTTGTTGGAATGTTACAAAGGTAAAATAGTTCCTTAGAGCATCTATCAACTTTTTATAAGGGATCAATTTATCATCCTTGGTTTGATATTCATTATTCACTTGGTTCACAACCAGTTGAGAATCCCCATAGATGTGTAGCTCAGTTATTCGCCATTCAAGGGCCATTTTGATCCCATTTGTTAATGCTTCATACTCTGCAATATTGTTTGTACATGGGAACAATAATTTGTAGGATTTTGGGATCGTATAACCATGAGGGGAAACAAACAACACCCCTGCTCCTGCTCCATTCTGTGTATGGGATCCATCAAAAAACATTTTCCATGTTCTGTCAGTAATGTTCATGATTGAGGCATCTGGAAACTCAATTTGTAGAGGTGCTACATCTTCAAGTGGGAAGTCAGCCAACTGGTCAGCTATGGCCTGTCCTTTGATTGCCTTACGTTCAACATACTGAATGTCAAATTCGGAAAGAATCATCATCCATTTAGCAAGGCGACCAGTAAGTGCAGCTAAACCCTTCTATCCAAACGATTCCATGAGTTGGAATGCTTGGATGCCGACTTAGAGCTCCCTATCCACGGAGTGCAAGGAGTTAGTATTTCAGCATGAAGGCTCTCAGCCAAGCCTTAGAAATGTACTTCTTGCTAGTAAACCATGCAACGGGAGGTTCTTTGAGACAAGAGCAAGAGTGCAAATATCTTCAAGGAATCCCTCAAGAATGCAATGCAAGTATGAAAACTAAGCTAAGATGATAATGCAAAATGCAGCTATACTAAGCATGTATGAGATTTGTGTCATTGAGATTTGTGTATGCAGCTATACTAACTATGTTTTTCATTGATGACAACATAGTAATGAGTTTGTAAAAGACCAACAAAGTAGCAGACTGTGATTTGTATTAAGGACAATATATCACTTATCTACTTATGCATAGTTACTAGCACATACTACACTTTATATTTATTACATAAGCAAGTGTGTAGAACTTGAATTGATAGTGTATGAAATATATAATTGATCTATACAGAACTGTATGGAAACAAAGTATTAGGAAAGCGGTTCCTATTATGTGATTGTTATACCTCATTACATTTGTAATGAAGGGTTGCATAGTTAGCTAGAGATAATATACTGACCATTAATGACATTAGAGAGTGTGCATGTACAAAAGTCACACATGTGAAAGTTTGTGTATAATTGTGAGTTGACATCATTAATTAAATGTATATTAGTTTCAATTAACATATGATAATGAAGTGTGAAGCCAACTCAAGGATTTATTATTGAGTGTGGTATAAAGGAAAGATGTTTTTTGTGTTTTATAAAAAGTGTAATAGAGAGAAGACTTACAAATTACTAAGCAATAGAGCAGAGTGACTTACTAACGCGTGTAAGTGACCTAAAGGGTTATTGTTGCTGAAGGAGTCCAATGTACTAGATAGAGGAAGAAGTAAAAGCTTGTTACACATCTATTATTCTAAAAGGAATAGTATCGAGGTCAATTGGACAGTGGGTTTAGCTACCTTCCACAACTACTAATAGGGTTTGAATTTTCTAATAGGAATTTAATGTCTCCTAATAGGGACTCTTTGTACTAAATGTTGTAGTAGACTCCTAACAGGATCCATCCTCTGATAAGGAATATTCATATTAGTGCATCATTTTTTTGGGCATCATTCCCACTAGGGTTTTCCCTTTGATCAAGGGTTTCCCTAGTCAACATATCTAGTGTAATTGTGTATGAGCATCTCTTTATGATTGTTGTTTACATGGTTGATTAGTCAAGACTGTTTAAGAGGATAAATGTTTTAATTGTCATATAACGGATTCACACCACACCTCCCCCCCTCTCAATTACATTGGTGACTATTATTTCTAATAAGAAGAGGGAATAGATGGATGATGGAAGAATTACACATGATGCCTATTTGCTAGATTTTCATTAAGGTATTTGTCCAAGGTGCCACAAGAAGTAGTTTTCACTATAGGAAAAATTTATTTCTCTTTACTTTTGGTATGAATCTGGAGCCTTTGGAATCTTTTTATGAAGATGCTTGGAAGAATATGGAGTGGAAGCCTACGAAAGCTTGAATGTCAACTTTGAAGTATTTTCAATATTAAATTCCTTCAAGAAAGACTTGGGAATCCATAAAGATTTAGAGTCTTCATTTCCTTTGGATACTTTATAATGCATATATTCAATAATGGATTTAGGAAACTATATTTGCTTTGGTTTTTCTCTTTGAGTAGTGGACCTTTGCAGTCTCGTTTATGCATTTTCCTTCTTAGCATTCACATTTAATTTAGATGGGATGTTGTAATCTTCATTTTTCAATGGAATCTTATGTTTATTCTTTCTCCCAAAGGACTTAGGGTTTGTGGATGAATAAGGCTGATATGAATAGTTTAGATGGATAGATGGGTGAAAATTCATCAAGGATAAGTGTCTTTGTTGATCTTGAGGTATGATGGGAGAGATAGGAGTAGAAAATGTAGGAGATGAAGGAACATAAGGTCCCAATATAGATGGAAGGTTTGAAGGCTTTAGCTTTGATGGATAAGGACCAAAGATAGATTTAGGAGATGCAAAAGGATAGTGATTAAGGATATCAACATTCTTCAAGTGAGAAATATGAACATGGCCATCAATAGATTCATGGGTAGCTTTAATAGGATCAAGACCTTTGATAGGAGCACTTAAAGCTTGAGAAAAATTTTGAAGTGGATATGGAGAAGTATAACATGAGGGGACACTGTTGGTATGATTTTTTACATTTGCAGAAGTTATGAAATTTTTCTAGAAATTCTGGTGAAAAATCATTTAGGTCTTTTTTTTTAAGCAGATTAGGGTTTTCACTCCTCATATTTTTGAAAGTTTTAAGGTTGGCCTAGTTATTTCTTGCTTTGTGTGATGGTAGATCCTATTAACTTTTGAAGGTTGGTCTCTTAACTCAGCCATGAAAATACCCTAAATCTGAAAACCCTAGGTTCCCCTTTGAATTTTTGAAGAGGAGTCGTAAAATGCTTTAAGTTCGTCCTTTACAAGCTTATGGTGTAAGGTTTCACGTAAGAATGGAATGCCTTTCTCTTTTTTTTTTGTGGTCACGTTTTATAGCATAGCGAAGAGGCGTAAAGGATTTCATGTTCTACGAGGATACACTCTTGTTTTTTATAGTAGCAGAATTGCTTGGCCAGAGGCTTCCCGATCATAATGGTTTTTTAAGCGAAGAAGCATAAAGGTTTATTGTGCTTTGAATGATCTTTTTATGGGGCTACGAGTAAGCAGTTTGAGCGAAGGGGCAGAGAGGTATTGAGTTGTGATCTGGGCATATACGTTTCAATGAATAGCGTAAAGGTGTAATACCCTGGCATGGCATAAAGCTTTATTTGAAAGGTGCATGAAAACATTTTATGGCTCTACGAGTAAAAGGGTAAATTTAAGAGTGAAAGTAATGTTCAAATGTGATTACGTGCATACATTCTTTGAGTTTACGAACAACTATAAAGCCTTGTTCTAGCAGTAAAGGCATTGAGTGGGACCTGTTGAAGTGTCAGAAGGGCCCAGTTGCAGCAAATTAGATGAAGACACGACATTTATGTCAGATGGGCCCAGCCTGTGTGGCATATGACTTAAAGTATGAATTTTGCATGTGCACAAAATCAGTGACGATATTATTTTTAAATTTTTCTAAGATCAAATCTGGGTCATTGATTTTTGAGAAGGGCAATTTTTGTCATTATGCCCTTACACGTGCCAGGAAAGTGTATGAATGAAGGGCTATTTTATCTTCTTTCTGTAGTCATGAGTTCAATCTCAGCGTATAGGTGTAAAATGGTAAGTGGGAGATAAAAGAGGAGGCTTTACATTTTTACGATAAAAGGTAAATGTAAGAGCAGGATGTCAGTTTGGAAGGCTCTCCGAGCATACGAGATAAATGGATTTCATAGAGGCGTAAAGGATTTTTCAAAGAGAGCCATAAGGTATTTTGATGCTATGAGAAAAGCTAAATCGTAAGAATAGAGGGTAAGTTTTGAAGTCGTACGGTGTCCTAGGAAATGAAGTAAGTAGAGCAACGTAGCAGAGATTTTTAGGTTTTTTGCTGATACGAGGACGTGTGAGTGTAAAAGAAAAAAAAAGGAAAGAAGAGTAAGAGCTTTACGCTCATATGAAGAATTGTTGAATCGTAAGATCGAAGGTGACAGTCAAAGGGATTCTGATCTTGTGGTGTGAAGGGCAGCATATAAGCATAAAAGGTGAAGAAGGACTAAGATAATGGTTTTACGCTTATACGGCGAAGGTCTAAGTCATAAAAATGGAAGAATGTAGTGAACAGGTTTGAGATCCTCTAGGGTAAAAGGCGTTGTAAGAATGTAAAAAGGGATTTTTAGAAAAGTTCCAAGGCGTCATTACGTTCTTACGATTAGGGCATACTGAAGCATCTCTAAGTGAACATAGAGATCCATCGAGGGCACTTCCGACATTACGAAGATTGAAGGTTTAACTCAGCGTAAGAACGGAAGACAGTCATTTAAAGAGAAAATAGCTGATGTGTCATGACAGGTAAGCAAGAAAGACAAAATCACTATAGCCAAGTAAAATAAAGCTTTGAAAAGTACATCAGAATCAAATTTTATGGCTGATATACCCTGATGGAAACTTGCGTTCATATTTTTAAAGCTCATGCATGCTAAATTTATTGAAAAGGTTGATAGATGTATGATTAAGACATCAAAGATTGATTAACTATCAGTGTATTTATTACTGTGAAGTAGATTGTTTTCTTTCCCATTCTGGAATTTGAAAGTTTTAGAGCTCTGTGTATTCTGTGCTACTGTCAAATAATCCAAAATATAATTTGAAGGCAAACATGGCTGACAAAGAAGTTGAAGAGATACATGAAGAAGAAGTTGAAATCAAAGACGAGGGTGATGATGTTGTAGAAGTCACACCAGAAGGAAAAAGAAAGAAATATGTTGTTAAGATAGAAAAGAGGACAAGGGTCAAATAACTGAACAAGCATGCAGAAGACTGGCTAAAACTCCTTCCAGGGTCGTCAAATGCAATTTTTGCAAACAGTCATATATTCAGAGACCCTTATGTTTTTGTTCAAGATGCTGAATTCCCTAGAATGATTGGTTATGATCTTTTTATGTACTTCTATCAGAATAGAACAAAAAATGTACCAGTGTGTAACCCCTAGAATAGAAATATGGAAAAATTGATTTTTCCAAAAGTATTCATTGATGTTGATTTGATAAAAGCCCTAATAAACTCCTACAATCCAGTAACCAAGACTTTCCACAAGCATAATGGGAGTGTATTATGTACATTGGACAAAACTTCTTTTGTTGAGACTTTTGGATTGATGGGACAAATGGATGTACCTATTGACATTGCGGATTTACAAGGAAAATTCTCCAGGAATAAAACTTGTTTTGTAAACAATGTCATGTTGCCACATATTCCTTACAAAGTTAAGAAGGTAGCGTTAATTCCAAGAAAGGTGGGAGACTTTTTACCTTTGATTAGGTTCAAGAATTATTTCAAAAATATAGTGTATGGGTTGCACAAAGTGTTGGGAAGTGATGGTGCAGAGGATTGTGTATATGGTTCTCTTTTTCTAATGGCATGTGATATACAAGATCCTTTTCATCATAAGGAGTATGATTATGTGGCCTTTATCATTAATAGTATGCACATGAAAATTTGTGATGCTAAGAAAGGAGAGCTGAAAGACTTCAAGTTCCACCATTATTCATTATTGATGCACCTTATCCTATATAGCAACATTGGGTACATCAGCGGAGACTTCATTGATCAAAATTTTGATGAATTTAGTGAGTTACATGTGCAAGTCTAGACTCATATTTGGCATAAGGATTTCTTTTATTCAAATGCCCTAGTGTTTTTTAATTTGTTCAGTTTTGTTATCATGAGGCAACTAGATCATACTTTCTTTAGGGCACCTAATGTTTTGAAGACTCTGCTTAGGCCCTTTTTCTTAGATGAAAAAACAAAATTAGATCATAACTGGGGGAGTATATTTTTTTTAAAGAATTTACGTTAATCAGAGTATTTGCATGCCTATAGCCTCCTCATCTACTGCCAAAATATTTACCCCCTAGACTGGCTATTATTGAATTCTTTTGGCAATTCTTATTTATGAATAGAGAAATGATCCCTCCCTCTTTGCATAAGCCTACTTTTGTGTGTAGAACTTTTAAAGTAGGAGATTTTGAGATAGGAAAAAATGCATTTGAGGAATTAAGTGAGTTTTTAGGTCAATACAAATTTTCTACTGGGCCCTATAGGATGTATGACCTTGACAGTTATATTACAAATGAGGTTAAGGCCATTAGGGGTTTTATTCTGCCCCCAAGCAAGCCAATCCATGTAGAGGACCTAATTTCCAATATAGTAGCAACAGGTGAGGCAGATGAGTTATTAAGGAAATATGAGGAAATAAGGAGAGTGGAGAATGCTTTGAAGAGGACCAACCCTGATTTTAAGGGTTTTTAATACAGAATTTCCATATCCTAATAATCTGAGAAAGATGGTTGAAAATTTTGACCATATTATGTCACAAATGCCTCATGAGCCAGAGGGAGAGGAAGCTACTATAAATAGAGAATCTCCTAAGCTAGATACATAATTGGAAATTGAGTTAGAAGAGGAGCAACCATCAACTTCAGCCTGGGTACCACAAGGAAATAAGAGACAAAAGATAATGCACATCCCTGAAAAGGTGGTAAGCAGAGCTATACAAGTCATGCCTGGAAATAGTGAGTATTTTGCTGATATTAGGCAAAATTATTTTCACCAAAGGGCTACTGAAGTAGGGAATGCTTCTACTAATTTACAAATTGTAGCATCAAGGTTGGATGACATGCTCATTTAATCTGAAAAGTTCATGGAAGATGATGATTTCATTTAATCATCAGAATTTAAAAGTTTTCTCTATAAGATCAACCAAAATGAACTCACTTTGAGTCTCATGCCAGGAGAAGATCCAGAGAAAAATAAGGAGTTAGTTGAAAAATTATTGGATTATGATCCTGAGAGTGAAACAATGACTGCTACAGAAGCCAGAGAATTGGTACATAGGAGTGGTATGATTCTAATACCACATTGGGATATTGAGAAGGCCTTTGTGTTGGATTAAATGAGAAGACAAGACAAGGCCATCAGTTATGAAGCCACTAGCAGCAAGATCAATCTAACCTTTCTCTACTACTAGAAAATTGTTTAGTTCTAGTAGAGATTGTTAGATTCACCCATCTCCAACTCTGTAACTAGATGTGAGAATCCATTTAGAGGGATCTTTAATAGTCAAGTTCTTTTCTTCTTCTTTTTCTCATATATGATATTTATATTTCATGTAAGCTCATATGTTGCTATTTGATTCATCCTTTAATCTTCTTTTTAGTATTCAAGGAAATGATCAGATTGTGCTACCATGTATTATCTTCTTTTCGTTTTTTCTCTCTTTTTTCTTTATTTATTTCTTCTTCTTCTTCTTCTTCTTTTTGAAATTTCTAGACAATACTTGATTGTGCTACTAGGGAATTTAAATTTTCTTGAATCTTTTCTTTAACTCTCGTTATTTATGTTCCTCTTTTTTTTTATGGAAACTCACACATCAAGAAGTAGATAGAGAAGGGTTCTAAGAACTATTGTCTCTCATGCCAACCAACTTAGACAAATGTAAATCACTAGTTACCTAGACCATTTATGACTTTTGTATCATGCTTAAGTTCTCAATGTGTTGAGAATGATCAACCATAGTTTTGAGCTTGATAACCAAAGAGCCACATATCCATCTATAATATCTATATAAAGTTTCTAGCAAGATCATAACTTTGAGTGATTTAACTAAGAAATACCTCTTCCAAAAGTCAAGGCCAATTAGAAAGCACCATGTATTGGGAACAACCCCAAAAAAATACACTACCTCTGTAACTCAATATTGAAATCAAAGCATGGTAAATATTCAAAACCTAAACCAAGCAAAGAAAAACTATCTCAATACAAAGGAAACTAGAACCTACCTAATTAGACTCAAAAGAAAAGAAAAGAAAAACTTATACACAAAAATCCTTGAGCAGTAAGAACATGGGTTTATTTCTAGTATATTTTTCATTACATCTAGTAGAAATAACTCACCCAATAAAGTTATAAAGGCTATAAACCCATCTTTTTACTTAGAAAAATAAAATTTAGGAAATCTTGGTTCGAATTCTAGGTAAAATCATACAAAATCAAAAGTTGTGGCAACTCATCATGGTCATGATTAATCCATAAACAAGTTCTTATACCTTTAGCATAGAACTCAAATTGAAAATCATCAAAATGGGGGTAATGGAAAGATATCACCTAATATATCAAGTTTCCAATGATAGGAGTATACTCACACAATTGGTTTTCTTCTTCTGGAGTTCTTACCTCATGGTACACAACCCCACACACACAAGGTTCAAAAGGTAAAACATCACAATTGTCATCCTTGTTATAATCATCATTAGTCTTAAATAATAAATTTCCATATTTAAGCTTATTACGACTAACAACCTCAATCATACCTATATATTTTGAATTGTAATCATCAATAAAAAAATGTTGATCTCAATTATTTTGTCAATTTAGAGGAAACTACTGAAAGAATAAATATTGGTATTCTAAATACATAATAAATCATATGAAGACAATATTCATTCATAATATTAAATAAAATCTCATACAATTGTGGACAATCTCATAAGTGAGATGTATTCTTGCAAATCAATCAAATTTGGACAAACTCATGGAGGGGTTGTGTGTTTGAGCTCATAAAAGTTGGGCTATCCCATGAATGAGATGTATACCCTTGAGCTCTATAGGAGGCAGGTAATCCCATGGTTGAGATGTCCTCCCATGAATGTCATATATAAGATCTAATACAAATTTGAAAACTTAGCAAATGAGATGTATGTCCATATCCTTCTCTCTTAAATTCAACTTGAGCCTTTTTATAGATCTTCATGGAAGTTGAAAGGTCACTCCATCTATATTCTTATTGGAAGTTGAATGGACAAATCCAAATTGAAAAGTGGTTAGAAATAATATAATATGATTTAATATAATATAAATGTTCAATTCTGATAATTCCTTCCCTCCTACGAGGCAATGGGCCGCATTGCCTTATCACCTTCTAATAATATATTGCCAACAAGATGTATCCTAAAAACATATGATAAACTCTCCCAGATTTCAATAGTTGTTGCACTGATTACTGTAATCACCTAAAAATGGTCATCTAGACTATTAGCCCCCTTTTCAACATTTTGGCTAAATTAATTTAATCATTTACCTAGACCAAATTGCTAATAATCAATTTATTTGATTATAACCTATAGTTTGACTATGCTATCCTAAGTTCATTATTTGATTAAAAGAACATGTCCCCTTTTAATTAAATAAAACACCCCATTCTTCTAACCCACTTAAAGTGCACACATAAAGTCCTTTTTCTATTTTGCAATTAAAAGAAAAGGCTTTATGACTTTTGTCTTATATGACAAGTCAACTTATATTCTATTGGTTGACTTGTGTGTGCACATGGATCACTCCTCTTTTTGAATTCCACTGTTGATCATCCACCATCTTCATCTTGATCTCTACTATCCATACGACTTTAAAAGGGAGAGAGCTTTCCCCCTCAATCCATCCATTTTGAATATTGTTATGCTGCAAGTTTTCTAATAGGTTTCTTTGGAGCTTTGTGGAGAACTTCTCTTTCTTGTCTACATTCTCTCATACCATAGCATTTTAGCTTAGATTCATGTTGCATGTTAGTTTAGCTTCTATTTTGCAATAATCTATCTCACATAGCTTAATATTTGGATTGTAACACTCTCACCCATGCTTAGAATAGCTGCACTTTTTATATTCATTCTAGTTTAATCTTTAGTTACATTGCATTCTTGAGTAACTCCTTGGGACATTTGCATTCTTGCATCTTGTCTTTGGAACCTCCCATTGCATGGTTTACTAGCAAGAAGAGTATCTCAAAGGCTCATCTAAGAGCCTTCTTATTCTTAAAATATACTCTCTTTCACTCCGTGGATAGGGAGCTCTAAGCCGGAATCCAAGCATTCCAAACTCATGAAATCGTTTGGATAGAAGGGTTTAGAGTGTGACACACTTTCTAATGTACATTTTTGGCACCCACCGTGGGGCTTGAATCAAAATTTCAGCTCCATTTGCTTTCATTTCTTATATTTTTTTTTACAATAGCATATTGGATCTAATCAAGTCCTTTTGTAAAATTATCACTTTGGTTTTAAGGTCAACCGATAAGTAGATTGGTTTGAAGACCAAAAATCTAGTTGGTTTAAATATTTAATCATATCTTTTAAACCGCTTAGAATTTGGTTCTAAAATTTTGTTTGCAAGTTGAGTATGTGCTCAAAATGTCTCAGTCCAATTTTCAAAGAATTTTAACATGATTTGTGGGAGTTATAATTTTTTCTTTGTTTTTCATAAAAAGCCATTTTTTATCGCAAATCAGTGCATTTTTTGAAAAAACTTACATTTTCAGAAATTTTTTTGAATTCTAATAGGGTTTCTTTCTTTGTGTTTTGAATTTTCAGGTCGTATTAAGGATCAAAAATTCGATTTGATAAATTTAACCTATTTTGACAAAATCGATCTCTAAAACGCAAATGAAGAGATTTTTTAAAATTTCTTGCATTTTTTGAAAGCTCTCTAATTTTTAATAGGGGTATCTTCTTTTTATTTTTATTTTTGAATAAGAAATCATAGCAAAAAAGTCCAATCTTGTTGACTAGGTCAAAATCAAATAGTAAAAATGAGAGCATTTGTGATTAACTTGCACTTTCTTTGCATGCACTTGGTTGGAAGATAAATTGGATTTTTGAGGCAACTCGCCACTTTTTATTGCAGATTTTATGTTATTTCATACTAACTTTTGGTGCTAACAAGTTGTGATTATAGGTTGCCATCCTTATGAAAAATATTGAAACATTGCATAAAAAGAACGCATGTCAAAGCTTCAAATGTGCAAGGGCTACTAACATTGTTTGCAGGGCTGCCCAAAGCATAAAAACCCAAAATTTCTTGCTTTTTTTTTTTTCATGTGTGGCATTGACTAATTTTTCATTTTCCATAGGCACATAAAACTTGTGATTGGACTCTTTTGGTAATAGGAGAGTATGCTCTTCACCCTTGTGGTGAATCAGAAATCTTGACTTGCCATTTGGTTTCAAAAGCAAGGGGTAACTGAATCTTCTTGGCATGTTTGGGAGAAAACAATTGGAATAGGAGAGTATGCTCTTCACTCTTGTGGTGAACCAGAAATCTAGACTTCCAAAAGTTGATCCACTTTGTGTAGTTAGAATCCTTTAGAGGGCCTGCTCTCGGACAATCTGAGAGGAACGACCCAAGTGGGGACAAGCCGATTACCCGGCTCTTCCAACCCACTATAAACTCAAGGCTATCAAGGACACAAAACTTTGGTAGACATAGTGTTTGTCTCTGCCTAGTGTGATCGCTTATGGGATTTCGACCATAGGGAGATCACTAGGCAAGAATGCTTAAGGTACTCTTGTGATCGCGAGATCGGTTACTCATTGCAAGGTGAGGTGTCCCATAATTGGGAGCAAGAGGAACACTATGAATGGAAGCCCTATCTAAACACCCTAAGTTAGTAACTACCCTTTTTTAGCTGCTCAACTTCTTGGTGCAAGGATTGATCCTAGTGGACTACCCGGATCACCCCAAGATTTTACACTCACCATATGTGTTCCCTTGGTTATGCTTATGGAATTTTCATGACAAATCCAATATCTCTTGTGGGAAACCACTTGGTGTGAGGCAAAGGAGCATCAAGCATAGGCCAAGTTGTTGGAAAATGAACCATGTCCTTTAGGTAGATATTGCTTGATGTGTTCTCAAATGTGGTATACCTATGGAAATCTTTGGAACATACACATGATGATAGTTATATGGCTTTCTTTTAAAACCTCACATATGCTTGTATCATGCAAGGTTGCTTTGTCCCTTGCTTGATTGTTTGAAGACTACTCCATGTGTCACTATCTTGCTTGAAAAGAAATTGCTTTTGAACATCAAACTTGCTATGCTATCAATTATTGTCAAACTTTGTCAACCAAGTCAAAACATCAAATGCAAAAAATTTCTTGTGTTGCTTGCTAAGGGGAGTTTCATCATTTGATTTTTATTTTCTATGTCTCTAGTTCTTGAACATGCTTAAAGTGGCTCTTTGGTCATAGTGCTCTTGGTCTTTTTGTCTTCATGGTCTATGTCTACTTGCTAGTTATCCTTTTGCTGAAATGTTTGCCTTGATTTCTTGACTACACTCTTGGGTTGGAGAGTTGTTCACTTGTCACCCCACTTGCTCTATCTATTTGGCTATTTTGGCATCTTGCCTAGCTATTGACTTGAGTCATTCATGTCGTAAGTTTCTTGGACATATTGTTTGACAAGTCACTTTAATCTCTCTCTACTATCTTGGCAAGTGAACACTCTACCTCTTATAGTTTCAACATCAAGTTATCCTCTAGGCTCTTTTATGCTTGGCTTTGCATCTAAAACTATGGGATCTAAACCTTGTGCTACCAAACTTCAACAAAATCTAGATGATCATGATATCCTCCATGTCACTAAAGAGTTTCAAGATCTATATGCACAATACAAAGAACTAGAAGAGACAAATGATCTTTCTTACCTTCATCTCTCTAAGCGCATGACAGAAATGAAGTCTAAACTTGAGAAAAGGTTAGAGGAGAAGATTGCATCATTACATGAATCTTCCTTAAGGTCTTTACATGCATGTGAGTCACCTTCTTTGAGGTCATCCTCTTCTTCTAGGTCTACATGCTCTACTTCAAGACATCAAATGTCTTCATCTTCTAGATCTAAAGATCTCTTTAGAGAACAAGCACTTGAGGCTATGCCAAAATTTCATGATGGACCTATCTTTGACAAAGATAATGACGAAGACATAAACACATGCTATTCATTGAGAAACAACAAGAAGATCCTAGACATATTTTTGATAGAACTTTTGCTCCCTTGGAAGATTCTTATGATGACACTTTGCAAAAACTTCTTGGAAATAAGATCATCATGTTACCTAAGTCTAGCTCATATGGAAACCCATTCTTGGATATCTATTGTGCTTATCATCAACATAATGAGCATAGTACTTCAGATTGCATTGAGCTAAAACATAAAATCCAAGATCTTATGGATAATGGAATTATTGGAACCTCTAGTGACTCATGTGCTGAAGATACTTCTCTTGAGCAAGATTACATTAATGAACCTATGTCTAGTAGTGGCTCTATTACATCTTCCACTTCGTCCAACACTCATGCATCTCCCAACACATCAAAGCTTTCCAATATGCCTCCATCAAATAAAGAACCTAATGCTTTCCACATTGACTACGTGCATCATCAAGGGCTACCTCTAAAAGAAACTCAAGCTAACCTTCACTTGGCTGCAAACTTTTTCCATGCTACTAATCATAAAAATCCTCAACCTTCATACACTACTATGCCTAATCCAAGCACTACTCCATTCACTCTTCATTCTCCCTTGTCCTTAGAAGTGGCTCCATGTCAAGAAGACTCTCAAAAAGAAAAAGCTATAAATGTCAAGAAAGATCAAGATCAAGCACCCTTTCATCTCTTTCAAGATTTTTCCCCTCCATATCCTATAACTTGTCCACCTCCTAAGTATGATGAAGATACCACTTCCATTATCTCTCTTGAGCTTACTGAAAATTATAAGAAAAGTTCTCTTCATATGCTATCCAAGGCTACTTGTCAAGATCAAAGCATCCCCTCATGTTCTACTTCTCCATATCCACTTCAAAATTGTGCTCAAGCTTCAAGTGCTACTATTAAAAATTTTGTTACTATCAAAGGTACTCATGAGTCTATTGATGGCTTTGACCATGTTGCTCATTCTAAAGATGTTGATATCCTTTCCCACTATCCCTTTGCATCTTCTAAATCTATCCTTGGTCCTTATCCATCTAACCTAAAGCATTCAAACCTTCCATCCATTTTGGGGCCTTATGTTCCTCCATCTCCTACATTCACTCCTAGCTCATTCCCTAGCTCTCCCATCATACCTCAAGATCAACAAAGACACTCATCCTTGATGACTTTTCACCCATCTATACATCTAAACTAGTCATATCATCCTTATTCATCCACAAGTCCCAAGTCCTTTGGAAGTGAGAATAAACATAAGAATCCATTGAAAAATGAATATCACTATGTCCCATCTAATCGACATGTGAATGCTAAGAAGGAAAATGCACAAAAGAGACTACAAAGGTCCACTATTAAGAGAGCTAAATCAAAGCAAATGTGGGCTCCTAAATCCATCATTGAAGAAATGCACTCTCAAGCATCCAAAGAACAAGAAAAATATAAAGCTATGTGGATTCCCAAGTCTCTTTTAAAAGACTTGAATATTGAAAATACTTCAAAGTTGACATTCAAGCTTCCAAAGGCTTCCATTCCACCTTCTTCCAAAAATCTTCCTAAAAATATTCCAAAGCCTTCCACTCCATTTTTTTCCAAATCTCTTCTACCACCTCATACATCTAAACCTCAAGCTACTTCATCCATCATTCCTCCATCATTCCAATACCCTTCAAGGTGTGTGTCAATGATTGATCTTGTACAATATTTCAACTACCCTCATGAAATCCTCTAAACCTTACACTTACTTTCTATACATGAACTCTTATCCTCCATATACTCTTCCTACTACCATTTCTCTTTCATCACCCTATCAACATCTTTGAGCATACCTTTCTATGGTCTTGGCTTATCATGACTTATCTTTTCTATAGGAGCACTATCTACATTCAAATAGCTTGAGCTCTTTCTAAAAATTCAAAAAAAAAAAAAAAATTTTAAAAAACATGAAAAAAAAACAAAAATGTGCCTTGGTGAAAACCACTTCTTGTGGCACCTTGGTAGCAAAAGTAAAGAGAAATAAATCCATCCTATGGTGAAAACTACTTCTTGTGGCACCTTAGATAAGTACCATGATGAAAACCTGGCAAACAGGCATCATGCGTAATTCTTCCATCATCCATATATCCCCTCTTCTCTCTTTGATCTTGACAATGTTGAGCTATCTTTGCATATTGGCTATCTTATCCACCATATTTTCTATTGTGCTCTCCCATTCACTCATAGCCTCTATCTTGAGCTTTATTCTTATTGCTCTATCCCATTGCTATACTATCTAGTTGACCCCTTGATCTTGATCATAATAAATGAAACATGGTTCTCATAGGTCTCTTGACATGGCTACTCTTTTGGACTACACACTTCATGCTATCACACTTTTTGGCTTCACCGCTTATCCTACATCCTATCTTGCTCATTACTTCCATTGCTTATCCAAAACATGCTTCATATGACTATTTCACCTCTTTCCCTAGCTTGGGTACTCTTGAGGAGTAAGTCCTTGAGGATCACTTTCACTTGCTTCATACTCCTTTCTTATCCATCTTTGTCTATCCACCAACTTTATGCTCCATCATGTCCTACACCTTGCTAGACATTGGGGGAGAATGATGTGATCTTTCTTGAGAACTAGTGATCTCTAAAAAATCCAAAAAATCATATATGATGCTGAAAAAATCCTAAAAATCAGAAAATGTCCTGAAAAAATGATCATCTTAGTGAAAACGTAGCAATAAGCACTTTAATGTATCACCAAAAAAATTCAAAAATTCAAAAATACAAAAAAATTGAAAAAAAGTTTTAAAAAAACCTGTCAAGTGGTGAAAACCTGGAAACAAGCGCTACTTGAAACCCTCGCACCTATGTCTATCAATCTCAATCATCCACTTCGCTACACATTTCCTGGCTTGGAATTGTTTCTTGTCCTCATCTCGGGGGCATAGCTACTTAGCCTATTGAGGTATTCTTGTGCATTAGGGTTTCTTTGACAACTCACAAAATAATGTTTCTCAACACTTCCCCCACCCACTTTGACATCAAGTGTTTTTCAGCACTTTTCAGATAGTTTACCTATGATCTCCAATGTCGCGATATTTCTCACTATCAGAATCAAGTCTTGAATAAATGGCCAAGTGACTTACACACACGCACTTTAACACTTAAACGACTAAGCTATGTTGATCTTTATCTACTTTGTGTGCTATCTATGATGATTTCTTTGCCATGTGTTCCCTCCCTAATAGTCTTTCAAGGATGTCATTGACTAGAAGACTGGGGGCATGGGGCATGTCTTCTTGATTTCTACTTGTGGGTATACTTTTTTTTCTATAGTGTTGTAAGCATTTGTGCTTGTCCTATTCAACACTTTGACTTATAAATGTATCATCCTTGACTGTTTCGCAAGACCGCACTTAGGGTTTATCCTTGCGCTTATGCCTTGATACAGGTGTAATCTTGATAAATTAAACTTAAGGAATCTAATCGCGTAGTTATCTTGACTTACATGTCTCTGATGCTTAGATTGGATTTCCACATACCTATCTAATATTGATCATATTCATATCCTCATAGTTATACTAGTGATGGCTGTATGATCTCATGATTTCCCTAATAAATGCTCAATGATGAAATTAAGAGTCTAAATGTTATGCACTTCTTGCTGGTCAACCACTTTTCATATTAGCTTGCATTTTAGGTTCATTTTCTAGCTCATTCTTGCATTCTTGCATATGGGGAGAGCTCTCTCTTCATCTTTTCATAGATATATCGGCTAACTCCTTTCATATATTTCTTTGCTTTCTTCTTGCTCGTGTCTTTTCACCTTCTTAATCTTTCGCTTCATCTCTTTTCTATCTTTTCATCACATTATATAAAGTTTTGACCTCTTAAATAATTTTGACGTCTTGGATTCATTTTCGAGATCGAAATCCAAATTCGATTTCATCTTGATGGTCAAAATTGTCTTTTAAAATTTTACCTTCTTCTGAGTAGTTAACTGACCATTTGAGGTCTAATCTTTGAATCATCGCTGGGGCATCTTCATTTCTTCATGACTTCATCATTTCTATGCTTCATATCTCCTTCTATCCACCTTTTCACATCTAAATCATCTCTCTACTAGATTTGACCTAATTTTAATGCTATATCGATCAAGGTCAACTCAAGTCAAACTGGGGCATTTTATCAATTTCTTATAGTCATTCTTGGGTTCTAAATCATTTATCTATCATATCAGACATTGCTATATCTTGATTTTCTCATGTCTAGCTACTTTTTGCTTCCTCTTACCTCATTTCGATTTTGATCCCAAGGGGGCAGAAATGCTCTATTATTGATTGTTACAACTATCTATTTCTTAGGAGCATTTGTTTGATCTTCTCACTTGCTCTCGATTTATTTGCTTTGCTAGATGTTAGAATTCTTTTCAGATCCTAACATCATCTTCCTAATGTTCAGTACTACCGCTATCAGGCTATGCATTTAGGACTTGCTATCTATTTCTGCATTTCACTCTTTGGAATCATATATCTATATCTATCATCGCCTACTTGGCTTTGATTTTCTTTGACATAATGTGTTCCCAGATCGATCACACATTAGTCAAAGAGGGGAAAATGTAATCACCTAAAAATGGTCATCTAGACTATTAGCCCCCTTTTCAACATTTTGGCTAAATTAATTTAATCATTTATCTAGACCAAATTGCTAATAATCAATTTATTTGATTATAACCTATAGTTTGACTATGCTATCCTAAGTTCATTATTTGATTAAAAGAACATGTCCCCTTTTAATTAAATAAAACACCCCATTCTTCTAACCCACTTAAAGTGCATACATAAAGTCCTTTTTCTATTTTTCAATTAAAAGAAAAGGCTTTGTGACTTTTGTCTTATATGACAAGTCAACTTATATTCTATTGGTTGACTTGTGTGTGCACATGGATCACTCCTATTTTTGAATTCCACTATTGATCATCCACCATCTTCATCTTGGTCTCTACCGTCCATACGACTTTAAAAGGGAGAGAGCTTTCCCCCTCAATCCATCCATTTTGAATATTGTTATGCTGCAGGTTTTCTAATAGGTTTCTTTGGAGCTTTGTGGAGAACTTCTCTTTCTTGTCTACATTCTCTCATACCATAGCATTTTAGCTTAGATTCATGTTGCATGTTAGTTTAGCTTCTATTTTGCAATAATCTATCTCACATAGCTTAATATTTGGATTGTAACACTCTCATCCATGCTTAGAATAGCTGCACTTTTCATATTCATTCTAGTTTAATCTTTAGTTACATTGCATTCTTGAGGAACTCCTTGGGACATTTGCATTCTTGCATCTTGTCTTTGGAACCTCCCATTGCATGTTTTACTAGCAAGAAGAGTATCTCTAAGGCTCATCTGAGAGCCTTCTTATTCTTGAAATATACTCTCTTGCACTCCGTGGATAGGGAGCTCTAAGCCGGCATCCAAGCATTCCAAACTCATGGAATCGTTTGGATAGAAGGGTTTAGAGTGTGACACACTTTCTAGTGTACAATTACCATATATTGATATGAGTCCAAAAGTGCCTGTATATCAACCCCCCTCTCTATTTCAAACATATAAAATTTCTTTATATCTCCATTGTCAAGGAAGGGAGGAGGATGACCATACAAGAATATTCTGTCAAAGGACATATTGTTTTTATTTCTTTAGTATTCTAGTGGAAGCTTAGTTTCAAGGTTTTAGCTTCTTAGTAGTCTGTGGTGGCACACATTATCTAGGCTACTTATTATCATTTTAATATGGGAAAGTTGAAAAACAAAAACTAACATGTAGGTTGTTGTGTCTACTCCCACTGCGAACACAATGAATGAGAAGAAATGCAAGAGAGGACCAAATGTCGAACTTGTCACACAATCAACCTTGTAGAAAGTGAAGTCTTCCAATAAAGTTCCTCCAAAATAGAAACCATAGACATCTTCATCTAATAGTAGTGATTATAAGCCTAAAGAAGAGGTGAAGTGTCTTGTAAGAAAAATTCTTGCCATGAAAAAGAAGCCAACAAAAGATACTAGCAGTGAGGATTCTTCTTCAGAGGAGAAAATGCCTAAAAAACTAAGTGCTTTGCAAAAGAATAAATCAATAGTAATGAAGAATGGGTCAGTTGCAGCTCTAAAAATGGTAAAGAAGAATCAAGTGAGAATGAGTCATTTGATGAGGGGCCTACAACTAGAAATATTCAGCCAATAAAAAATATCCCATCGTCAAGATAAAAAAAGAATGCTTCAGTGCCAACTAAAGTCATTTGAAAGAAGAAAGATAGTAGCAGTTCTAAAAAATTTGATATTGAAGAATCCTGAAGAGGACACTATAAAAAAGAATGCTTCTATTCCAATGAAAGCCATTTTTCTAATACCAATGATCTGAATTATTTTGTCAATTCAAAGGACAATACCAAAAGAATAAATATTGGTATTGTAAATACATAATAAATCATATGAAGACTAATATTTATTTGTAATATTAAATAAAATCTCATACAATTGTGGACAATCTTGTAAGTGATATATATACCTACAAATCAATCAAATTTGGAAAAACTTGTGGAGGAGTTGTGTGTCTAAGCCCATAAAAGTTGGGTTATCCCGTGAATGAGATTTATACCCATGAGCTCTATAGGAGTTAGACAATCCCATGGTTGAGATGTCTACCCATGAACTCTATATATAAGATCTGATACAAATTGGTAAACGCAGTAAATGAGATGTATGTCCATATCCTTCTTTCTTAAATTCAACTTGAGCCTCTTAATAAATCTTCATGGAAGTTGAAAGGTCATTCCATCTACATTCTTATTAGAATTTGAATGGAAAAATCCAAATTGAAAAATCATTATAAATAATATAATATGATTTAATATAATATGCATGTTCAATTCTGATCAAATATTTTCTCCTTGAAGTCTCAAAGAAACATGTTCAAAATTATAGTTACCTTCCACGGTGATCTCTCATGTTAATGAGAATTCAAGACAACTTACTTTTGAATGTAGCTCATATGGATGAATTCTATGTGAATCTACTACATCAAGGTTTGACATATGCATGAAATACCCACAAGTTGAAATTTCTTTACTCAAACATGATACCATATTAAGCACTTCATCCATCTCATTGGATGACATATCCTAAACTAAATTAGGTATCTTATCATTATCCAATGGGGGATTAGTATCACTATATGAAGCATTGATAACTTCTTCAAGGTTGTTTGCTAATTTAGAGATTTCAGCATCTTTGGGAATTTTTTCATTTCCATAGCTTTTTGCAACTCCAAAAAAATTGGAACTTCATAATTTTCTACATCCTTAGAATTTCATACCACATCCACATTCACTGAAACATCAAAATTTGTAGCAATTTTTGTATTTTTTGAAGAAGAAGAAAAATTGTATTTCAATAGGTTAATTCATTTGTGTTAACAATTTAGATATTGTATCTTTGGAACTAGAACATCTCAATTCAAAATGACCCTCTTGATGGAGGAAGAAATAACTGAGTAATAATAGGACCTTTAGATCCATACCATTTCTAAGATACTAACAATTCTTTGTCATGTTATCTAGGAACTCTTGGTAGATCTCATCTTTAACCTTGAATTCTTGCAACCCATGAATTGGATTGTCATGACATATGCCACTTTTCTCAACGTTAGAAGCCAAGATATTATCCGTCTTGTAGGAGCATAAGTCAAATTGTGTAAACAATATTTCACTCACAACATTGTATTCTATGATCATTCCTTTGACTTGGTCTTTCCATAAATTTTAATCTAATTGTTTAGTCCTTTCCAAGGAAGCCAAAATTGTGAAAAATCACTAGAGAAAGATTCCCTTAAGAATTTAGTCCATTCTATACTCAAAAGTATTCCATACATTTTAGGGATGTCCACCATGTAAATGTCTATGATGTTCTTGATATGAAGATCAATTTTTAGTTGAATGCATATGTCTTTGAGCACACTGATCACTTTGGCTTCAGTGTTATCTAATTAGATCACTACTCTTCTTGAAAGTTATATGTTGATATGCATCTTTGGAGAAATTGACAACATTATGACAATAAATTAAGCTCTAGAATCTATTAAAAAATTATGGAAATCTTTACCAAAGATTATAAGATTCATCAGAAATGAAAGGAATTTCACTCTACCTTTGAACATTATAGGTACAGCTTCTATTGCATTACTGTTAGATTTAGAAATTGGTAGACCTCTACAATTTTTCACAAGTCAAAGTTGTAACAGATCAATGAAAATCTATTTAGAGGAGGAAAATGTCTTATCAAATAATGTAGGATTGACATAAATCAAAGACTTTTACCATTTTACAACAATGAGAAAGGATGCATTTGAAATGGAGATATATTTTCATTTCATGTAGGCAAAATGAATACACTATGAAATAGTGACTTTTTCCCCTTTTGCAGACACCAAACAAAGACACTATCAAATGGTGATTCATCACCATTCTGAGAACAATGAAAAGGAATTTTTTGAAAGAGAGATGTGAATTATTTTCATTTCCAAATTAAAAAGAGGTCAAATAAATAGTAGTATACTTATTAATATTTGAAAGTACGATTATTAAATTGAGGGAATATTTGAGGTGGTAGCTAGAGGAGTTGAAAAAACTTACCACAAGAATTAGATGTCATTTCTTGTTATCATAAATTAAATGGGGACTATTATGGTCAAAAATTTTAAAAATTGACAAATTCTTCATGCAAAAATTGTCTGAAGTTTAGCTGAGTGAGAATTGTGAGGAACAAGAAAGTTGGGTAGTTGAAGAATGAGATTTTGCAAGCACCTAAACTAGTAAGTTGAAGCATATAACCTAACTCAAATTATCTTTTATTTAACTTAAAATTCATGTTAAAAATGAAGTTAGTATTAAGAAAAATAATAAGAAAGAAAAGGAAGAACATGTAACAAAGATCTCTTAGCAAGCTCTTATAGGTTTATTCACGAGTTCCTCGAATACCATAATTAAATATATGTTTAATGTTGACTAGAGATGATGCCAAGATTATTTCATTATTATTATAAATAGGTCCCTTTTCTAGTTCTTCTATGCTTACAAAGAGGAGAAGGAGACAAGTAACCCTTGGAAATTACATTTGGAAAAAATGATTGTTTCAAATATGTTTATAGATGTGGACCTTATGAATGGGCTAGTAGAGCATTATGAGCCAGAAATAAGAACTATGAGGAAAGTTGATGGGATGACTTTAGTAGTGATTATCAGGTCTTACATTAAAGAGTGCTTTAATTTAAGTAGGAAATACCTCACCAATATTGATGACGAGTAATTACTTATTGATTATGAAAGGTTAATCAAAAGTGTAAGGTATAGGTAAATCTCTTATTTCATGGCTAGTATTTAGAACAATTAGTTTTATGGGCTTCTTCAAAAATATGTACCATTTTTGGGCTCGATTATGTGGGGATGATGCAAAAATAAAATTCCATTAAACTTCATGTATATATCCATGCAGGTCAAGAATCCACGTGTCTACCTAGAGTTTAATTTTGGAAGTAAGACAGAAAGGCATCTACATGTGTAATTGTCTAAATGGAAGACTACCAAATATTTAAAGGGTTTCTTGCTACTTTGTCACCTATTTTTGTTTTAAAATATAGGAGAGTTTAAGAATTCATTGAAGTTGACCATATTTGATGGAAAAGGGAGTGTTTGTACTTCAAATTGTTGGTTGGAATCCTATGAGCCTGCCTACTCAATAAAAGATCTCTAACATAATTTCGTCAATGAATGGAATTGATTCTTAAGAAATCTACAAAACCTAGGTGGGTGAACCTGCACCTTAACCTCTCAAACTGATTCAAGGCTTTTATTGTAGACCTCTTAGCTAATTCTCTTTATAAAGGCAAGTAATTCACAAGAGAAATCAAAGATGAAATTGAATTCTCTAAGGTATTTTAAAAGATTATGGGAGTATATATGGAATAATTCAATGATATGGAGATGAATATGGTAATGAATATCACCCACCATGAGAGATAACCTACTTGATTAAATGAACAAGACCATTTCCTTGTCAAGATTTGGGAAAATATAGTCCATCTTACATGAAATTGTAATCATCAAACCCTTTTGGAGATGGTGCGCTCTACCATCAACCACTTGATAGAGAACATCAAAACACAAAACCCTAGTCTCATTGTATTTAACATCAACTTAAGAAGACCAATTAGAGGAAGAAATAATTGTGTGGAGACTTTGATAATGAAGAGTGTGTATTGAATTTAATCTATCAATAGTATCCAAGAGGACAATTTACTAAATACAAGTAGATGGAGATTAGCTTTCCAATTTTGAAATAAAAATAGGGTCTTTGTATTAATTTCAAAAAGATAAACTTTTTGGATGTATTTGGTTCTATATTTACTATATCAACTATCTATTCAAGGTCTTGGTACCCCTTCTTATATAAAATGAAGGGATGCAATAGAGCTTCAAACCTTTTCAAAATATAACTAACTAGAACTACATACAACCAAACACTAATTTGGACAATAATCTAAACAAAAATCATTATTGATCTCCTCGATCAATTGGGCTAGAGTCCTCAAAAAATGTCAAAAATCTTATTCAAATGTCAACCTTTGCTAGATTTATCTAGAAATTTTGTAAGGGTCATTTGTACTCTACCCTTATCCACTTCCAGTTCAAGTTCATAGCACTCACTAGTGTAGTTGGCATAGCTAGTCTTCAACTCCCATATAGCCATATACAAACTATGGATGACATCTAATTGGTCCTCCTATTCAAGGTGAGATCTAGCTAAGCAACTATCTTAGGCTCTTCACCTATTAGATGCTCCTGAATTGGAAAACCCTTTCTTGCAAACTTGGCAACTAAAATCATGACATGATGAAGATGGATCTTCAACCTATATACTTAATATTTTCCATGGTGATACCAACCCAATATGTTTTTGTAATAGAACAAGTACATTTAATGCTCCTTTAATTTGAATATCACTTCAAAAATTATTCTACACATGTTTTCATTCATTTGTGCTCCAAAAGTGTCACATCTTATCAATCGTTTAATTCAAGCTTTATGCCTTTCAAGATTTCTTAATGATAGGTCATCGTTTTTCTATTTTTAATGCTTATTTTCCCATGGGTTCTAAAACTGCAATAATAATTTTAAACTTCTCCAACTCAAAGATCTTCAATCTTTCTTATTGTAATTTTGTGATTTTTTTCTAATTTGCAAGATTCCTAGATCATGTCTGCAAAATTATGATTTTGTAAAGTTCTTTTTAAGGTCTTTGAAAAATAGTAAAAAATTTCTATTTCAACTTCTTGTTTAACATGCTACCTTTGAAATAGAAAAAAAAATCTATTTCACGTGGTCATTATCAAATTTCTCCCAAAATTGCAAAAATCCATTTTTAATGGTTTTGATAATTAATTTTAGGAATATTTTGGAGGCTCCATCAATGGCTCTTTCTAGCAACACATATTTCCTATAAATATGGTGAGAATTCAACTATCTTTGGGGGGGGGGGGGGGGGGGAAAGTAAGAGAAAAATTAAATAGACAACCTATGTAATTGTACACATAAATTGTGTCCTTTTTAAGTTAGGAGAAAAAGAGTTTGAGATATTGGGCATACACAGGGTATTCCTAGATGTTCCCATCAATATCTTGCAAGAAATAAGAGCATTCTCCTACTTTCTCTAGTATGAGGAGAGGACCTAGCCACAAGGCATCAAATTTACCATGATTTCCTTTATCTTGGTCCTTCACATTCTACTTTAGGACCAAGTCCCCAATGTTAAAAAACCTTTTCTCCAATCCCTTATCATGGAGGAATTTAACCCACTTTTGCTTCATTATCTTGTGCTCCAAAGATTATTCCTTGGTCTCATCCAATTTGAAAAGGGCATTTATTCTCTCCTCCATGAAATCTATATCTTCAGACTATTCCTCAATCATGAACTTATATACTAGAAACAAATTTTTAAAGGGAAGTATGGCTTCTTTAACATAAACTAGGTTGAAGGGGGAAAAGCCAATAGATTTATTTACATACTATGATTAGATATGTGCATAATGTAAGATTTAGTTTGGGGCCTATGCCTTCTTATCATTATCCAATATTCTTTTGATGATCTTAAGAATGTTTTTATTAATTTACATAGCCTATCCATTTTCTTGGGGATGATATAGAGAAGAGTACGAGATGTTTATACCATACTTTTATAGAAATCAAAAAATTCTTTTGATCTGAAGCACATACCACTATCCACAAAAATCTTGTGAGGGATCCCAAACTTGGTAATGAAGTTTTCCATTAGAAATTTTGTTACAACTTAACTATTAGATTACTTAGTTGGTATAGCTTCCACTCTTTAAGTGAAATAATCAATAGCTACCAATATCCAATTGTATCCTCCACTGGAATTAGTACTCATCTCCCTTATAAAGTCTATTCCCCACATTTGAAAGGGTTCCTCTACTTCTAAAGTTTGTAAGGGAAAGGATCCATTTGTTACTCCCATAAATAATTTTTTTTTAATTAGTGTAAAAATGATAGAAGAGAAGAAGTGCAAATGTTAGTCAGTGAATAGCTATAATATTGCCTAAGAAATGAAGGAAGATAATGATAAAGTCAATGAATAGCTATAATATTGCCTATGCAATGAAGGAAGATAATGATAAGTATATAGTTATTACTGAGCTCATTACTTACTAAGATATTCTATAATCATCAAGCATAAGACCCTATCAAGCTAGAAATAGGTCATCAAGCAGACACACTACCAAGTGACAACATACAGAATAGAGTATTTACCAAGTGCAACATAGGTTGCATATAAGTTTGATTTGGCACAAAATCTGATGGGAAACTTTATTCACATAGTTCAAGGAAAATATTTTATAAGATTTCTTGAAGAATTTTTTTTATTATTTTTATGATTTTCAGGTAGAGAAGGCCAATGAAAATGTAGAAAGGAGAAGTATGGAATGAGGACTATTCTAAATAGTTCATTTTGATCAATGATGTATTCTAGAGGATTCCTAAATGCTAATTAGGTCATAGATTGAAAAGGCAAAAGAAAACTATAAAAGGACCTAACTAGAAAATATTTATGTTGTTGTTGACTGGAGTTTTGGAGTGAGTGAGAAGTGTTTATGATAGAAGAAAGTGTTGAGTATATTAGAGGTTAGAGATTCAAGTAGTGTAAAGATGAATTGAAGATCACTCACAAGAGGTTATAAATAGTTGAGCAAAATTGAGATATGATCAAGAAAAGTAAGTTGCTATTATACATATCATTTTCTGCTACTTTCTAGTCATTATAGTAGTCAAAATCCTTTCACAAGGTAGCCCTAACATTCATTATATAAATATCCCAGCTGAGTATATGCTTATCATAGTGTTGTAAAATCCTTGAAGAAGGTAGATCTTAGTAGATTTGATTGTATACTCTTAACAAAGTAAGTCATTAGAAGTGACAAAAAAATTGTAGCCCTAACAAGGCATCCTCTTACTACATTAGTGATGGATTTGTGAGTACCATCCCCATCATAGTTTTCCCTCTGACCAAGGGTTTATGTATGACCCCCAAATACTTGTATTATGAGTTTATGTTTATGGTTACATTTTTGATGCATGTTAGACTAGATAATTTATTCCATTTACAAGTATTGTGGTAAATGTTATAAGCTTACCAAGTTATAGTAGAGTCAAGGGAAATATTAAAAAATTTTAAGGTTAAAATTTTAAGAGGATATTGATTCACCCCTTGTAGCATACAACTTTTCTTAATATTCCAACAATTGGTATCAGAACGTAGTTCTCTTGTTGAAGGTTTTACCACCTAAGAGTAAAGATCTGAGTCATGGAGAGGTATAAATTTGATAAGACTATTGAGAATCAGAAGTTGGAATTAAGGATTTCCATGAACCAAATCAATAAGATGAAAGCCAAACTGAAGAAGACATTGATTAGAAGGAAGAGAATCGCTCAACAAGACAATGAAACAAAATATCAAGAAGAAGTGATTGAAGAATTGTCTAATGGAAACATGTCTAATGAATCTAATGATATCATTGATGATCTACTAGATAAAAATCATAGCCTTGTTGAGCAGGTTAAATCACTGAAAAGAGAACAAGAAGTTGATTCTATAAGATTCTGAGGCCTCACCTTGACCCATCGTAGCATAGTGATATTTTATTATTTTGATACTCATGACTCAATATGTCGAGACACTATCGAATACATTGAACATATTATATTATTTCATGTTGTGTGATGTTTTACTTTCAGATATTTGATTTCATCATTTAATGCTTGATGAACATGTATACTGATGAAGTAAGTGAATGCAGAATTAGCACTTTGAGTATGCAATTTTAATGATTAAGCATATGAGTAGAATGAGATTAACAATTGATTATTTGAAATTGGATGTTTTAATTTATGTGATTTCCCTAATATGTTATATACATATATGCATATGATTTTCTTGAGCTATTTATGTATGCAATGAGTGTGTAGGACATCTTAGCCGAGAAACCTAATGGAGAAACAAAACTGAACCTCATGTACCATTTGTGGAAACCCCGTTGTTTGTATTTTATTTGCATCATGAGTTGTATGAATGTATCTTTCTATAATTAGTAAATGTTCATGTTTCGTAACAGTGTTTTGATGGTGTCACTTGACACTCATGAATTGTATGTGCATTCTAGCATGCTAGTTAGGGTTAACTGAGTAACCTAAAGACCTAAGTCAAACTAAGTTAGTGACCTTTTTGCTAATCAATTTTTAATCAAAATTATTTACCCCTAATTTTGATTAGTGTTTAATCTATATTTTGAAGGTTGTTAGGTAGTCCAAAATTTCCTAGTATTTGTTAGGTCCCAAATTAATCCATAAGGCCTAAAATCATGAAATCTAAATACCCAAAGGGTATGGGTATGGGTTGGGGACATTTTCCACCCGCCACCCCCACCCACACCCCCCCCCCCCCCTTTTTTTGACTTATATGGTCACTCAAAAATCCAACTTTTTCTTTGTTACAAAAATTGATTGATCCCATCATGAGTTGGATGACCTTAACTCCACCTTGAGGTTAGCCTTAGGTCTAGTTGTGTTAGAAGCCTCTAGAACTTTTGGGCAAGTGGGAGAGTTATTGCTTTTAGAGGTGATTGGGTTTAGGATCTTATTTAGAGGCAATTTTGAGAGGGTTTTGGTTGTTCACCCAACCTCTAGTTTTAGAGGGATTTTCAGAATTAAAGGGGAAGGAGAGGAAAGCAAGCTCATCTCAAATTTGTGCATTTGCCATAACCCAAATTTTGAAGGCAGGATTACTTCACCTCATTTTGGTTTCATGTTGTGCTTTATGTTACAGTTTTATTGCTTATGTATATTTGTGTATGTGTGAGTATGTTGGAAGGGATTGAAAACAAGTTTTCTTAAATGTTTTTCCTTTGGTTTGTTTGAAATTTTGAAGTTTTTCTTTATGCATGTTTTGGCATTACTCACCCTCAGATAGGGCAAAAGTGGCCATTTTTAGGGAAAAGTCTTCAGCTGGACTCCAATAGTGTAGAGTCTTTTCTCAGGATGAGAAGAGGGAGAGAGGGTAGGGTGTTATGGGCCCCTACTGTCAGCACAAACCACGTATAAGTTTTGGCATGTAAGAATGGAAGAATAGAAGTTCTTGAGTTAAAGCCCCAATAGGGCATCTATTTTGGTGTTGTGTCTGACATCTCCTGTTGGAAAAATCCACCTTTTCCCTAGTTTTGGTTCAATGTCAAACCTGTTGTGAAAAATTGGTACGGGAATGAATGTCTGATTTTGTCTTCATGATATGTTTGGTTGTCTCCTGGTCAGTTTTTGTTCTCTCCATGATCATCATAATATATTGCAGAATTCGAAATGAGTCCCTTGTTAAGGGTCAAGAAGGAAATTTAACTTGTTATTGAAATTCATTTATGTTGAGGAGATTTTCCCTCGGGATTGAAATCCTGTGTAAAATGTATTTAAACTAATTGTTGAAGTCGCAACAATGTCAAGTTTTCTTTCTGGTTCTTTCCCAGTGGAGTGTTTGAATCAAGTGGTGAATGAAATAATGATTGAGTAATATCCTTGCTTATGAGATTTTCATATTTTCAGTTATATGTATGTGTATCGAAAATGAGATAAAATGATGATGTTGAATTATGCAAATTTCAAGTGCAAATATGTTAAGACAAAAATTATGTTATGTTTGGAACTTTGATTCATTTTCATGATTTTTGAGAAATAAAATCAATCTTGCATTGTTGTTAAAATGAATAATCCAATTCCTTGGTTTAACTAGGTATTTAACAAACTCTATTAGTATATATATACTTCCTTGTTATAAAAACACATTGCTTGAAAAAAATCTACTTAGAAAATATTTGTAAAAAAAATCTACACTTAGTCAAAATAACACATTAAAAAAAAAAAGTGCTTCGTAGAGCAAAAAAGCCCTCTGGATTTTGTATGGGCTAAATGTTTTAATCCATGTTGTAAGAAAGAATATTCTCTATGGATTCTTTTTTCAAACATAATCTAAATTTAGAAATAATAATAATAACAAAAGAAAATACCTTTTAATATATCTAAATATCCTTTAATGCTTTTCTAAATATCCTTGCATATCTACCTACTTAACTCCTTACCTCTACTCCATCCCACCAAGAAAACTTTTTAACTTTACTCCATACTACCTTGTTCCCATTTGGGCATTGATTTGGCCTCGTAGTCTGCATCAAGTACCCCCCACATAACCCCAAATCCTGACTTGTCATTGGGTATGATGGGGCAGATTTATATTGACCTAGGTGTTAATAAAGTTGGCTATGTTTTTCCCTTACCCTTTTTACTCCAAGCTTTCTCTTGGGCTGTGCATGTTTTATGGAATGCCTTAAGTCAGCATACTTATCCCTTGGTAGGTGTCAACAGACCTAGCGAAGTGTAGCTAGCCTTGGGTAGGAGGTTGGTAGTGTGGTTAAAGGGGGGGGGTATGGTTGAGGGTTGAGTTTGGTTATAGGTTGGTGTTAGGGGTGAAGGGGGATATAGGGGTTATAGTTAGTGTTTGATTAGTTTAGGAATTGTTATTGTCTTGTAGTTAGTAATGTTGTTTTAGAGTTAGTTTAAATTATTAGTGGTTACTATAGGTTAGTGTTTTAATAAAGTTTCACTTTGTAGTTTTTTTTTTAAGTATGGTTTTAGTTTTAGTTAACTTTAATTTTTTTTGAATAATGTAAATTTGTATATCCTTTAGTATTAGCATATGTTAGATATTAGGTAGTATAGTGAACTAGTTTTAAATTTATTAGTGATTTAATTAATATATTTAAAGTTTAGTATATTTTAGTGTTAGTTATTATCTTGTTTTATTAAGTTAGTATTAATAAAGTTTTAAACCTAGTTAGTTGTTTATGTCTAAAAGCAAGTTTATTAGTATATGACTAGACTAATAGACAATGTTAACTTGTTTTGTTATGTAGTCATATTACTTTAATTTAAATTTTTATTTCATTAGGAATGTTTTATTTCAAAAAAAAAATTACATATTTAAATAAAAATGTGATTTGAGTAAAGTTCAAATAAAGTATAATTATGTGTATGTTAGATGTGACATTTATTTAATAGCTCTATGATTTTAATATTTCAAAATAATTAGACCCGTATTCATTTAAATTGTTATTCAAATAATTTTAATATATTGTTGTAAAATTAATGTAATAACAAATCAAATGTCGATATCAAATTAATAATGAGAGTTTAACTTTAATGATTTATTCCTTCTCATGATTATAAACTTTAGATGTAATGTAGTGAATCTATACTTTAACTGTGAAACAAACATATCAACTTAGTGACTTTAGTTATTTCACTCTTTTTTATTAAAAAAAAAATTGTTACATGTGTTTTTGCCCTTTGCATTTTGGGCATGAAAAAGATATTGTGAATTATTAGAATATAAGAGAAAAGCTGAGGATGACAAGAAAATGATGGAAGAAGACAAGAGACAAATAACTACAATACTAGATGCTAAGGATGAATAAATCACAAGGATGACACATAATCATTATGATATGTTGAATCAACTACTTCGCACAAATCATGAAATTAGTAGGAAGATGGAAGATATTTTTGAATTATAAATAGAGAATGAAGAGTTGAAGTTTGAACTAAAATCTAAGAAAGAAACAAATGAGAGACTAAAGAGATCAGAGGAAAATGTTAAGTTCCTGAATGAACAACTTAGAGGAAAGAGGTGACTAAGAGAAGAATCTTGACTAGGCTACACTAAGCATCCCACTACCAAGAAAGGAGAATCATCCAAGCAAGTTGAATAGAGGAGTATGTTGATGCAAGAGTATCCTGCGTGCAAGGACAATCTTGCATCACCCAAAAATATTTTATTTTCGATCTTTTCCATATTTTAAAGGACTAGTAGACAAGGTGGTTACTGTTTATGGTAACTTACTATTTTTAGTAAGTTTTTGATATGAGCTTGGAATGTTCTCATTTTATGTAGGAAGATTCATTTTAGAGTTGTAAGCCCACCATAAAAATCTCATTGCTCAAGCATTAGTATCAGAGAAGTTATTGCAGATTTTTGGTGGAAAAAATTGCAGAAAAATCTTCAGGCTCATCGTTGGAGGCCTTAGAGTGCCCGACTAGGGTCTGAAAACTTGATCGAACGGCACTAACACCATTCTAAGCTTATAGATTAGGAGCTAGTGTTTCCAAAAAGTGGTTATAATAGCCAATTGGAGCAACGGTTCATGAGTTATGGCCTTCGGAAGTTGGGCTACATAAATTTCTAAAATAATTTGTCAAAAATGTATTTGGCTAACTCTATGTGTATTTTTAGGGTCTCTCGGCCCTAGGTATTAAGTTTGAGCATCTAGAACCTTCCTAGGCGGCATAAAACTGCCTATTTAAGAAAGGCTCGAACATTGTCTCGGACAGCTCTAGGTGATAGTTTGTAGCTTGTCGTGTGAATTATTGTACTAAAGGTGCCCATGTGGGTTAGCATATTGCATTTATGAATTCTTTAATTCCACATTTGCAGTGCAAATAAGAAGTCCATATTTTGTTTCTATGTTTTTGTTCTGAGTTTATGGAATTAAGGGAAGCACCCTGCATTAAGTGGTATCAGAGATAGAGTTCTTGAGTGTGTGGACAGATTGCTGACTGTGAGGTAGTTTTCATCGGGACCATGGTTTGGGCTGAGCATGTAGATAGATCATCGATTATGAGGCATTTTACACTAGGGTTTTAGCAAAAGCACAAAAATGCCTCTAGGAAGAGAGCATGGTAGAAGAGCTATAGATGTTACACCTAAGGGTTTTTGAGCCCTCTAAAGACAAATGCAAGCATTAGAAGAAAAAAATTGTAGAGGAATGAATCTTCCCATACGAGATAAAATTGAGGATGAGGATGAAGTAGAAGAAAATGCCAAAGTAGAGGTAGTTCTGAATCCAGAGGAAGAGAGGCTTTTTAGGGCTATCTCCAAGATTGGAAAAAGACCTAAGTTTGAGGTTCCCACATTTTTGAGAAATCTTAACCTAGAGGAGTTGATCGATTGGATCAATGAACTAGAGTACATTAAGTATGAAGATATTGATGATCTTGATAGGATCAAGTTTGTAAAGGTAAAACTAAAGGGGCATGCAAAGATCTGGTGGCAGGAGGTTCAGTTGGAGCAAAATAGAAAGGGAAAGAGAAAAATCACCAAATGGGATCAGATGAAAGATAAACTAAAGTGATAATTCATTCCTATGGATAATGAGCTTGATCTATTGAAGAAGATGCAAGGGTTGAAGCAAGTAGGAATATATGTTCAAGAGTACACCGAAAAATTCTACCGAGTTCTCATTAGAACTAGCCATGCAAAAGCTGATAAGGAGAAAGTCACCCATTATCTTAATGGGTTAAGGCCCAACATTCAGGATGAGCTAAGTCTGGTTCAAATGAGAAGTATTGAGGAGGCACACTAGTCTACCCTAAGGGTTGAGGAGAAAGTAAGGAAGAAGTTTGACAATAAAAATAGTGGAAGAGGTTGTGGTGGAAGATCTGGTGGACAATCTTATGGTGGTCATAATGATGATCAAAAGAACAAGGATGAGGTTGGAAGTAGTAGTCAAAACTAGAGGGTAAATAATTTCAATCATTTCCATGATTAGAACAATAGAGATTAGAGAGGAAGATTCAAAGGATGAGGATTTGGAAAAGGAGGCTTCTGTGGAAAATGTTTTCACTACAAAGAAGAAGGGCATAGAGCATTTGAATGTACCTAGCACCAAGGAATGATAAATCAAAGAACAGAAGGTTAGGTGAGAGTTGCACATGTTGATGAAGATACTAGATCTTCACATTCTGAAGATCCTAAAAGAGGAGAAGTTTTAGTTAATTGAAGAGTCCTACTAAGTGGTGACAATGAACCTAAGCAAAGAAGGAGCTTGTTTCACACAAGGTGCAGATGTGAAGATAAGTGTTGTGATGTGATCATTGATGGTGGAAGTACTAATAATCTGGCATCAAAAATGATGGTCACCAAGTTCAAGCTGAAGAGATAGAAACACCCATGTCTATACCATATTGCTTGGGTGCAAGATGACCACAAGGACATGGTCAATGAGTAGTGCTCAGTGTAGTTCAAGATTAGAAGCTACCAAGATGAAGTGCTATGTGATATCATACCTATGGACATATGTCATATGTTGTTGGATAGGACATGGTAGTTTGACAAGCATGTTGTACATGATGGACAAGAAAATACCGACACTCTAACTAAGGATGGAGTGAAACATAAGTTGAAGCCATTGAAGGATAAAGTAGGAAAGGTATGTAGTGCTACCAAAATATGTTTTGTTGATGGAAAAGAGTTCTTAAAGGTATGAAAAATAAGCATATGTTTTTTTCTATAATTCCTAAAGATAGTAAAGAAGAAGTAGAGGAGGTACCTACAGAAGTTGCAGGTATGTTGGAAGAGTTTTTTGATATTGTATCAAATAATGTACCTAATGGATTGCCGCCAATGAGGAAGATTAGTGACCAGATGGATTTGGTTCTAGGAGCTATTTTTCCAACAAGACACCACATAGAATAAAACCAACAAAAAGTGAAGAGTTGAATAGGAAAGTTCATGAGTTGTTACAGAAGGGGTTGATTCAAGAGATTCTGAGTCCATGTTTTGTACCAGTAGTATTAGCACCAAAGAAGAATGGAGAATGGAGGAGGCATAGATTCTTGCGCTATCAACAAGATCACAATAAAGTATAGATTTCCATTGCTAATGATGGATGATATTATGGACTATTTGAGTGGAGCTAAGTATTTCACAAGATAGATCTAAAGATTGGGTACTATCAAATTCATATCAGAGAAGATGATGAGTGGAAGACTACTTTCAAAAAAAGGGAATGACTATATGAGTGGTTAGTCATGCCTTTTGGGCTAACCAATGAACCAAGCACTTTCATGAGGCTCATGAATGAGATACTAAAGGATTTTCTAGGTAAGTTTGTCATTGTTTACCTAGATTATATATTGATCTTTAGTAAGACATTAGAGGAGAATTTGCTTCATATTAGGAAGGTGTTTGATAATTTGAGGGAAGAAATGTTGCTAATAAACCTAAACAAGTATAGTTTTGTAAAGAAAGTTTTGGTGTATGTGGGATTTGTAGTCTCAAGAGAAGGTTTGAAAATGGACCCAGCGAAAGTGAAGGCTATCCTTGCATGGCCTACTCCAAGGAGTGCGATAGTGGTAAGATCTTTTCATGGACTGGCTACATCTTACAGAAAGCTCATAAGAAGTTTTAGCAGTATTTGTGGACCCTTGACTAAAACAATGAGAGGGGATAGGAAAGAGTTTAATTGGACTGTAGGAGCAGATAAGAGTTTTAATATATTGAAATAGAAAGTTACTGAGCAACCTATTTTAGCACTTCCTAATTTTAACAAGGTGTTTCAAGTAGACTATGATGCTAGTGGTACTACAATCGGAGCTATTTTGAGCCAAGAAGGTAGACCTATTGCTTATTTCAGTGAGAAGTTAAATGATGCAAAAAGAAAATATTATTTTTATGATCAAGAATGTTATGCTATAGTTCAAGCATTGAAGAAGTGGAGACAATATCTTATTCCTAGGGAGTTTGTTTTGTATACTGATCATCAAGCTTTGCAATATTTGAATAGTCAATGAAAATTAAACCAAATCCATTTAAAGTGGGTTGAGTTTTTGTAGAGTTATACATTTGTTTTGAAACATAGGAGTGGGAAGTCTAACAAAGTTGCAGATGCTTTTAGTAGAAGACAAATTTTGCTGACAGAAATGCAGATAGAGGTGGTTGGGTTCAAGGAACTTTGTACATTGTATCTAAATGATCTTGATTTTGGTGAAGTGTGGAAGGCTTGTATAGAACCTATTACACTTGACAAGACAAAATGGTCGGATTTCATGATCCAGGATAATATGTTGTTCAAAGGAAGCCAATTGTGCATTCAATGAGAGAGAATCTCATCAAGGAGAAGCATAGTGGAGGATTGGCTAGACATTTTGGTAGAGATAAAACTATAGCTATGGTTACTAAAAATTACTACTCGCCATAGTTACAACAAGATATGATGAAGTTTGTACAAAGTTGCAGAGTATGTTAGATGGAAAAAGGAGTGAAGCAAAATATAGGGTTGTATCAATCATTACCTATACCAGAGAAGTCATGGGAGGATATTAGCATGGATTTTGTTCTTGGATTATTGAGGAAACAACATGGGTATGATTCAATTTTTGTGGTGGTTGGCAATTTTCAAAGATGGCACATTTTGTTCCCTGCAAGAAGACTAGTGATGTTGTTCATGTAGCAGAGTTGTTTTTAGAGAAGTGGTGAGATTACATGGTCTACCAAAGGATATAGTTTTAGATCAAGATACCAAATTTATTGGGTATTTTTGGCATACAATATGGAAGAAGTTGAAGAAAATTTTGAAGTTTAGTTCATCACATCATCCATAGACTGATGGATAGATAGAAGCTATGAATCATAGTTTGGGAAACTTGCTGAGATGCTTGGTTGGAGATAAACCAAAAGGATGGGATATGATTTTAACTAAAGGAAAAATTTGCATATAATAATTATGTCAACAGGAGTACTAGTAAATCACCATTCCAAATTGTATATGGGAGTAGTCCTAGAAATGCTTCTAAACTGAGGCAGTTGGATAAAGGAGAGATAAGTATTGCTGAAGTAGAAGATTTTGCTAAACATTTGAAGAACATTCATGAGGAGGTGAGGAAGCACATCATAAAGATGAATACATAGTATAAGGCTTAGGTAGATTTGAAAGGAGATATAAGGAATTTCAGATTGGAGATGAAGTCATGGTTTATTTGAGAAAGGAGCATTTTCCAGTGGGTACATATAATAAGTTGAAGATGAAAAAGTTTGGATCGTGCAAGATAGTGAAGAGGCATGATTTTGGCAATGCATATGAAGTGGAGTTGCCTATTGAATTGAATATTTCTCCAATATTTAATATTTCAGATTTGATAAAGTATTATGAAGGAGGTAATGGAGATGAAGTTACAGAAGCATAGTGGAGCATTCTAGTAGCTAGTTCAACTGTAAAGGAGATTGAGTAGATACTAGACAATTGTGTAAGAAAAAGTACCAGAAATAGAACTTATGAGGAATCTGGTCAAATGGAAAGGGAGACCAGTTGAGGATTCATCATGGCTAGCAAAGGAGGAGGTTAACTATCTTGGTTTTCCTCTACACACCTAAGATGTGACAAGGTCACTTCTCAAATTACCCTAGGTGTCTGATGTAGGAGCATCCTGGGTGTAAGGGCAATCTTGCATCACCCAAAATATTTTATTTTAGTCTTTTCCATTTTAATAAGGACTAGTAGACAAGGTGGTTACTATTTGTGGGAATTTACTATTTTTAGTAATTTTGTCATATGAGCTTGGAATGTTCTCATTTTCTATAGGAAGGTTCATTTTATAGTTGTAAGCCTACCATTAAAATCTCATTGCTCAAGCATTAGTATTAGAGAAGTTATTGCATATTTTCAGTGGAAAAATTTGCAGAAAAATCTTCAAGCTCACCGTTAGAGGCCTTAGAGTGCCTAGATGAGGTCCAAAAACTTGAAGAAAGGGTGTTAGCACCATTTTGAGCCTAAAGATCACGAGCTAGCATTTTGGAAAAGTGGTTATAATAGCCAATCGGAGCTATAGTTCGTGAGTTATGGCCTTTGGAAGTTGGGCTACCAAAATTTCTAAAATAATTTGTCAAAGATGTATTTGGCTGATTCTATGTGTATTGTTAGGGTCTGTCATCCCTAGGTATTAAGTTTGAGCATGTAGAACCTTCCCAAGCAGCATAAAACTCCCTATTTAAGAAAGGCCCCAACATTGTCTAGGATAGCTCTGGGTGATAGTTTGCAGCTTGTCTTGCAAATTATTGTACTAAAGGCACCCATATGGGTTAGCATATTGTTTTTATGAACTCTATAATTCCACATTTGCAGTGCAAATAAGAAGTCCATATTTTGTTTCTATGTTTTTGTTCTGAGTTTATGGCATTAAGGGAAGCACCCTGCATCATGTGTACACCAATCCCAAGCCAAAGAAACCTACATGATATTACTATGGAAAGCTTAGATATACAACAAATATCTACAGGAGAAAGACTAGTAAGCCTAATTTTACTCCCAAGTTTGATGGATATTGTTATAATTTCAATAGGTACGGTCACAAAGAATATGAATGTAGATCAAAGTTCAGTTAGTCACCTAAGGAGTATGAGATAAATGGATATTTTTATACTTTCAATAAATTTGGAGATAGGTCACAAGGTTACAGATCACAGATGAAGTATAACTAGACACTGAGAAAGAAAGGTAATACAATCAATTGGGATTATAGTACATGATTTTTTTGCACTCCATGTGGAAATTATGGTCATATTACTATTAATTGCATAATATTTCACTTTGAAGGTAGACATAGAAAATGGAGGAGCCCTAGAATGGCTTGTTATCACTGTCACAAACTAGGCCACTTAAGAAAGAACTGTGAATAGTGACTGTCAACACCTAAGGAGGAAGACCCAAAAGGAAAAGGAAATTCAAGGTTGATGAAGTACATGATCAGATGAATAAGATGTGGAGCAAGAAGACATAAGAAAATTAGACATCAAGTGCTACAATTGGTGACACCTCATCCAATGGATTAGGTGAAACCTACAACTCCAACTAAACCTTACAAGAAGGTATAGAACTGCATTATCATTGTTATATCTTACATCATTTTCTAGAATATAATGGGATGAAGTCCATATCTACGTATTGTATGATGCACAAGGAAAATTTATGTATACTGGAAGTAAGAAAAGTTGGCAAGACATACTAAGATGGTCGGTAAGAAAGGATGTAGTGTTAATTGAGTATGTTGTAAGAAGAGATGGTGTGTTAACCATGCTTGAGACAACTCTATAATGCTAACCAAGTGTGTGATGAAAATGATGTTTTGACCAAATTATCAATGGTAACCAAGTATCACATTTAATATGTCATAATGTGCATTGAAAGAAACTTTTTGCATAAAAAAAGGAAAGAAATTTATTTGGTTAACCTGCATTTTTTAGAGTGAAGAGAAATTTTGAATGATTGATTGTAGAAGATTATGCATGCAAATGTATTAAAAAAACTAAGTGTGAAGGTGGATTTGGTGTGAATCAAGCAAACTATAAGTGTTTAATTACTAAAACCCTAACCCACAACAACAGCTTCAAGTTTTGCAACCATGAAGAGAAAGAAAAAGGTAAATTCAATGAAATTGACATAGAATAAAGCATGTAAAGAGTCAAAGTAAAAATTATATCCTAAATTTTCAACGTAAACTGACAAGGTGGGTGCATTATCTTCTATTCCACCTAGGTTTTTGTTGGTGAATGATATCTATTCATTTCATTGCTAGAAAATTTACAAAATTTGTGATTATGAGCTATGGGAATTGTATGAAAAATTATGTGTTGACAAGTAATTGAAAGATGAATTCAAACATCTAGAGACTAAGGGTCTCACTCATGACCTTCATTTCTAAAAGGAATTCAAAGAAGTCTAGATTTTTATTATATTGTGATGAGTCCACAATATGAAAATGTGGTTGGATGAACCAATTAAGATTGTAAAAGATATAATTAACATGGATATAGGTTATCCCATAATAGAAATGGTTAGAGAAATCCTTAGAACCTCCAAGAATAAAATTGTAAACAACATGAAATCATAGTGGGATGGACAAGGATTAAATGTTATACCAATTGATTACCTAGAAATAAAACTTGGAATTTATATTGTGGCATAAAAAATCTTTCAATCAAGAAGACCCAATAGTGTTTTGTGTGTAGCAATTGACCTAGGCTACAAATTATAAAGAAGGATCACAAATATGACTTAGCTAAGTTATAGCTAAGGCAACTTGTAGAAAACATAAAGAGGATTAGGGTTGCAAGGTATAATACTTACAAATTTGGCTCATTACTAGATGCATTTTCTTGTATACACAACATTATTTTCCCTCAGTTAGACAAGTTAATTGGAAGATAGATGCCCCTGTTATATATCAGATCAATGATTTCATTCAGACTCAAGGTGACAACTTTGATATTGTTATAACTGAACACTTTGAAAATTTAAAGGAAAGGATGAATCAAAGACACGAAATTCCACAAAAACTAGTTGATAAATGTGATGATGATATTTTTTTTTTTTTTTGATACTGACATTACACTTTTGAAAGTGGTGAATCCTAGGGTTGCATGGCTTGAACCCATGGATTATGAGATAAACATAGATTATGCCACCAAGGCTATAGAATCTCTATTAAATGAGTAAGTTGATAAGACAACCCAACCATTTGGGACATATTAACAAGCTAAAGAGAACATCAAAATGGGCATTGTTGCCCCTAAGATTAAGAGGAAAACCAAGAAGATGACTTTCACTTTGGAAAGTTTACTCCATCTAAGTGAAGATAATAAACCCTCGATGATTATATAAGGTAGAGGAAGAGAAAAAATATACTAACATCAAGAAACAAGATCAAACAACACAAGAGGGAGACAACACTAAGAAAAAGCAAGACAATGTAGATATCAAGAAGAGGGATGAAATTGAAGTTGATTATAATGCACAAATAAAAGGAGACTCAAGTGAGTCCAATATAGATAAGTCTATTATAGGTGAAGGAGCACTAGCCCATAGACCTTTGAATAAGGGAATTATTGGGAAAGGCCAAAAAAATCTACAAATGAGAAAAATATTAAGGATTTATCACTTTTTGAATGTACAACTAACTACATATATAATTTTATGTTCTTATATTCGACTACCCTAGTCCTACTAAAACATAAGAAAGAGGAGAAATAAAGTGAAGAGCCCAAGAAATATGAATTAGTTATTACTCAACCAAACATTGCTCTTGTACCATTTGCAAAACCTACAATAGTTTCTACTATTGATCCACTTAATAAGGAACGTGAAACTAAGAACGAAGTTGAACTTGAATAGAAAAATATAGAAATTCAAGTTCATGTACCAAAAATAGTATCCCTAAGCACAATAAATGTTGAAAAAAAGAAAAAGTATGTTGGAAATATGGTTAGTTAGATGTCTAGTGAGTTGACATTTATGGCAACATGTATTCAGCATTTCATTCATGCATTTACAGATAGAAAATTGTCTAAGTATTAGACAGTTTGCAGCAGTACAGAGATAGATATGATGTGTACCAATGATACACCTCAAGTTATCTTATGATCAATTGAGGATAGCTTTATGAAAATTTCATAATGATGTGGTTAAGTGCATAGATGTGTACGGTTAGTATGGTGCAAGTTATAGTCAAAATACTAGTACTGGTATTTAACAAAGAAGAACATAGCATAGAAGAGAATTGAGTTGTACAGCTTAAGGAATTATTTTGGTAACAAAATAATTACTAAGTCAAGATGATCAGAATTTTTGGATATTAATCCATAAGATATTTTATATTATATCAAGTGTGTTAAGACATGAAGGTCGACTAGGCAGAGAATTATTAATTTGTGAGGTATAAGTAAAGATATTATCTTGCGCAAAGAACATGAAGTCAATGTGATGACATATGATATGAGAACTATTATATGGATAGATTGAAAGATATATAAGCCTTATGTGATGCAAGATCTGATGTATGATTAGAGAAAGTGTGAATTACAGTAGTGAGAAAGTATTGTATGTATATCTATTCTTTTGAAGAACTTTATTGTATAATTGCATGTTAAGGAAGTTGGCTATTTTTGCATACATTGTATTTGTTCTACCAACTCCTAATGGGGTTGAAGTAACTCCTAACAAGGTTGAAGATTCTAACAAGGCCCAATCCTCTAACAAGGACTCGAGACACTATATGTACTTCATAGACTCCTAACAGGGTCAATATCCTTAACAAGTATTTTTTGTTTAGTTTATCATCTAGTGGGTATCATCCCCATTGGGGTTTTCCATTGGCCAGGGTTTCCCTAGTTAACAAATAATGGTGTTATGAGTCCTCTATGTATATGGTTATATTTACTATTCATAATTGTTGGTTTACTTTCATATGCAAGTTATAAAGTAATTAACAATATTTAGTTGTGGGCAAAAGTTTGTAGAATACTGATTCACACACCCCCCCCGCCCCCCCCCCCCCCCCCCCCAACTTAGTATTATCTATTTCTAACAATTGGTATAAGAGCCTAGTTACTTAGAAGAGGCTTAATAGCTTGAGTAAGATCCCTATGAATATGAAATAGTTAAAGAGAAATCTTGAATAAGCTCTTGAACATATTGACCTTCTTATAAAAGAAAGAGATAACCTAAAAGATAGGTATGAAGATGCAAAAGTTCACATTGGCAAACTAAAAGACAAGATTGATGATCTAAAATTTGGAAAGGAATTATATGTGTAGACTAGTAAAAATGATGAAGTAGGAAATCTCAAGAAAGAAAATGAGATCTTGAAACATGAGTTTAAAATTATGGAACTTGGGTCTTAAGAAAGATAGTGGTAAAAGTGAACCTGATCTAAAATATGATAATGCAAACCTTAGATCCTAGTTGAGTCAAGTAACATCTAAATTAGATTCTATTAAGATTGAGTATGTAGAATTAGAAAAATGCAATACCATTTTGAAAGGAGAATTGACACAAGATAAGCAACAGTTAGAGAAACTTTATTCTAGTAGTGAGAAAACTGATGAACAAATATTTCACCAGAGACCTTATGATAAGACAAGACTTGGATACCTTATTGGAGATAAATCATCCAAGAAAATTGAAATTAGAAGAGAACCAAATCTAGTTTTTGAATCCCCTAAAGAAACTAATCTTAGTAAAGTAGAATCAAGCACAACTACTGATGTATCAAAGGAGATTGAATTAGTTGATTTGCCTATGAAACATGATGAGCCTAAGAAAATAGAGAAAGATGATAAACCTAAGAAAGATGAACCACCCAAGGAAGTCAGACATGGGTTCAGAGGTAGACATTTCATATGCAATAAAGTTGGTCATATGAAAATATATTTCACAAGTAAGTCATTTAAACCTATTACCAATTTCTATTGTTATAATTTTCATGGTTATGGACATAAAGAAATAGATTGTAAGAAACCTAAGTTCGATGGTAATAATGAAAATAGTAAAATGTTTGGGAACACTAACATTGTAGGTAATGAAAGAGGAAGATCACAAAGCAGATCTAATGGAGAAAAGAAATAGTTTGTATGTTAAAAATGTAACAATCCTAGACATATTGCAAGAAATTACAAAGAACCTAATAGTCAAAATGGAACCAATCAGAGAAGGAATGCACCTATATGTTAGTTATGCAATAACTTTGGACACAAAGAGAGATATTGTAGATTGGATAGAAGAAACTTCAATAAGAATCCCAATCACAGAAGAAACAACAAAAATAATAGAAAGAATGATAACAGCAATGATAACAGTCGGAAGGAAGCAATCAAAGAACATGTTGATGAATTCAAAGAAGCATTTGTGAAAGCCAAGGATCTAGAATGTTCTTATATAGTCTTGGATGAATAGTATTTTGATGCACTTGATGATAAATTGAAGTTAGCATTTGTGACTCATCTTATTTGAATTAAATCATTAGCGATAGAGACAAAGTGTCAGTTGGTCAAAACTGATATTAGAGGGAAAATGAGAAGTTTGTGCAGTGAACAAAAGGTAGAAGACATAGAAAGGAAGCTATGATCGAGTGTGCAAGAAAAGATATGATCTTAGGAAGTTATGAGAAAGTAAACAAGGTTGTTGGTAAACAACGATAGTTTTTGAATTTGTGGTAGATATGTATTTAATGTAAAGTCTGATTTGAAGTGATTTAAAGATCACAAGAAATATTGTGAGTACCATTTGATCATATGAAGTATCTAGAGACAATTGAAGAGTGATTTGATAGCGAACTGAAGTGCAAAAATAAGTTCTTGAAGTGCAAAGTTGCAGAAGCCATAAACATAATTTTTAGGGTATTTTATGAAGCTTGAATTAATTTTTTAGTACATATAGTTAGAGATTCAATTGCTAGTCAAACTATATATGATTTCAGTGTAAGGTCGAGGTATATGTTCAAGAAACATCCATTTGTTTCTCTTAGGGATGATCCGTTAGGTGCATTTTCATAAATCCCACAGAATGTGCTTCATGTAGAAGATTTTTGGAGTTATATCCACTGCAAAATTAAAAGTATAGGAGATGAGGATATACACAAGGATTTAGGAGTCATGTCTAATAATGACCTAACTTTGAAATCTGAGTACACGCACCTGAATAAGTTTAACCTAGTGAAGTATATGTTATATATTGAGTTTGATAATCATGACTGGACTAGAATCATTCTGAGTATGGTCCATGATGAAATATTTTGGCTAGGTGATGTGTATGTCGCAATTGACAATGAGCTAATTCAAAAAGTTGCAGGTCTAAGTAATGAGGGATGTAATCCTATAAATGAAAGAAATATAATAAAGATGGTTGAGACAAACCTATTTACTAGATTTGATGGAAGAAATATGAAGGTGGACACAATTTAGGATAAAGGAGTCAAGTTATTTAGAAAGATTCTAGGATACAAGTTTAACCATGGTTCAAGGGTTAACTTGGTACCAATCAAATTTTTACATGTAGCCTATGTAATGGCAGTTGAGAGGAGGAAAGTGAACCAATGTAAGATAATTTGAGTATAGTTATTGGATAACATTACTAAACTTCAAAGAAGACCAAGATTGCAATCTTCAAACTTGAGTCCTTAATAACGCATTTGTTTTCCTATGCAACAAAGAAATTTCCATGGATAACTAATTGGAAAAGTCATGAGTGCACAATGAAGCTATAGAGCAAGGCTAGAAAATGTCTGAGATAGTGAAATAGATAGAATGATGAAGAATTTCTAGATTGAGATGAAACAGAGGTACAGAATACCTCTTTCCATGGTAGAAAAGTAAAAAGATGATTTATTCTTCATGGTGGAGAGTAATAATACATGCATGAAGGTAGTTGAACCAAGGGTAAATTTTATTAAGCCCATGGATATGAGATGAGTGCAGAACTCATTGAAGGGTATGTGCAAATCATACTCTAGTCAAAAAGGGACAAAAAGTGCCCTAAATGGGGTGTTTATGAAGAGAAAGTGAGAGAAGTTAATTCTAAACTTCACAATAAGAAAAGCAAGAAGAAAGTAGAGAAAATGATAGATTCTATCCTTAAGGACTTAGGCATGACTCAAGAGGAATTCAATGAAGTCAAGGGAATTGCACCTAAGATGAAGGCAAGTGGGAAATCCAAGGTGATAGAAGCAACACCTATTGCTATTGCAACACCTTCCATAAGTTTAAATATTACTAAACTAAGTACACAGGCACTATATGACATAGTTGTGCAAGTGCAACCAGTAATAGTTCAGGAACCTAAAGGAAACTAGAGGTTGAAACACTAATTATGCAGTGAAAATTAGAAAGATTGGTGAAGGTGAAGCAAGAACCTACACCATCCACCAGGAAAAGGGTCAAGAAAACCTCTAGTGGACCTAGAAAAAGGAGGAAGACTCTACAAGTCCATGATTCAGAGGAATTTGAAGATGAAACTAAGCATAGACCAGTAGAGAAGGAAGCTCAAGAAGGAAAAACACTAGTAGGAAAGAAGGCATGGAAACTTAAGGTAGAAAACCTTCACATGCAAATAATAAATGATGATAACTTTGTATAGTTAAATAAGTATTATAGCCTATATAGTAATATGGATAGAAGGAAGCTATAGAATGCCATAGTGAGGAACATGATCTTAAGGAACAAAAGGTTCGACAGTATCTAGAATAAGATCCTAGAAGACTTATATAATAGGTTATTGAACATAAAGAAAAGAGTCATAATAGAGGACACTAAGTTGAGAGAAAATATGATTAATAAGTTGTGTGAAGTCAACTCTAAGGAGGACATGGACAAAATTTTGAAGGGTATTGAACCCTTACTGAGGAACAAAAGAAGAGAAATTCTTCTGATGGGAGGTAATTATGAGGATGTGAGAAAGGAGACGGAGGAGGTCATAGTTAAGTATATGACCTTTATACCTCTAGTAATAAAGGTAAGTGCATAGTCTAAACCTATGAACCTAGTATATGTGCAAGAAAGTACACCTTCTAGTGATGAGGAAGAAGTTTAGGATATACAACATGCACCATCATCACCTCACATAGTCATGGGTACTGAATCCATGCAAGTGGATAGTACACACATAACTATTGATACAAAGGAAAATCCATTTGTATCTTTTGGAACAACCATTGTTGGCAATATCACTGCCTATTCAATCTCAGATGAAGAAGAAGAATAAGTAGCAAAGAAATAGGAAGAGGAGAAGAGGAAAAGAGGAAAAGAAGAAGAAACAAGAAGAAGAAGAAGAAAGAAAAAGTAGCAAGAGGAAGAGGAAAGGAAGAAAGAAGTAGAGAAAGTAGAAGAGAAGAAGAAAGCTAAGGAGGAGAAGAAGATTGTAGAACTAAAAGTAGTTACATTCATTCTAGCAATAATACCAGTAGCAACAGTAGTAGTAGTGATACCATCTAATGATGATGATGACCAAAAAGGCTTAATGAACTCATAGAGAAAGTTATTTAAAAGAAACAAATCTGTTAAGTCTTTAGAGAAGGCATTATCAGAAGTCTTGGACGTGATGCAAAAGATAGTTACTTAAACTATAGCTAATCTAGACTTGTAGATGAAGGCCAAAGAACTAGTGAAGTCTTTTGATCAAGAGTTCACAACTTTATCTAAACTAGCTTTAGTGCAAGCTCAAGCCAAGCATGATGCAGCACTTTTTGACATAGTGTGCATAAATGTAAGAAATTATTTAAAGGGACTTGATGTATGCATCAAAGAATTAAGGAAACATATTGATGAGGGGAAAAAATTGTATGGATAGTGTGCACCATCATACAAGTACCTAATAGATTTTGAGAATCAAATAAAGGATTAGATGAGTAAACTGCATACACTCCTTGCAGAGTTACAACTCCCTGAGGCCAACATTGAAGAATGTGGAACAAAGGTGGAGAAGATCCATAATACAATTACAGGGTTGGATTCTAATAAGAAAAAGGTAGTAATGAGGTTCTCTACTCTTAGAGAGATCTTGTCACCTATAATCAACATTTTGCAGAGGCAACTGGAGGAATGTCTTGCAAGAAAGACTTCCTATGATAAGTTTTCCTATACTGATTTGAGCATAGTAGAAGTTCCATCTTATGCACTATGCACACTAATTAGTATCTCTAATATAGTTAAGGAGAACTAGAAGAAGGAAGTGGAAAGACTGAGACTCATATATGTAGCTTGTTTTTCTAGGATATCAAATTGATCAACAATAGGCTATCCAATTTTTGACACCTTTTCCATTGATGTCAAAGGAGGAGTAATATATGTAAGGAAAATTGTATGTAATGCAAGTAATTGTATATGTAAGGGGGATTATAGTAATATCAATGTAAGGAGTGATAACAAATGTAATGATCCATTAAAACATAATAAAATAGTTATGTTTTGAAGGCAATTTTTGTATATTTACTTTTATTTGTTTTTTTTTGTATGAAATCATTTTGGGACTTAGCCAATTTTCCCAAAAATTACCATCAATGCCAAAGGGGGAGATTATTGGCAATATGGTTAGTTAGATGTCTAGTGAGTTGTCATTTATGGAAACATGTATTCAACATTTCATTTAATCATTTACAAATACAAAATTGTGTAAGTGTTAGAAAGTTTGCAGTAGTACAGAGACAGATATGATGTGTATAGATGACACACCTTGAGTTAGCTTATGCACATTTGAGGGTAGCTTTATGAAAATATCATAATGATTTGATTAAGTGCACAGAGGTGTATGGTTAGTATGGTGAAAGTTATTGTCAAAATACCATTATAGGTATTTAACAGAGCAAAAAAAAATATAGCATAGAATTGAGTTGTACAGCTTAATGAAATATTTTCGTAACAAAATAACTACTAAGTCATGATGATCCAACTTTGTGGATATTAATCCATAAGATATTTTATATTATGTCAAGCATGTTAAGACATGAAGGCTGACTGAGTAGAGAATTATTAATTTGTGAGGTATAAGAAAAGATCTTATCTTACGCAAAGAACGTGAAGTCAATGTGATGACATATGATATGTGAACTATTGTATGGACATCATGAAAGATATATGAGCCTTATGTGATGTGAGATCTAATGTATGATTAGAGAAAGTGTGATTTACAATAGTGAAAAAGTATTGTATATATATCTAATCTTGTGAAGAACTTTATTGTATAATTGCATGTTAGGGCAGTGGGCTCTTCTTGCATGCATTGTATTTGTTATACCAACTCCTAATAGGGTTGAGGCTTCTTACAAGGCCTAGTCCTCTAACAAGAACTTGAGACACTATATGTACTTCATAGACTCCTAACAGGGTCAATATCCTTAATAGGATTTTTTTATTTAGTGGATCATCTAGTGGGTATCATCACCACTAGGGTTTTCACTTGGCTAGGGTTTCCTTGGTTAACAAATAATGGTGTTATGAGTTCTCTATGTGTATGGTTATATTTATTTTTTAGTATTGTTGGTTTAATTCCATATACAAGTTATAAAGTAATTAACAATATTCATTTGTGGGTAAAATTTATAGAATACATATTCATCCCCCCCCCCCCCCCCCTCTTAGTATTATTTATTTCTAACAAAGGAGTCATAGGAAATCAGGTCCAATCCTGTAACTTTAGATGAAGTCAAAGTTATACTTGACTAGTATCAAAATAACTTGGATGAAGATAAAATGAATTTATACACCAAGTTATGTGAAAGGAAAACCTAGAAAGAAAGGTTAAGGAAGGAGCATAAGTAGAAACAAGTATTGCATGATGTGAAAGATATACTACTAGAATTTGTGCCAAACATCACTTTGAATGAAAAAGAACCTACACTAGATCAACTTGTATAGATTTTTTTATAATATTACTGAACCAAATATCAACAATCAATCAAATTTGATGCAAAGAGATGAGAATAAATTTGAACACAAGGTGTTAGAGAAAATTTCTAGTAAGATTGCAATTCAACAAGTGACTTGTCTGCTTATATTATTGAGCTAGAGACAATTGTACAATTTTTTATTACAATGTTTCAAAAATTATGTGATATACCATCTCTCATGTGTGATGTAAAGGAAAAACTTTAGAAGGTGAATGGAGCTATGAGGGCCAGTGTTGATGCACCAATTGTTGATCCTAATGTTACATCATTGCACTATTCTATAATGAGTTTTATCATGGGATTTCAGCATGAATTGATGGAGGAAGAGAGAAAATAGAGGACAAAATCCAATGGCATTCAAGATTTATTATTACCTCATCTTGAGGTTATGCAAAATCATATAAATATTGATAAAGATCTCGTAGTTACCCGAAGTGTATCCATTGCATATCACATGATAGCTCTAGTAGCTAAGTTGATGATTGAGAAGTGGATGATAGAGTTAATAAGGACAAATTGGGACAACACAATGGCTATTATGTTGAAGCATCATAAGTATTTTCTTGATCACTTTGGATTACATCCAAAGTAAGTTTTTTTTTTTTTGTTGAAAATGTTTTGACACTATTGGAATTCACAAGTGGGAAGAATACTTCTGAGAGGGGGGGTGAATCAGAAGTACCAATATTTTAAGCTATAAAAATTTTAACTGAAATCAATCACATGCATGTAACACATCTAACTTACATGAAAGTAAAGGCATGCATGAAAATACATAACACAAGATTTGATCACCCAAAAACCCTTCAAAATGAGAAGGTAAAACTGAGGTGGAGATGACACCCACAACTTATCATTGTAGCAATATGTAACTTGTTAAGGTTACAAAGTTTGACCATCATCAATGGTCTACCTTGTGAAAGGACTACCCTGTTAAAGGCTCTTACACACTATTAAATGTGACCTATCTAAAGGATTTACAAACACTCCCTTGAAATGTCACCCTACTAAAGGATTTACAATATGGCTATTAAACCAACCTATCTTCATAGGATTTTCATTCTCCTAATACAATGGTTTGAAAGTATAGTAGAACATGATGACCTAATGACTTACAATCTTCAATTGCTAATTTTAGATCCTTGTTTTGTCCAATCTAATCTAATCCTTCTTGATCTTTTATAACTCTATTCAAAGTGTTGATACTCTATTCTAACCAACTGATTCTGCAATGTTGTCCTTCTTCTAAGTCTTTAAACCCCTTTAAACTTTGCTAGCATTCTCTCCTTGAATTCATGTATCGTACTGAATGGTGGGGTTTTAACCTCCTTAAAAAGGTTTCAAGACTTAGGGTTAGGTATGAATCTATGATTGAGATCCATCCATCTTTCTTGCTCAAATCTTTCCATTTTTCTGATTGGTTGCATGTTGATTACATAGGGAATGTAATATTCTCAATCTTATCTTTTAGATTCATCTTGAGTTAGCTCAAAAATGGTTTACATTTGATTTTATGAGGGCACAAACACTTATGTTGATTTTGTGTTACTCAGCACTTAATAATTGTTGATGCTTAGCACACATAGGAATTATGTCTTGCTTGGCTCCTATACTTTACTCAGCACATATACTAGCTCAGCATCAATTGTCACTTGGCACTTGAAATTTGCTTGGCACTTGAATAACTCACCATCTATTGAATTTCTAGCTCAACATCTATATTATACTAGGCATCAACTTAGAAATTTATTGAGTGTGTTGACACTCAATTGTCAAAACCAATCTGAGACCAAGAAACACAAGTGTCAAAAAAAGGGGGGAGTTATGTGATTTTTTTAATATTTTTGTATGTATTAAAATTACGTAAGGAATTATAAGGAGTTAATACTACAAAAAAAAATTAAAATTAAAAAAACAATTAAAAACATAAGTTATACAAAAGAAACACATGTATAGGGGGAGTTGTATAAATTTTTAATTTATTTCCAAGCATAATATTTTTTCCTTTAATGTCAAAGGCGGCAAATGTTACTCCCATAAAAAATTATGTTGCTAATTAGTGTCAAAAAGATGAAGAGAAGAATTAAAAATTATATTTAGTAAATAGTTATTATACTTCCCAAATAATAAAAGGAAGAGAATGATAAGTGTGTAGTTATTACTGAACTCAGTAATCAGCAAGCTATTCCATACTCATCGAGCAGAAGACCTCACTGAGCTAGACATAGATCACTAAGTAGAGACACTACCAAGTGACAACATGTAGAATAAAGTATTTACCAAGTGGAATAGAGGCTACATATAAGTTTGATTTGGTACAAAATCTAATGGGGAACTTTATTCACACAGTTTAGGAAATGATCTTATAAGATTCTTGAAGAACATGTTTTGATTATTTTTATGATTTCAAGGTAGATAAGACCAATTAAGATGGAGAAAGGACAAGTATGTAATAAGGAATATTGTAAATTATTTATTTTGATCATGCTATATTCTAGAGGATTCCTAAACCGTAATTAGGTCAGAGGTTAAAGGGGTAGAAGGAAACTAAAAAAGGACCTAACTACAACTTATTTATGCTATTGTTGAGAAGATTTTTGGAGAGAATAAGAAGTGTTTATGATAGAGGAAATTTTTTATTATATCAAAGGTTAGAGATTCAAGTATTGTAAAGAGAGTTTGAAGATTAGCCACATGAGGTGATAAATAGTTGAGCAGAAGTGAGATCTGATCAAGAAAAGTAAGTTTCTATCATATAGATCAATTGTTGATACTTTATAATCATTTAAACAGTCAAAATCCTTTTACAAGGTAGACCTAATAGTCTTTATATAAATCTCCTAACCGAGCACACACTTAGCATAGTATTGTAAAATCCTTGAAGAAGGTAGATCTCAGAAAATCTGATTGTATACTCTTAACATAGTAAGTCACCAAAAGTGATAAAAACATTATAGCACTGCAGTAGTGGTGAATTTTTGGGTACCATCCCCACCATAGCTTCCCTCTAACCAAGGGTTTTGTGTGACCAAATACTTGTGTTATGAGTTTATGTTTATGGTCACATTGTTGATGCATGTTAGATTAGATAAGTTATTCCATTGACAAATATTGTGGTAAATGTTATAAGCGTACCAAGTTAGAGAAGAGTAAAGGGAAATATTAAAAAAATTTAAGGTTAAAATTTTTAGAGGATACTAATTCACCCCTCCCCCCTCCCCCCCACCCCCCCAGTATCCTACCTTTCCTAATATTTCAACATTGCTTTACTATAAATTTCCTAAAAACTTTTTACATACTTCACACTTTCTCACATATGCATAGTACTCCCTAAATATGTGTGGCCAATAGTATCATGCATGCAAAATATTATGTGTTTTAGTTTTTAGCTAAGAAATTCCCCCAAAAAACTCCCTTATGAAACTCCTTTAAGATAGATTCATCTTGATAGGTGTCCAAGAAAAAAAAAAAAGGTACCCCATCTCTATTTTCCAATAGAGGTCACCTTGAATACATACTTTGTTTCCTAGAGTTTTATGGTTCTCTTTTGATTCTCATCTAGATCATCATGGCATTTCATAGCTCTCTTGAGATTCTCATCTAGATCAACATTTCATTTCATGTGTCTCAAGTAATGTCCTACTTCACTATACCAAGGACATCTTTTAATACACACCTCCATGCACTCAAGATTTGTTTGATTTACTTGGGTCACTTTTATGTTTGCATCAGCCATGAGTTTTTCTAATCCTTGACCCCTCACTGACTTCATTATTTGGATGTCAATGCTAAAGTCTTGAATTTGATTTATCAATTTGCATGTTTTTTCTGTAGTCTTTATTTGTCTTAAGATATCTTTGACAACAACATTTGGTACATATGCAACAATCTCTACACCAACCAAATATGGTCTAAATGATTTCACCACTTTCACTAATGCATAAGCTTGCTTCTCATTTATGTCATAATTAAGATTAGAAATTTGTAAACTTCTACTAAAGAAAGCAATGGATTGTTCATGTCTTTTTCATTCTATTGTAGCATAACTGTAGCAATGGTGTGATAAGATGCAAATAAAAAAATTAGAATGGTTTCTTGAAATCAGGGGGTTTAAGAACTAGTACTTCTTTAATTTCCTTATTTATTTCTAAACATTCTTGTAATATTTCTTCATCCCAATCCACATTTTCTCCTCTTCTCAACATCTTATCAATAGGTTTGATTATTTTAGCAAAATTGGAAACAAATCTTCTTACAAAATTAATCTGGCCAAAAAATGATTGAATAGCTTTGACTGTCTTAGGAATTTTTATGTTATCAACTATTGTAACTCTATCCAAATCAATCCTAATTCCATATTTGGACATAATACTCCCTATAAATTTCCCTCTGTTACCCCAACTGATACTTTTTAGGGTTAAGTAATATCACATACTCAAAGCCCTTTTGAATATTTCTTTATAAGTGATTACAATAGTCCTTTGCCTTCTTTGAATAAGTAGTCAGGTCATCCTAATAAAAAACTAGTATAAAATCAATGAGTCCTTCAAAATCAACACCCATGGCTCTTTGAAGAGTGGGACCGGCATTGGTCAATCTAAAAGGCATTCTTGCATACACATACATACCCCATGGAGTAGTAAATGGTGTTTTGTATTGTTTTGACTCTTTAAATTTCACCTAATTATACCCTAAAAATCATCCATCATCAAAATAAATTCATTACCTAACACCTTTTTGTGCCTCCATATATATTTGTTAATGCATAGTTGTCTTTTAATGATGATATGTTCAAATTTCTAAAATTCACACACAACCTTATATCCCCATTCTTTTTCCTTACTGGAAAAAGGATAGAGCCCTACGTGGAGTGTGATATGGGCTTTATTATTCCAATATCTCTTATTTTAATTATTTATTCCTTCATTTTTTGGGGCTATCATTGGGTTAATGGGTCTCTGCTTTTCTCTGAAAGGATTAGCTTGAAGTTTTAAAGGTATTTCATACTTGTAAATATATTTTATGTAGGATTTTAATTCATCATAAGAGAATACAAATAAATTCTTATACTTTCTTAGTAATGATATCAATTTTGATTTTATCTTATGGGATAATATTCTACCAATAAAGATATCCTTTGGAGTGTGCTCATTTCCAAGATTAATTTTCTCTACTTCTTCTAGTATGGAAATAGATTTAGAAGCCTTGAGACTTTCATGCTCATCAAAAATCTCTTTCTAAGGTAACCAATCATTTGGGTATCTTATTTGTCTTTAGTTACAACACTTCTTTTCCAAATAAACTTTCCTTTCCATCTTGGGATTCCAAAAATCCATTCAAATCAATGCTTTGATCCTAATATTGCTCATCACAAGTCAGAAACTTTAGTAAGTCTTTTTCATCATCAAAGACTTTCTTGGTGTGCACATTTTATGGTACAAATGGTGTATTTTTCATTTCAACCTGTACAATTTCTTCAAATGGGATGTCGGTTTGTTTGATGGCTATATCATCCATCAAGTCATCCAAATAAATATCTTCTTTATCAACCCATTTGATTGAGAATGCATCAAAGAATTCAATCAAGTCCCAAAGTTAATTTCTATATCATTTTAACCTAATACTTTTGGTAATTAATCTATTCCTAATATATTAGATAATCAATTCAAAATCATCAAAATTAGAAAGTATCTTGATCTTATGTATTTTTGTAAGATTCAACCCTAAGATTAATGCTTTGTATTTAGATATGTTGTTAGTACATTCTAAATTCAATAAGAATGAGTACTTAATTCTCTTACCAAAAGGAGATACAAGAATAAATCCTTCCCTATTACCTTCCTTTCTACAAGCTCCATTAAACTACATCTTCCATATCTCCCCACCTTCTTCATGCAAGTATATTTGATTAAGATTATCAATATTTTAGGTAGGTGTACTTATACTCACCTGAAACTTGTCCATGTCAGTGTGAAAAAAATTAATTCCATTATGGGGTCAAAATCCTCTACCAAATATGTTGATCTTGGTTCTCTATCAATTCTAACATTTCTTCCATTTATCAGGATAGTTGCATATGACAGATCCAACTGGACAAATCCACCAACTAGATTTGACCATTGTCTAGATAGAAGCATTCTATAGTAGGTTGGTACCTCTATTATTATGTCATGTGTCCTATATGATACTTCTATACATGCAGGGAATCTAAAATCAAAACTCCTCATAATTCTAACTATAGGTACATACCTATTATCCATTGCATAAAATCTTCCATAAGGTGTATCTATTGTTTTTCATAAGATAAACAGGTTTTACAGGGACCCTAAAACCCAAAAGTAACTACAAAAACATGGCTAATAATAAGAAATTAAAGCCCAGCCCAAAAAGATAGGTCACTTGGCTGATAATAAGAAAAAAGCCCAGCCAAAAACAAAGGCCAACGAAAAGGCCAAAAAAACATCCAGTTAGAAAGCCAGGACAATAAAAAGCTAACAAAAAATAGCAAACATTGATCAACAAAAGACAGAACAAGAAAATTATTCCTCTGTCTTCTGCTCGAGCTCCTACATAGTCTAAGCAGCTTCATAGGCTTTGTGAGTCTCTTCTTCCATCTACTCATGGGTCTTCTGCACATCCTGATCCATACTGGTGAAAGTAATATCAGTTGCCATATCCTCATCAATTTTTCCTCTTCCTCTGTCCTTGTCATCATCCACATCTAGCATACCTCTGGATTTTAATACACTAGTCAAGGATAGAATGTTGTTGTTGATCAAGTTGAGAATGGAAATCATTTGATTCACTAGGTTATGATTGTAGTTTTTCCATGTTTTGAATTCTCTGCTCAGCCAAGTTGAATCTTTCCTCCTAGTCCTTCTGATTATCCTATCCTGGCTCTTTTTTATTTCTCTCCATATGTCCAATCTTCTCCTTATCAATCATGTAGTTACGAGCATTATTTAATAAACTCATTCTCATCTCCCTTGCATTATCATTTATTGCCAAAATTGTAGGATCGATAAGGTCTTCAAACTTGGGTTGTTCCTAATTTTCAACCAAAATTTGGGGGTTAATAATCTCTCTAACAATGCCTATAGTCACAGTTATGACTTTGAAGTTCTTCCAAGCTTTTTGCCTTTCCTTCACTACCACTTCACCACCCTCACCTCTAATATCCTCCTTATCCTACTCCTGGGGTTGAAACTAGGGATGAACAAGGGAAAGTGGAATAGTCGACAAAACCAACCCCTGGCTCAAAACCCTCTCTTCATCCGTACCAGTTTCCCTCTTTCATTTTTTCCCTACAAGATCTTTTGATTGTTAACATTTTCCTCATTTCCCTCCTCATCAAACACCATGTCCTCCCCTTCCTCATTATAATCCTTATCATCTTGACCTAAAAAAAATTTCCCATGCCTTCTAGGAATTATAGCAAAAGGTGACTTTGTTTCCTTTCCTTTAACTCTCTTGCCTGAGGAAGTGTTCTCCTCCCCCTCAGAGCTAATCCTCTAGATGTCATCAGAATTAGAAGAAAAAATAGAGCTACTAGTGTCTTCAATAGCGTTTGCATCATGCGAAGGGTTATTGCTAGTTATCTAAGCTTTGAAGTACTCATGAATTAACAATAATAATCCCTTATGCAAAGCAGGATTCACTAAGGGTTTCTTCTTAAAACTAGAAATAGCTTTACTCATAGATGTAAATAAACAGTACAAAAAGGAAATTTTAATGTCATGATGGAAGTGATTAAGAAGAACAAAATGATAAGTTCTCACTCAATCAAATCTGGTATCCATTGTAATGTACTCAATAATAGCTCGTAAGACATACCTCCAAAGTTTTTTGATGGACTCCATTTCATAGTATGTCTTGCATTTTACTAAGTTGTTCTTCTCCTTTGAGCTCTTTACAAAATCCTTCACCACATTCATTGATAGCTTCTTGTCTCTAAAGAATTTGAAACCCTCCACCAGGATTTCTGACATGGTAGCAACAACTTCCTCTATGACCTAAAAAGAAACACCATTCACTTTCACCTTCCCATCCTTCCATGAATTCACCATATTGTTTGTTACATCTGGGTCAAAGCCATGGATTTTTGCAATGTAATTTGCAATACCTTCCTTCTCTAGTTTTTCCCAAACTTTACCCCTAGTTTTTCATTTTTCCACTTCCCCCACAAGATCCTTCCTACTTTGTTCACCCACCATCTCTTCCCTCTCAATTCTAGCAATTCTCATAAACTCTAATCTCTACAGACCCTTCTCAGACCTATGGAAAATCTAGTTTTTGTTCCTCTGAAAAGCACCAATTTGTTTTGCATTACCCTATAAAAAGTAGCAAAAGAAAATATCAACCCACAATATGTGTTGAAATGACATAGATAACATCAACTGCTTGTGTTTTCCATAAACACCTTTATTACTTGAACGCATTCCCCAATATCCATAAATAATCATAATTGCACTTAGATCTCCATTGTACACCCCTAGATTTTCTCCAGATTGATGAGACTCTTGACTTCTACTAAAATATTCCTTCCCGAATGCCATTTCAACAACCTGTCTAGCCTGACACCCTCATTGGCAAACTAGTTCGCCACGAGATTAGCCTCCCTAAACACATGAGTGACATAGACACTTTCAAATTTTTCAAGGATAGCACAAGTCTCTTCAACTAAATTTGCAATAGACCAAGAAGGTTGAGAAATATGATTAATACAATTTACGATATTTTTAGAGTCCCCTTCTAACCAAAGTTTTCTTCTACCCATATCAAAGGCCAACTTAACAAATTGGCAAGTTGCACTGGCTTCAACAAAATGATTGGTTTGGACTCCCAAAGGAAGAGAAAAAGCTGCCACATCTTCTCCAAAGTTATTCCTTATAACTCCATCACAACCCAAAGGTCTAGGGTTACCTTTAGAAGCACCATTGATATTTTCTTTATGCCATCCCTCTAGGGGAAGAAGCCATTTAACTTCCTTTTTTTTTTTCCTCCTGTCCTTTTCTTTCTCCTTCTTTTTACCTCCATTTTTTATATCTCCCCCCTTCCTTACCTGGTAATTTTCCTTTATACTCCTATAAATCTTTTCTCCAAGAACAAAGGCAGGCTCCTCTCTTTCTCTAAAAATTATGTTGTTCCTTTCCTTCCATATTCCCTAGCAAAAATGAGGCAAAATCCATCTACAAAATTCTTAAAAAATAGAAAATTTGAACATACTTTTCCACTAACTGAAGAAATCCAGAAGATTATCTAGCATGCACCAGCTAATCCATGGGCATAATATTCACTACAACACCTAAATCAATCATATAATTCTTAATAAATTTATTATTGATTAGTATAGTCAAGTAAAAAGGATCCACTTGCAATGAGTTTTCATTAACATTGGTTCCAAGATATATGATTGGTGACCCACTACTAGTTTTTCCTTTTATATGATATTTAATGGGGATTTCATTCACTTTAGATAGAATGTCCATAACTTATTTCCCATATTTAGGAATCTTAATAATTTAAGAAAAGCAACTAAACTCTCACTTGGGATAAAGCATTGGAAATAAATAGATTGGTACTTTCCAGATGCTTACATGTTAATTGCTTATTAGTAGGGTTTGTTACCTTTGGAAGAATCACTTGGTCTTGGGCATGTTTATCATCTAATATTTCTCTCCTTTTTGTTCATTTGTAAATTAAGCTGTGGCTTCTTATCAGGAGCTTTTGGAGGCTTTTTGATGCTTGAATTTATGGTCATATTTCTTAGCCCATAATTACTCCTAGTTTGTTCCACTAATGCTATTATATAAGCTCATCTTTCTTCATCAGTAGTTTTCCCTATTCTTGGGATTTTTTCTTCATCATAGAAGAATTTTTGTGAATATTGTTGCCTTATTCTCATCATATTGATGTTAGGAATGTACTCATCTTTTGAAGAATTATCATCCCTCAGAAGGGGTTTAGCTGATAGTGTATTTACACTAGATTTATTAGTGTCTTGATGATTCCCTTATTCCAATATATATTTTTCAATTAAGCACTAATCAAGAATATGTGGTAATCTATAGGCTTCACACTAGCAGTTGTCTTCAACATTATTATTACTCAAGAGTTTCATTGCTCTTTACAAGTTTTTCATCCTTCCAGACTATATTATATGACACATCTTGGATTCCTGTTCAATCTATTTTTATTTTTATTGTTATGATATCTATTTCCTTTTTTTATCCTATTTGTGATGACCATTCACTTCTTCTCTCCTATTTTCAATATATAAGGTATTTTTATGTGAAGTATTGAAAAGATATTCTTAATTTTCATGAGGAGGGTTGTATTTTGATGTCTTACCTACCTCCTTATTTCCATTATCTTCAGTTCTTCTTTGAGTAACAATTTCATCTCTCTTGATTCCTATTCTCACCAACATCTCACTTGGGAATCTTCTTAAGGCCTTGGATGCCTTTGTAGGTGAAATGTTACACAATCTAGAAGGTTTCATATAATTTATGGGATTCTTCTTCATTATCATCATCTTCCTCCTCTCTTACATTATCTTCAACTCTATAGATCTCTAGTTGGTTTTCATTATTAAGGAATCTCATGTTCTATAATGGATTATTTTCTTGTTCTAGAATTTTTTTGTTTACTTGTTCATCTTCTTCAATGTAGGGTCCCTTTTCATGGTCATAAAATCTTCTATTTCTAGTGAATGTTATTTCTGAAGATTATTTATTCTTACATTGATTCATCTTCTTTGGAATGCACTCCAAATACTCATCCCATGTATGGACATACCTTCTCCCCACATAAACTTAAAAGATAGGTGCATATAGTCTTTCTTTATTTCAACATGAAGAACTTAATAATTCATAGGATAAAATTTCAACATAGAGTCAACACATCTATTCGAAGAAAATCAAATTTGTTGGGTCTTCTAGGTTCTCCCTCTAGAAGAGCACACTTTTAGAATAACTTTTGTTTTGGTCTATAAGGCTTGAAACTCTAGGTAACTTCACAATAATAATTGTGAGAAACTCTCCCAGTAGATTCACCAATATGTTGGTTCCTAAAGTCTTGGTTGGAATCCTATGAGCTTTCCTACTCAATGATGGGATCTCCAACACAATTTGAAAAATGAATGGGATTTTTTCTTAAGAAATCAAATTCCCTTTCTCTTTAGGCTCTATGAAACCTAGGTGGGTCAACCAACACCTTAACCTCTCAAACTAGTTCAAGGCTTTAATTCTAGACTTCTTAGGTGATTCTCTTTAGAAAGGTGGGTATTTTTTAAGAGAACTGAAATATGAAACTAGGTTCTTTAAGGTATTTTAAAAGATTAAGGAAGTGTATATGGAATAATTCAATGATATGCATATGAATATGGTGATGAATATCACTAACTACAAGAGGTAACCTACTTAATAAAACAAATAAGACTATATCATTATCAATATTTGGGTAAATAAATTTATGCTTACATGATATTGTAATTATCAAACTCTTTTCAAGACAATGCATGTTACCATCAACCACCAGAAAGAGAACATCAAAACATTAAAGCCTAGTCTAATTGCATTTAACTTCAACTTAAGAAGACCAATTAGACAAAGCAAGCATTACATGCAGACTTTGATAATCAAGAGTATGTATTGAATTCAATTTTTCAATGGTATTTTTTGATCCAAGATGACAATTTACTGAATGCAAGTAGATGAAATCCAATTTCCCTATTTTGAAATAGGGTATTTGTATCAATTTCAAAAAGATAACTATAATTGAGATGTGATTGGTTGTAATACCTATTCAAAAGACTGCAAAACCATTCATCTTTTCTGCTATATTCAATTCTATATTCACTATATCAAATTTCTATTCAAGGTCTTGGTACCCCTTCTTATAGAAAATGAAGAGATACAATAGAACTTTAGACCTTTTCAAAATGGAACTGACTAGAACTAATTGAAACCAAACACTAATTTGTACAATAGTTTAAATAAAAAATGAAAAACCTTATTGATTTCCCCTATCGAATAGGCTATAGTCCTTAAAACATGTCAAGAATCTCATTCAAATATCAATTATTGCCATGTTAATTTGGAATTTTTGAAAAGATCATTTGTATTTCATCATTATCCTCTTCTAGTTCTAGTTTATGGTAGTCATTGGCATAACTAGTATAGTTAGCCTTCAACTCCCATGTGGTTGCATACAGACTATGGATGACATCTAACTGGTCCTCCTATTTAGGGGTGAGATCCAACTGAGCAACTGGCTTTGGCTCTTCACCTATTGGATGATCTAGAATCGACAAACTCATTCTTGCAAACTTGGTAACTCAAATCATTATGTGATGAAGATGGAACTTCAACCTGTGTACTTAAGATTTTCCATAGTGATACCAACCTAGCATGGTCACATAATATAAAAAGTACATTTAATTCTCCTTTAATTTGAATGTCACTTCGAAAAACATTCCACACATACTTTCATTCATATGTGCTCCAAAATTATCACATTTGTTCAGTTATTTAATTCAAGCTTTGTACCTTCAAGACATTTCACTGATAGGTCATCATTTCACTATTTTGCATGCTTCTTTGTCCATGGGTTCTAAAACTATGATAACCATTTCAAATTTTCATACTTGAAGCTCTTCAATTTGTCTTTCTACAATTTTGTGATTTTTTTCTACTTCGCAAGCTTCTAAGATCATGCCTACAAAATTACAATTTCGCAAGGTTCTTTGCAAGGTATTTGGAAAATAGGAAAAAAAAAAAATTTATCCTTCATGTTAACATGCTACCTCCAAAACAGAAGTTTTTTTTTGTTTCCTTTGGCCATTATCATTGCTCCCAAAATTGCAAAAATCCATTTTTAATGGGTTTTTTAAATCACTTTTAAGAAAAATTTGGAGGATCCGTCAAGGAGGAGACTACCTATTCAGTTATGGTGTAAGGATTGGGATGGAAATAAAAAAGATTGTGATTATCCTATCTTCTATGATGTTTTTGTAGGATGGATAAAAAGGCTATCAGGAGAATCGGCGGTAAGGATCCCAAACAATATTTAGATTATGTTAAGACCAAAAGAATTTCTTCCTAATAAAGGAAATGATCATAACTTTAGTGACTCAATTTATAGGGTAGATTACACATTTTTTAGGCTAAATGGAAGTAAGAAAAACTACATAGGCTTCCTCAATTTGTATAAAAAAGTATTGGTTTTCTAGAGCTCATGTTGTGGCACCAAGAAAAAAGGAAACATTAATACCACAATTTATGAAGTTTGCTAGTTTCATGATTGGCTAAACTAATAAATGAGATCTAGGATTATATAATGAATAACTATAGAGTGAAGGGAGATAGGGATAAATTAAATGATCCTTAAAGGATATATCAAGTCCTTTGTTGCAAAGTATACCCACCAATTCAATATAGGTGAAAACATAATTAGGGATTGTGATGAAGTCTCAACAATTATTTAGAGAGTTAAGAAGTGGGGAATATTATTAAGGATGGAAAATGAGAGATTGAGTAAGGGATTACCCAAGTTCCATGATGAGGAAACATTGGAAGTTTTTAAGGTTGACAATTATATCCAAGATTTTCACAAATTGTATTAAGAGAACATACAACAAGATAAAGGAAAAAATATTGAGCAACCACTATCGCTACCAAAGAAGCAAAGAAGAAAATTAATAGTGCATGAATTTGACTTTGATTCTTCCTTTCGAACACTACAATAAAATTTTTCATCACCTTGTGAAGGGGGAAGTGTTCCTTTTTTAATTTTTGATGATTATGAGGGTCAAGCTGATTTAGAGCAAGTTGTCCATATATTGAAAAGTTTGAAAGAAAGTACAATAGTTAAAACAACATCCCACCTCCAGTTTTTAATAAGGATATACATGGAATCAAGCTCATACTATGGATGGGGATCATAAAATTAATGTTAATTATGAAAGGGAGGAAATTTCCCTAAGGTTCATTGAACAAAAGGATTTCTTGTTATCTTAGGAAGTTAACGATTTTTGGATTAAGTATAATATGAGGGATTTTGAAGAGAAAAAGAAAATATTAGAAGGATTTGATGATTCTAAACATGAGGCAATCATAAAGAAAATGATTAAATATTTTCTCTTAGATGAAATAACTTACACAAAGCATGAGGTTAAGGAAATTGTAAAGAATAGTGATATGATGATTGTACCAGTGTTAACTCTAAAAGAATTGTTCCTAGTAGACCAGGTCAAGAAACAAGTAGACCCCACATTTATGTTAGAGTTTGAAAGTCCTGAAATAGTTGAAGGGTTAGGTTTCAACCCTAAAATAGAAAATATTTCCATTTGTGTGAGTTTCAAGGGTGATAAAACTAACTTGATTGATATTACACGGGGAGCATAAGAAATTTGGCTTTGTCTAGACAATTGATAATACAAACCCCTTGGTATTTGTCACAAAATTGATGGATAGAGCCATGTTCAAGAGAGAACTAATGAAACACATATAAGAGATAATTGATGAATTACACACAAGGGAGTCTAATATGAATAGAATAATAAATAAAATGTATTTGAAGATGCATAGGAAGGAAAATAAACTTCATGATTTAAAGGCTTTTGTCATTAGCAATGTTATTATTGTCCATTAAGGGATTTTTGTAACTATACCTAAAGAGAAGAAATAGGATGAAGGAAAACATGAGGATGCCCACAAGGATTTCAATTATATAAATCTTGAAGAGATTTTGTTTTCCAGAGTGAAACATATATTAAATGTGATGAGATGCACATTGGTTTCAATAATGTTAGTTACTTGTTGGATTTCTTTAGGAAGAATAAAACTATGCTCATGGAATAGGAAAGGAAGTGGAGGTCACCAAATTTTGAATTAAACAGATTGTATGAAGTCATAAAGAGGGACCTAGATGCTCCTCCAGATACTGAAGAAATAGTTGACATGTTGGATACTATCTCAAAGAGTTTAGGTTACATTGACTAGGAAGAACCTAGATGCTCCTCCACATATTGAAAAAATATCTCGAGTATTGGAGAAATGAATAAAAATGATCACTATAGAAGGCTCTAACTTCTTTCCAAATAGATGAATTTCATAGTTATTGGATAAGTTGATTACTTTGGAAAACATGTTTACTAAATTCCAAATTGATTTTAGAGTGGCCACAAGGAAGAAATGGTTAGATCTTCAAGCATTTATCTCAGAGGTCTCATAGTTCAAATGGCTAAATAATATTCAAATTGAAAATTGGGTAGAAATCTACACGAACATCCCCAAAGTAGTACCATTAGAGATTGGATATGATGGAGAATAAGATGTTGTCTAGGTCAAGTGACATTTGATAAACTTTCAAATATTTTGAGTTTTATTTGTTATTTTTTTATTGTAAATATTTGTGAATAGTTGCATTAGTTTTAGCTAGTTATAGTTTTTGAAGAGTTTTGAATCTTTTTTGTGCCCTTTGATTTTCTATAAGAAAGGGTACCAAGACCTTAGGAAACATAAGATAATTAGAATAATAGAAGATAATAGTGAATACATGCTCTATTTTAATATGTTATCCCTAGGTTTATGCAATTGTTCATAGGCTCAATTGTACTTCCATTTTGAAAATCAATACAAAATCCAACTTTTGGCTCCAATACTTGTCAATTAGTGATCAAGGTGTTTGCAAGACTATCCTAAATGGATTTTTTGATCATTAGCATCAATTACTAATATTTGAAGGATTTGAATTTGGTATGGAATCCATATTATCAAAGTTACATTCATTAGTGCATGTCTTTGTCTAGTTAGGCCTTCCTTGTTGAAGTTAAATTCAACTAGACTAGGTTTTAGATTCATAACTCTCTTTCAACTGAAATATAAATAAGGATGGTAGGTTTACTATCTCTAAAGAGTTATATGTGAGTGTATAAGGAAGTTGGACTCTATTTGGCCCAATATTGGACAATGGATTGGTCTCAAGTATTTGTTTCTTCTTAATATTGATATATTTTTTATTTATTGAAAGTTCATATCCTATATCATAAATTATCTGTACAATAGTACCATTATTCATATTTAATTTTTTATGAAGCATTCTCATAATCCAAAATCAATTTCATAGAGCATTTTGTTCAAAGTTCAAGTCTCATTTACAAAAAAATCACAGTTATAGGGTGTTATTTCTTGAGGAATCCTTTCCAAGTCAAGATGAATCATTAAGTACTCTAGAATTTATCTTTTATAAGAATCCTTAAGCCAGATTGAAGGTTAAGGAATATGTTCACCCACCTAGGTCCTGCAAAGCTTGAAGTGCATAGGAATTGGATATTTAGTGATCATTTTTATTAGTTGGCTAAATTGAATTGGAAGATCCAACATTAAGTAGGAAATTTCATGGAATTTCTAACTAGTAAATTTGAGCACCAATAGATACCTTGTGAAATATCAAGGCAACATTGGTTGGAGCCTCATAGGCACAAGATCATTATTGACCCATGGGAGGAGTAGAATGTAAACCAAAAGGGACACCATCTATTTGAGAGTATTTTTTTCTTCTTAGACTGTATGTGTTTCTATTATTTGCAAAAAATATAGGTATTTCATAATATTATAGCTACTCTTCTTCATTGAGAGGGAATACAAACTCCTCTTGATCATCTTCAAAATTATTTTTCCCTACAAATTTATTGTAGGACAACAACATAGCATTAAATTGCATAGGTTATTCCCCCATAATTTAGGGAGGCTGATTAAATAATATCATTATTCTCATATACATTTTTATTTAGTCTCATATCTCCAATGCCTAGAACATTCACATCATCAAACTCAAAAGTATTAGCATTGTTAGTGGGTACACTAGCATTATTGTGTTGGGTATTCCAAGTTTGATTAGGCCTAGGCTCTCCATGGTAGTTTTCTTGAGGATTGACAACATTCTCATCACTAATATTGCTGTAAGTGTTATAATTCTATTATAATTTGGGGAATAACTATTTTGGGAAGAAATTTGTCTCATGTGATTTCCTTGATTAGAAGAGGAATTTGACTTTATTCTAATGATTTCATTAGATAAATGAGATATTTTCTTCGTCTTTACTTCAAAATCACTATCTATATTATTATTTGACTTAGATAGAGTGATATTTTTCTTCTCAAAGTATGCAATTTTATGTGGGTCATAGCTAAGGTATAGAATGGGTGATGATGGAGCAATTGTTTGTCGAATAGGAATAGGATTCAAAAAAAGTGTAGGATTAATAAGAGGTTGATTATTTGATATAATTTGATTTTGAGTAGCAACATTACCTAAGTTAAATGGAGTATCAAAATTTCCTCCATCTTGGGGATCCATTTGTCAGATGAATGTAACAATTTTATTGTAAACCTTTTCTAAGGTATCGATATCAATAGTGGGAAGTCATCTTAGAAAAATTGAAATAAGAGGATCCAAGGCTTTTAAGTAAACTTGAATTTCAATATCATCCTCAATGATAGAGTAAGGAACCTCAAGCTTTTGGTACAATTTATGAAAATGTTGATTAAACATGGAAATAGGCTCATGTAGCTCCTTTCTTGTAGTAGTAAATTGGCAGTGCAACATAGTAGGATCAACATAAAGCTTGAACTAGTTGAGGAACTTAGCTTCAAATTCAGTCCAATTAGAAATAGATGTGAATGACAAATTTAGATACTAGTTGTATGAAAACTCTCCTAAAGTGTATGGAAACAATTGATAAATCACATCTTGAGGTGGAAACTCCTTACAATTGTATATTATCTAAAAGCGCAAATGTGTTCTTTCATTGTTTGTAATTCTCCATACATGAATTTAGGGTAAATATTTAAGGATTTTTTGGTAGATCATGTATTTTTCATTGTTTGTAATTCTCCATACATGAATTTAGGGTAAATATTTTAGGATTTTTTGGTAGATCATGTATTTGACCTGTTAGGTTCAACATAAAACTTTGGGCATTAGCCAAGAAGGTCATTGTGCATGAGGGTGGTGGTGTCTGATTTTAACTAATCAAAGAAATGATAACATTAGATGACTATGACTATGTAAAAGAATTGTGAAAATGTTAGAATAGAGATCTTTGGAAGGAAAGTGAGATGGAAGATGAAATGGATTTGAAGTTCCTTTCTAAATTTTTAATTTTTATTTAGGTTCAGGCCCTCCTAGCACCACTTCTGTTGAGCATCACTATTATGCAACAACAATTATAGAAATTTTAAGTAAATTTCTCTCTTGAAAAGCTTTTGAAATCAACTCCAAGGTTTCTTTAGGCTATGGGTCAACCACCTGGATAGCTTAATTAAAGATAAATGTGATTTTTTCACAAGGAGGCCTTTGTTGGTTTAGTGTTAATGTCATCATGAAACCTATTTTATTTTATGTGGCATTAGATTTGACAGGTGACTCATTCTCCCACAATGTCAAGTACACCCCATGATTTGACATAATACTTGGCCATTTCATTTCACTTATCTTGCATATCCTTTTTGGATCTTCATTAAAAACCCTAATTTTGTGATATTATTCCCACATATGTCATAATTTTTTTAGTTGGCCATAACTCCATTCTTTCTTATCAAATTTTAATATTTTCCCCTACCTCCATTTCCTTCCCTTTGCAAAATTTTACATTTTCCATCTTTTTTAATTGGTTTTAATGCCATTACTGGGTAATGTGATAGACTTTTTAAGTTCATATGTATTATTATTTTTTCATATTCCCCTAGCACACAACCTTTTTACATGAGTATTTATGAGGCATTGCCATTTCTTTACCAAATTTTCTATAGATACTTTCACATCTGCTGACCTTAAATTACATTTCCTCTCCACTTCATATCATTATTTCTCATCCCTTCTTCACATGATTCACAACCCTTTATCAACTATATCCATGCATTCCACTAAGTCAGTGATCAAAAATAAATTAGTATATTCAAAATTAAGATGACATATTATATAAGTAATGATTTTTCAATTTTAAATTGTCCATTCAACTTCTAAGGAGGATTTTAATGATGCAACCTTTCAACTTACATGAAGATATATAAATTGAGGCTCGAATTAAATTGAAGGGGTAATGATATGGACATATATCTCATTTGCTAAGATTGCTAATTTGTATTAGATCTTATATATAGAGTTCATCAGCAGACATCTCAAACATGGGATTACCCAACTCCTATAGAGTTCATGGGCATACATCTCATTCATGGGATAGCCCAACTTTATGAGCTTGGACACACAACTCCTCCACGGGTTTGTCCAAATTTAAATGATTTGCAGGCATACATCTCACTTATGAGATTGTCCACAATTTTATGAAATTATATTTAATATTATGAGTGAATTTAATTCTTGATATTGTTTTTTTATGTGTTTACAATACCATTATTTCTTCCTTTGGTATTGTCTTCTAAATTGCGAAAATAATTCAGATTAGTGCTATCAGAGCCAAGTTTTATCTCATTTTAGATATATCTACAATCAAATTTATCCCAATATGAGGGTGTTTTTATAGTGGTCTTCTTCCTCAAAAATCATCATCAGGTCTTATACAAAACTTATAACTAGTCTTTCGAATCACAATAAGCTTGCACGATGGATTGTTGATTCTTCTAACCATTCCCTTCAATGACACTTCATCTTCTAAATGTTGAGGCAATTTATGCATTTTTTTGTCACAATATGTGGTGGAAGTAGAAGCAATGGGGCAACAATAGCTTAATCACATGTTCTTAGCAGAAGATGAAGCACCAAGGACCATAGGTATAGAATTTCTAATGACGTTGATGTTCAACAGCACCTCCCATGGCTTCAGATAGTTAAAGAATTGGTGGTTGAAAAGAAAGAAATGTCTCCCATGGTGTCTTTTCCCTATCCTTTGTTACTCAATGATATTTTCCATAGTAACAAGGTCTCTATTTCTGCAAGGAAATTGGCTAGAGCTTTAGGAAATACTAACCTTGTCTATAGTGGCAATAGGCATATAACAAGATAAAAAGGTTTAAAAGAGCTCACGGAATGGCGATTATTACAAAACCAAAAGTTGTGAGAGAATTTTTTTGTAGTCTCATTACTTAGCCTCCACATTTGTCTGATCCATCTCATAGTTTAACCTCTCTAACAGCAAATCGGTCTAGGACAAGCAGCCTCAGAAGACAAATAGTTGCTCTAATATAGAGGAATGAGCATGCTCAAAAAAATGGTGGATCTTTGCATCCTTTATGGTCCCCAAGTAATGTGATCTCAATGGATTTAGAAACCTATGATTCATCTTTAACCCCTCTAAGTTCCCTCATAGTTTTGAAGGTCAAGTCAGGGGAATTAGGCTATAATCTCACTACTATTCTGAGTTGTTGAAGATCCTTAACCATATATGGAGCCTTGACGAACAACATTCATCCAGTGTCTCATTTTTATTTTCTTTACGATCTGAATTGGAACATGCCCAAGGGAGAATCAAGGAATTAATGCAAGAATAGAGAGATGATCATCACCAAATTTAGACCTTAATGAAAAAAAGTGCAGATCAAAAGAGGAAATCAAAGGTTGAGTTGGAAATGCATAATGAAAATGGTCATCATTTTGAAGATACAAAGGATATGTAGGATAAACTTGGTGAGGAAACTAAGGAAGATGGGAATGACAATATTGAAGAAGATCAATGTCATATAATGCAATATATTATTCATTTAACAAGAGTATTTTGCTCATGATCTTTCAATATTTTGATTCAACATACTCAAGAGAACTTCCAATCTAAATAGAAGAATTATTATATTTTGAGTACATTGTTACTTCATTTGGAAGATGATGGGACAAGGGGGCCCATTGCCTCATAAGAAAGGAGGAATGGTCATAAATAAATTAGGATATTCAAAATTAAGCTAACATATTATATTAAGTAATGACTTTTCAATTTTGAATTATCCATTCAACTTCTAAGGAGGCTTTTAATGATGTGACCTTTCAACTTCCATAAAGATATATAAATTGAGGCTTGAATTAAATTGAAGGGAGAACGATATGGACATACATCTCATTTGTTGAAATTGCCAATTTGTATCAGATCTTATATATGGAGTTCATGGGTAGCCATCTCAACCATGAGATTGCACAACTCCTATAGAGTTCATGGGCATACATCTCATTCACAGGATACCCCAACTTTTATGAGCTCAAACACACAAATCCTCCATGGGTTTATCCAAATTTGATTGATTCGTAGGCATACATCTCACTTACGATATTGTCCATAATTGTATGAAATTCTATTTAAAATTATGAGTAAATTTTGCATTGACAATACCATTATTTATTCCTTTGGTATTGTCTTTTGAATTGCTAAAATAATTCAGATCAATTAGTCTAGGCTAATACTACTCAAACTTGTTTCAAGTATATGGAACACACAATTGATTATTCTCCACCAAATTATAGGGTTTTGGTTTTCCCAACACATGGTTAGTAGGGCATTTCATGGAAGCTTACATATGAGGCTCTCGGCGCTATTTTTTGAATGGACTATCAAACTTGTTACAAAAATGTGTGTGTTCTCCTTGGTGAACATATCCTCTCCTTGCTCACTTGACATCTTATTTATCCTAAACCAAGTACTTTCAATTTTTTTGTTGAACATGTTGGACATATTACACTTAGAGGATGGCCTAATTACCTTGGTAGAAAAATTTCTTTGGCATGCATTCATTTAAAAATATGTCCTATAGATGGGGTTCAAGAATTACAAGTTATGGGTGTATGATGCTCTTATTGGGGACATACTAAAGCTATATTTCATTATAGAAGGATATACTCATGATATCATCCTTAACTCCATTAAATTTTCTTTGGAGAAGATGGACTTCAAGTTTGTTAATAACATCCTCAACAAGTATTTGGATGATATTAAAAAGAATTTTTTCAAACAAATTTGTGGCACAACTAGCACCATCTTCCTACTTATGCAACATGAACACTCAAAGTTGTCATCTTCAAGTCAGAATAGATCACGAGGTAGGGGTTGTGGGAAAATAGAACATTTGGAGCATCATGAAAGAGGTTTCCAATATGAACATTAAAGGTTAGCTAGAGGGTACCATTTTGACTCTTATGTATTCACCCATGATCATGAGGAGGATGCATGATCTCTTTTTTTTTTCTTTCTTCAAAGATTTTATGTATCCATTCTTTCTATTAATATGGTACTCTAGTTTAAAAAGGATGTAGTCTATTCGTTAAGGCCTCTGTATGTGTTGTCATACCATTTTTTTATGTCACCAATTACAGTCTTGGGGTAATGGCTTTTGTATTGGTCACCATACCATTTTGTTTATGTCATATTAGTTAGTTTATTACTAAGATTATAGAAACGCTTCTATAAGGTTTTTAGATCAAAATTCATGACTTCCTTGTCATTGGACTTATGTATTTCATTTTATTTTAATATAATTACATATAGTCTTCTACCTTCTTTTTTTAAATCAATATTTTGTATTTTCTGATTTTCAATGAATGTAATTTTACTATGCAACTAATAAGAGAATCCTAATTAACCAAGTTTATAAATCAATTACAAAATGATTTTAGGTAACAAGAGATGTAATAAAATTCACTAAAATTATAAAAACCTATATGAAACAAGCCATAAAAACAAATCTTCTAAAAAATGAATTTCTGAGGGAATGAGTAGGAAACTCATAGTTTCAAGAGCAATACAATCACAACTTCATAGATGCAATCATCAAATGATCTTTCTCAAAGGTTGAATTATTATTCTACAATTCATTGAATCATTTGGACACTTTAGATGTACACACACAAGACAAACTACTATGAATTTTCTAGTAGAAATTCTTTTTTTAATTCATCATGCCAGAGGTATTCACATCAATCATAACATACTCCAAAATTATAACATTGACAACCATCATGTAAAATAAATAATAAACTCTATCATCATTCATAAATACAATTCATGATAACACAATATTCAAGAAAGCTATACCACACACATAATAGGAGCACTAATTATATATCTTTAATGTATTAAACACTAACCCTTGATGCATCATACAATCATTCTTTTATAGAAAACTCTCCTCAAATATTTTTGGAGGTAGGGTTTATATCATGCATATAAAGTGAAAAAATGCATTTTACTCTAATTATATGAAAAATAGGTCTTAACATGATGCTAATTGGTCCTACACATTTTTGGCAATTTTATTATGTGCATGAGGTTTTTACGTGGTGAGAAAACTAATAAAGAAGATAATGCTCCAACTTGAACTAATCCTTTCAAGTGTTATTCAAACTCAACCTCTCAAAATATGGTCTCTTAAAATATAAAATCAATACCTCTTCATATGAAACTCATAGTTAACCTTCAACTACCTTATCTTTATCTTCACTGAAAATATCCATGAGAGCTATCTAAAATAAGAATTGGTAGTGAAAAATGTTTAAATGCATTGGCTTCCAAAATCATTGGAGTTATTTCTACATTTTTTGACTAAGTCCCAAATTTTCTTTTTAGTTTCTAGATTGCAAAGTTGTAGTGTGAACTTCAAAATTGTAGAGTTGCAGAGTAGCCTTCAAAAATGTAGAGTGCATAATTCTAAACTTTTGTGAAGCAAAATTGTGAAACATTTGACTAAATTCAAAACTGTAAAACCATGATTTGAGTTTTGTCCCTTATTACTCTTGAAGTATACCTAGATACTTGGACTTGAATCTTTCTACAATTCACTTTATACCTTATTTTAGAACTCCCTTACTTCCTTCTTTACTACCTCAAAATTCTCAGTCTTTTGATAGAGCTTTTTCAAAATGCCTTCACTCCAGAATATCCTTTGGAGGTCCACTCTGGTAGATACAATCTAACACAAGGCTCTAAACTTATAAGCCATGATTGATGCCAAAGGGAATTCTGAAGACTTATATTTTACTAGTTTGGATGAAGCTACCTTTAGTATGGATGGAAGTGGTGAAGCCATTTTTTACCTAGAAAAAAAGATGATTGTCAATAGCTCATCATAAACTTATGTATAAAATAAATATAAAACATAAATTAACCCTAAGAAGACCAAAATTAGGTTGATGACTCTAATAATTGGATGAGTAGTTGACAAAAAGAAAACAACCTTGAATTTGTGCACTTGTAGAGCTAAAAATATCCACGAGTGTGTAAAACACATGGAAAGATAAATTATCTCCCGAGCTTCAAAGGTCCACAGGCTTGAAAATGCAAAAACTATGATGAACTTGGTTATTTTGGTCCTAGGAATGTGTGTTCATGGGGTTATAACACTTTGCAACTTTGTAGCTTTGTACCTCTGCAACTTTGCATCTTTGTAGCTTCACAATTTTATAGCTTTGCAACTATATAGCTTAGTAACTCCACAACTGCATAGCTTTACAACTTTGCAACTGAAGTAGCTTTACAACTTTATAGCTATGTAAAAGGACTTAGAGGAAGAAATAAAGACTCTATAAGGTTATAGAGAATCACAACTATGTAGATGCATAGCTAGACAAGTTGATGTAGGAGCATCCCATGTAAGAGCAATCTTGCATCACCCAAAAAAATATTTTATTTCAATTATTTGAACAAGGGTTGTCTTAATACAAATTTTTTGTCTATGGAGGCTTTCTATTCATTAAATCATTCATATGATCTCAAAATGTTCTAATTGCAGAGGTGGAGGTTCATCTCAGTCCCAAATCATAAGTATCGATGGAATTATTATAGATTTTTGGTATAAATTTTTTGTGCAAAAAATTTGGGCCCAATTTTGGAGGCCTAAACATGCCCAGATGAGGCCCAAAAACTCAATGAATGGGTGCTTGCACACATCCAATCATGTAAATCAGAAGCTAAGGATTCCAAAAAAGTGGTTATAATAGCCAATCAGAGCAATGGTATGAAAGTTAAGGCCTCCCAAAGTTGGGCAAACCAAAAATTCTAAATTAATGTCAAAGGTCTATTTGGTCAACTCTATATGTATTTTTAGGGTCTATTAGCCTTGGGTATTAAGTTTGAGTGTCCAGAACCTTCTCGAATGGCATAAAGTTTCTTATTTAAGAAATGCTTGTACATTGTCTAGGACAACTCTAGGTGATATTTCACAAATTCTTCTTGTCGATTACTATAATGAATGTACCCATGTGGGTTAGCATATTGTAATTCTGAATTCTATAATTCCACGTTTGTAGTGATAATAAGAAGCCCATATTTTGTTCTCACAAATTGATGTTATTTCTTTATTTTTTCTATGTGTTTAAGGTATTAAGGGGAGCACCCTTCATCAAGTGGTATCAAAACAAGAGTTCCTAAGTGTGTAAAAAGATCACTAACTGTGAGGCAATTACACTAGGATCGTGGTCTAGGCTGAGCGTGTAGATAGATCACTGATTGTGAGGCAGTTTACTCTAGGGTTTCAATGGAAGTGCCAAATGCCTCCATGAAGAGAGCATGGTGGAAGAGTCATAGGTGTTACACCTAAGGATTTTAGAGCCCTCCAGAGATAGATGCAAGCATTGGACGAAAAAATGTGTAGAAGAATAAATCTTTCTATAATAGATGAAAGTGAGGATGAAGGTGAAGAAGAAGAAAATGTTGAAGTAGAGGCAGTTCTAAACCTAGAAGAAGAAATACTTTTTAAGGCTATTTCCAAGATTGGAAAAAAGACCTAAGTTTGATGTTCCCACATTTTTTAGAAATCTTAACCCAAAGGATTTGATCGATTGGATTAATGAATTAGAGGAATACTTTGAGTATGAAGATATTGAGGATCTTGATAAGGTCAAGTTTGCAAAGGCAAAACTAAAGAGACATGCAAATATTTGGTGTTAAGAGATTTATTTGGAGAAAAATAGAAGAGGGAAGGACAAAATCACCAGATGGGATTGAATTATAACTAAATTGAAGAAACAACTCATCCTTATAGAATGTGAGCTTGATCTGTTAAAGGAAATGCAAGGGTTGAAGTAAACAAGATGATATGTTAAGGAGTATACCAAGGAGTTCTACAAATTTCTCATCAAAACTGACCATGTAGAAGCTAATAAAGAGAAATTTTTTTGTTATCTTAATGGGTTGAGGCAAAGTATTTAGGAGCTGAATTTGGTTTGAATAATCAATATTGAAGAGGCATACCAATTTTCCCTAAGAGTTGAGAAAAAGCTAAACAAGGAGTTTGATAATAAGAATAGTGGAAGAGGTCACGGTAGAAGATCTAGTGGATGATCTTATGGAGGCCAAAATGATGATTATAAGAACAAGGATGAGGCTATAAGTAGTAGCCAAAACCCAAGAGGAAACAATTCCAATCATTTCCATGACATAAAAATAGATATTAGAGAGGAAGGGCAAGAGGGAAAGGATCTAGAAGAGGAGGTTCTCATGGAAAATGCTTTCACCATAAAAAAAGAAGGGCATAGAGAATTTGAATCTTACTGGTGCCAAGGAAGGACAAATTGAAGAATAGAAGGCCAGGAAAGAGTTGTGCATGTTGATGAAGATGCCAAATCATCCCATTCTAAAGATGTTGAAAGAGTCTTAATATGAAACTCTTGTTGAATAGAGAGAATGAACTTGATAAAAGGAGGAGTTTGTTTCAAACTAGGTTCAAATGTGAAGATAAGTGTTGTGATGTGATCATTGATGGTGGAACTACTAACAATCTAGTCTCATAAAAGATGGTCACAAAGTTAAACCTGAAGAGGTAGAAACACTTGCATCCATACCATATTGTCTGGGTGTAGGATAACCACAAGGTCATGGTCAATGAGAAGTGCCTAATGAAGTTCAAGATAGGAAGCTACCATGATGAGGTGCTTTGCGATATCATACCTATAAACATATGTTATATGTTGTTGGGTATGTCATGGTAGTTTAACATGCATGTTGTACATGATGGGTGACTAAATGCCTACACTTTGGCAAAGGATGGAGTGAAACATAAGTTGAAGCCATTCAAGGAGAAAGAAGATAAGGTATGTAGCACTTCTAGAATATATTTTCTTGATAGAAAGGAGTTTCTCCAAGGTATGAAGTGGGACCATATCTATTTTGTTGTAATCCCAAAGATGGTAAAGAAGAAGAAGAGGAGGTACCTACAGAAGTTGAAGATTTATTGGGAGAGTTTCCTAATATTGTGTTAGATAATGAATGTGATGGATTACCCCAGTAAGGAAAATCAGTCACCAAATGGATTTGACACTAGGAGCCAATTTTCCAAATAAGATAGTGCATAGAATGACACTAGTACAAAGTGGAGAGTTGAATAGACAAGTGCATGTGTTGTTGTAGAACGCGTTGATTTGGGAGCAACTAAGTTCGTGTGTTATACTAATAGTATTATCACCTAAGAAAAATGAAAAAGGGAGGATGTGCACATATTATTGTGCTATCAACAAGATCACAATAAAGTACAAATTTCTATTCCCAAGGATGGATGATATTATGGATTGTTTCAGTGGAGCTATGTATTTCACAAAGACAAATCTAAAGAATGAATGTAGTCAGATTTACATCAGTGAAGGTGATGAGTGGAAGACTACTTTCAAGACAAGGGAAGGATTGTACGAGTGGTTAGTCATGCATTTTGGGCTAGCTAATGCACTAAGAACTTTCATTGTCTCATGAATGAGGTACTAAAGGAGTTTTTGGGTATATTTTTTATTTTTTACCTAGATGATATTTTGATCTTTAATAAGATGTTAGAGGAGAATTTCATGCATATTCAAAAGGTTTTTGATAAGTTGAGGGAAGAAAAGTTGCTGATAAACTTGAAGAAGTGTAGTTTTCTGAAGGAGTTGGTGTACTTGGGATTTGTAGTTTTAGTAGAAGGTTTTAAAATGGGCTTGGAGAAAGTGAAGGCCATCCTTGAATGGCCTACTCTAAAGAGTGCTACAGAGGTAAGATCCTTTTATGGACTAGTTAGTTTTTATAGAAAGTTCATAACAGGTTTTAGTACTATTTGTGGACCCTTGACTGAAATAATGAGAGGGGATAGGAAAGAATTTAACTGGATTGTAGGAGAAGATAATATTTTTAATCTATTGAAATAGAAAGTTATAGAGTATTTTGTTTGAGCACTTCCAAATTTTAACAAGGTGTTTCAAGTAGTCTGTGATGCTAGTGGTACTATAATAGATGCTATTTTGAGCCAAGAAGGTAGATATGTTGCTTATTTTAGTGAGAAATTGAAAGATACCAAAAGAAAATATTGTATCTATGATCAGGAATTTTATGCCATAGTTTAAGCATTGAAGAAGTGGAGACACTAAGGAGTTTGTCTTGTATACTGATCATCAAGCTTTGCAATATTTGAATAGTCAAGGAAAATCAAACCAAAGACATTTGAAGTGGGTTGATTTTTTGCAGAGTTATACATTTTTTTTGAAATAAAGGAGTGGGAAGTCTAGCAACGTTGCAAATGCTCCTAGTAAAAGATAATTTTTGCTAACATAGATGCAAATTGAGGTGGTTGGGTTCAAGGAACTCAAGCATGTGTATTTAGAGGATCCTAATTTTGGTGAAGCATAGAAGGCTTGTATAGAACCTATTACACTTGAAAAGACAAAGTGGTTCATAATACATGATGGTACAATGTCCAAAAAAAGTGTGTTGTGTATTCCCAGAAGTTTTATGAGAGAGAATCTCATCAAGGAGAAGCATAGTGGAGGATTGGTTAGACATTTTAGGAGAGATAAGACCATTGCTTTAGTTGCTAAGAATTATTACTAGCCATAGGTGTAGAAAGATGTGAAGAAGTTTTTAGAGAGTTGTAGAGTATGTCAGATGGCAACAGGAGTGAAATAGAATATGGGGTTGTATTAGCCATTACCTATACGAGAGAATCCATGGGAGGATGTCAGAATGGATTTTGTTCTTGGATTACCAAGGACTCAGTGAGGGCATGCTTTTATTTTTGTGTTGGTTTACAAGCTTTCAAAGATGGCACATTGTATTCCCTATAAGAAAACTACTGATGTTGTTCATGTGGCAGAGTTGTTTTTCAAAGAAGTGGTGAAACTACATGATCTACCAAAGAGAATAGTTTCATATCAAGATACCAAATTTGTTGGGTATATTTGGCATACATTTTGGAAAAAAATGAATACATATTTAAAGTTCAATTCATCACATCATCCATAGGCTGATGAATAAATAGAAGTTGTGAATCGCAGTTTACAAAATTTGCTAATATGTTTGGTTGGAGACAAGCCAAAAATCTAGGATCTTATTTCACCAGAGGAAGAATTTGTGTATAATAATTTTATCTATAGGAGTACTAGTAAATCACCATTCCATATTGTATATGGAATCAATCTGATGAATTCTTCTAAATTGACAAAATTGGATAAAGGTGAAATAAGTAGTGTGAAGCGGAAAAATTTGTTGAACGTTTGAAGAATATCCATGAGGTGAGGAAATACATTATTAAGATGAATACATAGTATAAATCTAAGGAATATGTGAGACAGAGGTATAAGGAATTTCATATTGGAGATGAAGTCATGGTTTATTTGAGAATGGAGTGTTCCCAGTGGGTACATATAATAAGCTGAAAATGAAGAAGTTTGGTCTAAGTAAAATAGTCAAAAGGAATGATTCTAGAAATTCCTATGAAGTGGAGTTTCCTATTGAACTAAATATTTCAGCAGTATTTAACATTTTAGATTTGATAGAGTGACATGAAGAAAGTGAAAGGGATGAAGTTACAGAAGTGTAGCAGATTATTCCAGCAACTAGTTCAGCTACAAAGGAGATTGAGGAGATACTAGATAGTCGTGGTGGAAAAAGTACAAGGAAAATAACTTATGAAGAATACTTGATCAAATGGAAAGGAAGGCTAGTAAAAGATTCATCATGGCTAGCAAGGGAAGAGATTAACTATCTTGTTTTTCCTCTAAACACCTAAGATGTGATGGGGTCACTTCTCAAATTACTCTAGGTGTCTGATGCAAGAGCATTCTAGGTGGAAGAGTAATCTTGTATCACCCAAAAAAATATTTCATTTTAGTTGTTTGTATAAGGATTTTCTTAATGCAAAGTTTTTTTCTATGGAGGCTTTCTACTTAGTAAGTTAGACATACAAGCTCAAAATGTCCTAATTTCAAAGGTGGACATACAAGCTCAGAATGTCCTAATTTCAAAGGTTCATCTCAATCATATCAACTTGCCAATTGAGGATTAGTGCCATATCATAAGTATCAGTGGAGTTATTGTGGATTTTTGGTATAAATTTTGGGTACAAAAAATTTGGGCTTAATTTCGAAAGCCCAAATGTACCCAGATGAGGCCTAAAAACTCGATAGATGGATGCTTGTGTGGATGCAAGCCTATAGATCAGAAGCTGGGGATTCTAAAAAGTCATTATAATAATCAATCAAAGCAAAAATTTAGAAGTTATATCCTTCCAAAGTTGGGTCGACCAAAAATTCCAAATTAAATGTCAAAGGTATATTTTGCTAACTCTATATATATTGTTAGGGTCTATTAGCCCTAGCTATTAAGTTTGAGTGTCTAGAACCTTCCCAGGCGACATAAAATTTCTTATTTAAGAAATGCTCATACATTTTCTAGGACATCTTTGGGTGATAGTTCATAGATTTTTCTTGTAGATTACTATAATGAAGCTAACCATGTGGGTTAGCGTATTGTAATTTTGAATTTTGTAATTTTGCATTTGCGGCAATAATAAGAAGCCCATATTTTGTTCTCATAAATTATTGTTATTTCTTTGTTTATGTTATGTGTTTTAGGTATTAAAGGGAGCACCCTTCATCAAAAGTACATGAAGATACTTAGAGTTTCCATAGGGGACTTGAAACAAAGAAAAAGTAGAAGGAAAAAAACTGACAATGACACACTAGGACCCTACTACACAACTCAAGGGACTTATCAAATATCAACAACACTTGAGAGTGGGCATCATCTGATGTAATAAGAAGGCATGACTTACAAGATAGGGATACAAAAAATTAAAAAAGGGTCCTCATTTGCTAAGTAAAAAATGGGGCATGTGATGTGGAATTACAACACAACCCATTCACACACTAAACACATTCAATATAAGAGAAAGAGGGACTTCTAAATATAACTCTCAATATAACCTAAGTTACATTCATAAAATACAAATAAATGAAGGGATGTGAATTATAAACCTAAAATATATCAAGGAAGTATGCAAGAAAGTCCTCTTTCATGGAATGTAAATTAATTTAATATATGAAATATGAATGTAAATTGAACCAATTGAATCAATAACAAGAGTAAGATAAATGTAGATGCTAAATATATGCAATCTATCCAATTAAAATAATAAAATAGATCTATGCTAAAATATGAAGTACTTGCCTTCAAATATGCAAGAAAATATACCTCTTTTCTCTAAAAATTGTGGATTTGAAATTGTGACTATAATTTTGACTGTAGATGTATGATTACAGTAGAAAACCTAGAAACACTATTTTTGTCAAGCATGTAGTGAAAAGTTGACTTTGTGAAAAAGTTTCTAGATACTTTATAGGACAATGGAAATGCTCTCAAGGCATTGTAACAAATTCAACCCAAGCTCTTCTAAAAAGGTATTGGCAAGTATTTTTTTGGATATGTAATCAAAATTCAAATATACTACTCATGCACACACAAAAAATTGGTTTTGTTTATTGGTGGAGGGCTCACCTTGGTCAAGGCCTAGATTGAGGAATCAACCTTGAAATTAAATGTAATTTAAAGCATGAAAGGAAACAAGACAAATGTAAGTATTCACCTTGCTTTATGAAACCCTTTTCAATAATGATTTTACAATGCTTGTGGGTTGTCAATGTTGAATTTACAATTAAGGATGTAGGTGTAATCACCCAAAAATGGCCAACTAGACTATTAGCCCCCTTTCTAGCATTTTTTCTTAATTTATTTATTCCTTATCTTTGATTAAATCATCACTTTGTTATTTATTTGAATATAACCTATGGTTTGACCACCATATCCTAAGTCTTTTATTTAATTGAAATAACATGTCCCCTTTTAATTAAATAAAATCCCCAAGTCCCACTTATCCTAAGTGTGCACATGAAAAGGCATTTTTCTAATCTAAAAATAAAATAAAAGGCATTTTTGTCTCGCATTAGGTGCATATTTCCAAGGTGCATGGAATCTTTACTCTCCTCCACACATATTTTGCCTCTTAAACACCACAGTTGATCTTGCCTAGGTGAGATTTTTGTGCACTTGGATCACTCAAGGCTCATCATTCACCCTGGATTTTTCCTCTTAATCTCTACTATCTATTCCTCTTTAAAAGGAGGCTATTTCCTCACTCTCTTATCTCTTAACGATTATGCCATTGTTATGATGCAAGTGTTTCTTAGTGATTTTACATCACTTGGAGAACTCACTTTGGATTCACTTGCATTTGCATCCTCTCATTTGCATTAGCTTAGTTTCCTTTTATGCATAGCTTAGCCCACATATCTTAACTAAGTGGTATTTAAATCTTCATACTTGTTCTCTTAGATCTTGCATCTTGCATTTTATTTAGTTTACTTGTGGTTGCATTGCACTCATTATGATTCTAGGATATTGGCATTCTTACCTCTACTCTTTGAATCTTTTGTTCTATGTACACCTTTCAAGGATTGCTTTAGCTAGGTTCATTTGAGAGCCACCATCTCATAGCTCTTACACATCATAGATAAGAAGATATAAGCCACTTCTTGAGACTCCCTCCCATGGGTTCTCTAAAGTGTAATGGTTTAAATTAGTGTACCTTATTTTTGGTATAATTTTTTAGTGCCACTGTGGGGTTGGACATCTTGGTTTAGCTCCATTTTGCTAGTTTTTATAGCTTTTTGCACTTGCAGGTTTGCATTCTCTTTTTGTAGCCAAAAGTATTGTACGATACTTTCTCCGTGATCATACTATATTTTTTGCATTTTGGATATGATAGATTGTTAGTTTCACTTTTGTACTAGTGTTTTATACTTTATTGTGATTCTTTTTGGAAAGTGTCATACTTTTTTTATATAGAGTATCAAACTAGGTAGAAGCATTGACTGGGTATACTGGGAAGTATTGTACGACACTCTATTAGCAAGAAGTAATGCTCTATCCATTTCATTTTCACATTTCAACTTTCAAATTTCATTTTGTATTTCCAAGATTTTATGTTAGATTTTTTTGGCTTTCTAATAGGTTTTAATAGTAATTTTGAAGGGTTGTTTTCAATTTCATTCCTCATTTTTTATGCCCTAACCTTGTTTGTTTTGTAGGGGCATATCTACTTGCTTTCCTTGCTAAGGAAAAAATACAAAGAAAGGACTACTAAAAATTTTTTTCAAGGATGTCCAAGAATAAATAAATAAAAATTTGTGTCTTCATTTCATTTCAAGTGTTTGCATCTACTAGTTGCTTTCATTTCCATAGGCACACTAAAACTCATTAGTAATCTTTCATTGTTGATAAGAGAGTATGTTCTTCACCTTCTTGGAAATCAAAAATATTGATTCATAATTGGTTCAATAAAGTAGGTTGCATATTCCACTCTTTAGTGGTCTTAACTAATCTTCTTAGCATGTTTGGGGGGGAGCGTTGAGGGATAGGAAAGTATTCTCTTCACCTACTGGTGAATCATAAATATTGACCTCCTTAGAGTGGATCAATTTTGTTCAATCTCCTAGTGATATTTTACCTTTAGAGGGCCTACAATTGGTGGAAATATATCAATAGGAATGACTTGAAGTGGGAACAAGAAAAAACAAACTAATCTGACCCACTATAATCAAAACCTCTTAGCAAAGGTGAAAGCCTTGAGGGGTATAACACTTGACTTCACTTAGTGATATTACTTTTGGGATTATGACCATGTGGAAATCACTAGGTGGGTATGCTTAAGGTACTCTTGTGGTCATAATTCCTCCATCCCATATTGGGAGCAACAGGGGTGTTATGAATGAAAAACTTACTAATCACCTTAGGATTTAGAGGCCACCCTATTTTGTCGCTCAATATCTTGATGCAAATATCAATCCAAGTGGACCAATTGGATCACCCCAAGATTTTACATTCACCATATGTGTTCCTTTAGATTTGGGTAACCCATCTATGAAAAATCCAACACCTTTTGTGGGAAGCCACTTTGTGTCAGGTTAGAGAGAATCAAGTTTTGGGCCAAGCTATTGAGTAATGAGTCATGTTCTTTAGGTAGATATTACTTCAATGTGTCTTCAAATGTGCTAGACCTATTAAAATAATTTTAACATACTTAAATTGGTAACTTTATAGGGTTTTTTTTCAAACTTCTCAAGTGTTTGTATTGGCAGGGTTGCTTTGTCCTTCATCTAATTTCTTGAAGATATGTGTTTGTATCACAATTGCTTTCAAAATTGTTATTCTTTTGTCCAAAACTGAAACAAACTCTATTATCATAGTCACATTGTACAAATTGATTGAAAGATTTAGTCAAACATAGGTCTTTTAGGCACAAAAGTCACAAAAATTATCTTTGTTGGTCAATTATGATACTGTTGTTGTGAGAAGTACTATACAATATTTCTAGTCTCTGCATATTATTATACTACCATTCAGACTCTTTCATATATCTACACTTTTGTTATACTACCATTTAGAAATTGGCATACCACTTTAAACTATCATATTGCTTCCTACAATCTATCGTATGAAATTCTCGATTGTCCTACTATCATTTTGCTTCCTACATTCTGTCACCTGGTCTCTGCATTTTCTTAATTTTACCTTTATGACATTTTTAGCTGATTTAGGGAAGTCTATACTTAATCACCTTGCCTCTCTAGTCTGAAATCTACATGTTTGGCTGAAAATGATTACATTGGATCCTTGGATACATACTTGATTTGAATGATTGGTCACTTGTCACTCCACTTACTCTATTTATGTGGCTCTTCAGCTTCTTTCCTATCTTTTGACTTGTGTCTCTTATGTTATAAGTGGACACTTTTCTTGACAATTCACTTTCTCATTGCTACCTCTCTTTGACAAGTAAACATCTTGTTTTTCTAAGGTTAGACTCCAAGTGCTTTGTGTTATCTTACTAGGTTGAAAACTATCCCTCACATGTCAGTTACAACTAAGCTCCAACTTGGTCAATGAATTCATACTTCTTTTAGCTTTGAAGAACGACCCTCTCCAACTAAGCATCCATATAAGAAACATTTTGTGGCTGAACCTATTTCTTGATAAAGTAGAGGAAGACAAATTTGTTTCTTGGTATAATCCTCTTACTCAGTTTGGTAGTTCCTAGGATATTCCACTTGATAATCCTAGGGCTGAAAATAGTGTGTCTTTCACCATGAATCAAGAAGAGTGAAAACAATGGTTAGACTCAAACAAGAAAGCCTATTAAGACAAACAAGAAAGACTTGAACAAGCAATACAATTAGTTGCTAGGATGAATGCTCATGGATTTGTGGAAAATGATATTCATAGTTCTAACACTCATGGCTTTGGAAATCATCACACTAATACCTTTGGAGACCAACATTCTAATGGTACATATATCAATCCCTTTGTAAACTTTGGGAACAATAGAAACAACACCCCTCCTAGGACCCCAAGGTCCCATATTGAGGGTAATATGTCTCCATCTAGATATTCCCACCATAGAAAACCTTCATATAGGTCACAACATGGGACTAGGTAGATAATGAGGTTACTAGTGATGACCTCATAAAAATTTAATAAGATTATTACCTTCAAAGACTTGTGCTTAAAGCTTTATAGAAAAGTGATGACTAGTACTTCACATACTTGACTTTTAGAGGACGAAAAATATCCCACGACTTTGACGTTCAAAGGATAAATTAAAAGAGAGAGCCTACTTAAACTAAAATCTTGAGGAAGCAAGTTTGAGACTTATAAAATAAGTTTTAATTCATGGAAAAGGAAAACAAAAAGCCTAAATCTTCACTCATTGAACTGATATGTGCACTTCCTTTTGACAAGAGTCTCTACATGATGTCATTTCTAAGAGATGTCAAGATCCTTAAATATGATAAATATTATGGAAATGGGGATCCACATGATCACACTAGAAAATTATATGCTCTTAGTATGGATTTCATGCATGATGACACATATCTCATGAGACTCTTTCTAAGGAGTTTGAATCAGGTAGGCTATGGAATGGTTTACAAAGTTGCATTCTAGATATCCTCAAAAATTTCCTTAAAATGAGAAGATTGACATTTTTATAGCACTCTTGTATCTAAGCTACATTATGATCTTAGAAAATAAGTGTTTCTCACTTTTAATGACATTATTAAGAGTGCTTATCATGTAGAGATTTTTGTTTTTAAGAAGGGGGAGATAATCTTGAACAAGGATAGAACTAATGGCAATGGAAACAGAAAAGACAAAGGCAAACCTTGGAACAAAAAAAAGTATGTTTGATGGGATGGTTGAAATTCCTAAAACCAAAGAGCCTATATTCAATTTAGCTAATGTTATTCTAGCTACTAAACAACAAGAGGCTAAAAATACCAATGATTTCAAAAAATCTAAGTTCACGTGATCATCTAATCCTAAATACCATATTACTCCTTTAGTTGATTCCTATGAGGTGATCCTAAAAACATTGCTTGCTAATAAGACCATTATGTTGTTAGAAAATTAAAGACCTTATGATCCCACTCTTAAACCTCCTTGGTGGAGAGAAGATCACTATTGTAGCTATCATTGAAACAAAGGTCAAAATACTGATAATTGTCTCTATCTTAAAGACATTATACAAGATCTTATTGAAGAAGAAAAGGTTGGTGTGGATGGGATAGCTAAGAACTCTAATCATAAGGCATTCAAGGAGCCCCTCCCTAAATACGGGCAAGGGGAGACATCGAATTCAAACAAGAAGAACAATGATGCTAAGATCAACTATACCTACACCAACACTAACAATGTTATTCACATGTTTGAACCCATTGATGAGAGTATTTTTATGACGAGACGTAAGTATGATGAGAAGCATAATATAACACTATTTATGAAATACATAAGGTTATATTTAGGGGTCTTGGTTCCTCCCATATACAAAATTATAGTGAATACAAGACAATGATCATGCTTAGGCCTGCTACTTCTTCCTGTCATGGTGAAAGACTGAATGTCATTACTAGGAGTCAACCCAAGGTTGTCCTTAGGGCTAGAAATACTTTAAAACAAGCTCATGCTAAGAAAGTGGGATCTTCCTTGTCCAAGAAAAAGTCTACTACTGCTAAGTCCACTTATGATCTTGTGGATCAATTGCAACATACCCCTCTCCATTGCATAAGGAGATCCTAGAGAAAGCATTATATACAACTAGCGTCCCTACTAACATTGAGGTGGATAAGTTCCAAGATATGGTAAATCATATCTCGAATCCACATTACCTAAAAAATTTAAAATAAGATGATAAATCTCTTATCCATCCACATAGCCTGCACTCCATATTGAGGTTAAAATCTATTGTACCTGATTCAAATGTTTGTTGATAGACAATGGTGCAGGGTTGAATATCATTCCTTTCAATGTTGATCATTATTTGGGTCCTTATAAGTTTTATATTGACCCTAGATGAAAGATTAATATCAAGTCTTATGATGAAGTTGAAAAATCTTCCAAATATCTAATTGTATTACCAATTCGAGTAGGTCCTATTGAGATGGATGTGGTGTTCCAAATTCTTGATATCCCACTAGCATATGAGATTTTACTAGGAAGGCCTTGGATATATGACATGTAGGCTATCCCATCTACTTATCACCAATGTATCAAGTTCCTTTTCAATGGTACATAAATTTTTATTCTTGGGGACAATGCTATGTTAATAAACATGCTTATTGTTGTTGAATCTTTGGTTCCAAAAAATAGAGTTGCTAATGAGGTTAGAACTACACTTATGATTGTGAGAAGAATATTAAGATTATGAATATTGATATGGGATAATACACTCTTTAATTCATTAGTGTACTTCAAGTTTACCCTCACTCCTATGGGAAACCCTTTGAAATTACAAAGCCTTCATCTCCAGGGATGACTATTTATGGTACTTTCATCCAATCCTCACTTCACCTAGAATGTGAAAAGGAAGGTCAATATATTATGGATTGAATTTATAGGGAAGAAGAGCCATCTGATAAGGTTACTTTTACAACTCCTATTTCTCCTTAGAGATATTGAAAGGCTATGAGTTCCTTAGAAACATGGGTTATTTAGGACATGGTCCTTTGAATACTAGTAAGTATGCTCTTACTGAAAAAAAGAAAATACTACTTATAGCTTGGTTTATGCTATTGATGGTAGTCCACCTATCTAATCAAGAATCTTCTACTACAAGTGACTCAAAAGCTAAAATTCAACCTATCACTACTACAACTCCTAAAGATGAGAAATTTGTGCCTTCTACCTCCATTATTTGGGGCAAATATAAACTAAACAATGATTGTAGTTTTGAGGTTTTCACTTCTAGACAACTAGAGTTTGATGAGTCAGATGTAGAGGATCCTAATGGAGATAGAATCAAAGTAAACATTATTTACCTTATAAAATTTAATCAAAGAACTGACTCTAATGAATAAAAATGGGATTCTCATTTAGTTCCATCCTATGAGTTGGCGGTAGATGTTATACAAGCCTGTGCTAACCAAACCAGTGTAGTTGATGAGTCATTCATAGGGTTTGATGAGTTGGTCTCTCAACTTGCTTTAGGACCATGTTGATTCTTCTAGGGCTTATCCATATTTGAGTACCTTTGAAGAGTTCCTTATAGATTCTAAATCTCTTATCACTAGAGATGACTCCCTTTGCATAAACAACTTAGAATCCTCTACCTTGTTGTCACTCATGCACCCTAATCTCATTGATTGGTGTTTTCAAAATCAACAACCTAAGCTACCATCCTTTCAAAATTTCTACAAGGTTACTTTCTACTTATTGTGGCTTCACAACACATGCCCCATTTTCAACCCAAAAACTTGGATCCCATATTTTCTTATAGGATAGTGGGACCCACTCTACAAAATAGGGCATCTTTCTAGGCACCACAAACAATGAGCCTCCTATAGTTCTAGATTAGAAGTTTGGTCAGTCGGTGTCATACAAAATTTACTAGGTGGGAGGATCTAAATATGAAAAGTGACTAGAAGCATGCATATGTACACATGCTACACATGAATACCATCTCAAAGTGCACCAACTCAATCCTCTTCCAATAGTGTGCTTAGGTGCACATGGTGCACCTTTGCACCAGTTGGTGTCATGCAAAATTTACCAGGTGGGAGGATCTAAATATGAAAAGTGACTAGAAGCATGCATATGTACACATGCTACACATGAATACCATCTCAAAGTGCACCAACTCAATCCTCTGCCAATAGTGTGCTTAGGCGCACATGGTGCACCTTTGTACCCTACTCATGTGTGTTAGGTATTCCTAGTGTACAGTGTCCATGTTCCTATAAATATAAGGACCCCTACCATTAGGCACTCATATTTCTCCTAGCTCTCCAACTTGTTACACCATCGCACATACATAAATGCATTATCTCTGACTTCAAGCACTAAGGGTAGTACTTAGAGAACTTTGTGCACCCTCAAAGGTGTGCATGCTACACCAACCACATGTAGACAACCCCTTGGTCAGAATAACAACCCTAACTATGTATGTTATAGACATCATACATGTATGCATATGCACAACTGTGTCCCCTACACAAAACACCAACTCCCCCCACCCTTGTTAGCCACAACTAATTTTTATGCATGTGTATAGGTGTATACATGCACCAAAAATCATATGAGCCTTCAAGAAATGCATTGTGTGCACATGGCACACCTGTGCAAGTGTGTTAAGTGCACTAGGTGCACTAGTGTACTATATTTAGTATTTTGCTAGTGTCTATCATTTTTTTCTTATTTTTATCATTTTTTTGCTAAAATGGCTTTGTTGTTAAGCATCTTTTAATCTCCTAGCAATAGTAAACTAATGTATGTATTTTGTATAGGTTGAAATGATATCTTCATCATCATCCATGGAAGAAAATATCACACCCAAATTGGTGACCTTTAAGTTTCAAGGTGCACCAAAGAAGTCCTCATTTGGTGGAAAGCATTCAAAGCTCTACGACACAGAAATGGGACACATAGACTAGAACACAATTTGGTCCTATGCAACAAGCTGCAGGAGAGATCAGAGATGATCTCATCATTATTTCTAAGTGGGTTAATAAACATGCCCACACACCATGTGTCAATACAATATTAGAGTAGATTATGATATTTTCTCATCACTACATACTTGAGGAGAAGGTGGTGAAAAGAATTACTAGGGAAATTTTCCTAGACATCCACCTAGATAACATTGAGAAGGTTTTCCACTTGTTAATTGTAGATCAATATTGGAAGATAACCTATGATATAGTAGATCGATGGTACAAGGAGTACAAGAGAGAGGAAAAATACTTGGTGCAAGAGAAATACCTTCTTGTTAGGACCCCTCCTAACAGAAGAGTTGGGAAAGTAGATATGACATAGGGATATATGATAGATGATGTAGGTTACTACATATTCCTCTTGAGTAGGGTCATGGGGCTCTCAATTGCAAGTCATTTGGAGACTTGGATGGTCCACTTTATTGAGGCCATTAAGAAGAGGGGCCTATAGATTGACTAGGGCACCATTATCAACAACTCCCTGGATGAGAAACTCATCTCAATGAATTTGGGCCTATGGTTCTACATGACCTCCTATGTGGTCTACTTTTTGGCATCCCAGCCAACCAATTATCTAGGATTGGTAAAGAGAGGAATTATGCAAGATCCAAATACATGGCCCTACATGGTGTACACCCAACTGGTATGAAAGAAGCTCCTAGATAGGAGTTTAGAATATATAATGGTAAACAATGCTTCTTTTTTTTGTCATAATCTAGTTCCTCAAAAGTGATTATGTGAAAAGGATATTGGTGGAGGTAGCCTCTAGAATAACACAGATGTGTACATACTTAATCCAATTCAATATATTCAAGTACATCTGGGTATTTGGGACCCTATTATGCCCAAAGAAGCTTCCTCACTATCCACAGGATAGGTTGATACTATTGGAGATTACTAGACAAATGGCTTCAGCCTATGACAAAGTAAGGAATATGCACAAGAAGACATAGATGTGGCCAATCACCATTGGGCCTTTCAAGGTGAAGCAAAAGCAAGACATTTTCACCTATGAAATTGAATGGGACCAATACTCTCTAGATGATTATTTAGTGCCCCTCCCCTACTTTGATAACATTAGGATGGTCCAGCATCTCATAGGAAAAGAGTTCACCTTATGTAGCTATTGAAGACCACTAGAGCATAGATAACTATGATGTTTGAATCAAGAACTATTGTAGGATGAGTCTATTGCTAGTAGAAAGGGCACTCAACTTGAGTATACCCTTAAATGTATGGAACAAAGATAGCTCTAATTTATTGGACCCTCTCTACAATAGGGATAAAATATTTGAGCACCCCATAATGAATTTGGAGATTGGAATAGAGGGGAATAATGACATCTAGCATCAGGCAAGACATGCCATTCAGCTTATGAAGGACTAGGTTAGGAAGCCTTTCTACTTGGAGTCAGTACCCAATGTGCCAACCCTATATGCACCTATGATGCCCAAGAAGGGAAAAGGGACCATGGTCACAATTCCCACATATCAAGAGAAGTCCCTAGTCAGACCAAAGGTTGTATATAAGCATGAGTAAGAAGTAGCATACTTCCACAGTGACAAGGGTAAAGAGAAGGAAAAAAAAAATCTTCTGAGGTGGAGAAAGCTTAGCCCAAAGAAGCCCCATAAAAATAGGCCTTCTCATCAATTTTAAAGAAGAATAGAATGAAAATGGTGGTAGTTGGGGTGAAAAGGAGGAAATTAAACAAGGAAAGCACTCCCTCTCCTCATATTCTAGAGAACATACTTCAAGTAGAGAATGAAGAATGGGAGGAAGAAATTGAATATCTCCCTATAAATAAGAGGACCTAGTCAGCAAGGGCCATTGGGGAAGGAATAAGGAGTTCAACATAGATTCCCTTAGCCACAAAAGAACAACCTATTCAACTTGAAGATTCTACTGATCAAGAAAATGAAGGGTGCATTGAATCCATAAAAGGGGATGGGTCAAATGTGTTTGGTCTTTTAGAATTCAACTTCATGCCCATAGGGACTCATTTGGAGGTAGGGGTAATAAAGGATATGTCATGCTAGTAATCATTGGGTGAGGATTAAAATCAATTATCTCCACTCCAACAAGGGTCATTGGGCATAACTCCTCTACCTCCAAGAAATCCATCATCATCACCTCCACCTCTATAAGAATAAGATGTTGCCTCATTGCTTCCCTTGATCACAAAGCTTGAAGAATAGACAATAGGAGGGGATGACTTTGTATAACTTCATATAGATTAAATTTTAGAGAAAGGAAAAATTGTGAGATGAGGGAACATACACAAGCTATGATAGAATCAGTGCCCTCTCCTCTAAGAACCATAATAGCCACCTCAATAGTTGAACCTCTATGAGTAGAAAAGACCCTAGAGAGGAGTGATAAGGGAAAAGTACTACCTTCAGAGATGACCTCATCATCTAGTCAATGTATGTCTCCTATGGGTACTACTATAGTGTGGTTGAAATGAGAACTATTAACTTTTCAACGGAGGTATGTAGATTATATTGAGGAAGAAGGATTGAAAGCATTGACAAAGGCAATAAGTTTGTCAAAGCCTATCCTAGGAGATCTTAAGCAACTGGCCTTTGTCATGAAGAACCAGAATGATAATTTGATTGCACACATTTCCATTCCTCCTCCCCTTACAAATATAAAATATATTGACCATAAAGACTACCAAATGAAGGAAGTAGTATTGGGGAAAGCCATGAGGGACACGACCAAAGTTTTGACTACAATGGGCCTCAAATAAGTGTTCCAACACTTAGAACAAGATGAGATAGAAATTTTGACATTAAGGAATTAAAATAATCTATTATAACATTATATAAAGGCAATAGTAGGTCCTATTGACCCTAATCATCCTAAGATCACCTTAGCAACTTCCCTTGAGAAACAAGCTCTATCCCTACACAAAGTGATTCATTTTTGGATGCTTGCAAAAGATGGCATCAAAATTTTGAGGATAGAGGTGTACAAATAATTGAGGAAAATATGAACCTATTGCATGGTATACAAAAGAATGTTGACAGGTTGGTTATAGTAGTTGATCAAGATTTTGGGTTGATGGACAAAGTGGCCACTAGGACCAATGATGAGGAATCATTATGGACCATCAAGAGTCAAGATACAAGATGTTGTTAGATGTATATACAGTGAAGGAATTAGATAAAATAGATGATTGGATGGAAAATATAGCAGTTAGAAATAGGTTCATGATTGGAGTTTATGAGGATATTCAAGATATGAAGAAGAGGACTATAGATCAATTTTTGGAAGTGGACAAGTATTATAGTACTTCTATCTTGGAGATTTTTGGAGATGAATCTAGGTTAATTATCTTTATTTGAAATGGTTATTTAGCAATTTTAAGCATCATTTGAAGAATTTTCATCTAAAGATAACATCACACGCATCTTCAAGATCGAGGAGACACTAAAGTAGTTGGACTCAAAGGTGAAGGATTGCAAAAATTAGGGAAGAGGTTAGTGAGTACCATTGGGATGTAAGGACCAAGTATGAATCTCTAGACTTGTTGGATACTTAGGAGATCACCATCATTATCCAAAAGTTAAAAGTGGCACATCTAGACATCATTTTGGTGGAAGGGCCAGAAAACCCATATGTTGGAAACTAAAATTTTGAGACTTAGTAAAATGTTGCCAGTTTTGGTCATGTCACCTCTAAAGGTGCGCAAGTGTGCTAGGTGCACTAACATTTTTGGATCATTTATGGTGGAACTAACAATTAACTACTAGTTCCATTTTTTTACGTTTCATGCATTGAAAATGTATTTTGGCAGGAATTTAACTAGTAGAGACTCATAGTGAAGCTCAAAATCACATCTAAAGAAGTACCAGAGACTCCCAAATCATACCAAGTCTTCTCTCCTCTTATCTTCTTATTCTTCATGAATATTTGAGGCATATAAAGTTCCATACACCATGTAATTAATAGAATAAAGAGTACAAGCCTACCTAGCACCAAGTTAGGAGTCTATTTGTATAGAATTTTCTTAAAATTAGTGATTTTAGCATACATTTTACAAGGAAAAAGCTCTACACCTAAAAATTGCATCAAGGATGGGGTTTCCTATAAATATAGAGATATAATATGTATTCAAGGCTGATATTTTGATGCAATAAATAAGTGCTCACATTCTGTGTGTAGAATTTCTTGTTGGAATATGCATTTCATTTATGAATTTATGTTCATGAATAGAGATGGATCCACTTGTTTTATTATTTTTTAATGCTTGTGCAATCAACTAGTTCTAGTATTTTTTATTTGTTAAAAAATTCCTCTATTGTGACAAATTGGAGAAAGGATCACCTTCAAGTTCTTGCATAGCAATTTGTCTAATGTGCATGCAACTTTTGTGGCTATGTGATTTCATGAATTGTGAAACATCATCCAATTTCCATTAATTTCCTTTAACAATTATATTAGTGGATTTAAGGACATTTTTCTCCTGATTTAATTAGTTTATTCTTGATCTCTTTCAAAATTTTAATTTGTATATGCATTGTGGCTATGACTTATGTCCATTAGGAATTTTTTTCAACAAATTTTTTAAATTTCTTGTTACCCTAACTTTGTTATTTTCTTTGGAATGTATGGTTAGAATAGGCAATCATATAGTTGCATGGTTAAAACTTGCATTCATCACTAAAATTAGAGAATACAAAAATACATTGGTTTATAGTTGCATTTCTTTAGATTTTTGCAGGATTTACAAATACCAATAAAGGCCTCCTTGGGAATATTCACATGTATCTTCATTTGAGCTACTTAGTGGGTTGAAAAATAACCATATAGAACCTTAGAGTTGGTTAATTTGATCATCTTTTCAAGAGAGAATTTTGTAAGGATTTATGTCATTGTCACAATGTAAAATGACCACTCAACATTGCCTTAATGTTATTGAACCCGTAGTCTCTTCCATCATGAACCAACTATCAACATGATAGAAACATATATCATATACCTTAGTCACAAAATAAAAATAAAAAATGAAGAAGAGGCACTCTGATGGAAAAAAGAACATTGTGGTGGTGTCAGAGCCTAAAAATAGCAAAAATAAAGACATGTCTAAGGTTGAAAACCTCTTTAAGGCATCCAAGGATGAGGTACTTGGTAGTTTTTCCATCTACTTTCAAGATAGGTCATTAGTGTTGATTGATCCCATGTGGTCTATTAATCTTGACATAGAAGAGTCTCTAAAAATTAATACACCCTAGCTTAATATTTTTTAGTTGAAGAAAATGAACAGTTCGCTCAATTCTTCTGTGAGAAGAAGATTAACTTCACCTAGACCTATGCAAACATGCATAGTCTTGACACTAAACTTATCAAAGATCATCTCTCCATTGATCCTAGTGTCAATCATGTTTAAAAAAAACTAAGAAATATGCATTTGTATGTTGCCCTCTTGGTAAAAGTTGAATTAGAAAAGTTATTAAGTGTCAAATTCATAAGAGTTATAGACTATGTAGAATGGATCTCCAATATTATACCTATTTCAAAGTATTATAAATCGATTTGAGTGTGCACTGACTTTTTAGACATAAATAAAGCTTTCCCTAAGCATGATTTTCCACTCCCTAATACTAATATGATAGTGGACATGATTGTAGGCTATGAGATGTACCCCTTAATGTATGGGTTATCAGGTTATAATCAAATCAAGATAGCTCCTGAAGACCATGAGAAGACCATTTTCACTTGTGAATGGGTTACCTTTTGCTATAATGTCAAGTCATTTGGGCTTTTAAATGTTGGTGCTACATATCAAAGGGCTATGACAACCATTTCCCATGACATGATGCATAAAAATATGGATGACTATGTAGATCACACTTTAGTTAAGCTTAAGAAAAGGAATACTCACTTGAATGACTTGAGTTAATATTGGACCACATGGAATGATTTTACCTTAGTCTCAATCCTAAGAAATGTGCATTTAGTGTTAGTTCTGGTAAACTCCAAGGCTACATCATATCTATTAAAGGTGTTGAGGTTGATCCTGAAAAGGTACCTTCTTGCAATATTAATCAATTAATAAGTCTTCAAGGACATCTTCAATCCATAAGGAGGTTTATTTCTTACCTAGTTAATAGATCACAACCCTTCAACAAGAACTTGTGTAAGGGGTCTACATGTGTTTGGAATGAATATTATGATAAGAGCCTTAATCAAATCAAGGAATATTTGGCCAACTCTCATGTTCTCATGCCTGCTATCGTAGGAAAGTCTTTAATTATGTACATCTCAGTTACAACTACTTCCCTAGGGGCATTATTAGCATAGCATGATGAAAATGGAAAAGATTGAGTTATTTATTATATTATAAGAACTCTAGTTTCTTATGAGGTCAATTAAAATAATATTGAGAAGGCTTGTCTCGATGTAGTGTTTGTATCCCAAAAGCTTCAACACTATATGCTAGCTCATACTATACACTTGGTTATGAAAACAAATCCTCTCAAGCACATCCTAAGTAAAGTTTCACTTATTAGTCAACTTTCTAAATGGATGATGATTCTTTCTGAATTTGACATTCAGTACATTGAACATAAAGCCATAAAAGGACAAGCTATTGCAGATCAACTTGTTGATTTCCTACTTCAAGATAGTGCTCCTATGCAAATAGATTTTTTGAATTTATCTATCATGTATGTTATTGAAAAGACTTGGAATGTTCTTTGATGAATCACATACTCAGAATGGTGTTGGTGTTGGTATTTTTTTTGTTTCACCTCATGGCTACACTATTCCTAAGTCCTACAAGTTGTTTCTCCCTTTCACTAACAACATAGAGGAATATAAGGCTCTCACAAATGGGATCAAGTTGGCTATTGAATGGAGAATTACCAAGCTACACATATTTGGAGACTTGTATCTTATTATCAACCAAATCAACATTGACTACCAAAACTAAGAATGACAAGTTGATTCCCTACAAGAAGTTGATTGATATCTTGAGGAGATATTTCACATTTGTTACTTTCCAACAAATTCCTTGGGTTGAAAATAAGGTTGTTGATGCTATTACTACCCTGGCATCCATTTTACAATTGTTACAACATATGTCTTTGTTTGAATTCCTAGTGAAAGAGCTACATCGCCCTACTTATCATTCTCCTGATAATAGAATCATTTTTATTGTTGTTGACCATGACTCCTCTCACTATGCCACTATTTATTCTTACTTATGTGACCAAATAATACCCAATAATCTAACCCACAATAAAAAAAACATAAACTCATTCGTAATGCATCCTATTATACCCTCATCTTCGATGACTTGTATAAGAAAGGTCTAGATGGAATGCTACTTAGGTTCTTAGAGAAGGATGAGTTAGAATGAGCATGATGAGTTAGAATCAGTGTTAGCTGAAATCCATGATGATATTTGTGGGTTTCACTCTAATGGTCTTCTGCTTGCTTGAAAATTGCTTAGGACTAGTTACTATTGATCTACTATGCAAGTTGATTTTATGTGGTACATGAGAAGTCCTAAAAGAAGTATCAACTCCATGGTATTCATACTCCTAGATGTAAGTTGATCCCCTCTATCATGCATTGGCCTTTTTAGTAGTGGGCCCTTGAATCAGTTGTCAAGATACATCCTAGTTCTTCTAGTGGACACAAGTTCATCACTAATACTATTGATTATTTTACTAAATGGGTTGAATTTGTCCCTCTCATTGTTGCTACATGGAATCACATGGATCTCTTCATCCTAAATCACATCATTTATCACTATGGTGTTCCCTTCTCGATAGTCACTAATAATGGAGGACAACATATTTGCAAGAAATTCAAGATTAAACAACATTAGTCCTCTATTTACAATCTCTAAGGGAATGGTCAAGATAAAGCTTCTAATTAAACACTACTAAAAATCTTGCATAGAATTATACAGAAGTCTAGAAGAGTTTGGCACCTACAAATTAATCATGCACTATGGGTTTATAGGGCTAGCATATGCATACCTACTGGGGCTACACCTTTTTCTCTAGTTTATGGTTTCAAGGTTATTCTACCATTAGAGGTTGAGATTCTTTCCTTGTGAGACTCCTTAAAAGGGTTGAATACTAATGAGGATTATAGAGTTATGAAAATTTAATGATGTGAACTTCTAGATCAATGTCACAAAGTTGTTTCTGACGACATGAGAGCATATCAAAAATGTATGTCTACTAGCTACAACAAGAAAGTTCATCCTAGGGATTTCAAGTCAGTGATCTTGTCCTTTCAGAGAATCCAAAGAATTTAAAAAAATTGAGAACAAAAGGGCAAGTTTGAACCTAATTAGCTAGGTCCTTACATTTTTATTGATTCTTTTGGCTTTGGTGTTTATCATCTCTCTATACCTAAGTGAGAACAATTCCCCAAGCCCATCAACATACTACACTTGGAGAATTTCTATGCTTAGTACTCTTGTTGCTCAGATCTTGTACATACTTTATGAACCCTAAAATATCGATATATATATATATATATATATATATATATATATATATATATATATATATATATATATATATATATATATATATATATATATATATATATATATATATATATATATATATATATATATATATAGATGCTAAAAAATCCTAAAAAGTAGAAAATGCACTTAGAATTTTGATCATCTTAGCGAAAACCTAGCAATAGGCGCTTTGATGTATCACAAAAAAATCAAATATTTCAAAAATACAAAAAAATTATAAAAAATCTTGAAAAAAATCCTATCAAGTGGTGAAAACCTATAAATAGGTGCTATTTGAGACCCTTTCACTTATGTCTATCAAATCCTTTCTTTGCACTCTAAACCATTCATCTCATATTACTTTGTCAAACTCACTCTTGTCTATGTCTAGGGGGTACAAACTATATTGCTTATCGAGGTCTCTTAATTGTGTTCGGGTTTCTTTTTGCAGCTCTCTTAAGAATATTTTTTAAAACTTTCCCCTTGTCATCAAGTGTTTCTTAACACTTATTAGATACTTTTGCTGCAATATATGATGTTGTGATATTTCTCATTGGTAGACTTAGGTCCTAAGAAGACAATACTGTGACTTTCACACAAACACTAAAAATGCAAGCTAGTTGAGACTTGTTGACTCATTTTCTTTGTTTGTTTTCTATGATGATTTCTTTGCTGAGTGTCCCATCCCTAATCATCTCTCAAGGATCTCATGAACTAGAGGATTGGGGGTATGGGCCATGTTTTCCTATTATTTCTATTTGTGGGTGTACTTTGTTAGACCTTAGGTGTCAAGCATTTTGCTTGACCCACTTGACACTTAGGATCCTCAATGTTATGTCCTTGTTTTTTTTGCAAGTGCATTCTTATAGCCAGCTTAACATTTTTTGTCTCAATGCAAGCATAATCTTGCTACACTAAATCCTAGGGAATCTAAATGCATCGTCATCTTGACCTTTATGTCTTTGATGCATAGGTTAGGTTTTGACACTCATATCAATTTAGATCATATTTATATCCTCATAGTTTATACTAGTGATGATTGTATGATCTTCTGATGTCCCTAATAAGGTTCAATGATAAAAACTAGGACCTACTTATATAACCCTTACAATTGCATCTTTGCATACTAGCTTGCATTTTAGGGTTAATTTTTTCAACACCTAAATTTGTTAACATACCTTCATGATCAAATTTAGTTATCTTCTAAAGCATATTTTAATTAAATATTTAATATTTAATTATTTTAGTGATATCCCTTAATTAATTAATTATAGCCCAATTAATAAATTAATAGACATTAATAAATTAACAGACAACCAATAGTCTAATTTATTAATAAAATCCTCCTTCCTTGATTAAGTTATATAAATGCAAAACCCATTTAATTTAATCTCCAAAATCCCTCTCTATTTAAGTAATTTAATTATTTAAATTCCTCCACCCACAAACTCATCCTCTAAACTAGCAGTTACCCAAACTAATCTCATGTACCAATAATTTCTCTTTTAATTAAATAATTCATTTATTTAATTAAATCTCATGCACCAATAGTTCCTCTTTTAATTAAATAATTCATCTGTTTAATTAAATCTCATAAACCAATTATTTATATTTTAATTAAATAATTAATTAATTTAATTTAATCCCATACACCAAATAATTTCTCTTTTAATTAAATAATTCATATTTTTAATTGAATTTCATGCACCAATAATTCCCTTTTTAATTAAATAATTCACTTATTTAATTAAGCTCACCCACCAAGTTTTTTCTCTAACAAATCCATCCACCTCCCAAATCCTCTAGTTAACTAATCCACCTCACCCACCTTAACTTAAATGCATCACCTTCTCTTCCATGTTTAAAATCCCTCTCTGGATCACTTGCATGAATTATGGCATGATTTATTCCCTCTAACTCAAGTCTAAGTCCGCTCTCATGCTACATCTCCCTCATCCACCTTCTGAGTAGAATTATTATACCATTTCAAGAGTTAATTACTTTTAAAGAGCTATTTGATGATATTTACATTTTCGTGCATCCATTGTTGAAGCATCGAGCGTATAATTGAGCACACATCCATAATCAGGACCATATCCATACATCAAGGAGGCTATGAAGACTTGCAGGTTTGCATTCTCGTTGTTTGGGTTTCCTTATTGGTTTATCATATATGTTTGTTAATTAATTTAGTTTGTTAGATATTTGGCTTTGGCTTTATATCTTTTGTATCTTGATCTTAACGTAGTCCACTTTCATGTTACATCCCCCTCATCCACCTTCTGAGTAGAATTATTATACCATTTTGAGAGCTAATTACTTTTAAAGAACTATTTGATGATATTTATATTTTCATGCATCCATTGTTGAAGCATCGAGCATACAATTGAGCACACATCCATAATTAGGACCATATCCATACATCAAGGAGGCTACAAAGACTTGCAAGTTTGCATTCTTGTTTTTTGGGTTTCCTTATTGGTTTATCATAAATGTTTGTTAATTAATTTAGTTTGTTAGATATTTGGCTTTGGCTTTATATCTTTTGTATCTTGATTCTAATGCATACACATTCTAGCTTAGCTTTGTATTTTGAGTGTTCAAAGAATCTTCCTTATCTTTCATGGATGTGTCAGCTGCATTCATCTCATTGATTCTTCTCAACCATGTCTCCATCACCTTTTGATCCTATCATCTCACCACTTCTCTTCTTCTCCTATCATCTCAAGGGGTTAATCTTATCATCATATCTAATCTATCCAAGTACTAAGTTTTCAAATCATGAGTCCATATCATAACATAGAGCTAGACAAATATCAATACATCTACAAGCATATCAACATAATACAAGAATACATATCAACATCACATGGAAACATAAACACAGGTGTTGATAAAAAAGGATACATCCATCACATGAGAATAAAAGAAATAAGTATACAATGCTAAACCCAATATATATATCTATACATATATGTATATGTACATACATACATACATACATACATACATATACATATATATACATACATACATACATATGTGTGTGTGTGTGTGTATGTATATGTATATGTATATGTATATGTATATATACATATATGTATATATATGTATATGTATATATACATATATGTATATATATGTATATATATATACATGGTGAAATATTAAGTATACATCCAACATGAGTACAAAATCTAGATCAATGTCTCAAAATCATACATCAAAATATCACAATGACATGGATCCCTATGATATATCTATGATCGGATTCCTACCTCCTAGGTGATATGTGGTTGAGGAGGAGGTGGTTGTGCTTTTCCCTCTGATTTACCCACTCTCTCATAGTAGTGTGGAATATTTTGTGCTAGGGACACTATTTCTATGTGCGTGCTAAAGTAGTAGGATGCTCTAGCCTCATGCCTCTTTACATCATGGTTTTCTCTCACTAGATCCTCCAATAGCACTCTCTCCCTTGCCTAAGCCTTAGCTTTTGTCTTCCAGTTGTTGATCTTTCACACTAATAATGATCCTATCTTGATGGAGCTCTACCTCTAGTACTCTAATCCTCTATTCTCTCTCATCCTCTCCTCTTGCTAGTGCATGTTGCTCCTACCTTTGACTCATATCCCTCTCTTTCTCTACTTGAGCTTTTCTAATCAACCTCTCCTCATCCTCTAACCCATCCTTTTCTCTCATTGTACTCCAAAATCTAGTAGCACCATAACTCCTAGGTGGACCCCTAGACCCATTGGGCTTGTCTCATCCTCTTCTTCCCCCCCCCCCCCCCCCTCCATATCCTCCATCATCTCCATCATCCCCATCTCCTCTTTTTTCCACCTGCACTGCATCTAGGACTGCAAACCTGGAGAAGGGTGTCTCCTCATCTCCCTCATATAATCAAGAGAGGCTATTGTATCTATCACTTTTGGAAGAAGCTCCCTTATCACTCACCATAATTTTTGTATCTCCTATAGACATGTGGCATAGCTAAGCATTAGTAGACACCCCATCTCCTCCTCCTCCATGTACTTGGCATAAGTGGTAGTCTTTATGCTCACCCTTTTCCTCCTCCCAAAGTAACATCATGCTCGATTGATGGTGAATCTCTCCACAATCCCTATATGCCTCCCCAGTAGTGGCTTGTTACAGAACATGTATGTTATCTCCTCTTATACCTCTACCCATGCCTCAAACCCAACATATGGCCTCCAATCAAATAAGGTCAAATCATATAGTGCCTCCCTATAGTATGTAGTGTCTCCAATGCATGGTTGTACTATGAATCCTGAGTACCTATAAATGTAGGGTCCACCACTCTCATGGTTGGACTTTGAAATGCACCACAACAATGTGGTCCTAGACCAATATCTCTTCTAGGATAGCACCACACATCCCACTTTTTTCCCTCATATAGACAATATTATGTAGCTCATGATGAATGTCTTCTAGGATGATGGGTTCCCAAGCCATGCATCATAGTCTACCTACTATATCCATAACCAATTTAACCCATCTACATGGGGAGCCCTTGTAGCTATTGCCTATGATCAATGTGTTCCTGATCAGGGAGCACACTATGCATGCCACCAAAGATTGATCTTTGTACCACTCTATCAACTACTCCCATATGATGTATTCGTCCAAAATGGTGTCATCCTAGAACACCTCCTATAGCACGACTATGTCATCCTTTGTGGACTGATTGAAGTACACCTATAACATAAAGTTTTCACATTAGAGAAGGTACCAATGAGACTAAGTATGCATGACAACTAAAAAGGATCAATCAACACTCACAAGCTCCCCAGTGCATGGAATTTAAAGGATCCTAAGCATGTCCTTTAGTGTAATGGTAGCCTCATTGATCAAAAAATGAAAGATATTATGCTCACTATGCAACCACTCAACTAGGGATGCAAAGAGCCCATGGTTCTCTTGGATATGGGGAAATTGCAGTAGTCCTCCAAAACCCATGTCTCTAATCATAACCTCTTTGTAGCATCTAGCTAGGGCACAAGTCTCGACACCAAAATATTGGGTGCCCTAATTGCAAGATCTGGAAAAACCTCCTACATTAAAAACATACATACAAATGTATGAGTACCTATTAGATGATAATCAGAATAAAACTAAGGGTGTCACAACTTAACCACAAAACAAATCAATTATGTCTTGTTATTGAAAAATGACATAAATCATAAGTACACTTTATTTTTGGTTGAACTAGTATCATACAATACTTTTTCCTATACTAGTACAATACTTTCTAATGGTATGATATTTCACCTAGGATCATACAATTAATGGGTGGGTTTGATATGATAATACATATACCTATGGGATGATACTTTGTAAATGCTAGAAATATTTTTTGAGGTTTTACACTGAAGTGGTATAACACTTTATAAGTATCATATGAAACTTGGACCTAGACTATGAAACACAGAAGAAAAGATGCTAAAAATGCTCAAAAAGACTCAAAATAAAGCTTGGATGTCAATTACATACCAAGGGACCCTACTTTTGGGGTCAGATGTGTAGCTAGCTAACCTCAAATCAGTGCCTCTCGACTAGAATCCTCCTTCATGCCATTTTTATCTCTTTCTATGCCCTAGACTCCCAAAATCAAATGAGACAAATTGATTTGAAAATGACCTCTTGGAACCCTTATATACCTTGTTGACCTAATTTTTGAAATCCTTGAGTTTGCACAAAAATTGTCCCCTCACCTAATTTTGATGTCATGGATTCATTTTTGGGATCAAAATCAAATTTTTGGTTCACCTTGTTGGTCAAAACTACATTTTAGAATTTCTCCGTTCTCTATAGTTGACTAATCTTTTGAGGCTTAATCTTCGAACCTTTTAAGCCAATCTTCATTTTTACATTTATTCATCATTTCTACTCTCTTAATCTCTCTTCTTATTCATTTCACCTTTCTTCATGTTTTGACCTAATTCTCACAACTATCTTTCTAGTCAAACTTAGTCACACGAGGGCATAATATCTTCATTTCTTGGTGGTCAACCTTTCATCTTAATCTCTTATATGTTATCATAGAATATTTCTTATCTCAATTTGATCATATGTATCTCATTTATGCATCTCCTCTATCTCATTTTGATGTTCATCTTGAGGGGGAAGAACACTCTATCATTGTTTTTCATTGCTACAAATTGATTTTGTTATAGTTATTTCTAAAGAGCATATGCTTGACCTTTCCATTTTCTCTTGATATATCTATCTATTTCTTAGGAGCGTATGCTTGACCTTTTTATTTTCTCTTGATCTATCTATCTCTCTAAGGCATAATCTTGACATTTCCATTTTGTCTAGATCTATTTCTCCTAATGTTTAGTCACACTTCTTATCGACTATGCATTCAGGATCAATTATCTCTTTGTGCTTCGTTATGCAGAGTTAGATCTATCTATCAGCTTGCCTTCTTTATTCTTTGACTTAATGTGTTCCAAAATTGATCACACATGTAGTGCCCACCCCTAGTTCACATTTTGCTATCATTGTCAAACTCTTTTAAGGCTAGTTTTATGTTGATGGTTAGCAGCATTGTTTTGAGACTATCAAATATTGTGCTATGGATTCAATTGATATGTGATGAGATTATTTAGACTCTACATTTCATGTATGCATGATGATTATTACATTATTTTTAATTATTGATTAGTTAGATGGTTTATTATCACATGTGTTTTCTTATGGATACTTACCCCATACTTGCATGTGTATGGTGTGTGTGTTTGTTCTTGGATGGTGTTTCTAATGTGGTTAAGGAAGGGAGTCATAGTCACCTGCTAGTTGGGATCTACATGATGCACCACTTCCTGCCATTGCCTATTTAGCTTAGCATATATATATATATATATATATATATATATATACACATTGTATGTATATGCATGGTTTTTATGCAAGTTGTAGGTACCGGGTATCGACTTCCCTAAATTGCCAGGATGAGCATACCCTATTGCATTATCTCAATGGTAAGAAAGGAGAGATAAATTCTCAAGTCCAAATCCCAACCCTTTAAGCCATTTGTCCTAATTGAAAATTAGGACAAGTATCTGAGTCGAGTACCCTCTGAATGCGTCAGATGATGTAATTCATGATATTAACCCTTTTGGTTTGATTTTGTATGTGTTTTTCTATAGTGGGTTTTTCTTATTTTATTTTATGAGTCTTTGGTGTATTTTCTATTAATTAAGCCTAATTAAAAGATTTAATTAATGGTTTAATTTAATGGAAAATTAATATGGTATTTTAATATTTATTTTATTTTATTAATTAGGAAATGAATTAAATAAAATAATTAAATTTGAAGATAAAAGTTATAATTTTAAAGTTGGAATGTGATAATATTTATTTAAGTTAACAAATATTTTAGCAATTAAGTTTCGAAAATGAATTTAAAAGTGGAAACGATATTAAAATTATTAAAAGATTATAGGTTGCATGATGTGTGCATGTGATTAAAATATAAATATATTAAGATAAAACAAGTGGAGTTATTAAAGTGAGTGCATAAGGTTTAAAAAATTAATAAATTAAATTGAAAAGAGTAAAGTGAATATTAAATTAATTAATGTGCATTATTTTTAATATTCATTCACATAGGAGTATGCGAACTCTTGTGAGTTGTCATGTTGACAACATAGGAGTTTGCACTCTAATTATGCACGTGTTGTCAACAACACAGGAGTTAGCACACAAATTAAGCACATGGTGTCTACAACCTTGTGACTCATGTAGAAGGTTGGAAAAGACTCATGCTTGGTTGTCAACACCTTCTGGTTGTTTCTAGAGACATTCTAGGTGCTTCCTGAGAGTTCTTTATATTTAGGCACTCCTAGAAGCTTAGGGAGAGCGTTTGGAGCGTGGTTGGAGGACCGAGAACATGGGAGAAGGAAGGAGCTTGCTCTGCAGATTCTGAGGAGATGTGATTTAGCATTAGTGTTTGGGTAGACACTTGTGACTTTGCTTATGTTATTTTCGCATCTTGCACTTCCTGTCTTCTTCATGTCTTCTGAATGGTTTCTGAGGATTTTGCATATCTTGCTTGCATACTTTTGTTATGGGTAGTTAAATTCTATATAAAAAAATTTCATATGCATAAATCTGAGGAAACTATGGGCTAGGGTTTTCAAATGCGTACGGGCAATTCTATTTAAAAATAAATAATGGGTAAATTTGTGAATAATTATTTGAAAAAGAAATTCTTAAGTATTAGAAAACCCTTTTTATTTAAAAGCTAGGTATATATTCTTTTTTAAATATACCGATCTACGTACATAAATTTATATATGTTTATTATTTATATGTTGTATTGCCTAATAACTTTCTGCGTGTGTATATATACATACATATATATACATACATATATACATATATATACATATATATACATACATATATACATATATACACACATATATATACATACATATATATATATACATATATATATATATGTATATATGTATGTATATATATATGTATGTATATATATGTATATGTATGTATATATATGTGTGTATATATGTATATATGTATGTATATATATATATTCATTGAGGCTCTGAATATAAAATCACAATAGGAAAAACATTTATTAAAAAATTCGAATTGGTTAAGAAGAAACGTTTTATGAAAACATTTTTAAAAAATAAAATAAAATTATTATTATATGGTGGGGTGGCATGTAATTTCCCCTACCCCCATTCATTTATGTTTATAATGGGGCCAACGGCCACAGTACCCGCAATTGCAAGTACTGTGATTGCCTTCGCAGACCTGCGACGGTGGGCCAGGGACCGCACAGCAGTCTATGGACATGCACGGATTTTTGTGTAGCAAATATCATGCTGGTTTATATAGTTTGCGATAATATAAAGGCTCGCAGGGTATGGGGGAAGAATAGTACCCGCATTTACATAATTTAAATTATTTTGTTATATGATATGAAATTTGGTTCGATGGTAATGTTATAATGTATAATGTTATTATTCAATGGAAATGTTATATGTTATAATATTATCATATGAATTCAATAACAAAGTTATATGTTAGTAAACATATATATATATATATATATATATATATATATATATATATATATATTGATGAAATTTTTTATATTTAAGTTAATTAAATTTTACACAAATAATTTGGTTTTAATTTAATCATTTTTAATTAGAATTTAGTTTAACTATAGTTAATAAGAATGTTATAAATGAAATATTTAAGTGGTTATTCTGGGGATTCTTAAGAGAAGAAATTGAATTTATTATTTATTAATGTTTGTTGGGTCTAGCAAATAATTAAGTAAATAATAGTATAAATAGTTTAAATAGTTATTAATTAATCTGATTAAAGTTAATTTAGTTGAGACTAATTAATGATTGAAGTTTTGTAAAATATATTAATCAATTTGAATTGGATAAGAATTGGAGGGGAATAATTAATTGATTTATTAATCAATGCACATAGAAGGAATTTATTTGAGATATTAATGTCTGGTATTGGGGATTTATTAATGAGATTGTTATATATTGTTATTATTAAAGTATTAATTTGAATATTCATGGAATGAAACATAGTTGACTCTCAATATACGAAATTATCATCAGCTAATAATCATGTAGTTATTGACATAAGCTACTAATTAATTTAATCATAGAATTAATTAGATTTAATTGATAATAGAGTTTTAATTGTTTTATCAATAATACGAATTTGTTAAGGGAATATTAGTAATCATTGAAAAGAATGACGAATGTGGTCATTATAGATTTATAACTTGTTATTAAATAATAACAAGTCATTATTGAACTATTAATATTGGAGAATTGGATTATAGTTGACTTTTAACTTACAAATTATAGTTAGTTATTAATCAAATGATATTCATTGGGTTGTTGGTATGGTTATGTAATTATTAATTTAATTAATTAATTAGAGTTAATTAAATTTAGTTAATAATTAAGTTGTGTAATAGAGTTTTAGTTGATATCGATTCCTCTAGCAAAATTGTGAAGTAGTTACATCGAAGTTGATAAAGTCTTATTCTAATGACCTGAATAATGACCTTAGGTATTTTAATGGTTGTTAGTGATGATTTAATCAAAAGACTTAAGTTTTAGTGATATTTAATTGAGTTTTAATTAAAAACTATTAGAATGATATAGAGTCATGGATTGTGTACGTTATTAATTAATTTAATTATATGATTTAATTAAGATTAAGTAATAAAGCATGGTGTTAAAGTAAGACTAGTTAATTTTGTTTTTATAATCTTCTTATTCAAAGATTGATAACTGGCTTTCTTTTAATTTAAAAGAATATGATCCTTTGGTTTTGTTTGGAGAAGTTGAATTAATGATAAGGAAGAGTTATTCAATTAGTAACATTGATCTTAGCAAAATAAAGCGAATGATTTTATTAAGTGTCAAATGATTTAATGAGTAAATATATATCCTTCAGTTATTATTGGAATGTAATTTTAAATAATGGAAGGATAATTTTATCGAGGGTACAAATAGGTTGACTTGTAGGTCAAATGATAAATCTTATATATTTAAAGTATACTTGCAAACGAAAATTGAAACCCCATACTTAACTATGTAAATTTAGCAAACCAAAACATGTGTTTGCATTGTGTTGACTAGTGTTGACTAGTTATAGGACATCTACCAGAGGCTCGAGGGTTATGATTGTGATGTCATGAGGATGTCTTTTGATCTCGATCTTTCTAAACCCAACCATGGTAATGTGATGGTATGCTCTATGAGATGTTTGTATTTACTGATTGTTATTGCTCATCGGTCTTCTTGAGTGAAGCTGAGTTATATGTATCTAAGACATTTGACTTAACCATTTTTGAGTCATCAATTAGTTATCCTTGGATTACTTTCCAGTCACCATGATGGGATTGAAATTTTGATTTATTTCTTGATGATGTCATGTTGTGACATATTTTGACTCAACCATTTTGGAGTCCTCAATCAATATGATTTTGAGATACTTTTTGGTTGCTTGTTGAGAACCAATGGATACTTTTCATTATCAGTGATACCTTCAGTTGCCAATAGAGAAGTGTTGTGGTCATGATTATCTATAGATGGTTTTCATGTGCTCATGGAGATTTAATGCTCTTATTGTGGATTATTCTTTCAGTATTTTTCTAGTCACTTGTATAGGACTGTGGTGATTTTGTGATTTGTGATTTCTTGAGCATCGGGTAGGTTATCTACTTGTAGTGTCAGAAAGTGGCTTGCAATGGGGTCTAGGGCCCTAAGTGGCTGCCAGGGTAACTCATTGTAAGTTGTATTAATAAGTGAAAATATTTACACTAAATGGAGATTAAAATGAACCTAAGAAGATAATTGTATGTTCTCACCCATGCCTCAAGTGCTAGTATAGACTAGGATGGGAGTAGAGAGAATGCTTGGTTGCGACCTTGCATTTTGTAGTATGCCTTGTCTGTACAAGAGGATACTAGTGGCCGCATAGGGATCACTAGGGGGCCAGGGTCTATTGAGAGACTGCCAAGGTAACTCTAGCGTGATCTGTGCAATGACACTTTCCCGCTTGCAGAGTAGGTTTCCTACATGTCTTTATTGTGCCTCTAGGATTAGATGTCATTTTGTGATTGGAACCTTTGAGTTAGTATACTTTTAGGATTCCTAGACTTAGAGAGTATTTATGCTATGAGATTTTGACAACCTATTTGGGACTTGAGATTATCTCCTCAGCACGATGGGAGTGGACCACTTAGGTACCACGCGGTCGGGTGGTAGTGCTTTTTCACTCTTATCATTTGAGATCCGTCTAAGACACCATGGCTGATGCATTCTTTGTTGGCATCTATCTTCATGGATTATGATGGTGGACATGTATCCTCACATTGATGATTTGCATATGTTAGATGATGTTATCTTATGCTTACTTTGCATGTTAGATTATTTTCTACATATGATATAGTATGATTTAGGAGTGACATTCCTACTATGTTAATACCGATGATCTCTTCAGTGATTTGGAATGTTATGCATGGAGGGATGGCTAGGATCCATGATGGTCTAATGATGCTATTTATGGTTGGGAGGAACCGTGCACTTAGTTAATTATGTTTGATGATTTATGGTTATGATGATGTATCATGTATGGCTTGTGGTTTCATTTATGTTATTGCATCATGGATTAGAGTTAGTATGATGATGTAGTTTATTTACACGAATGTATATTCTTTTGAGCCTTTCATACCCTATGATATGTGCAGTGGATGATTGAGCATTCAGAAATGTAATTTATGAACGTCAGACTTTTCATTATTATTTCATGTGGATGTAGTATTAGATGGAAACATAATTGGTTATGTTAGATGTGATTCAATGTTAATGGATCTATGAAGAATGTAACCTGTTATGTTTGTTTATGATTGCTTTCAGTTGAATAATGTTATTGCTTTCGCTACTATGTTATGAATGGTGTTACTTTCATGATTTTTATTTTTTTTTAAATGCTACCAAACTTAGTGAAACTTTAGGATAATTCTTTGGATCCTTTGGCGGAGCATTACAACACATTAGTCAAAGAGGGGGAAATGGTCATCTAGACTATGAGCCTCCTTTCTAGCATTTTTGCTTAATTTATCAATCACTTATCTTTGATCAAATCATCACTTTTCTATTTATTTGATTACAACATATGGCTTGACCACCTTATCCTAAGTCTTTTATTTAATTGAAAGAATGTATCCCCATTTAATTAAATAAAATACCCGTCCCATTTATCCTAAGTGTGTGCATGAAAAGGCATTTCCTAATCTAAAAATAAAAGAAAAGGCATTTTTATCTTACATGAAGTGCACACTTTACAAGGTGGGTGGAATCTTTATTCTCCTCCACACATATTTTTCCTCTTAAACATCACCATTGATCTTGCTTAGGTGAGATTCTTGTGCACATGAATCACTCAAGGCTCATCTTCCACCCATGATTTTTCCTCTTAATCCTTATCATCCATTTCTCTTTAAAAAGAGGGTCTCTCCTCACTCTCTCATCTCTTACATGCTTATGCTATTGGTATTATACAAGTTTTTATTGGTAATTTTGGAGTATTTAGAGCACTCACATTGCACTTATTTGCATTTACATCCTCTCATTTACATTAGCTTAGTTTCCTTTTATGTATAACTTGGCTCACATATCTTAACTAAGTGGTATTGTAACTCTTCATACTTGTTAGCTTAGATCTTACATTTCATTTACTTTACTTTCATTTGCATTGCACTCATTGTGATTATTAAATATTGGCATTCTTTCCTCTACTCTTTGAATCTTCCATTCTATGGTGCACCTTGTAATATTTTCTTTCATTAGGTTCATTTGTGAGCCACCATCTCATAACTCTTTCATGGCATAGATAGGAAGCTATAAGACACTTATTGAGACTCCCTCTTCCATGGGTTCTCTCATGTGTAATGGTTTATATAAGTGTATCCTATTTTTGGTATGCCAATAGGGAATGTTCACAAATGCAATAGATCTACCAAAACTACAACATAAAGCCATGGATGTAAATGTGAATCATTGAAGAAGATGATGAATTCCACAATGTAGATCTCCTACCTTGATGACCAACAAAATGTTAAATCTTGAAGAGGAAATTTCACAAAGGATCCTTAAATCTTGAATTCTTGAAGAATGCTTTAAATGCCTTAAGATATCTTCTTTCTTGAGTGTTTGTATTTTCATCTACATATGATTTTGATTCTTGTGGATGTGAAAATGAGTTACTTAGGCTCATTTTTATAAAAGTTTCAAGGTGCACAAATAAAGCAAGTTGATGGGGTTATCTTAAAATTTGAATTTGCAAACCTAGGACAAAACTAATCATAAGACCTAAAGTCCCTAGGGAATTGGTTGACCTAGGTCAACCTATTCTAGGATTGACCAAAAAAGGGCTAACCTTGAGGTCTATGAAACTATTCATATGAAAATGAAAGAATTGAGAGAGAATGATAATGATCATGTTTTCAATAGATAGCCTTTTCAATGCATAGATCCAATAGTAAACAAGATTTTACAAAGGGAATTAATTATAAAGGGGTTTTAGATGTAAGAGTTCCAAGATCTTAGACTTTGAGAAATGTTAATAATTCAAGAAAATTGGGACATAAAAAGAAAGTCAGACATGGAGGTTACGAAGAAGAACAATAATGATTTGAGGTATACAAGAAACATTTTGGGTTTGAGCAGTAATATTGATGGAGTGGGTAGGGTATATCATGAGAACAATAAAATTTTATGATAAATTAAAGACATAGTAATTAAACAATAGATACATTAAAGAGGAATCAGATTTTACTAAAGAATATTCAGTTTGGTAGAAAAAATCAAGTCAAGAGCTGTAAAACAAGAGTGAAAAGCAATAAAGAATGTGTAGACAACAAGTTTCAATGAAAAGTTGATAAAGGGGTAGGCTTCCATGTTAATTCAATGATCTTAATGCATTGATATCTTGTAATCATTATTCATGCATTTTATGAAAGTTTTTCATTTTGTTTCAAGGTTTCCATTATCTTTACAAGAGGTCAAAACATGAGAGATTATCTAATGACATGAATAGATTGCATTAAAAACTACATGATATTTTGATATGAACATTGAGATTGCATAAATTAAAAGAGTGGATAGCTAATAAAAAAGGATAGTGCCACATTGATTTGAGAATTGTATGTAAGGGTCATATGTAAGGATCATGAATGTTTTATAAAAGATTGATTTTTTTTCTCCTTAACAATTTTTCTTACTATGGGGGTAGTTTCATTTCATTAATTTCAACTGCATCAAGTTTTTTAAGCATATTCCATTGTTAAGCACTATAATGTGAAAACAAAGTATAACAATGATGTAATAGAATATCAAATTAGTGACACATAATACCAATAGTGCTAAGTAGTTCTATTTAAAGAGGAAAATAATCATAATAATGGGTATTAAAGCAATGATACTATGATAAGATAGACTTTTTATGAGAGTGACAATATGTCACAGACAACAAAATGTATATGTGAGTGGTCATCATCATTATATTAAAGCATGGTAAAGGAAAATTATTATTCATGAACTCAACACACACAAAGAGGATAATATGGTCATAAAGTAACCATTAAAAATGTAGAATACATATGAAGGATCATAAAAAAGCAAAAAAAAATGTAATAAAAACACAACCTCTGTATAAATACAATTGTAAAGTATAAAATATTGAAGATGAAACATAGCAAAAATGCAAGCCAAAAGGTGTTTTGTAGTTATTAATAACAAGGATGAAACTAAAAATAGAACAAACACATTAAGAATAGAAAAAATATGTTCAAAATAGTGAGAATACATTCAATACAAGGAACATATGATTTTCATGGAGTCTAAGAGTGGTATTTGGAAGAAAAAATAATGATACAAGTTCAATAAGAGTGGTCAAATCATTTTTTTATAGAAAATACAATTACTAAAAGCACAAAGATAAGACATGCCACTGAAGTTCAAAAGAGGTGTTGATCAAAGGTAACATAAAAAAAGAAAGTAGTGACAATGCTTCTAAGAGTAGTAGTATCTTTTATATTATATAATTCATTTTTATAAATAGGGTTTCAACAATGTGTGTATAGTGCTAGTGGGTAAAATAAAATTAAAAAAGTGGCCTTGAGGTCTTCAAGGCACTCAATGCTAACTTGTTCTGGAAAAAATCATAATAAACAACGAAAATATAGTTGAAAAAGTCATGATTATAGAACATGAACTGAAAAATAGTGAAGGGAGAAGTTATAATGAAATTAAAGATACTAATGCAATGAATTCAACATGAAAAAATATTTATTTTGAAGACCAAATGAAAAAGGGTTGTGCTCAAATATAAAGATAGAAATGTTAGGATACTTTTAGAATAACTGAAGGGGGAGGAGTGTGAATTAGTTATTCAATGTCCAGATGTATAAACAAAACTTTTCATAGCTTAGTGAACCCATAAAATATTCTTCGTCATGCATGCATCCTTAAGATTATGCAATCACTTAAAACTTCTAGGTTACTATCAAATCAACTTGCAAAAATATAAACATGAAACATAATAGATTCATCAACACACTTGACACAATGATTTACATGGAAACCCAATTTTGTAAAAACCACTAGTAACATGCTACTCTTTTTCACTCTTCTGAAGTGATGCCCTATGAAAGGCCAACCCTATTAAAGGTTACAATACACATTGTTAAATGTGACCCTGTCAAAGGATTTCAATCACCCTGTTAGGAGTGAGCCTTGTTAGAGGACTTTAGACTATTCACTTGGAATGTCACTCAATTAAAGGAATTACAAATGACTGTTAGGTCTTGAAAACTTAATCCAAAGGATTTACCCTAGACTGATACAATTGTTAGAGAGTAATAGTAAGGCTTGATCTAATAAAAACTTACATATTCATTTATAGATTACAAATCATTGTTTCAATCCTCCATTTTGCTTGGCCTTCTTACTTTTTAGATCTGATAGCTTGTTCACCCTTTAAGCATTCATATCCTTAAGCCTTCTTGCTTAACATGCCAATGTAGTCTCTCCTCTTAGGTCACTTGATGAAGCAAAACCCTTTCTCACACTTAACCACCTTTGCTTCTGAGCAACCATCCCTATAAATAGGAAATCAAGAATCTTTTGTCGCTCATTCTCCATCATCCAAGTTAGGGTTAGGATGGATTAGGTAGGATATAATGAATCTACTTTCCATATCTCTTCTAGAAACTTTTTCTTGAATCCTCTTTGAATTCACCTAAAAATGGTTTACCTTGAATTTTGTGCCACCAGCTCATCAATCTTATCTTCCACCTGGTTCACAAACTCCAAGAAGATAAAGTTGTCAACTTAGATCCATCAAATTCATTATCTTTTAAATAATGCAGCAACTCGGTATTATCTAGCTCTTGATGCTCGGCACATACTGCATTGCTTGGCATCCTCTATGAAATCACTCAGCACAAACTAAAGTTTATTGGTGCTCAGCATCAACTAAACTTTACTCGACATCCACTATTCTACTTGGCATACACTAGAATGAACTTTTACTTGTACACTCGAAAGTGTCCCACTCTAAACCCTTCTATCCAAACGATTCCATGAGATTGGAATGTTCGGATGCCGGCTTAGAGCTCCCTATCCACGGAGTGCAAGGAGTTAGTATTTCAGCATGAAGGCTCTCAGCCAAGCCTTAGAAATGTACTTCTTGCTAGTAAACCATGCAACGGGAGGTTCTTTGAGACAAGAGCAAGAGTGCAAATATCTTCAAGGAATCCCTCAAGAATGCAATGCAAGTATGAAAACTAAGCTAAGATGATAATGCAAAATGCAGCTATACTAAGCATGTATGAGATTGTTACAAAACCAAATATTTAAACTATGTGATATTATTGCAAGAAATCAAAGTTAAACTAAAATGCAACTATGCTAAGAATGCCATATGATCTTATGCTAATGTGATGGAATGAGAGAATGAGACAAGAAATGAGAAGTTCTCCACAAAGCTCCAAAGAAACCTGTTAGAAAACCTGCAGCATAACAATGTTCAAAAGATGGATTGATTGAGGGGGAAAGCTCTCTCCCTTTTAAAGATGTATGGACGGTAGAGATCAAGATAAAGATGGTGGATGATCAACGGTGGAATTTGAAAAGAGGAGTGATCCATGTGCACACACAAATCAACCAATAGAATATAAGTTGACTTGTCATATAAGACAAAAGTCACAAAGCCTTTTCTTTTAATTGCAAAATAGAAAAAAGACTTTATGTGTGCACTTTAAGTGGGTTAGAAGAATGGGGTCTTTTATTTAATTAAAAGGGGACATGTTCTTTTAATCAAATAATGAACTTAGGATAGCATAGTTAAACTATAGGTTATAATCAAATAAATTGATTATTAGCAATTTGGCTTAGGTAAGTGATTAAATTAATTTAGCCAAAATGTTGAAAAGGGGGCTAATAGTCTAGATGACCATTTTTAGGTGATTACATTTGCCCCTCTTTGACTAATGTGTGATCGATCTGGGAACACATTATGTCAAAGAAAATAGAAAGTCAAGTAGGCGGTGATAGATATAGATATCTGATTCCAAAGAATGAAATGCAGAAATAGATAGCAAGTCCTGAATGCACAGCCTGATAGCAGTAGTACTGAACACTAGGAAGAGATGATGTTAGAATTCAAGAAGAATACTAACACTTAGAAAAGCAGATAGAGTGAGAGCAAGTGAGAAGATCAAACAAATGCTCCTAAGCAGTGATAGAGTATTTCTGCCCCCTCGGGATCGAAATTGAAATGAGGTAAGGGGATGCAAAAATTGGCTAGAAATGAGAAAATTAGAATATAGCAATGTCCAAGATGACAGATAGATGATTAGAACCCAAGAATGACTATATAAAAAAATTGATAAAATGCCCCAATTTGACTAGAGTTGACCTTGAAGGATATAGCATAAAAATTAGGTCAAAACGAGTAGAAAGGTGATTTTAGACATGAAATAGTGAATTTAAGTAGATATGAAGTATGGAAATGATGAAGACATGAAGAAATGAAGATGCCCCAGTGATGATTCAGAGATTAGACCTCAAAAGGTCAGCTAACTGCTCAGAAGAAAGTAGAATTTTAAAAGACAATTTTGACCATCAAGATGAACTCGAATTTGGATTTTGATCTCGAAAATGAATCTAGGACGTCAAAATTATTTAAGAGGTCAAAACTTTATATAATGTGATGACAAGATAGAAAAGAGATGAAGCAAAAGATTAAGAAGGTGAAAAGACATGAAAAAGAAGAAAGTAAAGAAATATATGAAAGGAGTTAGCTAATACGTCCACAAAAAGATGAAGAGAGAGCTCTCCCCATATGCAAGAATGCAAGACTAAGCTAGAAAATGAACCTAAAATGCAAGCTAATATGCAAAGTGGTTTACCAGCAAGAAGTGCATAACATTTAGACTCTTAATTTCATCATTGAGCATTTATTAGGGACATCATGAGATCATACAACCATCACTAGTATAACTATGAGGATATGAATATGATCAATATGAGATAGGTATGTGGAAATCCAATCTAAGCATCAGAGACATGTAAGTCAAGATAACTACACGATTAGATTCCCTAAGTTTAATTTAGCAAGATTACACCTGTATCAAGGCATAAGCGCCGGGATAAACCCTGAGTGCGGTCTTGCAAAAACAATCAAGGATGATACATTTATAAGTCAAAGTGTTGAATAGGACAAGCATGAATGCTTACAACACTATAGACAAACAAAAGTATACCCACAAGCAGAAATCAAGAAAATATGTCCCATGCCCCCAGTCTTCTAGTCAATGACATCCTTGAAAGACTATTAGGGAGGGAACACCTGGCAAAGAAATCATGATAGACAGCACACAAAGTAGATAAAGATCAGCATAGCTCAGTTGTTTAAGTGTTAAAGTGCGTGTGTGTAAGTCACTTGGCCATTTCTTCCAGACTTGATTCTGATAGTGAGATATCGCGACATCGGAGACCGTAGGTAAACTATCTGTAAAGTGTTAAAAAACACTTGATGTCAAAGTGGGGGAAGTGTTGAGAAACACTATTTTGTGAGTTGTCAAAGAAACCCTAATCCACAAGAATACCTCAATAGGCTAAGTAGCTATGCCCCCAAGATGAGGACAAGAAACAATTCCAAGCTAGGAAATGTGTAGCAAAGTGGATGATTGAGATTGATAGACATAGGTGCAAGGGTTTCAAGTAGCGCCTGTTTCCAGGTTTTCACCACTTTGACAGATTTTTTTTTTTTTTTTTTTTTTTTTTTTTTTTTTTTTTTTTTTGGTGATACATCAAAGTGAGGTTTTCACTAAGATGATCATTTTTTCAGGACATTTTTTGATTTTTAAGATTTTTTCAGACTCATAGATGTATACAAGATAGCTGAGCAGCAAGCCTCTAAGTATAGAACTTCTTCAAGTGTAGGATGTTGATAGGTTCTGCAAGTTCTTCACCCTCTGAAGTAGACAACTGGTAAGCACCAGACCCAAATGATGTTGTGATAATGTAAGGACCTAACCAGTTAGGTTCAAATTTCCCTTTTTGTTCTCGATTTTGCTGATTTTTGGGATTCTCTCTAAGCACGAGTTCACCAACTTGGAACTCACGGGGGTGAACCTTTTTGTTATATTGTGCAGACATGCGCTTCTGATAAGCTCTCATGTGATCAAAAGCAGCCTTGCGCCGTTCATCCAGAGTCTCTAATTCCTGTACTCTCATAGCTCTATGGTCTTCATCGGTTATTAACCCATGTAAGGAGATGCGCAAAGAAGGTATTTCGACTTCTAATGGGAGAACAGCCTCAGAGCCATAGACTAGAGAAAAGGGTGTAGCCCCTGTAGGAGTACGAATAGAGGTTCTATAGGCCCAAAGTGCCGGATTTATTTGCAAGTGCCAATCTTTCCCAGACTTGTGAACTGTGCGGTGTAGGATTTTCAGCAGCGTTTTATTAGAGGCCTCAGCTTGGCCATTCCCTTGGGGATAGTAAATGGAAGACCAGTGTTGCTTAATTCCAAACTTTTTGCACAGCTGTTTTAAGTCTTTATTTTTGAATTGTCCTCCATTATCTGTAACAATAGAGGATGGGATACCATATCGACAAATGATGTGATTTAGTATAAACAGGGCAACATGTTTGCCTGTAGCAGCAGATAATGGTACAGCTTCAACCCATTTAGTGAAATACTCCGTTGCTGTGATGATAAATTTATGACCGCTGGATGAGCTTGGATGGATCTTTCCTACCAAGTCAAAGGCCCATTGTTGAAATGGCCAATATGTCACAGAAGGGATTAACTCTCGCCCAGGAGCATGTATCAAGTTACCATGGAGCTGACATTTCTGACAGGTCTTTGCATAGCGCACAGCATCAGCTTGCATGGTGGGCCAGTAATAACCCGTCCTAAGCAGTTTTCGGGCAAGTGCAAGGCCATTAGAATGCGCCCCACAAATGCCATCGTGGACTTCAGCAAGTGCCTTCTCGGACTCTTCTAGTTCTAAACACCTAAGCAACGTTCCGTCTAGACCCCTCCTATACAAGTCACCAGAGACCAAAGTGTAGTGTGAGGCATTACGAAGGAGTTGGCGTTTTTGGTTGCGTGTGAGGGTTTCGGGAATAACCTGATCACGTAGGTAGGAGAAAATAGCCGCATAGCGGGAGGAATCATGACCTACAACAGTGTAGATCACCTGGTTATCTGAAGAATCATAGGCTGGATGACACAATTCTTCCACCAGGAACTCAAATCGCGATTCATGTTCTTGTAATTGGAGGATAGATGCTAAAGTGGCCATAGCATCAGCAGCCTTGTTTTCTGCTCTAGGAATTTGTTGGAATGTTACAAAGGTAAAATAGTTCCTTAGAGCATCTATCAACTTTTTATAAGGGATCAATTTATCATCCTTGGTTTGATATTCATTATTCACTTGGTTCACAACCAGTTGAGAATCCCCATAGATGTGTAGCTCAGTTATTCGCCATTCAAGGGCCATTTTGATCCCATTTGTTAATGCTTCATACTCTGCAATATTGTTTGTACATGGGAACAATAATTTGTAGGATTTTGGGATCGTATAACCATGAGGGGAAACAAACAACACCCCTGCTCCTGCTCCATTCTGTGTATGGGATCCATCAAAAAACATTTTCCATGTTCTGTCAGTAATGTTCATGATTGAGGCATCTGGAAACTCAATTTGTAGAGGTGCTACATCTTCAAGTGGGAAGTCAGCCAACTGGTCAGCTATGGCCTGTCCTTTGATTGCCTTACGTTCAACATACTGAATGTCAAATTCGGAAAGAATCATCATCCATTTAGCAAGGCGACCAGTAAGTGCAGCTTTACTTAATAAATATTTCAAAGGGTCTATCTTGGCAATCAAGTGAACTGTGTGGGCCAACATATAATGTCGAAGTTTTTGGGAGGAAAAAACTACAGCAAGGCATGCCTTCTCTATACTTGTATAATTTAGTTCATAAGCCACCAAAGTTCGACTAATATAGTATATGGCTCTTTCTTTACCCGTCTCATCACTTTGGGCTAAGAGTGCTCCTAGAGAAGAATTCGTAGCTGAAATGTACAGAATCAAAGGTTTTCCCAGAATGGGTGGCATCAAAACTGGCGGTTTTGCCAAGTAGCCTTTGATTTGGTCTAAGCTTTGTTGACAGTCACTGTTCCAAATATGGGTAGATCCTTTATGCAGATTTTTATTGAAAGGTTGAGCCTTATCAGCTAATTGAGAGATAAATCTTCTTATGGATTGTAGCCGTCCTTGCAGACCTCTAAGTTGACTGATAGTCTTTGGTGGAGGCATATCCATGATAGCTTGGACCTTTTCAGGGTCAACCTCAATGCCTTTTGCTGAGATGATATAACCTAGCAATTTTCCAGAAGTGACACCAAAGGCACATTTTTTTGGATTCAACCTAAGTTGGAATTGTTCCATACGGTCCAATATCAAACTAAGGTCTTTGAGATGTGTGTCTCGTTTCTTTGATTTCACCAGTGTGTCATCAACATAGTCTTCCATGTTTTTATGCATCATATCATGAAAGATGGTTGTCATTGCTCTTTGATATGTAGCGCCAGCATTTTTGAGCCCAAAAGGCATGACATTCCAACAAAAGGTACCCCATGCACATGTAAAGGCTGTCTTTTCTTGGTCTGTTGGAGCTATCTTTATTTGGTTGTACCCAGAAAATCCATCCATGAGCGAGTACATCTCATAACCTGCAGTCATGTCCACTATCATATCGATGTTTGGTAGTGGAAAGTCATCCTTGGGGCATGCTTTATTGAGGTCTCTAAAATCAGTACAGACTCGTATGGATTTGTCATGCTTGGAGACAGGTACAATGTTGGAAATCCACTCAGCATAATCAATGGCCCTAATGAAGTTTGCATTCAATAGTTTTTCTAACTCTGTCTTGACCAGTAGAGCCACATGTGGATGCATTTTTCTTAACTTCTGTTTGACAGGCTTGACATCTGGTGAGATTGATAAGTGATGCATGATGAGATCTGTATCAAGCCCTGGCATGTCAGAGTATGTCCATGCGAAGTTGACCTTCTTGTCTTGAAAGAACTGAGCAAACTGTGTCTTTTCTTTGTTTGACAAAGATTGAGCTACATGGATAATCTGAGGACATTCTTCTGTTCCCAAGTTGATAGGCTGTGTAGGTTCGACTAGAACCGAAGATCTATCCTGGAAATAGCTTGGCAGACTACCAAGTACCTCATCCGCAGGTGCCTCAGAGAGGTTTTCACCATTAGATACGTCTTTATTTTTACTTTTTTGAGGGTCAGACACCGCCACAATGTGGTTTTCGCCATCTGATCGCTTATTTTTTCTTTTAATTTTTTGACTGAGGTACTTGATATCTGATTCTGTCATGTTAACCGCGGGTTCGCTGGTGGAAGAAATGACAGGTTCAATTGCGTTGAGATAACAAGTGATCTCATAGTCATTTTGGAAAGACCGTATTTCAGGTTTTTGATTTTGGATAGACCAATCTATGAGTTCTGGGTAAATTAGTGAGAGTGAGGGAGAAGTTTTAATGTGATTGATATGGAAGGAGTCATCTCTGGTGACCTGTGAATTTGAGCCTATAGAAAATGTCGCAAAAGAGTTCAGCTCAGGAATAGTCCTAGAGGAACTAGCGTGATCCATTAAGACATGTTGTGAGTCAAACTCATCTGACCTCATACTAGACCATTCGACTACATTGGGTTGGGTTGCATAGGCATGAATGACATCCACCCCCAGCTCACAAGATGCATCAGAGAGGCTTTCCCATTCATACTCATGAGAATCTGTACTTTGACCCCTATTTATGAGATGAGCAATATTCTGCCTAATTCGTCCTCTATTTATGTCCTCAGAAGTAGACCCTTCTTGTTCCTGTTGTTGGGAGGTAGAAGCTTCTTCATTATTAGCAATAACTATGTCTTCTCCCCAAAGGAGGGAAGTGAGAGGAACAAAGTCTTCGTCTTGTGTAGTAGTAGCAATTATGGGAGAGTCATCATCCTCCGATTCACTAGACATGAGTAATATTTGACTACAGTTTGGTGTATTATTGTCTAGCCCAAAGCCTAGACCAGCGGTGTCTTGAGCATCATGACCTTGAGTGTGACTTAAAGGTTCAACTAGAGCATTCTTACAACCAGTTAAGGACCCGTGGCCCTGGTAGCCCATTTTTGTCAAAAATTTATAGCCTTTTCCATATTTTTTGGGAGAAATAGGGGTAGTCATTGTAACCTCCTCGTCTTCCTCTTCTCTGTAGATCCAGTCCCTAATGGCTTGTTCTTCCTTCTCTGCTTCCAGTGGTATGGAAGATTGCACAAAAGTGCCAAAAAGTGTCATAGCAGAAGCAGAAGACTTCTTTGCAATAGTTGGTTTCCCATAAGACCGAGGGGAAATTGGTAAGGCAGCAATAGAGTCCAAAGTGTACTCGCCCATACCAAGGCTCATCATTTTCAGTTTTTGTTCACATTCTGTGAAAGATGGTGCTAGCTCATGAGAAGAGCGATTGTGCGGGACTAGCGTTTCAGCAGTAGATAATGTGTTGATAGACATGGAGTTGTCGCCGGGGACAACCACTTCAGTACCATTAAAAGGGAACTTAATGCACTGATGGTATGTAGAGGGTACTGCTTGCATATCATGAATCCATGGTCGTCCCAACAACAAGTTGTATGCAAGTGGTATGTCTAAGACTTGGAAAATGACATTCTTCTCAACTGGACCAACTCTGATTGGAAGTACAATTAGACCTTTAGAAGGCCTTTCAACCTCATCATAGGCCTTTATAGTGATCTTGCGCTTAGGATCGATGGCAAATTCAGACATGCCCAATTGTTGGATTACATTGAACGAAATGATATTTAACCCTGCACCATTGTCTATCAAGACTCGACGAACACGGGTACGAAAGATTTGAACTTCGACATGAAGAGCAAGGTTATGGGGATGACTAAGAGCTCGGTCATCTTCTTCAGAAAAGGTGAGATAGTGGGGCGAGGAGATGTGGTTCACCATAGCTTGGAATTGTTCCGCATCAATATCTGTGGGAACATTGGCAGAACGTAAAGCTTTCTCAAGGATATCCCTGTGCAAAGGAGATAACTCTAGTAACTCAAAAATGGAGATTTGTGCTTGTGTGCATTGCAGTTGGCTAACAAGATCATAGTTGGAGATCTTGGAAGTAATTGGTTTCTTAGATGATGAAGCATTTTTAGGATCATTAGCAACTTTTAGGACAACCTTAGATTGCCCCCTAGTGACAACGTTAAGTGGTTCACCCTGAGAAGATGAAGACTTAGCCACTTGGAGTACCACCTTGGGTCTAGTATCAGTATGATCTTGAGGAGTGGATCGTGTCCTTAAGACCACTCTTGGTCGTTCATCTTTAGCGTCATAATTTGGCCAGTTGTCATTGTTGGAGCTTGCCATACATATGTATTCAACAGGCTCAAGCATGCTTATAACATTATCAGTGTTAGTGTAAGCATAACTAATTTTGGCGTCATGATTCTTTTTGGCAGCTACCCTTGAGGTCTCACCCTTTTCGTATTCAGGTAATGGTTTTTGGAAAGCCTTATGATCAGTATTCTTAACAAGGCCATCTGTAACAACTTTTCCAGCTTCGATGAGGTCTTGAATTACATCTTTGAGTTTGAAGCAATTCTCTGTGTTATGTCCTTTACTTTGGTGATAGCTACAAGTATGATCTTCTCTCCACCATGGGGGTCTAACAGGTGGATCGTAAGGACGTGAGTTGTCTGGTAAGGTAACCAATTTGTTTGCAATTAAGGTTTTTAAAACCACTTCATAAGGTTCGACCATAGGTGTGTAAACACGTCGCTTCTTCACAAATTTAGAGCCTTTGTCAAAGGGTTGTGGTTTTGAACCTTCTTGTTGCTTTGCTGCATAGATGGCATTGGAAAGGTTAAACGCAGGCTCCTTAGTCTTAGGAGTGTCCACTACTCCATCATTGACAACATACTTGTTTTTGTTCCAAGGTTTGCCTTTGTCTTTATTGTTCCCATTGTTAATTCTATCCTTGTTTATGGTAATATCACCTTTTTTGATAGCAACATCCTCAATGCGATATGCACTTTCTACCATGGCGTTGAAGGATGTGAATAACTGTTTTCTTAGATCAAAGTATAATTCGGGTACAAGCGTGTTGACAAAGATGTCAATTTTTTCAGCCTCGGGCACTTGCCGAGGATACCGAGAGTATAAAGATCTCCATCGTTGAAGGTATATTGCAAAAGACTCTCCTGGTCTTTGTTTGATGTTGCATAAGTCTAGCACTGTCACAGGATGTTGAATGTTGTACGAATATTGCTGGATGAAACGTTGTGCAAGTTCGTCAAATGTTTTAAGAGGAGGACTCAATTTTGTGAACCACTCCATAGCTTGTCCTCTTAGACTTCTAGGGAACAAACGCATAAGAAAGGTGTCTTCATGCATAAAGTCCATGCTAATAGCATAGAAATGTCTCACATGGTCGTGAGGGTCACCATTTCCATCGTATTTGTCATACTTAGGAACCTCTATATCCTTAGGAAATGGTAGCATGTATAGACCCCTATCAAATGGAAGAGCGCAAATTGATTCAACAAATGATGTCTTAGGTGGCTCTTTTGAAGTTTGCAGTTGTGTAAATTGTTTTCTTAGTTCTTGTATTTCTTCCCTTAAGATTTCAGCCTCAGTGGGCTCTCGTTTTGGGATAATATGTTCAACATTAAAACCTTTAGGGAGTTTCCATCCCCTAGCTGCCATGTATCGGAAGTATTGGTCTCCATTTTCCTCTAAAGCTCTGAGCATTAGTTTTTGGGCGAAGCCATCTTGTTGAAATTTGATCACATCTTCGCTAGTTACTTCTTCATCACTATCATGATGAGATGGTTTAGGTGAAGGACATGCACTAGTGGCAACTGTAGGAGTCCTTGGAGGTGTGTGATTACCATCATTATTTTCAAAGGGATTTCGAGGACAAGTTCCTTTATATCCTTCGTAGCGTGCTTGATTGTCAGTTTCAGCTTGTTGATTTTCTCTCTCTGTAGCGTATATAGCCTCCAAAGTCTTTTGGGTTTCACGTGCTTGTTCTTCTAAGCGACGTTTAATTTCATCAGGATGCACCATTGTGACTATACCACTCGTACCCTCGGGTGTCTCAAAGGGTGTGCCAAAGGGATTTTCAAAACTATAAAGTGGGTTGTGTCGAACGTTAGCTGTTTGTGTTTGATCAAATTTGAGGTTCTTATCACAAGGTTGTTTGCGAGGACGTTTGGGTGGTGTTTCCAATTGTTTGAAAATGAAAGGCGTGTGGCTACCGTTACCACTTTGATATCTAGTTGTGACCGGCATGTAAAGAGTTGTCTTTGTTTAGTAGGACAAGAAGAGCGAGCCAAATTTGAAGCTTTTACGATCAGGACTAGTCACTTGTCAAAATGTGATTAGATGGCTTGTCAAACAGTGCTCAAGATCTTACAGCACGGGTGACTCGAGCCGAGCGGACGAGCGAGAAGCTCAATAGTGGATAGCTAGAAAAATAATAGCTGAATTTTGACAAGTGATTTATCAAGACGTTTCAAGACTTACATTCGACGGACTAAACCCATCTTTTCAACTTAGGATGAATTCTTCACACACTGATACGTGGCCAGGATCAATTTTTTGGCTTGGAGTTCGTTTCAATTTTGTCAATCAGATAGTTGTTTTAATCAGACAGCATTTCGTCTCAACTTGTATCAGTAAACAGCAAGGTTTGCAAACAGTAAGTGTTGTAACATGTCTTCAAAACAATTGATCAAGGGTAAAAACAACCTTGTCAATACGCACTTGGGATATCAGAACAGCCTTCCTAACAAATCTTTATCGGAATGTTTATGTTGCAAGAACGTTAACACTGGTCAAAACATCGAAAACAATAGCCAAGCAATCTACCTTAGAGTCATGGTTCATTACTCAACAACTTAGCCCACGCTTGATGCTCCTTCGCCTCACACCAAGTGGTTGCCCACAAGAGATATTGGCTTTGTCATGGAAATGCCATAAGCATAACCAAGGGAACACATATGGTGAGTGTAAATCTTGGGGTGATCCGGGTAGTCCACTAGGATCGATCCTTGCACCAAGAAGTTGAGCGGCTAAAAAAGGGTAGTTACTAACTTAGAGTGTTTAGATAGGGCTTCCGTTCATAGTGTTCCTCTTGCTCCCAATTACGGGACACCTCACCTTGCGATGAGTAACCGATCTCGCGATCACAAGAGTACCTTAAACATTCTTGCCTAGTGATCTCCCTATGGTCGAAATCCCATAAGCGATCACACTAGACGAAGATAAACACTACGTCTACCAAGGTTTTGTGTCCTTGATAGCCTTGAGTTTATAGTGGGTTGGAAGAGCCAGGTAATCGGCTTGTTCCCACTTGGGTCGTTCCTCTCAGGTTGTCCGAGAGCAGGCCCTCTAAAGGATTCTAACTACACAAAGTGGATCAAATTTTGGAAGTCAAGATTTCTGGTTCACCACAAGGGTGAAGAGCATACTCTCCTATTCCAATCATTTTCTCCCAAACACGCCAAGAAGATTCATTTACCCCTTGCTTTTGAAACCAAATGGCAAGTCAAGATTTCTGATTCACCACAAGGGTGAAGAGCATACTCTCCTATTACCAAAAGACTCCAATCACAAGTTTTATGTGCCTATGAAAAATGAACAATTATTCAATGCCACACATGAAAACAAAAAAGCAAGAAATTTGGGTTTTTATGCTTTGGGCAGCCCTGCAAACAATCGTTAGTAGCCCTTGTGCATTTGAAGCTTTGACATGCGTTCTTTTTATGCAATGTTTCAATTTTTTTTCACAAGGATGGCAACCTGAAATCACAACTTGTTAGCAAAAAAAGTTAGTGTGAAATAACATAAAAATATGCAATAAAAAGTGGTGAGTTGCTTCAAAAATCTAATTTATCCTCCAACCAAGTACATGCAAAGAAAGTGCAAGTTAATCACAAATGCTTTCATTTTTACTCTTTGGTTTTGACCTAGTCAACAATATTGAACTTTTTTGCTATGATTTCGTATCCAAAAATGAAAATGAAAAAAAGAGACCCCTGTTAAAAATCAGAGAGCTTTCCAAAAATGCAAGAAATTTTAAAAAATCTCTTCATTTGCTCCCTAGAGATTGATTTTGTCAAAACAGGCCAAATTTATCAAATCGAATTTTTTATTCTTAATACGATCTCAAAATTAAAAACACAAAGAAAGAACCCCCATTAGAATTCGAAAAGCTTTCTGAAAATGTAAGTTTTTTCAAAAAATGCGTTGATTTGCGATCAAAAACGGCTTTTTATGAAAAATAAAGAAAATATCATAACTTCCGAAAATCATGTCAAAATGCTCTGAAAATTGGACTGAGACATTTTGAGCATATACGCAACCTGCAAACAAAATTTCAGAACCAAATTCTAAGCGGTTTAAAAGATATGATCAAATCTTTAAACCAACTAAGTTTTTGGCCTTCAAACCAATTTACTTATGGCTTGGCCTTAAAACCAAAGTGAAAATTCTACAAAAGCATTTGATTAGACCCAATATGCTGCTGTAAAAAAAACCAGAGATAAGAAATGAAAGCAAATGGAGCTGAAAATTTGATTCAAGCCCCACGGTGGGCGCCAAAAATGTACACTCGAAAGTGTCCCACTCTAAACCCTTCTATCCAAACGATTCCATGAGATTGGAATGTTCGGATGCCGGCTTAGAGCTCCCTATCCACGGAGTGCAAGGAGTTAGTATTTCAGCATGAAGGCTCTCAGCCAAGCCTTAGAAATGTACTTCTTGCTAGTAAACCATGCAACGGGAGGTTCTTTGAGACAAGAGCAAGAGTGCAAATATCTTCAAGGAATCCCTCAAGAATGCAATGCAAGTATGAAAACTAAGCTAAGATGATAATGCAAAATGCAGCTATACTAAGCATGTATGAGATTGTTACAAAACCAAATATTTAAACTATGTGATATTATTGCAAGAAATCAAAGTTAAACTAAAATGCAACTATGCTAAGAATGCCATATGATCTTATGCTAATGTGATGGAATGAGAGAATGAGACAAGAAATGAGAAGTTCTCCACAAAGCTCCAAAGAAACCTGTTAGAAAACCTGCAGCATAACAATGTTCAAAAGATGGATTGATTGAGGGGGAAAGCTCTCTCCCTTTTAAAGATGTATGGACGGTAGAGATCAAGATAAAGATGGTGGATGATCAACGGTGGAATTTGAAAAGAGGAGTGATCCATGTGCACACACAAATCAACCAATAGAATATAAGTTGACTTGTCATATAAGACAAAAGTCACAAAGCCTTTTCTTTTAATTGCAAAATAGAAAAAAGACTTTATGTGTGCACTTTAAGTGGGTTAGAAGAATGGGGTCTTTTATTTAATTAAAAGGGGACATGTTCTTTTAATCAAATAATGAACTTAGGATAGCATAGTTAAACTATAGGTTATAATCAAATAAATTGATTATTAGCAATTTGGCTTAGGTAAGTGATTAAATTAATTTAGCCAAAATGTTGAAAAGGGGGCTAATAGTCTAGATGACCATTTTTAGGTGATTACATTACTCAACTCAACTAATTTTTTGTTCGACTTGTACTAACTTTGCTCAGCACCTACTATCCACTTGGTCAAGCCTAGCAAACAATCTTTGTGTAACTTGTTCTTCTAAGCTTTCTTAGTGTAACCAACCTTTGTAACCTTAAGCAGATTATCAATGCATCATGTTATCATTGTCTTAACTAATTCTTGTACTTCATTACATAATCATAACTCAACCTTTCCCCTAGGTGTTTTTATTACATCTCTTGATCAAATCCTCTTCACCAATCAACTAAGTGATAGTACTTAAATCATATAAGCAATTATCTTACCAACAAATAGCAAGTTTGACATCAGTGACAAAATAATAATTCAAAACATATTGATCATACTTGTATGTTCTCAATAATCTCCCTCTTTGATGGTCTTCTTCAATCTGATCTCAACAATCTCCCTCTTTTATTGTTTTCAATCTATTTTCAACAATCTCCCTCTTTAGCATTAATGGCAAACCAAACTGATCAACCAAATGGCAAACACTTTGTTTAACCAAACTGACTAGGTTAAAATAGTAAGACAATACCAAAAAGAAAAATAATTCCTTGTATTGAAATCTCTTCCTCTATCAATAATTTCCATCTTCTGAATAGGTTACAAAACTCTTTCTTATAGCTCTCTCTGAATAATTCTTCTTATGTCTCCCTCTTACTAGGTAGATTAGGATTTCTCCCTCTTTGATAACTCTTCTCCCTTTTGTATAGCTCCTGATCAGAAATTTTCTCTCTTGATCAATAATCTCTCCCTTACTCTAATCATTAAATCTTGCTTACTAAATATACTAGATTGATCATTAATTCTTTTGATTAGCAATTATTACCCTTGATCATTCTTTTGATCAATAAATCTCTTCATCTCCCTTGGTAATTATCTTTCTTGATCAATAATCTCTCCCTCTTTGACAATAATGCCAAAGACTTGCCATCTTTAATATGCAGATATAAGCCTTTTAGTTTCTTTGGTTTCTCCCTCTATCACCTTTCTTGTGACTGATTTGAAGTTTCATCTCTTTGATTACTTTAGGTAGTTCCTAAAGTAAGATCCTCTGCATCAATTTGTAACATATGAAAATCAGCTTGTTTTATGTAGGGCACTCCTCTTTGTTACTTAGATAGCCTTTGATAGGGGTATCACCCCTAGTTTACCTCTTAGATAATCATGAGTATCCTTAGGTAATGCTTTTGAGAAGATGTCAGCAATTTTCTCTTTTCTGTTAACATGTTCCATCTTCACTTCTTTATCTTGAACTAATTCTCTTAAGTAATGATACTTGAATGCAATGTGCTTAGTCTTTGTGTGCATCATAGGATTCTTTGATATATTGATAGCACTTGTATTATAACAATAAAGTATCACCGGTTCTGTGATTTCTTCCTTCATACCTTTGAGTAGTTGTTTGATCCATACAATGTTTGTACAATTTACAGCAATAGCAACATATTTAGCTTTAGCAGTAGATTGTGAGGTACAATTTTGTTTCTTGCTAGTCCATGTAACTAGTCTCTTACCTAAGAAGAATGCTCCTCCACTGGTGCTTTTTTTGTCATCAATGTTTCTAGCCCAATCAGCATCATTGTAGGCTCTTAATTCAATTTTTTCATTTTTCTTATAGTATAGACCAAATTCCTCTATTCCTTTCAGATATATCATTATTCTCTTTACAACCATCAAATGCTTCTCCCTAGGGTTAGCAGAGAATCTTGCAACTATCCCTACAGATAATGTAATGTTAGGTCTGCTATGTACCACATATTGTAATTTTCCAATCATAGACCTATACAGTGTTTGATTCACTTTAGTTGAATCATCATTCTTAAACAATTTGAGTTATGTCACCATAGGTGTACTTACAAGTTTTGAATCCTCCAATCCAAAAGTTTTCAATATTTCTTTGACATATTTTGACTGAGTGATGTATATACATTTCATCAGATATACTTGCAAACCCACAAAGAATATGATCTCTCCAAACATAGACATTTCAAATTCTTGCTTCATTTCATTGGAAAAAGCTTTACATAAGGCATCTTGACCTCCAACTATGATATCATCAACAAAAATTTCAAATAACAAAGTACCTTTTCCTTTCTCTATCTTTATGTACATATTGTTGTTATCATTAGTTATTTCAAATCCAATCTTCCCAAGATACTTATGAAGTCTCTCATACCATGCTCTTGGTGCGTGTTTTAAACCATGTAGAGCTTTTTGTAATTTGCATACCATGTTCTTATTGTCAACATCAAAAAAACCTTCTAGTTGTTCTATGTAAACTTCTTCCTCTAATATGTTATTCAGAAATGCAAATTTAACATCCATTTGATAAACTTTGAAACCTTTGTACGCAGAATAAGCAAGTAAAGTTCTCACTTCTTCCAATCTAGCAATAGGGGCAAATGTCTCTCCATAGTCAAATCCTTCTTCTTGTGCATATCCTTTGCATACTAATCTTGCTTTATTCCTTGTTACTTCACCATTTTCATCTAGTTTGTTTCTAAATACCCTCTTGGTGCCAATCACATTCTTGTCTTCTGGTCTGGGAACTAGATTCCATGTCTTGGTTTTTCAATTTTTTCTATTTCTTCTTCCATGGCCTTACTCCAATCTTCATCTTCTAATGCATCTTTTAGTATTTTAGGTTCCTTCATACTCAACAAACATGTATTATTTTTCAATCTATTTCTTGTCATTGGTCTAGCATCTTTATCTCCAATAATTTGTGTAGCAGGATGATGTATTTTGACATATTTAGAAAATCTTGTTTGAGCTCTTGTTTCTTCATTTGATCTTTCAATTTTAGAATCATTTCGTACATCTCTGTTAGGTAACTCAACATCTCTACTAATCTTAGAATCTGAATGTGCTTCAACTTTATTCTGTAACTTAGCTTCTGAATGTATCTTGATTCCTGAATGTAACTCAACATTCATAGTATGTGACTCGGCAGTCACTTAAAATTGTTGTTGGTTTGTAGCTTGATTTGTAGCATCTTATTCAATAGGCATACCTTCATAAGAGTATACAAATGATTTGTATTCTTCTAATTCTTTCATAGGTTCAGCCTCATATACTTTTGTATATTCATCAAAGTTCACATTTTCACTCTCCACAACTTTGTTAGTGTTAGTATTTAAACACTTGTAAGCTTTACTTCTTGTGGAATATCCTAAGAATATACCTTCTTCACTTTTTGCATCAAGTTTACCATTCCTAAAATCTTTAAGAATGTAACATTTTCTTCCAAATACCTTAAAGTATTTTAAATTGGGTAAGTATCCATACCACAGTTCAAAAGGTGTTGAATGAGTACCTTTCTTGACTTGTACATGGTTCAAAGTATAGATAGTTGTACTTACATCTTCTCTCCAATATTTCAAAGCAACATTCTTCTCCATCATGAGTGTTCTAGCATAGTCCATTACAGATCTATTCCTTCTTTCAACAATTCCATTTTGTGGAGGAGTTCTAGGGGTAGATGTTTTTCTTTTGATTCCTCTGTCATTATAGAACATCTCAAATTCATTTGATGTGAATTCTCCTCTTATGTCAGATCTCAAACACTTTAGACTTTTACCTATTTTCTTTTCAACTCTTGCTAGATACCACTTAAACATTTGTAAGACATCAGATTTCTTTTTCAGAAACATGGTTGTCATCATTCTAGAATAATCATCAATAAACAACATAATATACTTATCCCCTTTGTAGCTTTTTACTTCAATTGGTCCACACAAGTCAATATGAACAATCTCTAGTATTCCTTTAGAATTGTAAGTTTTACTTTTAAAACTTGACTTTGTCATCTTGCCCAATTGACATTGTTTGCACATTACATTATCAGGCTTCCTTAACTTAGACAATCCTCTAACCTTTCTCATGTTACTAATACTAACCAAGTTTTCAAAATTGACATGACATAACCTTTTGTGCCACAACCATACATCATCATATTTTACAATTAGACAAGTAGCATCATTTATATCAAGACAAAATAGATTACTTCTAGTCTGATCACCTCTTCCAATAAGTCTCCCATTTGTGTCATATATCTTAGCAAACTTGTTTTCAAATTCAACCCTACATCCCAAATTATTCAATTGTGATACACTCAAGAGATTATAGTTAAGTCCTTCAACATTGTAAGCATTATCAAATAAAATCTTATCTGTGAGCTTGATAGAACCTTTTTCTTTTATCAAACATGGTGCATCATTACCAAATATTACACTATTTTCATCATAATAATTCAAGGAAATGAACTTCATAATAATTCAAGGAAATGAACTTACTTATGTCTCTAGTCATGTGGTGTGAACACCCACTATCAATCATCCACCAATCATTCTTGTTTACATAGGTCAAAAGTGTAGTTGCCTCATCTTCATCAGATTCATCCTTCATTGCAACATATACTACTTCATCATCATGTTCATCAAATGTTTTCTCTTTAGCAATGTAACATGACTTTTTGCCTTTGTCTTTGTAATCCTTGTTGTCTTCATCTCTTCTACTTTTGTACTTGGCACCACCTCTGTAATATTTCTTTTCTGGACATCTAGCAGAAATATAACTAACCTCATTGCAATTGAAACAAATGATAGGCAGTTTACCTTTGAACTTACTTTTACCATTGTGGAATCTTCTTACTAGTAATACTTCAAGTTGTTCAATGTCCTCCTCATTTGTATCATTATCACTGGATACATATATTTTCTTTTTCTTTTTCTTCTTCTCATCAGGTTCCTTTAATGACACTTTAGCTTTGAAAGCATATTCCATACTCTCAGGTTTATAATTATCAAAGTTAGATAGCTCAAAAGCTGTAAGTCTACCTACAAATCCTTCAAGTGAAAGATCATTCCTTGGTATGCATCTTAGTTCTTGAATTACAAAGACTTTAATAGCATATATAGGTAGTAGTGTTCTTAAAACTTTGCTTAACACATTATAATCATCTAATTTTCCATTAGCTCCTCTTATTGCACTAACTACTTCTTTTATCCTTGCAACATATTGAGCAATATTTTTGCCTTCTTCCATTCTCATATCATCAAACTTAACTCTAATACTTTCAACTTTGGCTCTAAGAACATTGGTGTCTCCTCCATAGATGGCAACTAGGGCATCCCACATTTTCTTTGCACTATCAAGACCTTTGATATCATCAAATTTAGCATAACTTAGGATAGAGGCAATCTCCAGCATTGCCTAGTTATGTTCTTTCTTATTTCTCATATCTTCAATAGTTGGTGCTCTAATAGGGTCAACATGCTCAATGGTAATGGTAGATTGTGCATAATCTCCAAGTCCTTCAAGGTGTAGCTTCATCAAACTTTTTCATGCAAGAAAGTTATCTCTATTGAGCTTTGGTACTTCTCTTTTTGACATCTTGATCTGTGTGCTTCTAGTACCTTCAAACTAGTCCTCTTAAGCAGATGGCTTTGATACCAATTGTTGGAATACTTTTAGAATAACTAGGGTGGAGGGGTGGGGGTTGAATTAGTTATTCAAGGTTCAGATTTATAAGCAAAACTTTTCACAACTTAGTGAACCCATAAAACATTCTTCATCATGCATGCATCCATAAGATTATGCAATCACTTAAAACTTGTAGGTTACTGTCAAATCAAATTGCAAAAATGTAAACATGAAACATAATGGATTCATCAACACACTTGACACAATGATTTATATTAAAACCCAATTTAGGAAAAACCACCTGTAACATGCTACTATTTTTCACTCTTTTGAAGTGATGCCCTATGAAAGGCCAACCCTATTAAAGGTTACAAAATACACTGTTAAATGTGACCCTATTAAAGGATTTCAATCACCTTGTTAGGAGTGAGCCTTGTTAGAGGACTTTAGACCATTCACTTGGAATGTCACCTGGTTAAAGGATTTATAAATGACTGTTAGGTCAACCTTAATCCAAAGGATTTACCCTAGACTGATATATTTGTTAGAGAGTAACAATAAAGCTTGATCTGATAACAACTTACAACTTCATTTGTAGATTATAGATAATTGTTTCAACCTCCATTATGCTTGGCCTTCTTACTTTTTAGCTCTGGCAGCTTGTTCAACCTTCAAGAATTCATATCCTTAAGTCTTCTTTCTTAACATGCCAATTTAGTCTCTCCTCTTAGGTCACTTGATGAAGCAAAACCATTTCTTGTGCTTAACCACCTTTGCTTCTAACCAACCATCCCTATAAATAGGAAATCAAGATCTTTTGCTTCTCATTCTCCATCATCCAAATTAGGGTTAGGATAGATTAGGTAGGATATAATGAATCTATCCCACTTTCCATATCTCTTCTAAAAACTTTTTTCTTGAATCCTCTTTGAATTCACTTTAAAATGGTTTACCTTGAATTATGTGCCACTAGCTCATCAATCTTACCTTCCACCTGGTTCATAAATTCCAAGAAGAAAAACTTGTCAACTTAGATCCATCTAGTTCACGATCTTTTAAATAATGTAGCAGCTCAACATTATCTAGCTTCTAATGCTCGGCACATACTATGTTGCTCGACATCCTTTATGAAATCACTCGACACAAACTAAAATTCACTGGTGCTCGACATCAACTAAATTTTACTCAACATCCACTGTTCTGCTTGACATACACTAGAATGAACTTTTACTCAGCTCCAACTAATTTTATGCTCAGCTTGTACTAACTTTGCTTGGCACCTACTATCCACTCGGTCAAGCTTGGCAAACAATTTTTGTGTAACTTGTTCTTCTAAACTTTCTTAGTGTAACCAACCTTTGTAACCTTAAGCAGATTACCAATACAACATAATATCACTGTCTTAATTGATTCTTATACTTCATTACATAATCACAACTCAACATTTCCTCTAGATGATTTTGTTACATATTTTGATCAAATCATCTTCATCAATCAACTAAGTGATAGTACTTAAATCATATAAGCAGTTGTCTTACCAGAAAATAGCAGGTTTGACATCAGTGACAAAAAAATGATTGAAACATATTGATTATACTTGTATGTTCTCAACAATCTCCCTCTTTGATGGTCTTCTTCAATCTGATCTCAACAATCTCCCTCTTTTATTATTTTCAATACATTTTCAACAAGAAATGCTACAATATTTGTTACCTAAAAAGAGGTTTTTTGGAGGTGAGCAAAGTAGTTAGACTTTAGTTTATCATTCCATATGGGTTGAGCATGAATTAAGAAGGATTTTTAAATCATAAGAAACTTTTCCCATTTTTTTTTAACCCTTGATTTTGAAGATTTTGTCCTTTTCTTAACCTCATGAGAAAAATTCACCTTCTGAGGTCTAAGCTAGTAGTTAGAGGATAGTTGGAGAAACCAACTTAGCATGAAAGTACCAAATTTTGAGGACGATAAGTAGTTAGTAGGACATGGAGTTATTAGACAACCAAGTAGGGACACCAAGATATAATCTATTCAATTATAGTCTCTTTTATAAAATTTTGACAACCTAGCATATGGAGGTCTTCTTTCATCATGGGGTATCATAAAACTAAAACTAGACCCATGTTTCATGGATTGGACAAGTCTAGGATAAGCTAGAGTGAAAATGTAAGTGATAAAAATAGTCAAATAGATATCTAAAGATCTTCAAGGGGAAGAACCATGGGGAGATCTTGATAAGACATCAAATTTTAAAGTTTTTTCCGAAGAAAAATCCTACATGGAAGGCCCTACCTCTTAGTGATTTGAATGATAGTTATTTCCATGTTAAACTAATTAGTTCAATTATCTTAATATTCATATAGAAATTCTTTAGTATGGACAATATGATATTTTGAGAAGGATCTATAAGAGGAATCTACAACATAATGTCAAGTTGTTTGAAACTCCCCAATGTTGCTCAACCAAAAGTTATGCTTCAAAGCAAATTAAAAATTCATATATAGTAGGAAAGAGGGGCAATTAGTGATGTGAAATATTTTTTTATTAAAATGTGATGCCCATTAATCACAATGGAGGACCTACATTATACTTATTGAGGCTTGCTATTCCCCCTCCCTTGTTGAATCTTGCAATGCTAATGAAGATAGATTCACCATCTTTAGATGGCTTAATGGGTTCCTCATTCCCCATGCTAAAGATAAAATTATTTATAACTAGCTTGTTGATGATGAGAATATCCTTGCTCAATTAAATGCTAACTAGAAACTTAGGTGTATCCTCATTACAAAAAAATCTTGTGAATATTTGGAATAGACCTAAGGAACTAAAAAATAAATAATTTATGTGGCATATCCTATTACACAAGCTACCCATTCTTAAACTTTATGGAGATTGCAATGTATGCTCCTCTTTGAGGGTGCTTGAGATATTGAAGCATATTTTATTTGTCTTTTTTTGCAAAGCATGGAGTACATTTGAAATAATTACTAGCTATATTTTGAGTAGTTCAAAGATTGTAGCAGGTTACGACTCAAACCTCAAGAAAGATACTAATGTACTTTTGTTTGTTCTTTCTAACAAAGTTTTTGTTGGGTCTCTATGAAGATAATGCATAATGTCTCTTGGTAGGTCATATTTACTATTCTATTATCAATGAAACAATTTGAGAAACTACCACAAGATGGATATATTGTGGTATTTACTTCAAAAATATTGTATGGGATCTCATATACTAGGCAATGTGTGGAGAGAACTCCCCTTGAAATTGGTCTTAACAATTTCATCACAAGGTAAAGGAAAAGATAGGAGACATGAAAGGTACAAGAAAAATTAATTTATAGTTGCAACAAAACCAGTACTCCTATTTTTAGTAGTAGCATAGTTTCTAATTTTAGAGTGTCAATGCAACCCTGCATGGACCCCAAGACTTAGTTAAAATTGCAGGAATAATTGAAGGGTCCACTGGGATGGACTGATTGGTTTGTAATCAAAAGGAAGAATACTCATATTTGAGTCATTGTATATTACTCCTATAGTTTATATATGATGTATACTTTTATATATAATATTGATGTAACATTATAATCTTTTTAATAGCTCAAGCAGTATAAGGTAGGAAAAAACTAGTAATTTCACACTTGCTCCAAGCTTCTATAGTCCAAGAAACTGATATATAGATATTTATTGTTTTAGATTAACAAAAAAATAGGTTTTGAGGGGACTCGAAACCCCTTACAGCAACTAGAAAGATAAATGTTAAAGAACCCCAGATTTTACAAGGACCTAGAACCTAAGTTCACAAGAAAAATACCAAACTGGGTTTTATAGGGACCTAGAACTAGCATAATAAACAAAACAATGAACAAACATCAGGTTTTACAAGGACCTGGAACTTAAAGTAAACAACAATAAAAAGCTAGAAATGAGACAAAAAATAGAAAAACCAAGGCCAGCTACCCTACCAAAGACCAAATCTAGAAACTAGATAAGTTATTTAATAACCTTTTCTAATTCCTTGTCAGCTTCCACTATACCCTACAGGATGTCTTCCATGGAAAAGCTAGGAGCCTCACTAATAGCTTTCTTTATGCTTTCTCTTTCTCTTTTATTGGGTCCACCCAAAATCTTAACAGCAACAATAATAGGGGTCATAATCTCCCCATTGCTCAACTAGAAGTCACTATCTCCATTCTTTGCCCACTATCTTTTACTAGTTGGTGACACTCCATTTCATAGGCCTTCAACTTTTCTAGGATGTTCCTAACCTAATTCTCCAGCTTGGCTTTCTTCATTTTTTCATCATCCTATTCTTTCTGGATTTCTCCCATTTTTTTCTTGAGAAGAATAATTTCATTGTAGAGCCATGAGTCAACCTTGAGAAAGGCATTAGCTTTTAACTTAGCCTTGTGAAGAAATGACAACTTCACCATATTGTTTTCATCTCCAGTCTCATCATTTGACCTTTTCTCATAAATAGTAGTCATTTCCCATCATTTCCTTCTAGTTCTCCTTATTCAGATTTTGATCTTTTATGACAATGGCTTTTACCTCTTCATTCTTCTCCTTGTCAGAATCCACTAGGGTCTTGACATCAGTACTTTCCTTTTTAGATTATGAAGGGCTAGCACTTTGGTTCAAAGTATTCTCATTCTATGCCAAAGGTTCTGAAGTCAAATTTGAAACCAAATTCCCTTCTTTGCTAATTTCTCCATCATTTTTAACCACAGATATACACTGACTTGCCAGAATACCCATCCAAGTTAGAACTGAGATCCCCAGTTTCTATTACCTCCTCTTCTTCAGCACTTTTCTTAGACTCCAAGTCTTCCTCTTTCACTTTATTCTTTTTCTCCATCTTGGCCTCCTTCTTTTTTCCCTTACTATCACTATAACCCTCCTTGGTTTTGATAGTCTTATTTTTAATTTTTTTAAGCACTCATCTTATCATGAGGCTCATTACCAACCAATTTTCTCTTTTTCTCCACTGCCGATGAGAGCTTTACGACATTTTTACTATAATAATTTTTTATCTAGAAAATAAGCCCTTCATGGAACACAGGCCCGATTTCCTTCTTCCTATGGGCTTGGAGGCTATTAAGCAGAGAAAATTTCAAGTAGCAATGGAAGGATAACCTATCCTTATACCGAAAATGGTTCAAAAACACAAAATGGAATTTATAAACCCTTTTCAATCTAACATCCAAAATAAAATGCTCATGAACACATTATAAAACATCTTGCCAAATTACCTTGATTTGTTCCAAGTCTTAGAAATTCCTGTTCTTCACAAGCCTTTCTTCCTCCTTTTCAATTTTGGGAATTCTTTTGAAGACAACATTTGAAATACTAGTTTCCATTTTAAATTTAAAGCCCACCATTGGAAGCCCAGTTATCTCTACTATGAACTACTCTGTCAACTCCATAGTAACCCCATGAAGAGTGAACCTTTCCTTAGACCAATTCTTAAAGAAGTAATCAATAATGTAGGGTTTGAAACCATACAACTTATCAATATACACTGTCACTTTTCCCTTCTAGAGAATCTCCCATGCTTCACTTTTCGCTTTCCAATTTTTCCAGCTCGACGGCTCCAGCATCCTTGGCTCCCCACCCATAGTTCTAATTGCTCTATAAATTTGATGAAAAATGACAACTTTCACATAAGACAAAGTATGATTAACCTCAAAAAGGCTTTTTGCCCAAAAACTGTGCCAAGTCCTTTTGATGATGACACAAAAGTACCTCCTCGAAATATGATTACAGTCTTTAATAAAAACACCACTTGCCATAATAAACCACAAAATCTCATCTAATATTTCCTTTAATTTTATTGTTCATGTCATAATTAATGATTCCCCTCAACTTGCTTTCCTTGCTGAGGTATTCACTCAAGGTCAGCTTTTCATCCCTATAAATAGCTTTGTTGGCTATCCAGTCAACTGCTTTTGGCTATCCAATCAATTGCTTTATTGCCATCATAAAAATTATGAGTTATGATGACTTTATCAAACTTTTTAATGAAATTTTTAATTTCCATAATATTACCATCAATATTTCAAGTAATCATATTTTTATTATTAAGCATGTTAACTATGTTTACAGAATTCCCTTCCAACCATAAGCTCCTATAACCAGATTCCACTACCAATTTAATAGTATAAATGGCACCAATGGCCTCATCTTTATGGTTGGTCAAGTGACCTATACGGATAGCCACAACATCCACTACTTTACTATTATAATCTCTCAAAACTCCACCACACCTAGCTCTTCCAGGGTTTCCTTTATTTGAACCATCAGAATTAGCTTTCACCCAGCCCATAGGAGGGGATCTCCAAATCACACCCTCCCTCTGTTCATTTTGTTTTATTCTAGTTCCTAAATTTTCATTGGATTTCTTATCTATACTTCACTATTTTTGTTCTGAGAGATAAAAAGTTCTTTAATAGCCCTGATGATATTTTGAGCCACTACCCATTTAGGCATTTCTTGATTTCTAAAAATTATATTTTTATTTTCTTTCCAAAGACCCCAACAGAGATGGGGGAGAGATATTTTACAGAGAAATTCAATTTCAGATCTTCTGATAGGAAATTTCTAATTCTGAAAGCATTCAACAATATTTCTAGGCTAAACCCACCAGATATTCCAATATTGAAGGAGGGAACCCCAAACATTTGATTGTATTTATAATTCATGAAAAGGTGGTTCATGTCTTCAATTTCCATCTTACATAGGGAACACCTATTCACTATATAAATTCCTCATTTTTGTAGATTATCCAAAGTTAAAATTTTGTTTTGCAGTATAGTCCAAAAGAAGATATTAATCTTGGGTATTAGACCCTTTATCTGTGCTTTAGCCCCAAGCTATGTATTATGGTTTTATGAAAATTAATAGGAAAAAAGGAAATATTAGAAAAGTAAAGAAACTTAAGCCTTTTGATTATTTTTTGTCTTTATGACTATAACTACTCTTTAAATTTCCTTAAAATAGAAAAACAAAGTGTATAACTAATTAAGCATTTGAGTTAGCTTAACATGGTTTGAGGATTGCATTTTTTAACTTTGAAATTAATAAATTTATAGATTAAAATAAATTATTATTTTAATTTTTAAATGTTGATATTATTTTCACTAAAATCAAAGACCTAATAATATTTTCCTAGATATTGAATTTGGGGCTATTTTGTGGTAATCCCAATATTTCACAATCTTAGCTCATTCCCTACAACCTATTTTTATTTTAGAAGGTTACCTTCATTTTCTTGTTCTATTAATGGTTATTTTTCTTGTAAAGTATTAAGCTTATTTTACTTTACAAATATAATGTAGTAAAAGGTGTTAGCAAATAGGTGGAAACAAACCATCTCTAATTAGTTATGAAATTAAAACAAGACTATTGAGCTCTTATAGCCATAGTGCAATAGTTATTTTATCCACATAGAATTCTCAGCTATATCATATTTACCATTGAAATAAATAAAAATAGATTGAGTATATTGTAGACATTACATATGCACAATGAGGTCATCACCATGTACATACTAATTTACAATACTACATTTACTTTTGTTTTTTTTCCCTATTTATTGAATTTAGATTTTTGTTTGGTGAAATTATGGAATTATTCTCAATGATCAATTATTTCAAACTAGCTCCTTAACTACAATTGTTAGTCTTCTAGAGTTATCAATGATAATAGTGGCATTGGTGTTTGAGAGCTATTTAGATTTCTCTTTCTTGAACTATTTTTTAGATTATGGAAAATTTAGGAATGCCCCAATATGTTATAAGCATTTTGAGTGCTTTCTTAGAAAATAAATTCCTCCATCAAAGACGATGAAAAGTTTGCATCTTGAACTAACTCAACATCGGTAGACTAGGTGAGATTTTACCAAAGTAATCTTTGTGTCCTCTCAAATAATATCTTGAAAATTTGTCTTTTCATTTACTACGTAGAAAAAGGTGTTGAAAACTAGGTCAAAATGAATCTACTCCAATCAAGTATGAAATTTGAATCAACATTATTGATCTCTTATAACTATAATGTGGTAGTTATATAGCCATCTTAATATTCCTACCTAAATCACACTTACTATTAAAATAGAGAAAAATGCTAGAGTAATAAGATGTTTTCTTATTAATTAAATCATTTTGATTCAATTATTAAGTCATTTATTATCTCTAGTTTACTTAAGCTAAACTTTAGGCATATGATAATTAATTTTAATTATTATGATGCAACCTAAGTTCGTTACCTTTTAGGGTTTTGATATACTATAAGGATTTATTTTTCTTTGTAATTCACCTTTTTATTGAATATCAATTTATTGTTTGCACATCAAGAATGTGTTAGCATGAATTTTGATAGTATTCCTGTGGGGGAGTATCCTAGCAGTGTTGGAGACATGATTCATTGGTTTTGTGTTGCATTCATGACAGAGTTTGTCATTGATGTCGACATATTGGTTATTTTGTAAGACTGGAAGAATAGTAGACAAAGTTTGGCTTTACATAGTTTGAGGATTGAAGATTATCTTATGTTCACGTGGCATTATGTTCTAGATTTATGAAGGCTTGATAAAGTTATGAAGGATTTGGTGAAGCCAACTTTCAGACACCATTTTTGGAAAGTGAGTACTGATGTTTGGATTTTATCTCCTAACAGAGATGAAATCTAGTTGAGCGAGCTAAGACACAGATTGAAGACATATTAAAGATTATTTGGTTAATCGCATATAATTAGACAATCAGTGAGTGTGAGTTTATGAAGACTGTGAGCCAAAAAAATTCTTGTAATTGTGAAAAGATGTAACATTCTAATATCTTGAGTTGGTCCTATATTCTTATTGTAAGTTGGGAAAGCCTCAAGGCTAACTCAATCATTTATTCTAGGACTTGGTATAAAGGAAAGGACATTTTCTTATGGATATGTATGTAGTGAGAATTTTTTAATCAAGGAGATTATATTATATTATGTGAACTTACATGAAAACATCTTTTGGAATAGAGGAAAGTTTGGTTCATTTGTGGCATGGTGAGCTTACAAAGAACTATATTTGGCAAGAGAGGTTGTTATTGGATAGTTTTTTATGTACACTTGTATTATTCAATGAGGATAGTACTAAAGTTATTTGGACACTAGGTCTATATGTCTTCTTTTCAACGCCTAACAGGGTTGGCACCTCCTAACAAGGTTGGAATCTCCTAATAGGTATTCAAAGTCTCCTAGCAAGGACTTATATTTATTGAATGTATTTCATTGACTCTAACATGTTCTATCCTTTCACAAGGAACATACATATTAGTACATCATCTTGTGGGTACCATCCCCATTGAGGTTTTCCCAACGATCAAGGGTTTCCCTAGTTAACATATCTAGTGCTATTGTGTATGGTTATCTTTCTATAGTTGTTGCATCTATTGTTTACATGTTTCAACATGTTTTGTCAATCAGGATTGCACCTATAGTGAGATGTAAAATCTAGCTATCATATTGAAACATAGAAATACTCTTAGGTTACGGGTAATCCTATGATGAGAGTGAGTTTGTCAGATTGAAAGGTTGATTCCTTTTTTTTGGTATTACCTAAAAGTAAACTTATGCAAGAAAAGGGATGAAAAGTGAATAATGATAATTACTACTAAACTTAAATGAGGTGATACACCAATTATTTGTATGTAGCTTCAATTAAATCAACATCAACTACCCGAGATATGAATGATTTAGAATAACCAGACAAGCACACAATTACAAAAGTGTTTCTATGCAAGGACCCAAAAGCTTTTTTCTTTGAAAGGAAAACCTAGGCTTTACCATTTTTTTTGCAAAAAAAGAATATGGACACAACCAAATACCTACAATTAAAAGTATCAAGATTCAAACATGGAATAAATAATATAGCTTAAATGAAGGATGAACATAACATAAAAGCAAAGAGCCCATAATATTGCACAAGAATCAATGAGAAGGAACCGTTAAATCTATATAATCAATGTTGAACAATATTTGATACAAAGTGCTTCTATAATCAACTCAAAAAAATTACAATGTGCAAAAAAAATCCAAGCCTAAAAGAAGAGACCTCATAATGAGATAAAATTATAATAAATAGAGCTCAAAACCCTAACTCGAATATGAGAAAATTGCATTAAAAATATCTCTAAAAACTCCTCCAAAATGTGAAGAAACCCATCAAGTACCTATTCAACTAATAGCCAACTAAAATCTACTTCTATCTACTCAAAATCATGCAAAAAGACGTAGCTCCTATCCACCAAATAAGCCAAAAATATTGCATGTCAAAGTGCTCAAAAACGTGTAAAAACTGCTCAATAAGGGTGCCCACATGATTTGCATGTATGACTAGTCTTAACTGCCCAATAACTTTCCAAAAGTAAAGCCATTAAGCCCTCTTTGGTTTTAGAGAAGAGGAAAGGGTCTAGTAATGATCCTCATTCTAAGAGAACTAAGGTTGAAAGTGAGGGTACTAGTGAAAGCAAGAAGGTTTTCAAATGGGAGAGGAATAAGAAAAATGTGGAGGAAATCACTGATTTTGAGAATTCTAACAATGATGACAAGACATAAATGGGGCAACTTAGTTTCAATCTGGATGGATATTCTAGGAGCAAAGGGTTGTCAACTAGTGAAGATAATGTGGAGGGTAGAAAGGATAGAATTACTAACTCGAATGTTGGGTCGAAAGCCCTCAGGGAGGATAAAGAGAAACAGAGTGCTCACCCTACCCACCTAAAGAGAAATGTCAATGAAGAGAAAATGGAGGAGGAAATTGGTAAGGAATTTGAGGATAAAGACCTTGCTGCTAAGGACAACAGCTTGAGTAAAGAGGGAAAAGAGGAGAGGACGAAGATGCAGGATATCAATCCTGATATCCAAATCAATACAGTTACTACTACCATTGATTCTGAGATTAGGGTTGTTGTTGATGACAGGGAAGATTCTCATGAGGCTAAATTATCCTTTCTTCACACTTCTAAGCTTCTAGCAGAGGCTTCCCTTCATGGTGATTCTTGGCTTTACAATGAAATTATGGTTCTTAAGAAGAAAATGGCGGTTATGTAGAAAGAGTTGGACTATGAATGCACAATAAGAGCTCAAATGGAAATACAAATTGGTAATATCCCTATTAAGCTCAAAGAGTACAAGCAAGAGATTCATTACTTAATTAAGGAAAGTGGTCAAAGAATGGAACAAGTCACTTCTAATTTGTGTGTTGTGGCAGCCAGTTTGGGTAAGAAGAGTAATGAGGAGATAATGTCTCCAGTTAATGTGGGGTTAGGGAGTCTAGGTGGACCCAGTAAGAGAACTAGGAAGAGCACAAGGAAAAAGGCCACTGAGGGTCTTGAGGCTCCTATTTTAGCTTCAGTTGACATGATCTAGAGTACTATAGAGGCAAGTAAAGAGGTGGTGACTATCATCAAAGAGCTGTTGTAGGTGCTAGTTGTGGAGCACATGTGTTGGCTACTAGTCTGAGTGGTTTTACTAGTTTTTGCTTTTTATTTTTTAGCTTGTTTAAAACTTTAGGTTCTAGGTCCTTATAAAACCTGGTTACTTTTTATGGTTTAAACTTTTGGTTTTAAGTCCCTATAAAACCTAATTTCTTTGTTTAAAACTTTAGGTTTTAGGTCCTTATAAAACCTGGTAGTGCTAAATGCGTATCTTTAGTTTTTTTGTAAAGGGTTTTGGGTCCCTTCAAAACCTGATTTTACCTTAATCTAAAACTTTCTAAAAATAGCACATAAGTGCTCAATGATAGATTGAAAATAAAATCCTCGTGACATGCAGTTGACTAAAATAATCTTCTCTGGCTTAAAATAGAACTATTGTTGGCATTAAGTCAAGTTTGTTATTAGTGACAACACTTATTCAAATTTTGTATGGTTACCGAGCTCTTTGATCAGTCTCCAATGTTTGCCATGTAATTCAATGGTTACCAAGCTTCACAGTTCCTACCAAGCATTCTAGTGGTTACCAAGTGAATTCAAGTAGTGTGAAGTCCATTAGTTCTTACTGAGTAGTTTAATGGTCACCAAGCTTTGTAGTGTCTACCGAGTCATCAGTTCTTGTGAAGCGAAGTTAGTGTTAACCGAGTGATGAGATGATTAGTGTTTACCGAGTGTGGGCATGGTAAACGTGAAATTCAGTTTCTACTGAGTGACATTGTATCTATCAAGTCACCAGTGTATACCAAGTTCAAAACTACATTGACGTGATTAGTATGGACTGAGCCTCTACTTCTACTAAGTGCATGATGATGCTGAGTAATGACAATGGATGTCGTGTATCAAAAATTCACCAAGTCAATTTTCAAAACCTGAGTATCTACATTTGGGTCGACTTTGTAATATTGGTGTTAACTTGTGTAATGGCCGACCTTGTAATTATGTGAATTGGGTTGGTATATATGTAATGTATTGTATCATACCCAAGTGTAATGTAATAATAGAAGATAATGTAAATAAAGTGTAAGCATGCGAATGTGAATCAGTAGCAGATTAAAGTGTATTGCAAGGCCATATCAGGAGTAGCAAAGTTACCTCTATCACATAGAGGTGATTAGTATTTCAAGGATCTCAATCAGCAATTTAGTTGTAAGAGATCTATTGTTTGATCCTAATAGGTGAATCGACTTCAAATCCTTTAATAGTGTAGACTTAACAGTCTTTTCTTAAATCTCTTTACCAAGTGCATACTTCATTGTATGTTTGTAAAACCTCTAACAAGGTGGACCTAGTAGTCCTAATTGCTCCTAATAGGGCAGATCATCAGAAGTGATCATTGTAAGCCTTAACAGGCCAACTTTATACTACAATATTGAAGTTTTGTGGGTATAATCCCCACCCAAATTTTTCTTTCTATTTGGAAGGTTTCTAGGTCACCAATATTGTGTTCAAAGTGTTTTATGCTTTTAGTTTCTCATGCATGTAGTAGATTAGATCTATTAATGGTAATTGGATTATGTTATTAAGTGCTAAAATTTGTTAAAAGTTTTGAGGTTACTGATTCACCCCTCCCCTCTTAGTAACTTAGCTAGTCTTGATTATTTCCAACAATTAGTATTAGAGCATTGTGGTTATCAGGATAAAGTTTGACAACTTGAGCAAAGATCAAAGACAATGGAGATATTCAGACTTGACAAAGCTATTGACAATGAAAAGTTAGATTTGGAGATGGCCATAGCTCAACTCAAGAAAGCAAAAGAGCATCTTTCTCAATCCCTAAAAAGAAGGAAGGAACTTGCAAAACAAATGAATGATCACTAGTATCTTGAAGAGAAGATTAAATATTTTCTCCCCTCAAGTAGTTCAGATGAAGAAAGTGATGCAATCAAAGAACTCCTAGAAAAGAATGGTTCCCTACAAGAAGAGGTAAGAAAATTGAAAAGAGAACAAGAAATTCAGTCAATAAGATTGTGTGAAATTTTAGAATAGAGAAATAAGGCAAAAGAAGACTTGGAGGTAAGGAGCAATGAAATTCAAAATTAATCCCTTCAGCAAGAAAATCTTATCAATCATCTCTCCAATGCAAATGAAGAAATCACGAGTTTGAGATCTGAAAATGAAACATTAAGGAATGACTTAAACACTAAAAAGAAAATAAATGAAAGGATGAAAGTTGATCTAAATTCTAAAAAGCAACTCAATGAAAGAATAATGAAATCCCAAGAAGACATGGATCAATTGAATCAACAAAATGAGTAGAATCTTTATAGGCAAAAGGGTAAGGCAGGACTTGGATACAAAGAAGAAGGTGAATCCTCCAAACAAGATGCTTAAAGGAATCAAAGACCTACTTGCAATTATTGTGGTAAGATAGGTCATACATCAAAAAAATGTTGGAGTAATGGAAAGGCAAAATTCAATGGAAAATGTTACAATTGCAGTCAACATGGTCATAAAGCTAATGAATGTAAGGAGAAACCAAAGTTTGAGGGTAAGTGTCACAAATGCAAGAAACAAGGTCACAAGGCATTTGAATGCAGATCTAAACCATTCAATCCAGTTGAACAATTTGTAATGGCAATATTTGGTTGGAACTACAACACTTGGTGTAGATGTCATTATTGTGAAGAATATGGACACATTGGCATAAATTGGGTTAGACATCACATGAGAAGAAAGGATACCACCATAAGATGTTACACATGTACTGAACTTGGTCATATAGCTAAGAATTGCATGAATACAGGTAGAATTGAAGATGAAAAGAAGGTAAAAGCTAATAGCATCAGGAAGTAGATGAGACAACAGTGGATTCCTAAATCTATCGAGCAAGCTAGTCACGTCACTTAAGAAGTGCGTGACTCCACCATTTCCAATTAAGTTCTTAAGAAAGAATTGGAACTATGTTTTCAAGGTCACATCTTAAACAGTTCCAATTGAAAGGAAGTAAAGATTCATATTGGTATTCAAGATACAAAAGAATCATCAAGATCAGGAACAATTATCACCAAATTGACTTCTCTACCGAGCAAGGTTGGGTCATGGACTCTACCGAACAAATTCGGGAGAAACATTTTTATGTTTGGTTGTCAAGTTACAAGCTTTTATCGAGCAAACTATACAAATAGTGGATGACAAGCTGTCATGCACTATGTCATTATGGCTCTCATCATATCAAGAATTAATGGGAATTTTTTATCAAAAGGCAGGAAATCAACTTCATTTCCATCGTGAATTCAGTATATTGAGAACAAAGCAATTTGAGCATCCCAGCAATCTTGAGCAAAATTTTTAGCAAATTTTTTTTGAAGAATTCTCTCAGCTTACCGAGTTATCATGGCATCCAATAGCAGCACCAAGGCGAAGAAAGGATCTAAAATGTTGGTGCGAGGTGTTGAGTGGAAAGCTCCTAACTTCAAATTGGTTTCAATGATCACCAAAACCCTCGACCTAAATGGAGCTCAGTCGCAGATACCACCTAAGGTACTTCTCATAAATGACATTTGAACTCCTTTTAAATGTGTAGTTCATGAGATAAGAACCCTTGAAATGGATAATGCCCTAAGTGAACTTTATGTGGATGGAATTCTCAAACCTGAGCATAAACATTTGGAAGAAAAAGGTTTAACCCATATTCCTCACCTGCCTCAAAAATTTCAAATCAAATGGATTAGGTATATCTTAAGCCGAGTTCATAATGGTCAACTGTGGTTAGAGTAGCCAGTTTTAATTACAAAGAAAATGATCCATCGCATTACTGGTCCTCCCATGCTTACCAAAGCTAAAGTCACTAAAACCCTAGGTCGAGATGAGTTACAGAAGAAAACCCTAGCCAAGTGGGATGGCAGAGGAATGAAAATTAGCATTGTATCTAATACAGAACTTAAATTTGGCATCCATGTGATAGCACATAAGATTTATAGCTCATGTCAACTCAATAGTGTGTCATGTGAAGCAGTTGACTTAGCTTATAAGGTCATAAAGAAGACTTTGTCATATGACCTAGCAAATTTGATGTTGAAGCAACTGAAAAAAATATGGAAAGCATTAGAACCTCAAAGAAAAATCCATGAAAAATTGGATCATTATTGACATGCTTGTTTTTCTATGTTCAAAAGTTTTTCCCCTCTAAAGGCACAGTTGTATGGAGAAAAGACACACCAGTCTTATATCAGATCAATGAGTATATAGCTGAAATGGGTGAAATTTTTGACAGTATCATGGATAATTATTTTGAAACCTTCAAAGAAAAGATGAATAACAGATTTAGGATACCACAGAAGTTGGTTGAAGATTATAAGGATGATGTTTTTTTTATGGTTGATAGTGGCAGAGTATACATCCAAGCAGTAAGGCCTAGAATTGTGTGTATAAAACCTCTTCCATATGAGGTTAATATTGATGAGGAAAAGGAAATTATTGAAGCCTTGGTAAATGAGCCTGTAGATCCAAAGGCACCTCTCTTTGGAAACTATGATGAGGCTAAAGCAAGAATTGAACTTGAAATTAAACTTCCACAGGCAGTGAACAAAGGAAAGAGGAGGATATCAAAGTTGAAAACAACAAGTGCCCCTCTTATGATTACTGAGGGAAAAGGAGAAGATGTGGAGGAATCTAAAAATGAAGAGGAATCTAAAAATGAAGAAGAGCCTACAAGGAAGAAAGGCAAGGTGATCATCACCAAGCCACCAAAGCCATCCACTGTAGTATTTACAAGAAGATCCAAGAAGAAAGTAGGAAAAAATGGTAGTGAAGTTGTGTTTAGTAAGCCTCCTCTCACCTTCCAAGAAAGACTAAAACAAATGGAAGAAGGTGTTGGTTTAACCAATTTCAAAGCATTAAAGTATGAGACCAGGACAAAGGCTGAGAAGAAGCAAATTGAGGAACTAGCACTAACAAAGATGGGAAAATGGAAGTATTCCCCTGATCAGATAGCACCTCAGATTTCTAATGAGCTATTAGAAAGATTGAAGCCAAGATGGGACTCAACCATGCAGACAGCAAAAGACATATATGAAAAAACTCTGACCCAATTGTTACCGAGCATTACCAATGCTGAGGGAAAAGAATCTATGAAGAAAAATGAAGATAAGATGACTATTAGATTTCATAATTGTTTAATTTTTGTAAAAGACATAGAGCATGTAGTCAAGGATGTGACATCTATGTGGAAGAATATTTATCACCTGCATAAACCAAGAGAAAATCCTATTGAAATCAAAGATGATGATGATGAAAATGACAAGGATGAAGAAAATGAAGAAGACAACACTCCACTTGTTACCATTGATGCTAAATAATATTAGAGTAGATGAAGGATGATGAAGAAGAAAAAGAGGAAGAAGTTGAAGAGGAAGCTAGGCAAGAAGAAGAAGAGAGTGACCCAGTCAAGATAGATGCAGCTACCATAGCCTCCCTTCCTCACTCTCCAGCAAAAACAACAACATCATCAAGCATGGAGACAACTTCATCAGCTTTGATTGTGAAAACCATTGATACATCAAATGTCCAATCACTCCCTACTACCTCTCAGCTTAGCACATCACAGATAGAAGTGTCTACTACTTCATCCACTGAGCTACAAAATCCTTCAGTCACCGAGCCAATCTCAACAATGGATATAGAGTGTTCCACAATTTTGAGTTCTTTAGCAGTAAGTACAATTTTGGATTCTTCAATTTTGGCTACTTCAGTTGTATATGCTTCAGAAAGTACTTCACTTGTAAATACTTCTATTAGTACTTTACTTGTGAATACCTCAATTTTGGGAAGTTTGGCAAATACATCAGTTTTGGATTCTTTAAGTATTTTAGTAAGTATTCCACCAGTAGGTACCGTACAAGTTTTCACTACTAGCCCTACTATTTCCACTATTGTTTCTATTCCAAAATCTAAAGCATTAATTTCAAAAGTTGAACCAAAGACTCAACCAAGACTTTTGATTAGTGGAAAGGAAATAGAGGAAGATATAGATCTGGATGAGGATATTGAAATTCCCAAATTGAATTTTGACAATACCACTATAGATCAAATGAGATTAGTCAGTCAGCTCCTCCAAAAGAAAACCAAGAAGAAGCAATTAAGAGAAGAGAGAAACAGAGAATTCAGGATTATTGAAAGTGCTAAAAATATTTTGACTGGTGCTATAGGTGTTGATGTTGATACTTCTCAACACATTTTGTTGCAAATTAGAAGAGGTAGTTAGCAAATTTAATGAAGATTCTAGTGGTCAAGATAAGTTGATGGAGAAGGCAGAAAATAAATTTAATAACAAAGTGCTTGAGCACATTGCTCAGCAAATAGCTATCCAACAGGTAGAGCTTTCTTCAATTTTGACAAATCTTGAATCCTCCTACACAAATGTAACATCTCTTTTGCAAAGCTATGTGATGTTATTGAGCATACTAAGGAAATAAATAGAAAATTGAATAAGATTGATGAAGATCTGATGGCTAGTGCAAAGAAGTCACAGCTTGACCCAAGTTCAAGCTCTACACACCATATGAAGATTTGATTCTTATCAGATATGCAGGCAGAATTATTGAGAGAGGAAGCAAGGATCAAGTCTACACTCATAGATATCTAGAACATGATCCTTCCTATCATGGATACAATGCAGACGCACATTGCTTATTCTAAAACATTGATCCATGACAACAATTTCTCAATTGTAGATCATATGATTGAGCTCTCTACAGAAGTACAAGTTGCTCTTCAAATCTACAAAGTTTTACAAGAAAACTGGGACAAGACCCTAACTCTTATTCTTAAGGTACATTCTAAATTTCTTTCACATTTTGGTGTCTCCATATAAGTAGGTTGTGCATAAATCTTTGGCATTATTGTCAAAAAGGGGGAGAGAGAGATATTTATATATTTAAGGAGGAGAGATATTTGTATATATCATGAGAGAAAGATACCATACCAGGAGATACACTTAGTATGTTATAATGCCTAATATGATATGTACATTGTATGGGGGAGATATATGCAAAGAAAATGTATATATAATAGAGTTACAAAGATAAATTTTGAAAAATCTAAAAAAAAATCAGCATGTCATATCAAGCTAGTATCACAATACACTATATATAAGTTTTCACTGATAAGTGTTTTTGTCACTAATGCCAAAGAGGGAGATTGTTGGCATTAAGTCAAGTTTTTTATTAGTGACAATGCTTATTTAGATTTTGTATGGTTACCGAGCTCTTTGATCAGTCTCCAGTGTTTACCATGTAATTCAGTGGTTACCAAGCTTCACAGTTCCTACCGAGCATTCCAGTGGTTACCAAGTGAATTCAGGTAGTGTGAAGTCCAGCAGTTCTTACCGAGAAATTCAATGGTTACCAAGCTTCGTAGTGTCTACTGAGTCATCAGTTCTTGTGAAGCGAAGTTAGAGTTAACCAAGTGATGAGATGATTAGTGTTTACCGAGTGCAAGCATGGTAAATGTAGAATTCAATTTCTACCGAGTGACACTGTATCTAGTAAGTCACCAGTGTATACCGAGTTTGAAACTACATTGAAGTGATTAGTATAGACTAAGCCTCTACTTCTACCGAGTGCATGATGATGCTGAGTAATGATAGTGGATGTCGTGTATCAGAAATTCACCAAGTCAGTTTTCAGAACCTGAGTATCTACATTTGGGTTGACTTTGTAATATTGGTGTTAACTTGTGTAATGGCCGACCCTGTAATTATGTGAATTGGGTTGGTATATATGTAATGTATTATATCATACCCAAGTGTAATGTAATAATAGAAGATAATGTGAATGCAGTGTAAGCATGGGAATGTGAATCAATAGTAGATTAAAGTGTATTGCAAGGCCATATCAAGAGTAGCAAAGTTACATCTATCACATAGAGGTGATCAATATTTCAAGGATCTCAATCAACAATTCATTTTTACATAAGAGATCTACTATTTCATCCTAACAGGTGAATCAACTTCAAATCCTTTAACAGGGTAGACTTAACAGTCTTTTCTTAAATCTCTTTACCAAGTGCATACTTCATTGTATGTTTGTAAAACCTCTAACAAGGTGGGCCTAGCAGTCCTAATTTCTCCTAAGAGGAGAGATCATCATAAGTGATCATTGTAAGCCTTAACAAGCCAACTTTATACTGTAGTATTAAAGTTTTGTGGGTATCATCCCCACCCCAGTTTTACTTTCTATTTGGAAGGTTTGTGGGTCACCAAATATTGTGTTCAAAGTGTTTTATGCTTTCAGTTTTTCATGCATGCAATAGATTAGATCTATTAATGGTAATTGGATTATGTTTTAGATTACGGTAAAAGCAGGTTTTGAAGGGACCCCGAAACCCTTTAACAAAAAATAGAAAGATAAAGTAAGACAGACCAACCAGGAGAAAACCTGCAATAGACTGAAGAACAGTATCAAAATCAGGTTTTACAGGGACCTGAAACCACTAGAAAAGTCCAAAAGCAAACTAACCCAGGTTTTACAGGGACCTGGAACCACAAACAGTCTAAACTATAAAAAACTAGAAACCAAGACCAGACTCCCCAACCAGCAACCAATACCAAATAGACACCAAACCAGAGAACCCACCCCAGTGCCACTATTGCAGCTCCACGATCAATTTAGTTGCTTCCTTACCAATTGCAGTAGTCTCTTGAATGGAAACAACATCCATAGTAGCAGCAGCTTTCATAGCACTCTTCCTCGAGCTCTGCCTTGTTCTTTTGCTCGGGCCCTCAGCCGAAATGATATCTTCATTTTCCCTTTTTCCCAGGCTAGTAGCGATTGCCCAAATACTCGAGGTGACCTGTTCCATCTTAGTGCTACTCTCCTTGATTAACATTGTGAGGTTATGCTCATAGTTGTGAAGTTTTTTAGGGATGTCTCCCATATGTCCTTCCATATGACTAAGTTTAGCATTGATAGTATCTAGGTTATGTTGTAGAATTTCCACCTTTTTCTTCAAACCCATTATTTCATTGTAGATCCAGGAATCAACCTTGGTAATTGGATTATGTTATTAAGTGCTCAAATTTGTTAAAAATTTTGAGGTTACTGATTCACCCCTCCCCTCTCAGTAACCTAGCTAGTCTTGATTATTTCCAACACTATTTGTCTTAACTAAAAGTCATGTGTAGTCTCTAGATTTATAACTTCTCTTTATCCCTTTTTTCAAAAATCTTCCCCATCTTGCATTTAAAATAATTAATATATTAAATGCTTTATAATTTTAGCCATTTAATATATTGATTTTACAACAATATTCTAGCAAGAATTTATTTATTTATCCAAATACTTAATTTATCAAATAATAAAGTCTAATAAATATTAAGTACAACAATATATGAATAAATAAATAAATATAACTTTATATTAATTTATAAATTTTAAATGATAAGTGTGATAAAAAAATAACTTAAGATATACAAATTGATAAAAGGTTTTGTATAAGAAGAGTAATAGTGAGAATTGCAACTCCCTCTTTGTTGGACCCGAAATGGACTTATGAGGTGGATTTTATAAAAAAATAGGGCTCCATGTTGTAAAATGAAAAAAAAAACCTATCTCATTTTCATTTCATTTTTCCACCTTTCTGAAACTCCATGTGGTAGTCGACCATGTGCTAGGGTTTTTAGTTATTATTTTTGCTACAAAAATATTTGATAATACAATTATCATGAAATCTTTGTTGCACAGATGTTTGATAATGCACTATTCATGAAATCTACTAATTTATCTTGCTAATTGTGAATGCAATCTATTTCAAATACCAAAGTGTACCCTTTCAATGCAGTCTAAGATATTTTACTTGCTTTTAAATTCATTGCTTTGTAACTATTATTTGGATTCATTTATCCTACCGAGTAGGGATTCATTATTTGGAAAAAATGCTAGCATTTTTTGAACTTTAATCTTACTATTGTACAAAATCAAAAAACCAACAACTCTAGATATCTCATGGTGGCCAACACGAAGCTTTTATAAATAATTTTAAAATGCTCTTCTAGTAAGTTTTAATAGCCTTTTTCCTAAAGAAATTTGTAATCTCTAAAAACCCAAATGGGTATTCCTCATTTCTAAGAGGAAGTACTGAAATTCATAAGATATGAATTAGGTTTCTTATATTAATGGTGCTCTAGTTTTGTGATCAAATTGGTTTGCAAGAAATGGTCCTTGTGCACCCTTTTCTATACATTTTGCTAAAATCTCCTATGAACTTTTTGATAGATATGCTCTTGACACCTATATATGCTTAGGCATTGGCTTGGAACAACCTCTTCTTTCTTTGAGTTAATGAATATTGGTTGGTCTTTAAGATACCAAGTAGCCAAATTGGGTTTTTATGAAAACCCACCCTCTATTTGTTGTCACTGGAACTCTTGACAAATATTCATATTAACTATCTCTTTTATTATTTCTAATAGTGATTGTCCATGTTCTAGATTAAGGTAAAAATGGGTTTTGAGGGGAGCTTAAACCCCTCACAGCTAGTTGAAAGATAAATGAATAAAGTACCCTAGGTTTTACAAGGACTTGGAACCTACCAAAAAGAAATTCAAAGTTCAAAACCAGGTTTTACAAGGACCTAGAACCTAAAGTAAACAAATAACAAAAGTTGGAAACGAAACAATACTAGAAAAACCAGAAGCAACAACCCAACTAGAGACCAAAACTGACAAATAAACTAACTCTTTGATAAGCTTTGCTAATTTCTTACCATCCTTCATAGTACCCTGAAGGGTTTCTTCTACATCAACACCAGGAGTAGCAATCACAACTTTCTTAGTGCTTTATCTATCTCTTTTACTATGGCCACCTAAGATCTTGACAACAATAGGAGAAATTTCCAATTCTGAAAACACTTAGCAATATTACTAGGCTGGACCCACAAAATATTCCAATATTGGAGGAGTGATCCCCACACATTCTAGTTGTAGCTATAATTCATGAACAAGTGGGAAATGTCTTCAATTTCCATCTTACATAGGGAAAATATGTTCACTACATAAATACCTCTTTTTTGAAGATTATCCAAGGATAAAATTTTATTTTGAATCATAGTCCAAAAGAAGATATTAATTTTGGGAACAAGACCTTTAATCCAAGCTCTAGCCCACATGGGGGATTGTTCTTTTCCTTATATATAAACATAGATGAAACCTTCAAGAAACCACTAGGTTCTATCCCCCACACCATAGTATCCTCCACATTATGATAAAGGTTACGAGAATTGAGGGAGATTTGAATACTAGAAAAACTATGGCAAAATTTAGTAGAATCTTTCCACCCATTAATAGTCCAGTAGTTCACCACATAATCTCCAAAAACCTATTTACATCTTTCTATAGGAGTGATATCACCAAATTCATCCAACATTAGATGATCCAAAATCCACTCATCTTCCCAAAATCTAATCTTTCTTCCATTCCCAACTTTCCACTTATAACCTTTATTCTGAATATGTTTGGATCCTTGAACCATTCCCCAAATAGCAGAGGAATTAGAAATAATAGGGTAGGATAGAAAGTCAAAAATAGATGGATCATTTTAAAGGTACTTATGTTTCCAAATTGAACTCCATTCTTTGTCATCATGGTACACTCTCCATCCTTGTTTAGCCAATAGGGCTCTATTCATACTTCTAATTGATCTAATGCCCAATCCTCCTTCAATCTTAGGTTTAAAAACCTTTTACCAAGCTATCAGAGTCATTCTCTTTTTGTCTTCAATAATAGACCACAAAATAATCCTTTTAATTTTATCAATAGCATCTGCAAATTTAGCTGGAATTTTGAAGAGGCTAAGAGCATAGGTAGGGAGACTTTGAAGACAAGCCTTTCATAAAAGTAACTTTGCCTGCTTGACTCAGCATATTTCTTTTTCAACTAGCTAACGTCTTGTTGAATTTCTCCACTAATTTCTCCCAAAATGATTCAGGAGTATTAAACCCCAAGGGAAGACCAAGGTAAGTGCTTGGAAAGGAACCTATAAAACACCCCAAAATGTTAACAATTTTCCTTTGCCTAAAAGTAGGGGTATTAGTAAAAGAGAGAGAGCTCTTATCCCAATTAATCAATTGCCTCGTCACTATAGAATAAAGATTCAAAGCCTTTTTAAGACTCTTTTCCTCCTTCACATCAACTTTTCCCATAAAAATAGTATCATCCACAAATTTTTCATGAGAATAGAGAAGCAATTGAGAAGTAGACCTAATGCCTTGAATTTCATCTTTCAAAACTAGACTTCCAATATACCTCCAAAGACTATTAGTCATAACAGTAAAAAGAATACGAGATATAGGATCACCTTGTTTCAAACCCCTTGATTGTTTAAAAAAATCAGATGAACTCCCATTAACTAAGATAGCCAGAGAAGAAGTAGTAGCAAGTTGCATTATAATCTTAAGACTTTGATCACTAAAACCAAATGTCAATAAGACCTTTTGAAGAAAACTCCAGTCAACTCTATCATAAGCTTTAGTTATGTCCACCTTCATCACAAAACCCTGAGAGTTAGAGAGAGATAAAGAATGAATATTTTCATGTATTTCAATAATAGAGTTCATAATTTGCCTTCCAGGGATGAACCCATTCTATTGATCAAAAATGATATTAGGAAGGATAATTAATAAATGCAGAGTTAGAACTATAGATATAATTTTATAAATAGAATTACAGAGGCTAATAGGTTTAAAATGTTGTCCATGTTGTCGTGAGAAGATACTCCTTTTTTTCTGACCGATAATGATATTTGTTTTTCTCAAATATTTAAGTAACAAAAATGGTTGCATATATAGAGGTGATTCCTTTCTATTATCCAGTATACCATAATTCCATTTTTTTTTTAAATCATGCTTGAGGACTCATTCCTATTTTTTATATCATGCTCACACTCCATCATGTAAATGTGACATGTATTTCTACTTTCATTTAGTATTCAATTCCAATTTAGGAACTAAACACCCTTTCATTACAGATGACTAAAATGTTAAAATAAACCTTTCTTTTTGAAATATGACAATATTATTATTTTCTACCTTTGTTTATTCATATTCAATGTGTCTTGGGCTGAATATTGAAATTTCTAAAATACTATGTGTTCTTGAGCTATTATCATTGTACGAGTAGATACTCAATATAATTTAAAATTCAAAAGGTAGGGCATCCTCTTGTATAGATTTAATTATATGTAAGTGTTGAAGCCACCGGATGCTACCCATTCTTTATCATGTTGTCAAGAGCCCTCATTTCATTATTATTTTCATAGAAATCATGACTTGTAGCCTGAGACAAGTTGATTGAAAATCTAAAGTAATTGTGATGGTCTTAACTTTCTCTACATATCATGACTTTAAACCTTGATATTCAACATTGGCTCTATTATATAATTCTAAACTGATTGAATATATTGCAAACTTTATTAGGATTTCATTATTTAGATGATTATCATTATGCTTTAGATGGCTGCCAAGTTAGTATTGTAGAAATTCTTACCTTAAAACAATAGTGGATGTTGTTGATACATCCAAGATTGACCTGTATTTATCATGTTAAAGCCTTTGTGATCTTGAATCTATTTCATTTCGTCGAAGAATATTATACATGGAATTTTATCTTTGAGTGGCCTTCTTAAACATTATTTAGTTATGGTAAACAAATATGGGCTTCTTTTTGACATGGCTTATTAGACAGTGTTAGATGTGCAAAAAATTGATTTCTCAATGTATTTGGACTATTATGAACTATAAAGAATTTCTTTTAAGCTTTTTTTACATTTTTAATCTCAGTCGAATTGACATATCCAAAAAAAATGTTCTCTTAAAAAACATCAAGTTTCTTTTTTTTGCTTCATCTTATAAGGATTTTGATTGCTAGAGATCCAAAATCATTGCGCTCTGGATGAAATGCAGAAAGCAATTTCCTTGATTCCTCACCACCTATCCAAAAATCAAGACGCAAGATGATTGTTCCTTTATGATTTCTAGAAATGTTCTAGACTTAAAATTATTACCTGATTCATTCCTTTATAGAATAGATGAAATGATCTTTTTCTTTACCTTGTGGCAATGATTTTAACTTCATTTAGATTGCAATATTTTTGTGCATATGCCTAACCAATTCTGAATATTATTTAGCTGAAATTGAAATAGATAATGCATTGTAATATATCTCTATTGCTGAATGTTATGATTTAATCATGATGATTCATATACCTTACCTTGCACATCATTATTTTTCTATAAATTTTATACCATGACGACTTGATGGTTCAAAAATGAACATTGAATTTAGATGTAGCAAAATTGAACACTCTAGTATGTTGAAACCATATGTCTTTCTTAGTTGATATAATATCTCTCTTTCCAAATAAAATCTATCTTTTGAATATGAGCTCTTTCTTTGACAAATGATATTGTGCACGACATTATTCTGATACTAGCATTTCTTTTATATGTTGATGACATAATAGGTATTCGCTTCTCTGTGTATCAATATATAATGGATCTGAATATTTTTTATGAACTCATATATATAGTTGCATGCGGTGATATGCTTTTCTTGCTCCTTTAATAGATTTGTATTATGTTGAATATTACTTTTTATCATTCTTGATATGAATATTCATGAAGAATATGATTCTCCAATTAAAATATGATGCTTCCATGTTTTGCATTTTCTAGCCAGAAGCATCATTGTCCATCTCTTTTGTATATATGTTGCAACACCTTTCCATTAGAACATGATTCCACAAATATCATGTTTTGTCATTTGTAAATATGAATGTTGTTGTATCTCCTTACTTTTGATTCACCATGCTGAAAATATTTTTGAACTCAATCCTACTAATAAAATACTTCAAAAGAAAAGATGAAATAGAAGAATACCTTTCATTATTATAAGTATGAAGATTTTATATGACCCTTTGAAACCTTCAAATGTGCTAATATCCTTCTGAATATGCTGACCCTTCTCTCCTGAATTCAAAACCATCTCTCTTGATTGTGAACTTGTACCCTTTTGTACATGTTGAATATTTCTCTTGACTTTGATCTTAATTTCTTCTCAACCTTGTTTGAAACTTAAAATGAGAAATGGTGGGAGGTCTTATAACTGTGATGCTACGTCCCTTCAATAACAATTGAGCAATGGTCTTTCTATTCAATCAACTACTTTAGCTCAACCAGAAGGTCTGATACTTGTAATGATTGTATGCTCCCTCAATAGTCTCCCCAAAATCTTCAGTCTTTGCCCCTCATGATTTGACTAGAAGGTCCCACACTTGTAATTAATGTGCATCCCTCAATAATCTCCTCGCCCCTTCAATCTTGGCCTCTAAAAAACTCAGCTAGAAGGCTTCATGCATGATATTCCCACAACCTCAAGTCTTAATACCTGTACCTGCACACTCAAGAACTAGTTAGAGTAAAACTTTTAGATTTTTTATTTTATTTTTAAAAAAATTTCCACCTTGATTTTTGTTCATTTTCTAATTTATCTTCATTTGATGCATATATATTGCTTGTTTATGTAGAGTCAATTAGGAAAGGTTTAAGTTTATATTACCTGAGCTTAGTCATTCATAAGACTAGCCCATTTTCTCTTTGATGTTTCCATAGGTGGCTGAAAAGATGAAAGGACCTAGGGACTTCATCAATTCTTTAAAGTCAACCTACTACAATCAGGTAATGAAAGAAAATACTCTAACCCATTTCTTATTTGGTTCTTCATATTCGAACAATGTATATATATATATATATATATATATATATATATATATATTATTGAATATTTAAACATTCTAAAAATGTTATAAAAGAAACCTTTAATTTATCAAAGTATTTTTATTTTGAAAGCTACCACAACTTGTGTGGATTTATTGCATTGTTAAATTCTATATATGAACTTTGAACACCTTGTATCTTTGTAAAATAGTTTTGAATAATACATAAGAAAATTACACTATTTTGTAATTATATCTCAATTTTGAATAGCAGTGATCAAATTTTCATAAATTTTCTACTTTGCAGTTCACTTTTTTGCATTCAAATAACCTTGCAATGTATAACATCAGAAACTTAAAACATGTAGCTCAATACATAAGAAAACTCAAGACTTAGCATTTTAGATGTAAGCTAAATTGGTAACATCATTAAAGAAGATATTGAGAATCATTCTAATTGATTCACCTCACTACCCCCACCTTCCTCTCAATTATCTTGGTGGACTTTACTTTCTAACAATTGGTATTCGAGTATTAGATCCTTGAAGGATAAGATTAATATCTTAAGGAGATCTATGGCGCATTTCAAGAAAGAAAGTTTGAAGTCTGATGGAGTTAACTATGATAGTTGAAAGGAAAAGATGAAGATATATTTGTTATGCATGAGTCCAAGCTACTAGTTGATTACTACAACTAAAAAGGATGTAATTAAAAAAGACAAACTTAACGGTTGTAATGAAATAGAGAAAAACACATTCCTATACAATATGCTTGCTAGAGAAGCATTATTATCATCTCTTCCTCAAATTGAATTTGGTTAGGTAAAATATTTACTTGCTCATGAAGTTTAGAAAGCTTTACAAAGTAAATTTGAAGGTGATAAACATGCTCAAAAGGCTAGACTGCAGAATTGTATATGCTTATTTCAAGATGCTAAGATAATGGAAGATGGATCCTTAAGAATTTATTTGGGTAGAATAATAGAGATTCTCATAGGAATTAAGACTTTTGGTGGAGAGGGGTAGGGGCCCTAGCTCAGTTGGCTAAATCTTCCTTGTTGCAGGGGGTTGGTCATGGGTTCTAGTCTCTCTCGTCCCCGTGGTACCAGTGGGCGTGTCGCACTAGTGCTACTGGTCACATTAAAAAGTTCACCCGACGCATTAAAAGAGTAAAAAAAAAAAAGACTTGTGGTGGAGAGAAATTGGAAAATGAAGTTGTATGGAAAATGTTGAAGACTTTGACACCTACATACAAATAGATAGCACAAATGATTGAATAAGTTATTCCATGTACATCTAATTTTATAAGAGAGACTCTTCTTGGGAGATTATAATCAACTAAAATGTGGATGAGATAGAGTGAAGAATTGCCCAGAGTTGAAACTACTTTCAATGCACTAAGTATTAAATCTATGTTGACAAGGAGTACTAGTACAAGTGGAGATTATGCCAGTAGCAGCCAAATAAAAGTGGATTAAGACAAGAAGATTGAGGGAGGACTTGCCCTACTTATGAAGAGAGAACCTAAAGGTACATAAATCTTTAAGTGTTGGACTTGTAATTAATATGGTCATTATTCTTCTAAATGTCCTACGAGAGTAAGAAAGTCTAGAAATCCCTATAAATCAATAATGCCTAAGGATTGTCTTTTTGTTGATGAGGATGATTTAAGTTTTAAATTTGAAGAAATCTTGAGTGAAAGTGACGATGAAATATGATTTTTTCTATTAAGGAATATATCCCTAAAAAAAGGAAGTTAGAGAAGAAAAAGCTTTAGTATTACAAATTGAAAATAAGAAACCTGATTAGATTATAGATATTGGTTGTTCTCATCACATGATAGGAGATATGAATAAATTTGTTGAATTCAATAGCTATGACAGAGGAGTAGTTAGAGTTGGAAATAATGTAGCCTATCATATAAAATGAAAAGAATCTATTACACTTTATGGAAAGACTAACACTCATGATGTTTACTTTGTGGATGGTTTGAAACACAATCTTTTAATTGTAGGACAACTAGTGGACAAGGAATATCATATGTGGTTTACAAAGAAGACTTGCACAATTAAAGACAAAAATGACACATTGATTGGTATTGGTACAAGGATAAGAGGTAATGTATTTTAGTTGAATCCTACTAAGATGACATATTTAGTTGCTAAGGTAGATGATAGTTGGTTATGGCATAAGAGATTTTGTCATATTAACTTTGATAACATTGTGAAGGTCAGTACTACATTTGCAATTAGAGATTTTCCTAAGATTGTGAAACATACTAACATGGTGTGTAAGGAATGTGTAATGATAAAACAAAACAAAAGTTCTTTTCCCAACAAAAAATTTACTACTTCCATGAAGTTGGAGATTGTGCACACTAATTTTAGTGGTCCTACAAAGAAAAGAGCATTCTACGATGTAAATTTTTTTATGATTCTTGTTGATGATTTCACTAGAATAATGTGAGTAGACTTTCTTTGACAAAAATCAAAAGCTTTTGAGAAGTTTAGAGTATTTAAGAATATAATTGAGAATGAATCTAGTTTGAAGATTAGATGCTTGAGATCTGATAGAGGAGGAGAGTTTACTTCAAATGAGTTTAATAATTTTTGTGAAGATAATGGTATAAAGAGATAGCTTGTCAGCCCCTAAGATACTTGAATAGAATGGGATAGCAAAAAGGAGGAACATAACAAGAACATAGGCAACAAGAGCAATGATGTTTGAAACAATGTATCAAAAATATTTTGGGGAGAAGCATTAAATACAACATTACACACTATGAATGGAGTTCAAATCAAATAGGGCATTGGTAAGACAACTTATGAACTTTAATTTGGACATACACCTTCTACAAAGTATTTTACAATCTTTGGAAGAAAATGTTACATTAAAAGAGATGATGATGTTGAAAAGTTTGATTCAAGAAGTGATGAAGGTATGTTCCTTGGATATGCACTGAAAAGCAAGGCATATAGATGTTTTAATTAGAGAGCTAAGACTATTGTTGAGAGAACTAATGTGAGAGTTGATGAAAATTTTAGAATTAAGGAAATGATACTTGATTATAATTCTGATGAAGAAATGAATCCAAAGCCTAACAGAGAAAATGTTGAGCATGTATTGTTTTATGAGATTGACACTGATTTGTAGACTAAAATTTAGAGATAAGTACAGAGAGAAGAACCAAGATCTAAACCTAGAACAAAAATCAGAGTTGGGACAATTGATGGTACTTCAAAAAAATTCTATAAAATGAGTCATTTCTCATTTTTGGAGTTTTGAATTGGGCAGAGTTGTGATCTAGCAACTTTTTTCCATTTCAAATGAGAAGCATTTTTAGGATAGTGAAGATTTGAAATTTGGAATATCGAGCAAGTGATGAAAAATGAACCTTAATTTCATGATTCTGGAGATGACAAAATCTACCTTATGCTATTTCACGATTTTGTTGAATGTCAAATTTCAACCTTTTGAGTTCATGATTTGACATTAGACACAATCTTACTTGTTTGATTTCATGATTTCACAACCCGTGATTTCCTGATAGCCCAATTTTGAAATTTCTTGAGTCATGAAGTAATATTGTCTCGATTTTGTAACTTTTCTAGATGGATAATTGTTCAAGACCGTAATTGTGAAGATCAATGTTAAAAGGAATATATTCAAAATTGTTTCTTTAACCTCATGACAAGAAACACATGTGAAATAGCTAAGTACATTTGTTGATCTTAAATTTTATTGAAATAGATGTGACAATAACTTTAAGTTAGCGCATGTGAAAATATGGTTGAAGTTAATGCATTTTTTACCATTGTTAAAAGGACACCATGAGGTCCTTCACCAACAACATTCTTGCAACACATTTTTTTGTGATTCTTGTGTGTAAGTTTCAAGGATACATAGTTATGGGATTGCCAATTCAAGCTTATAATGCAGAGGATGACACGAGGCCCAGGAAGACTAGTTGGACATTCTCGATAGCATGTATGTTGCTACTTGGGAACTACAACCCAATTATGTGAGCTTTTTTTGTGACACCCATGAATTGGAGCTCGAAGAAGACAATGCCAAAGCTCATGCCATTCTTATAGAATTCTAGGATCTTTAGGGCAACAGATATTTTGATGAAATTCTTGATATGATGAAAGAATTATAGTTTACTTCAAAAAATTTAAGTTTTGATATTGTAAATTTTGGTGAATAATTACAATTAGTTATTTAGTTAGTTTCTTTTGTAAAGGTCTGAAGCTTTTTGCACCTTGTCATTTCCTAGAAGAATGGGTACTGGGACCTTAGAATAGATATAAGATATACAAAAAGAGATTAAAAAATGCATAAGATATAGATAAGAAATGTATATATGTTGAATAGGACAAATATTGCAACCAGTCACAACCCAATTGTACTCATTTTTGGAATTAATAAAAAGTAATTTTTTTTTGTTCAAAAGTTTGGGAATTGATCATCAATATTGTTGTCTTTGAATTGTCCTCTTGGATTCATATTGTTGTTGATAGATTAAAATTGGGGCAAACCCTTTATAAGCAAAACTCATATGTATGTGTATGTTTTGTGTAACTGGTCTTTATCCTTTGAAGTTAAATACGATTAGCTAGGGTTTAATGGCTTCAAATTCTCCATCTAGTAATTGATGGTAGGACTTCTGTCTCCAAGTAGTTTTATATTCATAGTAAATGTTAAAATTGACTCTATTCTCCCAATGGAAAGGACTAATCTTTTTGTTCCTTCTAAAGAAAACTATAGTTTTGTGGAAGGTGATATTCTTTATCTTATTCATCTGCATAAATACCTTATTACACTCCATTACTTATATACATTCAAAGAATTCACATTTGATTTCTCCTTGAGAAGATACTTTCCCAATCAAGAGTATTAGTTATAAAGTCTACATTATTAATCCTTAATCTATTTTCAAGAAGCATAAGTATAGGTACAACCACCTAGGTCTAGATTTCTCCCAATGTCTAGCAAGGTATAAGACACGATGGAGAAACAAGCCGATGGATAAGCAAAGATGCATAAGAAAGGAATGTGAAGCAAGTGAAAGTGATCCTCAAGAATTGACTCCTCAAGAGTACCCAAGCTAGGGAAAGAGGTGAAATAGTCATATGAAGCATATTTTGGATAAGCAATGGAAGTAATTAGAAAGATAGTGTGTAGGATAAGCGGTGAAGCCAACAAGTGCGATAGCATATAAGATAAGCGATGGAAGCCAATGAGTAAGATAGCATGAAAGTGTGCAATCCAAGAGAGTAGACATGTCAACATGCTTATGAGAACCATGTTTCATTTATTCTGATCAAGACTTAGGGGTCAACTAGATAGGATAGTAATGGGATAGAGCAATAAGAATAAAGCTCAAGATAGAGCCTATGAGTGAATGAGAGAGCACAATAGAAAATCTCGTGGATAAGATAGCCAATATGAAAAGATAGCTTAACATTGTGAAGATCAAAGAGAGAAGAGGGGATAGATGGATGATGGAAGAATTACGCATGATGCCTATTTAGTAGGTTTTCATCATGGTACTTATCCAAGGTACCACAAGATGTAGTTTTCACCATAGGATGCATTTATTTCTCTTTACTTTTGCTACCAAGATGCCACAAGAAGTAATTTTCACCAAGACACTTTTTTTTTTTTTGAATTTTTAGAAAGAGCTCAAGCTGTTTGAATGTAGATAGTGCTCCTATAGAAAAGATAAGTCATGATAAGCCAAGACCATAGAAAGGTACGCTCAAAGATGTTGATAGGGTGATGAAAGAGAAATGGTAGTAGGAAGAGTATATGGAGGATAATAGTTCATGTATAGAAAGTAAGTGTAAGCTTTAGAGGATTTCATGAGGGTAGTTGAAATATTGGATAAGATCAACATTGACACACACCTTGAAGGGTATTGGAATGATGGAGGAATCATGGATGAAGTAGCTTGAGGTTTAGATCTATGAGGTGGTACAAGAGATTTGGAAAAAAGTGGAGTGGAAGACTTTGGAATATTTATAGAAATATTTTTAGAAGAATATGGAATGGAAGCCTTTGGAAGCTTGAATGTCAACTTTGAAGTATTTTCAAAATTCAAGTCTTTTAAAAGAGACTTGGGAATCTATATAGCTTTAGATTTTCCTTTGGATACTTCAAAACACATTTCTTCAATAATGGGTTTAGGAACCCATATTTTCTTTGATTTAGCTTTTTTAATAGTGGACCTTTGTGGTCTCTTTTGTGCATTCTCCTTCTTAGCATTCACGTGTCGATTAGATGGGACACAGTGATCTTTCTTTTTCAATGGATTCTTATGTTTATTCTCACTTCCAAAGGACTTGGGATTTGTGGATGACTAAGGCTGATATTACTGGTTTAGATGGACAGATGGGTGAAAATTCATCAAGGATGAGTGTCTTTGTTGATTTTGAGGTATGATGAGAGAGCTAGGAGCGAAAAGTGTAGGAGATGAAGAAACATAAGGTCCCAATATAGATGGAGGGTTTGAAGTCTTTAGCTTTGATGGATGAGGACCAAGAATAGATTTAGAAGATGCAAAGGGATAGTGGGAAGGGATATCAACATCTCTAGAGCGAGCAACATGGTCAAAGCCATCAATAGACTCATGAGTACCTTTCATAGGAACAACATTTTTAATAGAAGAACTTGAAGCTTGAGCACAATTTTGAAGTGGATGTGGAGAAGTAGAACGTGAGGGGATGCTTTGATCTTGACAAGTAGCTTTGGATAGCATAGGAATAGAACTTTTCTCATAATTTTTAGTAAGCTCAAGGAAAATAGTGGAAGTGGTGTCTTCATCATACTTAGGAGGTGGATAAGATATAGGATATGGAGGGGAAAAATCTTGAAAGAGATGAAAGGGTGCTTGATCTTGATCTTTCTTGATATTTATAGTTTTTTCTTTTTGAGAGTTCTCTTGACATGTAACCACTTCCAAGGACAAGGCAGAATGAAGAGTGAATGAAGTAGTGCTTGGATCTTTAGGCTTAGTAGCATGGAAAAGGTTTGCAACCAAGTGAAGGTTAGCTTGAGTTTCTTTTAGAGGTAGCCCTTGAGGATAGGAATAGTGTATGTGAAAAGTATTAGGTTCTTTATTTGATAAAGGCATGTTGGAAAGCTTTGAAGTGTTGGGAGATGCATGAGTGTTGGAAGAAGTGGAGGTATCAAGGAAACCATCACTAGACATAGGTTCATTAATATGATCTTTCTCAAGAAAAGTATCCTTGTCACATGAATCATTAGAGGTATCAATAATTCCATTATCAATAAGATCTTGGATTTTATGTTTTAGCTCAATGCAATCCGAAGTACTATGCTCATTATGTTGATGATAAGCACAATAGGTATCCAAGAATGGGTTTCCATATGAGCTAGACTCAGGTAACATGATGATCTTATTGCCAAGAAGTTTTTGCAAAGTGTCATCATAAGAATCTTCCAAGGGAGCAAAAGCTCTATCAAAATTATGTCTAGAGTCCTTTTTTTGTTTCTCAAGTGAATGGTATGCATTCATGTCTTCATCATTGTCTTGGTCAAAGATAGGTCCATCATGATATCTTGGAATAGGCTCAAAGTAGGTATCACTTTCTTTCTCTCTAAGGAGGTCTTTAGATCTAGAAGATGAAGACATTTGATGTCTTGGAGTAGAATATGTAGACCTCAAAGAAGATGAACCATGTGTTTGTAAAGGTATTAAGGGAGAATTATTTAAGAATGCAATCTTCTCCTCTAACCTTTTCTCAAGTTTAGACTTCATTTCTGTCACGCGCTTAGAGAGATGAAGGTAAGAAAGATCATTTGTCTCTTCTAGTTCTTTGTATTATGCATATAGATCTTGAAACTCTTTAGCGGCATGGAGGATATCATGATCATCTAGATTTGGCCAAGGTTTGATAGCACAAGGTTTAGATCCCATAGTTTTAGATGCAAAGCCAAGCATAAAAGAGCCTAGAAGATAACTTGATGTTGAAACTATAGGAGGTAGAGTGTTCACTTGCCAAGATAGTAGAGAGAGATGAAAGTGACTTGTCAAACAATATGTCCAAGAAACTTATGACATGAATGACTCAAGTCAATAGCTAGGCAAGATGCCCAAATAGATAGAGCAAGCGGGGTGACAAGTGAACAACTCTCCAACCCAAGAGTGTAGTCTAGAAATCAAGGCAACCATTTCAGCAAAAAGATAACTAGCAAGTGGACATAGACCATGAAGATAGAAAGACCAAGAGCACTAAGACCAAAGAGTCACTTTAAGCATGTTCAAGCACTAGATACATATAAAAGAAAAGTCAAATGATGAGACTCCTCTTAGCAAGAAACCTAAGAAAATATTTGAACTTGATGTTTTGACTTGGTTGACAAAGTTTGACAATAGTTGATAGCATAACAAGTTTGATGTTCAAAAGCAATTTCTTTCCAAGCAAGATAGTAACACATGGAGTATTCTTCAAACAATCAAGCAAGGGACAAAGCAACCTTGCATGATACACGCATATTGTGAGGTCTCAAAAGAAATCCCTAGAACTATCGTCATGTATATGTTCAAAATATTTTCATAGGTCTAGCGCATTCAAGAACACATCAAGAAATATCTACCTAAATGTCATGGTTCATTACTCAACAACTTGGCCCACGCTTGATGCTCCTTCGCCTCACACCAAGTGGTTGCCCACAAGAGACATTGGCTTTGTCATGGAAGTGCCATAAGCACAACCAAGGGAACACATATGGTGAGTGTAAAATCTTGGGGTGATCCGGGTAGTCCACGAGGATCGATCCTTGCACCAAGAAGTTGAGCGGCTAAAAAGGGTAGTTACTTAGGGTGTTTAGATAGGGTTTTCGTTCATAGTGTTCCTCTTGCTCCTAATTATGAGACACCTCACCTTGTGATGAGTAACCGATCTCACGACCACAAGAGTACCTTAAGCATTCTTGCCTAGTGATCTCCCTATGGTCGAAATCCCATAAGTGATCACACTAGGCAAAGACAAACACTATGCCTACCAAGGTTTTGTGTCCTTGATAGCCTTGAGTTTATAGTGGGTTGGGAGAGCCGAGTAATCTACTTGTCCCCACTTGAGTCGTTCCTCTCAGGTTGTCCCCCCTCCCCTTCCCTTCTCAGTTATCTTGTTGGACTTTACTTTCTAGCAAAATGTCTCCTTTATCATGGATATTTGAATTCAGACATCCATGACTTTGCATTTATTTTTTCATGATAGGTTCTCACATGTAAGTGATTGTGGGTTGATCTTTCCTCAACTTCAACATGGTATTAGAGCTCCAAACTTCCATGCCCTTGTTCTCTTTATGAGAGGTTTGAATGTATTTTTTAGATTTGAGTTTTCTATAGAGAATTTTATATTGGATTTAGGGGACCTTCATTTTGGGTCACTTTGAGGCCAAACAATCATCACCGTTGAGCTCAAAATGCCCCAAAACCCCCATTTTCATATAAAAGTTGTCCCATTTGGACAAAGTCACAGTATGAGGCAAAACAAATTTGCACCTATACTATACGACATAGGTACACGAATCAAGGTGATATATTTTTCTTTCCAAAATAAATAAATTCGAAGTGATAATCTTTTTGTTTATCTAACAAACAATTTTTTTGCATGCCTTATGTAAAAGTGCATGCAATTAATATCACAAGGGGATGCATTTTTTCAAAAAGGTGGCATTGAATTTTTGAGGGACCCTTTTTGAGGACTATAGGCCCTACGGATGCAAGCCTTGTACCCTATGTCAAGCCCACACATGGGTCCCTTCATGCACCATTTCTCAAGTCCCTACCATATGAATTGGCTCAACCATATGAGACCTCTATAGCCACTTCAACCATCTCAATCATAACACATCAGACTCTAACAATATGTGTTAGGCCCATCAATTTTCTAGGCCGCACACTAATATTTTGGTGTCCTTCATTGATTTTTGTATCTCTAATAGGCTTTCAAACCTGTACAAACTGCTACAGGAATCCTTTTCACGGGCCCCACCTGCATACTTAGTCTGGGCTCCATGCAATATTGACAAGCTATGTTGTTGGCTTTAGACGACTGCATGACACATCTAACTCCACACAACTTGTGCTCATGTGTCAAATCTACTACCCCAAGTGCCTACATGTCAAATATGTTGCCACAAGATTTTAGGTAAATTTTCACTATTTGTGGGTGGTTTCTGATAGTAGTATTCTAGAATTCACAACAGTTTGTTTAATGGATTAAAAGGTGATTTTTTAACCTTTCACTTATAGTTTGACCTACAGATAGTTTTTAACCCTAAATAATGATTTCTAGTTTGTATGGAGGTTTTTATAATATTTTAGAGAATATTTTGGCACATGCACACCTTTTTTACCACCAAAAATTTTTCTTGCACCAACCAATGTTTCTAGTAGAATTTTTTTTGGCATGGGGGGATTTTTCTAATATTGTTTTTGCCTCAATGACCATTTGACCATCAAATTTGGGCTCTTCATTTGCTGACATCAATGCCTGCATCATCATACTTGTTTTCCCTTTTTGGCTTAGTTTGGACCTACCTTTGATTTTTTTCTCATATCTTGGGCATACGGTCTATTTTTTTGCAAATGAGATATTGCTTGATAGCTACTTCTGATCCTGTCATAGTGATACAAATATTTTTAAGTTTTGATGCTTTTTCGATGGTTTTTGGCTATCAAAGTTAGGAGTTCATTTTTGCACTCTAGAAGACATATCTTGAGCATCTGATCTTTGGTTTGGGAAAAAAATACATCATTGGGAAGCTTGTTATGTGCAATTTATAGTGATGTTGGTCATTTTTCTAGATTCTACTCTAGGTATATCGTATTTAGTTTTTTGTATTTTTGCACTCTGGTGGATATCTTGGTTGTTTTAGGTTTGAGGATTTTATTTTTCTTAGAATGACTCATCTTGGGTTCTACTATCTATTGTACCAACCTTATGTCTGTTATTGTCTTTAT